>JAPDNY010000003.1:185872503-188272503 GCA_029375565.1 Gekko gecko
TTTTTGTCCCGCCTTATGATATTCATTCTTCCCCATCAAAAGACAAACAACACTGGCAGGCTACTGCATCAACTTCACTCTAATGGGATACACAGTCATTTAGTTGCCTTCTGTAATATTCATTTGTCTATTATAAAGAATATTTGCATAGCTCATTGTGTTGCCCTCTGTTTTTCTCAATTCCCCATTCACATTGCTGAAAAAAGTGAATAAAATGTACTCTATTTTCTAACAGAAGGAGGTATAAACTTTTGTGAAGTCTCACAGTTGTCACCACGTCATTTATAAGTACCACTAACAATCCTCTACCTTTCCCAAATTTAAGTAAAATTCAAAGCACTGGCTTCTATTCAAAAGCAAATGATTAGCATATAAATACAACTGAATCATTTTAGAACAGTGCACGTATCCAGCATATGACATGGTAATAGTTTACTAATAATTATAAAAAACCCATGAATTCTTTTGAACACACAGTCCCATTCTCTATTAAAATTGTGTCACAATTGTGTATAAAACAGGGCTTTGTGTTAATGAAAATACATTATTTTACCATCACTCTGTACTGTTTGTATACTTACTTATTACACAGGTTCAATATTGCTTCACAGTAGCTAGAACCAAAGCTTTACTCTTTTTGTGGGGGGGGTTGTGTTTTTTTTAATACAACTTCCTCTATCCCTGGGGTAAATTTTAATGCCCAGAAAGGCCAATAAAGGTCAGGGCTTTTGGACAGTATCTCAACAGTGCATTTGTGGTCATCAAAAGAAATCGGCCTCTGACCACTGGTAGGGCTGTAGGAGTTCCTTTTATCCTGCACCTGTGACAATTACCCTGTGTTAGTGAAGCTAACAGGAGTCAGGTTTTAGGTCAAGGGTCAGAGCACTGTCAAGAGGAAGTTATTCTTCAGTCCACTAAATCTGTTATCATTTTCATCTAATGTGACATCCATCTGTCAATCAGGGAATTTAGGCAATTGTCTTATTCTAAGTGCTGCACTTTATGTTTCAACCAGCTCAATTGTCCTACTTTCTTTATAATTGCATTTTCCACCTCTGAAAAATCCATCTGCAAAATAAACATGGAATATCTCTACTTGGTTGTTCTGGAGAACTGGGGGATTTTATGGTAAAAGCTGTTTCACATACAAGATTGAATGACTTACCTACGAAGTTTGATATTCACTTAATTTCCGTTTATTACTTTCAGATTGCAGGAGAGCAAATTTCTTAGAAATGCATATAAGAATCAAAATAAGTTCTTCTCAGTAAACAATTCTTTCTGTCAAATGTATATCAAAACAGAAAAAGGGGCTCATCCATAGATCTCTTAACATGTTACAGTTTAGTGGGCTCTATATATGCACACGTGGGAAATATACACATTTTTTTTACTCTATACAGTCCATGTGCATACAGTAGCTGAATCTGCAGTTGGTTTCACCTCTCAGCCACATGCAAAGTGTGTACACAAATAGTTGTGTATCCTCATCTGTCCTCATGGGATATCGCATAGGACTGACATGAATTTAGAAAGTAGAAAGCACAAACAATATAGAGAGTAAATGATACTGCATGGAATATAGTGTGTGGGGCTGCAACTTGAAGGGGAAATCAACGGAAATTGTGGATTCTCACAAGAACCAGTGCCTTCTACTTTTACACTAATACTTTTATTCAGGCTGTACTGTCACCATAAGTAGAAGCTTTTCAGATAGTTGAGGAGGCAACATAATACAGGGGAAAGTGGGAAAATTCATTGCGCAAGGAGAGCTCCACTTGCTGTTCTTTGGACCTACCCGATGGCTACAAACAGCTTTTCAGCCTACTGACAACTACATTTTGAACTTCTGAAAGTTGCAGTATATTCACTCTCCAGTTTAGAAGATCAGCCTAGCATCTGGTACAAGACTTTTTATCCATACTGACCTTCCTGTTATCATAAATATGTCCAGAGTGCTTTGTACACTGGTTAGAACACAAAAATATGTTAGCAGTTGATCAGTTTCTTCTATCATAAACATCTGTGGACTGAAATGAACTGTCAAAGAATTGGTCTAGTGACAAGGGGTGTTAGTGGTTACTGGTAGTCATGAAGTTGACTATAGGATCACCTATATTCATTTTCACTTAGACAGATACATTTTGTTCCACTTTGGATACTTTCCAATCTGCTTTCAGACCTAATTAGGGACTGAAATAGCCTAGGTCACCCTGGTGGAGGACCTGTGCGAGAAGATGGACTGAAATAATCCTGTTGATTCTTGTGGGCCTCTCAGTGTAAGGTTCTTCAGTCAGTCACGCAACACAGGGCTTCTCCAGAAGACAGTGTTTAATAATGGAACAGTACTAAAGATACGTGTATATTCTCTGTGTCAGTAATGACTAGGTACAGCAGAGCCTACTAGGTTATACTGCATTCAAACAACCCCCCCTTCAGCAGAAGCCAATTGATACAGTTCACACATGCGGGAAGCTTTAGCGGGCTAATAAGCAAAACATTCTAGGAATCATTATAATTCCCAGCGAGGCTCCAGTAGCTGGAGCAACAAGGTCAGGGACCTGATAAGAGACTGTGTGGAAAACTTCAGAGGAAAGGAAAGAGGCAGCAACACTCCTTCTGCATACCATTGACATGACAGGGCTACCTGACACTCAGCAGCTTTCAGCACCATTGACCATTGTATTCTTCTGGACAACCTTAGGGCTTGGGACTGGTAGACACAATTTTGCAGTGGTTTTGGTCCTACCTGGAAGGTAGCTTTCAGAAGATGGCACTGGAGGACTGCTGTTTGGCCCCTTGGCCTCTGTTTTGTCCCCATTCTTTTAAACATCTACATGAAATCACTAGGTGAGGTCATCTGGAGATCTGAGCTGGGTTGTCACCAATATGTGGATGAGACTCAGCTTTATCTTGTGCTTCCAGCAGATCACAGGGAGACTGTGGAAAGCCTGAAGTAATGGCTGAAGGCAGTTTGGAGAGGGATGATGGCCAAAAAATTGATGTTTAGTCCTGACAGGATGAGGAGGCTACTGGTTGCCAGAATGACAGACCCATGAACTGGGTGTCTTCTAGGTGAGGTTGCACTCTCTCGAAAGGAGCAGGTTCATAGCCTGGAGGGTGCTTCTGGACCTGGGAATCCTTCTGGAAAAGTAGGTGGTAGTAGTTCCCAGTAGCACCTTCCACCAGCTTCAATTGGTGAACCAACTGGGTACAAAAAATCTTGCCATTGTGATGCATGCCCAGATAACATTTAGATTGTCACAACTGACTCATGACAACTCCATAGGGTTTTCAAGGCAAGTGATTAAGCAGAGGTGATTTGCCATTGCCTTCCTCTGCAAATTCTTCTTTGGCAGTCTCCCACTCAAGTACTGACCTTGCTTAGGTTCTGAGATGCAACAAGATCTGGCTGTACTATACCATTCCACACCCCAGCTTCTGGATTAGATGACTATAATGTGCTGCATGTGGAGCTGTCCCTGAAGAGTGTCTGGAAACTGCAGTTGATATAGAATGCTGCAGCAAGAATGCTGGCTGCAGTTGGTCATAGGAACCATATCACTCCAGTCTTGTTCTATCTGTACTGGCTTCCTATTTGTTTCCAGGCCCAATTCAAGATGCTGGTACTGACCTTTAAAACATTATTGAGTTTTAAAGCACTATACTGTCAGCATGCCTTAAGGACTGCTTACTCCCATATGAACCTACCCAGCCATTAAGGTAATCTTCAGGGGACCTGCTTAGGATGCCCCCATCATCTGAGGCTAGAAGGGTGGCAACCTGAGAAAGAGTCTTCATGCTCATGCCACGAAAACTGTGGAGTCTCTTCCCCAGAGAGACTTGTCTTTCCCCCTTGACCCTGGATAGCCCAGGCTCGCCCACTCTTGTCAGATCTCAGAAGCTAAGCAAATATTTGGATGGGAGACCTCCAAGGAATACCAGGGTTGTGACATGGAGGCAGGCAATGGCAAACCAACTCTGAACATTTCTTACCTTGAAAACCCTATGGGGTCACCACAAATCAGCTGTGACAGCACTTTCCACCACCACCACTACCACTACTGTATCATTGTCTTTTGCTAATGGGTGAAGAACTTTATATTACATTTGATGTACCCTTGTTGACCTTCCTTACTGTTTGTTTCAATTGCAGTTTTATATACATAAACTGTTTTAAAGTTAATTTTAACATATTTTAAGCTGTTTGCTATCTGGAGGGCCCCAAGTGAGTAGAAAGGTGGGATGAAAATGTTTTAAATGAGATATGGATGAAAAATAAAACATGCAGAAATGTAAGGACCATCTCCAATGGAAACAGTCAGTCTGAATATACGATGGAGGCATGAGAGGCACAAACTCAATACTTCAAAAGGGCAGTGTCGTGAAATAATTGACCAGGATGGGAGTTCCTCTGAATATTTCTTGATCTCTACTGACATTTGTCTACTTCTGCCATGCCCATAGCCTGGCTGAATATGAACAAAAAGGTAATACACATATGTAATGATTCTTCTCTGCACACATTTCAGGAACCAGGGTAATTCACAAAAGCAGGCCCTGACATTCAGTTTTATTGCTCACATTGCAGTTGTTGCAAAGCTTCACCTGGTCAGCACTTGGAATGTTGCCAAATATGAAATGAGAAATCCCACGCACCCACCCCGGTAATTAAATCTTTGAAGCAGAATGTAGAAAAATCTTATCCCATTGTGTGGTCTATTTGCCAGCTACGTGAATCCAGGTCCTCTTATTGGTGTTGTGGGTTTTATGAGGTTGTGCCTGTTTAAGGAGCCATCCTACTGTGTGTTTTTAAAAACAAAGCCAATGAACATTGAGGGGGTTCCTCCCCCACCTGCTGACACCAAACATCACCTGTAACCTGAGCTGAGTTCAGTTAAGTTTCCCAATAAGGAGAAAGGCCAGCAATAAGGAGCAAAGAGAGGGTGTCAGTTTCTGTGACAAAGTTCTGCATAGTTTGAAAAAGACAGCTTGGAACTTTTTCAAAACATAGGCAGATAAATGACTCCTATGAAAAGGAAGTGTGTAACTTGCTGTGACCTGAACACAATGCTTTCTCTCTTTGCTTTTCAAGATAGAAGCCCTTTTCCCCTGTCAACTAAAACAACTTCTTATGCTGACTATTAAGGACATTATTAGAAGGAGGTAAGCATTTTGTCTACATTTCAAAACAGCATGCCATAACAATCACAACATTTTGCTAGTGATAGGCTCCATCCCAGGAATGCAATAACTGTAACCGTCTAGGAGAACATGTACAGGTAAAACAAAATTTGAAGCAGAAAAAATTGTTTGTTTAATTTATTCACTTACAAATGTTCAGTGACAAAGCCCTCAAGTTTACTTGTAAAAGCCCAAACAAAAAAGTCCTTTATAAAAAGTAAATTATATTGATTCTAAATGACTACTTTGTATTGCCGAGTTCTGATGTAACATGTAGATTACTAGTGCCACCCTAAACTGAGTTTCAAGCCCATTAACTGTGTGGGATTTGATGTAATTCTGCATAGAAGTGCATGAAAAGGGAGCAATCCTAAACTGGTCTATTCATAAGTGAAATATACTGGGTTCAGATGCATAGAGTGATCAGCTCATGATTTATTGTGATTTCAGCTCATGGGTGTCCCGGGTTCAGCGGGGAGGAGACTGCTGCGGAGCTGATCAATGTGCCGGCATAGCCTCTGGTCGTCTTCTGTGGATACCACATATGATAGTGGGCCAGTTACCCTGACAACCTTGGTCAGGACCCAAACTGGGCCACTCAAGAAGTTGCAAGCATATACAGGGTTGCCAGGGAAGAATCCGCGGGGAGCTTGGTTTTCTGGGGCTGAGCTGTGCTCTGGATCACAGTCTGGGTGCAGCTGATCCAGATGAGTCATGAGCTGCCTTCCTATTAAGAGTTCTGTCGGGCTGTGGCTGGTGGTAGTGTTTGGGGTTATCCAGTGTCTGAAAAGGAAGGCAGCCAGCCGGTGGTCCCAATCCCCATGTACAATTCTGTGGACTCATTGGTCATCCTCACCATTCTCTCAGCCTGCCTGTTGGTTGCGGGATAGAAAGGAGCAGAGCGAATATGGCATAGTAGGTCATGAAATCATGGAATTCTGATGAAGTGAAGGCCATCCCATTGTCTGTCACAATGGTGTTGGGGATGCCATGCGCGTTGAAGATCCACCACATGGTGTGAATGGCTGCTCAGGACAACATAGATGGGACCAGCACCACCTCTAGCCATTTAGTGAATGAGTCTACAAAAATGAAGATCTGCCCCTGGAAGGGATCAGCGAAGTCAAGGTGCAGCTGGGCCCATGACATCTGGGAGGATTTCCACTGCTGCACCGGGACCCGGGGTGGTTCCGGTCTGGATTCCTGGCACATTTGACAGCATTTAACACAGTCCTCAATCTCACTGTCCATGCCAGGCCACCAAACATAGCTGTGGGCCAGTGCTTTCATCTGCACGATCCCTGGATGTGTTTCATGTAGGGCAGTGAGGACTCGCCGGTGCAGCAGAACAGGAACAACCACGCAGCTTCCCCATAACAGGCAGCCCTTGTGGGCCGACATTTCATCTCAGTGGGAGGAGAATGCAGCGAACTCCGGGCCCACCCAGCTGGTGGACTATTCCTTCCCCACCCTGTGAGATAGCACGCGGTCCCATGTTGTGTGGCAGGACACGTCTGATACCTGGAGGGGATGGTCTGGCAGGTCCTTGAGGAGCAGGATCTGGTGCACTGGCACCAGATCTGGGTCACATGAGGGCAGCAGGAGGCAGCTGAGGGCGTCGGCGTGCCCCATCACTCTCCCGGGCCAATTGAGCAAGGCATACTGGTAGCCTTCCAGGAAGATCAACCAGCGGAACACCCTGGGAGACAGCATCTGTGGCATCTGGTGATCTGAAGCTAATAGGCCCAAGAAGGGTTTGTGGTCAGTTACAATGGTGAAGGGCCGTCCATAGAGGTAGTTGTGGAACTTCTTTACTCCTGCCATGATTGCCAGTGCCTCCTTGTCTATCTGGGCATAGTTGCAGTTGGCTGAAGAGAGAGTCCGGGAGTGATAAGCCACGGGGACCTCCTGGCCATCAGGCAGCCCATGCCCCAGGATGGCCCCATCCCCATACAGGGAAGCATCACAGGCAAGGATGACGGGAAGCAACTCGTCGAAGTGTGCCAAGACAGCATTCGAGGTGAGCAGATCCTTGACAGCCCAGAATGCTGCAGCTTGCTTCTGGCCCCAGACCCAGGGTGCTTTTTTGTCAAGAAGGTGGTGTAGGGGCTCGATGACAACTGCTTTGTGGGGCAAAATTGAGTGGTTGAAATTCAGCAGCCCCAAGAAGGCCTGGAGTTCAGACTTGGACGAGGGTGTTGGAGCATTGATGATGGCATGGACCTTGTCTTGCATTGAATGGATGCCCTGCACATCGATGGGAAACCCCAGGAACTCGACCCTCAGCACCCCTAGCAGACACTTTTCCCGCTTCACCTTCAGACCAGCAGTGTGGAAACACAGGTCTTTCAGCAAAAGCTTTGGTTGTGGGTGCTGTGATCAAAATGTCATTGAAGAATGGATGGACTTTGGCGATACCTTTAAGAAGACAGTCCATTAAATTTTGAAAGATCCCCAGGGCCATGCAGACCCCAAATTGCAGTCGCTGCACCCAGAACATGCCCCTGTGTGTCATGATCATCTGGGCCTCTGCCAGTTTGGTATAGTGGTTAAGTGCACGGACTCTAATCTGGGAGAACCGGGTTTGATTCCCCACTCCTTCACTTGCACCTGCTGGATGACCTTGGGCAAGCCATATTTCTGGCACAGCTGTTCTTGAAAAAGAGCAGTTTCTGTCAGAGCTCTCTCAGTCCCACCTGCCTCACAGGGTTTCTATTGTGGGGAGGGGAAGGGAAAGGAGTTTGTAAGCTGCTCCGAGACTCCTTTGGGTAGTGAAGGGTGGGGTATAAATCCAATCTCTTCTTCTTCTGCTACTGTGGCATCATCCATGGGGAGCTGCTGGTACACTTGGGCTAGGTCCAATTTTCTGAAAACCTTTGCACCTGCAAAGGAGGCCAGAACATGGCTAACTACAGGGACAAAGTATGCGTGGTCCTGGAGGGCTTTGTTAATGGTGCACTTGTAGTCTATGCAGATACGGACGTCCCCATTGGCCTTGACTGGGGTCATGATGGGGGTCTCCCAGAGGGCATGTGACATGGGCTTCAGAACCCCTTGGGCCACCAGGCGATTCAACTCCCCATCTATTTTAGGCTTAAGGGCAAAGGGGGCACTCTTGGTCTTCATGCAGATGGGCCGCACCGCCAGGTCAAGGTTAAGGGACACAGGCAGACTGGTGCATCGACCAGAATCCCATCGAAGACAGCTGGGAATTCATTGTACACGTCCTGACAATCTGATGGCCGCACATGGTGCACCCCTGTTACTCCAAATCCTAAGGGCATGAACCAGAACAGGCCCAGTAAGCTTGTGAGCCACCCTTCCACTACTAACAAGTCCAAAAGTCCCTTAAAGCCCTTGTACTCCACCTGAAATTTGCCCCACTCTTTCACAGCCTCCGGGTTCTTTTGAAAGTCTCTTAAGGTAAACCCGGAGGAGGGTTTCTGCAGGCAGGGACCCCCATGTGGACAGAGCCTCTGTAGAGTCTCTGCCGAGATGATGGAGAAGGAGGACCCTGTGTCCAGCTCCATCTCGCATGGGGGTCCCTCAATATACATAGTCACATTGATTTTGTCCGGGGTGTCCCGGGGCAAACTCAGTACCTGGTCATGGCAGGCGGCCATGGTGTTCAGTTCTGCTGATTCCTGGTATGTGGTGATCTGTCTCTGGAGACCCCTGGAGTTGCAGGCATGTGCTATGTGACCAATTTTTCTGCAGGTCCGGCAGGATGCATCTCGGAAGCAGCAGAAATGATGTTTGTGGGTGTCACCGCAGCTGGCACAGGGTGCTTGCTTGGCAGTCCTTGCAGGGTGAGTGGTTGCAGTTCATGGCCATGAGTCTTGGTGAACTGGGCAGCATACCTGGAGTATTTCTTCCTCATCTGAGGCATCAAAGACCAGGGATGTGGAGGCTTGATGCACAGAGGGGGCCTGGCGATCCTGTTGTGATTTTTCAAAAGCTGTGGACATGCATAGTGCCTTGCCCAGTTTGAGTTCGTCGATACCGATGAGTTTGTGGTGGAGTTTCTGTTCTCGGACGCCCCAGATGAACTGGATTAAGAGGGCGTCCTCATGATCTGGGAACTCACAGTTGCCAGCCTATGGAGATTAGCCATGAAGTCAGTGGCCACTTCACTGGACTTTTGGTGGCACGCCAAGAAGTCCATGCACTTCACCATCTTAGTTGGTTGAGGTGCAAAATGGCCTGTGAAGGCATTGACGAGTTCACTGTATGTGGCTTCTTCAAGGGTTTTAGGAGCGATGAGGCCCTGGCCTAGGTGTAGCGTGGCGATGCTGCATGTGCTGAGCAGGAGTGATTTTTTTCTTGTCAACGTCGTCTATGCCTTGGAACCAAACGAAGCACTTCAGCTGCTCCACCCACACTTCCCTAAACTCAGAGTGAGTGGGGTCGAACACAGGAATGGTTCCCAGAGCGGCAGCCATGACCCATGGAGCGATGCAAGGCGCTGAGTCCTGGAGATCATTGCGTGGTATGGTGCTGGAGGCTGGGTCAGGGTCGCTCATTGGGATCCCATCCTCCTTGCCAGTGAAATATACTGGGTTCAGCTCATGGTTTATTGTGATTTCAGCTCAAACTCAAGACAAACAAATTGGGTCCTAGGCCTGCTTAAATCCCTGCAACACACCATACCCAAACACACACACTCCCCGTGATAGGCTATTTACAGTGCAAGGTTCAACCATTGGTTAATTCTAGGATCCAGGTGAGCCTATAGGTCTGTTCCAGAATCCTAGCCAGCTTTTGTTAAGCAGCTGAAGCTGCGCTTATTTGTGTGAATGGTAGGAGTTCATGCACAAGTACATGTGGCCATTCGCGTGAGTGGTAGGAGCTCGTGCACAAATACATATGGCCATTCCAATACATAACATTAAATAAGCCTGAAGTTATTCAATATGCCTTACTCCCAGGAAAGTGCCATTAGGATTGCAATGTTAAGTGACTGAGCTGTGATCGAGGAGGTCCCTGATTTAAATCTTGATTATACCAAGCATTTCCTAGATGCCTTTAAGAGAGGCTGCATACAATGTGGGGAAATTATATTAGCCTATCATTTTGCAAGGATTACAAGATAATGCATGTAAAGCACTTTAAAAATGAATAGTGCTATGTAAATGCTACAGCATATTATTGTTACTTTTCAAATAAACTTAAAAAAATGGATTTATATAATCAGTTAATTAGAGAGTCTTGCTTGCCAAGATCTTTATCAATCCTTGTTGCCAAGATCTTCCTCTCTACCTAAACCCTGTGTAGAAGTCCTTTATGTATCCTGGCTCATATGAGAGTCAGAATATATGAATTGCATTTTATGTGTACAAACCTATCTGTATGCTTAGGCCTATGTGTAAGGTACCCTACTGCAAAGAGGTATGCGATAAAGAACAGAGGCACACGTTTTCTCTTCTGAATGGAATAGCTAAACCAAACTTTAGCATTCCAGAGGCTGAGGTCAGACTGGCAGTTTGAAGCATGAGGGAGTCGTGGCAAAAAGACCCAGAACAGGTTTGTTCCAGGTTTTCCCGGTCACACTGCACCGACTGATGCGGGAGCATACTGGGGAGGAGGCGCAAGGGAGCATTTGCACTGTTGGCCTGCCCCTGGCAAAGGCATGGCTATAAGCGGCTTTTTGTGATGTAATCTGACAATATGCACTTCAGCGCTCATGCACATAAGCACTCATGAGCATCAGAGCATCCCTACCGGATCAGCTTGTTTGTGTTCACACTTCTGGGAAGTGAGATGAACAAGGGATGAATGTACTCTCCAGGGTTTGCTACACTTTCACCTGGTATTTTTTAAACTCGGGAGGGGAGCATTACAAGACGGGTTGAGTACAGCTGGGGAAGGCCTGACAGATATGCCTGTGTGAACCAGCCCTTTAATCCGTTTGTGAAACACTTCTGAAACGTGCCTATATCAGGCCAAACTGCCACTCTGAACTTAGCCTGAGAGTCTTCCTTCAGTGAAAATGAGCAATAAAGGAGCAATCCTATATCTTGGGGATGACTCTTAATTTCATCAGGGTTTTAAATCATGTCTCTGACCATTTTGTAGGAGTCTTTGCAGTACTTCAAAAAGTTGTCTACCTGGAGTGGAAAAATGGAAACTGAAGACATGGAGAAGTGACAATTCAGACCCCTGGCTATGCACCAACATTCACACAGTGTACCCATATTTTTGTTCTTCTTGTGATCATGTGTCTAGTCCATCAGTGAGCAAGAAAAAAAGATGTTTAATAAGATGAAACTTTTCAAAAACAGTTGCAAAATGCCTACAAAGGTACTGAATCCATATTTTAGCAGATAAGCACAAAATTATATGACAATTGCACATACTATTACATGCAAACCTATATTTTTCATTAACTCTAAAAGATCTCAGTTTTAAAGTGAATGTAGCACTTACAGACTGACATTATTTGAGAATGATCCTAGGCTGTTTAGCTTCACTAGAGGAGCAGAATGTGTACCACTGTAAGTATTGGTGTGCTAAGGAACTATAACACTGTATCACCATCAGAGAAGTCAGTAAAATTGCTCAGGATTTGTTTACCTGTACTGATTCCTCCACTCCACCATTTCATTTTATAGATTAGGCCTTGCTCATCAAGGGCTGCCTGGAAGAAAAAACAGCTCCATAAAAGGGCACCACCTCAGCTCTGCTCCTTTCCCCAAGGGAGGGAGGGAGAAAGAGCCTGCCTACCCGTGCCATGCATAGTTTGGTTGGGCATCTTCTTTGCTTGTGCAGCTCAGCCATACAACATGCCTGCTTCCTTGCACTGTGAAGGGCTTCAGCAGGCTGCACACAGCTCACAGTGGTGGCAACTTTCATCTGCCTCGAGGAGGGTGAGGACTGCCCCTCGTGGTCAGGGTGGCAGGGGACAGTCCCCCAGGCCAGTAATCCATTGGGACTTTTCATGATGGTCTTAACCACTGCTGGTTTGATTTGTGTCTGTAAGTATCTTGAATGCTTGAAGGTTCATCCATCAGTAGGATTTAGAAGCCAGTCTTCATCTGCCTAGCAGCGCTATCCTGAGTAGAGCTGTCATGGCCTTAGAAGGGTGTAAGTCTGCTTAGAACTGTACTGAAAGGCTCTGTAGTGTGCATCATAGGCATGCATTTAGTGGTTATTAAAATGATAACAACCCTAGTGTCATATAATGGTAATATTACCAAATATGCATTTGCCATTTAGAGCTTTAGAAATCTGGTATTCATGGTTAAGTTTGGTCACCTATAATTTGAAATATCATTAACTGCTGTTTAAATATATTTACAAACCTATTCCTAATATGACTGGTTGAATGCCTTTAAGTGATGCCCAAAATGCCTTTTTTCCCCAAATTTCAGATCTAGGTATAACTATCAAGTGTATACTAGACTTTGAATTAAAATTGTAGGACTTCAGACAACAACAACAACAACAGTAATAATAATAATAATAAACATTTCTATACCACTCATAGTTGAAGAACCCTGAGCGGTTTACAATACAGAACAGTAAAATACAATAAATAGAAATTAATATAATTTTTTAAAGTAGAAATATTAAAAATAGTAAAAGAAGCAAGAATAGTTCACAACAACATCTCGCTAATCATGTCGGGGTCCTGAATGCCCAAAAAGATCTTTGAAGGTCTCTGTGAAGAGGATGGCACATCTGGCACCAGGTGGGCCCCAGCTGGGAGGTTATTCCAAAAGCAGGGGACCACCACTGAAAAGGCCCTCCCCTAGTTGCCACCCTCCAGGCCTCTCAAGGACTTGGCACCTGGAGGAAGGCCCTGGAGGTTGAGCACAGTGTCCAGATAGATTGAGTCTGGGAGAGGCACTCTGACAGGTATTGTGGTTGCAAGCCATACAGGGCTTTATAGCTTAAAATCAGCACCTTGAATTGGGACCGGAAGCATACAGGCAGCCAGTGCAGTGGACAAGAATTGGTCTTATATGGTTGGACCTTCGGGTCTCTGTCAGTGTTCCCTCTAAGCGTTTTGTCGTAGCTCAGGAAGAATGGCTCCAGAGCAAACTAATTTATGCAGTAGCCAAATCACTCACTCACAACTTTAATGCCAGTAGCTCACAAAGTAGAATTTTTGTTCACAAGGCTCCATGGCTTAGAGGGAGCATTGGTCTCAGCTATTAGTTTGGCTGCTGCATTCTGCACCAGCTGTAACTTCTGAATCATCTTCAAGGGCAGTCCCACGTAGAGTGCATTGCAGTAATCCAGTCTGGCAATTACCAGAGCATAGATCACTGAAACCAGGCTATCCATGTGCAGATAGGGATGAAACTGGGCCACCAGCTGAAGCTGATAGAATCACAGAATCATACAATCACAGTCTTGGAAGGGACCTCCAGGGTCATCTAGTTCAATTCACAAATACCTCTTCCCCAACACTCAGTGACCCCAGCTCCATGCCCAGAAGATGGCAAAAAACCTTCCAGGATCACTGGCCAAACTAGCCTGGAGGCAAATTGCTGCCTGACCCCAAAGTGGCGATCAGCATTTCACTGGGTGTGTAAGAAAGGACCATGAGAACTAAGCACTAATGCAACCCTTCCTGCCCTCCTTCTCATGATTGCCTAAGTTCACAGAATCAGCATTGCTGTCAGATGGCCATCTGGCCTCTGCTTAAAAACCTCCAAAGGAGAGCCCACCATCTCCCAAGGAAGCCTGTTCCACTGAGGAACTGCTCTGTCAGGAAGTTCTTTCTAATGTTTAGCCAAAAACTCTTTTGATGTAATTTCAGCCCATCGGTTCTGGTCCAACCTTCTGGGGCAACAGAAAACAACTCTGTACCATCCTCTATATGACAGCCCTTCAAGTACTCAAAGATGGTTATCATATCACCTCTCAGTCGTCTTCTCTCCAGGCTAAACATACTCAGCTCCTTCAACCTTTCCTCATAGGACTTGGTCCCCAGACCCCTCACCATCTTTGTTGCCTTCCTCTGGACACGTTCCAGTTTGTCTATATCCTTCTTAAATTGTGGTGTCCAAAAATGAACACAGTACTCTAGGTGAGCTCTAACCAGAGCAGAGTAAAGCGATATGATCATTTTGCGTGATCTGGACACTATACTTCTGTCGATACAGCCCAAAATCGCATTTACCTTTTTAGCTGCCACATCACACTTCACACTTTGGATGTGATGTCAACTAGTTACAGATCAACCTAACAGTAATAGGATCCAGACTACATTTTACCAACTTGTCAACAAGAATATTATGTGGAACCTTACCAAAAGCCTCACTGAAATCAGAATAAACTATGTCTACAGCATTCTCCTGATACAACAAGGTAATAACTTTTTCAAAAAAAGAGATAAGATTAATCTGACATGACTTGTTCTTGAGAAACACATGCTGGCTCTTAGTAATCCTACCCATTTTTTCTAAATGCTCAAGGACTGACTGTTTCATGATTTGTTTTAAAACTTTTCCAGGTATAAATGTCAAACTGACGGGTCGGTAGAAAGCACTCCTAGCCACCGATGCCACCTGAGCCTCAAGTGTGTTAGCCAAATTGCCTTAATTTATTAATAAGCTTGAGGAATTATGAATATTAAATGGCAATAGGAATACAATATAGGACCATAACCCGTGTATACCAGAGTCAGGATTCCCAAAGCCTGTGAATAGACAAGGAGGCCAGGTTACTAAAATAAATAATTTCTTTACTTAATGATTCTCAGGCATACAAATAATAATGAAGCATTCACACTCACAATACAGGACTAAGAATACGGAGTTGAAAGGATAGCGAAGTTTGCATGAGCAGGAATATCGTTGGTGGGTAATATGTTACCTGTCCAATGAGATGAGTAGATCATGCAGTGAAAAAAATAGACGATAGAGGTGGGGTGAACATGAGCTGACCAGCGACACGTGTGGACTGGTTCCAAACCATCCAAGAATGGAACCAACAAAGTAGGATGGGGCAAGAGGAAAGAGGCACAAGAACAGAGAGCAAGCTTGGGGAGAGCTCACCTTAAATAGCTAAATTGTGACCTGAGGTGATGGCCATATGGTCACTGGTTCCCAGGAAGTATTAGGAAAAAACTATACTCCGGATGGGGGACATAAAGGGATTGACAGTTGAGCAATTGAAAATTGATGGTTGACAGGGAGTTTCACCTCTGGGAGAAGGGGGTGAGACAAAGTAGAGGGTGAAGAGATCCAATTGCATTGCAGGTCTGGTGCTTCATATTAATGATCCGATGCTTGGTTGAGGCATTATCTGGATGAGTGGCAGGAAGGCTTAATCATTGCTATTGTCTTTAGCTGGGCAACAGTCTTTGTTTGAGCATGGCTCAGGAGGAGGGGGAGGAATGTGCCACATGGTGAAGAAGAGATCTTTGCATGGCTTCTGTGCAGGAACACTGGTCCTCTGTCAGAGCATAGATTCTCTTTGGGGCTGCTACAGTCTCTGTGTGCATGGAGTTTATGGCTGCTGCACTGCATCACAGTCCTTGCACTGATGCAGGGGTGCAGGGGCAGAAGGCTTCTATAGTTTGGCTTGGCATGCTTCTTGGGCACAACGCTTCCCTTGGCCACAGTATACAGTCCATAGTCCAGCATTGGGCACTTCTCTTAGGACCACAGCTCTGTCCATTGCCCTGGCAAACGCTCTTCACAGTTCAGCAATGCAGTATTATTAAAGAGTCTTTAATAATGCCATCTAAAGTGGCTTCATGGCAACAAGAGATAAAGATGGATTCAGGAGCAACCCTAAGCTACGAACCTGGTCCTTCAGGGGGAAAGCAACCTCATCCAGAACAGGTTGAACACACACACACCCATCTAGTCAAAAGAATCACCTACCAACAGCATCCCCCATCTTGTCTGGATTGAGCTTCAGTTTGTTAGCCCTCATCTTCTCCATTATCGTGGCCAGGTGCCAATTTAACACATCCACAGCTTCACCTGCTGAAGATGAAAAGGTGAAATAGAGTGGCATGCCTTCATATACTGATGACAATGTACACCAAAACTCCATATGACCCCACTCAGCAGTTTCCTGTAGCTGTTGAATAGCATGGGGGACAGTACAGACCCCTGCTGAACGCCCTGCTGAAGAATCCATGGGACTGAACAGTAGTCCCCATGCACCACCTTCTGGAGATGGCCCTCTAAGTAGGAACAGAATCAGTGAACAGAGTCCCCTCTTCCCATCTCAGCCAGCCACTACAGAAGGATACCATGGCTCTCAATGACTGTGCTGTGGAACAGATGGTCACAGATCCTACCAGGGGAGAGGCGATCCTGGATTTGGTCCTAAGTAACACCCAAGACCTGGTGAGAGATGTAAAAGTGATTGCACCACTTGGAAACAGTGACCATAATGTCATTGAGTTTAACATTTGTACAGATAGGGAGTTGCCCAAAAAGACTGACGCAACCACTTTTAACTTTAAAAGGGGTAACTTCTCTGGTATGAGGGGACATGTGAGGAAGAAATTGAAAGGAAGAGTGGAGAAGGTCAAAACCATTGGGGAAGCTTGGAGACTATTTAAAAAGACAATCCTAGAAGCTCAGAAAAAATATATACCGCAGGTTAGGAAAGGTACAAATAGGTATAGAAAAAAGCCTGCATGGTTAACAAATAAAGTAATGGAAGCTGTAAAAGGTAAGAAGGATTCCTTTAAGCGGTGGAAAGCTAGTCTTAGTGAGGTTGATAAAAGGGAACACAGACTATGGCAAATAAAATGCAAGTCTGTGATCAGGCAAGCAAAAAGGGAATATGAGGAGCATATCGCAAAAAACATAAAGACCAACAATAAAACTTTCTTCAAATACATTAGAAGTAGGAAGCCAGCCAGGGAGGCAGTGGGGCCCTTGGATGACCAAGGGGTAAAAGGAGTAGTGAAGGATGATAGGGAAATGGCTGAGAAGCTGAATGCATTTTTTGCCTCTGTCTTCACTGTGGAAGAGGAGAAGTGTTTGCCCACTCCAGAAGCACTGATTTCGGGAGGGGGTTTGAAAGACCTGAATCAGATTGCGGTGACAAGAGAGGAAGTCCTCCGACTGATGGACAATTTAAAAACTAATAAATCACCAGGCCCGGATGGCATTCATCCGAGAGTTCTGAAAGAACTCAAATGTGAACTTGTGGATCTCCTGACAAAAATATGTAATCTTTCTTTAAAATCTGCCTCCATTCCTGATGACTGGAAGGTAGCTAATGTCACTCCCATCTTTAAAAAGGGCTCCAGGGGAGATCCAGGAAATCACAGGCCAGTCAGTCTGACATCGATACCGGGTAAGTTGGTGGAAACTGTTATTAAGGAAAGAATTAGTAGGCACATTGATGAACAAAAACTATTGAGGCAGACTCAGCATGGGTTCTGTAAGGGAAGATCTTGTCTCACTAACCTGTTAGTGTTTTTTGAGGGAGTGAACAAACATGTGGACAAGGGGGACCCAATAGATATTATTTACCTTGACTTCCGGAAAGCTTTTGATACAGTTCCTCATCAAAGGCTCCTAAGTAAGCTCAATAGTCATGGGATAAAAGGACAAGTCCTCTTGTGGATCAAAAACTGGCTTATAAATAGGAAACAGAGAGTGAGTATAAATGGGAAACTTTCTCAGTGGAGGGTGGTAAGCAGTGGGGTACCACAGGGATCAGTACTCGGTCCCATGCTTTTTAACTTGTTTATTAACGATTTGGAATTGGGAGTAAGCAGTGATGTGGCTAAATTTGCAGATGACACGAAGTTGTTCAGGGTGGTGAAAACCAGGGAGGATTGTGAGGCACTCCAAAGGGATCTGTTGAGGATGGGTGAGTGGGCGTCAACGTGGCAAATGGGGTTCAATGTGGCCAAGTGCAAAGTGATGCACATTGGAGCCAAAAATCCTAAATATAAATACACGTTGATGGGGTCTGATCTGGCAGAGACTGACCAAGAGAGAGATCTTGGAGTCGTAGTGGATAACTCACTGAAAATGTCTACACAATGTGTAGCTGCAATAATGAAGGCCAACGCTATGCTGGGGATTATTAGGAAGGGAATTGATAACAAATCAGCCAGTATCATCATGCCCCTGTATAAATCATTGGTGCGACCTCATTTGGAATACTGTGTACAGTTCTGGTCACCACATCTCAAAAAGGATATTATAGCATTGGAAAAAGTGCAGAGAAGGGCAACTAGAATGATAAAAGGGTTGGAACACCTTCCCTATGAAGAAAGGTTAAAATGCTTGGGGCTCTTTAGCTTGGAGAAACGACGGCTGAGGGGTGACATGATCGAGGTTTATAAGATTATGAATGGGATTGAGCAGGTTGAGAAAGAAGTACTTTTCTCCCTTTCTCACAATACAAGAACTCGTGGGCACTCCATGAAATTGCTGAGCAGTCGGGTTAGAACAGATAAAAGGAAATACTTCTTCACCCAAAGAGTGATTAACATATGGAATTCACTGCCACAGGAGGTCGTGGCAGCTGCAAGCATGGACAGTTTCAAGAGGGAATTAGATAAACATATGGAGCAGAAGTCCATCAGTAGCTATTAGCCACAGGGTATAGATGGGAACTCTCAGTCTGGGGCAGGTGATGCACTCTATTCTTGGTGCTGGAGGGGGCAGCAGTGGGAGGGCTTCTGGTGCCCTGGCCCCACTGCTGGACCTCCTGATGGCACCTGGTATATTTTGGCCGCTGTGTGACAGAGTGTTGGACTAGATGGGCCATTGGCCTGATTCAACATTGGCTTCTCTTATGTTCTTATGTTCTTATGTTCTTATGGTTGATGGTATCGAAAGCTGCTGAGAGGTCCAGTAGTATCAATAGGGTTGCACTCCCTCTGTCTTGCTCCTGGCATAGAACATTATACAGGGCAACCAAGGGTGTTCCATGTCAAAACCAGGTTTGAACCCCAATTGAAATGGATCCAGATTATCAGTTTCATCCCAGAGTGACTGGAGTTGGTTGGTAACCACCTTCTCTAGAACCTTGCCAAAGAAAAAGATATTTGCAAACAACCTGTGGTTATTCAGATCTTCCAGGCTAAGAGAGGGTTTCTTAAGAAGTGATTCCACCACTACCTCTTTAAGGCTGAATGGGACCACTTCTTCTCACAAGGAGGCATTAATAACCTCTCTAGTCCAGTCAGTTATCCTTCCCTTGCTGGCTTTTATGAGCCAGGAAGAGAAAAGATCCAGTACAGAGGTGGCTCCATGAACCTGTCCAAGCACCTTGTCTACATCCTCAAGCTGTATCAATTTAAACTCATCCGATAAAACTCGAAAAGTAGAAAAGGGAGATAAATGTATAAGAATAACAGTTGAAAGATATGTTACCTGTAGAAATGACTAATGAGAAAAGGAGGGAGGAAGAAGTTATAAGTTTTGGGCTGGAGGTTGGAGCACTGTGGGAAGCCATTAAGGGGGGTGAAAGGAGGAAAATGTATGTTTGATTTTTTAAATATATCTTAATACATTGTTTTTCAAAAAAAAAAAGAAAAGAAAGTCATCCGATAAAACTGGACAGTGTCCAGTAAGTGTCCAGTGAGTAAATTACAGTGGGCCAGGGATGGTTCCAAGGTGTCCCTGGGACCAGAATTTAATAAGCCCTGGACAACCTTGAAAAGCTCCACTGGGGCACAAAGAGAAGACTGAACAGAGGCAGTGAGGTATTGCTTCTTTGTCACCCTAAATGCCTCAAGATATACCTGGGTTTTGTTGCATTCACTGGGAGTTCTCCTCCAACTACACTGCAGTCATCTCCTAAGGTGTTTCATTGGTCTCAGCTCTGAGGTATACCATGGGGCAGTCCGAGCTCTACAACCAAGAGGGTGCTTTGGAGCGATCGTGTCAGCTGCCTGGGTCAGTTCTGTATTCCACAGAGTGACCAGAGCTTCAACAGGAATGAGAGCCATGTCAGCTGGAAAAACCTCCAGAGCACTCTGGAAACTATCCAGATCCATTAACCTTCGAAGGTGGACCACCCTTGCAGAGGGGAAAAGTTACCATCTCAGCAGACAGTGATCTGATCATGATAAAAGGATTAAATTAAGGTCCCTCACGCTCAGAGCACCATCCTCAAGTCCAGCCCAAAAGACTAAGTCTAGCATATGCCCTGCCACATGAGTTGGGCCAATGACATGTTGGGAGAGTCCCATGGTTGTCATGGTGACCAAGAAATCTTGAGCCGCCCTGGATAGGGTGCCCTCAGCTTGAATGTTGAAGTCCCTCAGGACCAACACCCTGGGGGTTTCTAACATCATATCTAAGATCACCTCCATAAGCTCTGGTAGGGAAACTGATATGTTGCAGGGTGGATGGCACAGCACCAGAATCCCCAATCTGTCTCATTCGCCCAGCACAAGGTACACATACTCCAGACCAGTTGTCAGACGGACAGGGCACCTGGAAATTGAATTCCTATAGAGCACGGCATCTACCCTGATGCTGAACCCAGGTGGGCACAACTGAGAGAGGCTAACTCCTCCCTCTTTGCCCACCCAGGTCTTGCTTATACATGCCAAGTTGGCTACCTCCTCCACAATTAAATCATGGATGAGGGAGGTTTTATTCTGCACTGACCTGGCAATTAGTAACAGCATCTGGAGACCCGAGGGCTGGTTGACATGGCAACCATCAAGCCCATGGGTGGGGGGAAGACCAGAACACGGCACAGCCATTAGCTGTCTCAGCCATGTTTCCCCTACCTGGCCTGTCCTCCTCCCAGCACCATATATAAAGGCTATATAACATAACATAATAATATAATAGTAATTATTATGTGTTTTTTCCATTGCTTGCAAGTGGGGCATTTTAAAGAAAATATGATAATGGCCACAGCACGTTACTCTAGAATGATACTTAGGACCATTTCTCTAAAATGTAAACTAACATATAATTTTATTAAGTCCACAAGAAAAGGAAAAGTGAAAAATGGGCCAGATATACTTTTCAGAACCATTAGTGAATTCCCAGAATGGAAGGAGGAGGAGGAGGAGGAGGAGGAGGAGGAGGAGGAGGAGGAGGAGAAGAAGGAGAAGAAGGAGGAGAAGAGAGAAGAAGAAGAAGAAGAAGAAGAAGAAGAAGAAGAAGAAGAAGAAGAAGAAGAAGAAGAAGAAGAAGAGGAGGAGGAGGAGGAGGAGGAGGAGGAGGAGGAGGAGGAGGAGGAGGAGGAGGAGGAGGAGGAGGAGGAGATTGGATCTATACCCCGCCCTTCACTAACCAAAGGAAGAAGAAGAAGAAGAGATTGGATTTATACCCCATCCTTCACTACCCAAAGGTGTCTCAGAGCAGCTTACAAATTCCTTTCCCTTCCCCTCCCCACAACAGACACCCTGTGAGGTAGGTGGGGCTGAGAGAGCTCTGACAGCAACTGCTCTTTTTCAAGAACAGCTTTGCCAGAACTATGGTTTGCCCAAGGTCATCCAGCAGGTGCAAGTGAAGGAGTCAGGAATCAACCTTGGTTCTCTCAGATTAGAGTCCACGCACTTAACCACTACACCAAACTGGCTCTACAGGTTTAGATAACATAGTAGAATGGGTGCCAGGAAGTAGTCACTGAGCCTGTCTCTCCCCTGACACAGCCTGGCAAAAGGAAAGCCAGTGTGGTGTAGTGGTTGACATACTGGACTAGAATCATGGAAACACACATTCAGATTCCCATTCTGCCTTAGCCCAGTCACACACTCTCAAGCTAACCTGCCTCACAGGGTTGTTGTGAGGATAAAATGGAGAAGCAAATTATGTAAGCCAGTTTGCATTCTCATTGGGTAGAAAAATAAATAAATCTCTGATTTCATTCTATTCAGTCCTTAAAATAATTACTGCTTCAGCAACTAGAAAGAAGTGGAGGAACCAAGTAATGGCTTTCTCCATGGTGTATCTCACTTCTAAACTGCTTCCCAGTGGGGAAAAAATGTGATTTACCAAAGTTTGGAATAAGAAAAGTGGCTACCCTAACAAAATACTTTCTGCAGAATTTCACTGACCTTCGTTTTTGTAGGCTTTTTTTGGTGGGGGAGACTATCACATTTATATATCTGATTGACAGCAAGACTAGGCCTCCACACAGCTTAAATGCTTGCATAATTTTTATGGGTTAGAACAGTTAACAGTTCTGGGTGGTCATATTTTTGCACCCCACTGTCTACCTTCTGTTCTAGCCTAACCTACTTCCGCTTTTGCCTTGTTACAGAGATTGCAGCCCTGCTCTCAAATCCTAGTTCATTTGGCTCCGCACCAACTAGGGTTGCCAGGACATGCTGGGGGGAGGGTGAACTTACCGGGAGTGGGAAGGAATGCTGAAAATAACCCAGAAGTGATGTATGCACGTCATAGGGTGATGTTCTGGTTTTGGGGCAAAACTCTATGGTAGAATTAGCTTCTACCATAGAGTTTTCCCCAAGAATCAGAGCATCCCCCCAATGTTACCAATGTGCCTACATCATTTCCGGGTCATGTAAGGATGTCACTTTTATTTCTGGCTTCTTGCCTGTTGGGGGGAATAATCAGGGGTGGAGAAACCTGGGGACCTCTGAAACCAGGGTACCCCCACCCACACTGGGCACTCTGGCATCCCTACCACCAACCCTTCGGTGCTCTTCAGAAGTGATGGCAATGGGAAGAACCTCCTAGTTCAGAAAGACTCACAGACTATCCTTGCTTATTTATTATTTATTTGTTAGATTTTTATACTGCCCTCCCCACCATAGCAGGCTCAGGGCAGCTTACAGATCACATATATAAATATATACATTAAAACTCAAAAATATGCCCAAAACAGAATTAAGTTAAAATCACAGTATATAAAACCATACCTACTCAAAACATAGATTAATAAAAGATGGCGGTGTTCTCTCAGCATTTGAATGGTCGCCTACCACTTGGTCTAGGGTCCTGCCAGGCTGTTGGTCATCAGATTGGAGATGAAGAAGAAGAAAAAGAAGAGATTGGATTTATACCCCGCCCTTCACTACCCAAAGGTATCTCAGAGTGGCTCAGAGTGGCTTACAATCTCCTTTCCCTTCCCTTCCACACAACAGACACCCTGTGAGGTAGGTGGGGCTGAAAGAGCTCTTTTGAGAACTACCCTTGAGAGAACAGCTCTGAGGGAACTTGTGACTGACCCAAGGTCACACCAGCAGCTGCAAGTGGAGGAGTGGGGAATCAAACCTCTGGTTAAGACTTGTATGGTTTGTAGAGATTGGATACACTGAATGACGCTGAAGCCCTTCACACACTTTCTTTTCTTTTCTTTTTTTTTGGCCCCCCGAAGGGGATTTTTTATTTATTTGCATTTTATATAGACTACAAACTAAACTCAGAAAAAGGAAGGGGGAACTAACACTAGGGAAAAAGAAAAGCAAACCCACACTAAACTAAAAACCCATGAGTAGGAGATCTTCCACCCCGTTAATATCTATGTTAGTGTTACATGGTTAGTATATCATGAATACCGTGAGTTCCTGTCTAACTTTCCCTACTTAGAGATTAGCTAATTAGTTGTTATGAGAGTATTCCAGAGCATCTCTCAAGCTCACTTCATACCTGAGGTAATTTGCTGAGCAGCTGTGGAATTCTAGTACTGAGTAGTAGAAGAAGAAGAGATTGGATTTATAACCCGACCTTTACTACCTGAAGGAGTCTCAGAGTGCCTTACAATCCCTTTCCCTTCCCTCCCAACAACAGACACCCTGTGAGGTAGGTGGGGCTGAGAGAGGTCTTTCGAGAACTGCCCGTGAGAGAACAGCTCTGAGAGAACTTGTGACTACCCAAGGTCACACCAGCAGCTGCTTGTGGAGGAGTGGGGGGAATCAAACCCAGTTCTCCCAGATTAGAGTCCATGCTCCTAACCACTACACCAAACTGAATTGTGGATTTTAACCCTTGGTTTTTAATGTGCGTGTGTGTTTTACAGGTGTTTTATCTATACTGTAAGCCACATTGAGAAATCCCCAGAATATAATTTGAAAATCACTGCCATAACCAATTTTTAATCTAAAATAAAACTTATGTATTTATTTATTACTTTCGATTTATATCCCGCCTAGCCAAGAACTGGCTCAAGGCGGCATACAATAGTTAAAATATCATAAAACAATAAAATACAATCCATACAATAAAATTCAGTAACACAAGTTACATAAAGTGCTAGTGTCACAAAGGCAATTCCTATATCCTCCTCCCAATCAGGCGGGCAGCAAATCCCATATTGTACTCCCCGTCCTGCAGCAGCAAATCCCACGCCAGAACCAGGACCATAAGATGTTCCATTTTCAGTGCCTCTTTCATCAGTGGCGGCCCCTAATCAAAAGCCTGGTGGAAGAGCTCCGTTTTGCAGGCCCTGCGGAACTTTAAAAGGTCCCGCAGGGCCCTAAGATCTTCCGGGAGCTCATTCCACCAGTATGGGGCCGCCACTGAAAAGGCCCTGGCTCTGGTTATCACTAATCTGGCGTCCCTCGGGCCTAGGACAGTCAGGCAGTTCTGTGATCCTGACCTCAGTGCTCTCTGGGGGATATGCGGGGAAAGGCGGTCCCTCAGGTAGACAGGTCCCTGACCATATAGGGCTTTAAAGGTCAAACCAGCACCTTGAAGCGAATCCGGTATGCTATTGGCAGCCAGTGCAGCACCTTCAGCACAGGCTGGATGTGATCTTGTATAGACAGATCCATCAACAGCCTGGCGGCCGCATTCTACATTAGCTGCAGCTTCCGGATTTGAGACAAGGGCAGCCCCATGTAGAGAGCATTGCAGTAGTCCAGTCTTGAGGTGACCATAGCATGGATCACTGTTGCCAGGTCATTGCGTTCAAGGAAGGGAACCAGCTGCCTAATCAGTCGAAGATGGTAAAAGGCTGCCTTGGCAGTGGCTGCTACCTGGGCCTCCATTGTTAAGGTGGCATCCAGGAGCACTTCCAAGCTCCTAACCCTTGGCGCTGGCATCAGTGGTGCCCCACCAAAGGCTGGTAGTGGGATCCGTACCCCTGACCCACTCTGACTCAGGCATAGGACCTCCGTCTTCATTGGATTCAATTTCAATCGGCTCAGCCTAAGCCAGCCCGCCACCTCCTGAAGCGCCCGCTCCAGGTCATCTGGGGTAGAATCGGACCGGCTGCCCAACAACACATATAGCTGGGTGTCATCTGCATATTGATGACACCCTAGCCTATGCCTCCGGGTGATCTGGGCAAGGGGGCGCATGTAGATGTTAAATAACATTGGGGATAACACCACCCTTTGAGGAACCTCGCAAACCAGCGGGTGCCTCTGGGACACCTGTTCCCCTAACACTACCCTCTGTCCCCGACCCTGGAGAAAAGAGACAAGCCATTGCAAGGCAAGCCTCTGAATCCCCGCGTTGGCGAGGCGGTGGGTCAGAAACTGATGGTCGACTGTGTCGAACGCTGCCAACAGGTCCAACAACATCAGTACCGCTGTGCCGCCTCGATCTAGATGCCTCCAGAGGTCGTCTGTGAGGGTGACTAGTGCCGTCTCCATCCCATGACCTGGCTGGAAGCCGGACTGGAACGGGTCCATAAAGTTCTGCAGCTGAATCGCCACTGCCTTCTCAAGTAATTTGCCCAAATAGGGCAAATTGGACACCGGCCAATAATTAGCCAATTCAGCCGGGTCCAGGGCTGGTTCAGTCCTCCTGAATACTTGTGCATTGGCAATCTAGCATTTCAACAGTGCAAATACAGAATCACTGTTTTATTAGATGATTGCTGGTGCAGAAGAAATAAAGGCATCATAAACCATTATAGTAGCCATTCTTTAAGAACTAGAGAATACATAATGCCAATATTTTCAAAGGTTTTGATGACTGCAACAAACTGTGGCTAGAACACTCTTACTTCTCTAATTTCAGATATTTAATTTGGCTGTAAAGAAAAAAGGTTAGAGTGAAGGGATTATCTACATTGGCATTTCGGTGTTTAGGAAAAGGAACACCATTCTTTTCCATGTGTGGTTTCTGCATTTGAAAATGCTCCCCAAGTTTTAATACGGCACAGGGAGAGGTATTTTCTATTGAAGAAATTGCATAGATGAGTTAGTCCCTCTAACAATGAAGTCTTAATCCCAATGCCACTAACCTCATATTAGATACTTTTTAGGAACAAATACAAATGTGTGGAATTCAAATAGAAGTACTCAAAGTCATGTGTAGTTTGACAGCAACTCTACTTTCCAATGTTTGACTAGTATTAAAGGGTTTTTCAATGGCAAGTGAAACAGGACTGGAGACTGGAGATGAGTTGATGTGTACACTGGTGTGATGATTGCAACATAAATATCAACATCATTTTTTCTCTAATTTAAAAAAAAGGGGAAATTCTCAATCAGGCCTACCTGAGGAAAGAATTCCCATCAGAAATCTTGGTTATTTTTATCCATTTATTTAAATAAAGTACAGCTCGACTAGCAATATTAATGTTACTTAAGTGCTCGAAACCTCCCAGATGTAGTCTCCAGAGTACCCCAATAAGGAATATGAATAAGTTATAGAGACATTTCCAGCACAAAAATGTACCTATAATCTTAGTGGTTTCATTTTTTTTCCTTTTTCAAAATGATAGCTTCTCTTTCCTCATTAGTACTTTTTATTAAATGAAATTACTGTTACTGCTTGGTAATGGATCACCTGTTTCTTTCACTCCAGCCTTGGTCCTGTTTAAATTGTCCAGTTTCCCCACAGTATTCTCATCCCTTGCTTGAGACCCAAAGTGGATTCCATCCTACCACTCTGCTCAGGAACACTGCAGACACTTATACAATTTTCTCTTTTCCTTCTCTATTTAATTTCTGTTTAATTTACTATAAATTCTACAACTGAATGTCAGTGTCATAAAAGGTTCATATTTTTGTAATTTTGTGAATTCTTTCAATCTATGAAATCTCTATGGCTTCCCTTCTCAGACAATTTACTCCAGTAGCTCATAAGACATCAAATTTCTGAATTATGTTTCTGTTATTCTGTTTTGAGTTAAATTTTTGAATTGCTATTACAATTTTACAATTAAAAAATAATCAGTACTTTGAGAATACATTTGATGTATTTGAACAGGAAGACAACAACAAAAATGTAGCATATAGAATTATTTTTCCAGAGGATAATGGAGGTGATTTTTCCATTTGAGATTCCTCCAAAATAGAGTACAGTTGTGAATGAACATACCATTGTACAATATGAAATATAATTTATAATTTAATTTAAATCATTCAGATCTGGGATACATGATAGAATGGGAAATGAGTAGCTTATTTAAACATTTCTACTCCATCTTTCTCCTTACAACCCAAGCCCTTAGTGTGTACAGCTTCATGAGTATATTGCTAAAATGGAATGTTAATAAGTAAGTTTGAAATAAATAGATCAATGGACTTTAATAATATTTATAAATAGGATTTATTATCCATTTGGAGATCAGTTGTATATAGTGTTTATAAAGTATTTAAGGGAACTCACATATCTGATGAAGTGACTTGATTAATGAAGCTTATACTCTGGATAATATTGTTGGTCTTTAAGGTGCTACTGGAAGGAACAGATTATTCCTCCTTCTTGAAACAAGGTAAAATTAGTTGATTTCAAAAGAAAGCAGTCATGATGTACCCCTAATGGATCTATGTCCAACTGAAGAATAATTGATAGCATTGATGTTCAAGATATATATGTGCTAGATACATGAAAATTTGCTTTTGATTGCATGTACAAGATTTCCCCCCTAAAGGCTGTAATAGGTACACATATGCTGGACATGTTTAATTGTTGTTGTTATTGTTGTTGTAAATTATATTATCTTACTCTATAACTAAACAATTGTATGGCTTATGTAAATAACAACTGAGCTGATATCAATTAACCTCAAAATACTATTTAATTATTTAAATAGTTTGGTGTACAGCAGTTTGGTGTAGTGGTTAAGTGCACACACTCTAATCAGGGAGAACCGGGTTTGAGTCCCCACTCCTCTACTTGTAGCTGCTTGGATGACCTTGGGCAAGCCATAGTTCTGTCAGAGCTGTTCTCTCAAGGACAGTCCTCAAAAGAGCTCTCTCAGCCCCACCTACCTGTCAGAAATGTCTGTTTGCTATTTTACACTGAGTCCATTGTTCTGTTGTTCCCTATCTCGTCCTCGCTTTGCGCTTGCGTAGATATGCCAGCAGTAACGTGGGAGCTTCTTCCCTGCCGCTTGGTCTTATCACGGTGGCCTTGAATGTGGGCTTTGGGCTATTCTTGAGCTTATGAGAATTTTCCAGTCCTGTGAAGACAAGGGAAGGAGGGAGTCGTCTCCCACTCATTAAGTAACTCTCCCACCGGGAGTTTCCCGCGCGTGCGCTTACAGTTCATTTGCTAGTTGCATTTTTGCATCACACTATAACCCTGCTTGAGCCGCCTTGCCCGCCATTCCTGACAATGATCCTTCACTGTGGGTTTTAGCACTGTATTCCAATAAAGCCCTTCTTATAACAAGAATGCTTGGATCTACTTGCTTTTGAACCTGACAGAAACCTGTAACAGGTGTAGTGATTTCACGTACCTGAAGTGCCCAGCCGGTTTCAAATCATGGGCAGACTGCAGTACCTGTTTTCGTGTGCTCTCAGGAACAAACAGTTTATTTCCCTTGTACCAGCAGCCATTGGGTTTGCACACTAGATCTCCCCGGGCTCGTAGCTCTTCCTTCTCCTGATCGGTGACGTCTGTGGCAAAACGGTCTTCCCAAGGCACCCCCAGGGTTTGGGGAACTGGTCCTAGTTGGCTTTGCTTGCGGGTTACTACCGCTCTGACCAATTGGTCTGGGGTGAAAAAAGACTCCCTCACCTCAGTTTTCTTGCTATTATGCTGGGGTAGACGTGAAAGAGCATCTGCCAAGTGATTGGATTTGCTGGGGAAGTGATGCAGGGTGAATCGAAATTTGGAGAAAAACTCAGCCCATCGGAACTGCTTGGCATTTAAATTCTGAGGCTTCCGAAGTACCTCAAGGTTCTTATGGTCAGTCCAAATTTCAAATGGGACACGGGCTCCCTCCAGCCAGTGTTGCCAGGTAAGTAGGGCTAAGCGAATGGAAGCCGCTTCCTTGTCTCAAATAGGCCAGAATCTTTCAGTTTCATTAAATTTTCGAGAGACATAGGCAAGCGGGTGGAGGTGCCCTTGGGTGTCCTCCTGCAAGATCGCCCCCCCCCCCATCACGGTGTCTGAGGCATCTACTTGGACAATGAATTTTTTGGTCTCATCCGGGTGTACCATTACAGGTTCGGAAGTGAATAACTGTTTTAGTTGATCAAACGCTTGTTGGCACTGAGGTGTCCAATCCAAGCGTGCACCTGGCTGGGACGCTTTCACCCTCCTCCCCTTCATTTTGAGGAGATCTGTGAGAGGGAGGGCAACCTGGGCGAAATGGGGCAAAAAATGGCGGTAAAAATTCGCGAAGCCGAGGAAACTCTGGAGCTGTCGCCTGGTTTTGGGGGGTTCCCAAGCTAAAACGTCTTGGACCTTTTTTGGGTCCATTTCCAAACCATCCTGGGATATGCGGTATCCTAAGAAGTCAATGCGTTTTTGATGAAATTCACATTTAGACAACTTGACAAACAGTTTGTGTTCTAACAGCCTCGCCAGTATCTCCCGGAGCATTTTGATGTGAGTCTCTAGATCTGGGCTGTACACCAAGATATCATCCAAGTAAACAACAACCCCCTTAAACAAGTAGGGGTGCAGCACCTCATTTATTAAGTTCATGAAGACCCCAGGAGCCCCTTGCAATCCGAAGGGCATAACTCGGTATTCGAACTGTCCTAGAGGGGTATTAAAGGCAGTCTTATGTTCATCCCCTTGTCTAATGCGGACTCTGAAGTAGGCATTGCGCAAATCCAATTTTGAAAACACCTTCCCCTTTGCCACCTCTGCTAACAGATCTTTGATGAGGGGCATGGGATAAGCATTGGTGGCTGAAACTGCATTAAGACCCCTGTAATCAGTGCAAAGTCTCAGTCCCCCATCTTTCTTTTTACAAAACAGCACAGGGGCCGCAAAGGGGGATGAAGCCCGCTGGATAAATCCTCGGGCTAGGTTCTTGTCAATGAACCTGCATAGCTCTTCCTTTTCCATGGGACTCATAGCGTAAATTTTCCCTCTAGGCAATTTCTGTCCCAGGAGGATCTCTATAGCACAGTCTGAATTACGGTGGGGGGCAGTTCGTCAGCCTCTTCCTCCTCAAAAATGCGAGCCAAGTGCCTGTATTCTTTGGGAATGCGGTTAAGGTCCTCCATCGCTAAGCAGGCTCGTGGGGGATCGTTGTCTGGAGGATTTCCCTACCCAGGGTCCCACTTATGCTCTGTACATTTCGGGGAAATAAATCGCACTATCCCTTCTTCCCAAAGTATATAGGGATCATGACCATGTAGCCACGGGCTACCCAGAACCAGTGGGAACTGAGCTTGTGGGGCTATCACAAATGAATGGAGCTCCCAGTGTTCCCCAGCGCCCACCCGTAAGGGGATAGTCTCGAACCGGCAGGGCTCTTTCATTGGTGACCCATCCATTTGTGTAAAAGTAATAGGGTCCTTCAGGCTGGTAACTGCTGCTTCTAGTCCCGTTACCAGTGATGGGTTTATCAAATCCCTCCCGCACTCAGAGTCAATGAGGGCTCGGACCCTGATGTGGGTCATCATCACTGGTTTCATTATAATTACAGTCACAAAGAAGAGGGAGGGGTAATTGCTCACCATTTTGGGTGCTTCAGGGGCAGGGTCCTGCTGTGCCGCGCCACTTACAAACAGGACCAGCTCATTTCCCTGCAGTTCGCCCTCTTCTTCTTCCAGAATCATTGAATCCACAGTGTCCGGATTGGCAAAAAGGGCCCGTGGATTGCGCGGCTTGGCTGTTCCCTTCCTTGGGGTAGGCATCGGCCGTTGCCTTTGCTCCTCTTGGGTTAGGACCCGGCCAGGGTCCCCTTTGGGGCAAGAGGCTGCAAAATGCCCTTTCTCCCCACATCTGAGGCATAGGCCCTGTCTCATGCATAGATCCCTCATCCCGCTCTGGGTGGAAGTTGGCTTGCTTCTGACCTGGGCAGTAGAGGTACTCGGACGGTTGTTCCCAAGAGATAAATCCAGTTTCATGAGGTGCAGTCGGCTTTCGGCTTTCTCTGCTTCTTCCATCCAACCTTGGAGTGTGCGTGGCTCCTTGGAGCGAAGGAAATTATGGCGGACATCCACCGCTAGTCCCATTCGGTATTGTTGAGCCAGCACCGGATCGGTCCAGTCTCGGATCTTGGCAGCATGCCTTTGGAACTCTCTCGAGTACTCCCTCACGGTCAGTCTGCCTTGTTTGAAGGTACGGAGAAAAGCTTCCACCTTTTGGGCTGCTGCCGGGTCTTCAAAGTGATTTCTCAAGGCCCACATAAAGCCATCCACATTTCCCAGCTCCACTGCCTCCAGATCATGCAAAGCCACGTACCAGCTGGTAGCAATTCCCCGGAATCGTGAAGCGATAAACTCCACCTGTTGCTCTTCGTCCGGGAACACATGGCCCCACCGCTGCACAAATTTTCCAACTTGTAATATGAAGAATGACACAGTCTCGGGGTCCCCGTCAAAAGTGATTTCCAACATATCTTTGGGCTGTATTATTGGTGGGATGGGGACCATGCCTGGTACCAGAGCGGGTAGCGGTAGGGGCGCCGGCACAGGAGCTGGTGGTGGGAGGACCGGTGGAGGCTGGCCTGGGACTGGTTGTCCTGGCAATGGCCCTCCCGGCACACATCCCGCCGGGGCTGGCTGGCCAGGAGCCGGTTGGCCTGGTACTGGTGCTCCTGGTACTGGCTGCTCCGGGACTGGTTGGCCACGGAGGGGTTGTCCCGGCAATACTGGTGGTGCTGGGGCAGGGGCTGGTCGTGGCTGAGTCAACAGATGGGCTCGGATAGCCTGGTCCATCATCTGCGGAAGGGACTGCATCAGCTTGCCCATGTCCCGCATCAACCGTTGGGTATCGTCTTGGATAGTGTCCATGCACGCATCAGCATCCGCGCTGGACCCGGGCCTCGTTGACCTGCGGGGGTTCCGTCCCTGAGGGCACCCGAAGCTTCCTTGGGGATCCAGTAAACTGTCCCGGCTCTGGCTCCCCGGTAAGGACCAGGTCGTCTGAGTAGTATCCAAAAGATTCTTAGTCCAGTCTCGCGGCTTCCGCTGGGTAACCCACTTGTCCCATGGGATCGGGGCACTGTGGTAGTAGGTTCGGGGTATCGCCCCTCCATGGCTCTGGGTCGGCCCCGCCGGGCTGTAGATTGGGAGAGTGTACGATGCTCCCACGGTACTGATCAATGGAGGGGTGACTGGCCCAGCTGAACAATATGGGATCAGAGCTGTCATTACTGGAGTCGTAGTCACAGGAGCGACGGTAGCTGGCATGGTAGTAACGGGAACCGTGGTCACTGGGATTGCCACGGTGGTAACCGGAACCGTAGTGACCGGTGTGGTAGTCACTGGGACCATCACCGGTGTTCCTCCAGCACTGCTCATCTTGGTGGAAAGCAGGGGCTGGAGGTGGTAAAGTGATGAAGATTCCTGACAATTTCTGTCAGGTTCAAAAGCAAGTAGATCCAAGCATTCTTGTTATAAGAAGGGCTTTATTGGAATACAGTGCTAAAACCCACAGTGAAGGATCATTATCAGGAATGGCGGGCAAGGTGGCTCAAGCAGGGTTATAGTGTGATGCGAAAATGCAACTAGCAAATGAACTGTAAGCGCACGCGCGGGAAACTCCCGGTGGGAGAGTTACTTAATGAGTGGGAGACGACTCCCTCCTTCCCTTGTCTTCACAGGACTGGAAAATTCTCATAAGCTCAAGAATAGCCCAAAGCCCACATTCAAGGCCACCGTGATAAGACCAAGCGGCAGGGAAGAAGCTCCCACGTTACTGCTGGCATACCTACGCAAGCGCAAAGCGAGGACGAGATAGGGAACAACAGAACAATGGACTCAGTGTAAAATAGCAAACAGACATTTCTCTTTTTTTTATCAAAACCCTCCTAAAAAGGAGAGGAATTTATTCTTTTTATAAATAGAAAAAGGTAGGGTATATAGAGGGATAAAGAAAAGAGCGGAGTGAGTATTCTGTTAATAAAGGTTAGTTTAAATCAATATAGATACAGTTTTTGGCAATCTCCGTGATTTGAGAGTCTTCTTTTCATCTAACAAAAATTCAAAATAACTCTGTTAATGAGGTTAGTAATGTCCTTTGGGGTTAATTATTAGTCATCTCCTTTTTGACGTTTCCCGAACAGTTATTTCTTAGGTTGTCTTCCTTTGGTATCCCTCAAGTTATAGGATGGGCCACCTTTGGTTTTCACTTCTCCCGCTCCGGCACCTCCCTCCTCTGGGCCGCTGTCATCTTCACTACTCAAATCTGTCCACATTGCGAGTGCTGCCTCTTCCTCTGGACTGGCGTGTCTCTTCAGAAATTCCTGCGCCTTGAAGATGGAGTCAATCTTCTCTCTTTTATCCTTGTACTTGAACAAAAGGCCTTCAGGATAGGTCCATCTGTATATGACCTGTCTTCTTTGTAGAAAAGTGGTCAATCCTTTATAAGCTTTCCTTTTCATCCGGATTTCATAAGGCACATCTTTCAATATTCTGATGGTCTGCTCCCCAATTTTCAAGGGCACCGCTGCAACTGCACGCAAGATTTGATCTCTGGTACTTTGCTTGACAAACTTGACAACCACTTCTGCTGGCAGATTATTTTTTTTGTAAATGTGGAGTAGGCCCTATAGACCTTATCCATTTCTTCTTTTAACTCACGCTGATCTCTGCCAGTTACGGGTGCCAAGGCATTCGCAAGTATAGATCTGAGATCTTCCTTCTCTTCTTCTTTAATGCCCTGAAATCGAAGAGTCAGATTCGATTTTTCCATTTGCAACATCAAAATTCTTTTTTCTTGCACATCCTGATGCTTTTCTAACTTGTTGACCCTTTTCTTCACTTTTCCGATGTCTTCCGACGAGACCAAACATTTCTGTGCGATCTCCTCCATCTTCTTTGACGTCTCTGTTAGTTGCCTCTGTTGACTGTTGAGAACACCTTCCATATTAGTTAAGGTTTCGCTGATTTTCTGTATTTGGACCAGCAGAGGGTGCAGTAGCTCGCTTGTCTGTTGACTGACAGTCGGCTCTGGAGGGGGATTACCCGGACCGGAAGTCCCGCCTCCCTTCTTCTCAGTTTTCAAAGGGACCTTCTTCATGGCAGACATTTCTTGTATTTGTTTACTTTATAAAAGTTCGTGACGCGTCGCTCAGGAGTCCCGCTAACTCATTCGCTTCAATGGCACCCCAAAGGTAATTTCACCAACCCTTCTTCCCTTTCATCTCCCTTAGCTTTCTTATGCAAGTCCCGCTTCTCAGTGGGGGGATTCCCCCTCCTCCCAGCCGCTTATTCGCTTACGGGGGAAGGGCTCGGGTTTCGCTTCAGATTCAGACCTCCAACTCACGGTTCCTGCCGTTTCTTCTTTTTGCTTTAATTCATCACTGTTCCTCACTCCTGTTGGAAATCAGTGGCGTTAATGAAGGGACTGACACAGACAATGACTCTGGCCACACGAGTCACCACCAGATGCCACTGCCCAGAGTAACTAGAAATCAATATTGTCCAATTCTTAGTCCCCCTCTCCTGAAACCAGTTCCAGCTAGCATGTTTGGGGGATGGACCAGGAGGGGGTGTGCCAGGGGAGGTGGCCAGTATAGCCCACGCCCAAGCTCCCCCAGAAAAGATCTAGCTCAGCCATGGGCTCTCTCTCTCTCCTTACCTCTAGACCCCACCCTATCTCCATTGCTCTTGGTTTGCGCAGCCAGAGTCTCCACATGTTCTGCTGGTTCAAGACACAATCCCAGTTCCCCATAGTCTCCCTTATTTTTCCTGTGGATTGCTTCATCCCGCCAAGGACAGGTAAATATTACCCATCAACGAAACATTCTGCGCATGTGAATGTCACTATCCCTTTCTATCTAATTTTCCTAGATCTGTGTAATTGTGAATGTGTTTGAGTAATTGTATGCTTGTGAAGTACTATTAGTAAAGAAGCCATTTCATTCTGAAGTTGGTCTCTGTGTCTATTCTTGGTGTTTCTGGAAGAAGCGGGACCCCTGTATACATAGGTGATTGCTCCCATATTTGCCTATTGCAATTTATAATATCATAACTCCCCAAAGTTATTAATAACTCAAGACAATTTGGCTAACACCAAGGTTGCCCAGCAAGTTTGCATGACAGAGTGTGGATTCAAACCTGGGTCTTCCAGATTGTAGTACGATAACACACAAACTAGTATATCATACCACTATAGCTTGCTCATACTGTTTCTCACACTACCACTTAATATAAAATAATTCATTCTGTAAGGATAGCCAAACACTGATTCTCATATGTGACAATCTTTTTTGTTATGATTACCTGGAATTCTAAAAAAACCACCAGTTATTTTTTAATTCTGTCTTTGTCTGCTTTATGGCATAATTGCCCTGGAATGCAGGAACATTTATTATGTATGATAAAATTGAAATAATATAGGATAGAAATTGTCAAGGAATATTACATCTGAGCAACAGGACATCCAGAAGTAATGTCAGTTCCAAAAGTATACTCGATAAAGACAAGTTGCAAAGTTCACTATACAAGCCACAAATTGAAGTTTTGGAAAGCCAGCTCTAAGATGCATGTATTTCTTTAGTACTGCCACTTCTATGTTCATTTCCAGTTTCCATATCTAAAGTCTGCCCGAAGCCTTAAAATCATCTCCCATTGGTGGCAGCCATGTCAGTAGATGTGGTCATTAGCTCCCTATAATCAAGAGCTACATATCTCAAGAGTGACTCTTTTTAACCCAAAATGCATCAGAAAGCTTTCTAGTACACCATTAACTGTAGCAGCCATCCTAAACCCATGGATGGCCAGGTGTACCAAGTATCAAGTCATTAGCTCCCTATTCTGATGAGTTGCCACAATGTCACAGAAAGCATCAGCCAAGGAATTCCATACATCAAACATGTCAGATACTTTTCCACTGCTGTTAATGGCAGAGGAAACTATACATAAACCTGTTGCATCACACTCTGAGTATCCTACATCAGCTCTGCTTCAGCTGGTGAAATGGAATGGGTGTGGGCAACCTTGGGGTATGTTAATTTCATACCTTATGTTGTTTTTACCAAGCATCACCAGCAAGAGGAGAAAAGAAGCTACCAGACCCCAACAAACACATAAACATACATTCAGATTAACATGGGGAATCAGCTTGCATGTTTGTGCTGGGAGACCAAAATCAGAATCTTTTACCTAAAGAGGTGGCTGTACGTAGTAGAGATGGCAACAAACTGGCTCATGAACTAGAGTACATGACAAATTTTGGGCAGTTTGTTATTCCTGAACTGAAGTTCATGGCAGGTTAACCAGCATGAACTTTCCATGAACTTTTAAGCAGTTAGTGGAGGTTCATGGCAGTTCATGAATGGATACATTTCCAGACAGTCTCCATTCAAACAAAATTTTTACCAGACTTCAAAGCAACGGGGGGGGGGGAATCCTCCAGCCTTGGAAACACTCTTGTCAGTTTCAAACTAGTCTTTTCTGTTTCAAGGGTTCCCCCCCCTTTGTGGGTGTTCCTTTGTGTTCCATTCCCATTTTCTTGCACAAAGTTTGCAAAATCCTCCCCTTGCTTGGATTTGTTGTGACCCTTTACTTTGAGATCAGTCCTTTTAAGCTTGCAGTGCCACAGTGACACTGGTTTCTGCTGGGCGTTTTGTACACTGAACTGGTTGTGCTGGGCTTGCAAACTCCCCCTTGCTTAGATTGTGATTCTGTACTTCACATCAGTCCTGTTGAGCTTGCATCACCACTATGGTACTTGGTTCTTCTGGGCACCAGTGTATTGCATTGGTTCTGCTGGGCTTGCACCCCTCCTTTCTTGGACAGTGATTCTGTGTCTCACATCACTCCTGTTGAGCTGGTATTGCCACAATGGCACTTGGTTCTGTGGGGGACTAGTTCATTGCACTGGTTCTGCTGGGCTTGCAATCCCCATCCTGCCCTTGCTTGGAGGGTAGTTCTGTGCTAGACATCAGTCCTGTTGAGCTGGCATTGCCACAATGATACTGGATCTTCTGAGCACTCTTTTATTGCACTGGTACTGCTGGGCTTGCAAAAAAGCCCCCCCACACACACACACACAGCCCTTCAGTTTCTATTGCAGAGATTTTGTGGCTTGAGCTTAGTCCTGTTGGGTTTGCACTGCCACAATGCCATTTGTTTTGCAGAACACATTGCACTAAGTCTGCTGGGCTTGCAAAAATGCCTTTCCACCTTCTGTTTCTACTGCAGAGATTCTCTGGGACTTTGAATTTGTTCTGCTGGGCTTCCATTGCCATTGCTTTTTTGCTGTTATTTTTCTCCATTGGAAACATATTTTTCTCCATTGGAGGACGGGGGCACCTTCTTTGGGGGGCTGTAACTCAGACTCCATAAATCCAATCCTCACCAGACTTGGAGGGCCAGTAGAGAAGTTTCAGCCAGAGTTTCTCAGTGAGCTTGGTGTCTCTAGCATGCCAGGGCAGGGCCTTCTACCATATCATTAACCTGAACTGAACCAGTTTATTTAGCTACTAAAAGTTTGTGATGGATTGTAGTTTGTGAACCATGCATGGCATGAGTCACAAACTGAACCAAAACACATTTTCCTGGTTCATGCCTATCCCTAGTAAGTAGTATGGTTTAGCAGGAAAAATATGACAGAGCCCTGATTTCAATACTTAAAAAGGAATATGGAGTTTATTGTGGGATTGGGTATAACGGGGGAGAGGCAGGAGTTATCCTAAGCAAATACTAGTTGTACTGAATCAAAGCATTGACACATTCCTTATCCTAACTAATATAGCAGCAACAACCAAACATTCAGGAGAGCTACTCCAGTTTGGAGCAGGAGTTACTCTTTGAGCTAAAGGTGTAAATGTGGGGAAAAGTGGAATAGGACAGTGGAGAAGTGAAATCAGTTGGGACAGGGTTTCTTGTTTTTATACTACATAAAATGTTGAATTTTTAATAAAGCACTTTTAAAAAAATTGATTATTTTTTTTAAAAAAAGAATTATAATTCAGGATTACAAAATTGGAGACATGAAGCTGAGTCATATGTTTGGCAGGAATTTTGAATAGGAAGATTTGAACTAGAGGTTCCAGACTGTCATAGGGCACTTAATATCTGAATTGTGTTAATGGTCAGTGACCACATATCATGTAAAAGACAATACAAGAAGAAGTGTCTTTGTCTTCTAGTGTCAGGTAGTCCTGCCATGATGGATGGAGTAGGGTGGGAGGATGGGCCTTGTGTTGCATTGTGGTGTGTAGGGCGGGAGGTTGGGATCGTGGGGTGTTGATTTATGCACCTGGAGTGTTCGAATGGAATGCAGAGGGCGAGCTCTGCAGGCTCTATCTCTGGTAGACTTAACACCCTGACCTTGGTGGAGACAGGCTGTGAGCTTCCTATCGCTTTCAAAGCTGCAGCTTGGCTGGGAACAATGGGGGCAGTGGGAACTTCATTAGTATAGTAACTTTCAGTTCTCATTCGCATACTAGACACTCATTGGTGGAAGGGGGGGTCCCCATTCACCCCCTTTCTGGTATAATCGCTTGCTTTGTGTAACCACGTTATTCTGAACAATGTATCTGCTCCAGTAACCTACTATTGCAGCTCTATAATAAAATGCTATTCTTGCTTCAATGAACAAGACCTGGTGTTTGGCTGACTAAGTTAGGGTCTCTGACAGTTTGTTCAGAATCCTTCATTTTTTTGGGACTGGTCAGAAACCCGCGGCTCCAACATGAGTGGCGGTGAAGAAGACACTCTCCCGATCGAAGACGAAAAGAAGGAGGACAAGAAACCTCCTGTGACAACCGTACCCACGGAAGCCCCTGGCACGTATGTACCGGTGACACGGGGCCAGGAGTACGACTTTGGAGGGCCCTACGGGGATCCGTATGGTGCAGCCTACGGTGGGGTAACCACCCGAGTCAAGCAAAGACGAGATTGGGTGAAGCCCCTGGCAGAAACCCATGAGACGTGGTTTGCGACTCCGAGAGCTTCGGTGCGAGTGAGCCACGCCGAGAGGTCGGTCCGCAGACTGATCATGGCCGAAGGGCTGGAAGACACCTGCCGAGACTCCGAGGGCCTGGAAAGCGCCGTGGTGAGACGGAGGTGGAGTGGTGAGCCGAGCCAAGATCGCCTAGTTCGCCTCCTAGATGAATCCCTCGCCCGCATTCCCCAGATGATCGCGGAGGGCATCCGAGAGGAGCGGGAGCGGCAACGGCAGGAGGAACCACCCGACCAACCCCCTCAAGACCAGCGACAGGCGCCGGTTCCGGACCAACAGAATGTGCCGGCTCAACCCCCCGCTCAACCTGCGGGGCCGGGTCCGCAAGGACCGCCGGGGCAACCACCCCCCGACCATGGGGGTTCCTGCCACCGAAACCGGCGGAACTCCTTGATGCGGATTTTGATGGAGACCCCGAAAAGTTTCCTTTCTTCCTGGTGAGGGCAGAAAGATTTATCGAGACGTGGGGCCACCTGTTTCAACGGGAAGACCGGATGGTGGATGTCATAGCCTCGCATCTGAAAGAGGCAGCGGCTGACTGGTATGTGGGACTCCACCAGACTGACGGGCGGGAGCTGAGGGAAATCGATACCTTCATGTGGGCCATGAAGGAACAATTCGAAGACGTGAACGCCAATAAGACGGCCAAAGAGGCCATCCGTGCCCTCAAGCAAGGCGCCAAGTCGGTGAGAGACTACACGGCTGAATTTCGCAGGTGTGCGGCCAAAACTCGAGGGCTGCACGACGGGACTCTAGCAGACCACTACAAATTGGGACTCAACGCGGAGATTCGTCGTTCAGTCACCAAGACCCAAGACCCAGACACATTAACAGGCTGGATACAAGCTGCCATCACCATGGAAAACCGCTTGAAAACCATCAAACTGGATGATGCAGCAGCAATGAATAAAGGGGGCCAGTCGGGCCCTACACCGGCTACGCGAGGGAAGAATCCACCACCGAACCCGAAACCCAAGGACGGCACGAGAGAGCTTAGGATGAAGCAAGGTCTCTGCCTGAAATGCGGGGAAGGGGGCCACTTCGCGGCGAGCTGCCCAGGCTTCCCCGCGTCGACCGGGGCCACCAAGGGAATCAAGAAGAAGTTTGACACTTCCACCCCAAAGCCTGTGGCGAAACCGAGAGGGGCGAAAGCCTTACAAGCCAAGCCGCTCAGTGAGGCATCGGATTCGTCGGATGGCGAGACCGTGCAGCCGGGAAATGAGACGGACCTGCTGTAAATAGCGCTGAACAGCAGGTCCCGGACTCCCAAGCGCAGATCCCGGTGAGCAGACCCCCCTCTCTTTTCTTCCTCACGGTGACTTTGATGGACCCGGGTCTACTGACCCATGTGAGAGTGCGAGCTCTCATTGACTCTGGGTGTGGGAGAGACCTCATTAACCCCACACTGGTGACGGGACTGGGGGCGAAGGTAGTTAAATTGGCCGATCCCCTGATTTTCACGCAAATGGATGGCTCTACAATGAAAGAGCCTTGCAAATACGAGACTGTTCCCTTGCGTGTGGGGATTGGGCATCACTGGGAGGAGAGGCCCTTCATCGTTACCCCTTCTGCCCGGTTTCCCCTAGTGCTCGGAAGCGCGTGGTTCTTCGATCATGACCCCCATGTCCTATGGGGGAGGGGAAAGTGAATTTCATTGCCAAGAAATGCCAGTCCCACCTATGGAAACCGGAGTGGGGTGTCCCAATGGGGGGGAGTCTTTACTGACGGCGGGGGTAGCGGAGGCAGAATTAGAGATGATTCCATCAGAGTACCGTGATTTGGCTTCCGTCTTTGGGGAAGAGGAAGCCGATGAACTACCCCCCCATAGGAACTCTGACTGTGCTATTGAAATTTTGCCGAATCAAAAGTTGCCTAAAGGGAAGTTATATTCCATGAGCCCTTCGGAAAAGGTGGAATTAAGGAAATTTATTGACAAAAACTTAAGCAGGGGGTTTATAAGACCTGCCTCCTCCCCGTTCGCAGCCCCAGTTCTTTTCCGGAAGAAGAAAGACGGGGGGTTGCGGCTGTGCACTGATTATCGAGGCTTGAATGCGGTCTCCAACACAAACGCTTACCCCATGCCCCTGATCAAGGACCTGTTGGCTGCGGTGGCTGGGGGGAAAGTATTCTCGAAGCTAGATCTCAGAGATGCCTACTTCAGGGTGCGAATAAAGGAGGGGGATGAGTTCAAAACGGCATTTAATACACCCCTGGGTCAATTTGAATACTTAGTCATGCCGTTCGGTCTTCAGGGGGCGCCGGGGGTCTTCATGAATTTAATCAATGAGATGCTCCACAAGTACTTATTCAAGGGGGTCCTTGTTTACCTTGATGACATACTTCTGTATTCCCCTGACTTAAAATCCCATGTGAAGCTGGTGCGGGAAGTTTTACAAACGTTGCACAAGCATAAGCTCTTTGCTAAGCTGTCTAAATGTGAATTTCACAAGTCAGAGATCCCTTTCCTGGGCTACCACATATCGCAGAGGGGAATTGAAATGGACCCTGACAAAATAAAAGATGTGGTGGGATGGGAGCCACCCAAGACTCGGAGGCAGCTCCAAGGGTTCCTCGGATTCGCGAACTTTTACAGATCATTTCTCTCGAACTTTGCTCAAGTGGCTCTCCCCTTAACTGATCTGCTTAAAACGAAAGGGAAGTCACCAGACTGCACTCGACCCGGAGCCAAGTTAGACTGGTCTCCGGCATGCCAACGGGCGTTTGACCAGTTAAAGGCCCTTTTTACGTCGGAGCCTGTGTTGGCTCACCCAAATGAACTTAAGAAATTCATTGTGCAAGTAGACGCTTCTGACGTTGCGATGGGAGGGGCGATCCTCCAAGAGGGGGATGATGGTAAACTGCACCCCCTTGCCTATGTTTCCAGAAAGTTTAATGATACTGAACGGAATTGGTCGGTGTGGGAGAAAGAAGTGGGATCGATCCACTTAGCGTTGGCGACCTGGCGCCATTGGCTTGAGGAGGCGCGGGTTCCCTTCGAGGTGTGGACTGATCATAAAAACCTCGAGCTTCTCCGCTCCCCCCATTCCTTGAACGCCAAACAGCTGCGTTGGGCTGATTTCTTCTCCAAATTCAATTTCACTCTACACCACTTCCCTGGGAAATCTAACTCGCTGGCAGACGCACTGTCACACCTCCCACAGCATGACAGCAAGAGGGAGGAGATTCGTGACTCTGTTTTTACGCCTTCCCAGTTGGGAGGAGCAGTAACCACTCGGACTCAATCCAAACGTCCACCTCCGTCCCCGACCCCTCCCTCTAATGACTGGGTGGTGAAATTCTCTACAGCTATGTCTGACGCTGATAGGGAGGAGGTAAAGGGGGAGGAAGGAGTCACTCAAGATGCGCATGGTTGCTGGAAGAAAAATGGAAAACTGTTTGTTCCCAGCTCCCTTCGGGGGGAGGTGATGGGCTGGGCGCATGGCTCGAAACTGGCGGGGCACACAGGGTTTGTGAAATCCCTCCAACTCTTGCAGAGACAGTTCTGGTGGCCTGGGCTACGAAAAGACATTTCATTATTCACTTCTGCTTGCCAAACGTGCTTGATGAGCAAGCCCAGACCCGGTAAACCCCCAGGAGCTCTACAACCCCTGATGTGGAATAATTGCTTTCATCCTGTTGGCACTCCCTGATTTCTCCCCAAAGGCTGCCTTGGAAGCACTTGCTGTGGTTATTGTCGCACGATCCTCTTCTGAGTTCACTATGCAAGATTCTCTGAGAGATACAAAACATGGCAGTTGTTCCCCATGTTTTGTGTGTGCCTCATGGGAAGGGCTTACAGTGTTACATTCAGGCTGTGAAAGAGGTGTGTGCCAATGAAAGGGAGGCTGGCAACAGGCAATTTACTTTTGTGCCAAGGAACTAATGAGAAAGTATAATACGAGGACTACTAATTTTGCCGAAGTGTCTATTATAACATTTTCTTGTGTTCTTCATAACATGTGAAATTGTCCCAAATAATAGAAAGAGTGTTTCCCAGTCAGGTTCTAGATAAAGTCTAAATAACTGGGGGATGGCTATAATCTGAACTATCATGTTGGTTTTTCCTCTCTCATATGCAAACATTTGTATATACAGGGTAAGTATGTATTAAACATTTATTTCTAGAAACTGTGTTATTTCTCATTATAAAATCTAGTGCATTGCTAGTGCATTGGCAGGAATAATTTCCACCTATGCAAAGAAGATGTCATTTAAGTGAACAAGTTCCCATTAAGGCAGAATCTCCTGTGTTGCTCCTGTCATTCTAGTTGAGGAGTAAAAGCTGGTGCCGTCTTCAACCAAGGAAAATGTTTTCTTGACTGTAACACTGAGCAGCACACAACAAAACCTGCTTATCTGGTGAGATGACAAGGGTATTGCCTCCCACGCAGTTCTGTCCAGGCATTTGATGTGCATTTTTTTAGTAGTCGTAATTACATTCTTTGCCAGTCCTAAGGATCAAATTGGTTTTTGTAAGGTGGGATAATGAGATGTGAGGTCTTGATGAGCTGAAGGTCCTGAATGTCCTTTAGTCTGTTCTCAGATTAATATGGTAATAATCATGAGATGTGAACTTGAATGGAATGGTATTATCTCCTGGAAATGCAGATTGCTTTATGTTAAGTTGGATTGTTAAGAGATTTGTCATCAACTTTTCTTTCAGTCACCTGCAAGTGCTCCAAAATTGTGTTATTTTATTACACAACTTTGTATCAGTACCCACAGTGCCTCTGGCTAAGGAGACCACATACAATTGCAAAACTGATCCAGCTCCAGCATCTGAGAATTCTTTTTTTCTCCATTGCTATCTGTAAAGAAAACATTTCTACAAGTCCACTCAAATAACACCATTTTAATTTTTAACTATAGAAAGATTGTTGATCTGTTTGTTTGTAGAATGAAGGTAAGGCATATTTAATGTTTTTAATAGTACTCGTGTTATTCATTTCTGCTTATTGACTGATTCTTGTATTTTTTTAAAAAACTAATTATTATGTAATATCTGAAGACTGACAAGTATGAAACAGCAGATTCTGGGTCCTGTGGAAAAATTTGAAAAAATGAGTCCTTATCTGTTTTAATAGCTGTAAGAAAACACATTGTAATGTGCCATCAAGTAACGTAGACTTATGTTGACCATATGAATCAATAGCATCCAAAATATCCTTTCACAAAGCCCTTATTAGGTATTTGTTACAGACACTAAATAATCTAAAGTACTCCATAGCTAGCTATCATAAATATACACATCAGAAAGCACACTGATAAATGGTTGTAAACTTAAAATGATTAATGATCATGTAGAACTAACCCACAGATCCTCATAGTGGCTAGAAAATACCAAGCAACTTGAATGGTAATGTAAGGATCCCAGTCAGATAAAAGGTATTACACCAACCACTCATCTGGGTAACCCTGAAATTTGTGTAAGAGGAGGCTAATTATGGAATTCCTCAACTCAGTATATAATCTACAATATAACAAGACATGAGGTAAAACTTCAGGAACCCCAGCCCTACACCAACCATATCAGAGGAGCGGTGGCGCAGGTGGTAAGACACCTGCATTAACATCACTCGTGCAGCCACTATGGCTGTTCGAGACCCATCCACCATGGTCGAGGTGAGCTCTCGACCCTAGTCGCAGCTCCCGCCCACCCAGCGGCTCGAAAGCAGAAATGTAATTATAAATGCGAGTAGACAAATGGGTACCTACCCTTAGAAGGGTAGGGGGCACCTCCCCTCCAATGAGGTGTGTGGAGACGGCGAGGTGTGTGGAGATGGCGGCAGTGGCGGCAGCGAACCTCGGCTGCAGCAGAGGACTGGCGGTGGAGGCGGCATGGTGTGGCGTCACGGCGACAGCAAGCAGCAGGGCCAGAGGAGCGATCCCTGGTGGCCAGTAGCAACATCGGGCAGCTGTCATCGGCGGGGGTAGAGGCACGCAATGATGTCATCTGCGGGTGTGGCAGAGCCTGAAGGACATAGCCGAGCCCAGAGGAGGATGTATCGTGTGCCGCCCCCCCTGAGCACCAGGAGGAACAGCTAACCGATAGACTGCCGGGGAGAGAGCCGAGCCGAAAGAACATCAGCCTCCACCTGGGTGCCAGTAGGCAGCCCCATCCCTAGTACAATGTGGCCCGTTAGGTGAAAATGTGCTTAGCACCCCATGTAAACCGCCCAGAGACCCCCCAAGAGGGTTAGGGCGGTATAGGAAATCGAAGGTTAAATAAGTAAATAAATAAAAAATCTCTCCTAATACGAAATTCTTTAAAATTTACCATAAGAATCTAAAGGCCTGTTGGTTCCGTAACACAAGGAATGAGTCAAATCAAATGCCAGCTGAATTAATTTTCTGTAAAACCATGCACAACCATTTACTTAAGCAGGAGTCTGATAACATAGGGTGCCCATAGCTAGGATGTTCAGAAGAAAAATGAGCCAGAATTTCAAAGCGTGTATCCAGGCTCTACTTCCTAAAAGGCTCAGCCCTATTTTCAAACACATGGCTGCATACCCAACACAGCTTGGGATACCCAGGATACAATGCAGAAAAGTGGCTTGGACCTTCTCTACAAACTAATTAAATGCAGTGACCCAAATGGGAGCAGCATACAATTGCTGGGTTACAGATTTAGCCTTAAATACACAAATAGCAGCAGGGACATGTTGACCACCATGAATATAAAAGAAACATACCACAGCAGACCATTTGGCCAAGTTAAGTGCATGTTTTCATTGGGTCAACTAGCTGTTATTGTACCCAAAAATTTATTCCCAGATATCTGAACTGCTTTACTTGTTCCAAGGTGTTGCTTTTAAATTCTCCAACAAAAACACTTCCAGACCTTAGGGGGGGAAAAAACACAGTTTTATCCCAGACATCCTGTTATCAATAACATTGTTCAAGTCTTGCAGACTGAAGGCCATGGCTTCCTTTATTGAGTCAATCCATTTTATGTTGAATTGTCTTTTGTCTTTTCCTGCTGCCTTCAACATTTTCTGGCATGACTGTCTTTTACAGTGGGTCTTGTCTTCTCATGAAAACATATTACCACATTTTAAAAAGGGGTGAAGGAGCCCAAAGAGAAGTCCTAGCTATTATCCTCCAATTATTGCAGGAAATTATTTGATACGAGTGACATGGGGGCTGGGAGTAGTTGTATATATTAAAGAAAATGGTAACAATTTTTAATGCTGAGTTTATTGGGAATACATGCTTCTCAATTATATTTCACCCTTGACATTCAAGCCAATTTTGCCTAAGCCTTTTTAGTTACCATGAAGCCTAGAGAATTCCTCTGGAGCTTCCTAAAGTGTAGGTCTTCTGAATAATATACAAGTCAAACTCCAGCAAAAAACTGAGGCAGTTCTGAACCAGTAGTTAAGTACAGGAGGTAAGTAAAATGCAGATTTCTTTAATGAATGAAAATTACAACATACATTATTTGTGTTTGGCTACTGTGATGTAGGCCTCACTTTGGGCCATGAGTTCTTCTTTGTGTTATTCTCCAAATGTGGCTATGATTATTCAGCAGTGAGGAGGGAGAAAGGCATTCTTCAGTTATATTCAGTGTTGAAGTTCCTAGTAAGGTTAATTCCACTACTGTTTTCTCCACATCATTTTCCTATCCTGCAGTTTTCCCAGAGATGTGCTGTTTGGCTTGTTGGGAAACCCATATGGCTCCCATGCATCTCACTAGCATGCCAAATAGCACCCCCAGATAATTTCAGGTCAGGGGAATGGTGAGGAGGGAAGGCTGAAGCACCCTCTCCACAAATGCCATAGTTGCAATCCAAATCATACACTGTGTGCTTAGGAATTAAGGAGAACCTGCAAGTGTAACTGTTACACTCAGAATGCAGGCTAAGGGACAGGAGGATAGTTATACAGAGGACCTATAGACCCGAGCTGTGTATTCTGTAATGTGTGAAGAGACCTAATCAGCAGCTATGGTGACAGTAGGTGTGGATCTGATTATTCACCGGGAGAAAGAAGTATGTTCAAAACAGTGTGGGGGCAGGGATATGTACATTTCTATCACTCCATTGGTGTGATGTCACTTCTGTAATCCTATTGGAGTTCTGAAAGTTACTGGTTTTGCAACCGTAATACAGTCACAAAATTCCAATAGGGAGATTTCCTTCCATTTTGTTCAGGTTTTTTCCTTCAAAAAAGGAAATAAATGCTCCCTGAATGCAAAACTTTTATCTGTTTTGAATATTCAAAGTCTTGTGTATAATTTTGTAGCTCCTTTTTACATCACTTCGTCCATTGAATCCCTTTTAAAGGAGAATTGATTTGTAGGATACAACATCATCCTAAGAGCAGCTTTACTTTCACTGATATGATTATGATTAGGAAATGTAGATTGCCTACATATGAATACATTAGAAAAAGATTCCCCTTTATCCACCAATCCACCCATCTAGGCGACACAAAGAACTCAAATATATAGCAAATAAATAATCTTGTATACAGTTAGAAATATATCCTGCATAACTCAGTAATAGTTATTGAAAAGTGGCCACTTTGGAGAATGCAGATCACATTCTAATTTCTAATTTGCAGTGTTGATTTTAACTGGATGGTAGAAACACCAAGGTGACAGGTCTGAGAACAGGTAAATCATCCAGGAATAGAAATTTATTCAGACATGGAGCCAGCTGGTGTGGTGTTGCCTTTGTGTCAGTGATCCATGTTGCAGTCTGTAATACGGACTGTTCAGACAGTCTGTTGCACAGCTGTTCTTACTTTGAAACGAACAGTCAGGTCTGTTTGTGGTATCACTCGGCAGGTATTATGATGACAGTAAGGGTTTCAATTTTTTAAAGTAGTATATGTCTTGTTGAAATTAATTGAGTAAATTATAAAGAAAAAGCCAGTTATCTTTCTTTCCAACTTAAAATGGTCCCATTGCTTGTACTAAGAGAAATAAATTAAGAGTCTGATTTTGCAACCAGAAAGGAGGACATGCTACTATCACTTCCTCAGATGGGCAAGCTAATGATAGATATTAAGACATGCAATAGGCAATTTGGTGATACCAGCTTGGCCCCTTTGGTAGCAACTTGTTGCTACACATTCCTTGACTTTGATTTGAAAGTCTGCTTAGTGGCTAAACCAGCCCAGGAAATAATCAAGTAAATGATGGAACTGCTTCATGATTTGTACAAGATGCTTCTGCAGCATCATAACACAATCTACCCTATGGAACTTTTCAGCATATCCTTTGGGGTTCAGTGAGTGTAAATGATCATTCATGACACATTACATTTACTACATTTAGCATTAAATGATCACTGGGCAGACCTCTGATCCAACCTTGCTGAGTCTATGGACACTTTTGGAATTCTGAGAAAGGGTAGTGGGCACCACCACAAAAATGGTTGCCACAGGGGTAGGGCCAACCACAAAATGAAGTTTCTACAAAATTCTGTGTGGTCCCCAGCTAAGCATCCTCCTTTGATGGACACAGCAACTTCTGAATGGTATTTCCTGTAGATGCTAAAGCATTGCCTCACAGAGTTTTCTAGGAGGCAAGGGAAAGCTGGGATTGTTCCCTGTGTGGCCAGCATGAGAGGTTTTCAAGTCCAGAGCCATAAGAAGTCTATGGTTAAGCCAAGAGTGAATAGCAATGATATCCCTGCTGGGATTGAGCTCAGTGTTTTGCTTATAAATCAGGAAATAGGGAGTGACCCAAAGCTCCCTTTTCTTTCCTGTTGCATTCCAGACCCTTGATATTTAACCCTAGAATAATGAAGCAAGTGGACACCAGGAAGTATATGTGTGGGCATCATGGCACTGTAGTCATTATGCTGGGATCCAAAGCAATACATTGTATACAGGTCGTTAAATGGTCTATTTGTACATAGCTTTGGCTGTTGAATTCAGGAGGTTAACATGCACATGAAAACCATTCGCATGCAGGATTCCACATGCACAGATGCCCGATAGTAATCACATGTTAGTTAGCATAACACTCATATGTATGTAGTGAAAATGGCAGCTATGTAAAATTACTGTTATTCTGCTGGGTACAAGTTGATAGTAGCTAAAACATATATATCTTAATTTACAGTGCAGTATGTGCCTGTGTTTAATTAGATGGGAAATGGGGTATTTATTGTCAATATAAAGATTGTCTGTTTTTCCTTACTATGCCATCAAACCTTTATTTTGCCTCAAAGTTGACCCCCCCCCAAAAAAAAAATGCCCTTAGGGCAGGGCTTTTTTTGTAGAAAAAGCCCAGCAGGAACTCATTAGCGTAACAGGCCACACCCAACAGCAGGAACTCATTAGCATATTAGGCCAAACCCTGACAGCACAGCTCATTAGCATATTAGCCACACACCCATGCTAACAGAAGTGTGGTCATCCAGCTACACCCACCTTTTGCTTCTTATTCTGCTTACCTTGTTTGTTGTCAAAACCCAGGGCTTTTTTTGTAGCAGGAACTCCTTTGCATGTTAGGCCACACATCCCTAATGTAGCCAGTCCTAATGAGTTTCTGCTGTTGGGTGTGGCCTATTATGCTAATGAGTTCCTGCTGAGTGTGGCCAACTCAGGAGCCAGCCGGAACTCCGTTCCTGTGCATTCCTGCTCAAAAATAGCCCTGCCTTAGGGTATTGCCCATTGGGCAGCCAAGGTCTGCATAGGCTGAGACTAAGCTCATAAGTACGTTTTAAACCTTTGACAGACAATTATTGTCAGAAGAAGAATTTTTTTTTAAGCAATGGATATTTGATGTGCAAAGAATGAAAATACCATTGTTAATTGGTGTAAAAAAAACATGTTACACATTTCATTTTATATTTTTCTGTATGAGTGATTTTGAATAGTTCAATAAGCCATGCCTCTCTGATGGTTAAAAGAAATGTGAAAGAAGCCACAGGCTGCACATTTCCCAGGAGTAGACTGAGGTTATTAAAGCAACTCTGGAGCAGGCAGAGTTAAGCGGTTCCTCTGGCATTGGCAGCAGTGCAGAGTCTTCTTGGCTTTAACCTGAGCCATATCGACTATGGAAACAGGTTCAGGTTCACCTAGTGGGCAAGCCTGCACCTGTTGTACTGATCCAAGCTAAACCAATCTGGTTGCACAGCCATCACTGTACTTTGCTCAGCTTGCTTCTGGCTGCCAGTGGTCTTCCAAGGCAGCAGCCCACCAGGATCTTTCTTGGTGTGTTAAAGGACCAGTCCAGCCCTGACGCTTACCAGAAGCTGGTACTAATATAAAAACTCCACCCATGTGAGGCTCAGGACAGAAAAGCCTTAAAACTGTTTAACAGCAAAAAGTGAAAGAAGAGCACAAAGAATAGTAACATAAGACAGGGGTCCAGAAAATGCAGAATTGCAAAACAAAAGGGGGGCATCCATGGCTTGGTGCAGGGAGGACAGAAGAAATTATACTGCAACTGTCACTAGGGGCAGGAGTTAGAAGAAGGAGAGAGGGCAGTAGTGACCCAGATATAAAGAGTTAAATTGTGAAAGATAATATTTAATGGTAATATTTAATGGCTTGTCATCTGTCTTTATCAGCTAAGATTTCAAGATAAATTGAATAATGAATTCATATATTATTAAGACCCTCACAACTGGAAATATAGTTACAGACATTAGAGGCTTAAGTAAGTAGATTGAAATCTGACCACCTTTTTGTCTATGAAGACAGTAAAAATACATTTGGATTCAATATTTTAGGTTCCCTGATGGCTAAACCTAACAGTTTCAGGGTATACCACCAACCAAGAATGCTTTTAGTGATCATGTGTAGGGGGTGGAGGGAGTTACAGTGGAAATAACTTAGATTCAAAAATAACAACCTCTACCCATTTCATAAAACCTTGCTTTCTAGGGTGTATCAAGAAGTTTTTCAATCTGAACTTGAAGAAAATAATGCAATATAATTGCTAACCTTCAAGTACAAAAGAGGGGACAAAATTATGAAGTTGCCTAACGGAGCAATTTGGAGCAAAAGAATCAAGCTAATTAAATGGCAGTGTATCCTTAAATTGGATCTAATAGATAATCAAAACAGCCCAAAGGTAGTAAAGAATATTTCTCTTGTCTATTGATTGGGCATATTGATTTTGTGTAACTTGGGAGAAAGAAACATAGAAGTTATATAGCAAGGGAAACAGACATTTGCTTAGAAAAAACACTGATTGTGGTAGTAGCATGAAACAATTCTAGAAAAAGTAAATTTGAGGAACATATAGTGGTTGGGGGAGGGGAAGGAACAGGAATATAACAGGGAATGAAAACATTTAATCATGGATTTAATTATAGGGATACCTATAGAAATATGATAACAGAAGTACATATGGAACCAGTAATTGCTTATATCTAATATCAGTAGTAGTAGTAGATGGTAAATATGGAACACTCACAGACAGGGGAAAAAATATGAATTTGCATGTCAGAACATAAACACTGCCAGAATACACATGCAGGACATGACATGTAGTATATATGTAGTCTTTTTGTGAATATCAAAAAGCTTATATCAGATATAATCTGATGGGTTTGTTTGATTGTATGAAATATAAATTATTTAATTGATAAAATATATTAATAAAGTCTTCATTGGTTCTCAAGCTGTGCAACTTGACTAAATCTGCAATTGTCTATTATTACAAACTGGTCTTTAACAACTAGCCTGTGCCATAGGAAGAGCTCGAGCAGATTGATTCTTAGAAGGTCCACCGAAATAAGCCATCTTGAATAACTATCTTCAGCACTTTATGAAACTGTTTTAATAATGTAATTGTTCTTATATGATTTTATGTTGTTTTAACTGCATTTATGCATTGATTGTGAGCTGCCCTGAGCCCGCATTGCAGGGAGGGCAGGGTACAAATGTGTTTAATAAATAAATAAATAAATAAATTTTACATTCTTTATCTCTGTTGATATCCTACCATATTGAAACTGGGGCAAAAATCTAGTTATTAAAGGATTGCGTCCTATGTTTGGAAGGCATTTATGAATCATGTGTAATTATATAGAGGACCTGCTTCCTATATACCCAGGGAACTAAGCTAGACTTGTGTCATACTTTTTGAAATGAAGGCTGCTTTGAACTCTGTTTTTTCCTCTTAATAATTTTGTTTTGGCTTGGCCCGTGATTTGGGAGATGAATTCTCCCCACTCCCATTGTGTGCCTGAGATTGTAGGGCTGAACACATGGTCCACCCCCTGGCTTTGCTGTTGGGGACAAGACGTTGCTGGTGTTCACATTTATTTATTTAGTACATTTTAATCCCTGAAGAGCTCCAGTTCTCCCCTGTTTTAGCCACACAACAGCCCTGTGAGGTAGGTGAGTCTGTGAGAGAAGGACTCACCAGGGGTCACCCAGCAAGCTTTAAGTCACAGGAGGGATCTGAGTAGAGTTGTTCCTGGTTCTACGCCAACCCTTGTCCCATACTGGCTATTTCACTTCTATGGCATAGGTGGTTCTCCTTCCTCTGGAGGGAGATGGGTGTGTGTGTGTGTGTCTGCCTTTGGCTTTCTGGATTGCTGCTGCCTCAGCTTCCTCGCCCTCCTCTCCTCCTTCAAGGTGAGCGCACGGGGGGGGGTGAGAGCAAACTTTGTTGGAGGCAGTCCCATCCGCCCTTCTAGACCTGCCCCGTGGTGGCACCTTCCGCCCCTCATCCTCTGTTGCAAAGAGAGCCACACGTGTTCTGTACTCAGGGGTGGAGTTGAGCCTGTCAGGAGCCCCTCCCCCCGGCGACTCCAAAGAGCCAGGCAGGCCCGCTTCCCACTACGGCCGCCTGGCCAGCCACTTCCTGGCGTGGCAGCAGCCCCAGGACTTCATGCTGTGCTTGCTCTTTGCCTTTGGCTTTCTGGACATCTGCTGCCTTGGCTTCCTCGCCCTCTTCTACTCCTTCAAGGTGAGTGCGCAGGGGGTGGGGTGGGTAAGAGTGAACTTTGTCAGAGGCAGTATCCCCCAACATTCTAGACCTGCCCCAGCACCTTCCACCCCTCCTCCTCTGTTGCAAAGAGAGCCACAGGTGTTCTGTGCTCAGGGGTGGAGTTGAGCCTATCGGGAGCCCCTTTTTCCTGCCCAGAGGGCATCCCATCCCGATGGCACCAGAAACACCAAAGCTACCCATAACTATGGCAGCAAAATTGATAAGAGCTTGATACATCTTGGTGCTTTTGTTCATTAAATGTAAATTGTTGTCCTCATCTTTTCAGTTAGGGTTGTCAGCCTTTCTTCGCTCTGTATTCCTGTGTTGCTAATGGTAGCATGAAACAATAGCACAATTCCCCCCCCACTTAGCATGGAGATAAAGCAGTGAGAAAAGCATAATTATTGCACAGTACTGCTTAATTATTGCCAGAAAAATGGAGGGAACTCTACATTATGGTTGAAAGAGCTAATGTCTTAGAATCTATATGACCAAAAACAACAGTGACATTGAAAATGAAATAAAAACAGCCCAATTCTAAGTCCAGCTGTGAGGAAGAAACATCTTACCAATGAATCCTCCACAATCTTCCCCTACACAGAAACATGTAGGTGAGCTTTCAGCATATAATTTTCATTGTATGAGACTGGAATGCCTCCTAAACTGAATAAACTTGGGCAGAGGTTGCCTCTGTTTCCTTCTGCCATATGGCATGCTGCAGAACTTGCCTATTTGCTGAATTTGTGTGTGTGTTGTGTTATCATACTAGATACATTCCTAATCATTATCATTAAAATGCACCTTCTGATCTATCTTATTGCTAGTAGTTGGTGTGAGTAGTTAAGAACATAAGAACATAAGAGAAGCCAATGTTGAATCAGGCCAATGGCCCATCTAGTCCAACACTCTGTCACACAGCGGCCAAAACTACCACATGCTATCAGGAGGTCCAGCAGTGGGGCCAGGACACTAGAAGCCCTCCCACTGCTGCCCCCCCCCAAGCACCAAGAATAGAGTGCATCACCTGCCCCAGACTGAGAGTTCCCATCTATACCCTGTGGCTAATAGCCACTGGTGGACTTCTGCTCCATATGTTTATCTAATTTCCTCTTGAAACTGTCCATGCTTGCAGCTGCCACGACCTCCTGTGGCAGTGAATTCCATATGTTAATCACTCTTTGGGTGAAGAAGTATTTCCTTGTATCTGTTCTAACCCGACTGCTCAGCAATTTCATAGAGTGCCCACGAGTTCTTGTATTGTGAGAAAGGGAGAAAAGTACTTCTTTCTCAACCTGCTCAATCCCATTCATAATCTTATAAACCTCGATCATGTCACCTCTCAGCCGTCGTTTCTCCAAGCTAAAGAGCCCCAAGCATTTTAACCTTTCTTCATAGGGAAGGTGTTCCAACCCTTTTATCATTCTAGTTGCCCTTCTCTGCACTTTTTCCAATGCTATAATATCCTTTTTGAGATATGGTGACCAGAACTGTACACAGTATTCCAAATGAGGTCACACCAATGATTTATACAGGGGCATGATGATACTGGCTGATTTGTTATCAATTCCCTTCCTAATAATCCCCAGCATAGCGTTGGCCTTCTTTATTGCAGCTACACATTGTGCAGACATTTTCAGCGAGTTATCCACTACGACTCCAAGATCTCTCTCTTGGTCCGTCTCTGCCAGATCAGACCCCATCAACGTGTATTTATATTTAGGGTTTTTGGCTCCAATGTGCATCACTTTGCACTTGGCCACATTGAACCCCATTTGCCACGTTGACGCCCACTCACCCATCCTCAACAGATCCCTTTGGAGTGCCTCACAATCCTCCCTGGTTTTCACCACCCTGAACAACTTTGTGTCATCTGCAAATTTAGCCACATCACTGCTTACTCCCAATTCCAAATTGTTAATAAACAAGTTAAAAAGCATCGGACCGAGTACTGATCCCTGTGGTACCCCACTGCTTACCACCCTCCACTGAGAAAGTTTCCCATTTATACTCACTCTCTGTTTCCTATTTATAAGCCAGTTTTTGATCCACAAGAGGACTTGTCCTTTTATCCCATGACTATTGAGCTTACTTAGGAGCCTTTGATGAGGAACTGTATCAAAAGCTTTCCGGAAGTCAAGGTAAATAATATCTATTGGGTCCCCCTTGTCCACATGTTTGTTCACTCCCTCAAAAAACACTAACAGGTTAGTGAGACAAGATCTTCCCTTACAGAACCCATGCTGAGTCTGCCTCAATAGTTTTTGTTCATCAATGTGCCTACTAATTCTTTCCTTAATAACAGTTTCCACCAACTTACCCAGTATCGATGTCAGACTGACTGGCCTGTAATTTCCCGGATCTCCCCTGGAGCCCTTTTTAAAGATGGGAGTGACATTAGCTACCTTCCAGTCCTCAGGAATGGAGGCAGATTTTAAAGAAAGATTACATATTTTTGTCAGGAGATCCACAGGTTCACATTTGAGTTCTTTCAGAACTCTCGGATGAATGCCATCCGGGCCTGGTGATTTATTAGTTTTTAAATTGTCCATCAGTTGGAGGACTTCCTCTCTTGTTACCGCAATTTGCCATAGTCTGTGTTCCCTTTTATCAACCTCACTAAGACTAGCTTTCCACCGCTTAAAGGAATCCTTCTTACCTTTTACAGCTTCCATTACTTTATTTGTTAACCATGCAGGCTTTTTTCTATACCTATTTGTACCTTTCCTAACCTGCGGTATATATTTTTTCTGAGCTTCTAGGATTGTCTTTTTAAATAGTCTCCAAGCTTCCCCAATGGTTTTGACCTTCTCCACTCTTCCTTTCAATTTCTTCCTCACATGTCCCCTCATACCAGAGAAGTTACCCCTTTTAAAGTTAAAAGTGGTTGCGTCAGTCTTTTTGGGCAACTCCCTATCTGTACAAATGTTAAACTCAATGACATTATGGTCACTGTTCCCAAGTGGTGCAATCACTTTTACATCTCTCACCAGGTCTTGGGTGTTACTTAGGACCAAATCCAGGATCGCCTCTCCCCTGGTAGGATCTGTGACCATCTGTTCCACAGCACAGTCATTGAGAGTGTCTAAGAACGCAATCTCTTTTTCCTGACTAGAACTCATATTGACCCAATCAATGTGTGGGTAGTTAAAGTCGCCTATTACAACACAGTTATTTCGTCTAGCCGCTATCTTTAATTCATTCATCATTTTATAATCCTCCTCTATCTTTTGATCTGGTGGGCGATAACAAACTCTCACTGTTAAGCCTCCTTTTGGACCCACTATTTCAACCCATAGCATTTCCAGAAGGGAATCCAATTCTCTTACCCTCTCAATCTTACTGGACGGTATACCCTCTCTGACATACAGAGCCACCCCACCTCCAACCCTTTCCCCCCTATCCTTCCGATATAATTTATAACCAGGAATCACCGTATCCCACTGATTTTCCTCATCCCACCAAGTTTCTGAAATACCCACAATGTCTATTTCCCCCCCAACACCAAGCATTCCAACTCCCCGATTTTACCTCAGAGACTTCTAGCATTTGTGTATAAACACTTATAGTTTCCCATGTTTGTTAAGCCCACAGCCTTCCTCTTGCTGCCTCGAGACCTTGCCAGGCAGTTCCTATCATTAGCCACAGTCTCAGTGGACAATTGTAATCCATTTCCTTGTACAAAAGTAATAGCTACCCCTTCATCTCTTTGAGATGAGCCATCCCGAACCAGAGACTTTTCATCTCCTGTCGGCTTTCCCCCATTATTCAGTTTAAAAACTGCTCTGCCACCTTTTTGATTTTGAGCGCCAGCAGCCTGGTTCCTTCTCTGTGTTCCAACATTTAAAATTTAACCTTCCTAGAAAACCTGAATTTACAAAAATAAATTTTGTGCATGAATCATTGACTAAGACATCTAGAAAAGTTCACAAATATATTCCTTGTTTTGGCTTAAAGTGGTTGGAGTTCAAGTGGGAGAATTATTGGAGAACCCTTCTAAGCAGTAAGTAAACTATTTCATCATCTTGGATTTGGGGACCAATCCTAAACAGGGGTACTCAGAGTTTCATGTTATCCAACAGTGCTTACTTCCAGGAGAGTGCCTTTGGGATTGCTGCTTATACAATTAATCACAGTAAATCAGACTATTTGAAAGCAGAGGCATTAACTTGGATTGTATATTCTAGACACTGCAGAGATACAAGAAACAATACTGACATTGGATTGTATTGCTTGTTCTCACAATTAAAAAAAAGAAATCAGCAATTTCAAATTTTGCGTTTTTCATTCTTCCTAAAATGCATTTATGTTTGAAAATTGGTGGATGCACGGGGGGGGCGCCAGAAGGTAGCCTCGCCTAGTGTACAGAAAAAAACCTGGCACTGGCCCTGCACGTGAGTTAGCCATGTCCCCAAAGTACAGCCAGTTACCACTTATAGTTTTCTTTCTGTAAACAAAAAAAGTACCTGAGGTACAAAGCAACCCCAGGACTCTACTAATTTTGATTTTTGGTGCTTGCTTATTTACCCCTGTCCATATAAGATATTAACAAGGCTCTTTTTGTAGCAGGAACTCCTTTGCATATTAGGTGACACACCCCTAATGTAGCCAATCCTCCAAGAGTTTACAGAGCTCTTCTTACAGGGGCTACTGTTGTGTGGCTACTTTGAAAGTTTGTTAGTTTTCTAATATCACATCTACAAAATATAGTATTTGTTGTTTCAAACTGAAAATAAAAGCATAGAGCTTTGTGAAGGAATCTAACTGGTGTGCCTCATGGTACTCAGCCACCTATGGTTCTCAGGGTACCCAGCAGGTTACTTATGGGGAGGAACTTCATGGGCACCATGTGAGCTACACCACAGGTTTTGTTGGCATAACTTTCTTCTGGTTCTAAGTGGTGTTTCTGGGCTGGAGTAGCTTATGATCACTCCCGGAGACCCTCCCCTCCCCCACCAGTGGTCCTCCAGAAAGGGGCTATGGGTGTGCCCTAAGGTGCTGCACAAATATAAACTCCAAAACCTTCTTACTGAAAACAGATTTAAAAAAAACAAAACAAAAAAACCCCGCTTCTTTGAAATCCTTCTGTTATTGAGATCAGATTGTGGGTTTGTGTGAGTTTTCAAGCTGTGGATTTTCAGTGGTAACCCCAGGGCTTTAGTATGAACTCTCTGAGTGATATATTAGTAAACTTTCTTTTTGATTGTCAGGAAAGACCGCAAATCTCATATTTTACAAATACATAATATGTTTTCTACTTTTTCTGTCTATAATAGTTTACTGTTTTTGGATATTGCTTTTAAATGTATTTCAATGTATTCATGATATTTTTTTTATTTGATATGATTATCCAGATTGTAAACTATTGATTTTATTTATTTACTTAAAATACTTATATTCAGCCCCATAGCCAGGAATTTCTGGTTGGTGGGGCAGGGGCACTGGGGCAGGGGAGTGGGGAGCTTAATTAGATTGGTAGGGGATAGAAGCAGAAAGTGAAGAAGGTAGGACATGACTGTTGAGAATTAAAGGGATGAAATTAGTGTTTCTAGCCAGGATGCCAGTCAGCCAAGGAAGGAACAAGGCAGCCAGCGAGCGCCAGGGTGAGCATTGGAAGCAAGACATTGCAGGGTCCTAATGCCTGGCTCTGAACCTAGTAGCTACAATTTTGGTGGTTTGGATACACACAGACCCACCCACCCACTCCTCTGTCTGCTGAAGCACACAAGGCAGGTGACAAGCAGCCCAAAGCACCTCAGTGCCGCCTGCAAGAGTCAGGAGCCAGCCCTGCATGGCTGGAGCTTAAGCTCTTGGTGCCCTTTTCACCAAGCAGTGTGTCTGTCACTGCTTCCTGCTCAAAGCAGCTGGAGTGGCTAAAAAGGAATGTGAAAAGCCAGCAGCATGGAAGGACAGAGCTAGCAGGGATGAGAACAAGGTCAGGACTGGCCAAGTAGGATGTGGCGTGGGTGCACATGGCCAAAAATATTCTAAAAATTAAAATACTTTTTAAAAAGGTTTTACAGGATTAGATCTTGTGGGGTGGTGCCTGTAAGCAAGGGGCTGTGGCCCCCAAATACCCCAACATAGCTGTGGGGCAGCTAATATTCCCACCTCTCTCTTGAGCATCTCTCCATGCAGGTGGTGGTGAAAAGTGCCATTGAGCTGCAGATGACTTTGCAACTCCATATGGTTTTCAAGGTAAGAGATAAACAGAGGTGGTTTGCCATTGCCTGCCTCTGCATAGTACCCTTGTGCTTCCTTGGTGGTCTCCCATCCAAGTACTAACCAGGGGTAACCCAGCTTGGCTGATCTGTAATCACACAGAAAAGGACGTTGTATATGATACAAAAAAAATTCATATACCCCCAGCACTTATGATGCTTGGTAGACTGTCAGGGGATGGGCCCCCTGCTTGCACTCCAGTCGCCAAGCCCATCATCAGAGAAGGTTCTTGTCTCAGTCATTGGTCCCACTGGGCCCAAGGAGCCGTGGGAGGGCTGAGCCAAGGGCCGAGCCCACAGCCATCCCAGGGGAGCGACAGCAAGTTTCGACAGGCTGCGGAAGGACAATAGCCACAAGTGTTCTGAGAAGGACCAAGCACCCTACTGACCCAACCCACCAGGGGCACAGCAGCAGATAAAGGATGGCACAGAGGGGGGGCCCAGGGAGGACAACGCTGTGGTTCTGACTGCATTGCTGAGAGATGGGTGTCCTGGGAAGAGTGCAGGAAGCTCACGGGATCCATGGCTGACCTGTTATAGGCTGGAAAGGGGATTGGAGAGAATAAAGGGGAGTGAGGAAAGCATGACTGGAGAGGATGTGGTCAGAACAGAGGTGATTTTGGGTGTAAGCTGTGAGAAGGTAAAGTCAGAGGACCAGCCCCTAATGGAGGTACCAGAGAAAGGGATAATCCGGGGTGGCGGATCCAACGCTGACAAAACACTACTCCAGAACCCCGGGCTGATGAGGGTCACCTCGTGAAGCAACAGCTGAAGAACCCAGGTTTCTGAGGTCACACAAAGTTCATGCCCCGAGATTCCTACCGACCACCTGCTCCAGCCTCTGGTGAGTGAGGTGAAGATCAGCCCGCGACATAGACATCCTATCCATACACAGGTTGTTGTTACATGAAGATCTATAGGTTGTAAATTGCTGCTTACATTAACTGCCTAAACGACAACACAGGAGACTATGAAAATAATACAGTAATACACAATAGAGACTTCATAATTGGTTCACTTAGAAAAACACAACTAACCTGCACAGACTGGTAGAGGCAAACATTGCAACTGCTTGTCTGGGGTGCACCATAGCCAATAAAGTTTGTGGAGGTGGAGATCTGCTAGATTTCCTTGATTTGTTGCCAACGACATTCTTCATAATGGAATGGATGTCTTATATACAGAGTTTCTAATGCAAGATTTGTGTTCAACTATATGAGTACATACTGAACATGTGGACATTTCAATATATAGTAATTGACAGGCACACACATGCTGGAACAATCAGAAAATGTTGTTAAGTTACTTTCAAAATCTGGTAATACTAATATATTGGTAACCCATGCCTGTCGGCAAATGGAATAGCTAATTCCATCAAAGCATTATTTTAAAACATTGACACATAGTGTGGGATATTCCAGGCTGTAGTGAGAAACCTTTTATAGGTTTCAGAAAAACCAAAAGCATAAGAAATATCATAATTAGATCTGATATTCTTATACCTGACAAGAAAGAATTTCCAGTATTAGGTGTGTGTGATCAGTGTTCCATTTGCCTGCAGACATGGGTTACCAATAAATTAATATCACTTGATTTTGAAGGTAACAACATTTTCTAATTGTTCCAGCAAGTGGGTCATTTATTTAATGAAATGTGCCTGTCAGTTACTATATATTGGAATGTTCACATGTTCAGTGGGTACTCATACAGTTGAACACAAATCTCGCATTAGAAGTCATCAGTGGAATGTGCCACTTGTTCAACATTTTGTTAATGAAGGCCATAGCTGCAATGATTTTAAGGTTTGGGTTTTATATACAGAGTTGACATTAAAATCTTTAGTGCCTTTCCTGTTGGGTAACAGATAATAGCTTTAACTGTAGACCGAACAAATTCAGTCACTGACAGCCAGACTGGGGTTCTAGAGTTATAGCGCCCTATTAGGATCTAAGAGAGTCTAGTTAAGGAGACAACACTAACTATACCCCCTTGTTATATCCTTCAGTGGCTGCTTTGCATGAAAAGTAATTGAGGGGAAGTTACATTTGTTGGCAGAGTGTAGATGTGCAGCAAAGCAGATTACAAGCTGTTTAAAGCATAAAGACAGTTTATTAAAAAGAGAACAAATCTTATAAAAAAGAGGAGACAGAAAGAGAAGTCTATCTAACTAGCTAGGAGAGAGTCATTAAGGAAAAGTTCTCAGCAGGAGCTGGAATAAGACCTAACTGAGCCAATCAGGAGACAGGAAGGAGACTATATGAAAATAGTAGGAAGTCCCCAGGGCTCTTTTTGAAGCAGGAACTCCTTTGCATATTAGATGATACATCCCTAATGTAGCCAGTCCTCCAAGAGCTTACAGTAGCCCCTGTAAGAAGAGCTCTGTAAGTTCTTGAAGGATTGGCTACATTAGGGGTGTGTCGCCTAATATGCAAAGGAGTTCCTGCTACAAAAAGAGCCCTAGAAGTCCCTAATCTCACTATGCTAACTAGTTATCCCTTCTTCTGCCCCCTGCAGGATGTTCTTACCATCTTCTTTATCTATGCACTAGGAATAAGGCCTGTTGTGGAAATAAATACAATGAGCTCTAGAAAGAGGCTCTGGGAGAGTGCCAAGGCCTTGGGCACTCAGTGTCAATTTGCTGTGGTGACCTCAAAAAGGTATAATGACACAGAGTCCACCATTTTCTCCAGAGGAATTGTCACTGCCTTTTTAGAGGGACAGTGAGACCCCTCTGGCTGAATCACCCTATTTGGAGATGGAATCCCCAGTATTTTGGGGATCCCTGGAAAGTTGGCAACCCAAGGGTCTGGCCTGTCCTTGCTTCCCTGGGCTACCCCCTCCCTTTGGTATTGTGCAGAGCGGGGGAGACTATGTGATCAGAGCACAACACAGATTATTAGCCCAAATTAAAGAACTATTTACACAATTATGGAGCACACACACACACTGTAGGAGTAAGCACACACTATGAAACAACAGGGCATAAGTCAACAGGGATTAAATGCAATCCTCTTTCCTTACACACAATACTCTCTACCTCTGGAGGTTGTGGGCTCAGGATAGGATCTCTTCTTGGACCGGCCTCTGGCTCTACTTCAGCCTCTCTCTCTTGTCCAAGAGAGCAGAGAAACTTCCACTCATTCTCCAGTCCAATTGACTGTGGAGTGGATGAATTTCTGCTGCCTCCCAGGGACAAAGACTGCCTCCTCCCTGGATGGGCTGCAGTCTTTATTGATGCTGCCCCACCCATTGGGACAGTCCTTGTTTTCCTGCACTTTTTGGCCTTGTAGCAGCTGGGAGCTGTAAGTCGGCAGATGAGGAAGCCCCATTCAACCCAGTGATACCCCTGCAGGCCCCTCTCTGGAACTACAGCTCAATTAAATCTTATGGGGGAACATTCTAAACAAACAACCACAGCTTCCACAGCAAGAACCTGGGTCTGGTAGACCCTGCTCTGAAGTGCTAAGTGCTATGCCTAGGGTAGCCAACCTCCAGGTGAAGCCTGAAGATCGCTGGGTATCACAACTGAACTCCAGACAACAGATCTCTTCCCCCCCTGGAGCTTTGGACAGTGGCCTCTATGGCATTCTATTCAGCTGAGGTCTCTCCTCTCCCCTTCCCTCCCCAAACTCTGGCTTCCTTACACTGGCTTCCTTAGATGCAGAATAGCCAGGAATTTCCCAATCTGGAGCTGGCAACCCTAGTCAGCACTGGCCCCAATGAGTTCCTCACAACAGCCACTGAGGGGAAAGTTAGTCCCACACAGGAGGCAAGCAGGAGAAGCATCTTCATCAACAGAGAAAGCCATTTGCCAGTAATTCTGACAGACTGCACAAACAACAAAGGCCCATGGAGTAAAAGAGCTGCTAGAATCAACAAGATGAAACTCCAAAGAAGTGCTGCCCACCCAAGACTCCCACTAAATATACAAGTATACAATCAAAATAACACCAGTATTCACATCATAATCAATTATAATATAGTGTGATACAAGACAGATAAAATACAAGTAGTCAAAAGATCATTGCCACCCCAGACGGAATAAAGAGACGGACAACAGTTTTTTGGATCAGACAAGGGCCACTTTATTAACTACATAACATTTAATTAACTAACGACAACAGCAAGGGAGCATTTTAAGAGGAGAACAGACAAGGCAGGTGTCAGAAAGACCATCCTCCTTGTCCAGTATATGGGCGAGCCACCAACCCCGATCTTAAGCCATTAATCTGGCTTCCGACCAGCAGCCCAGCCACTGGTGGCCTCCCGGGAGCACCTACCCCTGAAACCATAGAGTTTGCAGAGAGGAGCTTACCCAAGAGGTTCCCAGAGGAGATCATCATTCACTGCTCGGAGCCTTAATAACCTGCAGGCCATTCCTGATGACCCCATGTTCCCAAAACAAGGAATGGCTTGAGGTGCTCACCAATTTCTGCTTCCTTATCCCTGCACTATTCTGCCACTAGCGAGGTCAAGCCTCTGCTTTGGCCAACGCGGCCTCCAAGCCAAGTGCAGCCCTAATCCCCTGCTGCATATCTCCCAAAAATAATTTATTGCTCTTGTCTGACATGTGAATGCCGTCCTCTCTGTAGAGGTCAGCATTTCCAACCAATATTCCAGGATGTGGCAAAAAATGACCCAGGCCACCCTCCATAGCCTTCCTCATTTGTCGGTTAACCTTACGGCAAGCCCAGTCAATGCACCTGGGATCCCCCAGGTTGCACCATACCCACCTCAGCAAAATCGCCGACCAAATGATCAATGCCCCAGGCCATCTTCTCTGTATCACTGACAGATCACGTATGGTCTGAGTCACCAGGGCCCTTTCATCAGGCCAAAATCATTGCCACCCAGGTGCCCGAGTAAAATATCAGGAGGCGGCCCATGCCGTTCCTCAAACAGTAGTGGGAGCAATCTGGGCCAATGCATGCCCCGCCTTCCCCACCATTCAACAACAGTAAACTCACTCAAGCCCAACTGAGAACCAATCGTCGTCCTCCTGGCCTGATGAGCTGCCCAAAAAATCATACTGTGGCCACATAATATGACTCTCCGCCACGCCTGCCAGCCCACAGCACCTGAAAAAGAACTATTTTAGTAACATGAACTGCTTAAAACTTACACTGATGAACATAACTTTTGAAACTACGAGTTCTCCAATGTCCTATACCTTGTATGTCCTCTCGAGAGTACCCCATGGCAGCCGCCGTGGAAGCAGCTCCAATCCTGAATGAATGGGTCCCAAAACGGAAGCCACCTAAACCCAATGCATCAAGCACCCGTTTTGCCACTGCCCAAAACTGAAACTTTGTGAGAGGTGATCCGTCTCTGTGCTGAAATAATACCCCCTTGTTGGACCCTCGCAGCCGCAGGTAATGATGTAAACATGATACTGGGCACAAATCAGGCTCATAACAACATCCTAATTCTATCGTTGAGCCCTTACCTAACTGGTCAGTCTTCGACCGCCTAATATGAATGACTACATTGTCTTCAGTAACCCGGATGTCACCCAAATTAATAGCCCGATTAGATGTATCATGTCACGAAGCAGGGACAAGCTCACTGACTCGAAGAGCTCCAAAAAATGCCAGCAAAGATGCTGAGTGAAAAAGAGCGGCCTCATATTCATCAGCGCAAAGGCCCAGCCACAACACCCTCAGGCCCTTTAGAATTGAAGGAGTTAATGGCTCCCTGGAATCAGATAGCTGCCCTGCCTCGTGAGACCACCCTTCAAGCATTTTTTTAATCCGAAAATCATTAGTCTTATCCTCATGCCCAGCGGCCCGACAAGCGTAGGCCAGAGAAGACAACCTGCCCTTTATAGAGCGAACCAATAACCCCTTGCCCTTCAGATAAACACAGTACTGCATCAATTGATGAACCGGAATAGGCCATTCATACCGTAATCCAGCCTCCTTTTGGAAAGCCACAAATTGGTGACCAGCCCTCATATAAGATTTACACGTTGAAGGGGCAAGGGCCATACTTATCGCCCGCTCAGCTTCAAACCTCCAATCTGCCAAAAACTGGGGGGCATGCTTACCGGGCGCTCGTCCGTTTCTGGGGCCAGCTGACGGAATCTCTCCAACTGTTTTCGAGAGAGAGCGTCAGCGACCCCATTACTTACGCCCGGAACATGTCTTGCATGAAATAATATATTATTCCTTAAACATATTAGTATAAATGCCTTAACTAACTTCATGACCCATACGGACTTGGATGTTAGAGAGTTTATTACGTGTACTGTAGCCTGATTGTCACACCAAAAGTGGACCAAACGACCAGCAAAATCAGCCGTCCAAATCCCCACTGCTACCACAATCAACAGAGATTGGTCTTTGACCCAGCCAGCCTGGAACCAATCCTGAGGCCAATCCTCAGCACATCAGTGATGTCTAAAATAAACCCCGAAACCAGATGAGCCTGCTGCATCTGACATCACCTGTAACTCAGCCTCTAATTGCAATTCCTCCCTCCAGAATGAAACCCCATTAAATGACATAAGAACTGTTTCCAAAGTAAAAGGTCCTCCCGCATCCCTAAAGTCACCCTAGTCCTGTGATGTGGAAGGCGAAGGCCACACATTGCATCGCAATGATGGCTGACGAAAGCCCGACCGGGAGCAACAACTTTGCATGCAAAGTTAAGATGGCCCACCAGTTGTTGCAATTCCCGCAATGATATTTTTTACAAACACTAAATCTTTCAACCAAGACCTGAAGGACCTCCAGCTTCTCCAAAGGGAGCCTAGAACACTGGTGAATCGTGTCTAACTCAATACCCAAGAAAGTCAATATAGGCTTAGGACCCTCAGTCTTCTCCTCGGCCAGGAGCACTTCCAATTCAGCTGCCAAGTCTATGAAACTGGACAGTAAAAAGTCACACTGCACAGTCCCTGCATGTCCAGCGAACAAAAAATCGTCCAAATAGTGAGCAGTAGAGGCCAATCCAGTCCTGAATCGCAAAGCCCATTCCAAAAAGGAACTAAACTTCTCGAATGCAGCACAGGACATGGAACGACCCATGGGAAGGGCCCTATCCATATAGTAGAACCCCTCAAAAGCAAAACCTAATAAATCAAAATCAGCCAGGTGTACGGGCAGAAGTCGGAAGGCCGATTTGATGTCACATTTTGCTAAAAGTGCACCTCGACCACAGCCCCGCACAACTCTCATGGCTTGATCAAATGATGTATATTTAACAGAACAGAGCTCATTGGGTATGGCATCATTCACAGATCCGCCCCTAGGGTATGATAAATGATGAATGAGGCGATACTCACCAGGAGTCTTCTTTGGTACAACACCCAAAGGCGAAACCCGTAAATTGAGCACCGGGGGGGAACTAAATGGCCCCAGGACTCTCCCCTCCTTGCATTCTTTCCCAATTTTAGTACACACTATGCCTTCATTCCCCAAGACTGACTTTAAGTTAAGAGCCCAAAATGGGGCCCTCTCCCCTTGATAAGGGATCCTAAACCCGAACAAAAACCCTTCAAGTAAATACCTACTGTCCCCTCTGTTTGGGTAATTTCTCAAAATTCTAAGACTTCTACCTTAATTGGGCTGGGCCCCTTTGTCAATAAAAGCTGGTTGGCTTCCGCCCCCCCAGGCCATTTACCTTCCTTTGTACCAAACCGTCCCTTTGGCTTAGGGCAACCTGACAGTGCATGTGGCCCTCCGCATAGCAGGCACTCATGTCGAAAGGAACAAGACTTCCTTCCACATGTTCCCTGTGATGTAAATTCCCAACACAGGGGACGCCGCTGCGTCGCTGTCCCAGCCTGGACCCGTGGAGGGTTCTGACTCTGCAGCCGCTGCACTACGTGGCCACTGTCAGTGCTCTGAATTCAAAGATTTAGGAGCGGACCAACTTGCAGCCAGAGGTGGGGATGAATAAGGTCCCAGCGTAAAGCCGGATTCATCGCTGCTCTTGTGCAGAAACCCTCATCATATTCCAACCACGCGTGTCCAGTAAAACCCGTAAAGGCTTTGTAAATTATATCCATGTACTGCAAAAGTGCCGAAGCCCTCCAGGGCTGATGGCGCACTATCATGCCAGAATAAATGAAAAAAAACAGATACCGATTACCCCAGGTCCGATCCACCCTACGCCTCTTAATGCACTCTCTGTCCCTCTCATCTAGATCCACTTTGTCTTTTTTGTCCAATTCACGATATAATAGAGTAAAAACATCCACATAAGATCCCTTAAGAATTTTTTCCCTAGTAGCCAAGGAAAGGTGATCTCCCAATGGCAAAGCGATATCACCCGCAGGCATAACTTTGGCTGTGGCTTGATCATAAGAATATCCCACCGGATTAGGTGGGTACCACCCACCTTGCCCCGAATATTGTGAAATCCCCCCATGTACGGCAGGCGGCACAAAGTGCCACCCACTGGGCAATGGGGAAGGCCCAGTCCTGGATGATGCAACCTTGCCTGAAGAAGAAGCCCCTGATGTGTCTTGATTGCCCGAGCCCCAAGGCCACGATGTGTCATCCTGACTAACAGCACTAGCCTTACCATCCTGCCAAGGAGGACGAACAGGACCCTTATAAAGCTCCAACTGCTGCGACCCTTCACCTTCTTCCGCCGGCCTGGTCTCTGTATCACCAATCACAGAAGTGGATGATTGACCATCCTCGAGAAGTGCCAGTCTTGCTAACACCTGTGCTTGAAAAGAAGAAATATCAGAGTTTTTCGACCTCTTTGCCACAGATGGAGCGGAATCAAGCTGCACAGGCCTGGCCCTCTGCTTTTCCAAAGCCTCCAGCCTAGCCAATATTGCAGCATTGATAGGATCAGTATCATCATCCTCAGAAATCAGTGGTGCAGGTGCGGCCGGGGGAATCTAAGGTGCAGGCTGCTTACCTTTTGGCTTGCCCTGCCCCTTCTTGGGAGCCATCCTATCTGAATGTATGGACAGTGCCTAACCGTATTGCCAACCGTGCCTAACTGTATTGCCAAGTAATGCAAGGGGGATTAGAGAGGACAAACAACACCACAAAATGGCCTCCCCAAAATTGGAATCTGCAAAATGGCTACTCCTGAGAGGAGCACCACAAGCCCCTCTCAAAATGGCTGCTAGCCAAAATACAGGAGCAATCCCCAAAATGGCCGCCTCCCCGTATTTGCCTCACTCCCCCCAGCCACACCGAAGATGGCCGCCACTCAAGCAATATGATTTATTTAGAATAACCACCAGGGGGCTGCAGCCCGCCTAAAATAATGGTCCGTTAAGACTCCCCGCCAGGGAAAGAAAACACAAGCTGCCAAGTGGGCCCCTAAAATCTACTGTGGTGAAAAGAGGGGCGACTGTAACCCCGAGGCTGCAGCTTGAACAATATTGCACCCCAACACATGAATGCCAGGGACACCACTCCCCCAAATGGCCGCCAAATTAGTAAAAAAAAAATAAAAATAAAAAATGCAGCCGAGAAGCTACTCGGCATGATCACCGCCGCCTTGGGAAGAAGAATGCCGCCACGCCACCAGGCCTCCTGGCCCGATCCTGTCCACTGCCATCCCAGAGCCCACTGCAGCTGCTGCTGGACAAGCTGCCAATGCCAAGAGCCCTCCGCTCCAACTGCTCGCCAGCCCGACGTACTGCCGCCGCACAGCCTGCAGAGCCACAAGGTCTGCAGTCACCAAAGCCTCCTGCTAGCCCTTCCAAGCACGAGGCTAGAACTGCTTCGGGCAGGAGCGGAGCCGTCCTATATTGGGCTGGCTCCTCCCCGCCCACATCATAGCACTTTGCGCAATGACAATAGTTGCCCTGTCATTCATTGTGGCGGCAAAACAGCCCCCATCCTCCATTGCCTTCGGCTGAAGTCTGGGAGCTCCAAAAAGTACATACAAACAGAGTAATCATTATAAGGAACGATAACAATGTAGAAACAAAGATTCATAGTAGCCAGTAACAGCAATAATTGCCCATTACAGCAAAACAAGGTCCCGGTATAGCTTCCTTGTTTCTTAAGTTCTCTTCCTCAGTTGCTGTAAACCTCTAAAATGAAACAAAATATACAATGAATACTTCTAGTATTGGCTACCATAAAGAGCCCTTCAAAAATAAATCTATTTTCACTTCAACTACTACAGACCCAGCCATTACTACCTTTGAGCAGGTATTATTGAGAGATATTTCGAAACTGGAGAATAATTCGGATAGGAAATCCTATAATTTAACTTCCCAGGAATATCAGGCCATGAAAGTCTTAGCAGACAGCACTTCCATCACTATCAAAGAGGCAGACAAGGGTGGAGCGGTGGTAATCATGAACACTAATGATTATCTTGAGGAGGTAAACAGGCAGTTGAATGATCATGATTTTTACATTCTTATAGAAGAAGATCCCACATCATATTAAAAATATCATTAAAGTTACTATTATGGAACTTCTGGTCTATAGCATGGCGATGGCAGTCACTCTCCCCGAGGTTCGGGGGGAGTGATTTGCACACAAGCAGTTTGGAGGGGAGCTACTGACATGGCCCCCCCACGGAACCCTTGGGTGGGGTTCCAAGCCATAGGGCTTTGAAGGGGTAGCCTCTTCAATGGCGGAATGCCAGCCAATTGAGGCTCCTCTTTGCCCTGACGGTCCTACCGCGGTGTGGCTGCATGGCACCAGCTAGGTTGGCCGGAACAAGTGGAGGAGATCGAGCGACTGATTGTGAGTTGGCTGTAACCAAACTTTAAAATAACTGGAAAATTCCTCACCCCCTCTTATAGCAGCAAATGGAAGGCGGAGGGATCCCCCCGGCGAGCGAGAAAAGCAGCAGAATAAGGGGGGGGAATTGATCGTTTGGCTTGTTTGGTGAGACTTACCAGAACGGATTTGAAGCATAAGCGATTTTCAGAGATGGTGAAACAGTGGCTGGCTTTTGTAAACAATCAATCAAGATGTCGGGCGCAGGGAGAAAAGGAGTGAAACCGAAACCTATGGTAGGTCAAAGTCTGAGGCTGGAAGACGAGGGGGAGGATGTTATGAGATTCTTTGCAGACACGCTCAAGCCTGTCATGCATCAACTCACTGGTATTAACCAGCAGTTAACGATCCTTAATCATACCCTCGCAGCACAACAGCTCCAGATGGCTGAAACAGTTAAACAGATGGAGCAAACGATGGAAGTAGTGAAAGAGATGTACACCGAAAACAAGACTTTGAAGAAAAGAGTGGACCAATTAACAAATAAACAGAATCATCAGGAAAATAGACTGTTGTTTCTACAAATGGAAAAAGCCAATATGGTTCTCAGGTTCCAGGGTGTTCCTGAATCGCCGAAAGAGGACCTGAAGAAGCTTCTAAGTGATCTTATCGCACCAGTAGTAGGCTTGACAGCGGAAGAAATAATGCATTATATGAATGCAGTGTATAGGGTGTATTCCAATTACACCAAAAAGAATAGCCTGCCTGGAGAAATATCAGTCAGATTCTCAAGAAGACAAACCAGGGATGCAATTTTAAAAGCTACGTCAGCAACTCCAATGAAAATGGGGAATGCTATCATCAAGACTTTAAAGGATATTCCATTTGAAATTCGCCAAAAACAAAAGATTTACAAGGATTTAATTCTCTTCCTTCAAACTAATTAAATCACATATAAATGGGCGTTTCCAGAAGGGGCCATCTTTAAGCTACATGACGAGAAGCTTGACTCCGTGCACAAGGCTAAAGAATTCCTGAAATGTCATCTGGGAACCAAGGAAGACAGTGAAACTGGTTCGAATGGATCCACACCCTCAGAGACGGAGGAAGACCTGGCCACAGAAGAAGGTGCAGCTGCCTGCAAACCAACTTATGCCTTTAGAGATAGAAAGCTTAAGTAAAGGCAGAAGGACTCTGAAAATTGCCTTTATGAAGCGAGTTTGGGAGATGCTCTGAAATTCTCCCATAACAAGTAATCAGCTAATTTTTGATCAGGGATAGATAGGAACTCACAGCATGCATTGTTTACTAACAAAATAGTACTAACATAGACTCTAACCGGGATAACCATCTCCTACTCTTGGGTTTTTAGTACAGTGTGGGTATACTTTTCTTTCTCCCTAGTTGTTAGTTCCCCTCCCCTCTTTTTCGTTGTAGTTTTAGTTGTCTATTACAAAAAAGCAATAAAAAATCCCCTTCAGGGGGCAAAAAAAAAAGTAACTATTATGGAAGCCAAGGTACTAAATATTATTACTGACCCTGTGGCTGATTTTTGACTACTTGAATTTTATCTGTCTTGTATCACACTATATTATAATTGATCACTATGTAATAACTGTCATGATATGATTACTGGTGTTTTGATTGTATACCTGTATATTTAGTGGGAGTCTTGGACAGGCAGCCCTTCTTCAGAATTTCATCTTGTTGATTCTAGTAATTCTGACAGTGCACAGTGGCTGAAAGGGGAGTGGGCAGGGAAGAGGCGCAGACCCAGCACCCAGCCAATGGCATGCGAGTACTCTTGAGTGGCAGCTGACGAGCCAATGGCTGAGGGAGTGCATTGCACAGTCAATGGGAGAGCTGCAAAGTGCCACCCCAAAACACAATTATATATAAGGAGAGATGATAGACCTTGCATATTCCAACAACATAATTTTATATCATGTACAGTTTGGTCCTGGATCACTTGCTTGGAAGCTAAGAGCATGAGCAGAGTTATGCTAGAAGAAGGCAATTTTTCCACCTCTTCCTTCTCTGTGTAGCTTCTTTGCCCCCCAAATCATGGTCCTTTGAGATGGTGGACAATGTAGGGGAAAGCTGGGAGTCAGCAGCAGAAGAAAGGAATTAGCAAAAATTCCTCCACTCCTCTTCTTTGTAAATGGAAAAGACATTCCATCAGAGGATCTACCACCACACTAGCAGAACAAGAGCACAGGATCCAAGCCAATATTTTTTCAGGTTCTGCATCCCCCACCCCTCTGTAAACGTCCAACTGCTGGAAATAATACTAGCATACTTTTAGAAGTGTTGTAAAGGTGACTGGGATGCACTTGGAGCAATTGAAAAATATACTATATAAATGCAAAGTATTATTGTTATAGCTGAAGTCCAAGCCAGATGAACTTTAATAGATTACTTTTAAGATTATGGCTAGATCACTTCTTTTATTTTGCTTACATGAACAGATGTGGAAAGTGTATAGCTCCTTTGATTCAACGGTGCTTCTGTTGTCAAACCCCCATAAAATCTGGGATTCTCAATGGAAACAGTGATGCAAAGGCGGTGGTGGTGAAACAATCTCAGTGCAATAATAACCCAAAGTATACTGTTCTGCTAGAGAAATTATGTACTTCCTTGCGTAGGTGGTGCATTTTATTCACAAGAAAGCAAGATGAATGCAAATCAGCTATATCTTGTAGGCAGAATTTATGAGTAATATGCAAATAAGAGACAAAAGCAAATATCTTTGTTGTGCACATTTTTAATGTAATAGAGGCATCTTCACCATCAGGTGTTGGGAAGTGGGGGTTGCATCAAAGCAAGGAAGGCAATAGGGAAAATCCTTCCAATTAAATAGCCTTATAAGTTCCAAAATATCTCCCAACCTAACTATTGTACACACAGGTCATTAGGCCATCCAGAAATGGGATGCCATATTCATAGAAGAGTGTTCTTGAGATCGTGGTCATTACCATTGAGGGTAAGATTACATGAAAATGGAAGGCTTATGTTGAGTTCCCCCCGATAATTTCCCTAACACTTAGGCACACCTACTTGTGTCATGTTTTCCTCATATTTTACTTTTTTCTGCCACACTCCCCCCTTCCTCATATTTCACCTTTTCCTAGAACATTTCTCTATGCCCCTCCCAGCAACCAACAACATGGAGCAAGATGTAGATTCAGACATGATGATGTCACAACAACAGGTGCCTCAATATTAGGAGAGAACTCAGCAAAGAGCTTCAGCAGTGACTGTGTTAGTAGTTTTACCTTTAACAGAAGTGGCCAGTGCCCAAGGAGAAGACACATACAGATTTGCAAAGGCACTTATGATAGGGAGAAGCCCCCTGTGCCCCACCTCAGCATGTGACAATGAATATTTTACTTTCCATGGGCAATTATAGGGAAATGATAAGCATATACCACTCACCTTTGTGAGTCTATGCAACATTTAATCCTGTTAAAGTTGTAGTCTTCCCAGTATTCATATATGAGACTAGTTTGTGACATTTCTATCCACGTTCAATAATCTCCAAAAAAAAGTAACAGCCAACTTTGGAAGTGAGATTGCAAGTACTAAATATGCAAAAGAGAAGTGGCCAAATGTGAGACTCACAGATTGGCAATACAGCATGTACATATGAATCCTGTGCTTACATTATCAGTCAAGATGACTCAAAGAAAAGGGGGGGAAATAACACCCAGAGTACTGATCTTAGAAAAACAAGGAGGTCTAATTTAAAGTGACAACTGCACAAATTTAAAGTCTGGGCTTCATTTTGCTAACAAATGACAGAATTAAGGATAATGTTTAATATTGTGAATTTCTAGTCATACCTGGAAACAGGATTTCCGAGGTGTTTTTGCCATTTCCCACTTGTTCCTGCAGTTCTTCTTACCTACAAGTAAAAGTTTTACAAAATCCACACCTTACATCTAAGCTTCTCACGCTTTTTCAGAGCAAGCTATTCTAAATCAAGGATTGCAAAATCAAGGATTTCCATAAGCTTCTGCAGTGGATCACAGTGCATAAGAGCATTAGGAAATAAACCTGAAAACCTTAGTTGCAGCTTTGGGAGGTTCAGGGGGAAGGGACTAAAATCACATACACAAATGGAGTGTGTTTGTGTAAGCTTTGACTCCAATTCATACACTTAGCTGCCATTAAAAACAGCAATCTAAACAATAGTTCAATCAACAGCCAGCCCAAGAGGAACAACAGCTAGATGCCACAAAGTTGGGTAAATGTTTTCAACCCTGTTATGAGTTTCTTAAATATTATAAAGCTACAACAGGGCTGAGATTTGCCTATTCCAGTATTTAATGGGACAGGGTAAAAGCCGGAACGGCCCGGAACGGCCCGGAACGGGCATTAAACAAACAATAGTGCCACAAAAAACAGTGGCATGCATTACAGCCACTCCAGAACAATACTCCAGAAGTGAGAACACGGCACTCCCACCCTTTTATTACCCCATGCCAGGCCAAAAAGCTTCCAGAACACCCCGGAACGGCCTGGAACAGGCACTAAACAAACAATAGTGCCACAAAAAACAGTGGCATGCATTACAGCAACTCCAGAACAATATTCCAGAAGTGAAAACACGGAACTCCCACTATTTTATTAACCTTTTCAAGGCCGAACGGCCTCCGGAACATCCCGGAACAGCTCGGAACGGGCACTAAACATATAATAGTGCCGCAAAAAACAGTGGCATCCATTACAGGCACTCCAGAACAGTATTCTAGAAGTGAAAATATGAGACTCTCATGCTTTTATTAACTCTTTCCAGGCCAAATGGGCATTCTGCAAGTAACAGCATCACTAAAAATGGTGGGATTTGTTACAGACACTCCACAACAATATTTTGGAAATCAGTACATGGAAATGTTGTGCACTCATTAACCCTTTCGAGGTTGAAATGCCCCTGGAACGTGGAGGGGGCGTGTTTCATAGTTGAGTGGATGCATTTCTGCTGTTGCTGTTCAGTCGCACAGTCGAGTCCGACTCTTCGCGACCCCATGGACCAGTTTACGCCAGGCCCTCCTGTCTTCCGCTGTCCGCTGAAGTTTGCTCAATTTCATGTTCGTTGCATCGATGACACTGTCTAACCATCTCATCCTTTGCCGTCCCCTTCTTCTTTGACCTTCAATCTTTCCCAGCATCAGGGTCTTCTCCAGTGAACGCTCCCTTCTCATTTGATGGCCAAAGTATTTGAGCTTCAGCTGCAGGATCTGGCCTTCCAGGGAACAATCAGGGTTGATTTCTTTTAGGATTGACTGATTTGGTCTCCTGGCAGTCCAAGGGACTCTCAAGAGTCTTCTCCAGCACCATAGTTCAAAAGAATCTATTCTTCGGCGCTCGGCCTTCCTTATAGTCCAACTCTCGCAGCCATACATTACTACGGGGAATACCATTGCTTTGACCATGCGGACTTTTGTTGGCAAGGTGATGTCTCTGCTTTTTATCATGCTGTTTAGGTTTGCCATCGCTTTCCTCCCAAGGAGCAGGCGTCTTTTAATTTCATGGCTGCAGTCACCATCTGCAGTGATCTGGGATCCTAGGAACATGAAGTCTGTCACTACTTCTACGACTTCCCCTTCTATTTGCCAAGGAGTGATGGGGCCAGATGCCATGATCTTAGTTTTTTTGATGTTGAGCTTCAAGCCCACTTTTGCACTCTCCTCTTTCACCCTGAGCAAGAGGCTCTTTAGGTCCTCTTCACTTTCTGCCATCAGAGTGGTATCGTCTGCATATCTGAGGTTATTGATCTTTTCCCCAGCAATCTTAACTCCAGCTTGTGATTCATCCAGGCCAGCATTTCGCATGATGTACTCTGCATATAAGTTAAATAAGCAAGGTGACAATATACATCCTTGTCGTACTCCTTTTCCTATGCTAAACCAATCAGTTGTTCCATATCCGGTTCTAACTGTTGCTTCTTGACCCTTATACAGGTTTCTCAGGAGACATGTGAGGTGGTCCGGTACTCCCATCTCTTTAAGAACCTGCCATAATTTATTGTGATCCACACAATCAAAGGCTTTAGCATAGTCAATGAAGCAGAAGTAGATGTTTTTCTGGTACTCTCTTGCTTTCTCCATAATCCAGCGAATGTTGGCAATTTGATCTCTAGTTCCTCTACCTCTTCGAAACCCAGCTTGTACTTCTGGCAGTTCTCTATCCACGTACTGTTGGAGCCTAGCTTGTAGGATTTTGAGCATGACCTTGCTAGCGTGTGAAATGAGTGCAATTGTGCGATAGTTTGAACATTCCTTGACATTGCCCTTCTTTGGGATTGGAATGTACACTGACCTTTTCCAATCCTGTGGCCACTGTTGTGTTTTCCAAATTTGTTGGCAAATTGAGTGCAGCACTTTAACAGCATCTTCTTTTAAGACTTTGAATAACTCAGCTGGGATACCATCACCTCCACTAGCTTTGTTGTTAGTAATGCTTTCTAAGGCCCATTTAACTTCGCTTTCCAGGATGTCTGGCTCGAGGTCGGTGATTATACCATCGTGGTTGTCAAGGACATTGAGGTCCTTCTTGTATAGTTCTTCTGTGTATTCTTGCCATCTTTTCCTAATCTCTTCTGCTTCTGTTAGGTCCCTACCATTTTTGTCCTTTATCATGGCCAGCTTTGCATGGAACGTTCCCTTGATTTCTCCAATTTTCTTGAAGAGATCTCTAGTCCTTCCCAATCTATTGTTTTCCTCTATTACTTTGCATTGTTCATTCAGGAAAGCCTCCTTATCTCTCCTTGCTGTTCTCTGGAAATCTGCATTCAGTTGGGCAAATCTTTCCTTTTCACTGTTGCCTTTAGCTTTCCTTCTTTCCTCTGCTATGTGTAAAGCCTCATCAGACAGCCACTTTGCTTTTTTGCATTTCTTTTTCTTTGGGATGGCGGTGATTGCTGCCTCCTTTACAATGTCACGGACCTCTGTCCACAGTTCTTCAGGCACTCTGTCTATCAAATCTAGTCCCTTAAACCTATTCTTCACCTCTACTGTATATTCATCGGGGATGCGATCTAGGTCAAATCTGAATGGCCTTGTGTTTTTCCCAACTTTCTTCAATTTAAGTCTGAATTTTGCAATGAGTAGCTCATGATCTGAGCCACAGTCTGCTCCAGGTCTTGTTTTTACTGACTGGATAGAGCTTCTCCATCTTTGACTGCAAATTATATAGTCAATCTGATTTCGGTGTTGCCCATCTGGTGATGTCCATGTGTAGAGACGCCTCTTAGGTTGTTGGAAAAGGGTGTTCGCTATGACCAGCATGTTCTCTTGACAAAACTCTGTTAGCCTTTGCCCTGCTTCAATTTGTTCTCCAAGGCCAAACTTGTCTGTTATTCCGGTTACCTTTTGATTTCCTATTTTAGCATTCCAGTCCCCTATGATGATGAGGACATCATTTTTTGGTGTTAGTTCTATGAGCTGTTGTAGGTCTTCATAGAACTGGTCCACTTCAGCCTCTTCTGCAGCAGTGGTTGGGGCATAGACTTGGATTACTGTGATATTGAATGGTTTGCCTTGGATTCGGACCGAGATCATTCTGTCATTTTTGAGATTGTATCCCAATACTGCCTTTCTCACTCTCTTGTTGACTATAAAGGCCACACCATTTTTTCTACGGGATTCCTGGCCACAGTAGTAGATATAATGGTCTTCTGAGTTAAATTTGCCCATTCCTGTCCACTTTAGTTCACTGATTCCCAAGATGTCGATGTTCATTCTTGCCATCTCATTTTTGACCACGTCAAGCTTACCTTGATTCATAGATCTTACATTCCAGGTTCCTATGCAGTATTGTTCTTTGCAGCATCGGACTTTCCTTTCACCGTCAGACACATCCACAACTGAGCGTCCTTTCGGCTTTGGCCCAGCCGCTTCACTCTTTCTGGGGTTACTCGTACTTGCCCTCTGCTCTTCCCCAGTAGCATATTGGACACCTTCCGACCTGAGGGGCTCATCTTCCGGCGTCATATCTTTTAGCTTTTTGTTACTGTCCATGGGGTTTTCTTGGCAAAGATACTGGAGTGGGTTGCCATTTCCTTCTCCAGGGGATCACGCTTGGTCTGAGTTCTCTGCTGTGGCCTGTCCGTCCTGGGTGGCCCTCCACGGCATAGCCCACAGCCTCATCGAACCACGCAAGCCCCCTCGCCACGACAAGGCAGTGATCCATGAGGGAGTATTTCTACCTGAGTGTAATTTTATGCATTTCTACCTGAGTGTAATTTTCAGGAGTCATGCTGGGTAGCTGTTGCTCACTCTTTTTGTCTTTCTGCTATGGGGTTCCACAGACGATTGTACCTGCTTGCATTAGTACCACATTCAAACAAATATTTAGGGCTACCTCCACCAGTTGGTTAAAATATTAGATCACTTTGCTATAACTTCGGCTGATTTTTCAGTGACAGTTACTTTGTACTTGTAATGTACCCAAGCCGACCATGTGCTCTGACCGGTTCTAACTGGTCCACCATGCAGCCAAGCGAAGTGCTGAGCTTGGACCTTGAGGACAAAAGACTGAGGGTCTCCAATCAGGGAACTAGGATCCGAGAGGTTAATGCAATTACTGTAAATAGACCACTCATGGGTGTTTGGGGTGTGTGGGGTGTGGTTTCCTTAGGGAATATAAGCCGGTCTGCTAGCCGACTACTTTTCTTGTTCTTGATCTAATAACGTATGTGAGAGCTGAAATCACTCATCAGTTCCAGTACTTTTTACTGGTGATGAAGTTGGGATGCTACCTCCCATGAACAGAGACCCCGCATCAAGCATTGCATTGAGGCCAATGAGGAGAACCCTTCACGCCGCCTTTCCAGTTGCCGTTTCCAGCACCGCTCCTAGACCCGAACATCGCATCGCTAACCCTGAGAGCAGCACGGCACCGCTCCTAGTCCACCGCCACCGCTTCTGAGGCTCCATGTGGAACCCATAAGATGGCTGCTGCCTCCGAGAGCCTCCCTGCCTTCGACATCTCCCAACCTACCCAATGGGAGACTTGGCTGGAGACCCTGGAGTGCCACTTCACCATACACAATGTCACAGAGCCGGGTAAGAAAAAGGTGTACTGCGGAATGGCAGCACACCTCCTGTTGAAGGACTTAATACATCCTCGGCTGCCCAAAGACGAGTCCTACGCCACGCTGGTCAAAACACTGACCGACCACCTGGCCCCTAAGCCCACAAAATTTGTGGAAAGGATGGATTTTTTTGTGAAGGTCCAGGGTCTGGACGAAACCGCCTCTGATTTCTTTGCGGCTCTGTGCTGGGCTGCCACGAGGTGTTTGTTCCCCGATTCGGCAGATGCACTGCTAAACCAGTTCGTCGTGGGATTACAGGACCCCAAGTTGTGGAGGAAGCTGGTTAGCCAAAATGACCTGGATCTCAACAAGGCGATCTGGGAGGCAATGGCATACGAGAAGGCCCACCGAGACTGCCACACCAAGGCGGTCCACCACACACAAGCAATGGTTGGGTCTGACATCTCCGACAACGAGGAGGTCCTACAGTTCTGACGCCACCCAGCCCAGCACTCCCAATGCCCCACCTCTGCACCCTGTGCCAGCTGCGGTGAACCCCATGAGCGCTGGTCTTGTAGATTCCGAGACGCCGTCTGCCGTACCTGCCAAAAGACAGGCCACATCGCCAAGGTTTGCCGCTCAAAGGGACAATGCCAGCAAACAACGGCACAGCTTGACTCATTGGATCTCCACACCGTTTTGGTCCACCACCAACAAAAGGTATGTAACTTGCCCCCAGACGGCCTAGACAAGGTGCATGTGATGGTCCTTATTGAGGGGTCCCCCTGTCCCATGGAAATTGACTCTGGCTCATCATTTTCCATAACCTTGGCTGAAACCCTCCATTCCTTGTGCCCCAACGGGGGACCCCATCTGCACAAGCCACAGGGTCTCACATTGCAGGACTTCAATAAGAACCCTGTGGTGGTCCATGACTGGGGCAAGTTCTGGGTCCAGTTTAAGGGGTTCTCGGGATTCCTCGACCTGTTGGTGGTGGAAGGGCACCTCACTAGTTTGTTGGGCCTCTCCTGGTTCACGCCCCTGAGCCTCAAAATATCAGGGATCAACCAGATCTGGATGACGGATTTGGAAGCGGTCTGCAGAGAGTTTCCAAAGGTGTTTGACAGGACCGGGGACCCCATCTCTCTGGACCTTGACCCAGCAATACGGCCCATCTGCATTAAGGCACGGCTCCCCCCCTTAGAGATGAGAGCAAAAATAGAGGCCGAGCTTGACCACCTTGTTGAGCAAGGGGTGCTGGAACCAGTAACGTCTGTGCACTGAGAGATCCCCATTGTCACGCTGGTTAAACCGAACAGTGACATGAGGATATGTGCCAATTACAAGTGAACTATCAACAAAGCCCTGCAAGACCATGCTTACCTGGTCCTGGTGGTAAGCCACGTATTGGCCTCCCTAGCGGGAGCCAAGGTCTTTGGTAAGCTGGATCTGGCACAGGCTTACCAGCAACTGCCGGTGGATGCGGCCGCCACCAAGGCGCAGACAATCACCACGCACAAAAAGGCGTTCCAAGTAACGAGATTGCAGTTTGGGGTCTGTGTGGCACCAGGGATTTTCCAATCATTTATGGATTCCCTTCTTAAAGGCATTCCAGGAGTACAACCCTTTTTAGATGATATGATCGTCACGGCAGTGGACTCCACAATTTTTGCGGACCGGCTCCAACAAATGCTCCAGAGGTTTGACTCCGCCGGTCTCAAGGTGAAAGAAAAATGCCTTCTAGAGGTGCCCTGCATTGAATTTCTGGGGTTTGTGGTGGATGCTCAGGGAATCCACCCCACGGACGATAAAGTGAGGGCGATCACATGTGCTCCCCCCCTTCCAAGGTGGAACTGCAGGCTTTCTTGGGCCTGCTCAACTTCTACCATGTGTTCCTGCCCTTGAAAGCTGCAGTAGCGGAACCACTTCACCACCTACTGGATAAAGAGGCAACCTGGGCCTGGGGACCCGAGCACATGGCGGCCTTTCAAGGGGTCAAGGACTTCCTCACCTCAAACTCTGTCCTGCACCATTTCAATGAGGTACTCCTGGTGGTCCTTGCTTGTGACGCCTCCCCCTACGGGGTCGGGGCGGTCCTGGGCCACCAGCTGTGGGATGGCTGGGAGGTCCCGGTCGCTTATTATTCACAGACTTTGTCTTCTGCGGAGTGCAACTAAATGCAGATAGACAAAGAGGCATTGGTGATAGTGGCTGGGGTCAAAAAATTCCACCACTACCTCTACGGTTGGCCCTTCACAGTATTGATGGATCATAAGCCTCTCCTGGCTCTGGACCACCAGACGCCCCAAAGGTCTCCCCCCAGGTCCTCAGGTGGTCCATCTTCCTGGCAGGGTACACCTACACCCTCCTACATCACCCCGGGAAAGCCATGGGCCACGCAGATGCCCTCAGCCACATGTCACTGCCAGTGATGGATCCCAACCCTGCTCCTGCCCACACAGTTGCCCTGTTGGAGTCGCTTCCCAACTGCCCGGTCCACATGAGGGAGGTGGCCCACCTCACAGCCCAGGACAAGGTCCTCTGTTGGGTCCTGGACTGGATGGGGAGGGGATGACATTTGGCCAAAGAGAGCTCAGAGTTTACACCATTCCTCACAAGAAAGGACGAACTGTCGGCATATAAAGGGTGCTTGATGTGGGGAGGCTGGGTGGTGATACTGGGCCTGCTCCAGCAGTGCATCTTAGAGGCTCTGCACAAGCACCATTCAGGGGTCTTAAGAATGAAGGCATTGGTGAGGAGCTACGTCTGGTGGCCGGGCCTTGATCGGGACATCGAAGAGAAGGTAAAGCAATGCCAGCCCTGCCAAGCCTCTCACCCCAACCCGCCCAGAGCACCAGAGAGAGCTTGGGAGTTCTCCTACTGCCCCTGGTTGCGACTCCACCTGGATTTCGTGTGGCCATTCCAGGGGCAACTGTTTTTCATTCTTGTGGACTCTTACAATAAGTGACTGCAGGTCTTCCCTGTCTCCGTAACATCATCAAGGGTGGCTATCAAAGCGATGTGGCGGATCTTCAGTGCCCAGGGCCTCCCAGACACCCTAGTGATGGACAATGGGACAGCCTTCATGTCTGGAGAGTTCAAAGAATTCACCATTACAGGATCTGTCACTTGGAGAAACGACAGCTGAGGGGTGACACGATTGAGGTTTATAAGATTATGCATGGGATAGAGCAGGTTGAGAAAGAAGTACTTTTCTCCCTTTTTCACAATACAAGAACTCGTGGGCACTCAATGAAATTGCTGAGCAGTCAGGTTAGAACAGATAAAAGGAAATACTTCTTCACCCAAAGAGTGATTAACATATAGAATTCACTGCCACAGGAAGTGGTGGCAGCTACACACATGGACAGTTTCAAGAGGGAATTAGATAAACATATGGAGCAGAAGTCCATCACTGGCTATTAGCCACAGGGTATAGATAGGAACTCTCAGTCTGGGGTAGGTGATGCATTCTATTCTTGGTGCTGTGGAGGGCAGCAGTGGGAGGGCTTCTAGTGTCCTGGCCCCACTGCTGGATCTCCTGATGGCACCTGGTATTTTTGGCCGCTGTGGAACAGAGTGTTGGACTAGATGGGCCATTGGCCTGATTCAACATTGGCTTCTCTTATGTTCTTATGTCCACTCAGCCCTATTCCTCCCCGCCACCAACGGGTTGGACTCCATCAATTGGGACTACAAGTTGGCCTCTTTCCTTTTCGGCTAAAGAACAATGCCACACTCCACAACGGGCTGGAGCCTGGCCAAGCTGCTGATGGGCAGATGCCTCACATCAAGGCTGGACCGGCTCCATCCAGACCGAGCACCTGAGCAAGAGCCGGCCATCGAAACTCCAGAAGCCACCCGGGTTTTTCGGTTTCGGCGTCGCGAATGGCGGCCGCTTCTCGGGACGCTCCCGGAGGCGGTTAGCCCACGCGCAGTTAGGGGGGGTCTTCGCGTGTGCGAAAGACCCTAGTGAGCCTTAGGTAAAGGCTCCGAACCGGGGGCGCTTGGGGAGTAGCCTCTTTGCCGGCAGACAGCTGGGAAATTGAGGCTTTCTCCCCGCCCCAATCGGCCCCGCTGCGGCGTGCCCGTAATGGGACTTAGCGGCGCCACCGAATTCCAGGAGTGAAGCCAGCGCTATGGCTTAAAATAAAAAGAAGAAGTAGCATCGAATCGTGAGTTGGAGATCTATTTTGAAGCGTAAATCGGAGCCCCCCTGCATGCGTATAAGCGTTGGGAGGAGGGAGGAGTTCCCACCCCCTTTGAGAAGCAAGATCCACAAAGGGAGCGTGAAGGGGGGCGAGAAGAAAAAGTGTTGGTGAAAGTACCGTTGGGGTTGCATGGAAGATTCCGATCATCTTAGCTTCCTGGGGGATGCGGCACGAACTTTTTAAAAGTAAACAAAAAAACAAAATGTCGATACTGGAAAAAGTCCTGCAGATACCGGAAGAGAAGAGAGGAGGGACTTCCGGTCCAGACAGCCCCCCCCAAGAGCTTGCTGTCAATCAACAGGAAAAGGAGATGCTGTGCCCCCTGCTGGAACAATTGCGGAAAATCAACGAAACTCTGTCTAAAATGGATAGTGTTCTCATCAGTCGACAGAAACAGATATTGGAAACAACTAGAAAGATGATGGAGATTGAACAGAAATCGAATTTGATTCTAGGTTTCCAGGGCGTTAAAGAGGAAGAGAAAGAAGATCTCGGATTTACTTTGACAAATGTCTTGGCACCCCTAACTGGCAGTGAAGCGATAAAATTAAAAGAAGAGGTGGATGAGGCTCCCAAAGCCTATTCCGCTTTTATAAAAGAGAATACTCTGCCAGTAGAAGGGGATGTTGAGCATAGCAAGCGACAAACTGGAGATCTAATTTCATCCGAAGAGTTTGTGGAGCCCAGGAAGCCTGAAAGCCAGAAGTTTAAGGAAAAAGAGAAAAGAAAGAAGGATTTCATCTTTAAAATACAGAAACTTCTGAAGAGACACGCCAGCAGGGAGGAAGATGCAGTATTCCAAACTGGGACAAGCGAAGAAGACAGCAGCCCAGGGGAAAGTGGTGATGGAACGGAAGACTTCAAAGTTAAAATGGACTCAATCCATAACTGGAAGAGATTTAAAAAGAAGATATTTTGAGGACTGTTCGTGTAACATCTGGAAGGAGCTGTTTAATTACTAACCCCAATGGACTTTACTAACTGCATTAACAGAGTGATTTTGGACTTCGCAATAGTTAAAAAGAAGAACTTCTAACCACGATAGATGCCAAAACTGGTATTGGTTATTAACCTAAACTAACACTCACTAACAGGAAAAATTTCACTCCATCTTTTTCTTTCTCCATCTGTCTACCCTTCCTGTTTCTTATAAAAAGAATAAAATTCTCTCTTTTTAAAGAGAGTTTTACAAAAAAAAAAAGAAAAGAAAAAGAAACTCCAGAAGCCACCCGAGGGTTTTTCCCTGAAGATCCCGTTTATGCATGGAACTTCACCAGAGGGCCCCCTTGGATTCCAGCAAGAGTAGTGAGAGTTTGAGGGCCCCGCTCCTACGAGGTCTCCAATGAGGATGGACAAATACTACACCGCCACAGTGACCAACTTCACAGACAAACCCTGCTGGTGGAGCCGGAAAACTTCGGGGAACCAGACACGCTTGAGACCACCGATCTGGTAACCACACTGGGCCCATTGGAGGAACCATGCAACCCAGCCATCGCTAGTCAGCCTCCAGACCCTGCAGGGCCAACCCAGGGGCCCGCCAGCACATAGCCTGTGGACAGCACTCTGCTGAGAACGGCAGTGATGGCTCCAGCTTCAGCGACATTGGAACCCCACTGCTCAACCCGAGAGCGCAAACCGCACCCATACCTGAAGGACTTTATTTGCGAGTATCTAGTTTCAGACCAAGGGGGGAGGGGTGTAATATACCCTAGCCGACCATGTGCTCCAACTGGTTCTAACTGGTCCACCATGCAGCCAAGCGAAGTGTCTGAGCTTGGACCTTGAGGACAAAAGACCCTCGGCTCCTGAGTCCCCTCCAATCAGGGAACTAGAATCCAAGAGGTTAATGCAATTACTGTAAATAGACCACTCATGGCTGTTTGGGTGTGTGGGGTGTGGTTTCCTTAGGGAATATAAATCGGTCTGCGAGCCGACTACTTTGTCTTGTTCACGATCTAATAAAGTATGTGAGAGCTGAAATCACTTGTCAGTCTCAGTACTTTTCACTATTAGTGATTTTAAATGTTATTATAGTGGGCCTTGGATTTTGGGAACTCTTTACCTTGCTATGGAGTCATAATACAGAATATTAAACATGGCCCTTTTCTTCTAAGAATGAATAGTATTTCTACTAATATGCCACATATGTGGATTTTTGGTAGCATGCAAATTGATTTGAAAGACACAGGATTACTCAGATAACTATTCTTTACTCAGGAAGCTATTTTTTAAACAAGCACCCCGCCACCGCAAAACTTGAAGACACCTGAATGAAGAGGACTTAAAGTCATTTTCTTTCTCTCTGTTCCTCAGAGGAAAAAGATTACAAACTAGAGGACGGTATAGATTTTTTCTCCTGTCAAAGTTCCGAGGTGTTCCACAGGCATTTTGGCCAGGAATGGGTTAATAACTGCAAGGTATTTCTGCATTTGGACTTCCAAAATATTCTTCTGGAGTGCCTTTAACACACCCTACTTTTTCTTGTGGGACTGTTGTTTGCTTAAAGGCCATTCCAGCCCGTTCTGGGCTGTTCCAGAGGCATTTTAGCCCAGAATGAGTTAATCAGTACACAATATTTCTCTGTTTGGATTTTCAAAATATTGTTCTGGAGTTTCTATAATGCATCCCATGGTTTCTTGCGGAACTGTTGTTTGTTTAATGCCCATTCTGGTCTGTTCCGAGGTCTTCTGGGGGCATTTCAGCACAGAATAGGTTAATAAGTGCACAATATCTCTACATTTGAATTTCCAAAATATTCTTCTGGAGTGTTTAGTGCCCATTCCGGGCTGTTCCGGAGTGTTCCGGAGGCTTTTCCGGAGTGTACCGGAGGGTGGGAGTTCCGTGTTTTCAAATCTGGAGTATTGTTCTGGAGTGGCTGTAATGCATGCCACTGTTTTTTGCGGCACTATTGTTTCTTTAGTGCCCGTTCCAGGACGTTCCGGGGTGATCCAGAGGCTTTTTGGCCTGGAACGGGTTAATGAAAGGGTGGGAGTTCCGTGTTTTCACTTCTGGAATATTGTTCTGGAGTGGCTGTAATGCATGCCACTGTTTTTGTGGCACTATTGTTGGTTTAGTGCCCGTTCCGGGCCATTCCGGGCTGTTCCGCGGTGTTCCGGGGGCTTTTTGGCCTGGAAAGGGTTAATAAAAGGGTGGGAGTTCCGTGTTTTCACTTCTGGAGTATTGTTCTGGAGTGGCTGTAATGCATGTCACTGTTTTTTGTGGCACTATTGTTTGTTTAGTGCCCGTTCCGGGCCATTCCGGGGTGTTCCGGAGGCTTTTTGGCCTGGAACTGGTTAATGAAAGGGTGGGAGTGCCGTGTTTTCACTTCTGAAGTATTGTTCTGGAGTGGCTGCAATGCATGCCACTGTTTTTTGCGGCAGTATTGTTTGTTTAGTGCCCGTTCCGGGACGTTCTGGGGTGTTCCAGAGGCTTTTTGGCCTGGAACGGGTTAATAAAAGGGTGGGAGTGCCGTGTTCTCACTTCTGGAGTATTGTTCTGGAGTGGCTGTAATGCATGCCACTGTTTTTTGTGGCACTATTGTTTGTTTAGTGCCCGTTCCGGGCCATTCCGGGCTGTTCCGCGGTGTTTCGGGGGCTTTTTGGCCTGGAAAGGGTTGATAAAAGGGTGGGAGTTCCGTGTTTTCACTTCTGGAGTATTGTTCTGGAGTGGCTGTAATGCATGTCACTGTTTTTTGCGGCACTATTGTTTGTTTAGTGCCCGTTCCGGGCCATTCCGCGGTGTTCCGGAGGCTTTTTGGCCTGGAACTGGTTAATGAAAGGGTGGGAGTGCCGAGTTTTCACTTCTGAAGTATTGTTCTGGAGTGGCTGTAATGCATGCCACTGTTTTTTGTGGCACTATTGTTTGTTTAGTGCCCGTTCCGGGCCGTTCCGGGGTGTTCCGGAGGCTTTTTGGCCTGGAAAGGGTTAATAAAAGGGTGGGAGTGCCGTGTTTTCACTTCTGAAGTATTGTTCTGGAGTGGCTGCAATGCATGCCACTGTTTTTTGCGGCAGTATTGTTTGTTTAGTGCCCGTTCCGGGACGTTCTGGGGTGTTCCAGAGGCTTTTTGGCCTGGAACGGGTTAATAAAAGGGTGGGAGTGCCGTGTTCTCACTTCTGGAGTATTGTTCTGGAGTGGCTGTAATGCATGCCACTGTTTTTTGTGGCACTATTGTTTGTTTAGTGCCCGTTCCGGGCCATTCCGGGCTGTTCCGCGGTGTTTCGGGGGCTTTTTGGCCTGGAAAGGGTTGATAAAAGGGTGGGAGTTCCGTGTTTTCACTTCTGGAGTATTGTTCTGGAGTGGCTGTAATGCATGTCACTGTTTTTTGCGGCACTATTGTTTGTTTAGTGCCCGTTCCGGGCCATTCCGCGGTGTTCCGGAGGCTTTTTGGCCTGGAACTGGTTAATGAAAGGGTGGGAGTGCCGATGTTTTCACTTCTGAAGTATTGTTCTGGAGTGGCTGTAATGCATGCCACTGTTTTTTGTGGCACTATTGTTTGTTTAGTGCCCGTTCCGGGCCGTTCCGGGGTGTTCCGGAGGCTTTTTGGCCTGGAAAGGGTTAATAAAAGGGTGGGAGTTCCGTGTTTTCACTTCTGGAGTATTGTTCTGGAGTGGCTGTAATGCATGCCACTGTTTTTTGTGGTACTATTGTTTGTTTAGTGCCCGTTCCGGGCCGTTCCAGGGTGATCCGGAGGCTTTTTGGCCTGGAAAGGGTTAATAAAAGGGTGGGAGTTCCGTGTTTTCACTTCTGGAATATTGTTCTGGAGTGGCTGTAATGCATGCCACTGTTTTTTGTGGCACTATTGTTTGTTTAGTGCCCGTTCCGGGCCGTTCCGGCTTTTACCCTGTCCCGTATTGGGAAGGGTTAATAAAAGGGTGGGAGTTCCGTGTTTTCACTTCTGGAATATTGTTCTGGAGTGGCTGTAATGCATGTCACTGTTTTTTGTGGCACTATTGTTTGTTTAGTGCCCGTTCCGGGCCATTCCGGGGTGTTCCGGAGGCTTTTTGGCCTGGAACTGGTTAATGAAAGGGTGGGAGTGCCGTGTTTTCACTTCTGAAGTATTGTTCTGGAGTGGCTGCAATGCATGCCACTGTTTTTTGCGGCAGTATTGTTTGTTTAGTGCCCGTTCCGGGACGTTCTGGGGTGTTCCAGAGGCTTTTTGGCCTGGAACGGGTTAATAAAAGGGTGGGAGTGCCGTGTTCTCACTTCTGGAGTATTGTTCTGGAGTGGCTGTAATGCATGCCACTGTTTTTTGTGGCACTATTGTTTGTTTAGTGCCCGTTCCGGGCCATTCCGGGCTGTTCCGCGGTGTTTCGGGGGCTTTTTGGCCTGGAAAGGGTTGATAAAAGGGTGGGAGTTCCGTGTTTTCACTTCTGGAGTATTGTTCTGGAGTGGCTGTAATGCATGCCACTGTTTTTTGCGGCACTATTGTTTGTTTAGTGCCCGTTCCGGGCCATTCCGCGGTGTTCCGGAGGCTTTTTGGCCTGGAACTGGTTAATGAAAGGGTGGGAGTGCCGTGTTTTCACTTCTGGAGTATTGTTCTGGAGTGGCTGTAATGCATGCCACTGTTTTTTGTGGCACTATTGTTTGTTTAGTGCCCGTTCCGGGCCATTCCGGGCTGTTCCGCGGTGTTTCGGGGGCTTTTTGGCCTGGAAAGGGTTGATAAAAGGGTGGGAGTTCCGTGTTTTCACTTCTGGAGTATTGTTCTGGAGTGGCTGTAATGCATGTCACTGTTTTTTGCGGCACTATTGTTTGTTTAGTGCCCGTTCCGGGCCATTCCGCAGTGTTCCGGAGGCTTTTTGGCCTGGAACTGGTTAATGAAAGGGTGGGAGTGCCGTGTTTTCACTTCTGAAGTATTGTTCTGGAGTGGCTGTAATGCATGCCACTGTTTTTTGTGGCACTATTGTTTGTTTAGTGCCCGTTCCGGGCCGTTCCGGGGTGTTCCGGAGGCTTTTTGGCCTGGAAAGGGTTAATAAAAGGGTGGGAGTTCCGTGTTTTCACTTCTGGAGTATTGTTCTGGAGTGGCTGTAATGCATGCCACTGTTTTTTGTGGTACTATTGTTTGTTTAGTGCCCGTTCCGGGCCGTTCCAGGGGTGATCCGGAGGCTTTTTGGCCTGGAAAGGGTTAATAAAAGGGTGGGAGTTCCATGTTTTCACTTCTGGAATATTGTTCTGGAGTGGCTGTAATGCATGCCACTGTTTTTGTGGCACTATTGTTTGTTTAGTGCCCGTTCCGGGCCGTTCCGGCATTTACCCTGTCCCGTATTGGGAAGGGTTAATAAAAGGGTGGGAGTTCCGTGTTTTCACTTCTGGAATATTGTTCTGGAGTGGCTGTAATGCATGTCACTGTTTTTTGTGGCACTATTGTTTGTTTAGTGCCCGTTCCGGGCCATTCCGGGGTGTTCCGGAGGCTTTTTGGCCTGGAACTGGTTAATGAAAGGGTGGGAGTGCCGTGTTTTCACTTCTGAAGTATTGTTCTGGAGTGGCTGCAATGCATGCCACTGTTTTTTGCGGCAGTATTGTTTGTTTAGTGCCCGTTCCGGGACGTTCTGGGGTGTTCCAGAGGCTTTTTGGCCTGGAATGGGTTAATAAAAGGGTGGGAGTGCCGTGTTCTCACTTCTGGAATATTGTTCTGGAGTGGCTGTAATGCATGCCACTGTTTTTTGTGGCACTATTGTTTGTTTAGTGCCCGTTCCGGGCCGTTCCGGGGTGTTCCGGAGGCTTTTTGGCCTGGAAAGGGTTAATAAAAGGGTGGGAGTTCCGTGTTTTCACTTCTGGAGTATTGTTCTGGAGTGGCTGTAATGCATGCCACTGTTTTTTGTGGCACTATTGTTTGTTTAGTGCCCGTTCCGGGCCGTTCCAGGGTGATCCGGAGGCTTTTTGGCCTGGAAAGGGTTAATAAAAGGGTGGGAGTTCCGTGTTTTCACTTCTGGAATATTGTTCTGGAGTGGCTGTAATGCATGCCACTGTTTTTGTGGCACTATTGTTTGTTTAGTGCCCGTTCCGGGCCGTTCCGGCATTTACCCTGTCCCGTATTGGGAAGGGTTAATAAAAGGGTGGGAGTTCCGTGTTTTCACTTCTGGAATATTGTTCTGGAGTGGCTGTAATGCATGTCACTGTTTTTTGTGGCACTATTGTTTGTTTAGTGCCCGTTCCGGGCCATTCCGGGGTGTTCCGGAGGCTTTTTGGCCTGGAACTGGTTAATGAAAGGGTGGGAGTGCCGTGTTTTCACTTCTGAAGTATTGTTCTGGAGTGGCTGCAATGCATGCCACTGTTTTTTGCGGCAGTATTGTTTGTTTAGTGCCCGTTCCGGGACGTTCTGGGGTGTTCCAGAGGCTTTTTGGCCTGGAACGGGTTAATAAAAGGGTGGGAGTGCCGTGTTCTCACTTCTGGAGTATTGTTCTGGAGTGGCTGTAATGCATGCCACTGTTTTTTGTGGCACTATTGTTTGTTTAGTGCCCGTTCCGGGCCATTCCGGGCTGTTCCGCGGTGTTTCGGGGGCTTTTTGGCCTGGAAAGGGTTGATAAAAGGGTGGGAGTTCCGTGTTTTCACTTCTGGAGTATTGTTCTGGAGTGGCTGTAATGCATGTCACTGTTTTTTGCGGCACTATTGTTTGTTTAGTGCCCGTTCCGGGCCATTCCGCGGTGTTCCGGAGGCTTTTTGGCCTGGAACTGGTTAATGAAAGGGTGGGAGTGCCGTGTTTTCACTTCTGGAGTATTGTTCTGGAGTGGCTGTAATGCATGCCACTGTTTTTTGTGGCACTATTGTTTGTTTAGTGCCCGTTCCGGGCCATTCCGGGCTGTTCCGCGGTGTTTCGGGGGCTTTTTGGCCTGGAAAGGGTTGATAAAAGGGTGGGAGTTCCGTGTTTTCACTTCTGGAGTATTGTTCTGGAGTGGCTGTAATGCATGTCACTGTTTTTTGCGGCACTATTGTTTGTTTAGTGCCCGTTCCGGGCCATTCCGCGGTGTTCCGGAGGCTTTTTGGCCTGGAACTGGTTAATGAAAGGGTGGGAGTGCCGTGTTTTCACTTCTGAAGTATTGTTCTGGAGTGGCTGTAATGCATGCCACTGTTTTTTGTGGCACTATTGTTTGTTTAGTGCCCGTTCCGGGCCGTTCCGGGGTGTTCCGGAGGCTTTTTGGCCTGGAAAGGGTTAATAAAAGGGTGGGAGTTCCGTGTTTTCACTTCTGGAGTATTGTTCTGGAGTGGCTGTAATGCATGCCACTGTTTTTTGTGGTACTATTGTTTGTTTAGTGCCCGTTCCGGGCCGTTCCAGGGTGATCCGGAGGCTTTTTGGCCTGGAAAGGGTTAATAAAAGGGTGGGAGTTCCGTGTTTTCACTTCTGGAATATTGTTCTGGAGTGGCTGTAATGCATGCCACTGTTTTTGTGGCACTATTGTTTGTTTAGTGCCCGTTCCGGGCCGTTCCGGCATTTACCCTGTCCCGTATTGGGAAGGGTTAATAAAAGGGTGGGAGTTCCGTGTTTTCACTTCTGGAATATTGTTCTGGAGTGGCTGTAATGCATGCCACTGTTTTTGCGGCACTATTGTTTGTTTAGTGCCCATTCCGGGCCGTTCCGGGCCGTTCCGGCTTTTACCCTGTCCTGTATTTAATTGCTGTGACAAATCTAGACTGAAATGTGGTAACAAGATGGCCATAGAAGAAGTTAAGCTATACTTTGGAGGCTGGCCTCATACAATGGCTGAAATCCTGAATAAAGAGGCATGGGAGCAATCCCAAGCACATTTACTTAGAAATAATATCCCTCAATGTGAATGAGGTTTCACATCCATATCCTGCATACCCTTTCCAGGGAGTAACCCACAATGAACTCAATGGGATTTCCTTTAGGAGTATGCACACTGGAAAACACGCAGAATAAAGACATGAAAAATGGCACCATTTATTTATTTATTTATTTATTTGGATTTGTATCCTGCCCTCCCCAGAGGCTCAGGGTGGCTGACAACGAGGCACATACACCAACTTTAAAACAGATTAGAACAGTGTAAAACCAGATAAAACCATATAAAGCAACATCCAAGCATATTAAAACAGGCACATTAAAACAATATGGGGCAGATCGTAATCCCCGGCAGCCTAACAATAGCTTGCCGTCCCCTCTCCTTCCAGGGCCGCCCCGCACTTAATGATGACAGTGGTGCAATGGCGCATGGCTAGCAATGATGAAGTAATGATGGCAGCGGCTCCTAATCGTAGGCCTGGCAGAACAGCTCCGTCTTACAGGCCCTGCGGATCTGCTTTGGGAGCTCCTTCCACCAGGTAGGAGCTGCCACTGAAAATGCTCTGGCTCTAGTGGCAGCAAATTTCACATCCCTGGGGTCTGGAATTTCCAGGAGGTGTTGGCTCCCAGACTGAAGTGCCCTTGGGGGAACATATGGGGAAAGGCGGTCCCTTAGGTAAGCCAGACCCTGGCCATACAGGGCTTTAAAGGTCAAAACCAGCACTTTGAAGCAAATCTGGTATGCTATTGGCAGCCATTGCAGGCTGAATATGATCCCTCCTAGAGAGACCGATCAGCAGCCTGGCTGCAGCATTCTGCACTAGCTGCAGCTTCTGGATTTGCGACAAAGTCAGCCCTAAGTAGAGAGTGTTACAGTAGTCTAGCCTGGAGGTGACCGTCACATGGATCACAGTGGCCAGGTCATCGCTGTCAAGGAAGGGGACCAACTACCGAGCCAGCCGGAGGTGGTAAAAGGCCGACTTGGCAGTGGCTGCTACCTAGGCCTCCATCATCAGAGAGGAGTCCAGGAGCACCCCCAAGCTCCTAACCTCCAACACCAGCACCAACGGCACCCCGTTGAAGGTCAGGAGAGGGAACCCCAACCCTGAACCGATCCGACTCAGGCCCAGGATCTCTGTCTTTGCCGGGTTTAGTTTCAACTGACTCAGTCTGAGCCATCCAACCACAGCATGTAACGCCCAATGCAGGTCATCCAGGGCAGAGTTCAACCGGCTGCCCAATATCAGATAGAGCTGGGTGTCATCTGCATATTGATGACACCCAAGCCCGCAGCTCCAGGCAATCTGGGCAAGGGGGCGCATGTTGATGTTAAACAAGATCAGGGACAGTACAGCCCCCTGAGGTACCCCACATTCAATGGGATGTCTCCGAGATTGCTGATCCCCTATCACCACCCTCTGTCCCCAGCCTTGGAGAAAAGAGGCAAACCATTGAAGGGTGAGCCCCTGAATCCCCACATCGGCGAGGTGGTGGGCCAGCAGCTGGTGGTGACCGTGTCGAACGCAGCCGACAGATCTAACAACACCAGAGCCACCACACCACCCCGATCCAGATGCCTACGGAGATCGTCAGTCAAGGTGACCAGCACCGTCTCCGTCCTGTGACTCAGGCGGAAGCCAGACTGGAAGGGATCAAGGACAGAAGCATCATCCAGAAAACCCTGTAACTGTGATGCCACCGCCCTCTCAATAAGTTTGCCCAAATAGGGCAAATTGGACACCGAATGATAGTTGGCCAATTCAGCCGGATCCAGAGATGGCTTTTTCAAGAGGGAGCGGACCATCACTTCCTTAAGTGCCCTAGGGAACTGTCCCTCCAAAAGGGACATGTTGATAATCTTCCACAGGGCACCTCGGAACCCCTCATGGCCCACTATAATGAGCCAGGAGGGGCACGGATCCAGGTCGCATGTGGTTGGACGCACAGATACAAGGAGTCTGCCAACTTCCTCCAGACTGAGTGGGTCAAAACACTCTAAACCCGGCCCCAAAGCTGAGCAAGGGGCCTCAAGTTCACTCACTGTTTCAATTGTGGCGGGGAGATCATGGCGGAGTGCCAAGACTTTATCTGCAAAATAGCTCGCAAATGCCTCACAGCCAATATCCAATTCCCTAACATTTTGCCTGCCCTGTGGCAGAGCTGTCAAAGACTGAATTGTACTAAATAATTGGGCTGGGCATGAGCTAGCAGATGCAATCGTGGTCACATAGAAATCTCTCTTTGCAGCTTTGACTGCCATCTCATAGACCCTCATAAACGTACATAAGAACATAAGAACATAAGAGAAGCCAATGCTGAATCAGGCCAAAGGCCCATCTAGTCCAACACTCTGTCACACAGTGGCCAAAAATACCAGGTGCCATCCAGGTGCCATCAGGAGGTCCAGCAATGGGGCCAGGACACTACAAGCCCTCCCACTGCTGCCCCCCCAGCACCAAGAATAGAGTGCATCACCTGCCCCAAACTGAGAGTTCCTATCTATACCTTGTGGCTAATAGCCAGCATCATATAAGATGTTCTTGATGCCTCGTTGTGGGCTCAGCGCCACTGTCTCTCTAGCCATCTCAGTTCTCGCTTTAGCTCGCGCAACTCCTGGGCGCTCACCTAACACGAGTGCGGAAAGGGTGCCTGGGAGCGATCTCATTGATGGCTGAGGAGAGCCAGGCATGCCAGTCCTCCACCAGCTCATCTAACAAGCTGCCAGGGGGCCTTGGATCCCGCAGGGCCATTTGGAACTGCACTGGGTCCATCTGGCACCGCGGGCAAGCAAAAATCTGCTTGCCGCCCAAACAGGGTCGGGGTGGACACCATTGCCCCCCAAGCCGGAATAAAGAGACAAACAAACATTGTTGGGATAATTAAATGGCCACTTTTAACAACATTAATGGCAAGGGCAACACAGTTTGTGGTATGTATGAGGCCAAGTTTCCCTAAGACCCCTCCCTCACCATGTAAACTAAGGTGAGCCCCCCCCTGCCCCGAGCAGGAGCCAATGGAATGTGGCTCTTGTCCGGTCTGCACAGCAAATGGATAATTGCCCTTAAGCAGTCCACTTTCCCCGCCCTGGGCTGCAAGGCCCAAGGACTGTACTCACAAGACCCTTATACCCCCAGTGGGGTTATTAGCTGGTGTTCACCATGCTGCAATCTGTCTTTGAAAGAAACCCTGCCATTGCAAAGGTCAAGCCTCTGCTTAGGCCCTTGCGCCCATCGGGAGGCCTACAGCTCCCTGGGGCCCTTACCATAAAGCATCCAATAAGATATCCAGGCCCACTTCAGACAGGTGTACGCCATTGCTTCTGTACAGATCAGTACAACCCGTAGTATTTCTAGGATGAGGCAAAAATTGACACACACACCCCTTCAAGTGCCCGCCAAATTTCCCAATTCACCTTACGGCAGGCCTTATCAATCACCAAAGAGTTACTTGTCCTGCACCAAACCAAGCATGGTACCATTGCAGACCAGACTACTACAGTCAGGGGCCACCTCTGCCTAATGAGCCGAAAATCTGCAAGGGCCTGATGGTTTAAAGCCTTCCCCTTGATCAAGCCTGCTGTGTACTGGCCAAGTCACACACGTGGTCGGGGCAACACGTGGCGCAACAAAATAGCAAAGCTACGATACCTGGAACAATAAAACCCTAGGATCCTAAAACCAGCCAACCGGCAAGCTAGGATTCTGTAAAGAACCTATAGGATTAGAAACCTTGTATATAGCCTATCACAAGTGTGGGTGTGGGTAAAGGGTGTGGTTGGAAATGTACATAAAAGCAGCCTATGAGCTGACAAGTTCATCTCCTTTTTTCTGAACCACTAAATAAAACATGAGCTGATAAATCACTCTACGATGCGTCCATCTCCAAACTTTTCACTGGTAACGAAGGTGGGATCCCACTGAGCGAGCCTGACTACAGCCAGCACTGAGACCCGGTCATTGTGAGAACACCGCACCCCAGCAGCTCCGCCACATGCTCTGCTCCTCCGATCATGGCTCACCGTCACATGTTCTAGTCATGGCTGCTGCCCTGGGACAGATCTCCACGTTTGACTCGGCACACCCTGAGCTGTGGGATTCATGGGTCGAACAGCTAACCCATTTCTTCAAGATCCAGAAAACGATGGATGTGGACCTGAAAAAATTGTGGCTCCTGAGCACATGTGGTGTCACCACAATCCATCTAGCCAGAAGCCTCATTGTTCCAAAAAAGATGGAGGAGGCCACCTACGACTACTTGATCAAGGCTTTGAATGGGTATTATGCACCAAAGCCTTCAGCCATGGCCATGCGAATGGACTTTGTTGCCCAGACCCAGAAACCCGGTGAGACTACCCCCAATTTTCTGGCAGACATCCGACGATTGGCCATAGACTGTGAGTTCCCCAACATGGAGGACGCGCTGCTGACACAATTTGTGTGGGGAATCCACAAGCCAAAGCTCTGGCACAAGTTAATCGGCATCGAGGAGTGGAAATTAAAGAAGGCCCTCCAGATGGCAACGACATTTGAGATGTCCCAACGGAATTGACAGGCTTCCACCACCATGCACCAGACCAACACCATCATGGACCCTGGTGACTCCAACACTGAGGAGGTCCACCAGCGGCAATGACCTGGTCAGGCCAATGTTCATCAGAACCAGAACTCCACCAAGTTTTGTGATGTGGTCTGCAGGTCATGTGGGAAGACTGGCCATATCACGTGGGTCTGCTGCTCCAAGGGACCTCAGCAACATTGGAAGGCAACACATTCTGCAACAGCAGACCTGAACTCCGTGAACAGCAACCAACATCAGGTACTGAATTTGCCCCCAGATGCCCCAAATAAAATACACATGACTGTTATAATCGAGGGGTTCCCCTGCAGGATGGGGTTTGACACGGGGTCGTACTTCTCCATCATCTCAGCAGACATGCTGAGGGGTTTGTGCCCACGGGGGCCCACCCTAAAGAAACCTCAGGGCCTATCCCTCCGAGATTTCCAACAAAACCTGGTAGCTATTAAGGGGTGGGGCAAATTCAGAGTGACTTACAAAGATTTTGATGGACTATTGGACTTGTTGGTGGTTGAGGGGTGGCTCAAGAGCTTGTTGGGCCACTGGGTTTTGGGGTGACGGGGGTCAACCAGGTAAAGGTGGTAGACTGGGACCGGGTTTGTGGGGAGATCCCCAAGGTTTTTCAAAGTGCGCTCAGTTGCTATACTGCCCCCCCCAGTCTCCTTGGAGTTGGACCCCAAGGTGTGGCCCATCAGAGTAAAGCACAGGCAGTGCCCCCTAGCTTTGCAACCCAAGATAGAGGCCGAGTTGGACTGGCTGGTGGCTCAAGGGGTGTTAGAACCCATCCCACATGCTAAATGGGACACCCCAATTGTCACTCCAGTGAAGCCTAATGTCCATATCTGTGCGGATTGTAAATGCATGATAAATAAGGCCCTGCAGGACCATGCCTATCTGGTACTGGTTGTAAGCCACGTGCTCACTTCACTCACTGGTGCCAAGGTTTTCGGGAAACTGGACCTAGCCCAGGCATATCAACAGATGCCAGTTGATGACACCACCGTGGAAGCCCAAATGATTGTAACGCACAAGGGGGCTTTCAGCATTATACGATTGCAATTTGGTGTGAGCGTGGCTCCAGGGATTTTCCAGAACCTAATGGATTGTCTCCTTAAAGGGATCCCCGGAGTACAGCTGTTCTTTAATGATGTTTTGATTGCAGCTCCAGACACCAAAGCTTTCACCACTTGTCTCAGGACAGTTCTTCAGCGTTTTGAGGAGGCAGGGCTGAATGTGAAATGCAAGAAACGTTTGCTAGGCGTACCCTGGGTGGATTTCTTAGGATTCACAGTGGCTGCCCAGGGTATCCACCCCACATCCAAAAAGGTCTGGGCCATAGTGGACGCCCCCGCACCTTCATCCAAAATGGAACTACAGGCCTTCTTAGGTCTTTTAAATTTCTATCATTCATTTCTACCCCACAAAGCCGCAGTGGTGGAACCCCTGCACTACTTGTTCGATAAAGGAGTACCATGAACTTGGGGCCCCAAACACACCACCATCTTTCAAGCAGTGAAGGACCTACTCTCCTCCAACACTGTCCTTGCACATTTTAAAGAAAGCCTCCTGCTAATTCTAGAATACAATGCTTCGCCTTATGGGGTGGGGGCTGTGTTGGGCCACAGGCTGGAAAACGGCTGGGAGGTGCCAGTTGCATATTATTCCCTCACTCTCACGGCCGCAAAGTGCAACTATGTGCAGATCAACAAGGAGGCCTTGGCAATAGTGGCGGGTGTTAAGAAATTTCATCATTACCTATATGGTCAGCCTTTCACTGTGGTCACCGATCACAAACCCCTGCTGGATCTCCTTGCACCGGAATGCCAAACCACACAAATGCTGTCACCGAGAGTGCTGCGATGATCCATTTTTTTGACAGGGTACCAATATGACCTAGTCCACTGACCGGGCAAGGCGATGGGCCACATGGACGCCTTAAGCCATCTCCTGCTTCCATCTGGCAATCTGGACCCGGCTCCCACCCACCACATTGCCCTGATTGAGGACCTTCTCAATCTCAGGTCTCAGAGCTTGTGCACCACATGGGCAGGAATTGACTTAACAGACAACTGCTTCTTAAATGGACAGCTCTATGCAGCCTGCTCCAGAGTGAGCTTACCAAGCAGCCTGGTGATCCTAGCACCTGAGGGCAGAACCACCAATGTGGTCGAGAGAGAGGTACTTCAGTAGAGAGATATCTCACTTCATTTTTTACACTACAGTCTTCTCCACTAGAATTCCTACAACAAATATCACATTTCTAAATTCACATCATCAGTATTATAATTGGATTTATGGAACTTAAATACCATAGCGAAGCATGGGTATCAGGCTACTGGTGATAAACCCTTGTTAAAGACCACCCATGGGGTGATCATATTATTTATCAGTGGAGGAACACCACCTGCCTAGATGCTGGATGTCCTGTGCCGGGTACCCCAGAACTGCAGGTGTAGATGCAGCCCCTGTATGGAATGAGTATGTGCAAAAAGGCACTCCAGAAAGCTCCAGCCTTCCCAAGGCTGTGGAGGTGACAGCCTAGAATTGGTGTTTAGTCAATGGGCTGTCATTCTGGTGATGAAACAGTGCACCACCCTCTAATCCTCTAGCTACTGATCTGTCTTGGAATGCCTCAGGGTGAGGTGGACCCTATCACCCTCCAAGCATACATCCCAAACATTCAAGGCCCGACCCAACACATCACTTTTTGACTGAACCACCAGCTCACTTATGCAGAAGGCCACAAAAAAGGTGACCAGTGCTGTTGCATGGAACAGAAATGCCTTGAATGCAGATGCACAAAAGTCAGGCCAAATACCCTGCAAACCCCGCAGGACCAATGGTGAAATACGCCACCTGCCATCCATACGGACCCCCTTTTCACATGTCCAACCCTCCAATGCCCACCATATCCTAAAATCACCTGTAGCCTATGCAAAACCACAAGCCTTACTGGTGAAAGCCACTGCCAAGAGCATTCCCTTAACTGAGCTAACTGCTAGAACCTTATGCAAAAGTCTAACAAACGATCCACGGGCACTGGCCACAGGGCTGGGTACCCTACCTCATTCCTAAAATCAGCAGACTGGCAGACCCTATGGTCATACACCTACTTCGTGCCTGGTGCAACAGCCAGGCCCATTGCCCTGTGCACCTCATCCTTCCAACCAACCAGAGCTCCTGTGGCATTCACACTGGCTGCGGGTCGGCCTCTAGGGCCAGCTGACGAAACCTCTCCATCTGTTTATGAGAGAAAGTGTCAACCACCCCATTGTCAATCCCCGGCACATGTCTGGCAAGAAACAAAATGCTGAGCCGAAGACAGTGGAGGGTGAAAACCCAAACTAGAGATGTCACCCGTGGTGACCTCGATGTAAGGGAATTAACAATCTGCACAATGGCCAAATTGTCGCAGTAAAGCCCACGGTTTTGCAGAGGCTACAAGTTATTTTACGATACAGCAGATATTGAAGGAATCTAGAAACTCAAGCCACACATCCAAATCTGCCTTGACTCCAGCCATGACCTGGGTTCTATGGTGGGGAAGGTGCAGACCTTTTACAGCTTTGCACAGCCTACAGAAAGAAGCCCTGCTGGGTGCCACAACTTTGCATGCAAAGCTGAGGTGCCCTACCAATTGTTGAAACTCCTGTAACATGGCCTTCTTTTTTTCTTTCTGAACTCCACAACCCTCGAGCGCAAATTGATCAGCTTGGTGATGGGAAGGCACAACGTCTGGGCAACAGCGTCCAATTCCACACCTAGGAACATTAGGACTTGGGAAGGGCCCTCAGTCTTTTCATGTGCCAAAGGCACACCTAAATCCATGGCTAGCCACATGAATCCCTGTAAAAGCTGCTCACACTGCCCTGAGCTAACAGGAGCGACAAACAAAAAGTCATCTAAATAGTGAGCCACTGTGCATATTCCCATATGAAATCGAAGGGCCCACTCCAGGAATGAACTAAAACATTCAAAGGCAAAGACACTGAGCAGCCCATGGGCAGAACCCGGTCCATATAAAACTGACCTTCAAAGGAAAACCCCAACAACTCAAAATCATCCAGATAAACCGGGAGAAGATGAAAGACAGACTTAATGTCACATTTTGCCATCTCTGCCGACAGCCTGCAGTGGCATAACACATGGACTGCCTGGTCAAAGGAGCTGTACCGGACTAAGCATAACACATTACGGATGGTGTCATTAACTGCCTCTCTCCAAGGGTAAGAAAGATGGTGAATCTATCAATATTCACCTGGTACTTTCTTTGGAATGATCCGGCAGGACTGGAAATGGTCCCAAGACCCTGCCTTCCAACCTCTCTTTCTCTATTTTTTCCCTAACTATGTGCTCCTGACCCCTAATTGAGGCCAAGTTGCATGCCATAGAGGAAACCCTAGGGCCCTGACACGGAATACGAAAACCAAACTTAAAACCATTCAACAAATACAAACTGTCCTTGCACTTGGGGTATTTCCTCAACCAGGCCTCAAGTACTATTAGTCTTATGGGACTGGAGCCCTTTCCCAGCTTGACCATACCCTGCAGGCTCAGGTCTCCTGTGACCCTTACAGGGCTTTCCATGGAAGCATGCCAAAAAAGGGTGCAGTCCACCACATAAAAGACATTTGTGATGGTATTGGCAAGCCTTCCTGCTGCAGACGCCCTGGGACCCAAACTCCCAACATAGCTGGTAGGGTTGAACCACCTGCCCCCCAGTACTGTTGGCATTGTAAGCAACTGATTAATGATGCACAAGATGTCCACTGTGAGAGCAGTCACCTGCATTAGGATGTGCTGGGGACATGAGCTGCAACCAAAGGTGAGTGTGGATCTGGTCCCACCGTAATGAAGGGTTCATGGCTGCCCTCATCCTGAACTCATCATATTGCAGCCATGCTGAGCTAGTGAAGCCCATATAACCCTTATAAATAATATCAAAATACTGGAATAAAGATGTGGCCCACTAGGGCTGTGCCTTAGAAGCATCCCAGCATAAATCAGAAAGCAAGCCACCCAGTTGGCCCAAGTCCTATCCACCCTCATCTTTCTCAACTTCTCCCTATCCTTGTCGTCCAGGTCCTCTTTATCCTTCTTCTTCAATTCATGGAAGAGGACGGTAAAGATATCCACATATTCACCCTTACAAATCTTATCTCTAGTGGCCGGCAGCAAGTGATTACCCAGAGGAAGTGCCACATTCCCAAATGGGAGTGCAGAAGCAGGGGCAGAAGCATAGGATGTGCCCCAAGGGGATTGAGAGGTCCACCACTTGCCTGGCTGTGTGTGCAACTTCCTGGACCCCAGTTGTAGGAGGCTGCATGGGAGGAGGAACCCATTGCTGACCCGTGCCCTGTGTGTAAGGTACATTAGCAGCTCCAGCACCTGGCACACCCTGACCTCCCCGGGGCCCCTAGGGCCAAGAAGCCACTGCATGCTCATGTCATGGATGGTCTAGGATCTGCTGCACCTTTTTGAAACTCTCCTGCTCCAGAAGGGCCTGCAGCTGTGTCATCTTTCACTGCCCCTCCACTGCTACTGCTCCCAGCTTTGGAGGATATCCTGTTCTCAACCAAAGACAAACATGTCAAGACCTTGGCTTGAAAACGCTTCTTGGATGTGGCACAAGTCTCCTTCAACACATACACCCCATCCCTCTGCAGGCAAAGGACGGGATGCAGCAACTCCAGAAGCTTTTTCAACAGCCATCAACCTTGCAATTATGGCCTGCTGCTCATCCTCTGAAGAGGAAAGGGCAGTGGCAGGTGGCTTAGGTGGGGCCTTTGGGGCCTTAGGGGCCGGCTATTTGCCCCTGGAATGCCCAGAGCCCTTCTTAGGTGCCATATTGCAGAAAATGGCCACCCCAGTGTAAAATGGCCGCCTTCTAGGCCTACTAAAAGACTGCCCACAGGCAAGCCAAAATGGCTACTCCAGCCATCTTAAGGATTACTGGCAAGCAGTACAAAATGGCCATCCCCAGCCAGCCAAAGGGAGGGGTGCCCTCAGCAGACCCAAAATGGCCACCCAGGCACCAAAATGGCCACTGCTGCACTGTGTGAAGGCAGCTAACTTGGCCAGATTCTCCACTGAGACCCCGCACACTGGCCAAGGCAGCCTCCAGGCCCTGAAGTTAAACAGCAGGGGATGGGGGAAATGGAGCCTCCCTGGCAGCTCCTCAAGGCAGCCCGCCACCAGAGCAACCAGCTTCTAAGCACGGAAGGGGTCCCCATCTCCTGGTAGCCTCCAACAAGGCGGTTTCCTGTCGGTGCACTCCAGGGCCCAACAAGCCTCCCCCAACCTGGCCCCAACTGGTTCTCCCTACTGGCCTGTCTTCACAGGCTACAGCCTACACATCCACAGGCCCACAGATTGCCACCCCATGAGGCCACCAAAACTCAGGCCTCGCTACAACCATCAGCCAGTGAAGCTGCTGCTGCTTCCAACCATTGTTGCCGGGCCTTCCCCAGTGCCAAGATCCTGGCCTGCAGCCAGATCACCAACGCAGAAGTGCTGAGCCATTGCCCTGTTGCCTCCACAATCCCCGCTGAGGCCACTGCTGGTGCCACTGATGAGGCCACTGCCACCAAAAACTGCACCTCTCCAGCCACCTCACTAGCCACCACTGAGCTCCTTGCCACCTTCATCGGGCCTAGCCACATGCTTGCTGCTCTGCCATGGCCAACATGCGGAGCTCAAACTGAGCTCCAACCTGCAGATCAAACAAGGAGGAACTGAAGGAAGGAGGCAGAGGGCTGGCTCAGGAAACTTCTGGTTCCTCCCTTCTAACTCACCCGGATGCGGCTTTGCCACCTAGTTCCTGCCTCTCCTCCTTGCAGGGAGGCAAAGGCAGCCCCCAGATTGCATGGCCGTGGAGACCGGCAGACAGGTGAGCCATATTTTCATGGTTCCTTTAAAATATCAGCAGATGAATAAACTTTTAAAGGCAGTGGATTCTTATTTGGTTTTGCACTAGGCAGTTCTTTTATTATATGTTCTTATATATGGAAGTTTTATATGAGAATGTTCATCATTTCAGAGTAAACAACAGATGTTTGCACCTATATTATGGGTTAGAACTGAGTTGGTATTAAACAACAATGAGACAACATGTCAAAAACATTAATGGTAAATAAATGTGTCAGCGAGGAGCAAAAATATTCAAAGTTCACTTCAGTTCTGAAAAGACTGCAAAAAATAGCACCTTCCAGTAGATATGCTCCAGGGTCTACATCTAAAGATATTGGGGGGGTGGGGGATGAGTTTCAAATGAACACTATTTAAAAGAGCAACCCACCTGTCACAGAAATATCATTTTTCACCTTTTTTCCCACATACACTTTGCCTATCCTCCGCTCCATCTCCAGAAAGGAAAGCAAAAGCAAAAAAGTGCTAGCAGATAAAGATATACATATTTTGATAATTATTCCCTTCTTTTCTCTCCTATTGGGACCAAAAGCTACTTATAACATCCACTATTTTATGATCACAGCAACATCCTTGTGAGATAGGCTAGGCTGAGAGAGCATGACTGGCCTAAAATCACCCTGCTGAGCATCCATCACAGAGTGGGGATGTGAACCTGTATTTCAGTCTGATCTGATACTGTAATCTGTTTATATAGAAACAAGTTAAAATCCAGCCCCAGCATGGACAATATCACAAGGTGGTTTTATAAAACTAGGGAGAAAGGAAATATAAGTGACCTGTGTGCAACATCTTCCTTTGCTAGGGTTGCCAGGCTTTTGCCTGGAACCCCTCGGGTTTTGGGGAAGTGAGGCACAGGGAGGGGAGTGTCATAAAATGTCATGACATTTCTGGGTGAAGACCTGGCATCACCATGTAAACCTATGCTCAAGGAATTCCCCCAATCTCTATGGTCTTTACCATAGAGATTGGGGGAATTCCTAGAGTGTTACTAGATATGGTAATGTTATCCTCTTCATTCTCCCCTGCCACTCTATTGGGTGAGCACAGGAGATGAAGATCGCAGGCTGGAGTTTGCTCACTATCAGTGGGCAGCTGGCAGTTTTGCTTGTTTACGACCTCATAAACTTAGCCTCCCAGATCCCCTAATCCCCAGTCTCCAAACCTGGCACCAACTGTCTCCAAACCTGGCACCAACACACTTAAATGGGTGGAGAGAAAGATGTATTAAACTCAGTTTGGAGCTTGTGGGGAAAGGATGTGCAGTATACATGCAACTTCTCTACCTTTTTAAAATATACTTTCAGAGCCACTTGATGACTGCTATATACATTACCAAGCAGGCTTTGTGGCTCCTTTTCACACTGTTCTGAAACATTTGAAGGCAGCCATGAGGAGAGCTGTGCTGTAACTCAGAGGCAGCACACATGCCAAAGGTCCCTTCTTCAATCCTGGACAACTTCTCTTGGAAGATTCCTCTCAGCCTAGGGCTCTGGGGAGGAGCTTCTGGTTAGAGTGGACAATACTGAGCTAGAAAACTTCTTTTGTGTTTATTTCTAAGAGTGTGTCTTGCTTTCTCCCGCATTCAAGATGGCTTATGTAAACTAATTTGTACAATTATAGGAATCTAAACCAATCAAAATGTCACCTTTGTCCTGCACCAGGCTCTTGCTGTCCTGTCCCAGGAAACTTCATTCCACCCCAGGCTTACAGGGACACAGTTTCTAGGGGGGGGAGTTGGGGGTAAGAAGCTAACTCACATCTGATCCATTGAGTCAGCTTCTGAAGTTATCAACAACAGCACATCAGCAAACTTGTTCAGCAGCTGCTCAGATTTTGTGGTACTGAGGTGAAGACCTCCAAAAACAGTGTGTTCAGCTGCTGTTCAATGAACAAAAATGCTTAAAAGTCTTTTTGGAAATGCCCAAATCCTGTGGTTAAAATGTGTGTCTACAAGAAGCATGTAAATTGTAGGAGAATGGATTTTGGTTGAATATTAGGAGAAAACCCTAACAGTTAGGAACTTGACAGTCAGATCACTTTCTTACCAGTAGTATGTGTATGAGGGACTCTCTCTTGCTGGAGCTTCAAGAAGAGGTTGTACAGCATCTGTTGGGAACTCTAGAATGTTAGTTTTCTTGCACCAAGCAAGGGGCTGGACTAGAGAACCTATCAGGTTCCTTCCAAATCTTTGACTGTGTTATATTATACAACAAAGGCAATGTTTTAATTGTTGTCTTTATGTTTTGTATGTATTTTAACTATTTTAAAATGTTTTAATGGTGTATATTTGGGGGTGGGTTAATTTTAATGGTTTTAAAATGTGGTTTTATTAAGTATGTTTTAAATTGTTAGCTGCTTTGGGGGACCTTGTAAGGGCAGAACGGCAACATACAAATGTTGTAAATAAAACAAAATAAATAGTTGAAATACAAAACGGACACTTGGGGAAGTGGGCTGCATTTTGTTGCATGAGGGACGCACTGAAATGCATATACTTGTTTTGTTGTCTAGCATTAAAACAGGCCTTTGGCTTATTATAAGCCTAAATTAATTTTAACGAACACAGAAGAGAATATTTAATAGCTTGTAATCTTAGCACTAGCAACACAGATGTTTGTTGTCACATATTTACACTTTTATTGATAGAGCTAATTGATATTAATTCTCCTGCAATGATGACAGGCACATAATATATTTAGTTTTCTGTCCCAAAGGAGTGACCATTCTTGCTGCTTTATAAATCATCTCCAGTTGAACTTATGAGACGATGTCATCTGAAATAGTTTTGCTTAGAAAGACATACTATTAAGATTACAACAACTAGAATGACTGTATATGTAGCTACACCAGCCAAATAAGTCTTTTGGGTGGACAGTAATAACTTTTATGAAAGAACAGGTCCCGTTCCAGGTTTTCATGGGATCTAGGTGATAGAGTACTTATGGGCCCCTTTGGTACAGGCCCTTTTCCTTGAACTGTACCCATTTGGCCCCTCCTCTTTGACTCTACCTTTTCTTCTTTAACCACTTCTTTTTCCATTTTTATTTGCTTACTCTGGTAAAGAGAAATTATGCAACATTTTGCTTTCTTGCTTATCTTTTATTATTTTCCTTAAAACCAGAAAGAAGAAAATATGTATTCCATGATTATATTTAGAGTGGTATACAATAAAATTTGCATCTGGCCTTTTCCTGGCCAGAACTGTCTGCGGCCTGCACCAACACAAGATTCCAGTTATGGGGAGAACTGCAGAAGTTCATTCTCTAGAGCAATGTACTTTTTTGGCACTGTCGTCATAACATTGGCCACAAATATTAGACACCAGCAATTCATACTTTTCTGCCACCCTGACCAACTCAGTGCTTGCAAGTCCTTTTCCTGTTATGTCTGTGAGCTGCAGAAATTTAAAAAAAATCCCCATGATGTCCACTGATTTTCTGTTAAGAAAAACAGTGTCTGTGTTTGTGTGTGTGTGATTAGAGTGGGCAAATTGTCACTCAGTGCCTTAGTGAGAGTTTACCAGATGCTTGGTTTCTCAACTAATCCACCACCACCAAGTAATAAAGGTGATGGTTCTCTGTTTTATTGCAGTCTGAAGTTTGCAACTTTTGACAAAACCTGCAATTACACACACTAAATAATCCACTTTCAATCCACTTTCAATGCACTTTTGAATTGGATTTTGCCAGTTCACATAGTAAAATCCAGTGGGAAAGTACATCGAAAGTGGATTGAAAGTGGATTATTTAGTGTGTGTGATCACAGTCAATTATTTCACAGTAAGGTTGTACCTCAGCACCCACCCCACCTCAGCCATTATGAAATATGGAGAGTTTAACATGGTGGTTATTCCAAATGAGCAGTATCTATTCTCTTTGCACTAGTGGAAAGCAGTGCTATCATTAAAAGTGCAATAGATTATTGTCAGCAATAGAGATAATAAACACCCATCTCTATTGCTGACAATAATCTATTGCACTTTTAATGATAGCGCTGCTTCGGGATCAGACTCCAGACACTCAAGGGTTTATTTTCAGTCCAAAATAGTTCTGGATTGCAGTGAAGCTTCCACAGTTGGCACCTGGCAATCAAGTAATCATCAGGTAGCTGGGCCTATAAACCATAGACCTGACAGAATTGGGGGGAGCAGTGAATAATGGGATACCTCCTGTCTTTGACCCCTTGTCTCAGCCACCTATGGAAAGTGTGTGTGGGGGGGATGCAACAATCTCCGTGGTGCTGTGTCACCTCTGGTGCAAAATCAGAAATTACAAGTGGAGACCCGCAAGAAACTTGCGGGATGGTCATCCCATTCCTCACACCTTTGCTTCCTCCCCTCTACCCTTACCTATCTCACACTCTTTCTCCCTTCTGGGGGTGGAGCCATAGACTCAACCCTCCAAAGCAGCCATTTTATCCAGGGGAACTGATCTCTGTCACCCGGACAACAGTTGTAATTCTGGGTGATCTCCAGCCCTCACCCAGAGGCTGGCAATGGTAGTTCTCATGGAGGAAATGGCTGGTTTGGAGGGTAGAGTCTATGGCATTATACTTGTCTGAAGTTCCTCCCCTCCTCAAACCCCACCATCCCCAGGATCCACCCCTTAAATGTCCAGGAGTTTCCCAATCCAGAGTTGGCAACCCTATTTCCTTCCCACCCAACAGCCAACTTAACCTTTATCTGCCTTTATCTGTCTTCAGCTTTTTGTCTCCACCCCCTCCCCCACAGCTTCTACCAAGGAAAATTATAGTCTTTCTCCACAGTGGGGACCAAAGCAGCTTACATGATTCTCACCTCCTTTTTATCTGCACAACAACCCTGTGAGGTTGGTTAGGCTGAAAGTATGTGACTGGTCCAAAATCACCCAGTCAGCTTCCACCGCAATATGGGGATCTGAACCTGGGTCTTGCAGATCTATTCTGAGGCTCTAACTGCTGCATCACTGCTGGCTTTCATCGGGTGGCTGCTGAACAGCAGCAAGCAGCCAGGCCAAGTTGAGTCATGCAAATTAGGTGGTATCAAGTCACCCAGAGGGTGCTGCCTAGGGATGCCAGCCTCCAGGTGGGATCTGGGGATCCCCTGGAATTACTGCTCAGCTCCAGACTACTGAGATAACTTCCCCTGGAGAAAATTGATGCTTTGGAGGGTGGACTCTAGGGCATTGTACCCCACTGAGGTCCCTGTCCTCCCCAGGCTCCATCCCCAAATCTCCAGGAGTTTCCAGAACTGGAGCTGGCAACCCCACTACCCCCATCCCCTGCCAGTGCCCGTGGGGGACCTGGCAACCCTATACTGCTGCCAGGCCTAGGGTTGGCAACCTCCAAGTGGGGCCTGCTGGAGGGTGAACTCCAGAGATCTGTGAACAACAGCGATCTGTCTCCCTGGAGAAAATGGCTGCTTTGGAGGGTGGATTCTGTGGCATGATGCCCAGCTGAGGCCTCTCCCTTCCCCAAATCCTGCCCTCCTTGCACTCCACCCCAAAACCTCTAGGAATCCCCCAGCCTGGCCCCAAGGCTCCCTCCCTCCCTCCCCCTCCCTCCCTCCAAGGCCGAAAGAGGCCTGGAAAGAAAGGGCCCTCCCCTCCCCTTTTACTGACAGAGCCAGTCAGAAGCCTCCTCCCCCCCCCAACGTTCTAATCTCTCACCGTTGCTGCCTGGAGTCAGGTCCCTGCAGAGGCCATTTCAAAAGGCTTTTGGGGGGAATTCAACTGTCCCTGAAGGGATTTCCTCACTGTTTGGATTTTTCTACAAACCCAGGAAGTCTACTGACTATGTAGGAAAAGCTGTTGGGGGAGAGTGAGGCCCCTGTTGGAGGGAATAGGTATCCGCACAGAAAAAAAAAAGTCTGGAATTAGAATAAGGATGTCATCAAATCAGGGCAACACTCTAGGATTTGACCAAAATGTTACAATTTAACTTCTGGTTTTGCACCAGAAGAGACATCCCATATTGGTGAGACATTGGCTGTGGTCACACACACTAAATAATCCATTTTTAATCCACTTTCAATGCACTTTCCAACTGGATTCTTACTGTGTGAACTGGCAAAATCCAATTCGAAATTGCACTGAAAGTGGATTGAAAGTGGATTATTTAGTGCGTGTGAACACAGCCATTGTAGAGATTGTCCCTGCCCCCAATTTCTCCCACTGGGTTGCCAGTCAAGTTGTTTACTGGAGGTGATGGTAATATTATTCATATTGTACAATCTGAAGGTTTCATGAAGGTCTATAAGAATCTTGCTCATGCACCACATGTTCAGGTAAGTTAAACAATGGAGTTAACCATGTCCTGCATCTTCAAGTTACTACAGAATCAGTTAGACTGAGAAAGACTATAATATGTCATTTGATAAGAAAGGTTTTAATGAAATTGAGGCTGATAGGCTGCACACAAAGATGATATACCCCATTTAATCCAGTACGTGTGCTTGTAGCTTTGTAGACACAACCCACCGTCCACCCATGATCTCCTTATTATGGATTGATATCCTTTGACTCATATCTTTTAGTCTGCAGTTCCATTGTACATTATGTTTGGCAAGATCATAACTTTGCTTCTCAGCCCAGCAGCTGTGGTGCACACCAGAACTTGCAATATTGGCTGAGTTCAGACTGGCAGTTTGGCCCGATATAGGCATGTTTCAGGAACGTTTCACAAACAGATTAAAGGGGCTGGTTCACACATGCACAGCTGTCAGATGTTCCCCAGCCATACTCCACCCGTTTTGTAGCGCTTCCCTCCCGAGTTTAAAAAGTACCTGATGAAAGTGGTTGCAAACCCTGGAAAGTGCATTCATCCCACTTCCTGGAAGTGTGAACACTAAATGTTGAAAGCTGGGAACAACCCGCGTTGATAATGTGTGCTGGCTGTTCCCGCAGGGATGAGCATAAGCGCCCATGTGCACAACTGTGCCCATGGGACGCTTCTGCCTCGCAGAATTAGAGCTCTGGCCAGGCATGCTCCTGGGAGATGGGATCCTGCCCTATTTGCTACTGTGCCTATGCGCCTATGTGCCTATGCACCCATGCACATATGTACCTGCTGCAGAGGAAGGAAAAAGCTGCTTACAGCTGCACCTCCACCAGGGGCGGGCCAACAGTGCGAATGCTTCCTTGCGCCTCCTCCCCGGTATGCTCCCACAACAGTCGGTGCAGTGTGACCAGGGAATACCCGGAACAGTTTGTTCCGGGTCTTTTTGCCACAACTCCCTTGTGCTTCAAACTGCCAGTCTGAACTCAGCCATTGTTCAAACAAACAGTTACAGTTACTAAACCTGTCAATTTGATCTTTAAACCTGTTTCAGGATGCACAAATTCCCTAATATTCAAAGCCAATTTACAAGCACTGCATGTAATATAAAGGAGAAAAGGGAAATTTAATAGGATCACTTGCAGGTTTCAATAATCTTCAAAGTCTTACTCCTTAAGGAAGATTATTAACCAAAATTGGCACTTAGTGGAGGACATACCAGGTTGTAGTTTGCCCCCCCCCCCGACCTGGATTGGCTATAAAAACCCCTAAGAGTCTATGTGATTTTCTAATTAGATCAGATATGCAATCTAATGCACATAGTAATTCAGAACTGAATGGGCATTTCTCATGTGGGTCATGCATGCGGGTTATATATTCTTTATTCAATATGGTTTACTTTTGATACATTTTCATACACAGTTGTTTTTGTTCTTTCTGATATATATATTGTGTAGGTATTGGTTTGTTCACAGAATCAGCATTGCTGTCAGATGGCCATCTAGCCTCTGCTTAAAAACTTCTAAAGAAGGAGACCCCACCACCTCCCAAGGAAGCTTGTTCCACTGAGGAACCGCTCTGTCAGGAAGTTCCTCCTAATGTTTAACTGAAATCCAGTTCCCTAGGTGCCAGGCACATGGCCGTGCAGCCTGAGAGCCGCCTTTGCCTCCCAGCTAGGAGGAAGGACCCAGGGCTGCAATTGAGCAACCGTAATGAGCTGGGAGGAGGCGGGGCCGGAAATTTCTTGACAGCCCCTTGCCTCCTCCTCGTCAGTCTTCGGCATTTTGTGGAGGTGCTAGGAGCTCAAGAGAGTGCTCCTAGGGCTGGATGTTTTGGCCTGGCCAGGCATCGTCGGGTCCAGTGGACCAGGGCGGAATTTTAGCCCTGTTGTGCAGAGGCTCCCAGGCGACGTAGAGGAGGCTTTGGCATGTATCAGCTGCGGAGGAGATTTGAACTCCACTGGGACCCAGTGGATGAGTATCTTGCTAGTTGTTGGGGGCTGATTGGGAGACTTGGGGAGTGAGGGCTGCTAGAGGAGGCAGGCTAGTTTGTTTCCCTGGGGTAGCTGCCATAAGGCTCCTGGCTTCAGCCCTTTACAGTGGTTCAGTTAGGTGGGCTTGAATTTTGCCGGGGGACTGGCTGGTGTTTTATTATTTGTCCTTAACGGGGGCCCTGTAGTGCCTGTGGGGTGTTTTTTCCCAAACTAGGTTTGAGTTTTCCTTGGCTTCTTTGGTAAATTCAGTGATATAGCTTAAGGAGCCTGGGATTTTTGGTGGCTGCACAGTAGTTTCATTTTTGCAGTAGGTTCCTGCCTGGGTGGTTGGAGTGCCTCTGGGGGTTTCACTTTCATGGTGGCCATTTTTTGCACTTGTGGTCCAGTTTAAAATTTTATTATGGCTTCAAAGAAGGGCTCAGGAAAATCCAAAGGGAAGCAGCTGGCCCCAAAGGCCCCTCCTAAGAGACCTGCTCCCACCCTTTCTTCTTTTTGAGGATGAGGGGGATGATGTTGTACAATAAGCCATTCTGGACCGACTTAAAGCACTAGAAGAATCCAGGGGGGTGTTGGCACCCAGTGTGCCGGTGGTGCCAGGTGATGCAGGAAAAAAGGAGACCAGGGCAGCTTCCATTAAACGTTTTCAGGCTGAGGTTCTCACGCAGTTGTCTTTTCTTGAGACTAGATCTGCTCAGTCTGGGACAAGTATTCTGGAAGGGCCAGATCCTCCATCCAGCTCTAAGAACAAGGCTGGGGCACAGCAGCAGGGTGGCTTGGACGCTGCAGGTACATCTGGCAAAGGATCAGCAATGGTGGCAGGTAAGTCTGATTTTCTGCCAACAGCAGGTTTGAAGTGGCCATGGGGTCCTTGGCCGGCCCCAGCTGGGCATGACGCAGGAGTAGCATATCCAGTTGCTCTACTCGGTGGGTTGGGGCAGGGTCAAGGCAGCTCTCCCTGGGTTTCTCAAACCCCTAGTCAAGGGAGTGTTTCCCAGAATTGGGGCCCACCAGCTGCAGTCCATCCTTATGGTTGGGCTGCTACTGGTCCCCCAAGTAGTGCATATGTGGCCATGCCAGCAACATCCCTCCCCTTTGGGGATTTGGTTCTTCCACTGGGTGATCATTTGCTTCTGGCAACCAGGGATAAGATATGCAGAGGCGATTATGTGGACCTCTTTTCACTCCTTTATCGAGAGTTAGAGAAGAAAGAGAAAGAAGACTTGGAAGATAAGGACAAGGAGAAGCTGAAGCAGATGAGGGTAGATAGGACTTGGACAAATTGGGTTGCTGGATTTGTAGTGTATGCCGGTGTTATTTCTAGGACACAACCTTGGAGGGCCGCATCCTTGTGGCAATATTTTGATATTGTCTACAAGGGTTATACTGGTTTTAGTGGACCAGCGTGGTTAGACTATGATGAGGAGTTTAGGATGTGAGCGGCTATGAACCTAGCGCTCTGTTGGGACCAGGTGCACCCGCACTTGTGGTTACAGGTGATGTCTCCGTGTAAGCCGAATTTAGGCGAGCAGTCTCACAGTGGTCACCTGGTGCAATGTGTAACTAACCCACTGAGTATGCACAGTTTGGCAGGGCAGGCAGTTCAACCCCACCAGCTTTGCTGGGAATTTGGTTCGCAAGGGGTGTGTAATAGAAAACCTGTCAGTACAGGCACGAGTGTAGACTTTGTGGTGGCCCACATCCATTCTCTGGATATTTTCAAGCAAGGCCACGCAGGGGACAGCGTAGGCCGGAAGGGGCTGGTTCCGGCCAGCCGGTTGGAAAAGGGTCCCAGTCCCATAAGGCTGAAGGTCCTTGAAAAATTATTGTGGGGGTATCCTAGGTGGGAAGATGCTGCGTATTTGTTGCAAGGGTTTCAGGACGGTTTTCATATCCCTTTTATGGGTATGAGGGCACCTTGTCGGGCACCTAATTTGCCTTCAGTTCAGGGTTTGGAAGGGATTGTTAAGGCAAAGATTGTGAAGGAGCTAGCTGAAGGTAGGGTTTTGAGTCCTTATCGGGACCCCCCAGTGCCTAATTTATGGGTGTCCCCATTGGGGATAGTTCCAAAAAAGGTCCCGGGTGAATACCGCCTTATACATCACCTGTCCTACCCCCGCGGGGGGTCAGTTAATGATGCTATTCCTGACGTGTTATGTTCTGTTAAATATACTTCTTTTGACCAGGCCGTTCGCATAGTTAGGTGATGTGCGCTCCTGGTGCGCTCATGGTGAAATGTGACATTAAGTCGGCCTTTCATCTCCTGCTGGTTCATCTGGGGGATTTTGAGCTTCTTGGCTTTTCTTTTGAGGGTTTATTTTATATGGACAGGGTGTTGCCCATGGGCTGTTCAGTGTCCTGTGCTTCATTTGAAAAGTTTAGTACCTTTTTGGAGTGGGCCCTTTGTCACTGCTCGAGGTTGCATTCTGTTGCATACTATTTAGATGATTTTTTGTTTGTGGGCCCTTGTGACTCTAGTCTTTGTGCGCAGTTATTGCAAGCTTTTCTTGATCTCACCAAAGAGATAGGCGTGCCTCTGGCACACGAGAAAATGGAGGGTCCTTTTCAAGTTGTTACTTTTTTGGGTGTTGAGTTGGACACGAGGGCTCAGGCATCTCTCCTGCCCTTGTCCAAGTTGCAGGCTCTGAAGGAGAGGGTTTGTAAATTTAGGAATCAGTCCAAGGCTACTTTGCGGGAGTTTCAGCAACTGGCGGGTCACCTTAGCTTTGCATATAAGGTGATTGCACCTGGTAGGCCTTTATTGTGTAGGCTTTGTACAGCTATGAAGGGTTTGCGATTGCCTTATCATAGGGCGTGCATTACTGCTGGAGTACGGGCCAATTTGGATATGTGGTTAGAGTTTTGGGAAGCTTTCAATGAGGTTTCCTTTTGGAGGGAAGACCTTTGGTTGGAAGCAGAGTTACAAATTCATTCTGAGGCTGCAGGATCTTTGGGTTTCGGGGTCTATTTTAGAGGCCATTGGTGTTCTGAATCATGGCCTGTGGAGTGGTCTGGAACTGACATTCTTAAGGAACTTACCTTTTTAGAATTTTTTCCTATCCTGGTGGTGGTCCAGTTGTGGGGCCATCAGCTGGCCAATCGCACTATTCATTTTTGGTGCAATAATCTGGCGGTGATGCAGGTTATTAATTTCCTTACTTTGGGATCGCCATGGGTGATGGTTCTTGTTCGGGCATTTACCCTTTGCTGTTTATGTTTAAATATTCTTTTTCTGGCCAGACACATGCCAGGGGTTGACAATGGGGTGGCTGATGCTCTCTCCTGTAAACAGATGGAGAGGTTCCATCAGCTAGCCCCGGAAGTCGATCCACAGCCGGTGTGAATGCCAGTGGAGCTTTGGGTGATTGGAAGGTGGAGGTAAACAGAGCTGTAGGATTAGCCATTGCTTCAGGTACAAAGAAGGGTTATGACCATGCGGTCCACAAGTTGTCCAACTTTCAAAGAGAAGTAGGTTATTCCCCTGTATGGCCCGTGCCTGTTGATCAGTTACTTCATTTTTGTGTTTTCCTCAAAGGTAAGGGTTTAGCTATCAGCTCTATTAGAGGGCCGCTATCAGCAATAGCTTTTGCTAGTAAGGCTCAAGGAGTTAGTGATTACACTGGGGATTTTAGGGTTCAGAAGATCCTAGAGGGGTGGACACGGGAATTAGGGGCTCGTGTAGACAATAGGCGACCCATTTTCCCTTCAATTCTCAGGGGTCTGCAGGCCAGTTGAAAGGAGGTTTGTGGTTCCCCCTATGAAGGTCTTTTATTCCATGAGGATGCTTTGGTTGCCTTTTTCGGTGCCTTTCACATCAGCGAGCTTGTTGCACAATCCAAAAAAGATAGGTCGGGTAAGGCTGTATTAGTTCAGGATGTTAGGTTGGAGCCACTCAAGGTTCATCTTATGCTTAGGAGTTCAAAAACAGATCAACGCCAAGTGGGCACAGTCTTCATTTGGAGGCATGTGCTGAGAAAGAATTGTGTCCAGTGTCAGCTGTGGCAGCCTACTTGGCTGAGAGGGGGTTGGGCAATGAATTTTGTTCCATGATTTGGATTTCTCCCTGCTGATGTGACATCAATTCTGGGCCGTGACATCAACGGCTCTTGACAGGCTGGGATTTTCTGGAATGCGTTTTTGTATGCATTCGTTTCATATTGGGGCAGCTTCCACTGCAGCTGCAATGGGATATTCAGTGCGAGATATTAAGCGCTTGGGCCACTGGCGTTCTTCCATCTATAGATCTTGCGTGCACCCCATGGTACGGCCTTGAGTTGAGTTGTCATGACATATCATGGTTTTGTTGCTTACTGTTTTTGTGTTTCAGATTTTGGCCAGCAAGTGAAGAAGAACATTCTCATATGCAGCCACAGTTTTGTTTTTTGGGCTGCACATCGGGCTCAGCGAACTCCAATTGGTATGCAGCTGGGGCTCAGCCAGTGGGCGACTGTTGAGTGGTGAGAGTGCCGGGCGCCAGGCCTGTTGCCACTGTTGTTTGAGAGTCGGGCGGGCCCACCGCCGGATGTGCTACTCATTCATTTGGGTGGCAATGATTTATGGCTTATGAAGGGAAAGGCCCTGATCCTTCAGGCTCAGGCTGATTTTCATGAAATTCAACACCATTGGCCAGGTACCAGGATCATTTGGTCAGCTATGTTACCACATTTAGTTTGGCGGGGTGTCTCTAACCCATTGGCCATTGACAAAGCTCTCTGGAAGGCTAATCGGGAGCTACAATGGTACCTGTCCAGTAATGAGGGCCTGTTTCTTCCTCACATGGGCCTGAGAGACAGGGATGTCAATTTGTATCAGGCTGATGGCATACATTTGAATGAGACGGACCTTGATATTTTTCTTGACAATTTGCGGCAAGGGCTGCAGGAGGCTTTAGGCCTCCCATTGGGCACAAGGGCCTAAGCAGAGGCTTGGCCTTATGAGTGGAGGGGTTTTGGTTAATAATATGGATTGTGGTCTGGTGAGCACCCCCTTATACCCCAGTTGGGGCATGGGGGTCTTGTGAGTACAGCCCTTGGGCCTTGCGGTAAGGGACTGGGAAAGCAGACTGCCCTAGGGGACCGTCCTGGATTACCCCCCCCTTTTGGAACTTGTGGTTCTGGGGGGGAGTTCAGGGGGCGACCTCCCATTTATGCTGCCAGGTATAGGCCGCACTTGTTGACTGAGGCCTGGGGCATGGGTGCTCGCCCTATGTACCAGGCAAGGAAGGGGTCTGGTGGACTCCTGACCTTTGCCTGTCCATATTAAAGTTAGTTGGCCCTTGCCCTAATTTTGTGTTATGTGATAGTTAATAAAATGGCCGATTAGTTAACCCAACAACGTTGTATGTCTCTTCTTTCCAGCTTGAGGAGCAAACTCTTTTTATTTAATTTCACCCCACTGGTTCTGGTCTGATCTTCTGGGGCAACAGAAAGCAACTCCACACCAGACTCTATATGACAGCCCTTCAAGTACTTGTTGTCTTCTCACCAGGCTAAACTTATTTATTTATTTATTTATTTATTTATTTATTTATTTATTTATTCAATTTTTATCCTGCCCTCCCCACCGAAGGCAGGCTCAGGGCACCTTACAATATTAAACACATGTGCTTATACAATACAGCTTCATAAATACAAAACATACCAATTCGTAATACAAAATAAAATAAAGTGCTGGTAGCGATGGTGTCCCAGAGGCCATGATGGAATATGCCCCAAAATGGCCCCCGTCAACATCCGGCATAGCTGGCTATTGATGTCAGTATAAGGGCCTTAACAGTTCAGTTAGCATTGTTGGTGTTGTTGATGTTATTAGTGGCGGCCCCTAATCAAAGGCCTGGTGGAAGAGCTCCATTTTACAGGCCCTGCAGAACTGTAAAAGGTCCCGCAGAGCCCTGATGTCTTCTAGGAGCTCATTCCACTAGTATGGAGCCACCACTGAGAAGGCCCTCGCCCTTGTGGAAGCCAGTCTGGCATCTTTCAGCCCAGGGAGGGCCAAATGGTTTTGCAACCCTGACCTCAGTGCTCTTTGGGGAGGGAAAGCCAGCTCCTTCAATCTTTCCTCATAGGACTTGGTCTTGAGACCCCTCACCATTTTTGTTGCCCTCCCCTGGACATGTTCTATCCTTCTATCCTTCTTAAATTGTGGTGCCCAAAACTAAACACAATACTGTAGGTGAGGTCTAACCAGAGTAGAGTAAAGTAATACCACCACTTCATGTGATCTGGACACTATACTTCTATTGATAGAGCCCAAAGTTGCATTTGCCTTTTTAACTCCTGCATCCACTGCTGACTCATGTTCAGTGTATGATCTATTAAGACCCCTAGATCCTTTTTATACATACCACTGCCAAGACAAGTCTCCCCCATCCTATAATTTTGCATTTGATTTTCCCTGCCTAAATGCATATCTTTACATTTATCTCCATTGAAAATCATTTTATTTGTTTGAGGCCAGACTTGTTAGGTCAGTTCTGGTTGCAAAGGCTGTCATTAAAGATACATAATCACACTGATTACCAAGTGATAAAGTCCTTACAAATTTTGCATGTTTTTGATGATATTCCTAAAAACAATGATGAAACGTTGTGTTGTTGCTGTTTTGGGGGTTTTCTCCTGGGAATTTTATATTTGCCCTCCCATGAATTTTGGCTGTTGTTTTACTCTTGTTTTGTGATTGTGATCTGTTTTGTTTTAATTAATTTTGTAACTTATTTATTGATATCCCTGTTTTCTCCAAAGACCAGACCAATGCTCCCTCTAAGCTATGGAGTCTAGTGAGCAAAAATTCTACTTTGTGAGCTACTGGCATTAAAGTTGTGAGCCAGTGATTTGGCAGCTGCACAAATTAGTTTCCTCTGGAGCTATCTTTCTTGAGCTAAGACAAAAATGTGTGAGCTGGAGGCTAAAAAACTGTGAGCTAGCTCACACTAACTCAGCTTGGAGGGAACACTGGACCAAACTCAACATGGTTTACATATCAAAACTGAAAACAGGTCAGATTTGGAAAGCAAAAGTTTTTGCAAAGCACTTTTTCAATCTCCTTAAAATAAAAAACAGAGTAGAGCTCTAGTGAAAAATGTATATTTCAAAGGGTAGTTGTATATATTATCAAGGAAAGAGCAAGAGTCCAGTAGCACCTTAAAGACTAATAAAATTTGTGGCAGGGTATGAGCTTTCATGAATTACTGCTCAAAGTGAGCAGTGACTCACAAAAGTTCATACACTGCCACAAATTTTGTAATTCTTTAAGGTGATACTGGAAATGCTAATTCATCTCCCCTAGGTCTGGATAGATCTATTTCTTCTGTTCTGGATAGGGTCCTCTAGGGGCACAGTGTGGGAGTACTTCTTCTTTTTTTTTGTGAATAAACTCTCCTAAAAAGGAGAGAATTTTATTTTTTATAAAAAGAAAGGGGGAAGGTATATAGAAGGATTAAGAGAAAGAGTGGAGTGAATTTTTCCTGTTAAAAAATTAGTTTTAGTTAGTAAAATTACAAGTTTTGGCAACCACCACGGCTGGAAGATCTTCTTTTCGTCTTACAAAAGTCCAAGATAACTTTGCTAGTAAAGTTAGTAAAGTCCTTTGGGGTTAGTTATTAATCCGCTCCTTTCTGACGTTCCACGAACTACTTCTTTGGATATCTTCCTTTTACATCTCTCAAGTTGTACGATGGGCCCTCTTTAGGCTTCTTGTCTCCCGCTCCAGCTCCCCCCTCTTCCAGGTCGCTGTCTTCCTCACTGCTTGAATCTGTCCAAATTGCGAGTGCTGCATCTTCCTCTGTACTGGCGTGTCTCTTCAGAAATTCTTGTGCTTTGAAGACAGAGTCAATCTTCTCTCTTTTGTCGTTATATTTAAAAATTAGTCCTTCAGGAATACACCATCTGTAAATTATCTGATTTCTTTGTAAAAACGTGGTCAATCCTTTATATGCTTTTCTTTTCATACGGATTTCATAAGGAACATCTTTTAAAGTTCTAATGGTCTGCTCCCCAATTTTCAAGGGCACCGCTGAAACTGAACGCAGAATTTGATCTCTGGTACGCTGCTTTGTGAACTTGACAACCACTTCTGCTGGCAGATTGTTTTTCTTTGTAAAGGTTGAATAGGCTCTATAGGCCATATCCATCTCTTCTTTCAGTTCCGTCGCTTCTCTGCCAGTTAAAGGTGCCAAGGCATTCGCCAATGTAGTTCTGAGATCCTCTTTTTCCTCTTCTTTGATGCCCTGGAAACGGAGAGTCCGATTTGATTTTTCCATCTGTAACATTAAAATTCTTTTTTCTTGCATATCCTGATGTTTTTCCAATTTATTGACCTTTTTCTTTATTTTCTTGGTGTCTTCCGTTGAGACCAAACACTTCTGTGCGATCTCCTCCATCTTCTTTGATGTTTCTGTTAGTTGTTTTTGTTGACTGTTGAGAACACTTTCCATGTTACACAGAGTTTCGCTGATTTTCTGCATTTGATCCAGCAGAGGGCGCAGTGACTCGCTTTTCTGTTGATTGACAGCTAGCTCCGGTGGGGGGGTGCTCAGACCGGAAGTCCCTCCCCCCTTCTTTTCCGGCTTCAGCGGGACCTTTTTCAATGCGGACATCTTTTTAATTGTTTACTTTAACAAAGTTCATGTCGCGCCACTCAGGAGACTAACCAACTCTTAATCTTCAGTATTTCCCCAAAGGTATCTTCACCAATTCTTTTTTCCCTTCACCCCCCTCTGCTTTTCTTTTATAAATCCCATTTCTCAAGGGGGGTGGGAATTCCTCCCTCCTCCCATCCGCTTATACGCTTGCGGGGGGTTTCGACTTTTCGCTTCAAAATGGATCTCCAACTCACGGTTCGATGCCAAGTCTTTCCATTTAACTTCAACTCAATCGCTGTATTCACTCCTGGAAGTCAGTGGCGTTGCTAAGTCCCATTACGGGCACGACGCAGTGGGGCCGATTGGGGCGGGGAGAAAGCCTCAATTTCCCGGCTGTTTGCCGGCAAAGAGGCTACTCCCCAAAGCGCCCCCGGTTCGGAGCCTTTACCTAAGGCTCACTAGGGTCTTTCGCACAAGCGAAGACCCCCCCAAACTGCGCGTGGGCTAACCACCTCCAGGAGCGTCCCGAAAGGTGGCCGCCATTCGCTCCGCCGAAACCGAAAGTCCAGTGTGGGAGTACTTCTTGATTAGGGATAGGCATGAACTGGGAAAATGTGGTTTAGATCAGTTCATGGTTTGTGACATGCCCGTTTCACAAACCATGAACTGTCATGAATGTTTATGTGCCAAATGAACCAGTTCAGTTTGTGAATTGGTAGAACAGCCCCTCCCCCATTCTAGAGACACCAAACTTGCAGGGATTTTCAGCTGACTCTTCTCTACCTGTCCTCCAAGTTTGATGAGGATTGGATTTACGAGGTCCAAGTTATGGCCAGTGTTCCCTCTAAGCTGAGTGAGTGTGAGCTAGCTCATAGTTTTTTAGCCTCCAGCCTCACACATTTTCATCTTAGCTCAGGAAGGATGGCTCCAGAGCAAATTAATTTATTTAGCAGCCAAATCACTCACTCACAACTTTAATACCAGTAGTTTACAAAGTAGAATTTTTGTTCACAAAACTCCACAGCTTAGAGGGAGCATTGGTTATAGCCCCCCAAAAGAAGATGCCCTTAAGAAGGTGCTTTCTGGGGAAATGACAGGTGCAGGTTCAGTAGGTTGAGGAGTGTATAGAATGGTTCCTGTGCAAGCTAAAGACATCAAACTTGAAGGGGACCTCCCCTGGATGCTCCTCTATATGCCCTCTAAGTTCCATCACCCCTGCTTCTTTGAAGTTTCATAAATATTCAGATTGACTGGAGACAGTCTGTCTGGAAACATATCCATTCACAAACTACACACTGCTGTGGAAAGTTCATGCCAGCTGATCTGCCATGAACTTGAGTTTGCGAACCACCCAAAATTTGTCATGAACTTTCATTCATGAGCCAGTTTGTGCCCACCTGTATTCTTGCTCTGACAGCTTTTTGATGGTCAAACAGTCACAAAGAAAAGTGTGCCTTTCACCAGTTTATAACTGCTGCAGCAACTCCTAGTTATAAGTCAGGTTGATGGGAACAAACAATGGGGACTTTTCCATGTTAGCTCTTCTTCTGTAGACTTTTTTCTCCAAAGAAGCTTGTCAGATCTGTTCTCTCCTCATTTTCCAGAAATTAGTAAAGACATTTTTATTTCAACAAATGTTCAGAGAATGAGGTAAATGACTCATTTTTTATCTGATGCTGCTTACTTTTTTGAAAATAGCAGCCAATTGAAAATGATTTTGAGTCTAATTTTGAATCATTATTTTAAACCAAAAAAATCAGAATGCTTTTGATGCTGTGCTTTCACTGTTTACTATTTTTATTATTTTTATGTGTGAGCTTTCACAGTTGGTCCCTGGACCACATTAGCTGGATGCACCACACACACACACCACACATTCCAAATAAATAACCTTGTATAATCATTTATTTCCTTACTTTGGCCATTGTGACTATTATGAGACATTTCTAACTAATGACACTGAGAGTGAGCTCATATCTCTTGGTCTGAACTGCCTTATCACTCACCAGTGAATTGTAGCCTTAAAACAAGGTGGGGCTTATTTATCTAACACACTGAATTCTATAAATGTGTTAAAAGAAAAAAAGGATGTTTTGGGGTCCCCCTCCTCCAGGGTATTAGTCATGGTTTGTAGTTCGTGGGAAAAATGTAGGAAGTCTCCCATTATTTCAATTTCTCTCAGTCTTTGAATTCCAAAGTGAATGTCCTATTCTTCCTTTATAAGTTTGCTAGAAGGGTACCAAGAGTCTTTGGAGAGCAACACCTGCAGGTAGTTATATTCAAAGGCATGACTTTTCCAGGGAGTTTCTGAACGGCATGGTTATTGTTCTGGGAAGGATAAAGACCCAAGTTCTTTACCTGACCGGCAGAAGCATTCCAGCACCAATAGGACTCTAAACATTGTTTTAGAAGTAATAAGTCCTGCTGGTTTCATCCTGCAAGACACTGAAATCCCACAGGGCAACATGGCTAGGAATAAAACAGAGGGCTGGAGCTCATAATGAGTTTCCTATCCACAGAGGCCATCAAGCTTTTATACTATTTCTTTTCTTTCCTGCAGCTTCAACAAGGGACCACAGAGCTGTGGGCGACACTCTTGCTCCTGAAGCACACAGAAAACTTGGCAGAAATGTACACTTCAGAAATAATAAGAGATCGTTCTCCAAAATAAAAGCATAATAATAATTACAACACAAGCAAAAGGAAGTTAAATTTGTAAGCCTGTTTTGCCAACATGGGTGAACCAAACGAACTGAGCTGTCAGAGGCAAGGTGGGTCAAAGCTGCAGGGGTGGGGAGGATAGTATGCTAATACCTGAAACAAGTAATGTTGGCTGTCATAGTAAACCTCCTTGGATAACATGGGAAACATTTTACTTCTGGAGTAATCCTTGATCAATCCATTGGAAAATCCCTTAAAATGAATCCTTGACCAATCTGACAGTCCCCCTTCTTTTTCTCTCTTTCCTTCTACGTTTTCTCTCAGGCAAAGCATGACAGGATAAAATCAATTTGTATCTACTTTTCACATCAGAATAGCAAAATGCAAATATGTAAGTCTGATTACTATTTTCCAAATGAACTACTGAGATGATCCTCAGCTATAGCTATGTTGGTTTTAGGGCTAACTTTGGATTTTTATGAGTGAGTCTTTATTAATTGGTCACTAACTCCCATCCCCAATCTATTTGCAATACAGAGAGGATACGGATAGGCACAGAACAAATTGTTCACATGTGCTCTCAGCATGGCATCAGGTTGACTGTTCTATAAAACAGTATGCTGGAGTAGATAGACTTGGTCTGATTTAACAGAGCTTATGTTTATATAAGTTCTCAAGAGAGAGCCAGTTTGGTGTAGTGGCTAAATGTGTGGACCCTAATCAGAGGGTTTGATTCCCCACGCCTCCGCTTGCACCTTCTGGATGACATTGGGCAAGCCATAGTTCTGGCTCAGCTGTTCTTGAAAAAGAGCAGTTTCTGTCAGAGCTCTCTCAGCCCCACCTACCTCACAGGGTGTCTGTTGTGGGGAGGGGAAGGGAAAGGGATTGTAAGGCACTCTGAGACTCCTTCAGGTAGTGAAGGCCAGGGTATAAATCCAATCTCTTCTTCTTCTACTACTCAGTACCAGAGTTCCACAGGTGCTCAGCTAACTACCTCAGATAGCCATGACTTCTAAAAAATTATGGTGCCTTTAAGAAAAGTGTGTGAAGGGTTTCAGCGTCACTCAGTGTATCCAATCCCTATAAACCGTACAAGTCTTAAACAGAGGCAATGGTGAAATTGGGGTCCCCAACCAATTGCAAAGATGATGGTGGGCCTTGATCCACTGACATAGAGCTTGACAGACATATTAGTACAGCCTTGAAATGGTATGGTAGCTTATGGAATAGTAACATATGAATTGAACCATTGTAAAATTGTACTGTTTCGGATTTTCTTTCTTTTTTGTCATTTTTTTCAGGAGGGAGACAAGAGAAGCAGTTAGAAAGTGGTGTTCACATGTTTCCCCTGAAAGCCTTAGTGCTAATACTTCTATATTTAATATTTTAGCATTAGCACTTCATTAAAGGTCTGTTGTTGCCTTCTTTAATGAGACAAGTTCAAAAAGTTTTACACATGATTAAGAAAGGTGTATTTGCTACTGAGTTTTGACTGCTCATGATCTGTATCTTTTAAGGAGAAGTTTCCCAGACTAAACAGGATTAACTTACATGATTATGAACTACAGCAACAGAACAAAGCCTTGAAAAAATAATCCAGTGGCTGCTGTCCAGATGGCATGTTGTGGTATATAATAAAGAACAATAAAGGATTACAGCATTTTAGAAAAGGAAGCACATTAGGGCAATTACAAATTCTAATTAAAATACCTAGGAATATTAAGAGTCGTAATAAAACATCTTAAAAGAAATACCTGTACCATGTAAAAAATGTTTTACAGTTAAAGCTAACATCCTATATGGGAACAAAACAGAAAACAGTATAAACTGTCTAGAGGAAACAACAGGAGTGTTAATCCCTTACCTTCTCCCCTATAGCTGATATGAATTGTTGATATTTTCCACAGTGGGCTGCATGCACACAGATAGTATCTGGATAAGGGGAGATCTTCACACACAAGGTAACTGAATTGGGGTGAATATGTGCAATGTAAGCCTCATATGTTGCCCATTAATTCCAATGAATATTGGTGCATCTAATTCCATTCATTAGCTATTTGTTGTGCATAAAGTGTCCTGTCCAGAGAAACACTCCAAACAGTGGCTAATAATATTACAGCACATCATGTACTACCTGAACACTCCTAAATTTAAAAAGAAGCTTGAAATGTGTTCGATTCAGTGGTTACTGGTTTTCAGGAGAGGAAAAAGCCTCACTGTAGATGTCATTGTACTGGTGCTGTAAACTTCAGTTAACTTATTTTGTGTTTCTTTTCTCTTTTGCATTGCTATACCATTATTCCATATTCTCAGAGGTCTTCAGGATGCATTTCAGCAGTCAAAAGTACAAAAAAAATTAAAAGCTGTAAAAGTAAATCACAATATCTGTACAAATAAAACCTTTGTAATCAGTGACATACTAAACAAGGCAAACTAAACAGCAATCAAAATTGGAAGATACTGCATTTGTAAGGTACCTGCACACAAATTTGGTTTAGCTGATATGGAGATATTTGTTAAATAGAGGGTAGATTACCAAGGGGATGAGAAACGAAGACCACATCCAATAATTACATAACATCCATTAAAACCCATGGATTATCCCACATAATACACACTTAGTTTATGTACAATTAGGTGCATTTTGTTTACAGCCAAAGGAATGTTTTAAGGCTTTCTGCTTAATTGGGGTTAAATAATATTATCCCAAACATCATACAGATGGGGGGGCAGAGTGAATCATTTTTGATATTCTGTATGCATTTCTTACACACTGCCCTGTGCAAAACTATTTGGTTCTGCTAAGAATTGTCTCACATGTTAAAGCTTCATACAAAACTAGTTTCCTGGCTCATGGCCATATTGGTAGTTTAAACCTTATCTCTGAACACTATATGGCTTTCTTCTCTCTATAAAACTCCCTTCTGTGATACTTTCCCAAGGATGAAAGATTTGATTCACTGTAATGGTGGTCAGTTAATTCATAATCATGGTGACTCTTCAGTCTTGGACAGAAGAGCATTTGAACAGGATGATTTTCTGTTTTCATCTCTGGGATAAAATACAAGTTTGCTCAGATCTTTAAGCTGATGTATACTGTCTATAAAAAGAAGGTTATATTTATTTTGCTACAATTATTGATACCGCAGGCATTTTAAAAATATAAATTTGCATTTTTGTGCTGTCGGATGTCTTGTTTTAAGGGTAAGAAATGATCACAGCACTAAAGGGCATTTTCAGATCCATATCACATTTTTATGAGATCTTTGGAATACCACTTTTCAAGGCTTCCTAACATTTGAGGGAGATACTATAGGATGCTCCAGTGCAAGTGCTTTCTATTTATGTTGGCTACTGGTCTCGATATTCAAGAGAAGAGAGTATAAAGTTAACAAGCAATTATTTGGCAAATTAGTACTCAACAACCCCGAGTAAATAGGAAGTTTGAAACCTATCTGTTATATAGCTACTTTAATTTGCATAGCACACTGGTGTGTTTGCTTTGCAAATACTTTGCAATGAATCATCATTTGTGCTATACAGTCCAAAGAAAAGCAATCAAAATTCACAGCAAGACAATGAAATTAATTATAACTGTTGAATTCTGTGGTGGTAATTCCTCCTCATGCAGGAAGATTAATTGCATTGCACTTTCCCTGCACTCCACTAAATGATCTGATGAATGTATAATCATTTACAGATTTCTCAAATGCTGAAAATTGATTACCTTTGATTAGCTCTGATCTGCACAAAGAGCTCTGACAGAGTATCACTGAAACATTACAACATTACAGACAAAGTAACAAATGATTTAATTACCAGTGTGCTTATTAATGTTAGATTCCCTGCAGTGATCCTGGCAAATCCAAGGCCTGTAATAGACCTGTGGGTTTCACTGAATTCCATTAGGGTTTAAATAATATTTCTCACTATTTCACAAATACTTCTTTTCATTGCTGCTTAATAACGCTAATTAATTTTAATTCACACCCCCCAAAATCTACCACATCTCTTACAAACTTTTAATTAGATGCAAAATAAGGGAACTCGCCTCATTCGTGAAAGCATGTAAATATGATCTGCCATTGTCTATGTTTCCAAATATGGTTAGCATTAAAAGGAATTTATTTCCTTGGGATGCTGTTTAAAGAAAGTGTAGAACAAGTGCTGAATAGCAGCAAACACCATTTTACTGAGTTGCTTAAATTTAGAAACCAAGTGTGTGGGGGGGAAAGGATAGTAAAATGTTTTAGTTGCAGAATGGTAAACATCATTTTAATACTTTTTTTCTGTAGTGCCAATATAGATATTCCCTCATTTTGTTAATTGTCAGAGATAAAACACACTGATTAAGCTGCTACAGTGGATGCTGAAAGAGTATTTCAGACTGAAAGATCAAGAGAACACTAGCCCAGAGAGATAAGCCTCTGATGAATATTGTTGGCACAAACAAATCAAGCTTTTCTAGGCTTGTTCTTATGATCTCTTAGATCCACTAAGATTGGCAGCTTCTGTGGCTTTGCCTCATTTCATGTCATTATGTATGACATTCAATTATTACCAAGCAATGACAATGAAAACCCAGATGATCAGACAAGTCAAACAGAGCTTACATGAAGCTCTGCTTCAGCACGGGTTCCCAGAATATAATGTTGGTAATCAAAAGCTTACACTGAGCTGAAGCTTTAATACAGAGCAGAGTTGATTAATAATAATAATCATAATCATCATCATCATCATCTTGCATCTCAGTCTTGCAGGAAAGAGCACAGAGAGAGAGAGAGAGAGAGAGAGAGAGAGAGAGAGAGAGAGAGAGAGAGAGAGAGACGTAATGCTGCAGGTGTTACTGTGTTGTTTTCAGTGCACAAGCTGGAAGAGCTTAAATAGCAGCTATGCAGCTTCCATTGCAGATGATTACTTTTTTATTATTTGAATCAGCCCAGGCTGACAGCAGCTGAAAAGCTATCCATCACAGTGAAACCATGACAAGAGTCAGAAGTCTCTTTGAGGAGAGAAATATTGAAGTCAGATTGTTGATGTCAAAAGTCAGACTTGAGTTCAGCTCTCTGTTTTATTAATCTGGCTTAGACACATTGTGGCTGTGCTCAATATGATACACAACAGAACAGACTTTCTGAAAGGTGTGACATAGAAATAAAAAAAAATCAGCCTAGCATAATTTTATCAGGAAACTGTTGGGGCATTTAGACCTAGATTTGATAGTCAAATGGCTGGCTTCCTGCAATGTTTACCATTTATTTTCCATTAAACCTTGGCAATTTATTGTGTCTCATGCCTAACATTATTTTATCAGCATATGTGAAGAGACGCACACTATTGCTGTATTATATTGTGACTCCCTTTTGTTAGAGTAGATTACTCCTTGATATTGTTTGGAATCAGAACAGTATATTCCTTATTTATAGGACTTTGTAAGTGTACACAATGGTGCCTGCTGTATGCAAATATGAGAGATTTACATGAAAAAAGTCCTGGTTTAGAAGAGTGATCCAAAATGGATTTGCCAGCTCTGCAGAAAAGGCACTTGGATGGGCATGAAATTCTTTTTTTTTTTACCCTTAGAAAGACTGTATAGATAATATGTAGCTAGAATTAGCTTCTGCATCTACATTTTGTTAAAAATGTAAAATGATGATCCCCCCCACTATTTTACTAATCACATGTAATTAAAAGTAAATTTAATTTATAGTCAGCTCTCTCTGGAACCCCTAGAAAATGTGGACAGTTGGGATTAAAGATTTTGAGCATGTGTGAAGGGAATGCCTTGCACCCAGTGATACTGGAGAGAGATTGCTTGGGGAAGGGTGCTTTGTATGTGAGGAAACACATATGTTGTATGAATTACTGGTCATCTCAAATCACTATGGGTTTGTTTTAACAAAACAAGCCTTTTTTGTTCATTCTGCTCAAGAACAGCCTTTATATATAACACACACACCCCTTCCAATTTTGTCCTTCATTTTCTTTTCTAGCCCACCCCTCAGGCCGTATACGATGTAATAATGTGGTACTGTGTACAGTATAGTACAGAAGGAGAAAAGGGAAAGGGGATATTTCGTAAAATTTTGGTTCATTGAGTCTGCAAAATGCAAACTCTGGACGCACAAAAGCTCTCTCCCTCTCTTTGGTTCTTTCTAGGAGGACTAATTTTCTCTCTCAGTAGCACAGAAAATGCCACATGAACCAAGCGGCTTAAACAGTTGAAAACACAGGCTCCAAAGTGGCACTCCTTAGAAACACACAGAAAGGAATATTGAGAGCTAAAAAAAAAAAAAAAAATGGAGGATGCTTTCAGTGATACCAGATGTAACTCCCAGCTCTGTGGATTGAAGGGTCATAAGTTTAAGTAAAAACTCAACTTTGAGTTAATTGGCTGGCAGCAATGCTGCACACATTGCCGAGCGAGGGCATGTGTTTCCTAGCAAGGGGGTCATTCGGTTTCTGTACATTCACAGCCCTTCCTTTGGCAGCAAGGCACAGACTCTTTCACATGGCTGTGTGATTCTCCACTTTTTATATATTATATACACATTTCAGTTTTAAGAGAAAAGAAAGCACCAAAAAGTTAAGTAAAATTAAGACACAGATCAGCTAATTCTGGAATGAACACATACGACTCTAATTATTTATTGAAGATATAAGGTGCTGATGTATGGCACTGAAATACAGTCCAGCTAATTTAATATGGTCCAGTAGAGTGGCATTCTAATAAGTTATATTTAACTAGCCTGCTCAACATATCATTCCAGATATTTTATTGTGATGATGATTTTTTAAAAATACATTGTTCCTAATATTAAGTTCTACCTTCAGAGAATCCTTACAAACATGCCAAAGACAGAGAGTAAAAATTGCATAGTATTAAAAACATGGAACTCCAGCAATCAGAATTGCTTTTCTCCAAATTTACACCACTCAGCACTGTAAGAAAATGACTCCCACAGGGGTGTGTTTTATGCCTCCCAGGCAGAACTCCATAGCCTACAATTAGTCTATATATTCAAGGGCCAAAACCCCTCATTGTTTTACTTGCTGTATAATTATCTGTTATGATGAACTGTGATTTTAAGGACTATTGTCTTTAAGCTTGGATCTGTGTATAGAATGGCTGTCTGGCAGAGACTCAGGAGTGGACCTTCCATTTAGAATATATGCCTGAATGATTTCTCTAGTCTCTTCCCGGCTGGGTGAAGCAAGGGCTGTTTCTGCATGATTTCTTGGGTTGATGAGAAGCAATTATGCCTTAAATGAAGTCATTCATGTCTGCCATTTTGTTTGCATATTTTCCAGCATTCACCTGTTATTAAACCTGTCTTTAATCTGTAAACTAGTTTTAAGTAGACTTTTATGTCTAACATGATTCTTATAATCAGAGGAAAACAACACAGATAATAATGTTTTCTTCACAAGTCACTCAAATAAGAAATCTAATAAAGGGATTGAAAAAAATAACCAAAATAACCTTTATAAACAGTGGGGCATTTTATTTTTTTATTAAGAAATAATTCCTCAGGGGCCATTTTTATCATGGACAGTCTGATCTTAAACAAAACTTCTCAAAATTCTCATTGAGTTTATGAGTAATTACTGCCAGGTAAGTGTACCTGGGATTGGTGAACTTCATATGTGTACAGTGGCAGTGATGAGTATGGGTAAGACTGTAATATTTAACAAATCATTACAACTAAACCAACTGATTGTGCTAGTATGTTATTTTAAAGGCATTCTTCATTAATCAATGTAAAAAAGAAACACCATTCATAGAGAATTTTCTTAACAGGCTAGTCTTCAAACTCATAACATTGAAATGGATTATAGATATAGGAATATATTTGGCACAGGTTTTCACTGAAGTTATTTTCAAAAGCATGCTAACTTTGCAACTTAGCAAAACTACCTTTATCATGTAAATAATGGAGGGTGTAAATTCTCATTGCTTAAGGTATACTTTATGCTAATTCACTTGGTCTATTTATTGTCTTCTTAGGGTTTTTTGAGGCGTTTTTCCCTTTCAGGAACATTTTGATCATTACAATTTGCCTGTGAAATTTCTCAAGAACAGAATTCCTTTACATCATTGCCCCTTGAGATTAATAAAAGGCATAGAAAATAAAAAGAAGTACAATAGCAACAGCCATCTTACAGGGGAGCTGTAATGCTCTACAAAAACAATCTCAGGTATAAAGAATGAGCCTTTGGGATCTCTGTAACGCCTACATCAACATGCAGAAAGTGTGATTAAGGAGCCAGGCCTTCCTCTGATGGCATAATAAAATCCAACCATCAAGTTATTTTAGATTTATTTTTAAATTTCACTTTAAACAGAAAGAGATTTTTTAAACAACAACAACAACCCTAATAGGTATATAAATAGAAGAAGGCAGGGGAGTGGGCTGTATGAAGGTGGCCTCTGCTTTTTTCTTAAAGGGAGGGGCTGTTGCAAAAGTAAGCAGGCAGCCCCCTTGCAAATCATTCAACAGCCCTAAATTGCTAGGCCAGACCTGCTCACTGCTGTGCTTTAAACTATTTGCTAAATTCATTATTGTTTGGATTACTACAAATGATTTTCAGATTTTTGTTCTCATGGCACTGGAAATTTCCCCTGTCATTTACTTCCTTGCCATTTGCGTGCAAATTCGGCCTGGACTGGGATCCCTGCCATTCCATTTTCTTCACAGTGAAGGGTTTTCTCTGCTCCTGGTGGGGCAAAGTCATGACCCAGAAAAAAATTGATTCATGAATTCTCAGGGCACAGCTAAAGAAGAGAGGAAATATGCCTTGGCTGAGCTCCTACTAGTGACAATTTAAAACCTGTAATTAGTTTGGATGCAAGCTGTAAAAGGAATCGGAATTTAAAGTGCATTAATTCAAACTGATATATTAACTTTAACAACGTAGATGCCTTATTATGGAGAATCATTATTACAGTCTGTTTGGCTAACTGTTGGAAACAAGGCTTTATTAACTTTTAAAAAAATGATTAGCAAATGCTGGTAAGTCTGGGGAACATTTTATACATGTGATAAGTTTCCAAGAGAAACATAACTTTTTAGCAGGGTTAGTTAGCTCTAACACCTTAGTTATGGAGTCTGTTTTTAGAAATTCCCATCATCCTGTCACATTACAATGGTCAAGGGCACGGGCTCCCTGCTGGCACCAGGACCCTGTATCCCCTTAGCTAACTCTCTGACATGTCTACGAATTACAGAGCTGAAATGTTATACAGTAATTAATGTTGATCCTAGCACACACTCAGCCTCCAGTACAAATTAGGATGGAAAAGGTTATCATAATATTTTGCTCGTCTGTTTGGTAGATTTCAATTGCTCCCTGTTGGGGGGACAAACAAAAAATGAGTATTTTTAAAGTTCTGTTGCATGATGAAGCAGTGCCCAAGTATTTTTGGAACAGAAAGGATAGAGAAGGATTTTGGATATCCGCTCCAGGGGAAAAAAATAGCCCTGCTACTGAGAGATTGCAATATTTCTCTCAGTGCCTCAGTGACCAGTTTGCAGTGCTGTGGTATGCAGTTTCATAGGTAACATCAGTAGATGTTGACTGAAACTCAAACTCTGTTATCTTGTGGAGTTCAAATCCAGGTACAAACAGCAGCTGCCTCTTCTCAACCTGTCAATGGTGTCTGAAAAACACCCAGAGACTAAATAATTTAGATTACACTATTCTGACCTGTATAATTGTTTAAATGAGTAATGCAGCGACTAACTGAAAGAGGTCAACCATCTGTAGAGGAAACATAGAATTTGGTTTCCTTTCCAAACAAACTTTTGAAGAGCGATGCTGTGGGAGGTAGGAGAAAATTTGAAGACAGACCAAGTGCTTATCTGGTTAGAACTTCCATCACTTGCAGAAAGCAACATTAATCGCAAAGGGTTCGGGTTCAGCAGCTCAGTTTGATCTGTGCAACATGTCATTAATCTATCTTTCCTTTCCTATAGGTTAACATGAATGGGTTTTAAATATCCATTATCTCTACTGATGTAGTCATTACTGAGAAAACAAATTACAAACATCAAGAACCTCCAACGTATGGAACTCCTCATGGCACCTCAGAAATGTATGTGGTTTTTCACTTTGCTCTCTGGAGAGAATAAAAGCACAAAATGCATTGCCCCAAATGTATACACAGATTAAATTCTAACAACCTAGTTGTCAGCAGTAAACAGCTCTAGTGAGCAGTCCAGAAACTGGTCTACAGGCACATGATGCAATTCTGTTACTGAAGCTAAGCTCTCTAAGATGCCTGTGGTTGGGAGACCACCTGGGAAAGTGCTTAGAGATAGTATAATAATAAAAAATGAATGAATAATAGTGCCCACAGCTAGTATTTGCCTTTCCACAATATTTTATGCCGATAATGGTCATTCTCCTGGCATTCGTGAAGTTTATGAGGGCAAATAAAAGAGGACTTGGTAAATTTTATCCATAGCTCTGCACTCAGCATCACCCATGAAGGCTCCCAGAGTTCCTTCTTTAATTGCAGTAACCCAGACTGGACACTAACACGCGCTGACATTAAGGAGAGAACTTCAGTAAATGGATTCTTTTCTTTGTGGTATGATTGGGAGTTTCTAATTTATTTTTCCCTGAAATAATATTTATGAAAATATGATACAGGTGGCATTTTTAAATTCCATTTGTTTTAATCTGATGAAGGGCGTATTGACTCTCAAAAGCAAAAAGCCCCCAAATCTTGTAGGTCTCTAAGGTGCTACTGGACTTGTGTTTGAAAATTAACTAATAACCCAGTACTCTTTTTTAAGGAGGACATTCTTTATACTATTGAAATCTTCAGAAATGGCTGTTATTCTTGAATAACTCTGTCTATTTTTTCACGTTGTGAGGAAACTAGGAGAAGTGATGATGGGAAACAATGGTATCTTCTGCCTAGAAGAGTAAGTGGAAGTTCCCACTGAAGAGGGTCATCCTCATAGGTGTTTCTGTAACAGTATTTCCATCACACCAATCATCATGATCTTGAGTGGGCTTTCTTGATAATATAAGCAATTAGGTCCCCTTGTCTCTTATTCATTCTCTGCTGTGCTTAATACTGTGCATGCTTGTTTGCCTACAGAGACTGTGTTCTCAGGCGCACAACAGGCATCATTCTTACTGCGATAGGGCCAGACAGCTGCTTATTGGGAGAGAATAAGCTAGGCTACATCCCTACCATAATAAGTACTATGTTTACATGGAGAGATACAAAGATGTTGCTTATACCCCTTTAAGCAGGCAGGCAGGCAGGTTGCCGTAGAGCAGGAGATACAGGCAACTGCTTCCTCCCACTCCTCCATGATAGGCAGAGCCAAACTAGATGAGACTGAATGATCTGTGAGGAAAATCTGGGATCTCAGAAGGTATTGGTGAGGATCCAGTATCTGATCTCTCTCAGCATCTCTAAGTTTCATGTAAAAGCAGCTGTGTAATTTTCCCAATTCAGATCACATACATCCAGCTTCTCTTTGTCTTGGAAGGGAAGGCAACTTGAGGTTCATGTGTAAAGAAAGTGAGGGGCGGTGTCTATTTTTAAATAAAACCAAAGAATGCAGGTGAGCAGTGCTAGATGTTAGATAGGATATTCAACAAATGCAGTAAGTTAAGATGGGGTCTCTGTTAATTAGGATACACCCCAGGGGTCAGACCTCAGTGTTCCCTCTAAGCTGAGTTAGTGTGAGCTGGCTCACATATTTTTGTCTTAGCTCAGGAAGAAGAAGAAGGAGATTGGATTTATATCCCACCCTTCACTACCCAAAGGAGCCTCAGAGTGGCTTACAAACACCTTTCCCTTCCCCTCCCCACAACAGGTAGGTGGGGCTGAGAGAGCTTTGACAGAAACTGTTCTTTTTCAAGAACAGCTGTGCCAGAACTATGGTCGAGTTCAGACTGGCAGTTTGGCCCGAGATAGGCATGTTTCAGAAACGTTTCACAAATGGATTAAAGGGCCAGTTCACATGGGCACATCTGTCAGGCATTCCCCAGCCATACTCAACCTGTCTTGTAATGCTTCCCTCCTGAGTTTAAAAGATACCAGTTGAAAGTGGTAGCAAACCCTGGAGAGCACATTCATTCCACTTTCATCCTGCTTCCCAAAAGTCTGAAGTAAACAAGCTGATCTGGTAGGGATGCTTTTATGCGCAAATTGTCAGATTCCATTGCAAAAAGCTGCTTACAACCGCGCCTCCACCAGGGGCGGGCCAACAGTGTGAATGCTCCCTTGTGCCTCCTCCTCGGAATGCTGCCACATCAGTCGGTGCAGTGTGACCGGGAAAACCTGAAACAGTTTGTGCCAGATCTTTTTGCCATGACTCCTTCATGCTTCAAACTGCCAGTCTGTCCTCGGCCTATGGCTTGCCCAAGGTCATCCAGCAGGTGCAAGTGGGGGAGTGGGGAATCAAACCCGGTTCTCCCAGATTCTCCCAGAGTCCATGCACTTAACCACTACACCAAACTGGCTCCAAAGCAAACTAATTTATGCAGTAGACAAATCGCTTGCTCACAACCAGGGCCGGCCCAAGGTGTTCCTGCGCCTAGGCGAGGCCAGCTTGTGGTGCCCCCAGGGGATGCCAACCTCCCGGCGGGGCCTGGAGACCTCCCAGAAACACACCTGGGAGGGGGGGCACCAGGCACCACAAGCTAGCCTCACCCCCTCTAGCTGCTGGGCTTGGGGGCCTCTTCCTTCCAGGTTGTGGAGGAGAGGAGCAGAGAGGAGAGGAGGGGGTGTCAGCTTGAAGGGCATCGAGCCCGCGAGCCCTGGGGCTGGAGGCATTATCACTTTTATGCCACCTCCTGCCGCCCCCCCCCCGTGGGAAGGGACAAAGGCATGCAGGCAGTGGCTGGGTGCATCGAGAGGACTCCCTGGGGAGACTGCGAGGGGAGGCGGTGAGGTGACGTCACGCCTGGCCCAGGCAGGCACTGGAGCTGACAGCGGGGGGGAGGGGGAGCGCCCTTCTGCCCGCCGTGTGCATTCATCTTGGCTGCTGGCTGCGCCACCCAGCCCGCTCTGGGGCACCCTGCCGGGCGGGAGCAGCAAGAGGATGAGCAGCGGCAGCAGCAGCAGGGAGCACAGGGTGGGCGGCATCCTCCCACGGCGGCGGCAGTAGTGGCTCAGCTCTGGCAGGCACAGGCAGGTGGCGGCGGCGCTGGTGGTGTTGCGGCTCTGCTGCTGCTGGGCTGGAGGCGCTCCCCGCCACGCCCGCGTCCTGCCTTGCCGGGGCAGCCCCTCTGCTCCCAGGCTCCTCCATGGCCAGCCACTCCTGCCACTGCCTCCCCCACCTGGCTGCCACCGAGGGGAGGCAGCGAGGTGATGTCGCGCCCGGCCGAAGGCTTCGCACCTCGCTCCTCCACCGGCGCCCCCCTCCTTCCCCCGACGAGTCTGGGGCACCGCAAGAGCCAGCTCCCCTCCCTCCCTCCCTCTGCGGGGGACGAATGGAGCCTGGAGCGCCCTGCTCGCCTCCCCGCACCATGCCTCCCCGGCGGCTACTGCATGCCCCCGGCTCCTCGCCGGCGCTCCGCCTCAGCCTCTGCTAGGGCGCCAAGCGGGAACCGGGGCATCCGCCACTCCGGGGTCCATCACAGGCGTGCAGCTCTGACAGTGGCAGCGGGCTCAGTTAGGGCAGCAGGGGCAGCTTTTTGGGGACCGGGGCACCGTTTGGCACCCCTGAAGGCCGGCGCGCTCTAGGCAAGCGCCTAGTTCGCCTAGTGGGCGAGCCGGCCCTGCTCACAACTTTAATGCCAACCATATAGCTTACAGGAAAACTTCCCTTTAGGCCACTGCCCTAGGTGGTGACTGATGGCTAGGACCAAGCAAAGCCAAGCCCCAGCAACTCTATCCAAGTGTCAGGGGCCACTTGGCTTAGACCCCTCATCAGCCATGGAAGTTAGTGTCAGCTTGTCACTGTCTCCACCTGCACTGCTTCTAGTTTGAGGGATGATAAAGTGGATGAATGAATGCCTATTGTTGGCCACACTGAGCTGAGTGACCCTGCAGTGCTGATTTGTAGCACTGCAAGGCCACTCAACTTGCTCCAGGGCTGTTTTCTCTTCCCAGTCCACTTCTTTTATATATATATATATATATATATATATATATATATATATATAAACTCTCCTAAAAAGGAGAGGACTTTATTGCTTTTTATAGAGAAAGGGGGAAGGGTATACGGAGGGACAAAGACAAGAAGTGAGTGAATTTCCTGTTAGTATGTTAAACTTTTTGTTAGTAAAAAATAAAGTTCATGGCTTCTACCGTGGTTGAAAGATCTTCTTTTCATCTTACTAAAACAGATCTGTTAAAAAGATTAGTAAAGTCCTTTGGGGTAAGTTGTTAATATACTCATTCTTGCGCGTCACGAACAAATTATATCTTGGGGTGTCTTCCTTTCAAATCTCTTAAATTGTACGATGGGCCCTTCTTTGCTTTTCCCTCCTCTGATTCTCCTTCCTCCTCCTCTGGGCCACTGTCTTCTTCGCTGCTTAACATTGTCCATTTAGCGAGTTCTGCGTCTTCCTCTGAGCTGGCGTGCCTCTTCAGAAATTCTTGGGCTTTGAAGACGGAATCAATCTTCTCTCTCTTATTGTTGAATTTAAAGACCAGTCCTTTGGGATTTCACCATTTGTAACCGACTTGGTACTTTTGCAAAAATAAGGTCAATCCTTTAAATACTTTTCTTTTCAGGCGAATTTCATATGGAACATCTTTTAAAATCCTGATATTCTGTTCACCAATCTTCAAGGGCATTGCTGAAGTTGCTCGTAAAATTTGATCTCTAGTACCTTGCTTAGTGAACTTGACAACCACCTCTGCTGGCAAATTATTTTTCTTGGTAAAGTTAGAGTAGGATCTGTATACCAGATCCATCTCTTCGCTTAATTTTTGCGCTTCTTTGCCAGTTATTGGTGCCAAGGCATTCGCCAAAATAGCTCTGAGATCTTCTTTTTCCTCTTCCTTTATGCCCTGAAAACGGAGAGTCAAGTTTGATCTTTCCATCTGAAGCATTAATATTCTTTTTTTCCTGCATCTCTTGATGTTTCTCTACTTTGTTGACCTTTTTCTTAATTTTCCTGGTGTCTTCCGTCGAGGTCAGGCATTTCTTTGCAATTTCTTCCATCTTCTTAGCTGTATTTGTTAATTGCTTCTGTTGACTATTGAGGACACCTTCCATGTTACAGAGAGTTTCGCTGATTTTTTGCATTTGATCCAGCAAAGGGCTCAGCATCTCACTCTGCTGATTGACAGCTGGCTCCGGGGGGGGAGGGTGCTGGAACCATAAGTCCCTCCCAGCTTCTTCACCGGCTTGTCCGGGACTCTTTTCTGCCCCGACATTTTTATTGTTTACTTTTACACAGTCCGTGCCGCGCAGCTCAGGAGTCCAGCTATTTTCTTCAACTTCAATACAACCCCAAAAGGTACTTTCGCCAATCCGCTTTTTCACTTCACCCCCCTTCCACTCTCCTCTATAAGTTCTGTTTTCTAAGGGGGGGGGATTCTTCCCACCTCCCATGCGCTTGTGCGATTGGGGGGGAGCACATTTAAAACGCTTGCAAGCAGATCTCCAACTCACGTTTTTTTGCCGATTCTTCCTTTTTTAATTCATCCTTCGCTGCTTCACTCCGGGAAGTCGGTGGCGTTGCTAAGTCCCATACAGGCACAACACAGCGGGTCCACTGGGGCAGGGGGAAAGCCTCAATTTCCCGGCTGTCAGGCTGGCAAAGAGGCTACTCCCCAAGCGCCCCCTGGTTCGGAGCCTTTAACTAAGGCTCGCTAGGGTCGTTCGCTTGTGCAAAGACCCCCCCCAACCGTGCGTGGGCTGACCATCTCCGGGAGAGTCCCGAGAGGTGGCCGCCATTTGCTCTGCCAAAACCGAAAGTCCCCAGTCCACTTCTGATACCCTCCACTCCTCATATGAGGCTTCTGGGGAAAAATGAAAGTTCACACATCAGTTCATGCTGCTTCCATGTGTGCAAGAGGGACTTTTGTGTATTAAATAGGGCTTATCTTTCTGAAATTTGACAGGAAGAATCACTTCTGTGAGAGGTATAATCCATCATAAGTTCATTCCAAGTGGGTAGAATTTTTTTTTTAATTAAGTCTGAAATGTGTTTTCCATTGAAACAAATGCAACAGAATAGAATAAAGAATCCAAACTGAATAAGAATCCAAACTGAATAGAAATATTAAAAGGATTTTTAAAAAGCTGAAAATGAATTAATAAAATTTCTGTGCTCATTCTTCCTTTGAAGTACTTAACACTGACTGGTTTCTAAACAAAGTTTGTAAACTGTGCTGTTAGCAAATGTTTGTCATTCACTGGCCCAACAAATGAAACCTGTGAAATTATTTCCTTGACAAATGGTATAAAGATGCTATTCAATGCAGAGGAGGAGGAGAAGTTCATATTCTGGAATTTTATAGGGCCAACTGATTTCGCTGAGTACCCTGGTAATCTAATACACTTGGCCTGTTTGTTTGGAAGTTTGTGATTGAGTAAATGATGATTCAATGTGAAATATACTGGGTTCAGATGCGTAGAGTGACCAGCTCATGGTTTATTATGATTTCAGCCCAAACTCAAGACAGACAAGCTGGGTCTGAGGCCTGCTTAAATCCCCTGCAACACACCACGCCCAAACACACACACACTCCCCGTGATAGGCTATTTACAGTGCAAGGTTCAACCATTGGTTAATTCTAGGATCCAGGCAAGCCTATAGGTCTGTTCCAGAATCCTAGCCAGCTTTTGTTATGCAGCCGAAGCTGCACTTATTCATGTGAACGGTAGGAGTTCGTGCACAAGTACATGTGGCCATTTGCGTGAACAGTAGGAGCTCATGCACAAATACATGTGGTCATTCCAATGCATAACACCCCTCCCCCTATGGTTCAGACACCCTTAGCTTACAAAGTCCTTTAAGTATGCTGGTCTGCACCACTCCCGGTTCGAGTGGCAGGCTTCCATTGACAGGGCTGTGGGTTCTGGAACTGTGTCGGGGGCAGGACCTGCAGCCAGATGGGGAGAAGGCAGTGGCACAGGAGCGATGTCAGAACCCCCAGTGGCAGCTGGTGCAAACATTCCACAGGTGGCCTCTGAAGGCTGCTCGTTGGCCTCTGGCTGGGCATTGCCAGTTGGCATGTTTCCCTCATGCTCCGGCTCCCCAGGGCTTGACAGGTCATTGCCACTGTCTTCTGGTGTGGGTGTCCCAAGTACAGCGGGGAGGAGACAGCTGCAGAGCTGGTCAATGTGCCGGTATAGCCTCTGGCTGTCTTCTGTGAATACCTCAGATGACAGCGGGCTGGTTACCTTAACAACCTTGGCTGGGACCCAAAGTGGGCTGCTCAAGAAATTGCAAGAATAGATGGGGTCACCAGGGAAGAACCTGCAGGGAGCAGCTTGGTTTTCTGGGGCTGAACTCTGCTCTGGAGCACGGTCTGCATGCAGCTGATCCAGATGAGTTGTGAGCCGCCATCCCATTAAGAGTTCTGTGGGGCTGCAGCTGGTGGTAGTGTTTAGGGTTATCCAGTGTCCAAAAAGGAAGGTTGCCAGCCAGTGGTCCCAAATCCCATGTATGATTCTGCAGAGGGACTCCTTAGTCATCCTCACCATTCTCTTTGCCTGGCCATTGGTTGCGGGGTGGAAAAAAGTGGAGCGAATATGCTAGATGGCATTGTAGGTCATGAAATCATGAAATTCTGATGAAGTGAAGGCTGTCCTGTTGTCTGTCACAACAGTGTCAGTGATGCCATGCATGCTGAAGATCTGCCACATGGTGTGAATGGCCACTTGGGACAACATAGCCGGGACCAGCACCACCTCTAGCCACTTACTGAATGAGTCTACCAAAAGGAAGAAGATCTGCCCTTGGTAAGGACCTGCAAAGTCAAGGTGTAGCCAGGCCCATGGTGTCTGGGAGGATTTCCACTGCCGCACTGGGGCCCGGGGTGGTTCTGGTCTGGATCCCTGGAACATCTGACAACGTTTAACACAGTCCTCAATCTCGCTGTCCATGCCAGGCCACCAAACATAGCTGCAGGCCAGTACCTTCATCTGCACGATCCCCAGATGCATTTTGTGTAGGCCGATGAGGAATCGCTGGTGCAGCAGAACAGGCACAACCACCCAGCTTCCCCATAACAAGCAGGCCTTGTGGGCCAACATTTCACCCCGGCAGGAGGAGAACGCGGCAAACTCTGGGCCCACCCAGCTGGTGGGCCATCTCCTCACGACCCAGTCCAAAATGTGAGAGAGTATGCAGTCCCATGGTGTGTGGCAGGACACAGCCGATACCTGGAGGGGACAGTCCAGCAGGTACTGGAGGAGCAGGATCTGGTGTGCCAGCTCGGAATCTGGGTCACACAAGGGAAGCAGGAGGCGGCTGAGGGTGTCGGCATGACCCATCGCTTTCCTGGGCCGAAGGAGCAGGGCATACTGGTAGCCTTCCAGGAAGATCAACCAGTGGAGCACCCTGGGAGACAGCACCTGTGGCATCTGGCAATCTGGGGCCAACAGGTCCAAGAGCGGTTTGTGGTCAGTTACAATGGTGAAGGGCCATCTGTAGAGGTAGTTGTGGAACTTCTTTACTCCCGCCATGATCACCAGCACCTCCTTGTCTATCTGGGCATAGTTGCACTTGGCCGAAGAGAGAGTCTGGGAGTGATAAGCCACGGGGACCTCCCAGTCATCAGGCAGCCAGTGCCCCAGGATGGCCCCAGCCCCATACGGGGAAGCGTTGCAGGCGAAGATGATGGAAAGCAACTCGTTGAAGTGTGCCAGGACAGCATTCAAGGTGAGCAGATTCTTGATGGCCTGGAACTCTGTGTCTTGCTTCTGGCCCCAGACCCAGGGTGCTTTTTTGTTGAGAAGGTAGAGTAGGGGCTTGGTGATTGCTGCTTTGTGGGGCAAAAAGGTGTGGTAGAAATTCAGCAGCCCCATGAAGGCCTGGAGTTCAGACTTGGACGAGGGTGTTGGAGCATTGATGATGTAATGGACCTTGTCTTGCATTGGGTGGATGCCCTGCGCATCAACAGCAAACCTCAGGAACTTGACCCTCAGCACCCCTAGCAGACACTTTTCCCGCTTCACATTCAGACCAGCAGTGTGGAAACATTACAGGACAGTGCACAGTCTTTCAGCAAAAGCCTCGATCATGGGTGCTGCGATCAAAATATTGTCGAAGAATGACTGGACCCCGGGGATACCTTTAAGAAGACAGTCCATTAAATTTTGAAAGATCCCCGGGGCTACGCTGACCCCAAATTTCAGTCACCACACCCCTGTGTGTGATGATCATCTAGGCCTCTGCTGTGGCATCATCCACAGGGAGCTGCTGATACACTTGGCCAGGTCCAATCTTCCAAAAACCTTTGCACCTGCCAAGGAGGCCAGAACACTGCTAACTACAGGGACAAAGTATGCGTGGTCCTGGAGGGCTTTGTTAATGGTGCACTTGTAGTCTATGCAGATACGGACGTCCCCATTGGCCTTGACTGGGGTCACGATGGGGGTCTCCCAGGGGGCATGTGGCACAGGCTCCAGAACCCCCTGGGCCACCAGGTGATTCAACTCCCCATCTATCTTAGGCTTAAAGGCAAAGGGTCCTGGTCTTCATGCGGATGGGCTGCACCACCGGGTCAAGGTTAAAGGACATGGGCAGACTCGTGCATCAACCCAGAATCCCATCGAAGACAACTGGGAATTCATTGTACACATCCTGAAAATCTGATGGCCGCACATGGTGCACCCCTGTTACTCCAAATCCTAAGGCCGTGAACCAGAACAGGCCCAGTAAGCTCGTGAGCCACCCTTCCACTACTAACAAGTCCAAAAGTCCCTTAAAGCCCTTGTACCTGAAATTTGCCCCACCCTTTCACAGCCTCTGGGTTCTTTTGAAAGTCTCTTAAGATAAACCCGGAGGAGGGTTTCCACAGGCCCCATGTGGACAGAGCCTCTGTAGAGTCTCTGCCGAGATGATGGAGAAGGAGGACCCTGTGTCCAGCTCCATCTCGCATGGGGGTCCCTCAATATACACAGTCACATTGATTTTGTTCAGGGTGTCCCGGGGCAAACTCAGTACCTGGTCATGGCAGGCAGCCATGGTGTTCCGTTCCGCTGATTCCTGGTATGTGGTGGTCTGTCTCTGGAGACCCCCGAAGTGGCAGTCATGTGCTATGTGACCAATTTTTCTGCAGGTCTGGCAGGATGCATCTCGGAAGCATCAGGAATGATGTTCATGATTGTCACTGCAGCTGGCATATGGTGCTTGCATGGCAGTCCTTGCAGGGCAGGTGGTCACAGTTCATGGCCATGAGTCTTGGTGAGCTGGGCAGCATACCTGGAGTATTTCTTCCTCGTCCGAGGCATCAGAGACCAGGGATGTGGAGGCTTGATGCACGGAGGGGGCCTGGGGATCCTGTTGTGATTTTTCAAAAGCTGTGGACATGCATAGTGCCTTGTCCAGTTTGAGTTCATCGGTACTGATGAGTTTGTGGTGGAGTTTCTGTTCTTGGATGCCCCAGACAAACTGGGTTAAGAGGGCGTCCTCGAGACCTGGGAACTCACAGTTGATGGCCAGCCTGCGGAGATCAGCCATGAAGTCAGTGGCCGCTTCATTGGACTTTTGGTGGCACGTCAAGAAGTCCATGCACTTCACCATCTTAGTTGGTTGAGGTGCAAAATGGCCTGTGAAGGCCTTGATGAGTTCATCGTATGTGGCTTCTTCAAGGGTTTTAGGAGCGATGAGGTCCTGGCCTAGGTGTAGCATGGTGATGCTGCATGAGCGATTTTTTTTTTTTGTCAACGTCATCTATGCCTTGGAACCGAATGAAGTACTTCAGCTGCTCCGCCCACACTTCCCAAAACTCAGGGTGAGTGGGGTCGAATTCTGGAATGATTCCCAGAGCAGCAGCCATGACCCGTGGAGCGATGTGAAGCGCAGAGTCCTGGAGATTGTTGCATGATGTGGTGCTGGAGGCTGGGTCAGGGTCACTCATCAGGATCCCACCTTCATCGCCAGTGAAATATACGGATTCGGGTTCAGGCATGTAGTGATCAGCTCATTGTTTATTGTGATTGCAGCTCAAACTCAAGACAGACAAGCTGGGTCCAAGGCCTACTTAAATCCCTGCAAGACACCACACCCAAACACACTTACATTCCCCGTGATAGGCTATTTACAGTGCAAGGTTCAACCATTGGTTAATTCTAGGATCCAGGCAAGCCTATAGGTCTGTTCCAGAATCCTAGCCAGCTTTTGTTATGCAGCCGAAGCTGCACTTGTTCATGTGAGCGGTAGGAGCTCGTGCACAAATATATGTGGCCATTCCAATACATAACACAATGACAATGATAGTATCCATGCTTTGTACTATGGGAAACGGAATCTTTCATCTGCCTATCAGAACACAAGGTGATATAGCCAATATAAATTGGCTCACTGTTTGAACATGGTGAACACTTGTTAAAGCAATACCTAAAGATACTGGGTATAATTCCTCCGAGAATTTCCACTAATAGAAGGGGGAGGTGATTTTTGTAAATTCCTCTCACACACACTGCAAACCTCCAACTTTCTTCTCATGCTGCTCCCCTCTAGCTCTGGTGTAGAGTTTTTGGGAGAATTTTGTGTTTCAGTGGGAAGAGGAGGCAAGGAAATCAGACACTGCTAGTGGAAATACTTCCATGAACAGAAATGTTTGTGAGAATCCACTCCTTTATGATGGTTGAGTTCAGACTGGCAGTTTGAAGCATGAGGGAGTTGTGGCAAAAAAGATGCAGTCTTTTCCCAGTCACACTGCACAGACTGATGCGGGAGCAAACTGGGGAGGACGCGCAAGGGAGCATTCAGACTGTTGGCCTGCCCCTGGTGGAGGCGCAGCTGTATTTTTGTAATCCAGAGATATGCACTTTTAACGTTCACACTTTGTTGGTGCGGGATGGACGTGGGAAACACACGCTTTCCAAGGTTTGCTACCACTTTCAACTGGTATCTTTTAAACTCGGGAGGGAAGCATTACAGAGTATGGCTGGAGAATGCTGGACAGATCTGCATGTGTGAACGGTCCCTTTAATCCGTTTGTGAAACGTTGCTGAAACATGCCTATCTCGGGGCAAACTGCCCATCTGAACTCAGGCACTAATTGCTTAGAGAGGTATATCTTTGTAATTTAAAAAATCCAACCAGCAAACCTTTATAACATGTTTGAAATTCCAAGTTCTGCCAGTAGTTGAAATAACAATAAAGCAACATACAAAGAGGTAATTAAGCTGTAAGAAAATGGTATAATATCATGTTACCTCATTCTTGCAGCATGTGTATTGATGTAAACTGTCTCCTGAAAAGTAAATTAATATTCTACTCATGGGGCCTCATCCTTTTTTTATTTAATTTTTTTTGCTGTGCCCTTATTTTGCAGCAAGTTTCCTAGAGATGAGACTCAATCAGGAATGTCTGAGGTCTACTTCAGATATGTTTGCAAACTGTCGTGCAAATAGATCAAGGTGGCAGCCATATTGGTCTGAAGCAATAGAACAAAGTTAGAGTCCAATGGCACCTTTAAGACCAACAAAGACCAAATTTGTTGAAGTGTGTGTTCACACGAAAGCTCACACCTTGAATAAAACTTTGTTGGTCTTACAGGTGCCATTGGACTCTAACTTTGTCCTGCAAATATGAGATTTCTTGCCTTCCAAGACCATCTGGTGAGAAGCTATAATTCTGCATTCCAGCATCTCAGAAGATGGATGACCTAGTCTGGCATCTTGTTTCACATAGTGGCCAAACGGATGTCCCTGGAAACTTAGAGTTGTAGAGATTTATGGGTCTCAGATTTCTCTTTATTCATACCAGATGTTACAGTATTTTCCAGTATACATGAACACATCTATGAGGTCTAATGTCTGTCATTTACTATAACTACTTAACATATGACCAAGTATAAACCACATATTGTAAATGAAAATTAAAATGACATGATGCCTGCCTATAGTTTATTACTGACATTATTCAGATGAACTGAATAAGGGGTAGGGTGAACAGTAGGAGGGATGCATCAGAGGCAATGGAAAATCCAATAAGATGAGTTAGGTACATAAAAGATATGGTACAGTGTATGCCTGTGCAAGGTTCCTTAGCCATGGTGCATTAGAGATATGGGCAAAAACTCCAGCTTGGTGAAGCAACATAGACTGCTGTGTAGATAAGCGAGCACAAGTTGAACAAGTGTAATGGACAACTTGAACAGCATAAATTTGGTTGCACTAATGAAGGAGATAGGCCATTCATGAGAGGCAGTGAAGCTATCTGAGACATACATGGTCTTATGACAGGCTCTGTAAGTCTTGGACGGCACGGGGCACAAATGAGTTTCCTTACAACTCAGCAGGTGCTCAGTGGCTGAGTCTGGGGAACAGACCTCCTTCCCCCCAGTACACAATCTGAGGCTTGTATGGGGGAATATGTAGGACAAGGTAGAAGATTCTGTTTGGGAGCCATAGCACTCTAAGCCATTGTGGTGTGCTTGGAGAAAAGATATCTCTGGGGAAAATGAATCTCTCTCTCTGACATCAGATCAAGGAAGCAGTGGGCTTCAATATAGAAAAAAGTTAGTTACATTTGTCTCATTAAGATAAAAAGGCATAAGTAGGTTGCAAGCAACTTGTTCCATTGTTTTCAAATAGTGGGATAGTGGGATTTACTAATTTTCTCTGAATGGTGGCCAAATATATCTATTTAAAATTCCGTATGTTGCTATTGAAATGGTATACTGAGGATGAAGTTGTAAAAGAGCAAATGATAAAATGGGCTGTAAATGTTAATAATGAGATATTAATGACATCTTGGGAATATTTGTGGAAAAAGTCGATGAAAATTTCAACTTGCGTAAATGTTAAAGAGAATTGTTATAAAATGATGTACAGATGGTATATGACGCCTAAAAAAATTGCTATCATAAATGAAAGTATGTCTAACAAATGCTGGAAATGTAAGAAACATGAAGGGTCTTTTTACCATATGTGGTGGACATGTGATAAAGCAGTAAAGTATTGGACAGAGATCCACAATGAGATACAAAAAATTTTGAATTGTACTTTTAAGAAAGACCCACAGATGTTATTGTTAGGTCTTAAAATGGAAGAAATAAATGTAGCCAAGAGAACATTACTATGGTACTTGACTACAGCTGCAAGATTGACTTTTGCTCAATGTTGGAAACAAGATAAAGTACCTGAAACATGGGAATGGATTAAAAAGACGTTGTTTTTGGCAGAAATGGACAAATTAACGAGAAAGTTAAACAACGAAGAAGATGAAACGTTCTTTGAAGACTGGAAAGACTTTCAAAAATACTTGTTGAAAAATTGGGACATTAAACGTGGTTTGATTTGTTTTGATAGTTATTAAGAGGAAAATGAAATAGAATTAGATTTTTGAATTGTTACCGTTAGTAAGAGAAAATAGGTTTAGAAGTAACTGTAACAGAACAAGAGAGATATTAATGGGGTTGGAGCAGTGCGGGAAGTCTTGTTTGGGGGGGTAGAAGGGAAATTAGAAAAATGGATATATAGGTTGGTTGAAAATGTATGAGTATGTGATATATCCAATAATAAATTGTATTTACCAAAAAAAAAAAAAAATTCCGTATGTAACTCTTTGTGTTCTAAAAGCATGAGATCAGGACAAGGTTGTGAAATGCACATGACCATTTTGGATATAACTTCTGTGCCTTGCACCTTTCAAGAGCATGGTAAGTCACCTTGAAACTAGTTACCAAACCTGAGACTTCTTTTACAATACAATGTGATCACATCAGCATTGTAAGTGCTCTCTGCATATAAAGGAAGAAGATTGATTTAGGCTATACTGAGGAGACAGCCGCAGGCTAAGAGGAGCTTATTGCACGGCTTGTTGTCCCAGCTTTTTATTCACTGGCAGCAAGGATATGTGATGCTTTTGGAAAATGGCTGTCTTGATGAGACCCCTGATTGTAAAGGACTTTCAAACTGGGAACTATACAATGTTTGATGCTGAGTGGATAACTTTTTCCATTTTTTTAAAGGTCACTATGGCTTTCACCTTAAAAAAATACCTTCAATGGCTCCCACCCCAATGGCTGTGTGGGTCACTTTCCATTAATTGATATTTGGCATGCAAACTTTATTGGAACTAGGGATCTGCTGTGAAATAGTTTGCCACTTACCAGTGGTGGTAGATTCTATAAACAGAAGTTTAGTTTTTATCACAACCATTGTTATCTCTGCATCATACCTGTACTATGCTTTTATTCTTATACTTATCATTTATCATACTTATGTGGGGAGAAAGTACAGTTTTTGAAAGCTGAAGTGGAAACTAAGAATCCTAACAAACAATAACAAATAGCAACACTGAGTTCATATGCATTAAGAATTTACTAATAAGTTCAGTGGCAACCTTTGAACTGTGGATCCAAAGATCTTGTAATGAAATTATTCTGAAGATAGTTTGTAGATTTGCAGATCTGTCCTATGCAAAGCTAGGCCACTCAAAACCCATTGAAAACAATAGGCTAAGATGAAGTAACTTCCCATAAAATTGCGCTGTCAGAATAATAATCCTGAATTATGAAATTTGGTCTTTTTAAACATGACTAAAGCTAGAACCTTGGACCTTGAAATTCAGAATCTGCTGCCTCACAAGACCTAAGCAAGAAAGCTGAAATAGTCTGCATTTTAAGAATGCAACAGCCAATGGGCTTTTTTTGACATTTTTCTTGAATAAATGACATTTTTCTTGAATAAACTGAACTGAAAGGGGGAGGGCATTCCAAAAGTAAGGTGCCACCAATGAAAATGCCATGTCTATAGTTTCTCTCTTCCTCATCCTTCAGGCAAGGACAAAGAAAGTAGTGGATGGGAGGCACATATCAATTGGCAGGCTAGATGGGAAGAGGCAATTCATCAAAGACCCCACTGTCATCTCCTCCTCCACACAATTTTGCATATTTAAGCAAGAGAACACTATTAAGTCCCTTCCCCTAACCCACTTCCTCATGCTTCCATTCCCATTCTCTTTCACACTCACCTTGGCTTCTCTCAATACTGACTCAAGCAAATCTAGAAAGGCAATATATGAATATTTTAAATAGATAAGCAAACAAAAGGGAAAGAACTAATGCAGCACTGGTGCCAATTCCCTTTTCATGGAGGAATGCATCAGATATATTCTTTGGTCTCTGAGTCTCATAAGAGCATTTTCTCTCCTCATACTATCCTGGATTTTCTAGAAGCTACCTAAGACACCCTTTGGCACCTGGCGAACTACCAGTTTCTCTTGATCAACCTGTTGGAGACTCCTGGTTTAAGAAAGACTTAGCAACAAAGTTCTCTTTGATGGAAAATTTGTGTATAACTCTGCTGATAGGAAAATGCCCCTTTCAGATCAATTATATACATGGTCATTCACTACCTCCCTCTTGCTGACCTTTTCCAATAAAACCCTCCAAGAAAACCAGTTGCCAGATCTGATTTCCAGTTGTTACTCTCATAATTTTTATCAAGTTGAATTAATTATTAACCATATTACTGAACAGGGCATTTTTTGGTGAAGGTTTTAACATCTGAATGTCGATCCTTAGGCCGAGTTCGGACTGGCAGTTTGCCCGGAGAGAGGTGCATTTCAGCAGTGTTTCACAAGCAGATTAAAGGGGCCATTCACACAGGCGCATCTGTCTGATGTTCCCCAGCAGTACTCAACCCATCTTGTAACACTTCATTCCCGAGTTTAAAAGATACCTGTTAAAAGTGGTATCAAACCCCGGAAAGCATGTCTATCCTGCATATATCCCACACCAACACAGTGTGAACACTAAAATCTGTATTTTTGCTTGTGTGCATGTGCGCATGAGCGCTTATGTGCATAAGCACATATCTCCAGATTAGTGAAACAGAAAGCCATGCCTTACAGCCACGCCTTCAGGCCAACAATGTGAACATTCCCTCATGCCTTCTCCCCAGTATGCTATGGCATCAGTCGGCGCAGTGTGACCGGGAAAACCCAGAACAGTTTGTTCCGGGGCTTTTTTGCCATGCCTCGCTCCTGCTTCAAACTGCCAGTCTGAACTCAGCCTTAGTTTGTGGAATAAATACAACCCAAATTCTTGAGTTACATTTACTTTTAAACCATATTTTCAAAGTATAATACAAATAACTGAAAACTTTTTTGTTACTTCTGATTTGAAATGACCTCAACTGTTAAACTATCTGACTCCCAATCTGGCACCCACTGAAGCAGATCATATTTAAAGTTCTTTAATGCAACAGAGTCCACAAGTGAGTAGTAGATGCAGAGCTGCACTTATTGAAGATGTAACAAGAATCACCCCAGCTCAATAGCCCCACAAGCACACTATTGCATGAATAAGAAATGCATGAACTGCATCAAATGCATGAACAGTCGTTTGAATTTCTGGCATTTCCATAATGATGTCATGTTGACTCACATAACTATTCAAACATAAATACTTTTTTGCTCTTTGATATATCAGCTGCATCACTGACTAATGTGGGAAATGTGACAACCTGGCAATACAGCACCTGGTTTTTGAAAAATAATTTATGTTCCTAATGTCATTCAATATCTGGGATTCATATTTTTTTCTGAGAATGAGCTCCAGATGAAGACTTGATGTGGTGTAGTGGTTAGAGTATCAAGCTAGGATCTGGGAGACTCAGACTCAAAACTCACTTCTGCCATGGTCTCCTTGGGCCAGTTCCACACAATCAACCTAACCTACCTCACAGGGCTGTTATTACGATAAGATGGAGGAAAGGAGATCAATGTAAGTGGCTATAGGCCTCACTGGGGTGAGAGGTGGGGGTGTGAATGACCTAAATAAATGTAACCAGAAGCATTTTATAACTAAAACGGGGAAAGAAAAAGGGAGGAAAAAATTAAAAATCAAATGTGATTGTTTTCATCACCATCTGCCACTATTTCTTTCATTTGTATTTGTTGAGAAAACATGATTATAAATTAATGTGAAGTTCCATTGCATTTATTCTTCCTTCCTTCCTTCCTTCCTTCCTTCCTTCCTTCCTTCCTTCCTTCCTTCCTTCCTTCCTTCCTTCCCTCCCTCCCTCCCTCCCTCCCTCCCTCCCCCCTCCCTCCCTCCCTCTTACTAGGGTAATACAGCTCTCTGGTCAGTCAAGTTGCATTGCCTTCTCATCAGTAACACATCCCCCCCCTTAATCAGCATCCCTTTGTCCTGAGTTTGCCAAATAGGGACTCAGTCTTCAGAGCTCTCACTGGAAATGATTTTTGGCACTCATTACACACTCTTCAAGCCTATGTCTCTTAACACAAAAAAATAATATATTGTGATTTGTTTCATATAAATAGCCACATTTATCAAGAACCAGTGTCACTTTATGATTTGCAAATTTTACCAAAATATGCTAGGAGGCAACAAGTCATTTTTGGGGAAACTTATCAGATTTCACCCTAAATTCAAGTCTGTGTCAATGTTATAGTAAATAGAGATAAATTCTTAACATTTTTGCAAGAGTTTTTAAAAAATATTCAGCACAGGAGTGCTAGGAAAAGTGAGAATTCCAATTGTCAGCTCTTAGCAGTTTCATATTCACTAATGTCAGGAAATTGTGTCCTGAGAAACAAACACAAAGTGAAACCAAAGCTGCAGTTTGCAGAACAATATGTATTCTTTTCTTTGCTTGATATTTTACTTGAAGGCTGATTATTTTGTTTTCACTTTTGAACACTCTTTGTCTTGGAAAATTCAGCTTGGAATACAATTTCTTTGACAAGCTTCATGGCCAGTGGCTGAACAATTATTTTGAAATATCCCAGGACAAACTATTTCACAGCTATTACACCATACAAAACAACACCAGAACTGTCAGTTCTAGATAGAACATCATATTCTACATTGGAATCCACATCAGCAGATGTTCTTGTTAAAAGCTGTGGTTCCTTTAACTGATTATCGTTGGTGTGCCCTTCAAGCCCTAGTGGTGACAGTCCAATTGATGGCTCGCTGATTTAACATCACATTTTTTACAATCAACAACCCTAAGAGATTAAGAAGGTTTGTCAGAAAGATATCAAGAGAAGTTAAGGGATTAATTTCAAGAGTCATTTTAAATTAACTGCTAATGGCTAGCTTTCTTTGAAAATACTGTTATAGATGGCTGTAACTGGCTGCAATAATAAATGACAAGAGAACTTTTTAAAACAGTAATTGGGCTGTGTTGAGAATTAGATAATTTTAGAATTCCTAAATAGTATTTTTAGTTTTTCCTAATGTGGACATTTTTCATTTATTAATCTAAGTGAGTTTTCTGCATAATTTGTTTCTCATTAAGAACATGATGAAACAATGGTTGACATGACAATATGGCGCAATTAAAATTAAAACAGTTTATACCAGTGTAGGCCTTCCTACTGGTGACAATAGTTAGCATGTTTAACAAAATGATCTGGAAATGAGAAATGACTTATTTGTAAAGAAAAGAAAAATGCTGACTAAAATCTTTAAAAGGGTGTGATTGTTTCACACACATCAATTGTTTCACATGTTTCTCGGTTGCCAGTGACAAGGTTTACAACTTCAGTGAGAGGCTCATCTCCTGCTGGTTCCCTGGGCCTCAGGTTGATCTATGCTGCAGAATTTTGTACCCTAGTCTAGGGTTTCTAACCTCCAGGTGAGGCCTGGAGATCCCCTGGAATTACAACTGAGCTCCAGACAACAGAGTAGGATTGCCAACTTCGAGGTGAGGGCTGGAGACCTCCCAGAATTACAACTGATCTTCGGACTACATCTCTCTTCCTTATTTTTTCCTCCTGGAGAAAATGGCTGCTTGGAAGGTGGGGTTCATGGCATTATACCCTACTAAGGTCCCTCCCCTTCCTCAACCCTATTCTCCCAGGCTCCACCCTCAAGTGTCCAGGTATTTCTGGAGCCAGAGCTGTCAAACCTACTGCAGACTTCAATTCCATTGGTGGCCCAAATCTCCAGGAATATCCCAACCCAAAGTTGGCAACCCTATAATCTACCCTCCTTAAAGACATTGTAATAAATATTAGCATACTTACATTCTTTATCTGTTATTGAATTGTGACATTTCACACAAGTGTGAGGAGTGAAATTTGAATATAGCCCTATTTTATTTTATTTTTGGGGGGAAATATTAAATGTCAAGTCGACTTTTTACCATCTTCGGCTGATTCGGCAGTTGGTCCCGTTTCTCGACCGCGAAGACCTGGCCACAGTGATTCATGCAATGGTCACCTCGAGGCTAGATCACTGTAATGCCCTCTACATGGGGCTGCCTTTGGGGCAAATCCGGAGGCTGCAGCTAGTGCAGAATGCTGCAGCCAGGCTGTTGACGGGCACCCCTAGGCGGGAGCACATCCAGCCTGTGCTGAAAGCGCTGCACTGGCTGCCTATAGCATACCGGATCCGCTTCAAAGTGCTGGTGCTTACCTTTAAAGCCCTATATGGCCAGGGTCCGGCATACCTGAGGGACCGCCTTTCCCCATATATGCCCCAAAGAGCACTTCGGTCTGAATCGCAACATCGCCTGACGGTTCCTGGCCCTAAGGAGGCCAGGCTGGCGGCCACGAGGGCTAGATCATTCTCAGTGGTGGCTCCTATCTGGTGGAACGAGCTCCCGGAGATCAGGGCCCTGCGGGACCTTTTGCAGTTCCGCAGGGCCTGTAAGACGGAGCTCTTCCGCCAGGCGTTCGAGTAGGAGCCGCCGCTGTCCTTTCCCCCCTCTTGGCTGCCATTTCCCCCCCCCCATGCTAACTTTACCAACTGTGTGGTGGAGGAAGGGGATAGTGAAGTCTGTGGGGCCTGCCACGACCAACATCGTTGGGTCTAACACTGCTGTGTCTAATGTTCATCTGAAGCCATCGGGTTGAGACAGTAGCACTTATGATGTGGGTACGTTTTAGTATTTTTATATGTGTATATGCTTATGTTTTAACTTGTTTCCTTGGCATTGGTTGCCCTTTGTAAGCCGCCCTGAGCCCGCCTGCGGGGAGGGCGGGGTAGAAATAGAATGTATAAATAAAATAAAATAAATAAATGAATAAAAAGTAGGAAACATGGAAAAAAGAAAAACTGAAATCATACAGAAATATAACAACGGAGGGGGAAGGAAAAGAAAAAGGGGGCACAGACATAATAAGCTTCCAATTTTCTATATGACAAATATAGTTTTGATTGCAAAGTTTTCCTTGCTTATATATAAAAAACAAGAACTCTCTCTTTTTGTTTCCCCTTACACAAATTTCTTATTCAGAAAAACCACAAATCATCAAGCCATCCTTATCTTTTTAATGCAAAAAGTAAGTAAAATAATCTATCGTAAGTAAAATAATTATCTTTTCCCTCAATATTATAAATTTAGACATAGCTATAAGCTCCAACACCTTCTCTAGGCATTCTTCTACTATAGGTATTGTCAGACATTTCCATTTCCATGCATTTAACATTTTCATTGCCATAGTCAAATATAGGAACAAAATCCATATTTTCTTTCCAACTGATTATCCATAAAACCTAACAAAAAGGACTCTGGATTCAGCTATATCTTAGTCTTTAGAATCTTCTGCAAATTTCATATCTTCCTCTTCCCCTTGCAGAGAATTGGCCAAAAGCAGGGGTCTTTTGGGGGGGGGAGCACACCAGAGCACGGGAGCTCAGGAGCCAAGCCCCGCCCCCAGCCGGCGTCCCGGGAGTCTTTCAGGCAGCCGAATGTCAATTTCAGCTCCATTATACCCTATGGGCCATTGAAGTCAATAGTGAAAACATAGGGTATATTCTGCGGGCTGGAGGGGAGGGGGTTTGAGGGAGAGGCTCCACACTCACAGGATAGCTGATGGAGCCTCTCTCCAAGATACCCACCAAGTTTCAAGTACATTGGACCAGGGGGTCCAATTCTATGGGCCCCCAAACAGGTTGCCCCTATTCCCTCAATTGTTCTCTATGGTGGGAAAATAAGTTACTTTTTTCCCACAATAGAGAACAATGGAGGGAATGGGGCAACCTGTTTGGGGGCCCATAGAATTGGACCCCCTGGTCCAATGTACTTGAAACTTGGTGGGTATCTTGGGGAGAGGCTCCATCAGCTACCCTGTGAGTTTGAAGCCTCTCCCTCAAACCCCTCCCCTCCAGCCCCCAGAATATAACCTATGTTTTCACCATTGACTTCAATGGCCCATAGGATATAATGGGGCCGAAGTGCCACCGAATTTCTTTCATTCCCTCCTTTCCTTCACTCTTTTCCCTCTTTCCCTCCTTCTTCTCTTCTCTTCTCTCTTTCTTTCTTTCCCACCTTCTTCTCTTCTCTTTTTTCCTCCTTTCCCTGTTTCCCTTCTTCTTTCCTCTTTTTCTTTCCCTCCTTCTTTCCTTCTCCTTCTTTCCCTCTTTCCTTCCTTCCTTCCTTTTCTCTACTCTCTCTCTTTCCTTCCCTCTTTCCTCCTTCTGTGGCCCAACTCTCATGAGAAGGAGTTTAAACTTTAAACCCCTTCTCTCTTAGCTCCCCCACCCAGAGCAGCTGGGGAAGGGAAGGGAGGCTTTTGAAGATGCCTCCCCCTTTTGCTTCCCCTTCTGACATAACTTCCAGTGATGTCAGGGGGCGTGGCATATGCTAATAGCCTAATAGCTCATTAGCATACCATATGCTAATGAGCTCCTGCAGCTGTTTTTCTACAAAAAGACCCCTGGCCTTTTCTACAAAAAGACCCCTGGATCTTAGTAATACAATCCTATCTCTGAAGTCTTCATCAGTTTCTTCTTGGAATATATCCCTATTTTAAAAGTCCATGTATATGTAAAAGTAATGGCTGAAGGATGGACTAGAATTAGGGAAGGGCTACAGATTGCAATGCAAAGTAGTAAAGGAAAATAATAGAATGGGAAGAACTAGAGATCTCTTCAAGAAAACTGGAGAAATCAAGGGAACGTTCCGTGCAAAGCTGGCTATGATAAAACAATATGGACCTAACAGAAGCAGAAGAGATTAGGAAGTATTTTGGCAATCCCCTCTTCCATGACAATAAATCAGTATTAGAGAACGGGCAATACACAAAGCCCACTGGACCTGCAGCCGTTATGACCTCTCTCAAAGGCATCACCGACTGAACAAACTTAGCAAACTGTACTAGTACTTTATCCTCATCAGGGGAAGAAGTAAATGGAACAGGATCATTAATGTTATTTCCAGGAAATTTACAACCTAGGGTTAAGTTCTTTCGCTGACCATCTGGCGTAGTAAGAGATTCATGCATCTGTATATCTGCCTTTGTAGGATTATTTGAGAGAGTCACCACTGACCTCCTCTGTTCCTCTCCCCCCCGAGTCACAGATTCAACCTTAAGAGTGCGGGGGGGGCTAAAGAAAAAAGATGAAGGAAGGAAGAAGGTGGGTCAGTTAAAGCTGAAATGTCAAAGGTTTCAATGCCATTCTTCCCTACATGCTGAATCCCAAAAGATTCCCCCCCCCACACTCCCTGCAAAGCTCCAAATTTTGGGGAAGACAGAGGAGAAGAAAGGCCTCCCTCCCACACAGGAGGAGGAGAATGTTCAGCTGTAGTTGTAACCGTTACCAAATGCCCTGAGGGTATACTTTTAACAGGACTAACAGAAGAATGAGCAGAACCATTAGCTGGAGCCAAAACAGAGGAATGAGCTGGATTCACAGAGGAATGTGCTGGAGGGGCTGGAGGTGGAGTGTGTAAGAGATTCACTGGTGGAGGTGGCAGAGATGTAAAAGACAAAAGGTCCATAGGATCCTCGGGGGGGGGGGGGACTGCAAATCCTCAGAATCGGGCTGAGCACCCTCCCCCTCCCAGAATCCTTCCCCTTCTTTTCCCCCTCCTCCTTTCATTCTAAAGCATGCACTTTGACAAATCTGGGAGGCAGACTAATAGAACCATATTTAAGATTTTCTCTTAAAGTCATTTGCAAAGATCTTGACAGAGGGCCATTATTATCTAACAATATTCCTCTAGTCATAGCAGATAACCAAAACTCAGCATAATCACATTCTTCCAATTTGCCATGGTCATTACAATACCCCCACAAGGCTCTCACAAGCTGGACATCAAATGAACCATGAGCTGGCCATTTCCCCCACTCAAGGGGATATCCTGGCCAAGCTGTCATACAAAACTTAGCAAGCTTATCAACTGAATATTGCAAATCCTTGAATCTCTTTCCCCCCTCCTCCAGACCCACTGCAGTATTCCAATTCTGTACCATACACATCAAAGGAGTCCGAACCTTAATCTTACTTCCCCAATTCCCCATCTTAACCCAGACAACACACAACTCACAGGCAACCCAGAAACAGGGGAGACTAAGCCACACAGGGGAAACAACAAAGCACACACACACAAGACCACAAACACCCCAAAGACCCAGCCACCAGAAACAAATTGTCCCAATACTCTGAAACCCACAACCAGCTACCCTTCAGGTGCCACACCCCTGTTCCCAAGTAAGGGAGATTGACAAAGGATTTACAGACCCACCCAAAAAGGTACCTTTATTGGCTGACAGAAGCTGGTTCCTCGTCACTGGACTCCAAGGGTCCGCCTACTGATGCCCAAGACAGCCACTTCCACAGGCAGGCCTGAGGCCAGAGAATAGGTGGGAAAAAAACAGCCAGGTGCACCTTCCTTCAAAGCATCCAGCCCCCCCCCCCGCTTCCAGCAGCAAAATCTGAGTCACCAGCAGTGGAGCCCCACGTTGGGCGCCAAATTTGTTGTACAAATAAATTTCCAGCCGGGAAAAATGGAGTCAAAAATGAGGAGGAAGATCTTAGTGTTTTAATTGCAACCAAAACATCCAAAAACAGGCCAGATAGCCCAAAATCCACTGCTTTCTGATCATAATCAGGAAATACATGACATTTTATATTTCAAATGACATCATCACAGCATCATCATGAAAATAATATTCAAAAAACATAATTGGTTACAGAAAATTAAACATCATCTAAATAAAAATTCCCTTATTGTCTATGCAACAGCATCAATTGCTTATGTAATCTTAACCCTAAGCACTATCAAGCAAGATTTCTATACACCCAAACAAAGGTGTTTTTTTCTGATACAGAGCTAAGAATCCTTTTTGACCCAGACACTGCAGAATTGTAACCTAAACAATTAAAAACCATGAACTTTATATCTAACTTTCCCGTCTGCTAGCATCAGCTAGAGAAATTAATGCAACCTAGAAGGAAAAGGCCTACTGCTTAATAGACCCATATTACATCCTAAGAAAATCTTGCTTAAGAAGAAAGCCCTATAAAACCAGAAGAATATGAATAATCAAAAGGAAATAAATGTTATAATCAAATCTATACTACAATAGCAAGAATACATAGAAGACCTATACAAGAAGGACCTCAATGTCTTTGACAACCACCATGGTGTGATCACTGACCTCGAGCCAGACATTCTGGAGTGCAAAGTCAAATGGGCCTTAGAAAGCATTGCTAACAATAGAGCTAGTGGAGACGACGGTATCCCAGCTGAGCTATTCAAAGTCCTAAAAGATGATGCTTTTAAAGTGCTGCACTCCAAATACCAGCAAATTTGGAATATGCAACAGTGGCCACAGGACTGGAAAAGGTCAGTTTACATTCCAATCCCAAAGAAGAGCAATGCCGAGGAATGTCCAAACTATCTCAAAATTGCGCTCATTTCACATGCTAACAAGGTCATGCTCAAGATCCTACAAAGCTAGGCTTCAGCAGTATGTGGACAGAGAACTGCCAGAAGCACAAGCTGGGTTTCAAAGCGGCAGAGGAACTAGAGATCAAATTGCCAACTTTCACTGGATTATGGAGAAAGCAAGGGAATACCAGAAAAACATTTACTTCTGCTTCATTGACTACACTAAAGCCTTTGATTGTGTTGATCACACCAAACTGTGGCAAGTCCTTAAAGAGATAGGAGTACTAGACCACTTCACATATCTCCAGAGAAACCTGTATAAGGGTTAAGAAGCGACAGAACCAGACATGGAACAACTGATTGGTTTAGCATAGGAAAAGGAGTACAACAAGGATGTATATTGTCACCCTGCTTATTTAATTTATATACAGAGTATATCATGAGAAATGCCAGCCTGGATGAATCACAAGCTGGAATTAAGACTGCCAGGAAAACCACCAACAACCTCACATATGCAGACTATACCACTCTAATGGCAGAAAGTGAAGAGGACCTAAAGAGTCTCTTGCTAAGGATGAAAGAGGAGAATGCAAAAGTGCGCTTGAAACTCAACATCAAAACAAAAACAAAAAACCCTAAGATCATGGCATCCGGCCCCATCACTGCTTGGCAAATAGAAGGGGAAATCATGGAAGCAGTGACAGAATTCACTGCAGACGGTGACTGCAGCCATGAAATTAAAAGACTCCTGCTCCTTGAGAGGAAAGCTATGGCAAACCTAGACAGCATAATGAAAAGTAGAGACATCACCCTGCTAACAAAAATCTGTATGGTCAAAGCAATGGTATTCTCAGTAGTAAAGTATGGCTGTGAGAGCTGGACCATAAGGAAGGCTGAACACTGAAGAATAGATGCTTTCGAATTATGGTGCTGGAGAAGACTCTTGAGAGTCCCCTGAACTGCAAGGAGATCAAATCAATCAGTCCTAAAGAAAATCAACCTTGACTGTTCCCTGGAAGGCCAGATACTCAGGCAAGGTTAGGCAACTGCCTTAGGGCACCACCTCCAGAGAGTGCTACTGGCCTGCCCATATGGACACACACCAGCCCTGCTCACTAGTTGACTTTCCCAGCGCCATGGCTCTGTCTGACCTTCCGCCCTCCATGGCTCTGTCTGACCATCCGCAAGTGTGTGCCGCAACAGAAGAGAGCCCAGCAGCCACGAGGCACCCAGCAGCTGCTGCCTCTGCCCCCAAAGAAACTTCAGCAAGGTCCTGGAGGGTGGCAAAGCAAGGGTGGGGTTTTGGGGCCACCCAACAGCACAATGTAAGCAGAGCGCAAGCTGGCGCCATTCTAACCTGCCCCTGCCACTGCGCTGAGGGGGTTTCCTGTGCCTCAGTTAAATGAGAAGGGGGGAGTCTCCCCAACAGCTCTGCACACAGGTCTCCCGCCGCATGTGGGGACATCCCTGCCTGAGAGGCACTGGGCCTTATCTTGCCAAGGCCCACCAGGCACGGTGGGCCAGAGAGAGAGGCGGGTGGGTGGAAGAGAAAGCCCAGGCCCCCAAAAGAGCTTCTGAGGACAGGCTGCGCCAGGCAGGGAGGTGAGGCAAGTGAGGCTACTGCAGGGTGGGCAAGAGGTAGGGCCTTTTCAATATGGTAAAGGTGGGCAAGAGTGCTTCTGAGTGGGTGCAAAGCACCAGGAGGAGCTTCCCCCCATTTAAGGCTTCATCAGTGCAGCGTCGGGGTGTGTGTGTGAAATCACGGCTCCTGAATCTGCCGCTGTCCCGGCTTGTGAGGTGGCAGTTGAGAACCAGGGCATGCGAGCCTGCCATGCTACTCCCATGATGACTTCTGATTTGGAGCCCCCTGGATTTCTCAGAAACCTTGCTTAGTCCTGGGTAAGAGAGCCTGCTCACTCTGTGAGGAAAGAAGGATTGGCAGCAGCAGCCCTCCCACTCCCTCCCACTGCCCAGCCTCTCCCCCCTCCCGCACCCTTTCACATTCCCGCCATCTAGTTGTGATGAAAGGGCCCCCTCCTCCCCCTCCAGCAGCCCCCCTACTATGCCCCCATCTCTGCCCCCTGCCCCCCATGAAGATGAAGAACAGGCTGTCTTCCATGTGTGTCTGTGTGGTAGGTGTCTGCCTCTTCTATCTTTCTCTGGATCCCCCCTCCAGCCCCCAAACCACAGTGACCCCCCATCTTCACTTGTAGAAAATGGCCACTTCAGAAGGTAGATTTTATGGCATTATACCCCATTGAAGTCCTTTCTCTCCTCAGGCATTGCACAAATCTCCAGGTATTTCCCAACCTGGAGTTGCTAACCCTAGTGAATGTCCCCCCTAGGGATACAGCCCATTCTACTCCCTCGGAATTCTACCAGGTCATTTGGATTAGATGAGGCAATTGGCTGTCTTTTGTATTTTTCATTCTTCCTAAAATACATTTATGTTTGAAAATTGGGGGGTGCACGGGGGGGGGGTGCCAGAAGGTAGCCTTGCCTACTGTGTAAAAAAACCTGGCACCAGCCCTGCAGATATTGAAGCTGAAGCTCAAATACTTTGGCCACCAAATGAGAAGGGAGCACTCACTGGAGAAGACTATGATGCTGGGAATGATTGAAAGTAAAAGAAGAAGGGGATGGCAAAGGATGAGATGGTTAAACAGTGTTATCGATGCAATGAACTTGGAATTGAGTGGACTCCAGAGGGCAGTGGAGGACAGGAGGGTCTGGTGTGAGGTGGTCCATGGGGTTGTGAAGAGTTGGACTCAACTGTGAGACTGAACAACAACAATAAACAACAGATTGGTGATTATTTCAAATACCTCATTGTTGCTGTTTTAATTTGAAAAATCCTGTTTCAATTTTCATATTGTGGGAACTAAAAACAACATTTTATTTTATTGACATTTTAAAATTCTTCCTACCATTTGTTTCCTCAAAAATATACTTGGTATTCAAAGTTTTTAATGCATCAAAATTCTGGGTGAATCTAACAAGTTTTTTCTCTTGTGAAGAAAGAACTGGGGTTCCTTTGACCATCCAGAAAAGCTATTCTGGGACTCATGGGACCTGCACAGACAGAAACTATGTGAGACAGAAGCTATAATCGAGGGGAATTAGGACACTGAGTGAAAAGCTGGCTGGATCTAGCTTTCTATGTTTAAAATAAATTACGAACATTGTACAAATAAATACCATATAAAACTAGATTCAGGTGGGTAGCCATGTTGGTCTGAAGCAGCAGAACAAAGTTTGAGTCCAGTGACACCTTAAAGGCCAACAAAGTTTTATTCAAGGGATAAGCTTTTGTGTGCAAGCACACTTCCTGCCCCCCTTCCTAGATGTAATGGTTGAGGAAATTCAGTTTCACAGTATCTGAGGAAGTGTGCTTGCACATAAACGCTTATCCCTTGAATAAAATATTGCTGGTCTTAAAGGTGCCACTGGACTCAAACTTTTTTCTACCGTATAAATCTGTACCACATCCATACAAAATATAAACCATGCTACAAAACCATCTATGAAAAACTGAGAACAGGAATCTTTGATTAAAGTATGAATGTATAAGAAGGAACACACAGGCACTTGTGGTGGAGGAAAAATTATTTCTCCCCATCTCCCTTCTCATGCTGGTTCAGCCACTTCTGCCCACCAGTACCTGGTTACGTCCCTGTCTTCAGCTTTGATTTTCCTACACCTTTTTGCTTTGCACTGCTTCCTTCCTCCTCCCATTTCCTTTTCTGTGGCTGGCTGGCTTCCGGAATCTGCAGGCTCTAAACAGATGAGATCCTAATCATTCTTATTGATTGCGCTGGCAAATCAAAATGGCCCCGGAGATTTCATGAGCCCTTCTTGTGTCTTTAGAGCTGTTACCTCTTGTGATATCTACACATTTGCAGACATTGCAATTAAATGGAAGACAATGCAATTAAATTTCTTCCCCCCCTTTTCATGTTAAAGCATTCAAATTTTCCAGCAAATCCAGAGGTTCCCTTGAATTTTCAGAAATCTTTACGTGAGCCATGTGTAGTGTGTAGCCATTCTTGGCTATTAGATACATGATCTACAAAGAAACATGATTAGGAACATTTACTACTCAACTTGTGTCTAGAATGTCCCAGATTCAATCCCCCATAGTTAAAAAGATTTTAGGTACCTGGGTAGAGGAAGGATTTCTATTTCAGACTCGATAATCCATGGGCAAGATGGACTGATTCACTGTCAGGCAGCTTCATATGTTCAATTATTTTGTCTGATATGTTAGTTTTGTATGTGGAAGAGGTTATTTAGAGAGAACTGAAACATTTGATCTCCTCTTGCAGTGTGAATGGCATAGTTTAACAACAGATTCTTTGTGCCATGAGCTTGCTGGAGTGTATTTCAGCTGAGACAACTATCATATGTTAGATTCCGTATTTGTAAACAGTCAAACATCATCAGTACTTAGGGCCTTTAGCCATCAACAAATTTGGACAAATAGATGCAGTCAAATGAAATTTTAAAATAATCCTATGAATGTAAATTCTGGAATAGTTTCTCAGGAACAGCTGTAAGAACAAAGAGTATTGTCCCCTGTGTATGTTTATGTAGGGCATCTCACAACTTTGATGCTCATACTACAGTGTAACCCAGTGGGGGGGAAGGGTTTTTTGGCTTCCAAGATTACCCTTCCCCCTTGAAAAATCAGAAACTTCCCCAAGTAGATTGAAGGGCATGCCCTTCTGCATGAGAACTTGTGACAGATGGATTCTGCTAACCTTTGTGACTGCTTGGTCAGCCTATTGGGAATAAGGAAACTGTATTCCTCCTACTGTAGGGAGGGAAGACAGCATGGCATAGCCCGATCTCATCATATCTCTGAAGCTAAGCATGGTCAAAACTTGGAAGGGAGACCTCCAAGGAAGACTCTGCAGAGGAATGCAAAGGCAAGCTACCTCTACTTCTCACTTGTCTTGAAGGCCTCTTGCTGGGGTCACCACACCAGGGCTTTTTTTTTTTTTAAGAGAGGTTCCAGAACTCTCAAGAAAAAAAATGAAGTTTTCAGTCTGTATACTGAAAACTCATGAACTTTTAAATAATTTTAAAAGAATTTTGACGAAGAGCTTCTGGAACTCCATTCCAGTGTGTTCCCCCTGAAGAAAAGTCCTGAGGGGTCACCATAAGTTGGCTGCAACTTGACTGAACTTTACACACACAAATACCCCCCCCGGACTAACTATCAATTTGGAGGCAGCAAAATCAGTCCCTGTAGCATGTCGCACACCTTTCCTTTAGTCATTTGGGACTAATTGCTTAGCAGCCAATTTACAGTGGTTCACTTCTCTGCCTATAGCACAATGTTGTCTGGATTAGTTATATGGGGAGGGCTGTCTTGTAGTGAAGAAGGATAACATTTAAAGACCCTTGTGAACTCTATGATGAACACCATGCCATTAAGACCATGTCACTGCATTACTCCACTACTGATGAAAACCCTTTAACTAATGTTGATTAGCTGAGAAGGGAGAAAATAGAACTCTGCTGTTCTGTTTGAATTATTGTTAAGGTTGTATTTGTATTTCTGTTTTTTACCCCTCTCATCAGTTGTTTGTAACTAAGCTAGAAAGAATCTATTTTGGCTGAAACCCAGAAGCCTGGTGCTCAGCTTGAGTGGAACATTATTTTTTTTAACTTTGAAAATATTTATTGAATCATGTTTTAATTAGCAGGGAAAAAACATTTTGTTTATTTTCAGCAGAATTTTTTCCCTCCACATTTAAAGGGTAAAATCTACCCGCTTTGTGTTCCACTTGCATAAAGGTGACATTTTCATGGATGGTTGCTTGGCACAAGGCACAGCAATGTACTTGATTTCCTGCCCTTACTTTTTGGAAGAGACAGAATTGGCAGCTCCAGCTATGCGTGGGGAGCTTCTCTCTGCATTTTGGTCTCCAGATGAAACACAATCATATTTAACTCATATTTGTATGTTCTTTTGATGTCTGTGTACATAAAGATATTTTTCCTACATGGAAACTCTTCGCAACTTCCTAAATATTAAACAACCACATCTCTTAAGAGGCTGCTTGGAGTGAATAGTAGTTTTGGTGTGGGTGAAGCAAGGAGCCCACTAGAAATGGTAGATTTAAGTGTCCTAGAGAACAAGGTCATTTTGTCCCCTGAAGACAATGTTCACAGCTGTAATTAGGGTTGCCAGCCTCCAAGTGGGGTCTGGAGATCTCTCAAAATTACAACTTATTTCCAAGTTACAGAGATCAGTTCCCCTGGAGAAAATGGCTGCTTTGGAGGATGGACTCTAGAGTGTTAAACCCTGCCAAAGGCCCCCCTTATGGTTGATGATCTGACTTTTTTTGTGTATTATGGCTGAAGATCTGTTTTTCTCTTTAATTATGTTTTTGAAAAAAATCTATCAAATTATAATTAAAAAAAAAAACCAAGGCCCCCTTCCCCAGGATCCATCCCCAAATTTCCACATCCTGGAGTTGGCAGCTGGAAGATCTCCATTGATTTTGAATGCCTTGGTGGAAGCAGTAGCTAAGGGTGTACATCAGCAGCTTTCGCCCCATTGCTGTATGAAGGACAGGGACCTTGCAATGGTAGTACAGGTATATTCGAGTCCAGTACCACTGAAACTATGTGCAACTGTAGCCTACATGCTGGAAACTTCCCAAATTGAGTACTAGCTTATAAATGGAAAATTTTAAAATGAATAAATGAAAGAAAGAGAGGTTCAGTAAAATCCAAGGTATGTGCTTCTGAACCCACTGATTTCAATGTGCTTTGAAGGACTGAGATTGTACTATAAAACAGTTATGGCACAAGCCTATACAGATCCCATTTTGATCAATGGGGCTTGCTTTAGGCAAGTGTGCATAGAAATTCAGCCTTTGACAGACAAAAATGTTTTCAGACTGCAGCTCCCTCTTATGTTTCTGTCAGTGTTGTGGTGATTCCAATGATTGTGCTATCTGTGTGATTAGTTTACACTGACTTTTTTTCTTTTGTTTCTCCTCTTCAGTCTTTCATCCCTTCGGATTCACATTGAAAGATTGTTTTGTGTGTCCTCCCCATTTTTGTTTTGCACACGTGCAGAAGTGCTTGTTGGATTCTCTGGACTAGGTACTGCCAGGGAACCACGAAAAAATAGCAGAGTGCTCAAAGGCTTAAACGCAGCAAAGCTTGGGGCTTAGTATGGCAACAGACTTACAAAGTCACACAGAATCATCAGTCAGTTCTAAAACTAATAAGTAACATTTATTAAAGGAAATACATGGTTGAGAGTGCAGGTAAGAAATAGATATAGATTGCCTATTCTAACTAGCTAGATGGAGTTGGATGCTGGACGCATGTCCAGCCTCCATGGTGCAAGATGGAGATCAAGCACCTTCTCTGTGTATGGGAGAGAGAGGGGAGAGAGTGAGGGAGCAGAAGCAGAGGAAATTACCCCTAGGAGTAGCATTCTACTTCAAAGGAAATGATCAGATAGCAGGAAGGAAAGGATGCTCTGTGTGTCCTGACCTTGCTATCTGTCTAAACTCTTTGGTGCCATCTTCTCAAGTCCGAGGCAAGAGACAGTGCCAAGTCCTGCCAACACTTCTTGGAAAGAAGGAGAGGGGAATTTCAGAACAGGAGCTCTGCCCCATGAGGAGTCTGAAGGCCGCACCCCCACCTCCACCTGGCCCCACCCAAGCCAGTAGAGAGCAGTGGGAGCCCCATCTGGAGAAAGTCTGTCACCACCAGAAATGGCAGCCATAGTGACTCCTCTTTCCCTCCATGCAAGCACCATGGGAGGAGAGGAACAGTCCACCCCAATAAGGATTAGGGATGGGCTGAACCACAAACTGAATCAAGAACCAATGTGTTGGTTTGCAAACCAAACCAGTTCATATCAGTTCATGACCCCTGCTTTCTGCTCCCAATCACTTTTCATAGGGAAAAGAAAGTAGGGGTTTAAATGGCTCTGCAAACTTGCATTTCAAATGGCTTCTGGTCTCTTGTATGTTTTTGTGAATGGGACCTATTTCCTGAATGGCATTCTTCAGATCAAATTAAATAGGTCAAATAACATGGGAAGGGAAAGAATACTGTAAAGCAGGGGTCCCCAACCTTTTTGAGCCTGTGGGCACCCTTGGAATTCTGACACAAGGTGGTGGGCACAACCACAAAATGGCCATCATGGGAGGTGGAGCTGCACACAAAGGAAGTCCAACTACAGGAGACAAGAGGAGTAATTTTAAAAATATACTGGGAAAGAGGAGTAAGAGAGAGAATAAAACTGTGGTGCTAGCCGCCACTGAAAACATTATTTTAATTTGCACAGCCAATCAGATCTCCAAAAGTTAATCAAAATCCCTGCTGGCCCCATCCACCTTTTAAGAACACTTGGGGGCACCTGGAACAATGTTGGCAGGTGCCATAGCTGAACATTCAAAGTGATATTTTATCAATTGAATTGCTAGAGAAATAGACTGAAATCCAACAAGGATGGATGAAAAACTAGATCCATGACTATAGTATGCATCCTCAGACATATGGCATGCCTCCTCTTAACCATTACACCAAACTGGTCATGTCATAAAGTTGGTGGCAGTAGTGTAGTAACAGAGGATGGGTCTGTCAGAAGCTCTTGCTTATCCTGGATAAACAGAAATTCCAGTTCAGAATTGTAAACCACTGTAACTACTGTGCACAGATACATCAGGTATACCATGCTGGCAGAAGCAATGCTGATGTTTTTATTCATCTAGTTTCAATTTTTCATAACTATGCTAAAGACCATCCCTCACCCACAAATAGGAGAGGAGATGTTTTCACTCAGCTTCACCTTTGTTAAAATTAGAGACTAGCCTAGAAGTTAAGAGCCCAATATGTCTAAAAACATATTTTATAGGGCAGTAATGTGGACAATTTATTATTTATAATATCCAGAAAATCAATATTCAATATGAAGACATTATTATAAATATCACTTGTAAAATTTAAACCTAAAGAGAAAGGTGGTAGTGGAGACAGAGGAAAAAAGGAGGCAATAAGGACAGAAGGAAGACACAGTGGCCAGGGAAAAGGGCTAGGCATGCAGAACATATCATAAGGAAGACTGGAGTAGACTTAGATGAAGGTGGAGTGAAAATTGGTGGAAGGAAGATTAACAATTTGAGATATACAGATGACACCACATTACTGGCAGAAAAAAGTGAAGACTTGAAACAACTACTGATGAAGGTTAAAGCACGAAGTGCCAAAGCAAGATTATAGCTGAAGATCAAGAAGACAAAAGTAATGACTACTGGCGAATTGCACAACTTTAAGGTTGACAGTAAATAAATTCAAATTGTTCAAGATTTTCTGTTCCTTGGCTCCATCATCAACTGAGAGGAAGACTGCAACTAAGAAATCAGAAGATTGAGACTGGGGATGGCAGCTGTGAAGGAGCTAGAAAAGATTCTTAAGTGTAAGAATGTATCACTGACGACCAAGATCAAATTAATTCATGCTATAGTATTTCCCATTACTATGTATGGGTGTGGAAGTTGGACAGTGAAGAAAGGTGTCAGAAAGAACAATTCTTTTGTAATGTGATATTGAAGAAGAGTTTTATGGATACTCTGTACTGCCAAAAAAGACAAATAAATGGGCTCTAGATCAAATCAACCCTGAACTCTCTCTAGAGCTAAGATGACTAAACTGAGACTATCATACTTTGGTCACTTTATGAGAAGACAAGAGTCAATGGAAAAGACATTATTGCTAGGAAAGGTTGGGGCAGCAGGAAAAGAGGAAGACCAAAGATGAGATGGATTGTGTCTGTATAGAGGATGTCATGGTGCTAAGTCTGCAAGACCTAAGCAAGGCTGTTAATGCTAGGATATTTTAGAAGACATTTACTCATAAGGTTATCAGAAATGACTTGATAGCACTTAACACATGCACACACACAGTGGCAGGGGAGAGGAGTAAAGACAGGAAGAAACATGGTCACCAGGGAGGAAGTCAGAGGAAGAAGAGTCAGGCATCAGAGGGGAAGAAGAGGGAGCCAGAAGGAGATGGGACTCCATAATTTAAAAAGTTTGTGTCCCTTAAGAGTTTTTATAGCAGTTTCAATTTCTTATCACAGACTAGTGAAACCATGTCCTTTTCTCCAACCATCTAAAAAAATATGATTTTGCCAACACAGGGTCAAATTAAACAGAATTTAAGGGATCTGATGAAGTACCCCTTGACTTATGAAAACTCTGGAGATTTTTCTTGGTCTTTAAGGTGCTACTGGACCCAAATTTATTCTACTACTAACATGGCTACCCACCTGGAACTAACCCTCAGCTTCATCAGGTCACAATCTGTCAGGTGGAACTTAATTTATTGACATAATTCAGCTGCAAAAAACATTATCAGGTGAGGCACAACATGTATTGGAGTCACAGGATTAGGGAAGAGGAGGTTCAATAGCAGATGTCCCCAAGGCCACTTTTCATCTCACTACTTAAAACAGGTAGGCTTCTGCATTTTGCCTGCCCTTGCTTGCTACCAAGCAGAAAAAAGGCTGAGGGCACATTTTCAACAGGGAAAAGAGAGAAGAGTTAATCCCTCAATACCTGGTACCACTACCTTGTTTTTCCAAAATGGGAAATCCCACAGACCTTTTGTGTGTGTGTGTGTATGTATTTGTGGCTATAACAACACATGGGAGGTGCATGATCAAATTGTCAACATCTTGAGGGACATTACACTGCCATATTTGGAAATTATAAATTTTGATACAGCTTTCATTTCATAATGTTGATCTTACTGTAAACCCTAATTCAATTTATATAAATAAATAAATACACATTCACACATTAAACAATCATTTAAGAACATAAGAGAACATAAGAGAAGCCAATGTTGAATCAGGCCAATGGCCCATCTAGTCCAACACTCTGTCACACAGCGGCCAAAATATACCAGGTGCCATCAGGAGGTCCAGCAGTGGGGCCAGGGCACCAGAAGCCCTCCCACTGCTGCCCCCTCCAGCCCCAAGAATAGAGTGCATCACCTGCCCCAGACTGAGAGTTCCCATCTATACCCCGTGGCTAATAGCCACTGATGGACTTCTGATCCATATGTTTATCTAATTCCCTCTTGAAACCGTCCATGCTTGCAGCTGCCACCATCTCCTGTGGCAGTGAATTCCATATGTTAATCACTCTTTGGGTGAAAAAGTATCTGTTCTAACCCGACTGCTCAGCAATTTCATGGAGTGCCCACGAGTTCTTGTATTGTGAGAAAGGGAGAAAAGTACTTCTTTCTCAACCTGCTCAATCCCATTCATAATCTTATAAACCTCGATCATGTCACCCCTCAGCCGTCGTTTCTCCAAGCTAAAGAACCCCAAGCATTTTAAACTTTCTTCATAGGGAAGGTGTTCCAACCCTTTTATCATTCTAGTTGCCCTTCTCTGCACTTTTTCCAATGCTATAATATCCTTTTTGAGATGTGGTGACCAGAACTGTACACAGTATTCCAAATGAGGTCGCACCAATGATTTATACAGGGGCATGATGATACTGGCTGATTTGTTTTCAATTCCCTTCCTAATAATCCCCAGCATAGTGTTGGCCTTCTTTATTGCAGCTACACACTGTCTAGACATTTTCATCGAGTTATCCACTACGACTCCAAGATCTCTCTCTTAGTCTGTCTCTGCCAGTTCAGACCCCATCAACGTGTATTTATATTTAGGATTTTTGGCTCCAATGTGCATCACTTTGCACTTGGCCACAATGAACCCCATTTGCCACGTTGACGCCCACTCACCCATTCTCAACAGATCCCTTTGGAGTGCCTCACACTCCTCCCTGGTTTTCACCACCCTGAACAACTTCGTGTCATCTGCAAATTTAGCCACTTCACTGCTTACTCCCAATTCCAAATCATTAATAAACAAGTTAAAAAACATCGGACCGAGTATTGATCCCTGTGGTACCCCACTGCTTACTACCCTCCACTGAGAAAGTTTCTCATTTATACTCATTCTCTGTTTCCTATTTATAAGCCAGTTTTTGATCCACAAGAGGACTTGTCCTTTTATCCCATGACTATTGAGCTTACCTAGGAGCCTTTGATGAGGAACTGTATCAAAAGCTTTCCGGAAGTCAAGGTAAATAATATCTATTGGGTCCCCCTTGTCCACATGTTTGTTCACTCCCTCAAAAAACACTAACAGGTTAGTGAGACAAGATCTGCCCTTACAGAACCTATGCTGAGTCTGCCTCAATAGTTTTTGTTCATCAATGTGCCTACTAATTCTTTCCTTAATAACAGTTTCCACCAACCTTACCCGGTATCGATGTCAGACTGACTGGCCTGTAGTTTCCCGGATCTCCCCTGGAGCCCTTTTTAAAGATGGGAGTGACATTAGCTACCTTCCAGTCCTCAGGAATGGAGGCAGATTTTAAAGAAAGATTACATATTTTTGTCAGGAGATCCACAAGTTCACATTTGAATTCTTTCAGAACTCTCGGATGAATGCCATCCGGGCCTGGTGATTTATTAGTTTTTAAATTGTCCATCAGTCGGAGGACTTCCTCTCTTGTCACCACAATCTGATTCAGGTCTTTCAAACCCCCTCCCGAAATCGGTGCTTCTGGAGTGGGCAAACACTTCTCCTGTTCCACAGTGAAGACAGAGGCAAAAAATGCATTCAGCTTCTCAGCCATTTCCCTATCCTCCTTCACTATTCCTTTTACCCCTTGGTCATCCAAGGGCCCCACTGCCTCCCTGGCTGGCTTCCTACTTCTAATGTATTTGAAGAAAGTTTTATTGTTGGTCTTTATGTTTTTTGCGATATGCTCCTCATATTCCCTTTTTGCTTGCCTGATCACAGACTTGCATTTTATTTGCCATAGTCTGTGTTCCCTTTTATCAACCTCACTAAGACTAGCTTTCCACTGCTTAAAGGAATCCTTCTTACCTTTTACAGCTTCCATTACTGTATTTGTTAACCATGCAGGCTTTTTTCTATACCTATTTGTACCTTCCCTAACCTGCGGTATATATTTTTTCTGAGCTTCTAGGATTGTCTTTTTAAATAGTCTCCAAGCTTCCTCAATGGTTTTGACCTTCTCCACTCTTCCTTTCAATTTCTTCCTCACATGTCCCCTCATACCAGAGAAGTTGCCCCTTTTAAAGTTAAAAGTGGTTGCGTCAGTCTTTTTGGGCAACTCCCTATCTGTACAAATGTGTTTGGTTTTTTTTAAACAAAATTTTATTGGAGTACTTTCAACATTGTTAAACATCGTTACCAATACGATGTAACGATGGTAACCTATCTGTACAAATGTTAAACTCAATGACATTATGGTCACTGTTCCCAAGTGGTGCAATCACTTTTACATCTCCCACCAGGTCTTGGATGTTACTTAGGACCAAATCCAGGATCGCCTCTCCCCTGGTAGGATCTGTGACCATCTGTTCCACAGCACAGTCATTGAGAGTGTCTAAAAACTCAATCTCTTTTTCCCGACTAGAACTCATATTGACCCAATCAATGTATGGGTAGTTAAAGTCGCCTATTGCAACACAGTTATTTCGTCTAGCCGCTATCTTTAATTCATTCATCATTTTATAATCCTCCTCTATCTTTTGATCTGGTGGGCGATAACAAACTCCCACTGTTAAGCTTCCTTTTGGACCCACTATTTCAACCCATAGCATTTCCAGAAGCAAATCCAATTCTCTTACCCTTTTAATCTTACTGGAATTCTCTTACCCTCTCAATCTTACTGGATTTAATATTGAATCTTGATTTCACTGATATATATCTTGTACATTGGTGCTCTTTAATTTTTTTTAATTGCACCTTAATTTCTGTGCAAACATTCAGTATTTGTTGGTTAGGAAATAAATTCAGTTTTGTTTCTGTAAGAGAGCTCTTTTAAAAAGGCAAAAACAGTTTTGTGTTAAATTAATTGGTTGCTGTCCTTGGCCAGCCCCTGGCAGTGGCAATCTTGGGTCACAGTATCCTAAGAACTGATACAAAAACACTTTTAAGTGGATGAATATTAATAACTCAGAAACCATATGGTGCATTTTCATGGAAACACTTTGCATTTAGGGAAAAAATAGGGGTAATACAATAGTTTAAAAACACTAAAGGAATAATGGAATAGATCTCTTTATAATGAATTCACCCAGAAGTCTACCTGTTGATGAAATGAGTGTGGGTGTCTGTGGACATGAAGATATGTTTTTTGGCTGTTGACATGAGGGACTCTAGAAAAAACAAGGGCAGTTCCTTCCACGAAAACTTTGACGTGAACACGGTCACCAGCCAAACTTACCTAACCAAATATTCAAGCTATTGTTGTTCAATGTTTATTTCAAATATTGTACTGAATAGTGGACCAGGGTTAGATCATGCTACATTCATAATGTAGGCTTTAAATCCCATGGTAAATTTCCACTAAATAAAGAGGGCACTATTTTCATTCATTTCCCCCTCACACTGTAAACCTCTGACTGCCCATTCATGGTCTACCTGGGGTTCTCCTACTCCCAGGAAGTGCATTTAGGGGGTCATTTTGGGCTGCAGCAGGAACTGGGAGGTAAGGAAATCCTGTTCCGCTGACAGAGATCCCTTCCTATCGATGCAGATGGAGGAGGAAGAAGAAGAGAAACAGCCTCCATGATAAAGGCTCAATTATTAAAGTTCTTTACTTTTCAAGTACAGAATAGGGATGGGCACAAACTGGGAAAATGCAGTTCATATTGGTAGATGGTGTTCCCAGTTCACCAACCATGGACATCAGTTCAGTTCATGAGGTTTGTGATGCAGTAGAATGCCTCCCCCTGGCATGCTAGAGACATCAAACTCACAGGAAATCTCTGGCTGAGTCTCCTCTACCTCCCCTCCAAGTTTGGTGATGATTGGATTTACAGGGTCAGAGTTACACATACACCCCAAAGAAAATGCCCCCAGGAAATGACAGATGCAAGTTGAGGAGGTTCAGGAGTGCATAGAGGGGATTCTGTACAAGGTAGAGATACCAAACTCACAGGGGATCTCTGGTGGACTCTCCTCTACCTGCCCTCCAAGTTTGCTAAAGGTTGGATTTATGGGGTCTGAGTTATGGCCCCCAAAGAAGGTTCCCCTATCCTCCATTGTTTCCAAAGAAGGGGGGGGAAACAGCAAAAAAAAAAAAAAGTATGGGCAGTAGAAGCCCAGCAGAACAGAATCAAAGTCCCCAAGAATCTCTTCAGTAGAAACTGAAGGGGTGCATTTTTGCAAGCCCAGTAGAACTAGAGCAATGTGTTCAGCAGAACCTGTGCCACTGTGCCACTGCAAACTCCACAGGACTAAGGTCAAGCCAGGAAAGTGCTTGGAGAAATGTCAGGCATAGGTTCAATAGTGTATAGACTGAACCCCCTGCAAACTACCCAGACCAAATGCACAGGGAACCTCACCCTGCCCCCCCCCAGTACTCTATAGTCTCTCCAAGTTGGGGGTGGATTATATTTTTAAAGTCTCAGTTACAGACCCCCAAAAAGGTCTCCCCATTGCTCTCACTGGAAAAGACAGCTTCAGGTACAGGAGAAAATGGGATGGCTCAGGAACAAGCCAGTGACACCAAACTGACAGGAAAACTTCACCTGGACAGACCCCCTCCCCGACACTGGAAGCAAGGCACTGCTTTTTTAAAAGCTTTACTGTACAAACAGGTGCTCACTGTAGTGCAAGGTACCCAAGGAAGCCAGAGAGCTGTTTCCCCAAGCACCCTGCAGCTGCGGGGTGCTTGGGGAAAGGAAGGCAGTTTCAGCTGCCTTGCCTCCGGAGATTAGCTTCCCTGGGTGCCGTGCAGCTGCAAAGTGCCCGGAGAAGCCTAGGGAAGGCAGTTTAAACTATCTTCCCTCCAAGGGAAGGCAGTTTAAGCTGCCTTCTTTCCAAGGATCAGCTTCTCCAGGCTTCCTGAGGCTGCGGGGCACCTGGGGAAGCCAAGGGAAGCCAGTCAACTGAAACTGCCCATTGCCTTCCCTCCCCAATTCAGGGCCCTGAATAAAAGCCAAATAAATTCGGCTTTTATTTGGGAGCACCTTATCAGCATCCAAATCAGATTAGAGAATCTGATTCAGCTTGACAAATACCCGAAAAATACTGATAAGGTATTTTGGGGGTATTTTTTCAGTTTGGCAAAGTTGAATGCACACCCCTATTCTGGGGCTCTCCACAGAGGCAAAAGAGTTGTCAACACTGCCCAGAGTCACCAGCAGTTGCTAACACTCTGGGCAGTGTTGGGAGAGGAGGACCATAACAGCAGTGATTCAGGAGGGAAGTATCCTCCCCTTCCACATTCCTACTCCCTGTTGCTGCTCCTGCCTTGAGTGCACCTCTCTATGACCCGCCCCTGCCCAGCTCCAGAAAGCAGCTGTGCTTCTCACCTTCTCCAGTCCTGGGGCCACAGTTTGGAAACATTTCCACACTATCCCCAGTGACCCTTGTGTGGCAGAGTACCAGGTGTTCCACACCCATGTCTGGAGGGGTGCAAACCCACCCCAACACTTGTCCTCCTCCACCCTCCACAGGCATCTTCAAAGGGTGCACCCCAGTATGTTGCTGCAAGAAGAAAAAGTGGCAGCCAGCAGGAGGAAGAAGAGACCCACTCCTCCTCAGCAGGGAAAAGCAGAGGGGGAGTAGTAGGCCCCTCCAAGAAAGGCTCCCGGCACTCAGGCTGCCATGGGTGGAACATCAAGGCAGGTCACAGTCCAAGTGTTCTCTAGGGCTACATGGAGGGCTCAGGTAATCGGCAAGATGATTGCTGTGGATGGCCATCCCTTCTCCCTCATGGAGGACATAGCCTTTCACTGGCTACAGTAGCAATAGTCAAGGCTCAGTTCTCCAGAGCACAAGGCAGAACTATGCAATGGAGAACCAGCAAGACTGTTGAGGCATGGCCCAGGCCCCAGGAGGGGACAGTCCTGCCACTGGGCTACAAAGTGGTTCTGTGCAGGGGATGGATGCAGACCACCTGGTTCAAAACATCATTGCTATGTGATACAGAGAAGTCTGAGGGAGTGGGTGGGCAGTGGCAACATTGTCCATGATTAAAGGGTCGCAGATGCCAGGTCAACATGCTGACAGAGGTGAAGTGTGTGTGCCTCAAGGGCATCATCTGGCTGGCACACATGCTTCAGCTGATGGTAAAGGATACTCTGGGGCTGGCGAGCACTGTCAAGGCCACCTGGGACACTGCCCTCCTGGAGATGTAGCCTTTGCTCAAGACCTGCCAGTGCCTGGCCACCCACTTCCAGCACAGCATCAAGTCTGCTGTGTGAGAGGCAGGGGAGGGGGGAGGAACTCTACCTATGCCATTTGGTGGAGCAGAAGAGTGCCACACAGGATGTCATCTCCTCCATGACAATCTTTCACAGGGAAGAGGCGATCAGCATTAGCTCCAACAACTAGCTGACCCTCTCCCAAATGCTGCATGTTCTCAAGCCCTTCCAAGACACCACCAATGTGCTGTGTGCCCATATGGCCAGCCTGGGGCAAATCATCTCTCTGATTCAAGGGTTGGACTGGGTGTTGGCCTTCACATTGGAGCCAGTTGTTCTCCCCCTAATCAGGGCCTTGGCAGAGAGGTTGCAGGTGGGCGTCACCACCAAGTTCCATCCTCTCTGCAATAAAGGGGAGTAAAAGCTGGCCTATATCTGTGATCCCTGGATAAAAGGCAGCATTGCTCTCCTGAATGCAGAATTCTTGCAATGGAAATTTGAATTCTTCTAAGAGATGTGAAGGATATAGGCCAACAGATGTGGCCAGAGGGAACAGTGGGTGGAAGAGGCTGGAGAAGGGGAGGGGGAACTTCAACCCAGCACCTCTGCCTCAAAAAACCCAACCAGGGAGAAGCCCCACTACTGGTTGCCAATAGTAAATCAGGAGGTAAGCCACAGCAGGGATACCAGACATGCAATGGCAGAGGATTTGGCAGAGGTGATCAATGTTCCCTCTAAGCTGTGGAGTCTTGTAAGCAAAAAATCTACTTTGTGAGCTACTGACATTAAAGTTGTGAGCGAGAGATTTGACTACTTTATAGATTAGTTTGCTCTGGAGCCATCCAGCCTGAGCTAAGACAAAAATGTGTGAGCCGGAGGCTAAAAAACTGTGAGCTAGCTCACAATAACTCAGCTTAGAGGGAACACTGGAGGTGATAGTGAAGGAGTACCTCACCAAGTCCTCTGAGACCACTGATGCTGATCCCCTGGAGTACTAGTCAGGCAAGACTGTCATCTAGCCTGACCTCTCTTGTATGGGCATGAGCCCTGAATCCAACTAACTCTCAAACCTCAGCAATGGAGAGAAGTTCACAATCAGGTGAGTAAAAAAAACATGGGTCCTCAGCCAAGGCATTTGGTGTGAGCAGAGAGATGGGGTTAGCTCAGACCCCTGAGTCTACCCAACACACAAACCCCAGCAGGAGAAAGAAGTTCACAATCAGAAGGGTATAAAATGTGGGTCATCATTCAGCTAAGACACCCAGTAGCTTAAACCCCACTGCTCGGCATGAGCAGAGAGACAGAATGATCCAGAGCCTTGAATCCGGCTAACACCCAAACCCCGGCAGGGGAGAGGAGTTCGCAATGAATGTGCTCTGTTAGATTTTTAAAAGTTCCCTGCCGCTCTGTGTAACTGCGAACAGCCTACAGACAAGAAGGTGTGGAGCTGAGCTGAGCATATATATAGCTTTCTGATCCCATAGAGCAGAATGGGAACTCTGTTATTATTAGCCAGCAGTGCCTGTTAAGCTTTGGAGAGCTCCTATTGCTGTTTTCAAAGCTGGAGAATTCTGCCCCCTCCCCCCGCCCGGTTGCCTTGTAAACAATTTAAGACAGTCTTTCTGAAAATGTTGTTGTTGTTGTTGTTCAGTCGCACAGTTGAGTCCAACTCTTCACAACCCCATTGACCACATCACACCAGGCCCTCCTGTCTTTGGTCATGCTCCGGAGTTTGCTTAATTTCATGTTCATTTCCTCAATAACACTGTCTAACCATCTCATCCTTTGCTGTCCCTTTCTTCTTTGACCTTCAATCTTTCCCAGCATCAAGGTCTTCTCCAGTGAGTGCTCCCTTCTCATTTGGTGGCCAAAGTATTTGAGCTTCAGCTTTAGTATCTGGCCTTCCAGGGAACAGTCAGGGTTGATATCTTTTAGGATTGACTGATTTGATCTCCTTGCAGTCCAGGAGACTCTCTTTTCCAGCACCATAGTTCAAAAGAATCTATCCTTCGGCACTTGGCCTTCCTTATAGTCCAACTCTCACAGCCACACAGTACTACTGGAAATACCATTGCTTTGACCATACGGACTTTTGTTGGCAGGGTGATGTATCTACTTTTTAATATGCTGTCTAGGTTTGCCATCACTTTCCTCCCAATGAGCAGGTGTCTTTTAATTTCATGGTTGCCGTCACCGTCTGCAGTGATCTTGAAAATGTATCCAGCCACAAACTGCCACAAACAGCATCAAAGTTCATAGGATGTTTGTGCCAGTCACCCTGCCATGAACATCGCTTTGTAGATCATGAACCAGCCAAAATTGCTGATGAACTTTATTTTGGGAACCGGTTCATGCTCATCCCTAGTATGGAATGCCTTAAATGTACCAGAGTAATCAGAGGCATCAACAGCAAATACATTGCCAGAAATTTGCCCCAGGCTGGGACAGGCCATCTACCTTTCCTTCTGGTTGTTAATGTGGGTTTCATGTACCTGGACAGGAATACTGTGCTGTAAGTGCAACTGCAAATGTCTCTGTTTTAGCTCTTTAAACATTTAAGACAATTTTTGTGAATGCAGAGATCATGTTTCCTATGAAGACCATGAGATAATCTGCATCCAAACAGTTTTGCAGCCATTGTTGGGCACTGAGGACCAAACTGGATGGTACATTGGCCACAAGTTGGGTTGGAGTTCACCAACCTGACTTTCAGACAGATGTTTTATCGAGGAACTTACATTCTCAATTCAGCTTGGGAGTATGGCGGTCAGTGCACATGGAACCCTACAGTGGAGAAAATAGGACCCTCCCTGGCCATTTTTGGCTCCTGGAAATGGTACAGGAAGGGAAGTTGAAGCCACTCCCCCCCCCTTCTTGAGCTGAACTGGGATCTGGCACATTTGGGAACATTAGTTCCCCACCACAACATCTCTCTGTAAGGGACCTCCAACCTGACCTACAGTAGACACATTGCTTAGTTTTGCTCAGAATAATGTTTTCATTAAGTACACAGAGACAGTGAAGTAGTAAGTCTCAGCTAAAAAATGTAAAATGTTAAAATTCTTTTAATAATATCAGCTGTAGCAAAGCAGTTTGCAATAGTGAATGAAATTCTCTCTCTCTCTTTCTCTCTCTTTCTCTCTCTCTCTCTCTCTCTCTCTCTCTCTCTCTGATATCAGACACATTCAGGGTATCTTTACCTGCTGAGAGAAGATATTGACCAAGAGTGACAGACAAATCTTCCTGGAAGGGAGTTACAAAATTTTGGTTCCACAACCAAGAAGGTCCTTTGTGTGATGCCACATTCCTAACCTCAGATGGTAGGGGCGCCCAGATTAAGTACCTCTGGTTACTTCTGTGAAGCACTGAATTCAACAAGTTCCGTTGCATACAAACTGATACATTTTTGGAAATTTGTCCATTTTTCAAAATATTTGATATGTTGTTGCAACTGTCATGCTATACTGGGTTCCTCACACACCATGACATTTCCCCACAAGAGGTATCCATCAGTAAACAACTTGTTTCATCCTGCACCATTAGATCAAAGGAATCCTGAACATTAATAACAGTCCATGTCATGATATGCTTGTGAAATTTGGGGGGTATATGTGAGCTGCTTCCTTATTCTCCCAGCCCAAGTATAGCATTTTTACTCAGTTTCAACTGATATGTTCCACTGAAATCCATCTGCAAAAGGAGAATTTATGTTACTTCATTTTTTCCAGAACCAAGGCACCTGGGGGGAGGGAAGAATATGGGATCTTCTTGCCCAGTCACTGTAGACTGTAGTTGAGTGTGCATTGAGGATCACTAGCAAAATCTATGACACATTTTGATAATTAACTGTGACAAAATCTGAGAATACCCTTGAACACTCAGAAAGTGCCATATTAATTGTTATCTTATCTGGATACAGCTGCCATCCCCATAGAATTACACTATTAGCATCATTTGCCAAAAGGCATCGGGATCAGAAAGCAGGGCTAGAAAATGGTATGCTAGATTGAGTTAAGCTAATATATGTGGACAACGAGGGTCTCATTAAGTTCATAGGAGCAAATGGCCTCAATGGAATCTGTTCGAACCACTCCCAGGCATAGGGATCATGTGAAGAGTGTTTTATATGACTTAGTTCTCCATGGATGAACTCCTGGTACAATTTCTGTTACTGCAGCTGCTCTAAAAGTTGCTGCCACAATCACAGAAATCGCACCAGGATTGTATCTGTGGAGTGCAGTTCATCTAGTACACTTCTCTACACATTCTCTATACCCAATGATGGCTGGGAGGAGGTGTTGATGCCATTCAAATGGTGAATTGGCTCTTAGCTTGGGAAGTAGCAGAAAACAACTTTATTCCTACAGAGGAATCAATTCGACAGAAGTCTTCTCTTGAAGCAGTTTCATCATGTCTGTTCCAGCAAAACACAGAGTAGTTAAGAAGACAATCTCTACACACATGTCTTCCCAACAGAAACTCCCAAGAGTGCATTTGCATCTTCTCAAAAACTCTATATGAAGATGACCTAATATAATCTTTATGGAATAAGGCTAGCAGTGAGATTTTGGCAGGTAGTGACAGAAGCCAAAGCTTTAGCAAGATTAAAAGTCTTACCTTGGATTAATTTAAGGATAAATTGCATTTTATAAATTCCCATTTTTTCATAGAATATGAGCTGTCCAGAGATGTAGGTGCCCCATTCTGATGAATATTTAAATTCAGTCTTAACCTAGGACAATATCCACAGGAGAGGGTTGGAGGTGCCCTCATGGTTATTCCACATTCCTTATCTGAATTTTTTACATATCATGATTTTAAATTACTGTTAAGTTATAAGGAAAAATTCAGTGGAAGTATTTTACCCTTTCTGCTCACTAAGAGGCCAACCTGCACCTTCCTTCCTTTCAGTTAATGACTTTCAGCAAATAACTACAGAGACACTAGAATGAATGACAAAGTACCTGGTGTTTACTTTCACATTTATAAAATTTAAATGTTAATAATATATTTCATACAGTTAAATAACTGTAAACATATTCAATTCTGGCTGCTCAGTACTGATTCTTCTCCCTTATCCCATGAATCCCAAGAACCCTCATCACAACATTTCTGGCCATAGGCCATGTCAAACATGGCATAACTATAATAACTGCCTTCCGCAAATGGTAAATTTTGCCTCATGACTGGATAGAAGTACCTTACAAATGCCCTTTGCAATCCTTGACTATGACCAAACTCTCAGGCATATGGTTGAAATGTGATTGCAAATCAGTCCTCCTCAGCTATCAATCAATTTAGGACCACAGCACAGTCATCCTTGAAACTGCTTGTTTTCAGACATGCACACCAAATTGTGCTTTTAGTGGCATGTGTGAACTTGGGGCTAAAGTGCAATAACCAGATTTGAGGTTTCAGGCCCTTTTTTACTAAGGTCTACGCCATCAAACCAAAAGTGGCCCAGAAGATTTCCGCCCTCTTTGTTCTTCATCAGGAAAACTTGGCAAGGAGTACCTGCTCAAGGTAAATGTATTTGTATTTGTTGACATATAGAGCCAACATAATCAGTAAAGCAATCAACATGGTGAGAAATTTACTGAATGGTCTGAATCTGTTATTTATCGACAAGACTAACTCATCCTGAGATGGGAAATTCTTTTCTCCTGTTCTTGCACAGAAATAATATTGGAAACTAATGTATAAAGAAAAATCCAGTTGTGAATTGGGAGGGGAATTGTTTTGAAACCAAAACAAAGGCAAACAGATAAATAATAAGAGAACCAAGAGAAGAAATTGTCTCAGAAGTGGACCCAATTTCTGCATCGTGTCTGATGCGAACAATAAAGTACATGTAAACATGTCAGTATAGTGGTGGATGGATATTGGCATATACCCAGAAGTGTAATTTGTGCAATACAGGTATTGTTGCTCCTCCCATTAATAATATGGTGCAATGGTTAGCATATTGCACAGGGAAGATCTGAGTTCCCTTTCAGACATGAAAACAGCTGGTTGATTTAGGGATGAAAAATGAAACAGAAGTCCAGTGGCACCTTAAAGACTAACATTTATTCCAGCATGAGCGTTCATGAATCAGAGCTCACTACTGCAGATGCATGCATATAGGAAAGAAATCATTCTGCAGGGTTTTATAAGGCCATTTATTCTCTCTCTCTCTCTCCCTCTCCCTCTCCCTCTCCCTCTCTCTCTCTCTCGCTCTCTCTCTCTCTCTCTCTAACATAAGGCTTGAGGGCTGGAACCCAACCCATCCTGGGCTCTTATGCATCCTGTAAGGGAGAGAAGGCAGGAAACTGCTCAAGGGAGTGGATAAGCAGGTGCACAACAGTATGGTGTGTGTGGAAGAAGCTATCAGTAAATAGAAAGGAAATTGCTAGAGGGCAGGACTATGAGGCTGAGGCAGGCCCATAGCTACAGTGGGGCATTTCAGGGCCCAGCCCCTCGACTTTCTGCCAGGTCCCCAACTTATTTCTTGTGCTTGCTGCTATCACCAGGGGCCGCAGCAAGCCTCACACTGCCCCCCCCCTGGAGTCTGTGGCTTTACTCTGCAGCCTGTGGGCTTGGAAGTACAGCTTGGTCACATGCTCTTCAACCTACCCAGGAGCTTTAAGGACCTCTGCAGAATGCTGCTCTAGGACACTCGAAAGCTGGCATGGCAGACTTTGCGGATCTTCCCTCACATATATGTCGTTTTGAAAAATGTTAATTGAGGAATTTCTGGTCTTGGCGATTGCCATGGCAGTCATCTTTTCCCGGGGCTCTGGGAGAAGTCTGCCAGCGTCTATGGCTGGGTGGGGGCACGTATGACTGCATCACCCCAGGAGTACCAGGGTGGGACTCCCAGCCAAGGGGCACTAGATGCCCCCCGGCACACTCAGCTGGAGAAGGGGGGCTCTTCCTTGCCCCAATGGGCCCGTCATAGAGCGTCCCGAATGGGAACAAGATCAGCACACCGGAGCAAGTGCACGGTGATCCAGTGAGTATGAATGTGGAGAGACAACCATTGAAAGTGTGAGTCGAGTTTAAGCGAGAAGCACCCGCGCAGTTGTGTCCCCCCTAGCAAAAACGAAGGGGGGAAGGAACTTCCCCCCGATAAGGACTGCTTGCAAGCGATCTTAAAAAAAACTGGAAAAGGGGGGGACAGCAAGGAAAGAGCGGTGGAAGTGAAATAAAGAGTTTGCATGAGCTTACCGGTGCGATTAAGAACTTCCAGAGACTTTGATGAACTTTTGCTAACTGTAAACAATCCCCAAACATGGTGCCGCCGAAAGATGCAAGAGACAAAATGCTGAAAGTTAAATCTTCTTCCAGAAGCTCCAGCCCTCTAAGTTCAGTGCCTAGACAGGACCAAACTGCGGAACTCCAAAAGTTGCTGGAGGAGGCGCTTTGCCCACTCCTGGAGAAAATCACAGCTATAGATAATAAGCTTGACGCTCAACAAGCACAGACAGCAGCCAATGCAAAGAAAATCAAAAAAGCGGAGCAGGAACTTAAAGAGATTGGTTCCAATAAAAAAAAAAATGGATAAAAAGCTAAAGGTGCTTGATAAAAAGTGCCAAATTGAAGAGTCTCATGTATTATAGCTGCAAATGGAAAAGGCAAGCTACATCTTGAGACTTCAAGGGATTAAAGAGGAGAAAGGGGAGAATCTATATCAAATCATTGGTGACTTGTTGGCCCCTTTGGCAGATATGACATCAGACCAATTTCAAAGCGAAATAGATACGGTTTTTCGATTTTATTCAGAATATATTCGAAAGAATAATCTGCCAGGGGAAATTACTATTAGATTCTCCCGAAGAAGAATAAGAGATCAACTCTTGAAAGTGACTAATGGGATTACCTTGAAGTGGAGAGACAAGGAAATTAAAGTTATGAAGGACATTCCATTTGAGATAAGACAAAAGAGGAGGAAATACAGAGATTTACTGATATTTCTACAAACCCAGAAGGTTGCATACAGATGGTTGGTTCCCGAGGGACTAATCTTTTGGTATGCAAATGGGGAAGAAAGAATTGATTCAATGGATAAGGCTTTTGAATTTTTGCGTCAACATGGACGTCCACCAGGAGAGGAAGAAGGTGCTCCGGATGGCACCAAGGAGAGTGAAGAAGAAGCAGAGTCTTCCTCAAAGGACTCAGAATCTGAATTGGGGGCTGTAGCCCCTAAATCAAGCTATCACTTAAGGGGGAAAAGGGGGGGGAAGTAGTTTGTTAATGCTCTCTGTTAGCAAGAAGTATATTAACAGGAGGCAGCTCTTTATGAAACTATATCTGTCTTAGCGAGTGAAAAATGAATAATATTTTAGTGAGATGATTATCTTCAGTGGAAGTCAATTCACATTTATGAGGCAGATTTCTATTTAAATTGATTTAATGATCACCAACTCTTGGGGTTTTTAGAGGTTACCTTTCCTTTCTCCTGTAGATTGTAGTTCCCCACCCTGGAATTTTCTGTTGTAGTTTTGTAGTAAATAGAAAAAGCAATAAAAAATCCCCTTCGGGGGGTCCAAAAAAAAAAAAGAAAGAAAGAAAAATGTTAATTGAAATGCATATATATCAGGAACATTCCGACTTCCTTCTCTCAGAAGACAGCAGGTGCAAACTCCACCCACGTTTTTCTCTGCATGCAAGCCAGTCACAATTGTCTGTTAACCGGGGGTGCGTGCATGGCTATCCGGTACTGCTAGAAACTAACAGCAGCCTTGCACGAAGTTACACAGAGTTGCTGGGAGTCTAAATAGATCCCACCTGAAGGATCTGCTTTCCTGACAAGCCTCTAGGCTTTCTTTTATTATGTTAAACAATGTGTAAAAAGCCTGTTCATGCAATGCTTGCACTGATGCAAAATAGGCACACCCCTGCTCCACTCTTCTGGAGTGCTTGAATTTACAATAACTCCACTGTCTGAGCAAATGTCCTCAGCGAAAGGAGACTGTATTTAAAAAAAAAGAATCCCATGACCCAACGAAGAGAAGGAATGCATGCTGACCACATAAGATCACATTATGGAGAGCTAACGTAAAAGGCACAAAGAAAATAGAGTTCACGAGTAAAGGCTCTTTTAAAAAATGAAATTTAAAAGTCTGTCCAAGCCCCCTCCCAGCCTAGTCCCCACAACCACCATCCAACTCCTCTGTTGTGTACTGAGTTCGACCATTTGCAAAGTCAGGTCTGCACGCGGTCAGGAGAAGAGCCCTAGCTTCGCTTCAAGAGACAATAGCCAGAGCGGATCCTAGCCTGCTCCTATCAGAGGGCTAGGACCCAAGAAAGGGCCTATGGAACTCTTGCCACTGTAAATAATCCTATCACAGGTGTGTGTGGGGGGTATTTGGGTGTGATTTGCCTTAGGGATATAAGTCGGCCCGTGAGCCGGCATTCTCTCTCTTGTTCTTCACTTCCAATAAAGTATGAGCTGATATCACTACTGATGCATCCTGCTCAGTACTTTACACCTCCCTTCCTAAGCCAGAGGAAGCCGGTTCTTTCTCTCCCCATCCCCCCTCATCCCGGCAGCAACCTCCAGAGGGTCTTTTCTACTTTGAGGGAAGGCGACCACGCAGGCACAAGTTTTCTAAGCTCAAAGAATGCACAGCTGATGGCTAGGTGGAGGGCTGAGAAGCCGGTAATTAAATTACTTTTAACCGAATTAGTCAGTGCCCCAGTGCCCCCCAAGGAATTAAAATGCCCCCCGAGTTAGAAATTCCTGGCTATGGGCCTGGGCTGAGGTAAAATAGTGGTGGCAGGGAATGGCAGCAAAGGTGGAGAAAGAGGAAGCATGGTGTTCCCACCCTCCTTCATCCTCTGGTCACAGCTCCACAAGGATTGGCAAAGTCACTACATGGAGTAGCAGAGCCAAGTGGCTGGCACTGCCACTGCTGCACCAAACAGCAACCATGAGGAGGGTTGGCAAGAGTGGATACATGGAGCAACAGTTTGCTGAAAAAGGGATGGGGCCAGCAGGGGAGAGAGGAGGAGGGCTGCCATGTAGATCGGGAGGCAACTGGGCTGTCTTGTGGATGCTGCTCTGAGAGGAAAGACATCCCAGCCTCAGAAGGAAGTGGAGGAATGAAGGGATGTGGCTGTAGCCGCCACAAATCTGAACAGCCACAGAACCAGGAGGCAGAGTGAGGAGTATGGGAGATGGAGGCCTCCCTTCTCCCATACACTTGTTCTGAGCCCATGAAGGAAAAGGGTAGCAGGTAGGGCCAGCCCCAGCTTATTTTGCACCCTAGGCAAGGATCCCTTCTGGCACCCCCCATGTGCCCACCAAAATCCACTGGCTGGCCCCTCTGGGTTCCCAGCACCCCACTGGGAAGACACACCTCGGAGAGGGAACAATCGAGGGGGTCCCCAGCCCCCCAGCACAGCTCCCTCCCAGCTGACCACCCGCTGCCCTCGCCTCCACAGAAGGCCAGCCAGACTGGACCAGAGGAGGGGGGCAAGAAAGCAACCAAGTCCAGGCTGAGGAGGGGGTGGAAATCTGAAGGCTGGGAGGGAAAGAGTCCCACCCCAGCCCAGCGGAGGAGGAGGAGAGGAGGGTGCTGCCCGGCAGAGGCCATGGCCACCTGCAGACCCACCAAGTCTCGGTTATCCCCCCCCCAGCCCCAATCCAAGCTCTTCCTCCACCCTGGCAGCAATGGGACTTGCTGGCCGGGGGGAGAGGCCAGGGAAGGAGGGAGGCTGCTGCGAGGTAAATGGGGTGGCACCGGACCTGCCCAGGGAGGAGGAGGCAGCCAGGCATAGCATCCGTCCCAGCCCATGGCAGTGGCTCCCCAGAGTGAGTCCCAGCGGTGGTGCCTTGAAGGAAGAGGCCCCCTGCTCACTTGGGGCTCAGCAGCTCCTGCTCCAGGTAGCCACACTTCTGGGCGGGCAGCAGGTGCTTGGCTTGCCGCTCTACCCCCCATGCAGGTGACAAGTGGGGCACTACTGCTGCTGCCCCCTCCCACCCTCCATGCTCTGCCTGGGGCCTTACCTCGCTTCTGCTCAGTGCTCTTGGGAGGAGCCACCACTTCCGCAGTAGCACCCAACATGGAGCTGGTGGACTCTCTCTCCTGCCATGGCTGGCAGCTCCCACTGGCTGGCCAGCTCCATCCTGCTGCCCCAGTCTCCGGGTGGCAGCAGTCACTTAGTCAGGGTTTTTGGCAGGGTAGGGGGGCTTTTGGTGGGGGGGCAAGTGCAGTTTGGCACCCTAAGGGCCAGCCCACCCTAGGTGAATGCCTAGTTCGCCTACTGAGTGAGCCGGCCCTGGTAGCAGGAGAACAAAAAGCACCCCTTGGAAGTTTCAGAAACAGCCTCTCCATTAGGCCTTCACCTCAGCCCCAACACTTCTGTGGGAAATACAGGAGGGATGAGAACTGAGGGTGGAGGGATCTGGGGGAGCAAGGTTCAGGGGGGCCCCATCCAGGAACCTGTTGTCTGGGTCACTCGGGGCCAGTCGCTCAGCCTGGACCAACTCACAGGGTTGGGGGTGGGGCAGTGGAGGGGGAAGTGTGCCTCCTTGAGATCTTCAGAGGTAGGATGGGGGAAGAAAGGAAACAAAGAGTGAGAGACAGATCATAGCTGTGCTCAGTTGCTGAGGCTGGGTGTATGGCGGGTGCTGAAAAAACTCCCTTATTTACCTACAAGGAAGATGACTCATCTCCTAAAAGTGTTATATATACAAAAAGTAACTAATTTTTATGGAAATATAAGCTAACCCTCCTTTTCATAGTATACCTTGGAAAAAACCTAGTCTTGCATATGATTAAATACATTTATTGGGTTTTTTTGTGAATTCCCCAGTAAATCAGTTGCTTTTACTCCTAGGAATCAATTGCTTTTGTTTGTATTTCGAGTAAAAAATAATATTGTTAATTGGGTTTGCCTGTGTCATTTATAAAGTTTACAAGAGGCGGGACCCGCGATACTCACGAGGGGGGAGGGAGTATTCCGGCCGCCAAGCTTCCCCCTCCCTCCCCCCCAGCAGCGGCGGCGGCAGCAGCGGCGAGGCCAGCTGGCCCGCCGAGATTCCCCCTCCCCAGCAGCAGCGGAGGGGCGGCGAGGCTGGCCGGCCCCTCAAGCCTCCCCCTCCATCCCCCCCCAGCAACGGCGGCAGCAGCAGCAAGGCCAGCTGGCCCGCCGAGATTCCCCTCCCCAGCAGATTCTCGCCCCCCGGCTCCGGCGATCCTCCTCCTTCCCCCCACCCCCCGGCTCCGGAGGCGAGGCCCGAGCAGCTTCCAGCCGCCGGGCCCGCCGATCTCCTCCCCCCCCGGGCGATCCTCCTCCTCCCCCCACCCCTCCGGCTCCGGAGGCGAGGCCCGAGCGGCTTCCAGCCGCCGGGCCCGCCGATCTCCTCCCCCCTTCAGCTCTCTCCTCTCCCCCCCCCCGGCTCCAGTGGCGAGGACTGAGCGGCTTTTAGCCGCCAGCCCCCGCAGAGTTCCCAGAGCGTTCCCTGCACATGCGCAGGAAACGCTCTTACTTTTTTGGGGATTCTGATATCCCCCCTAGACTTTTAAACACTTTTTAGATTTTTCTGCACACGTTGGGACTGCCCCACGTGCGCAGGAAAATCTCCCTGCCCCCCAGGAGCCCCCGATGTGCGGATTTAGATATCCGCACACAGGGGGCCACTTGGGAATTAGATATATAGATATCTCTGGTACCTGGTATTACATTTCATGGCACACATGTCATGGCCTGTCAAAATAACATTTATGTCAGTTTCAGCCCTCAGAAGGAATGAGTTCAACACCTCTGGCTTAGACCATCTCATTTCAACGAATACATGGAGGGGAGAAAAAGAGGTGCTGCCCTGAGCTTGTTGGAAGTAGGATGGGATTAAAATAAGGGAGAGTACAAGGAGATGGAGCTGATGGTCAAGGGAAGGGAATTGTGGGAAAACAGCTTCCACTTTGTCAGATCTAAGCCAAGGTATTCTTTCCAACCTTTATAGGTACATAAATCCTGAGTGCAGCCCAAGGTATGAGTGTTGTGATGTAAGCCAAAGCACAAGAGTCAAAGGGTTCTTGACCTTTGCCTTCTACCCTTGGATCACAGCCTTTGGTCTTGATGGACTGGCCCAGTGGACCCTGGCTAAGAATTTTTACTGTGCCATTTTCTTTTTCCTATTTGTTTTCATTGCATTCTGTTTATTTAAATTAGTTACACTAATATTTATGTAAGCCATATTGGGTCCTCATTGGGGAGTAAAGCAAGATTTTAAAAATGCCCCAATTAAATGAATGAACGAAGAATAAAGTTTAGCGAAGGTCCTGGCTAATAATTCTTTCATGGGGTGCCTTTATAATCCAAAGACATAAATTTGGGTGCCTACTTCTTGATACTGTACTAAATGTTGTCCTTTTTTTACCTCACTTGTAGTGCAAACTTTTCAGGGGGGGTGGTAAACTCCCTTTCTTGACATCTAAACTGCTTCAAGTACAGTTATTCAAATCTTAGTTAATTTTGAATAAAATGTTTCTCCTAAGCATTTTTAAGAAGACCAACTGGCATGAAAATAGTTCTCTTTCCTGTGAAAAGGTGATATTTTCCTCAGTGCATTAATTAATTTATTTATTGATGCCATAATACAACCTTTCCCCTATGGCTCAAAAGATTTCTGTTTATGCATCCTTTTGCAATACAATATGCTTCACAAATTCCACCATTTCTCCATTCTTCTGCTGTGTCAGGTAGTCCTGCCATGATGGATGGAGCAGGGGGGGGGAGGACGGGCTGTGGGCGCCATTGTGGCGTGTAGGGCGGGAGGTTGGGATCGTGGGGGTGTAGATTTATGCACCTGGTGTGTTAGAATGGAATGTGAGTCCGGCAGGCTCTATCTCTGGTAGACTTAACACTTTGACCTTGGTGGAGACAGGCTGCGAGCTTCCTATCGCTTTCAAAGCTACAGCTTGGCTGAGAACAATGGGGGCGGTGGGAACTTCATTAGTGTAGTAACTTTCGATTCCCATCCGCATACTAGTCCCTGATTGGTGGAAAGGGGGAGTCCCCATTCACCCCCTTTCTGGTATAACTGCTTGCTTTGTGTAACCAAGTTATTCTGAACAATGTATCTGCTCCAGTGACCTTTCTATTGCAGCATTATAATAAACGCTATTCTTGCTTGAATAAACAAGACCTGGTGTTTGGCTGACTAAGTTAGGGCTTCTGACAGTTTGTTCAGAATCATCAATTTTCGGGACTGGTCGGAAACCCGTGGCTCCAAAATGAGTGGCGGTGAAGAAGACACTCTCCCGATTGAAGATGAAAAGAAGGAGGATAAGAAACCTCCTGTGAGGAACGTACCCACGGAGGCCCCTGGCACTTATGTGCCGGTGACACGGGGGCAGGAGTACGACTTCGGAGGGCCCTACGGGGATCCGTATGGGGCAGCCTATGGTGGTGTGACCACCCGAGTCAAACACAGACGAGACTGGGTGAAGCCCCTGGCAGAAACCCATGAGACATGGTTTGGAACCCCAAGAGCGTCGGTGAGGGTGAGCCACACCGAGATATCGGTCCACAAACTGATCACGGCCGAGGGACTAGAAGACACCGGCCGAGACTCCAAGGACCTGGAAGGCGCCATGGTGAGACGGAGGTGGAGTGGTGAGCCGAGCCAAGACCGCCTGATGCGCATCTTAGATGAATCCCTCGCACGCATCCCCCAGATGATCGCAGAGGGCATCCGGGAAGAGCGAGAGCGGCAACGGCGAGAGGAACCACCCGGTCAACCTCCCCAAGACCAACGACAGGCGCCAGGTCCAGACCAGCAGGACGTACCAGCTCAACCCCCCGCTCAACCCGCGGGGCCGGGGCCGCAGGGACCGCTGGGGCAGCCACCCCCTCGCCCATGGGGGTTCCTGCCACCGAAGCCTGCGGAACTCCTTGATGCGGACTTTGATGGGGACCCAGAAAAATTTCCTTTCTTCCTGGTGAGGGCAGAAAGATTTATTGAAACCTGGGGCCACCTATTTCAAAGCGAAGACCGCATTGTAGATGTCATAGCATCACACCTGAAAGACGCGGCAGCTGACTGGTATGTAGGACTCCACCAGACTGACAGGCGAGAGCTGAGGGAAATTGACTCTTTCATGTGGGCCATGAAAGAACAATTCGAGGATGTGAACGCCAACAAGACGGCCAAAGCAGCAATACGAGCCATCAAGCAAGGCGCGAAATCAGTGAGGGATTATACAGCGGAATTTCGCAGGTGTGCGGCCAAAATCCGAGGGGTGCAAGATGGGACCCTCGCGGAGCACTACAAGTTGGGGCTAAATGCGGAGATTCGTCGGTCGGTCACAAAGACCCAAGACCCAGACACATTGACAGGCTGGATACAAGCGGCCATCACCATGGAAAACTGCTTGAAAACCATCAAACTGGATGATGCAGCAGCGATGAATAAGGGGGGCCAATCGGGCCCTACATCGGCTGGGCGCGGGAGGAATCCAACACCGAATCCGAAGCCTAAAGACGGCACGAGAGAACTCCGGATGAAGCAAGGTCTCTGCCTGAAATGCGGAGAAGGGGGCCACTTCGCAGCGAACTGCCCAGGCTCCCCCGCATCTCCTGGGGTCGCCAAGGGAGTCAAGAAGAAGTTCGACACTTCCACACCAAAGCCGGTGGCGAAGCCAAGAGGGGCGAAAGCTTTGCAAGCCAAGCCGCTCAGCGAGGCATCGGATTCATCAGATGGTGAGATCGTGCAGCCGGGAAACGAGACGGACCTGCTGTAAACAGCGCTGAACAGCAGGTCCCGGACTCCCAGGCGCAAATCCCGGTGAGCAGACCCCCCTCTCTTTTCTTTCTCACAGTGACTTTAATGGACCCAGGTCTATTGACCCATGTGAGAGTGCGAGCTCTCATTGACTCTGGGTGTGGGAGAGACCTCATCAACCCCACACTGGTGACGGGACTGGGGGCAAAAGTAGTTAAATTGAATGACCCCCTGATTTTCACGCAAATGGATGGCTCTACAATGAAAGAGCCTTGCAAATACGAGACTGTTCCCTTGCGGGTGGGGATTGGGCACCACTGGGAGGAGAGGCCCTTCGTTGTTACCCCTTCTGCCCGATTCCCCCTAGTACTCGGGAGCGCGTGGTTCTTCGATCACGACCCACATATTTTATGGGGGGAGGGGAAAGTGAATTTCATCGCCAAGAAATGCCAGTCCCACCTATGGAAGCAGGAGTGGGGTGCCCCGATGGGGGGGAGTCCCTGGTGACGGCGGGAGTGGCAGAAGCAGAACTAGAGATGATTCCATCAGAGTACCGCGATTTAGCTTCCGTCTTTGGGGAAGAGGAAGCCGATGAACTACCCCCCCATAGAAACTCTGACTGTGCGATTGAAATCTTGCCGAACCAAAAACTGCCTAAAGGGAAGTTATATTCCATGAGCCCTTCGGAAAAAGTAGAACTAAGGAAATTTATTGACAAGAATTTGAGCAGGGGGTTTATCAGACCGGCCTCATCCCCGTTCGCAGCCCCCGTCCTGTTCCGGAAAAAAAGGACGGGGGTTGCGTTTATGCACTGACTATCGAGGTTTGAATGCAGTTTCTAACACGAATGCTTACCCCATGCCCCTAATTAAGGACTTATTAGCTGCGGTGGCTGGGGGAAAAGTTTTTTCGAAACTCGATCTCCGAGATGCCTACTTCAGGGTGCGAATAAGGGAGGGGGATGAATTCAAAACAGCGTTTAACACCCCCTTGGGGCAATTTGAGTACTTAGTCATGCCGTTCGGCCTTCAAGGAGCACCAGGAGTATTCATGAATTTAATCAATGAGGTGCTCCACAAATACTTGTTCAAGGGGGTCCTTGTTTACCTTGATGACATACTTCTGTATTCCCCTGACCTGAAATCCCACGTGAAGTTGGTGCGAGAAGTTTTACAAACGTTGCACAAGCATAAACTCTTTGCTAAGCTGTCTAAATGTGAATTTCACAAGTCAGAGATCCCTTTCCTGGGCTACCGCATATCGCAAAAGGGGATTGAAATGGACCCCGACAAAATAAAAGATGTAGTGGGGTGGGAGCCACCCAAAACTCGGAGACAACTCCAGGGGTTCCTCGGATTCGCGAACTTTTACAGATCATTTCTCTCGAACTTTGCTCAAGTGGCTCTCCCCTAACTGATCTGCTTAAAACAAAGGGGAAGTCACCAGACTGCACTCGACCCGGAGCCAAGCTAGACTGGTCTCCGGAATGCCAACGTGCGTTTGACCGGTTAAAACGGCTTTTTACGTCGGAGCCTGTGTTAGCTCATCCCAATGAACTTAAGAAATTCATTGTGCAAGTAGACGCTTCTGACGTTGCTATGGGAGGGGCGATCCTCCAAGAGGGGGATGACGGTAAACTGCACCCCCTTGCATATGTTTCCAAAAAGTTTAACGATACTGAACGGAATTGGTCGGTGTGAGAAAAAGAAGCGGGATCGATCCGCTTAGCGTTGGCTACCTGGCGACACTGGCTGGAGGGGGCGCGGGTTCCCTTCGAGGTATGGACTGATCACAAAAACCTCAAGCTCCTCCGCTCCCCTCGTTCCTTGAATGCCAAACAGCTGCGCTGGGCTGATTTCTTCTCCAAGTTTAATTTCACTTTGCACCATTTCCCGGGGAAGTCTAACTCGCTGGCTGATGCACTGTCACGCCTCCCACAACATGACAGTAAGAGGGAGGAGATTCGTGACTCTGTTTTCACGCCCTCCCAGTTGGGAGGAGCAGTAACCACTCGGATGCGAGCCAAGCAATCCTCTCCGCCCCCAAACCCCCCTCCTGATGACTGGACTGCGAAATTCTCTACCGCTATGTCTGACACTGATGGGGAGGAGGTAAAAGGGGAGGAGGGAGTTACTCAAGATGCGCATGGCTGCTGGAGGAAGAATGGTAAACTGTTTGTGCCCAGCTCTCTGCGGGGGGAGGTGATGGGCTGGGCGCACGGCTCGAAACTGGCGGGGCACACGGGGTTTGTAAAATCCCTCCAACTCTTACAGAGACAATTCTGGTGGCCTGGGCTACGAAAGGACATTTCGTTATTCACTTCGGCTTGCCAAACGTGCTTGATGAGCAAGCCCAGACCCGGTAAACCCCCAGGAGCTCTACAACCCCTCCCCACGCCAGCTCGTCCATGGGAAGTGATCTCTATGGACTTCATTACTGACTTGCCCCCCAGTGGGGGGAACACAGTCATATGGGTGATTGTAGATCTGTTCACTAAGCAAGCCCATTTCGTTCCGTTTGCCTCGCTCCCTTCAGCCAAGAAGCTGGCCTCGGCGTTCTTACAACACGTAGTGAGACTCCACACGTTACCTGCTAAAGTGATCTCGGATAGGGGGGTGCAATTTGTTTCTCATTTCTGGGGTGAACTGATGTCACTGTTGGGGGTGGAGCGGGCGGTTAGCAGTGCGTACCACCCAGAAACTGATGGGCAGACTGAACGTGTGAATCAAACCCTTGAGCAGTACTTAAGGTGTTTTACTAATTTTCAACAGGACAATTGGCACTCCCTTTTGCCTTTGGCTGAGTTTTGTTACAATAATACTCAGCATTCCTCGACTGGCATGTCTCCCTTTAAGGCGGTCCATGGATATGACGCCCCGCCTTTGCCATTTTTGAATTCTCCCGACCTCCCGGCGGGAGATGCTGGTGACTGGTGTAAACAACTGCAATCGGCATGGTCGTCCTTAGCCAAAACCCTGGAGGATGCAAAGGAAGCCTATAAGACCCAGGCTGATAAGAAACATAACCTGTCCTGGGTTCCTAAGTGTGGGGAGTTTGCTTATTTGTCCACGCAGAATTTACGGGGTATTCAACCGAGCCGCAAACTCGGATGGAAATTTGTTGGACCTTTTGAAATTGTGAGAGTAATTAACAATGTGACTGTGGAACTTGCCTTGCCTAAGTCTCTAAAATCTGTTCATCCTATTTTTCATGTAAGGCTTCTACGCCGGGTGCCTGAGGAGAACAAATGGAGACCGAGACAGCCCGCCCCGCCTCCGCTGTTGGTGGGGGGGGAACCTCACTACGAAGTTTCACAGATTTTGGACTCTAAGATTTCTCGCAATCGCTTGTTTTATCTGGTTGAATGGGTTGATTTTGGGCCTGAACAGAGGGAATGGGTGCGGGCGGAAAATGTTCTGGCCCCCCGGATGGTCCGGGCTTTTCACAAAATGTACCCCCACAAGCCAAAGGGGTAGGTTTATTTTCGAGAGGGCTGCATGTCAGGTAGTCCTGCCATGATGGATGGAGCAGGGGGGAGGACGGGCTGTGGGCGCCATTGTGGCATGTAGGGCGGGAGGTTGGGATCGTGGGGGTGTAGATTTATGCACCTGGTGTGTTAGAATGGAATGTGAGTCCAGCAGGCTCTATCTCTGGTAGACTTAACACTTTGACCTTGGTGGAGACAGGCTGCGAGCTTCCTATCGCTTTCAAAGCTACAGCTTGGCTGAGAACAATGGGGGCGGTGGGAACTTCATTAGTGTAGTAACTTTCGATTCCCATCCGCATACTAGTCCCTGATTGGTGGAAAGGGGGAGTCCCCATTCACCCCCTTTCTGGTATAACTGCTTGCTTTGTGTAACCAAGTTATTCTGAACAATGTATCTGCTCCAGTGACCTTTCTATTGCAGCATTATAATAAACGCTATTCTTGCTTGAATAAACAAGACCTGGTGTTTGGCTGACTAAGTTAGGGCTTCTGACATGCTGTCAAGGGTCCCCTGGTCTCTTCTTGGACCATTGTAATTCTCTGCCTCCTCTATCTGGAGTTCCTTCCTTGGATACCTATATTTATTTACTTATTGATTTATTTCATTTCTACTTTGCCTTTCTCCCCAATGGGGACCCAAAGAGGTACACATTGTTATCCTCTCCTCCATGTTATATTCACAGTAGCTGTAACCAGTGCACCATACTGGGTCTATGATGCCACCTCTGTCTTCCCTCAAGTCCCTGCACAAAGTCTTTTTCCATGAAGATTCTGGTTCCCATCCACATGTGTAACTACATCTCTTCACATTTCTCTTCTCTGTATATATCATTGTTTCTTCCTCTCTCCTCTCTCTCTCTCTCTTTCTGCTCTTTCTCTTTCTCTCTGTTGCCTTCCATCCCATGCTTGGCGCTGGGGCAGGGGGGCTCAAAGCAGATGGCAGTGATTCTAGGCTCCCATCCTGGACTTTTACTCAGGGCCCCAGAAGGACTAATATTGCACTCAGTCTCAGTTCCCCTTCTGCAATATGGAGGTAACAATACAGTCCTCACAGAATGGCTAAGATAATATACCTCACTCATTTTAAGCTCTGAGAGTGCTGTAACTATTATGGTATATATATATGTAATTGTCATTATCATCACTTTTTTATAGTCCAATTATGCAGGGCGTTGTATATGGGGAAAAGACAGGCCATCACCTTGAGGGCCTGGCAATCTACGTATGTCTGCCATCCATATGAGGAATTCTCAAACCTTTATTTTCTTGAGAAATCTCATACGTGGATTTCTGATGAAGTCGTCAAAGCCTTCATCATTTTTACTGCTTTTCTGATTATGTGGAAAACTCACTTCAAAGTCAGAAGATGGAATAAAATTTATTCTGAACAAACTGGGCATGAAAATATTTACTTTACTTTCCAGGTTATTATTATCAGCTTATTTATGATACTTTCAATCATGAAGGCCATGAATCAGCTTTATGGTGATTTCTAAATATATTTGCATCCCTAATATCTCCTAGTTTATAATTGCTTTAAAAAACATTACCATGAGCTTTAAATATCCATAAGGTATTGCTAAATGTGTTTCTCCTAATACCTGAGGAAAAAGATGTCTTCAGTTGGTGCATAAATGCCCTCTGGTGACCATCTCTGAAAATACAACTGCTTTCTTTGAATATATTTAATGCTTCTTAAAGATAACAGCAGTTCAGGCAAATGATGCTTAAAACCTAAAAGAAAATAAGCACCTTATAATTAGACAGTCAGATATGTACACCAATAACCTTGACACTTCCTTTAGATTGCTTCTAGCCATCAGCCTAGACACTCTCAGATGACAGCATGGCCTGTTGAATCTCCTGGGCTGATTTCACACTAGAGCTGCCTCAATGTTGTGCCGTCATTTGCCCCAATATTGGGGCAAACGGCAGCACAACATCGAGGCAGCTCTAGTGCAAAATCAGTCCTGGACGTACTTCCATCAAATAAACCTCTGAAAGCCTGTGTGAGTAAGGCCTTCCATTATCATAGAAGAAAGCCACTTAAGCATGTAAAGGACTATGCTGACTGTCCTGCAGAAGAAAATGAGATATTGATATGCAGGAAATGCATCATGCCTGCAATTGTAACCACTTTTTTGTTTGAGTCCAGGGCCATCTTTAAGAACAACAAAGTTTTATTCAAGGTATGAGCTTTCATGTGCAGGTACACTTCCTCAGATACAGAAGGAAATGTGCATGCACACTCAGACTTTGCTCTACCATTTCAGACCAACATCTCTACCCACCTGAATCACATTTTTGTTTGTTTGTTCCTGTGGAGACTAGAGAACGGTGCTTGATTTTTATCTCCCCATCATCAAGCAGCAATCTGTGTTACTGTTCAATTCTCCTGTTGAAAAGTCACAGTATGGCAAAAGAACATCACTATTTCATTCACCCACAGATTTGTTCCTTTAATTTCAAATGTATAGAGAATAAATCGGTTGGTCTTTTTCTTTTTCTTTTTTTAAACAGCATACCAGTTCAACATCAGCCTGAAGTCATTAAAGGTCAAAGTCCCTGCCTCATTCTGCACCAGTCAAATACTTGAAATAATTCACAGCTCAGACTTTTGAGCTACCATGTAAGGCAGTGGCTCGGGGCATCAGAAATACAGATCCTTTGCTGTGCTAGAGAACACCTCACCCACATTTATGGCAAAGTGATGCAACCCAACCATGTCTTAGAGGTACCACTTTCCCTTTAATCTTTTTCCTTCCTCACAAGGCACAGCTATGTCCTACAAGAAGCTTCTCTAAAGAAAGAGATGAACAGGTCAGAGTTTCCTAATACATAACTGTAGCCTTCTTGTTGACACTGTGTCTAACAGGGCACTCACATCCTTTTAAGCCCACTGAAGTTAATGGGCTTAAAAGTGTGTAACTGTTTAGGATTTACTGCTAGACATCTGTTGTTGCCTGAGTAGCCTCCTGTCTTCATTCAGCATAAAATCTAGCATATATTGGTGCAACCTGGATCATTTTTATATCCTTGCTAGAATCATGGAATAGATTTCAGAAAAGAGATAAAGAATTTCTTGAGTGGTGGATGGGTTAGTTATGGAAGCTATTTCCCCTTTGTTGTGATACTTCCTTAGAACTGCATTTCAAACTAACTATAGGATGAGTTAAAGCATCACAAATTAATTGAAGTAAGTGAACTTTAATGCTATCTTAAAGTCATTCATCTATATGCAGGTGAGGGGGATGGAATGCAAATGCATACATGCACATGCATGCATGTATCTAAACCACTGTTGTCTATAGTATTACACACACACACAAACATCCATCTATCTATCTAGTACTGCTCATAAGGCTATGACCCTAAGAAGAAATTAGAACCAAAAAAATATTTTAGAAGACCTTACTCAGTATTATTTCTCTTATATTTGATTATTGTGCATATGAATTTTGCCACTGAGAGGGTGACACAATCATTTGTATCCGATAGTAGCCATGACACCTGGACTCATACATTTGGCAATTCCACATCTGTAAGTAAAGGGGTGGTTAAATTAGCCCTCAACTTGTTGAATATGTTGTTGTTCAACTGCACAGTTGAGCCTAACTATTCACGACCCCATGGACCACATCACACCAGGCCATCCTGTCTTCCCTCGAGTTCCAGAGTTTGCTTAATTTTGTTGAATATAGGGCACTCCATAATCATATGCTCAATAGTTTCAATTTTATCATATGAGCATCTGCATGTTCTATTAGAGTATGATACTCTACTATATCTGCCCTTCAAAACAACTGAGGGAAGAATGTTCATTCTTGCCAAAGTAAAATCTTTTAGTTTTGGGACTCTCAATTAATAAAAATATTTCAGCAGTTGCATCGGGAGGGCAAGTCCCAAATGGAGTGTCAAACATGTACATATATATGCCAGCTACAACAAAAATACTAATACACATAACTGGCATTGCAGCCCTAAGAAAAAATATACCCTTCTAAGTCCACTGAAATCAATGAGGTTTGAGTCAGAGGGCATAATTCTGCTTAAAATTACACTGTACATCTCTCTAAGCTATATTTTTCATCAATAGATCTCATTTAACGCGACTGTCAGTCCCAAGTATGCAAAAATGAATCAGCTCTCAAAAAAATCCAGCAACTTTAAGAAGTGAACATAGGAGACATAAGAAAAATCCTATTCTAGCACAGAAGAGCAAGAAACGTAATTTTGGGATCATTTCTTCCATTTTTACAGGGTTTAACACATGAGAATAGTGGTGCATTAACCATGGGCCTAATGTGCTGTTTGAGGAATTATTCTTTTTCTATGTCCTTCCCATGATGGACCCTAGCAAAGCATCCTTGTCTCAACACCATAAACAAAAAACAGAAGAGATGACTGCAAATAGTGGGGGGCCATTATCACAGTCAGGAAAAATAACTTTTGTCCCTGTGCCATAAATCTGGTAACACATACAGTTAGAGTTCTCTCACCAGTTTATAGTGTGGTAGAATTACCCAGAAAGAGTCAATCTTCTTTTATATTGATTGAGGGGAAAATAATATTACCAATGTAAGTACACTCTGTTTCTGGTACAGGGAAGTGTAAAAATGTCTATGTCCAAATTTAATTTTGAAAAGTTCTCCTCAGAAGTTCACATATCTGTCAACTGCTGTTTCTTCTTATAACATTTAGTCCTTTTCCACCCTACCTTCAGCAATAGAAGAACAAGCACTTCAAGAAGGTGGCAGTTGCAAAAGAGCTCACCTCTACAAAATGCTGACAGATGCTCGTCTATGATCACACAAGAATAGGTCAGGCCTGTTGTCTTACCAAAAAGAAGATTATTTTAGAGGGAAGTCCAAAGTTTCCAGAAGGAGTTTCACCTTGAAATCTAAAGGTATTCATTGGGTTTATGTATAGGTTTATACTGGCACTTTTCTAGAAAACTACTTGAGGCAGCTCACAGTAATATCACCCTTCTGCAAAATATATTAATTCAATAACCCATAATAAAACACACACAGTTAATACTGAAAACAAAGAGCTGCTTATTTTCATACAAGGAACGTGTGCTAGCCCTGTAGGGTTTTGATTTTTTGTGTTTGAACTGATGATCCCCATAAGTGGAAAGTCCACTTGGTGACTAAAGTAGTTTGCCATGCAATATGAATGCCTGGATGGGATTGCCACTGTAAGAAAATACAGTGCTTTTGTCTCTGTAAAATCATTTGAGGGGATCATAGTCATGGACACTGATGGAAAACCATGCTATAACCTTTGGCTGTACCCTCGGGATGTTTCAGTAGCAAATTTATCCTTGGAATGTTCTCCTATACAGTTTTTTGAAGTGCAATCTTAAAAACAATTTCCTGGGAATAGGATTCTGAATAGACCTGTTTAAGAAGACAGGGTTAGCCTATAAGTATCACATAAACAATCACACTGCATCCTAGGTTCCATACTCCTGAGGACATATATTATGTGAATTTGCACAGTTTCTGTATTTTAGTGTATGCAATAGAAGCACTTTGGATTTTAGTAAGTCTACCACTACTTTCAGCACATATGCCCATATTAGCAAAACCCCATATTTGTAAACCAAATGCTGCTTTGGGCAGATGTTGCTAGCAACCTTAACATTTATATTAAAAGGTTTTATATTTGAGTACTGTGACTGTTGAGAGGGGTGTAACAGACAAGCCTGCCATACTGTTCCACAGACTTTTCTCACAACAAACTGTGAAACTCAGGAAATTTCTACTTTGGAGAATATAGCTAACAAGAACTTGCTGAAGACTGGCTATTAATGCTACAGGTGAAATCATCAATTCCTATTTGTCATCTGGGCTCAGAAATTTTTATCCAGACAGGCAAGATGACCATATATAGAATGAAATCTATATTTTCATCAAAATATATTCTTGTTCATTGCTGGCTGTATTTCATTAGTTAAATTCAGTACTGCAAGGCTCTTGAGAGCCAGATTTTCATAAAGATGAATCTGGAATGTTTCCTAGGTTATACATCTGCACGATCCATCTAATTTGCATAGTAGAACATAAGGCTGACCAGCGGACAGGCAGAATAATTATATACAATCCAAGTTGGCTGATCTTTCTGTTACTTTTGAAGATTCATCTCCACACCTCCTAAAATTAAGCCAGCTTCTGGAGATCTGGCTGTCAGATTCTGTCCAAGGTACTGATGTGATATCACTGGCATAACTGCAGGGCTTGTCACCAGCCAGGTGTTACTCTCAAGATAGGCTACCAATAGTTATCTCTGAAAAAGTCTGTATAATATTTATTTTTTTAAAAAAAATCCTTTGTTTTACATATTTCCCCTACAGTCTTCTCTTCATGCTTCCTGTTGGGTTGCTGTAAAATACTAGTTATCCAAAAGTTCCCTGTAGAATAACAAGGAATTTTTTAATTGATGTTCTTTTATGAATTACTTCATTATAGTTTCTTCAGTGTGTACCAAAGATGTTTTATCTAAAAATGTAAAATGTGAATGTGACAAATATCTAAATACATAAGCATGTAAAATGTGAATGTGACAAACTTGAAGATTTATTTGTTAGAAAACTCAGACTAGGTATACTTCTTTGTTGAAAGCAACCAGAATGCCCTGTCATGTAATACATAAAATGATGATTCTATGTGTGCTCAGAATACCCACGCATGCTATACACACATCTGGTGTAATGTGAATACTTCCCTTTCTTTAATCAGAGCTCACACTCACACCAAAATGTCCCTGCATAAGAAAGCAACCTTCCTTCTGCTACTTCTGATTCCCTTGACTAGCCAGCTGCTGGCTTAAGTTTTAATACCTGTAATATGAAACAAATAAACTCCAATTCTACCAAAATGATGTGGGAAAGTGCCACTTCACATTTGGAAGGAACACTGAAACCAGGATAAAGTGAAATCAGAAATAAAGTTTATTGTAATGAATAATGCAAATATCTAGGCAACAAGTCAAGTAATATATGCTACCTTTTATTCAATACCCAATACCAGAGCTATTTTTGGGCAGGAACACACAGGAACGGAGTTCTGACTGGCTTCAGAGTTGGCCACACCCACTACAGCCAAAACCTGTGCATGCATAGCTACAGAGGGCCTGGAGAGCAACCCACCCGGCAACTCTGAGGCAGGTGGGCCAGGGGGGCCCTAGAAGGATCGGGGAGGCACTTAAATGCCTCCCCGTGCCTTCCCCAGCCTGTCCAAGGGCCAGCTTGTCTGGGCTCCCCACAGCTGCGGAACACCTGGTTTAAACTCCCTTCCCTTCCCTCCAAGGGCTGGCTTGCCCGAGCTCCCAGCAGCCACGGGGTGTCCAGGCAAGCCAAGGGAAGGCATGGGGTGTGGCCTAATATGCTAATGAGCTGCAATGTCATGGGGTGTGGCCTAATATGCTAATGAGTTTCTGCTGTTGGTTGTGGCCTATTATGCTAATGAGTTCCTGCTGGGCTGTTTCTACAAAAAAAGCCCTGCCCAATACTACTGATGAGTACTCACTACAGGAAGTTACTTCAAGTGTTTTAAGTCTAAGTAACTTACAGTAATCAGGTGGCAATAGGCTTGCCAATGACCTGGCGAAAAAGTGTCATTGCCCCATACTAGAGGCTTAATGTGGTGTAATTTACTCAATGATGTTCTTTACCTCCCTGCCATGAGCAGCTTCATCAGCTCATTTTCACACACTAAACTTCTGTTTAAGGGTGAGTGAAAAAATGGCCCAGAATAAGATGGCCTCAAAACTAGACCAGCAAGCATTAGGGAGCTGCTGCAGGAGGGCTGCCAAAACAGGAAAGATTATAGGCATGTGGCTATCTGAGGCCCTTGGTGTGATCCTCTTCCAGTCCTTAAGAGCCTTATGAGCAACAAAAGAGTGGCATGGATCAGGATGGCCATAGGCTTGGCGTTAGGAGGAGACAGCAGCCAAGTGACAAGCCATTGTCCTAGGTGCCAGGCCCTAAATCCACACGGAAGCAAGATATTATAAAAATATAGCCTCTGATGCAGGCCAACAACATCTCCCCCACCGCTAGGGTTGCCAGGTTTGGGTTGGAAAATACCTGGAGACTTTGGGGGTGGATCCAGGAGCGGGTGGGGTTTGGGGAGGGAAGGGGCCTCAGCATGGTACAATGCCATAGAGTCCACCCCTCAAAGCAACCATTTTCTCCAGAGAAGCTGATCTCTGTCAGCTGGAGATCAGTTGTAAAAGCGGGAGATCTCCAGGGCCCACGTGGAGGCTGGCAACCCTACCCACAGCTGATAACAAAGCTTCTTAGCAGAGGAAGCTGGTGCCTTTTTGGGATTGGCAACATGACCAGGCTTATGCTGCTGAGCCACTGCCCACCCCTTAGAAGCAGAAACATGCTTCTTTGGAAGCATGCCTGCACAAAAAAAACAGATTAGCAAAGTGGCCAAAATACGACCAAATAAAACTGCAAGGAAAAACCTCCACGTGTGAGGTGCTGCAGGCAGGGACAGATACATTATGGACTACAATAACTTTTAAAATACCTTCTTATTGTTATTACTATTATTGTCATCAATTAAAATTTCCTTATTTTTTAATATAACAAAACTCAGCTAAATATTCCAATCTGCACATACAAGCTCAGTATCAGTTTAATTAAAGATCTGCCAAAAAGTGGACCAAAAACCTAAGCCCTCAAGAAAAATTCTCAATTTATGACTGTACATTGTTACAAAGAAGCAAGAAATAAATGCATGCTGTGATCCAGAAATAAATGCATTCTGGGAAGGGGCTAAGGGCAGCCAAACCAAGAAGATGGCCATGAGAGAAACTGAAAATCACTAACTGGACCATGAAGCTTGGGAAGTCCAGATTCCACAATGCACTAAAGAGATTCCTGCAGAGCAAGCCTAAAGATGTCTACTCTTGCTAGGAAAAAAGAGTGTGTGTGATGAAGAAACCCACCAGGCACACACACACACACAAAACCCTGACCAGCACCTCACAGCAAAAAACACTCAACAGAAAGAAGGGGGAAAAGTACAGAAAAACAGCCACAAATACTTAGCTAGCCAATCCCTTTGTGTGGCACCAGCGATCAGGAGAGGAACAGCCTCAGTGGCAAGAACTGCAGGTAAAAGCTTCAGCTATGCTGTGGGCTTCAAATGACTTTCCAACAATGCCTTTGTAATCAGAAGTCCCAAAGAATCTTTGTTTCATCATTCTGCATAATCTTGTCTGGTTTGTGCTACCATGAATTTCTGGTTGATGGTAAACCATACTGCTTGCAAAGATTCCATCGCAACATGGCTGCAACTCTATCACGATGTTCTTTATAGTCAGTTTGAGCAATTTTACTGCATGCATTGACCATGTGCTTGACTGCTTCATCTTATGTCTTGCAAAGTCAACTTTTCCTATTGACATTTGCCTGCTCTTGTGCAGCTATAATGAATCCTTCTGTCTCTTCCTTCAAGTGCCCATTTTGGAGCCACTTCCTGGTATTTTCACTATCAACTTTTTACTCTGTGTCTTTCAAATATTGCCCATGCAATTGCTTTTCCTTTCAGTTGTCACAGTGGATTTTGATTTCAATCTTTTTGTAACCTTCTTTGGTTTTTGTAACCTTAAATAAGTCTGCCTTGTACACTTCCAACTAGAAGCTTCTCTTTGCTTTTCTTGGTGCAGTCATTCCGTGCTTATTTTTCTTCTTCAACTGCTTGCTTAACTTTCAGGAGACCTCTTCTACCCAATTTTCTTGGTAAGTAAAGATGATCAATGCCATCATTTCTATAGTATAGTGAGTGATGCATTGTCATTATCTTGCATGTTTTGTGATCTATTGCTTCTTAACAAGGGTATGGTTGATACTGTCAGCTTTCAAAATTCCAAGATATTATTATTATTTAGAAGGCTTATTGGAAGTTACCATAGTCCTAGTCATAGCAGTAAATAGTAGTAGCAGCAACAGTTGTTTCTCAAACAACTGTTCAACGGTTTTCTGAAATAAAAAATGGACAATAACTGGATATATATATATATATATATTCTGGTTAAAAACCATTGCACTATTCATTAGTATGCAGGACAGAGCTAGGAGAAATTTGTCTCAGGCCACCATCTTATCTATATATCTAACTAGGAATAAGGCCCATTGTGGAAATAAAAACAACAAGCTCTAGAAAGAGGCTCTGGGTGGGTGCCCCAGTCCTGGGCACTCAGTGTCAATTTGCTGTGGCGACCTCAGCAGAGTATAATGACACAGAGTCCACCATTTTCTCCAGAGGAACTGATCTCTGCTACTTGAAGAACAGTTGTAATTCTGAGTGATCTCCAACCCTCACCTGGAGATTGGTAACAATGGTTCCCCATGAGGGAATGGCTGGTTTGGAGGGTGGACTCTATGGCATTTTACCTGTCTGAGATGCCACCCCTCCTCAAACCCCACCCTCTCCACACTCCACCCTTCAAATCTCCAGGAATTTTCCAACCTGGAGTTGGCAACTCTATCTCCTTCCCAGCCAACCATCAACCTACCTTGATCTGCCCCTCTGACTTCAGCTTTCCATCTCCTCCCCCCTCCTTCCTGGATAGCAGTTGTAATTCTGAGTGATCTCCAGCCTCCACCTGGAGATTGGCAACAATGGTTCCCTGGTAGGGACTGGCTGGTTTGGTGGGTGAAGTCTATGGCATTGTACCTGTCTGAGGTCCCACCCCTCCTGAAACCTCACCCTCTCCAGGCTCCATCCCTCAAATCTCCAGGAATTTCCCACCTGGAGTTGGCAACCCTATCTCCTTCCCAGCCAATCATCAACCTACCTTTATTTTCTGCTCATTCAGCTTTCCACCACCCCCCACCTGTAGCCTCTACCGTGCTCTGAAGCCCTGACTGCTGCATCACATTGGCTGTCATACAGAGGCCATCTCAGCAGGATATAAGGACACAGAGTCCACCATTTTCTCCAGGAGAACTGATTTCTGCCATCTGGAAAGCAGTTGTAATTCTGAGTGATCTTCAGCCCTCACCTGGAAATTGGCAACAATGGTTTCCGCCAACAGGCACTAAGGGAAAATGTATTTTACCTCAGAATAGCAACAGCAAACTGTTTAGAATGTTAGAGGCAAAGGCCAATGAGGCCGCATATGCAAACGACCTCTGTGTTCCGAGGCAAAGGCCAATCAGTCCACATATGCAAATGACCTCTGTGTTCTGACTTCTGTAGGGGGAGAGGAACAGCAAACTGTTTAGAATGTTGGAGGTAGGACTCAGGCAAAGCAGCCAGTGGATAGGGAGACCCTCTGAATGACAGATCAGGGAGCAAACTGATTTTGGAGCATGTTGGAATGTTCAGGGAAGTCCATGACCAAAACAGAATTATATATACCGGAGGATACTGAAGTGTGGCCTCCATCTACAGCTGTAAATTGGTGGATCAGGGCCACACTGACACTAAACAGATGTTCCTATAAACTTGGGGAAAACCCTAGGTTTGCAGAAAAATCTGAAATCTTAAAAAAATACATTGGGGGGTTAAATTCCCCCCCAATAAAAGAGCATTATCTGTGCAAGTGCAGAGAACAAACATACCTCCTCCTCCTCTTCCTCCTCCTCCTCCTGTGTCAGGTGGCAGCAGGAAGCCTCAAAGGAGACCAGGACACACATGGGGCTCACCAATATTGGGGAAGAAGTCTCGATGGGGTCAGCAGCAGAGGTTGGGAACTGTGCAGGGCTTGCTGGCAGCTCCAGAAAAGGAGGGAAACCTTGGTGGGGCTCACTGGTGGTAATGGGAAAAAGAAACCCTTGCTGCTGCCCCCACCAAGCCAGCAAGGAGTGAGTTGGGTGAGGGTGAGGGAGTACTCACTTCCCCCCTACCAAGCCAACAAGCCTGCCATCCCATCCACCCAACTGGCAACCAGGGAGTCAGGCATGGAGGCATGGGAGTGCTTGCTGCCCCTCACCAAGCCAGTAATGAAGGTGTCAGGAGGGGGGCATAGGAGAGCTTGCCTCTTCCCACCAAGCCAGCACTCCCTCAGTTGGCATTGAAGGAGCCAGGTGGCAGCAGTGGTGACGTTGATGGGAAGAAGCCATTACAGGTCCTGTAATAGAGGACGGGAGCCAAGCCATCCGGTGGTGATGGTGGGTGGTGGGTGGGTGGTGGGTGGGAGCTGTTCTTACACAGCAGTGGAGGCAATGGGGGGGAGGGATTATCCCCATGACCATCACAGGTACCCTACAGTTGCCACAGCTTCTCAAGTTTACTTACTCTTTGACTAACGATTTTGTTACATATAGGAGAAAGGTGGCAAGAATCTGATGGCTAGAAATTCTGTTACATGGTTGAATAGCAACTGCTGTGTATACCCTTGTTGAGTCTTTGCAAAATGGCCAGTCTAGGGAATGACTCCCAGTTTCAGGCTGCTGAGCAGAATAGGTATGTAGCCAGGGCCAGCTTGCCCGCTAGGCAAATTAGGTGCTCGCTTAGAGCACGCCAGCCCTTGGGGGGGAGAAGGCGGGGGCAGCATGATGGCACCATGGCGGCCAGCAGGATCTCCCCGCTGCTGCTGCTGCAGAGAGTGCCCGGCGAGGGCACAACTCCCCCTCCCCCTCCTCCCTCGGGGAGGAGGCGGGGCGGCCAATGGGATCTCCCCACTGCTGCCACCACCGCTGCAGAGTGCCCAGCCAGGGTGCAACTCGCCCTCCCCCTCCTCCCTCGGGGGGGAGGGGGGGCGGCCAGTGGGGACTCCTGCCACCGCCACCACTACTGCAGAGTGCCAGCTGGGGCACAGCTCACCCACCCTCCCCCTCCTCCCTCGGGGGGGAGGAGGTGGGGGCAGCATGGCTGGGTCTCCAGGCCCAACTGGGAGGTTGGGATCTGCACCCGCCTAGGGCGCAGAAATACCTGGAGCCCGCCCTGTATGTAGCTTCAGGTCTGATAGGAGAGGGAGAAATTCCAGGGGCCCTGATCCTCTTGGGGATCCCAAGAGTCAGGCAACTCATGTGATTTGTTTTCAAATGATGTTCAGATTAGTTCTGGATAGTTTGGGTGGGTGTCAAGAGGGGATCTGTGGTGGCTAAGCTATGGATTACCGTCTGTTAAGCTGCAGTATCTCAGAATGTATTGAAAAACAGATCAGCCAATATCATAATGCCCCTATATAAATCAGTGGTACGACCTCATTTGGAGTACTGTGTACAGTTCTGGTCACCACACCTTAAAAAGGATATTATAGCTTTGCAAAAAGTGCAGAAGAGGGCAACTAGAATGATAAAAGGGTTTGAAAACTTTCCCTATGAAGAAAGATTGAAACACTAGGGGCTCTTTAGCTTGGAGAAACGACGGCTGAGGAGTGACATGATCGAGGTTTACAAGATTATGCATGGGATAGAGCAGATAGAGAAAAACGTACTTTTCTCCCTTTCTCACAACACAAGAATTCATGGGCATTCAATGAAATTGCTGAGCTGTCAGGTTAGAACGGATAAAAGGAAGTAGTTCTTCACCCAAAGAGTGATTAACACATGGAATTCACTGCCACAGGAGGTGGTGGCAGCTACAAGCATGGACGGCTTCAAGAGGGAATTAAATAAACATATGGAGCAGAGGTCCTTTAGTGGCTATTAGCCACAAGGTATAGATAGGGACTCTGGGGCAAGGGATGCTTTGTATTCTTGGTGCTTGGGGGGGTACAACAGTGGGAGGGCTTCTAGTGTCCTGGCACCACTGCTGGACCTCCTGATGGCACCTGGTATTTTTGGCCACTGTGTGACAGAGTGTTGGACTGGATGGGCCGTTGGCCTGATCCAACATTGGCTTCTCTTATATTCTTATGTTCTTAATGCACACTAAAACATCAGGGGTTGTTGAAGAGAATTATTGGGTTGAATGCAGTGATATATCAGCAGAAGACAGTGAGGCTTCTGGATCTTTCCTGTATTCTCCTCCCCCTCCAGCAGTCTTTTCTGAACCAAAGAAAGTAAGTTTCAATATGTTGTTGAAGCCCAGAAAATCTACAACAACTAACAAAGAAAGTTTATTTCAGGTTTGCAGGACATGAATAGAAGAACAGGTGAGGAGAATACAGTGGGGAAGGGAAAGGCCCCTTCACACAGCAGCCTCTTGATCTACCTGGCTATTAGTCCACATAGGTCCTGTGACTCCAGGAACACACTTTCCTAGGGTCAAAAAGGACTGCTGTGGGGAGGGGAACTCCATAATTCTTGCATGTGTGTGTCATTGGATCCAACCCATGTAGGGGTGTCTTATGTTATTAGTCTTTGTACCAAAACTTTAAAATTTCTTAACTAAGAATCAAACTTCTACATCCATCAGAAGTTTAATGAAATGAGTAATTCCAAGAGGCATATAAGGGCTGGGGAAATTAGGTAACTTTAATATTTTAGATATTGGAGGCACTGCTGGGAACTTTGCTTAGGGATGCCTCATTGATCCATACCCAACTACTCCATGATAAACAATGAGACTATGTACAGGGAACTGACAATGTGAAATTACTTCTCATATAAACATTGCCCAGGAGGAATAATACAGCACCAGCTTCAGTTTCATATATATCAGTATGCCCAAACCAATTTGCTGTTAGAGTAAGGAAATAGTGGCCATTGCCTTTTAACTCAGTGCTTTCATTCAAGACGTTCAGAATTCAAAATCATTTGGTTGACACAGCTGACATCTCTCAGAGGTCGTTAAAGGTGGATATCATCAGCATTAGGAATAATCAAGATCTATTCAGGCTCGGGATTTCCATGATCTACCAGGTCAGCAGAAGTGAACAGGTCTGTTTTCTGAGTATGGGGATACTGGATTTCTGCTTCACATGAATATTGGATATAGTGATATGCACTTCAAATTTTCATTTTATTTTCAGTTCAGAATCCCAGAGAAGGCATGATTACCATTATCTCAAAATTTTGGGAGTGTCGATGCAGTGTTGAAAATCTGTTTCAGGCAATGGGGGGATGGTCAAGAATGTCAGGTATTGGTAGATTTGGCCTCTGAATGGAGGCCAGGTCTACTGCCACAGTTTTAGTGGATGAAAAGACCTGCTGCCAGACTCCAGAGGCCTGGTCTACTGCCAGGGTTTTCAATGGGTGGTAGACCTGGTGTTCTCAAGTGCCAGGTCTTCCCTGTTGATTCTAATGGAAGCCCAGATAGCCTGAAAAAAATCACAACATTTTGGGAGCCCTGAATTTTGGGAATGCCTTCTGCCATTTTGGATTTCCCAAGCTCAAACAAAATAGCAAATGTTGGGCATAATTTTGCTTTGGAAGTATCTGAATGCATACTCCTATTTGGATATTACTTAATACATATCCTTATCAAAAATGCCTAATATATTGCTTTTACCAAATCCAATTATTAAGATCAATGACAACTGATAATCTCTGGGAATATTTGGAAATAAGTATTGTTCTGCTGCCTTGCTGTCTGCTTTTCATAGCTGCAGGAGATGAGGGTAGTGGCAAGAGCAGCACAGTAAGAGTGACTCAGCAAGGAACCTATCAGATATTTCATCAGGATCATCCTGATAGGTCTTATTGTGCACAGTGTTTCCACATTCTGCCAATCATTGGACTGACTTGGAAGCCTGGATCTATTGAGTCTACATAAGCAAGACTGGGTTCTGCTTGCTTGCTATTGTGTTAGTTTGTGCCTTCTCTTTGCTCTAGTGCTGCGTGTGCAAGGTAGCACAAGTATAAATGTTTTGCTTATTCTCTCCGGAAACCAGCCAAAGCAGAGGCTATATTTCCCCTTTCCCATGGTTGGCAGTATGGCAGTATGCCTGAAGAGATAGAGGCAAACATTTTTCTTGTATTTTGTGGAAAGCAGGCAGGCATTGCTGCTACAGGGCAAATGAGGAGGGTAGATGGAAGGAAGTATTCCCTTCCCCCAGTGAAAAGCTTTGCACTCCTTAGACAGTCGTCTACTGACGATCCCCAGCCCTAAAGATATCTGGCTATCCTTGACCAGGGCCAGGGCCTTTTTGATCCTGCACCAACCTGCGGGAACTCTGCCAAATTCCATTGGGCCCTGAGTGATCTGATGCAATTCTGCAGGGCCTGCAAGGCAGAGATATTCTGCCAGGCTTTTGGTTGAGGACACCAAAAGTTCCATCTTGGCTGGCACCCTTCCCATTCCCTGTTGTATACATCTATTTTGCCCTCCTCCCCCCATCCACAGAGTAGCTGGCAGTGGGAGTTGGAAGGAGGATTGGTTATTCACCATCTGTTTAATTTTAATCTGTTTATTAAATTGTACTAAGGTTTTAATTAATTTTATCTTGTTTTATCTCTGGTTGTACATCGCCCAGAGCCCTGCAGTAGCAAGGGTGGGGCGATTCATAAATATAATAAACAATAATAGTAACACACAATAAAACAGACAGAGTAGATCAAACCAGATCTGTGCTGAGGAGTGATATGAGATCTCTCTTTATAAGATGAGGATAATTCTTGGAAGTTCTTTAATTTAAAAAATATGTATTTATGTATTTATTTGTTTGTTTGTTAAAACATATACAACCTGTCTTTCCTCATGGTTCAAGGTGGCTTACTATAACAGATTTTTTTTTAAGTCCTTTTAAAACCGGGATAAAATAGCAAATTCTAAATCCCAAATCTCTCCCTCCCTTCCTCCCTCTCTTAAAAGATGACTGCCATCCAGTATTTGGGCTGAAATGGGGAGGAGACAGCAAATTTTTAATTCAGGGCTCTTACCTATGAAGGATGGAATAATTACATTTAGGCCCAAGACTTCCCAGCAGCAGTGTAGTAAGCCTTGTTGTCTCCAGGGGAATTCATCAGGGCTGATTTCACACTAAAGCTGCCTCAGTGTTGCGCCGCTGTTTGCCCCGATACTATTGGTCAATTTCACACCCGAAGCCACGGGGCTGCATTTGACCCGCGGCTTCGCCCGATTTCCTCCGCAGTTTCGTGATCCTCAAAAAACAGGATCACGAAACTGTGGGGGAAATCAGGCGAATGACCCGCGGCTTCAGGCGTGAAATTGACCAATAGTATCGGGGCAAATGGCAGCGCAACACCGAGGCAGCTCTAGTGTGAAATCAGCCCAGGTCTTCCCTCAAGACATAAAATGTCTGAAAATCGGTGCGTGGTCATTTTATCTGAAAAACTGGAGACTAGAGGAGGTTAACTTGGTGTCAACCTCAGGCTTCATTTGCCAAGTATTTCTATATGAATTCACATGTATTTCTACAGTTCTAATGTAACCTTGCTCCTTTCCATTCCTGTTTATCTTCTCTGCTGGGAACTGGGGGAGGGGGAGTGACTGCTTTGCTTGGTTAGTGTTACCGTGTAACAGTTCTCATTCAGGGGCCTCCCAAGTGTGCTGTAAACATCTTGGGATGAGTATGATCTCACCGTTTGGTGTTACCTTGTAGTTTACAGAGCTTCTAGATAATGTAACCGTTAGCTTGCAGATGCTGGGGTGGTCATAGGGGCAGAGGCAGACATGTGGTGGGCTGAATGAGAGAAGTGATTGGTCATTTGGCATCTGTGGATTTTCCTGCTTTTATTATATTGGGGGGACTGGCATCTGGAACCCAATTCTGACACTATGTCAAATCCTGGAGACAATTACTCTCACAAACACTCTTTTAGCAGCAAGATTTGGAACTGCTTTTTCCCTCAACCCTGAGTACCACCGATGTGATGAGTTCAGGAAGTGAGGAGGCTGAAACAAAGCCCCCCCCCAAGTCACCTGATGGTAAGGGGGGCACCATGCCACCTGAAGGAGAACTGAAGGGGCGTGATGTGAAGCAAAAGGAGTGATGGGTCAAGATGGGACAGTGTGATGCCCCCAACTGGGCTACTCCTTCCCTAGGAGCTGCTGGAGTCTGGTGGTGGTGGCTGGATGAGGACCTACCCCGGGTCTCTGGAGTGTTCCATGAGGACCCCAGTTGCTTGATGGCAGTGAGGCATCACATGGAAGAAGCAGACATTGAGCATGTCCAGCAGGAGCTGAAGACCAAGATTGCTGAGTGGCACAGAGACACCTGGGCTGGCCTGGATGGCTTTCCCAATACCATTCATGATGTCCTACAGCAGGAGCTCCATGGCTTGAGACTGCATGGGGGAGGAGAAGCTGCTCCAATTCAATGGGACAAGGGTGCCTGGCCAGCAGCCCTCTTCCACACCATGCAGCTATGCCCCCCAGAGAGGCGCTGGAAGCTACCTTCAATGGGACCCTGAGGATGCTGGACGTTTTTGTGCTGCAGCTACACAACTTCCTGAGGGGCCACACCTTTGCCTCTGATGAACACCGAGTGGACTACCTGGGGTCCTGGCTGTGAGTCTGCATGGCTGACTGGTTTGTGGGACTTTATAATGTGGGGGGGCCCAAACTCCAAGATGTGGATGCATTCATGAGGGCCCTCCACCAGCAGTACAAGGACCCGCTCAAGTTGGAGCAGGCAAGAACCTGTCTCAGGGGCTTGAAGCAAGGGAACCAATCCATCAGAGCATTCTCTGATGAGTTCAAGACCTAAGCTGCCAAATTGCAAGGCTGATTGGAGGAGGTGCTTACAGAATTCTACCAGGCTGGCCTGAACTACACTATCCCGGACAAAGCGCTGACCCAAGAGAACCCAGGGATTCTGAATGGCTGGATTCAGGTAGCGTGTGAGGCTGAGAACCATTGCAACCTCCTGAAGATGTACCATCCCAAACCTCCAATGGGGTCAGCAAAAGTGCAAGGGGCTGGCTGGGAGGCTAGGGCACAGTGGGGTTAGCTCCTGGGAAAGGGGAGCAGCAAGGAGCAGAAGATGCAGCAGAACTTATGTCTAAAGTGTGGGGGGCCCAGCCATTTCGCCGCTGACTGCCTTTTTGAACAGAACCCAGGTGCAGTAAAGAAAGCAGAAGGCAAGCCAAGGAAAAAGAAGTTCAAGCTGTCAGCAGGGTGTTTCAAGCATCTGAATGCCCTCCAACTGGGAGGGAGAGTGGAATTGGAGAGCATCTCATGTAGTGAAGAGGAACCTCAACAGCCAGTGGGAAATGCCAAGGACCTACTGTGAAAGGTGCTAAATGGCAGGTCCATACTGCTCCAACACCAGAATCGGTGAGGCCCTCTTCCCCCTTGTTTTTTATGACTGTGACTGTGGTTACCCCCACCCCCCCGAACTCACATCAGAGAACTCATAGACTCAGGATGCACCAGAGACTTAATCAGCTCAGCCTTGGTAGCAGGGTTGGGGGCAGAAGTGTGAGAGCTGGAGAAGTCCCTGGTGTTTTCTCAGATGGATGTAACCCCAATGAAGGGGGAGCCCTGTGTTCACTGCATCGCTCGATTACCCACGGGGGTGGGCTCCCCCTGAAAATCAAGGGTCTTCATAGTGAACCCTTCTGCCAAATTCCCTATGGTGTTGGGAAGCCCCTGGCTCAGAGCACATGATCCTTATATTCAGTGGAGCCTGGGAACCCTCCAATTTTTGGACCCTCGCTGTCAGACTCATGTTTGGAACCCCGAGGGGAGGGAAGCAGCTGGAACTTGAGCGAGTGTGTCTGGCCAGGGAAGAGTTAACCAAGATTCCCCTTGAGTACAGAGACTTGTCAAAAGTGTTTGAAGAAAAGGAGGCTGATGAGCTTCCCCCCCCATGGGAATACTGACTGTGCTATTGAAATTCTCCCTGGTCAAAAACTACATAAGGGAAAGCTTTATTCAATGAGGCCCACAGAGAAGGAGGAACTGAGAAAGTTTATAGACAAGAATTTGGCTAGAGGGTTTATCAGACCTGCAGCTTCCCCTTTCACCACCCCTGTACTTTTCTGCAAGAAGAAAGATGAGGGGTTAAGATTATGTACCAGTTACTGGGGTCTGAATGCCATATCAATGTCAAATCCCTACCCCATCCCACTAATCAAGACTTGCTGGCAGAAGCCGCAAAAGGGGGAATCTTCAGTAAACTAGACTTGTGGGATATTTATTTCAGAGAGTGCATTCATGAGGGAAATGAATACAAGACTGCCTTTGACACACCTCTGGGGAAATTTGAGTACTTGGTGATGCCTTTTGGGCTCTCTGGTGCCCCTGGGGTGTTTATGAATTTAATCAACAAGGTGCTACACAAGTATTTGTTTAAAGGGGTGCTTGTTTATCTTGATGATATTTTGATCTATACCAAAAATAAAGACTCACATGAGCTACTGGTAAGGAAGGTCCAAAAACCCTTCACCAGAACAGGCTGTTTGTTAAACTGTTGGACAAAGAGGAGTTGGACTTCCTGGACTATCGAAGAAGAGAGGGACTGGGGATAAACCTGGCCAAAGTGAAAGATGTGTTGGGGTGGAAATATGTGGTGAAAACTAAAGGGCCAGATTCTAAAAGGACTGGCAGTAAATTAAACTGGACAGAGGAATGTCAGAGGGCCTTTGAAGGACTGAAAGCTCTGTTTATGTCTGAACCTGTCTTGAGGCACCCTGATGAGAGCCAGTCCTTCATTGTGCAATTCAATGCCTCAGACATGGCTGGGAGGGCGGCATTCTATAGCAGCAGAGGATAGGAAACTACACCCCCTCACCTATGTGTCAAAAAAAGTTTTCTGATGCTGAGAGACATTGGGCAGTCTGGGATAAAGAGGCTGCAGCTATTAAACTAGCTTTGACTACTTGGAGACACTGGCTGGAAGGAGCCTGGGTGCTGTTTGAAGTGCGGACTGATCACAAAAAATCTAGAAGCCCTGTGAAGCAATTGAGGTGGGCAGAGTTTTTCTCCACATTTCAATCTACCCTCAAGCACCTCCCTGGGAAATCAGACTTTCTAGCTGATGCATTCTCATGCCTCCCCCAACATGCAAATCAGAAAGAGGAGATTATAGACTCTATGTTCACCCCAGCCCAGCTGGTTGGGGGCAGTGGTTACTCAGAGCCAAGCTAAAGCAAAGGAATACCAGAGCCCCAAGCCTTGGGTGGAAAAATTCAAAGCGGCTTTTGATGAGGCTGACACAAAGGAAACAGAAAAGGAGGCCTTTCTGACCCAGGTTAGGGATGGCTATTGGTACCTGCAAGGGGAGATATTGAAACTCTGTCATGATAACAAACTTGCAGGGCATTATGGATATCTAAAGACTTTGCATTTGGCTCAGAGACAGTTCTGGTGGCCTCACATGCATGGGGACATTTCACACTATGTGTCTTCATGTCCAGTGTGTTTGATGGCAAAGAAAAGGGGAGGGAACCCCAGAATTGTTGCAACCCCTGGAAACCCCTGACGGGCCATGGTCAGTCATTTCCATGGATTTCATCACTGATCTGCCACCCAATAAAGGGAGAACTGTGGTGTGGGTGGTGGTGGACTTACTCAAAACAAGCCCATTTCAATCCCTGTAAATGATAGTCCACTGCCAAGAAACTGGCTCAACTGTTCATGCAACATATTATTAGGATCCACTCAGTCTCTACTAAGATTATTTCTGATAGGGGTTCCCAATTTGGGGCAGCCTTTTGGAGAGAGCTTCTGAAAATATTGGGCATTGAACAGGGCCTCAGTAGTGCTTATCACCCTGAGATGAACAGCCAATTGGAACGTACCAATCAGGTGTCGGAGCAATTCCTTAGATGTTTTATAAACTATCAACAGGACACCAGACTTGATTTGTTGCCATACATGGAATACAGCTACAATAATTTGGTGCATAGCTCCACTGGGGCCACCCCATTCAAGGTGGTGCAAGGGTACAAGGGGGGGGGCCTCCCTACTGTTGCATCTGAACCAACCGGACCCAAGGAATTGGAAGCGTGGTGGTCTGATTTGGTTCAGCAATGGACCCTAATTCAAAAGACTTTGGCTAAATCCAAAGAGGGTTACAAAGCCCAGGCCAACAAAGGCAGGTCACCAGAGTGGGACTTACAACTAGGGGACTCTGTATATGTGTCCACAAAGAGTCTGAAGGGCCTGCAACCTGGGAAAAACTGGTGTGGAAATATGGTGGGAGGCCTTTTAAGGTGTTATGTGTCATTAACAAGGTGGCTTTTGAACTGGACTTGCCTAAAAACTTACACCATGTTCATCCTGTTTTCCATTTTAGTCTGCTGAAGAAGGATCCTGGACCTTCAGCGTGGAGACCTCGACCTCCAGCCCCACATCCTCTGCGGGTGGATGGGGAACTCCATCTAGTGATGGAGGACATCTTGGACTCTAAGCTCAAGAGGAGTCGGTTACATTATTTGATCAAATGGCGTGGTTTTGATCCAAGCCATAATGAATGGGATTGCATGTTTGGGCCAAACAAGTAGTTCATGCTTTCCATAGAAATCACCCTTACAAGCTTGGGGGCTGAAGGGAGGTCTGGGGAGGGGCAGAAGGTCAAGCTTGGGCCTCACTTGCCAAGTATTTCCATATGGATTCACATATATTTCTACAGTTCTTATGTAACCTTGCTCTTTTCCATTCCTGTTTAACTTTTCTGCTGAGAACTGGTGTGTGTGTGTGTGTATGACTGGGTATGTCTGTCTGCTTTGCTTGGTTAGTGCTACTGTGTAACAGTTCTCATTCAGGGGCCTCCCAAGTGTGCTGTAAACATCTTGGGATGAGTATGATCTCACCGTTCAGTGTTACCTTGCAGTTTGCAGAGCTTCTAGATAATGTAACCGTTAGCTTGCAGGTGCTAGGGGGCAGTTGTAGGGGCAGAGGCAGACATGTGGTGGGCTGAATGAGAGAAGTGATTGATCATTTGGCATCAGTGGGTTTTCCTGCTTTTATTATATTGAGGAGACTGGCATTTGGAACCTAGTTCCAACACAGAAGTTGTCCATGCTTGAAACCTCTCTGTCTCCTAATAAACAAATCTTGATGCTACAAGAGTATTTGTGGGAGTAATTGCATCCAGGACGTGACACTTGGGAGGACATTACAAAGATTGGTCAAACTGCTTGACTTTGCTGGTGAAGAGGATTTGGAATTAGGCTCCCATGTGGGACAATGTCTCAGGTATCCTTCTGCTTGCCTCACCATCTCAGAACCTGAAGAGTGATGACACTGGTTGACATGTTTAAATTATGCGGTTGGAAAGAGAAAGGCCAGTGTGACCTTTTTAGTATCTAAGATGATTGACACCACAAGGGAAGAGGTTGGCAATGGGACAAACGGTGATCCAAGTAGGATAACAATATGAAATGCTGCCAGATTGTTACAAGCAGGCATGACTATCTTTTGTTGTTCATCCTCAATAGAATCTGATCCAAAAAGCTATTTGACATGTTGTTCATTTCTGCATTGTTCACAAATTTGTAGCCATAATGGAACATTCACATGACACTTTACTGTGCAAAATTTGTATTTCAATTTGCATTTATATCTTACTATATCTTTTTTCAAGCTAACTTATAGTAATCTACAATCAACACTCTATAAAGTAATTGAAACATTAACAGTATTTAAATCTTCTATAAATTAATACAGTACACTAGAAGTCTGTTGGCAAAAGTGAATACCATCAGTTACAACAAAGACACAAAGGCCCTTCAAGAAACAACCATTTTTCAGAGCTCTGGAAGATTGCTTACCAAGGAGCCTTACAGCCTTCACTTAACAGTTCATTCTAAAAGGTTAGCACCTTGACTGAGAAAACATGGAAACTTTTAAACCAAGTACAAGCCTGGTAGGAGGAGGTCACAGTGAACAGGATCGGCTCTGAAGAGGACGTCGTTACCTTAGCTCATAGATCGAGAGGTCAATACTTTCTTGGACATTAACCAATAGAGACTGTGAATTCTGTAAGAATTATGCATTGGACAGACATAAGGTCATACTATATACTTACTGACTAGTAATTCCCTTGAAGAAGAACTCTGAACACAAAAGAATGTCGGGAATCATAATTAATAATCTTGTAAGCATCTAGGCTAGCCCAATCTTGTTACATGTAGGAAGCCATTCTTGTTTAGTTCATAGATGGGAGACCACCAGAGAAGGCCAGGGTTGCTATGCAGAGGTAAGCAATGGCAAACCACCTCTGTTTGTCCCTTGACTTGAAACCCTGCAAGGTTGCCATAAGTGACCTGTAATTTCACCATGGGGGATCTACAGGAATTGTTGTCCATATTGAATATTAAGCTGCAGGCCTTGTACTGTTGGTGCTGAACCTGATACTACACAATTTCTTTCGATGACCCTGAGTTCTAGAGATGGGGGGGGGATCACATCCCCATTACCCAGGCCACTGGGCAGTGCTCCCTATCTGAACGGCACAATGCTGGTGGTTTCAACACATACCAGCATGACACAGCAAATGCTCTTTCACCCTTATCTAGCTCTAGTATATGTAGTTATGTATGATGAGATCAAACAGAATTGGTTAACTATATATGATGAAATCAGAACCAAATGAAGTGACCCAGTTTCTTTTGTCTTCCTGACACCAAATCACCAGATCTTGTTGGACTGGGAGTAGACGGTACTGTTTGACAGCAGTGGGTCCTACTTCCTTTGTGGTCAAGAAAATTATTGGCAATTATCCTTGAGAACTGGTCCATTGCCTTGGAAATCTGGCTTGCCTACATCCCTTATAAGGATGTAGTCTTCTAATCTCTCATTTGTGTAAAATAATTGTGTGCCATCAAGCAATCCTTCCTCTAAGCTGTGGAATCTTGTGAGCAAAAATTCTACTTTGTGAGCTACTGGCATTAAAGTTTTGAGCGAGCGATTTGGCTACTGCATAAATTAGTTTGCTCTGGAGCTGTCCTTCCTGAGCTAAGACAAAAATGTGTGAGCTGGAAGCTAAGTAACTGTGAGCTAGCTCTCACTAATTCAGCTTAGTGGGAATACTGTCGTTAAGTCACAACTGACTCATGACAACTCCTGGACTATGGGGTTCTCAAAGTAAGAAATGAACAGAGATGATTTGCCCTTGCCTTCCTGTGAATAGCCACCCCTTTCTTCCTTGGTGGTCTCCCATTCGAGTAATGACCATAGCTGACCCTGCTTTGTTTTCAAACTATGACATGACTGGACTAGTCAGGGCTATTTTGTTTGTATACAGCTTTGAATAGTTTCTGTAGAGATGGATTCTTGGCATCCGTTCCTGAGGCTTTCTCTCTTACAGCAATTATGCTCATCAGGCATTTGGTGGTAATGTGATGGGGAAACAAGAATAAAGCTGGATGTCTAAAATCACTTTCTAGGACTGCATGATACTTACAGTGGTATGGCTATGCATTATGGATTTTGTACATCCTGAAAATCATAAACTTTGAAAGGGTAAGAGTGAATCAAGCAAAAACTGAAAATAGAATGGGTCTGTAAAATCCGGTCCTAGTGTTTGTGCCAATGTACCTCAGAGCCTTGAAATTTCATCTTACCTCTGACTGCAAACTTGGCTCAGTCTTTTTATGTACTTCTGTTTTATTCAAATGTTTTGATAAAATCTTGCAGAAGACCATTAAAAGCTTGCAGATGAGCCTTGCAATTCCAGAACTCTGTCTCTATGGTAGTGCCACTAAAATCTATTGAGTCCTCCATAGTACGTTTGTTTATTTTATTTAGTAAATTTGTATAGTGTCTTTTTTCCATTGTAGAACTCAAGGCAACATACAGAAGGTCTTCAGGAGGTCCCCAGGCACTGACCAGATCCATTTACCTGCCCACAGCAAGATAACAACATCACATGCCTTATAATTTCAATGAATAATCTCGATCATTATTTATTCCTGAGAGAACACCAGTGGCAACAGAGAAACTTCACCAAGCCCATAGCCAGGGAGGCATTTGGGGGCAATGCCCCCTCATGGACGAGCTATGTCCCAAAGAGGAAAAATATTTTTTTAAATGTAAGCTTCAGTCAGGAAAAATATATATAAAAAAACTTCAGTCTCATTTTATTTTTTCCAGGCCAAAAAATAAATAGGTTTTTAAAAATGCAAAAAGCAAAAAAAGAAGAAGCAGCAAAAAATAAAATAAAAATTGAGGCAGAGGTGCTGAGTTGTGGTTCCTCCTGCTCCTCCTTCCCAGCTTCTCCCACCCAGTATTCCCTCCGGCCATGTCTCTCCCTCTTTTCCCCCTCTCTCTCTGCCACTCCCCCCCCCTAACAGGATTACCCAATGCCCCACCAATGAAACTTTTCTGGCTATGCCCCTGAATTTCACAGTTACTCTGAGTTTTATTTAGGAACTAGGAGTAAGGCCCATTGTGGGAAGAAATACAATGGAGTCTAGAAGGAAGCTCCAGGTGAGTGTCCTGGTTGTGGCTGGTGGGGTGGCAGAGGGAAGGGGAAAATAGAGGGAGGTAAATCATGTTTATTTCCTTCTGCTTAGCTATAAGGCAGGGCTGTCTCAAGTCATTCTGCTGCCCCAAGTGGGTAGTATGGAAGGACAGCCTCATGGTAACAGGTATGGTTCCCTTCAACCCTGACTTGTGTTGATTTGGGGTTATTGCTGTATTGTCTGATTGTATAATTTTATCTGTTGATATTGTTTTATGTTGTTTAAATTGGCATTCATGCCCACTGTTAGCCACCCTGAGCCTTCAGGGAGGGCGGGATACAAATTGAAACAAATAAATAAATAATAAATAAATAAATAAATTATGCAGTGGCAGCTAAGGTAGAAAAGCACCTCCTCCTATGCCATGTCTTCTGGGTTCCAAGGGTCTGGAAAGCGGTTCCATAGCCAGTTACAGGGTTGCCAACTCTGGGTTGGAAAATACCTGTAGATTTGAAGGGTAGAGCCTGGGGAGGGCAGGTTTTGGGGTTTGGAGGGACCTCAGCAGGGTATAATTCCATAGAGTCCATTGCCCAAAGCAGCCATTTTCTCCAGGAGAACTGATCTTGGAGATCTCCAGGTGCTGCCTGGAGGCTGGCAATACTAAGGGGAGGGCCAGACCTGTAGATTTGAGGGGTAGAGCCTGGGGAGGGCAGGGTTTGGGGTGCGGAGGGATTTCTGCAGGGTATAATGCCATAGAATCCACTGCCTGAAGCAGCCATTGTAATATCTGGGACATTTTCTGTAGAGAAAATGATGTGCTGTAGCTGGGGAACATGGTGATTTCTGGAAGATCTCCAGGCTCCATAAGGAGATTGGCAACTCCAGTGACCGTTTAAGGGAAAATTGGGATATGTATTTTACCTCAGAACACATTCAATGACTCCCAACAGCAACAACAAACTGTTTAGAATGTTAGAAGAAAAGGTCCATCAGGCCAAATATGCAAATGACCTCTGTGTTCCGACTGGCTATTGTGGGGAGAGGAACAGCAAACTGTTTAGAATATTGGAGGAGAGACTCGGGCAACACAGCCAGTGGATAGGGACAGCTTCTGAGTGACAGATCAGGGAGCCAACTGATTTGGGATTGTGTGGAATGTTCAGGAGAGTCCACAACCAAAACAGAATTATTATATACAGAGATTTTACTCTTATAGGCAAAGTTCACTGAAAGTAATGCAGTGGGGTTCCACTACAAGGAACTTTTGTTGAAGGGTGTTCAATTTCTTTTTGAACAATGTTACAATGCATAAAGCCCTGACCTGGATAGTCCAGGCTAGCCTGAGATCATCAAATCTCTGAGCTAAGCAGGGTCAGCCTTTGGTTAGTATGTGGATGGTAGACTACCAAAAAAGTCCAGGATTCCTAGACAGAGGCAGAAATTAGCAAACCATCTCTGACATTCTCTTGCCTTGAAAACCCTATAGGGTTGCCATAAATCAGCTGTGACTTGATGGCAAAAAAAGTTCATCAGAGAATTTGAAATGGGGATGAGGTACAAGCGGACATTGTGCATGAACATTTCCATTAGTGTTGATAAATGACTCAGTTATTTACAAAAATGCTGCTCCTGACATTACTCCAAATTTTCTGTCACTCTCACTTGCCTTCAGTTGGCCTCAGCTCTATACAATTAAGGCTGAAAAGCATTATGACATCAGCCTGTTCAGTATGTGATCTTGCTATGTGAAAGCTCACCCATGAGATTAATCCAGAAAACTTTATTCAGACATGAGACATTATTTGATTTGCTATTTCAGAGGGGTGGCCATGTTAATCTGCTATGGCAAGATAAACAGTGTCACCTTAAGGACTAATGAAATAGATTTCAGCAGAGCTCGCTTCATCAGGTGCAAGGAGATATATATCTATAGCTGTTATTTTTAGAATTCCAAGCAACATATGGGTGGCTGTGACAAAATTTTTGAAAGTGGGGCAAGTTTAAAACAATAACTCATCAAAGAAGTATTGATCCATGCACAGTGAGTTACTGTAGAAGATGGGTAGAATCAGGGCTCTTTTTGTAGCAGGAACTCCTTTGCATATTAGGCAACACACCTTGATGTAGCTAATCTTCCAAGAGCTTACAGTAGCCCCTGTAAGAAGAGCTCTGTAAACTCTTAGAGGTTTGGCTACATTAAGGGTACATTGCCTAATATGCAAAGGAGTTCCTGCTACCGTAGAATAATATGATCTAATCAAGAAGGTGCTATATGAAACATAATAATGAGAACTAATTAATATCTGTGAAGGGTATGTCATGCTGAGCTATTAACATCTATAGTGAGTGAGGAAATCCAATAGTGAGTGAGGAAATCCAAGTCTTTGTTTAATCCTTGGGAAAGATAGTGTAGTATCCCTTGATGAATCCTAATATAGCATTTTTGATTAGGGATCAGCATGAACTGGGAAAATGAAATTCAGTTCATGGTTCATGGTGTGGTTCACGAAGCATCATGAACTTTTAGCCACCTGAAAAGTACTGAGATTGACGAGTGATTTCAGCTCTCACATACTTTATTTAGATCAGGAACAAGACAACCTAAACCAGCTCGCAGGCCGGCTTTTATTCCCAAGTGAACCCACACCCCAAACACACACACACACACGGTGATTCGCTATTTACATTGATTGAGTTATCTCCTGCTCCTCAATTGGAGGGGAGCTAGGATCCTCTAATCCATTGTCTTTCGGAGCAAAGCTCAGGCCCTTCGCCTGGCCACATGGTGGACTGGTTAGAACCAGTCCAAGCACATGGCTGCCCTGAGCCCATGTTCTCAAGTGGATACATTACACCACCAAACGAACTGGTTTGGCTGGTGAGGTTTGTGATGTGGTAGAATGTCTCCTTGGTGTGCTAGAGACCCCAAACTCACAGGCAATCTCTGCCTGACTCTCCTCTACCTGCATTCCAAGTTTGGTAAGGACTGAGTTTATGTGATCTGAGTTATGGCTTTCTGGGGGAAATGACAAGCAATCATTTTGACTGGTGAGGATTCAGGGGGTTCAGGAGTGTATAGAATGGACCTTGTGCAAGTTAGAGAAATCAAACTCACTGGGGACCTCCCCCAGATGCTCCTCTACATGTCCTCCAAGTTATGTGCAGATTGAAACTAAGGGGCCTGAGTTATGCCCTCAAGAAAGTCAGGGAAATGTCAGGCACAGGTTCAAAAGTCCAAGCTACAAACATCTAAAGCACAGGGAAATTGTTGGTATTTAGAAGGCTGGAGAATTCTGTCCCCCCATTGCTTTGAAATTGTCTGGACATGTGTTGTTCAGTCGCACAGTTGAGTCCGACTCTTCGCGACTCCATGGACCAGATTACGCCAGGCCCTCCTGTCTTCCGCTGTCCGCTGAAGTTTGCTCAATTTCATGTTCGTTGCATCGATGACACTGTCTAACCATCTCATCCTTTGCCATCCCCTTCTTCTTTGACCTTCAATCTTTCCCAGCATCAGGATCTTCTCCAGTGAATGCTCCCTTCTCATTTGGTAGCCAAAGTATTTGAGCTTCAGCTTCAGGATCTGGCCTCCCAGGGAACAATCAGGGTTGATTTCTTTTAGGATTGACTGATTTGATCTCCTTGCAGTCCAAGGGACTCTCAAGAGTCTTCTCCAGCACCATAGTTCAAAAGAATCTATTCTTCGGCGCTCGGCCTTCTTTATAGTCCAACTCTTGCAGCCATACATTACTATGGGGAATACCAGTGCTCTGACCATGCGGACTTTTGTTGGCAAGGTGATGTCTCTGCTTTTTATCATGCTGTTTAGGTTTGCCATCGCTTTCCTCCCAAGGAGCAGGCGTCTTTTAATTTCATGGCTGCAGTCACCATCTGCAGTGATCTGGGATCCTAGGAACGTGAAGTCTGTCACTACTTCTACGACTTCCCCTTCTATTTGCCAAGGAGTGATGGGGCCAGATGCCATGATCTTAGTTTTTTTGATGTTGAGCTTCAAGCCCACTTTTGCGCTCTCTTCTTTCACTTTGAGCAAGAGGCTCTTTAGGTCCTCTTCACTTTCTGCCATCAGAGTGGTATCGTCTGCATATCTGAGGTTATTGATCTTTTCCCCAGCAATCTTAGCTCCGGCTTGTGATTCATCCAGGCCAGCATTTTGCATGATGTACTCTGCATATAAATTAAATAAGCAAGGTGACAATATACATCCTTGTCGTACTCCTTTTCCTATGCTAAACCAATCAGTTGTTCCATATCCGGTTCTAACTGTTGCTTCTTGACCCTTATACAGGTTTCTCAGGAGACATGTGAGTCTCCTGAGAAATCAAAATGTAAAGGTAAAGGTAAAGGTTCCCTTGCTCGAAAGCCAGTCGAATCCGACTCTAGGGTTGCGGTGCTCATCTCCGTTTCAAAGCCGAAGAGCCAGCGCTGTCCGAAGACGTTTCCGTGGTCATGTGGCCGGCATGACTATGTATCCATTTACAAACTGCCATGAACCCGTTACAAAATGTATCCATTTACAAACTGCCATGAACCCGTTGACCTACCACAAATTTCAATTTGCAGACTACAAACTGGCCAAAATTCATCATGAACTTTAATATGTGTGCCTGTCTCTACTTTTGATTTAGATGCACTGTTTATGGGGTTTTGGGGGAGGGGGATAGAAGAATCTTTAAACCAGGGATACAATGTTCTGAAAGACAAATACATTAAATATATTCTCTCCCTGTTTTCAGAATAGTCTTTGTGTCAGGGCTGTCCTGTTTCTCCAATGTAAAGAGCAGAAGAGTATTGTTGACATAACAGTGGCATATCTTACACTGAAAGACCGAGATTCTATAGCTGATGCTGTAAGGTCCTGCAATAGTAGTGTTTAAGTATTTGGGAGAGACAAAACTAGCATCTACATTCATTGTGTGGTTTCGTTCCTGGATTGTGTCTCTTGTTGGGTGGTCCATTGCCTGTTGTGAGAAGCTGTTTTAGGTTGCAGGGCTGTCTGCAAATGAGGAAAGTCCTGCCACCATGCTTTGCTAAGTAACTCTGTGATTTCATCCCATTCATGGCATGGTCTCTTATTGGCTAGAAGCACTCTTATGATAATCAGTGTAAAGAAAGACAAAGCTGATTCCACTGAAACAATGGCATGAAATAGAAATCAAAAAGATATTTATTTGTACACAGTTGGAGATGAGGAAATATTACTACAACATGGATTATTTTTTTAATCTGAAAAGCAAACCTAGGGATTTTCAGGGCAGCCCTAACCTGGAATATGAATGTGGAAAATTATTTTAATTGAAAGATTCATTTCCTACAGAGAGGATTGTAGGGTTTTGCAATTTTTGAGCTTTTTATGCATCTATCAATTATGTTTATGCAATACCTCCTTTAAACTAGATAATCCCAAATCTCTAACAATAGGACCAGATTTCTTAGTTCAATATATGGTCCTGGTTCAGAAGAAAAAGTAAACTCAAATATATTTTACATATATTATTTGCTATTGTTTATAATTTACACAGTATTCGTCTCTCCAGTGCAAACTGTAACATTCTGATTCAAATAACATACTTGTGAATTAGATTTAATGTTTGTTTTCTGAAATAGCACTACTGCTTCTAATGAGAAACAAGCAGCACTTCTAGTGTATGAAACTCATTCTTTTTATAGGTCATTTCCTCTTTTTTACCATTGCTAAGGCAGTTTCAGAACTAGAAATGTATGTGAGGGGGGAGAGCTAAGAAATAGTGAGATTCAAAGAATGTGTGTCATATTGCATTATTTTAATTAAAATTATATTTATAAAACTCTCCTCTTTGAATCAGTAAGAAATAGTTGATTCACCTAATGGCTCCAGTAATGAGACTGTCATATATAATAGCAGGATGCACTCATATTGCTGTACACAAGGGTCTTCTCCACAGAAATGAGGGATGGCTTTGACAGTTCCAGTCACCTGCTGAGGTGGGAGGATCAGTCCCTTTCCCTTCTTGCAGGTGATCAGTGCTGTGAGATTTGGCAGCATCATTTGTTTGGTGGTATTCTTGTGGTGTAAAAACCAACTAATGCACTCCAGGGGGCAGAATGTAGCATTTTGCTCCTGTGCTACACCTAGTTGAACATCTATATGGAATGGTGAGCTATATGTGGGTACTTTCTACTGATAGAGGATCATCCTTGCTGGATGACAGCAGCAGTTTGCTATTAAGAAGACCCCGTTCAAAGATATACTGTAACTGAAACAGGGGAGAGCTGCTTTTTGCCTTTGCTTTTTAATTGCCTTTTTGCCATCCTTATTTATTGTTTTTATCATGCCCTTGAATGATTCAGATTCAAAACAGATCTCATTTGGCCATAATGCATATTATAGTTTCTTATTAACACACAAGTCTTTCTTTAGTCGATATGAACAAGAATATGATCATTTGATGGACTTGGATGTTTTAATTTCAAATATTGCCAAAGTGTTAGAATATTCAGAAACATCAGGCGGGGTGGGTGGGAGAGATAAAGCTAGATAACTGTTTAGTCTTGTAAGTAACACACTGGCATACGATTAGGTCTATAATGCTTGCAATTTAAGAAAACTGTTGTATGAAATATTTTGTTTAGCATTCATTAAAGACTGCTAATGCACTCTTTTTATGGACTAAATTTTTTAACGCATGTTATTGGTATAATTCAGATATGTGGGAAAAAAAGCTCAGAGTTGGTGTTAAAAATGTGAAAGGCAATTTTACACCAATCTGAGTTTTAATCTGTACTGGGGGGGGGATTTAACCCAAATCCCATCTTTTAATGATTGTTATCCTAACTCTATTTTTTAAGCTCATTTTGTCACTGTTTTGTAACAGAAACACTGTAAATATTATAGATGTGGTAAACTATTATACTTGTTTTCTTATAAATGAAATGATCTGTGCCAACACTGACAAAATGAATTAATGTGTTACTAAGGCAACAGTCACATTATATGCTTTCTCTTTCACAGTATGCGGTAGAGCATATGGTTTACTCTTAATGGAATACTAGCTTCTCATTAACATACCAGTAGCAATGTCAGAACGTACAAACCATCATAACAGGAAATGAAAAAAACCTTATAAATTAGATCCTTTCAGTACTATTGAGGAGAAAATGACTGATGTTCTAAGGCACAATATTTAACTAATGCGGCCCCCTTTTCTGCACTTTCATTTCTCCCAAAAAAACTTTTCTCTTGTTAAAAACATAAATATAAATATTGAAGTTCAAGTGATTTATTACCCTACTTAAAAGAATGAGTGACATGCATGCTGAAAAGGGATTCTTCAGCACCCTTCACCTCACAGAAATGTGTCCCCCCAACAACTGCAATTTTCTGCCCCACCAATCAAAATTTTACATTATAAAGACTTGAACATTCATGCAGGCAAATACTTGAGAAGATGACAAAGGTCTGAAATGAACCACATTATTTTCATTGGCAAAAAATTAAATTATAAATAACACAAGATGGGAGAGGAATGAGTTGGAGCTCTTTGTATCCTCTGCTAGGAAATGATATTATTTTAACTTTGATATACACATGGATCTCCTCAGTGTGCAGGATGGCCCTTTCATTCTGTGAAGGGAGCAATCCAAATACCTGAAGGGTGTTCTGCCTTCCATTTGGCTCCCTCCATTGAAATGAATGAGAAAGTTATTGAAGATAGTGAAGCTCTGCGTGCACACTGGAGTTCCTGTGCTTGCTGAACTAAAGAAATAATTTAGAAGAAGATTATAAGTGGTTTCAACTAGATTACTTATTTTCATGTCCTAGATTCACAATCAAAGTAATTGAGTGCTGTTACGGAGGGCAGCTGGATTTGAAACTACTGAGGTAATTAACGGTTTTCTATCATGAAATATTCTCTCATATTTTGTTCTTTGAAGCAAAATGTTTAATTGGCTTCCTAACAGGACAAACACCCATATGTGTCATTTGAAGATTCTGAACATAAATGAGTCACTTATGCCTTGGCATATCCCAAAGTCACATGTAACATGGTAACACATTTATGATGTTGACTTTTTGTGATGGACCAATGGTCTGATTCAGTAAAAAGCTGCTTCATATTTTGTGCATGCATGAGACTTATCCAGACCTGACTCAGATCTATATACTTCAGTATTTATTAAGCTCACTGTGCTTAATAGCTACATCTTATCTTTTCACACATTCCTCCTTGGGGGCTTGGGGTATTCAAGGTAAAGGTAAAGGTTCCCTTGCTCGAAAGCCAGTCGAATCCGACTCTAGGGTTGCGGTGCTCATCTCCGTTTCAAAGCCGAAGAGCCAGCGCTGTCCAAAGACGTTTCCGTGGTCATGTGGCCGGCATGACTAAACACCAAGGCGCACGGAACGCTGTTACCTTCCCACCGAAGTGGTACCTATTTATCTACTTGCAATTTCTTGCTTTCGAACTGCTAGGTTGGCAGGAGCTGGAACTAGAGACAGGAGCTCACCCTGTCATGCGGCACCCGGGTCTTGAACTGCTGAACTACTGACCTTCCACAGCCTGCAGTTCAGCATCTTAACCACTTGAGCCACCGCAGCTCCGGGGTATTCAAAAGCACACGTAAATTTGCATCTGCAAAATGGAGGAAGATGTACATGCCTATATTTACTTTTCACTTATATTTATGGTGGTTTATAATTGCATTTTAAAGTTTAAAAAAAGGTTATTTTGACTATAACATTCAATTTAAGATAGCTCTCCTTTACTTTTTTATTTTCACACTAACAACATTGAGCAGTGACACACAGGAGACTTAAGGCCAGAATTAGAAATTATATCAATCACAGGTGGCAACTGTTGAGTCTTTTCATCAGTCCCTACAATCTATCTATCTAACTTGTATACTGCTCTTCCTCTAAAGAAATTAGGATGCAAACATGGTTCTCCTTTTCTCAGTTATTGTTTTGCTCACAAAGACCATGTGAAGTAGGTTAGGCTAAGGGAGAATGACCAGTCCCAGGTCATCAAGTGAGTTTCCTCACAAAGTCTCTCCAGTCCTAGCCCAACAGTCTAACCATGACACCACACCATTACAACTAACTTAGGGCAAGAACTTGACAAGTTTATTGCAAGGTAAAAGAACAGGGTATAGAAGAGAACAATAGACTTAAGTCTGATTCCTATAGCTAGGTGTAAGAATAGTTAATGATGGGCCCAAAAATTCCAGGTATAATTTAGGGGGGGGGATGTTTGCAAGTATCCCAGCTGAGCTACCTGATCGAAAAATTCACAGAGATGTTCCCACTACTTGACAAGGATGCTTGAAAAAAGGGTGCTCCCCACCTTTGTCAGTCCCCTTCTTCTAGTGCAACAAATTCATTGTGAAGTGGTCAAGGAAGTAATGGTAGCACCCTCTCTCCCTCATCCTCCAGCTTGAAGTTGCAACAACTAATGCTCCTTCCCTTTATGAGCCCCTGGGTATCTTGAAGCTCAGTGCAGCAATCTGCACATGCTCAATATGTCTTCCCAAGATGTTGCAGGAGTGTCTATTGAACACACATGGTTTGTCATGCTGTTTAAAAGTACTGGGGGAACAAGGCTGAAAGTAATTTAAATTGCTTTCTGGAACTGTGTCTTTAAGGATTTCAAAGTATATCATGGCAGGCATCCTTTGGTCTGGGGTCTTGTTTTTTGTTTTTTGTAGTATCTCATCCTCACCAATACACACTTTGAAGAAGAAAAAGAGTTGGTAGATACAGAAGGGTGAACTGACAATGCCCAGAGGAATGGGAAGCACTGCCATTCATCCAATGGTGGCAGTCAGTGACAGGAAAACAAAGACTGTCTCCACATGGAGCTTTTGCTCTGTGTTCCTCTCCAAACAGCAACAGTTCTATTTTAAGCTTCTTTATGATATCATTACACAGCTGTCCACATTCCAGATTTTTCCCATCTCCCCTGCATGTTTTCCAAAAACCTGCTTTGGTATAATCTAGCAATGAAGGAGGGGGATTGGGAATATGAAGCAATACTACAGGAAACACTCTGTGTTGGAAGCTCCATTGTTGTTTCAAATGCCTCTGCATTCACAGATTGGGATGCTCAAACACCCTCCTGTTCAGTTTCTGTCCTGTTTGACAGTTGCAAACACAGATATGATTGTTCTGTGACCAGTTCGATAATTTGTCAATCTGTTTGTGGGTGACTGATAGAATGTTTCCACTATTCTCCTTACTTTTCATGCACATGGGTACTCTAATAACCCAATGGAGTTCTACTGCCTCCCCATCTGCACTGTCTAACTCAGAGGTGTCAAACTCATTTGTTATGAGGTCTGGATCTGACATAAATGTCACTTCGTTGGGCTGGGCCATGTGTGCCATAAAATATAACCCAAGGTACTAAAGATATAAACTTCATAAAGATATGCAGAGGGGTGGAGATATCAGCATTGGTGTGATATATAGAGGCCTGTAGATATCAGCATTGGTAATGAGACAGGAAACCTAGGTCTCAGTTTGGTACAGGAAGATTCAGTCCAGAATAAATGGAAATAAGTCTGAAGAAGTGAGCAGTGACTCACAAAAACACATACCCTACCGCTGTGAGATTATGAATGTATTGCTACTAGCACTTTATTATATTATGGTTTTAGCATTGTTTAATTGTTACATGTTCTTAATCCTATTTTATGTGTATTGTAAAAAAATCATGTTTTATGTAAGCTGGGAGGGCGGGATAGAAGTCTAATAAATCAAATCAAATCAATTTTGTTAGTCTTTAAAGGTGCTACTGGACTCTTACTCTTTCTACTACTATTAGAAACCACAACATTCAAAAACCAGTGGGGGGACATTTTAACCTTCCAGGAATCCAGGGCATTCAGTTGCTGACCTAAGAATAGCAGTTCTCTTACAAAGGAATTTCAAAGGGAGATTATAAAGAGTGACTGCTGAATGATCATGAAGCTCAAGACAATACAAACTACTGGACTGAACTGAGACCTAAGTTTCTTCTCTCTTTAGCAGTGCCTGCTATTGTCATTTGGCATCTGAAATCACTTCACTCTCCAATATACAAGGACAGATCAACTCACATTACAGCTGTGTCTGAAGAAGTGAACAGTGATTCATGAAAGCTCATGCCCTGCCACAACTTTTGTTAGCCATTAAGGTGCTGCTGTACTCTCACTCCCTTTCATTAAAATAAGGAATGCAGCCTGTGCTGTTAGGTTCCCCCCCATCTGTTAGAAATAGAAAGGGGGATCTCTCCCAAGTGCTATGGGACTCCCTCCCCTGCTCTGGCATGTACTCTCTGGCTCTTTCCCTCCCCCGCTCTGAAGAAGTGTGCTTGCCCACAAAAGCTTATACCTGGAATACAACCTTTTTTGTCTTAAACACAGGAGACACTCTCTTTCTCCCCCTCCCCCAATATACCTGGAATAAAATGTTTTTCAACCTAAACACAGGAGTCTCTCTCTCTCTCTCTCTCTCTCTCTCTCTCTCTCTCTCTCCCTCTCCCCTCTCTCCCTCTCTCCCTCTCTCCCTCTCTCCCTCTCTCCCTCTCTCTCTCTCATATACCTGGAATAAAACATTTTTGATCTTAAATATATGAGATTCTCTCTGTGTGTCTCTGAAGAAGAAAAAGTGTTCTTACACACAAAAGTTTATACCTGGAATAAAACATTGCTAGTCTTCTTAAAAGTCCCATGAGATGCCATTCCCCCCCCTCTGTCTCTTTCCCTCCCTCTCCCTCCCCAGAGGAGAAGGAGCAGGGAGTAGCCCTCAGCCAATCGAGGGAAGGCTTTCTTTCTCTCCTCTGAAGCAGGAAATAGGAGAGACTGGTGAAAGGAGCTGCAATGTTAGAAACAGGAATCAGCACAGAGCCAGTTGCTCTCAGGACAGATTGCAGCCTTGCAAGGGCCTAATCTGGCCCATGGGCCAGATGTTTGACACCCCTAGTCTAACTGTTCCACTTCACTCACAAATCATATAAATCAGTCATCAGTTAGTTTTGTTTCAATAAAACCCTACCTTTCAGTCCAAAAACTGTTACACTTATTTCATTACATTTAAATTTAAAGGAGACATGGTATAGCTTGATCTCATCATATCACGGAAGCTAAGCAGAGTCTCAGTACCTGGATGGGAGACCACCAAGGAAGATTCTGCAGAGGAAGGCAAAAGCAAAACCACCTCTGCTTCTCACTTGCTTTGGAAGTCCCTTGCTGGGGTTGCTATAACTTGGCTGTGACTTGACACCACTTTACACATGCAAATTTAACAAGAAAAAAAGTTGCTATTTTCAGTATAGGTCAGACTCACAGACGGTGACATTGTAAGATGTATTCCTTGTCATTCAGCATATCTTTCTGTTTCTCAAATCTCATCTGTCACATCTCCCTCAGACTCTGAGAGTTTTCAGCAGCCAGGAGTTAAAGCAAGAGCATTAAGTGTATTGACTCAACCTGTGTCCCTGAATCCTGTTAGCATGCAGTGACAATATCCTAATGGCAGTTTGGAAGCCAGAACGCAGCAAGTAGCCAAGTGCTAAATGTGCCTAGAATGGAGCTCCCCTAAGTCAAAAGATAAGAGCTAGTTACACCCAGGTGTGCATGTGTTCCCATATTATAGTTATAGCCATATAAACATGGTAAGAGATAGCCATCAGAAGGCACCTGTTCTTTTTGCAAGAGGCAATTACCATGTGAAAGGGAAAAGGTCAGAAACTAGTATAATTGTTTTTCTCTGTTTAATCAGCAGGTCAGAAAATGTCCACTTGCATTAGCTGAAGTACACAAGCGCTCTAAAGCTACATGCACATTCTTCATATATACCACACATTTCTTCCCAATGGGGACTCAAAGTGTCTCTCAACATTCTCCCTTTTTTCATTTTCCTCTCATGACAAACCTGTGAGGAAGGTTGGGATGAGAGTCTGTGACTAGACCAAGATTACTCAGCAAGCTTCCACAGCAGAGTAAAAATATGTGTATTTGTGTATGTAGATACATACACGTGTGTGCATGTGTGTGTATGTGACATTATAGGATGAGTTAGCATATCATTGATGCTACTTGATTCTTCATGATTATTTATTACTGATTTATTTACAAAATTTATAGCCTGCCTTTCTGTCCTCATCAAGGCCACCAAGGTGGTTATCGGATTAAAAACATACACAATAAAAACACATTTCCAGAACCATTAAAACCAAACAAAAACATATCATCAAAACAATTAAAACGAAGCTAAAATACACATATAAAAACATTTTAAAAAATAATTAAAGCACAGGATAGGAAGAAACACTACCAGTGGATTTTAGCTATCTTTAGCTATATGATACCTTATAGAACATTCAGTGTTTCCTAAGCCACTGAAATGTAAATAAATATGAGCTTTACAATGTGGTAAATCTCATTCTGGGTAATTTTTTAAAAAAATGAACAGATTCCAATTTCCATTTCCCCACTGTTTTTAAATGCTGGATGCAGTCATATTGCACTACAGTCCAGAAGAACAGTGGATGGATCTTGATCATATAGGATGCCATCCTGCATATGAGAACCTGCATGTTCTGATTACTGGAGTTTGCTGAGTAGATACACAGCTGCTGATTCCATGGATCTATTAATAATTCTTACATTTTCATTCTGCCTGCTAGAAGTCTATATGGCAAAAAATTGTGTCCTCATTTGTGTAAAATTGGAAAGTGTGTTTGTGATGGAAACAATAGAATAGAAACTAATGTCAACTGTAGATGCAAGATTTTAAGATAGATAGATGTTAAAATCACAACAATTCAATAAGTGTAAATGGTGAATTCAACGAGTCAGTTAAAATTGATTGTATAAAGCATGTTGAAAACTGTTGAATAAATTAGATCCAAGGCCATACTCTTAAAGTCACTTGAAATGAAAAGCTATCTAGTCCAAATTCTGGTGCAAGGGCAGACCATCAACCCACCGAAGTTCAACCTGTCTGATTGCAGACCACACCATACAACAAGCAGAGCTCAAATTGCTTGTTTTTGACACTTCAACAAACTGAAAAACATAAAGCGTGTAAGAATCTGGTATAGATAATATTGCATAATATTATGCTGCATCCAGCATAATATTCCAAATGCTTCTCAGAGAGACTGCTGCTTTGCTGGGCTGTGCAGGGGTTCTGCAAGCACAGTGTCAGATTTGTAAAGGAGACTAATTATTTCGCGATATATGCATAGCAATAAATTTGCCTAATGATGTTCCTGATTTCAACGAGATAATTAAAATGTGTATCTATATGACCCCCAGCTTCTGTCAGTTTCCTAGAGCTGGTGGGCTGACAGTATTCCCTGTTTGTTTAGGCACAAGGAGTGAGTGTTCCGTAACAATAAAATAAGCATTTTGAAGGAGAAGTTTGGCTTTTAAATGTGAAGAAGCTGCAATGCTGGTGCAATTACACTCGGTTTCATATAGAGCAGGGCCCTGCAGGAATGCTGGCTGCTACTTGTGTGTGGATTTTTCTTCTCCATCGGCACTGTGGGTTTTTTTTTCTTTCTCCCCCTAGTGTGAAGCGTAAACCTTCTCCAGCATCAGGCAAATCTAAGCTGTTTCTTTCAACACAGAGAAAATTAATTAGAAAGGAAAGGAAGCCAGCACGCTTATCGTTTGATCAGGTCGTTGACACAAGTGGTTCGCACTTTTCTTTACAAAAAAGTCCAAGGCTTTTCATGTACACCTGCTCTGAAGGCCTCATCAATTCGATCTGAGTGGAGTCAGTAAAGTTCCTCTAAGCTCGGCCACTAAAGAGGTGTCAATTGTGATGGAAGAAGGGGGGGCGGGAGAAAAAGAGAGAGAAAAGAAATGCTGCAAGCCCTTAATCTTTATCTGCCTGTTTGTTTTTGCACTGTTGTCTGTAATGAAACAAAGGGGATTTTAATCTTGTCAAACAAAAGCCTCTTGGTACCCAGAGGGATCTCATTTACTGTGCTCCAAGTCTTCTCGGTTCAGGTTGCAACATCTTCCCCTCTTTGCTGATCCACCAGGTTGCCTTTCTTACCTGGGGCTTAAAATTGCGAGGTGTGAAGTTCTTCTTTTGTTTTGACAGGTGCTCTTTGCTAAACATCCAGCTAGCATTGGTGGTGCTAATACATGGGGGGGGAGAACAACTTTGGGTATGCTAATGACCACAGTTAGCGAACCTCTGACTTTAATGAGTTTTATTAGCTTGCTTCAGTTTTAGTTCTTAGGGTAAAGTGGGGAAAACAAATTGTGCTGATAGGAAGAGAGTGTGAAACTTGTAAGAGCCACAGGAACATCTTTCTTTTCCTACAAAAACTGGAGTTACTTCATGGGGAATGGTGGGAGTGAGCGGATTTGGAGTAACAGGTGGATCAGAAGCTTTTGTAACTGCAGTGCTTGGCTATTATGAATACAAATGCAAGGGAAATATGTGAAAAACAGAGATTGTAAATTAATTGTTGAGCTTAGCTATTTGGATGCCCGGGTTTGTTTTTAATAGCTCACAACTTTTACTTTATAATAACAGGGCAAACAGAAACTGAGGAAGCAGTTTGAAATGTAAAGCTGAGGAACGTAACAAAAAATATAATGATGTCTTTGGATCTCTGGGTTCAGTCTCCTGAATCTGTACAGGATTTAAGATAATAAGCTTATCTCATGAGGCCAATGAGTCAAAAAATTCCATGAGTCAGAAATGACAAATTGGTGACTCAGAAACTCTCCCAATGCAGAAGGAAATTCAAGATTACACTGATCTGAAAGCAAGTCCCATTGCATAAAGATATGATTCCAAGTAAACATCCATAGGATCCAGTTGCATGTGCAGGCCCAAATCACCACATATCTCTACCACATATCTTTGTACAATACATTATTTTCTTCCACACCCTATACACAGGCTGGAAGTCTGGCAATATTGTTGTGGTTGTGTAGCAACCCCAAAATGGTCACTGAGATCTCGGGGGGGCTTTATTTTTAAAAATCTACAGCCCCTGCTGCTGTTATTTAGGAGGAGTTAACCTCCTTTTATATATTTTAGAGTTCAGATTTTTCTGCAAACTTGGGGCTTTTCTCAGGTTTTAAGAAAAATCTGTCTTGGCTGTTCATGACCCCATTCTCTTGATTTAAGGATCTAAATCTCAGGCCATGCTGAGATACAACAAGGGGGGGGCATGCAAGGACTTGCAGGAGGCATCACATTTCATGCAGTATCCCATCTCTCACTTTTTCTCTTTCCCTTCCCATAGCCTTGCCTCTTTTCCTACTTCTTTCCCACCCACCAGCCACTGCCATTCAATTTTTCTCTTCCCCTGGCAGCCTCCCCCTGAGAAAAGTCTGACTGAGTTGCTAGGCTGAGTTACATGGCAGTCACTGGTGCCAAGCCAGGCTGAGTTACACAATGGTCACTGGCACCAGACTGAACCAATTGAAGTAGGCTTGCCAAGCCCCCGCTGGGGGTGGGGGAACCCCCGATTTTGACCCCCCTTAACCGCTTTTTTGAAATCCGGTACCGGGGGACAAAATGGCGGTCAGAAGAGTGACACTCTGGCATTTTAGTCCTCCAAGTCTCTATGGCTATGAAAGCCATAGAGACGAGGGCTAGATCATCAGTTCCACTTCCCTCTAGTGTGCGCTGCTGAGTGATTTTCCTCCTTCCAGTCCCACCCCTGCTGTTTGCAGCAGGAGCAGCCTGAGCAGTTCTCAGAGTCCAGAAGAGTCGAGGGTCCAGGAAAGTAAGGTTTGGGCTGGCCCAGGGCTCTGCCTCATGGTCTTGTTGGGTTTTCCTTCCATTTTTCCTCCAGCAGGCAGTCATTTCAGAGCTCCGTCCACCCACCCCCCGCCTAAAAGTGGGAAGGATCGAAGGGAGGCTTGCAGTGGCTGCCTGCTCTTTACAGCCAGCAGCCCAGCAGCACAGATCCCCTTGCTCCTTTTAAAAGTGCAGGCAGTCATTTCAGAGCTCCGTTCCCCCCCCTCCCCAAAAGTGGGAAGGATCAAATTGCTTCGTTCTGTCTTCCTTCCTATCATTTTTCTGCCTGCCTGTCTTTCTATCTTCCTTCTTTCCTTCCTTTCATTTTTATTTCTCTTTCACTCCTCTCTTCCCATCTTTTTTCTACCTCTCCCTTCCTTTCTCTTTTTCTCTCTTTCTCTCTCTGTTTTTCTGTCTTCCTTTCTTTTTCTTACTTTGTCTTTTTCTCTTTCTCTCTCTTTCTGTGTTTGCTTTCTATCTCTCTCTCTATCTTTCTCTCTCAGTCCATTTTTTTCTTTTGGTGCAAAATGCCTTCAGCTCACACACAGAATGCCACTTCTGTCACCTCTTCCAGATGATTCCTTAAAGTCCGTCTTTTCTATGAATTGTTTGGAACAACTGCCTGATCCCCATTTTCTGCTGAAATTGATCATTGCTACTGAAGACTAAACTGCCTATTTATCCTCTCTAACTTTGTCTGGTCGGTCTTTCTTTCTTAAGGGAAGAGAGATTATATTTGAATAGTTTCTATAATTAATTTAAAAAAAAGTCTGTCTGCTCACAATTTTAAAACTAGTTCCGTAGCCAACACGTGGTAACCCTGTAGGGTTTTCAAGGCAAGAGACATTCAAAGGTGGTTTACCTTTGCCTGCCTCCGCATAGCAACTCTGGGTTTCCTTTATGGTTCCCATCCAACTACAGACCAGAGCTGACCCTGATTAGCTTCCAAAATCTGATGAGATCAGACTAACCTGAGCTATCTGAGTCCATGACATGGTGTTATGTAGGCAGGGCTGCTGTGTGGGTGCCTCCCAGCCTGTCATCTCTAACCTGTTCTTGGGAGCCACAATCATTAGGGAAGAGCCACGTGACAGAAGTGTAGTTTGGTGCAGTGTGCTGGAAGTGAACATCATCAGAAAGGGTGGAGCTTGAGAAGTGACATTACCTGCCGTTTGACCTGGAAGTGACATCACAGGAAGTGACATCACAAAAGTCTCCCGGCTCCGCCCCCAAAGTCTCCTGGCTCCACCCTCAAAGTCCTCAGATATTTCTGAAGTTGCACTTGGCAACCCTAAATTGAAGCAATGTCTGCCAGGCTGGGCCCAATCGTGTGGTGGCCATCACCAAGCTGGGCCCAGTTATGTTAGGAGTTAGTATCTGGTGATCACCACCAGGCCGGCCCCCACAATTCTTTCCCCATCAGGGGATATGACAAAGAAAGAAGATGGGACTTTTTCTGGGACTGTTTTGGTCTTCAAGTCCAACCTGGGATCCCCTCCACCATGGCCTTGTTCATGGAAACCAAGGCTTGGAATTCTCAGCAATATTGTTATGGTTGCCTGGCAACCTCCATAATGACCACTGACATCTCAGTGACTTTTTTTCTTAAAGATATGGGCATTATCTCTATTCTTTGAGGGAGTTTTAACCCCCCATTTTTTTAAAAAAAAAAAAACATTTTTCTGTACACCTGAGGCTTCCTTCATGTTTGTAGAGAAATCCCCCCCCGACCTAGCTGAATTTTTCAGATCTATCAATCGCATACTGTATGACACAGTTTGGAATTAGATATATGACAAGTGGGGACCTGAAAAAAAACAGGGGAGGAATCCCCCCCATTACTGCCACTGACATGCCAGTGCATCTCCCAGCTAAAGCCTCCCATCACTACTGCAGCCATCCAGCTCCCTCACTGCCAGCTGAGGGGGGCCTCAAGGACTGCCAGGCTTCCCCACTTGACTTCCTGGTTGCCAGGCAGAAAGCAAGGACTCACACACACACCCCTGATCCCCTGATTGCCTGTTCAGCAGGTGGGCATGAGGGCTGGCTATCTTGGGGAGGATGGTGAGGACTCCTGCACCCCCTACCCAAGCACTGCCTTACCATTCTGTGGGCTTGCTGGCTTGTGGGGAGGTGAGGAGGACTCCTGCACCCTGCCCAATTACTGAGTTATGGCTTTGTGGGCAGGTGGGTTCTGTGGGTTGTCAGGGTGCAGTGAAAACATCAGAGCCCCCCTGCCCAAATCCTTGATTACCAGCTTAGGGTGGGGGCAGCAAGGACTCCTGCAACCCCCCCATTACCTGATTTCCTCATTGCTGGCCCAGCAGGACTTGCAGGGGGAATCCCATCTCCCCCCCCCACATTGCCTAGCCTGGTGCTGCTCTGAGTCTCACCACCCACCATTAAGCTCAACTATGGTGCCTGGGAGCCTCTCCCACCATCCTTCACCATGGCAGCTGGACCTGCAGTGGCTCCTGATGTCCTCTACTGTGGTGCCTGGGCTTGGGGGCTCGCATGTGTAGAGAACACTTTTTTTAATTTGGGGACAATTTAACACCCTCCCCCCTTTGTATTTTTTTTGGATTTTTCTGCACACCTTGGGAATTCCTCAAATGTGCAGAAAAGTCTCTTTAGCCTCGGTGTGGCCCCAATCTACTGATTTAGATTTTTTGCAGATGGCAGCTCCGGGTGGCTAATATTATATAGATTATATGTGTTCTTGCACTGCCTCATGCGAGCTGTTGTTATTTTTCTGGGAAGTCACACAGATGAGTTGCAGTTTAACCAATTTTGTGCATGTGCCATCATGAAACACGCCACAAACTGTGCAGGATCAAAAGCAGGTAATGTATCCACTGTATTTAAATGATGAGGTTGCTTTCTCTTTGCCAGGTCTGCATGGCAGTGTTTAAAACTTATCTGTACTTGTGGCAGCCTCTGTTCTTTGGAACAGACTGTCAAAAGAAGTCAGACAGGCAGATTTCTTAGTCTGCAGTGGAACAACTAGGTTTGGGTCCTGTAGCACCTTGGAGACCAACAAGATTTTGGGGGTATGAGTTTTGGAGAGTCAAAACTCAATTCATCAGATACCCTTGTTGTTATCACTATTTTAGAAAACTTCATTGTTTTATGAGTTTTTCTCTTGCTAATTTGTATTGCCTAACTACAGGCCCATAGCCATGGTGAGGCATTTTGGGGCCATGCCGCTTTAATTTACAGCCACTCCACACAATTCTGCAATGGTATTCCCAGTAGTAATGCATGGCTGCGAGAGTTAGACCATAAGGAAGGCCGAGTGCCGAAGAATACATGCTTTCAAATTATGGTACTGGAGACTCTTGAGAGTCCCTTGGCCTGCAAGGAGATCAAATCAATCAATCCTAAAGGAAATCAACCCTGACTGTTCCCTGGAAGGGCAGATACTGAAACTGAAGCTCAAATACTTTGGCCACCAAATGAGAAGGGAGCACTCACTGGAGAAGCCCCTGATGCTGGGAAAGATTGAAGGTAAAAGAAGAAGGGGATGACAAAAGATAAGATAGTTAGTATTATCCAGGGCTATTTTTGTAGAAAAAGCTCAGCAGGAACTCATTAGCATATTAGGCCCAACATCAGAAACTCATTAGCATTTTAGGCCACACCCCCATGTTATCATGAAGTTGAGCAAACTCTGGATGATGACAGAGTGTTGGAGGGCTTGGTGTGATGTGGTCCATGGGTTTACGAAGAGTCAGACTCAACTGTGTGACTGAGCAATAACAACAACAACAAATGCTGAAGGAGCAGTGGTTCAAAGTGGCTGGGTGAGTGACTGAGCCCTTTTATTATTGTATTTTTTTATTTTTTGACATCATGCCCCACTAATTTCCCCAGTGTCCCCCTACTGAAAATTTCCTGGCTATGGGCCTGCCTAACTGCGCATTTGGTATTATTTTATCCTTTGCTTCATGGTTTTATGATTTACTGGCTGGATATGCTGGGGTGGATCTAACCATGTGGTTGCCTTTATGCATTCTTCAGAGGGAGTGGCAAATTCTACTGCTTCCTCCCTCTTACTCCAGTCCACATAGCTCCCTGAAATTTTGTTCCAGGGTGGTTATCAGACCTTCAGGAACAATATAAAGGTCTGCAGTGGGAGGGGAGAATAAGCAAAAATCATCACCCTCTTCCTAAGAAAACTTAATGTGGTTGTATTCACTCTATTTTGTCATTTTTAATTGGTTCTAAGTCACCTTGAAAAACAATAATTAATTGCTTTCATGGATGTCAAGGAGACATAACAATGCTTACAGCTGGCTGGATTGTGCCCCATCTTTTTTAAAAAAGGTTTTGTGATTCAATGGGATTTGTGCATTGTGTTTGCTGATCAATAGTTGTGTCACTTGCAAACCGTATCCAAACTGACATCCTTGAGGCTTCCGGTCGGAGTAAAATGGCGAATTGACACACTTTGCGAGTTGTGCAGAGTGTACTGCGGTATCTGATGACAGTCTGGGCTTTATTTGGCCCAGCGCAGCACTCCCCAGGCGGGGGGGTGGCAAGCAAGCAGCCAAGCCTGAGGGGGAGTTGAGATCGGTGTGGATAAGCTTCGGAGGAAGCTTATTTACACTTTGATCTCCTTCCGTGAAGAGGGCAGTTGCAAATCAGCACTACAGATACCAGCTGGGCTGAGAATTCAGCATAAATTCGTCATCTACCGACCTCTTTAACATCAAGTTTAACATCGATTACAGAAGAAGCACCGCGAAACCCCGAGATTACAAGCAAGGTAACAAACGAATAAGCGCTTACCGGTTTAAAGAAGAACGTGAAATTGAAACGTACGGATAAGCGTAGAAACCTTTAATGAACTATTCCGCTTGATTTAAAAGTAAAATGAAAGCTTTCCTTTAGAGAAAACGGCTGAAAAGTGACTTTGTTTTGCATTCCTGTGGTCAATCAAGTCTAAACTTTACGTAGCAGAAACGAAACTAACTGTGACTCTATGATACAGGAAGTAGGCTAGAGTGGACGTTTTAGAGGTTGCTGTGCCGGAAACAGACGGACGTTTGATTGTGTGACACCACCTTTACCGGAAGTTGGATTACAGAGATGGACAGATAAACAGGAAGTTTGGAAGGAGTCTACTCTAGCCGGAAAACCATAGAGAAATTGCACCTGACATTTTGAGGAGGACTAAATTTTAAAAAGTTATTTTTAAGCCGAAAAAGCGCTGATACAAGTTATAAAGGTGGCGATTTGGCTTGAAGATTGCTAATATAAAGATTGATTAGTACTGAAGTCGCTTCCAAAACGGATTTGAGGTCAAGACCTAGAGCTGCGTCATCACCTAGTCCAAGAATGACTGCAAAGGAAAAAAAAGAGTGGCAAGCAGCTATGGAAGCGATGGAAAAACGGATGACCGAAGTGGTGCAGAATCTTGGAAAACAAATAGAATCACAGCTGCAACAACAATTGCAACAACAGCTGCAAATACAACTGGAGCAAATAGAACAAGTGCAAGTCCAAGTACAGAAAAAAAATATGGAAGAACTGAAAGAACTGGTACTAACTGAAGTGTCAGGGATTAAAAAAGATACAGAAGAAGTCAAGAAAGAGGTCAAAAGTCTGGTGACAAAATCTGAAGAAATGGAACAGAAGGTTAAAAAATCCCTGTTAGAAAATACAAGGCTGGAGTCTATGATGGAATATAGAGCTACTCAGAATCATCTGAGATTGAGAGGGATAGAAGAGGAGGAAGATCAGGACTTACGAGCTCTAGTAATCAATACATTGACAACTTATGTAGGGGAAGATGTTGGAGATTTGGATCCAGACTTTGACTTGATTTACAGAGTAAACTCAGCTTATGCCAAGAGAAAGCAATTACCCAGAGATGTGATTGTTCAATTCGTGACAACAAAAATGAAGGAAGATGTTTTCAAGAAACAATTCACACAACCGTTGGAAATTAATGGAAAAAAAATAATAATTCTGAGAGAAATTCCGAGATCGATCTTACAAGACAGAAAGAAATTCAAGAAATTGACAGACAGACTAAAAGAAATGAATATTAGGTTTCGATGGGAGATTCCATATGGACTTTCATTCGTGTACAATTCGGTGAGATCTACTCTTAAATCTGAAGGAGACTTATACAGATTTAAAGAGAACAATTTTGATGATTTTAAAGATATTTAATTCAACACAATTATGGATTACAAATTTTTATCTTGGAACGTAAACGGACTAAATTCACCAAGTAAAAGAAGATTAGTGAATCATTGGTTGGAGAAACAAAAATGTAACATAATTTGTTTACAAGAAACACATATAAGAAAACAAGATAATAAATACTTGATTAATAAAAAATTGGGAGAAGAATTTCATTCCTCAGCAACTAATAAGAAAAAAGGAACAGTGATTTATGTTTCAAAAGAATTGGACCCTAAAAAAATCTTCTCAGATAAAGAAGGAAGATATGTTGGCGTGGAAATATTGATGAACAGAAAAAAGACATTGCTTGTAAATATATATGCACCCAATGGTGCAAAAGAGACTTTCTTCAATGACTTGACTAAAGAGCTGGACTGTTTAAATTATGATCAAATAGTCCTAACTGGAGACTTTAATGGTACAGTGAATAACATATTGGACAGAAAATCCAAAGCAAGTGGAGAGACAATTGGAAAGTTACCAAAAAATTTTTTCAATTGATGAAGCAAGAGAAACTGGAAGACGTTTGGAGGAAGTGGAATCCCAAGACTAAGGACTACACCTTTTACTCTAATAGACATAATTCCTTTTCCCGAATTGACATGATTTGGATGTCAGAGGAGATGGCGCAAAAAACTTATAAAATACAAATTTTACCGAAAATTAATTCGGATCATAATCCCTTACTCTGGATATCTAAAGAAAAAACTAAACAACTATATTGGAGAATTAATGAGGACTTATTAGATCAAAAACTAATCAATGAAACTTTAAAAAAAGAAACGAAAACTTTTTTTGAATTGAATTTAAATAAAGGTACGGATATACAAGTTGTATGGGATGCATACAAAGCGGTAATGAGAGGTATGCTTATCTCTCTGAACTCCAAGGACAAAAAGCAAAAGATCCAACAACAGAAAGACCTTCATGAAAAAATTCGACAAAAAGAAAAGGAATTAAAGAAAAGACCAGGGAAGAAAAAGATTATTAAAGAGATCCACTTTCTGCAAGATCAGCTGAATGTTTTATTAAACAGAGAATTATATTGGAATTTGAAGAAATTACAGCAAAAAGCATTTGAGGGTGCAAACAAACCAGGAAAGTTTTTAGCGTGGCAATTGAAAAATAGAAAAGAAAGGAATTTTATATCTAAGATTATTGAAGATGGAAAGGATGTTATGAATTTGAATGGTATAAAAAGAGCTTTCTTCAAATATTACGCCAAATTATTCAAAAAGAAAGGAATTGATCAACAGAGAATTAAGAAATATTTGGAGACTATTGAAGTTCCAGAGCTGGGAAAACAAGTTAAGGAATCATTAAATGGTTTAGTAACGAAAGAAGAAGTGACAATGGCGATAGAAGATGCAAAGTTGGGCAAAGCTCCAGGACCAGATGGCTTCACAGCAAAGTTCTATAAGAAATTTAAAGAGGAGCTAACCCCCATTTTAGTACTTCTGTCGAATGAGATAAGAAAGACCAAACGAATCCCAGATTCATGGAAAGAAGCAAATATTTCATTGATACCTAAAGAAGGTTTGGATTTGACTCAAGTAAAGAATTATAGACCAATATCGCTATTAAATAATGATTACAAATTATTTGCAAAAATAATTTCGGAGAGATTGAAAAAATATCTGAAAGATACTATAGCGGAAGAACAAGCTGGATTTTTACCAAACAGACAAATCAGAGACAATTTAAGAGTGGTGATAGACGCAATTGAATACTATGACAAGCATCCTGAAAAAGAAGTTGGATTCCTCTTCCTAGATGCGGAAAAAGCTTTTGACAACTTAAATTGGGAGTTTATGCTGCAAGTTATTGAAAAATTAGACATTGGACAGTTTTTTTTAAACATGATTGTGGCAATATACTCAGAACAAAAAGCGGCTTTGAACATAAACAAAGAAAGGACGGATTTTTTCCAAGTTCAAAAGGGAACACGTCAAGGCTGCCCGTTGTCCCCGTTGCTGTTTATTTGGATGTTGGAAATATTATTGACAGCAATAAGAAAAGATAATAGTATTGAAGGACTTTCAGTGAAAGGATTCGTATACAAATATAGGGCATTTGCAGATGATGTGATGTTTATGATTCAGGATCCTATTGAGAAAATACCACATCTGATGGAGAAAATTGAAGAATTTGGCTCAGTTGCGGGTTTTTACATTAATAAAAATAAAACTAAGGTGATGTGTAAAAACATGACGAAGCAAAGACAAATAGAACTTCAAGAGAAAATCCAATGTGATGTAGTTACAAAGACTAAATATCTTGGAATTGAATTAACCATGAAAAATATTGACCTGTTTAAAAACAATTATGAAAAGGTGTGGCACAGGATTCAGCAAGATATGAAGAAATGGGACACTTTGAATTTATCATTGATGGGAAGAATCGCAACTGTAAAAATGAATATTTTACCACGTTTGATGTTTTTATTTCAGACCATTCCAATACTAAAACAAAGGAAAGTATTGGATTCGTGGCAGAAAGAATTATCCAAATTCGTATGGGCAGGAAGAAAGCCAAGGATTAAAATGAAAATTTTATGCGACGGAAGAGAGAGAGGAGGCCTACAACTACCAAATCTAAGACTGTATTATGATGCCGTCTGTCTAACATGGTTGGAACAGTGGATTAATCTTGAGAATAAGAAGTTATTGGCTTTAGAAGGGCATGATAACAAATTTGGATGGCATGCATATTTATGGTATGGAAAAGTAAAAATGGACAAATTTTTTAAACACCACTTTGTAAGGCAATCACTGTTCGAGACATGGATGAGATATAGAAAATTCTTCTCAGAAGAAAGACCACTTTGGATAGTACCAGCTGAAGTGATTAACCCACATTCAAGAAATCAAGGGTTAGATTGGCTACCTTACAAAAATCTTTTAAAATCAGAAGGGAAAAATTTTGTGTTACAAGATAGATTTGATCTCGAATTTGAATATGATTGGTTGAAATACAGACAGATTTATGATTTATTTAAGACCGATAATAGAGAACATGGTTTCAGAGAAAAGAACAGTGAAATTGAAACTGTATGGCTTGAGAAAGGTAAAAAAATGATTTCTAAACTGTACAAGGTTTTATTGAAATGGTACACTGAGGATGAAACTGTAAAAGATCAAATGATAAAATGGGCTGTAAATGTTAATAATGAGATATTAATGACATCCTGGGAATATTTGTGGAAAAAGTCAATGAAAATTTCAACTTGTGTAAATGTTAAAGAGAATTGTTATAAAATGATGTACAGATGGTATATGACGCCTAAAAAAATTGCTATTATAAATGAAAGTATGTCCAACAAATGTTGGAAATGTAAAAAACATGAAGGGTCTTTTTACCATATGTGGTGGACATGTGATAAAGCAGTAAAGTATTGGACTGAGATCCACAATGAGATACAAAAAATTTTGAAATGTACTTTTAAGAAAGACCCACAGATGTTATTGTTAGGTCTTAAAATGGAAGAAATAAATGTAGCCAAGAGAACACTACTATGGTACTTGATCACAGCAGCTAGACTGATTTTTGCTCAATGTTGGAAATAAGATAAAGTACCTGAAACATGGGAATGGATTAAAAAGACGTTGTTTTTGGCAGAAATGGACAAACTAACAAGAAAGTTAAACAACGAAGAAGATGAAACTTTCTTTGAAGACTGGAAAGACTTTCAAAAATACTTGTTGAAAAATTGGGACATTAAACGTGGTTTGATTTGCTTTGATAGTTATTAAGAAGAAAATGAAATAGAATTAGATTATCGAATTGTTACCGTTTGTAAGAGAAAATAAGTTTAGAAGTAATTGTAACAGAACAAGAGAGACATTAATGGGGTTGGAGCAGTGCGGGAAGCCTTGTTTGGGGGGGGAGAAGGGAAATTAGAAAAATGGATATGTAGGTAGGATTAAAATGTATGAACATGTGATATATCCAATAATAAATTGTATTTACCAACAAACTGACATCCTTGAAATTTATGCACCACGTTCCATAGTGCAACCACTTTGTGTTGGTTCTTATGTTTTCACTCCACTGTTGCTGCTATAGTCCTCCAGTGCAAGGCCATCAGAAAGCACTTCACAATGAGGAATGTGCTGGCACTAGTGTAATGTATCCACTTGAGGACATGGGCTTAGGACAGCCATGTGCTGGGACCGGTTCTAACCGGTCCACCATGTGGCCAGGCAAAGGGCCTGAGCTTCGCCCCGAAAGACAATGGACTAGAGGATCCTGGCTCCCCTCCAACTGAGGAGCAGGAGTTAACTCAATCAATGTAAATAGCGAATCACTGGGTGTTGTGTTTTTTGGGGTGTGGGCTCATGGGGGATAAAAAGCCGGCCTGTGAGCCGGCTTAGTTGTCTTGTTCCTGATCTAAATAAAGTATGTGAGAGTTGAAATCACTTGTCAGTCTCAGTACTTTTCACTGGCGACGAGGATGGGATGCCAACTCCCTCCCTGAACAACGACCATGACGAAGAGCATCGCATCGAGCCCAGCTGCTCATCACACCGCTCCCGAGCATCGCACCGCTGACCCTGAGAGCAGCAACGCACCGCTCACCGCAACCGAAGCCACCAACACTCCTGAGCATCGCATCGCTGACCCCGAGAGCAGTACTGCACCGCTCACAACCACCGCAGCCGTTTCTTCCGCAGCGCCGTGATCACCGCACGCCACCCAGCCTCGCACCACATCTCCCGCCGCTCACCACATGGCCCCACTATGCGCCGCATCCCCAAGGGCCGCCCGCCTCACACTGCGCATCACCTCGCGGACTCCAGGCGCAGCACTGCCACACGCCACACTCATCTGCTGCCACCACTCCGTGTTTCGACCACCCCGCAATGGCAGCCGCCCCTCGAAAGCAGCCCTCTTCGCAAGCATCGATCTCCGTAAGCAACATGCCTCGCCAGCATCGTGCCGCTTCACCAGCCCCTTGCGCTAGCTGTGGTGACCCATATGATCAACGGTCGTGCCACTTCAGGACTGCCATCTGACGAGTTTGCAAAAAGACGGGCCACATCTCCCGGGCCTGCCACTCCCGGGGTAAGCGCCTGAGGTCTTCTCCACCCCGCCCGACCGAAACGGATCGACCGTCAAGCCTCCACACCCTCGCATCCACCCAGCAGCCCCAACAAATTACACGTGACAGTGCTTATTGAGGGGTTCCCCTGTTCAATGGAGATCGATATGGGTTCGTCATTCTCCATAATTTCCGCGGACACGCTCCGCAAGATTTGTCCACAGGGGGGACCCCCCCTGCAAAAGCCATGGGGTTTGACCTTACGGGACTTTAACAAGAACCCCGTGGCGGTCCGGGGCTGGGGCAAGTTCCGGGTACAGTTTAAGGACTTTGACGGGATCCTGGATCTACTGGTGGTGGAGGGACATCTTTCGAGTCTGCTGGGACTTTCATGGTTCAGGCCCCTAGGACTCATGGTTATAGGGGTGAATCATGTACGGGCGCCGTACTTTGCTAAGGTCTGTGACGAATTTCCCCAGGTTTTTGACGGTACACGGGGGACCCCATTTCACTGGATCTCGACCCCAGCGTCCGGCCCATACGCATCAAGGCCTGCCACCCCCCGATTGCGATGAAGCCTAAGATTGAGGCCGAGCTCGACCGCCTTGTGGAACAGGGGGTGCTGGAACCGGTTGCGTCAGTACGCAGGGAAACCCCCATAGTCACCCCCGTAAAGCCAAATGGTGATGTTCGCATTTGTGCAGGCTACAAATGCACTTTAAATAAAGCCCTCCAGGACCACACGTACCCAGTACCCGTGGTCGGCCATGTTTTGGCGGCACTAGCAGGGGCCTGGGTCTTTGGCAAACTAGACCTCGCCCAGGCATATCAACAGCTACCCATTGATGCCGCCACCGCTGAAGCCCAAATGATAGCCACTCATAAAGGAGCTTTTAAAGTCCACCGGCTCCAGTTCGGGGTGTCTGTCGCACCAGGGATTTTCCAGTCCTTCATGGACTCCCTCCTGAAGGGGATTCCCGGGGTCCAACCATTCCTGGACGACGTGATCATTGCGGCTCCAGACTCATCCTCATTCGCAGACCGGCTCCGGGTGGTGCTGCGAAGGTTTGACTCGGCAGGGCTCAAGGTGAAGAGGGAGAAATGCCTCCTAGGGGTGCCGTGCATAGAATTTCTGGGCTTCGCGGTTGACGCACATGGCCTCCATCCCACGGAGGACAAAGTCAAGGCAATCACACAAGCCCCCCCGCCCTCATCCAAACAGGAGCTACAGGCCTTCCTGGGCCTCTTGAACTTTTATCATTCTTTTCTCCCTCTCAAGGTGGTGGTGGCGGAGCCGCTCCACCGCCTGCTTGACAAGAAGGCTCCTTGGGTTTGGGGGCCGACACACGCCGCCGTGTTCCAAGCAGTCAAGGACTTGTTAACCTCTAACACAGTGCTCTCGCATTTTAATGAACAGCTTCCCGTGGTATTGGCATGTGACGCCTCACCATATGGGGTTGGGGCAGTTCTGGGCCACCAACTGCCGGATGGTCGGGAGGTCCCGGTGGCCTATTATTCCAGGACCTTGTCGCCGGTGGAGCGAAACTATTCGCAAATTGACAAGGAGGCGCTCGCAATAGTGGCCAGGGTGAAAAAATTTCACCGATACCTGTATGGCCGGCCTTTCACGATCCTGACTGACCATAAGCCTCTTCTCGGTCTCCTGGCCCCGGACCGCCAGACCCCCCAAATGACGTCGCCACGAGTCATCCGGTGGTCTGTGTTTTTGTCTGGTTATTTGTACTCCCTCGTTCACCAGCCAGGCAAGGCAATGGGTCGTGCGGATGCCCTGAGCTGCCTTCCACTGCCTGCCACAGACCCCAACCCAGCCCCGGCCTACCAAGTCGCCCTCCTGGAGGCGCTCCCGGACCAGCCGGTGCACGTCAGGGAGGTGGTGCGCCTCACTGCAAAGGACAAGGTCCTCAGCCGCGTTCGCAACTGGGTGATAAGGGGGTGGCCCGCAGGCCAGGCAGGCCCAGACTTCACAGCTTTCACCTCCAGGAAGAAAGAGTTGTCCACTCACAAAGGCTGCGTGATATGGGGAAGCCAGGTGGTCATTCCCGCGCCACTGAGGGAACAGGTCCTAGCCGCCCTCCACGAGGCACACCCGGGGGTGGTTCGGATGAAAGCCCTGGCTAGGAGTTATGTATGGTGGCTGGGGCTTGACAAAGACATAGAAGACATGGTCTGGAGATGCCAACCATGCCAGTCATCCCGCCCGGAACCACCCAGGGCCCCTGAGCGTGCCTGGGAATCCTCACACCGCCCCTGGTCCCGGCTGCACTTGGACTTTACGGGCCCGTTCCAGGGACAGCTGTTCTTCATCCTAGTGGATGCATACAGCAAGTGGTTAGAGGTGGTCCCCGTCCCCTCCACCTCTTCCAAAGCTGCTATCCGAGCCATGTGGCAGATATTCAGTGCCCAGGGCATTCCCGACACACTAGTCACAGACAACGGGATGGCCTTTACGTCCAGCGAACTCATGGACTTCACCCATTACTACGGAATACGCCATGTCCGGTCTGCCCCTTTCCACCCTGCAACCAACGGCCAAGCGGAACGAATGGTCAGGACGACCAAAGATGTACTCCGGTGCTTGGACTCAAAGGACTGGGACTACAAGCTGGCAGCATTCCTCTTTGGCCAGCGGATCACTCCCCACACCACAACAGGGCGTAGTCCAGCCGAACTCCTCCTAGGCCATCATCTGATGACCCGGCTAGACCGCCTACATCCCGATCGCGCTGCAGAAAAGGCACCGGTCACTGAGTCCCATGAAGCGGCTAGGGGATTCTTCCCAGAGGACCCGGTGTATGCCCGAAACTACATCAAGGATCCACCCTGGGTTCCAGCCCGGGTGGTCTGGGTCAGGGCCCCCCGTTCGTATGAGGTCTCCTGCGAAGATGGTACCATGCTCCACCGCCACATCGACCAACTCCGCCGCAGGGTAGCACCGTGGGAGCCAGACGACTTCGAGGACCCCGAACCTCAGGAGGCAGAGGAGCCACGATCTTCTTCTCCGCAGGAACACAGCCCAGCGGAAAGCACAGCCACGACCCCCCTTGCCCGTCTACTGAAGCCTCGACCACAGCTGACGACGCCCCAGCGGCCAGGTCCCTTCCGCCCGCACCGGTCGGCTCCCCGGCCAGGACACCGGCACCTGCATCTCCTCCCGTCCTGGCCCCCCGGCGCTCAACCCAGGAATGAAAGCCTCCGGCTTACTTAAAGGACTTTGTGTGCGGTTGTATCTCTGACCAATGGGGGAGGGGTGTAATGTATCCACTTGAGGACATGGGCTTAGGACAGCCATGTGCTGGGACCGGTTCTAACCGGTCCACCATGTGGCCAGGCGAAGGGCCTGAGCTTCGCCCCGAAAGACAATGGACTAGAGGATCCTGGCTCCCCTCCAATTGAGGAGCAGGAGTTAACTCAATCAATGTAAATAGCGAATCACTGGGTGTTGTGTGTTTTGGGGTGTGGGCTCATGGGGGATAAAAAGCCGGCCTGTGAGCCGGCTTAGTTGTCTTGTTCCTGATCTAAATAAAGTATGTGAGAGCTGAAATCACTCGTCAGTCTCAGTACTTTTCAACTAGCATAGCAAAAGCAGAGAACCCAACCCTCTCTAAACAAGTTTACCATCTTGAGGAAATATTGTACTGTATTTCCTTCAGCAGCATTTTGAGATCTCAGAACAAGTGATACATCTCAAGCAGCACAACAACTTGACAGTATGTGTATATAGTTGGATACACAAAAGCCTGAAAAGGTACTGAAGACATCAACTTCCCCTTATCCCCCCAAAACCCAAATCATATACAATGTAGCAATTTGGAACAAATAATCAGAAAGAGCACCCTCAGTGACAACCTGCCAACAGTTTGTTTATTTACCAGAAATAGTTATATTCCACCTTTCTGCCTGACAGGAGGTCTCTGAATGGCTCACAAAAAGTGAAACTGAGACACAATGGGTTGGATTCAGAGATCTATCAGAAGACCCTGATGGTCACAGTTCTTTGCCACCCCTCCACCACTTCCTGCTTCTTCTATCAGCAGAGCTGTGTTCTGGAGGACAGGACAGTTTTACTTACCTTCCTCAGTTCAACCTCCTAACATACATGGCTATTAGTGCACTTTGGTCCTGAAACCCTGGAAGTCAACTTTCCTGTGATCAAAAAGGACTGCACAAAATATTCATAATCTTTTGTGACTGGATTCAACCCAATTAATGAATAAGGTTTTAATGTTATAAATAATGGTTTTGACCTGGCATTTCAAGGATGTTTGTGAGATTACTTGGCAAACTTTCCTAGATAGAATGTTTCCTATGTGTACATTTACAGCAGAGAAAGCCCTGCCCCAATTAGGACCTGCTTTATCTCCAGTAAAGCCAGAGCATAGATTTGAAGAATAACTTTATTAAATAGGCAGATTTACATGGGTAGTTGCAGTCCTTCCAATATCCCTATTTTGGTCCATTTAGATCAAACATCTTGAATGTGTCTCCAAACAAAACACTTACAAGATAGGATGGATACAAGCTACAGATCCATTAACAATCGCAGTAGAAGACAATTTGGAAATCCGATCTTGCCCCTGAAAATTTTCCTCATCAGGATTCTCTAAACTCCCAGTGGTATCCCCCCTCTTTTTCATATTTCAAATGAATCAGCTTTTCTTCCTGTCAACTTTCTTTACTGTCCAACATTCACATCCATATAGTAATAGATATGGAATACCACAGTATGAATTATCTTGAACCTGACTGCCAGTGACACTTTCTTAAAGAACTTTTCTAGTTCCTTCATGACTAACTCCCTGTTAGATATAGTGAGAAGCTGGTGGCTCATGAGAGGTACTGAAAGAGTAAGGGACAATATGGAAAACCCAACTCTGCCAAATATCCCCCCTCCAGAATTCTAGATCTCAGAAACTTGTATAGACTGATTTCTCCATCTGCTTTTCCCTTTTCACTGACTTTCAGCTGGGCTGGTTCCACATAGGGATGGGAAAAGCCACCCCACTGTGAAAGAAACAGTGAGCATGATGGATGCACATGAGGACAATGTCCACACATCCTGTTCTCACACCACTCACTGCTGGCACTGTCTATTCCCATTGCGTTTCTTCTCATTTCCAAGATGCAGATCTGGAAGTATCTTGCTTTCCCCTCCAAGTGGTCTGGAAATTCCCCCCTTCCCCAACAGCTGAGAAGTGACCCCTGGCTCATTTGTTAAAGGCAAAAAAAAACTGTTAAAGGGTTGAAAGGTGGAAATACTGGAATTTAGTGCTACTATTTCTAAAGTGGTGTCACACTGTGCCCTCCCACATATTGGATGTCAGCAGAGTTGGAGTCTGTGCCTGATATTGTGAGACCTCTGCCGAACCCTCCTGATGAACCCCTCCCATCTGATCCCAAATCTTGCTTAGTTGTTTTGAAGGGTACCCCCTTAAAAGCCTAAGTGTGGTAGGAATCCCTAGGATGAGTCTCAGAAAGCACACCTGGTCTGCCATGGCCAAGGCTCATTCTATCACAGAGTCAGGATGCTGCTGTTATATATAAAGCATTTATATACCCCCAGCTCCATAGCATGCATATTAGAAACAAGGGATATTTATTTAAAGGAATGCTTCATCCAAGCAACATGGACAATGGTCAACTCCAATCCAATCATTGCTCAAAGCAGCCTAACGTCCTCTCCACTCCATCAAGGGGACAGTTTTACTCTGCCATCTTGGACTTCTGCTGCATGGACTCCCTGTGATGCTCAGCCTTTCACATACATTGGATCAGGTAGTATTACTCATCTGAATGCCCTTCCTTCCCTCTCCTTGTCTCATTCTCATCCCAACCCCATCCAAATAGTGTCCATGTGTGAGCAATGTGTCTGGGAAGGAAATGGCGGTTTATTGTGGTTCAGTGGGGTTTATTGTGGTTTAAGGTTTGAGTTAATTTATGTGTGATTGATTGCTAGTGAGTAAATCAACTAATTAATTTGAATTAGTTGATTCACATTAGTTTTGCTCTGAAAATGTTGCTCTGGAACAAATCCTCTGTATACAAAGATAAAAAGATCCCTTGTTTATCCATCTGGAAATTCAGTAACAAGTTAATTCCCCACCCTGCCTCCAGGTCCAGTTCAGGTAAAAATATCACCAAACCATTTCCCCTTTAAGTCAGAGCAGAGGAACTTTTCCTTTGATTTGCTTAAAGGGGAAATCCCTGGGAGTCCTACAAGTTATGCTCAAAATGAACATAATAGGGGGAATACTATAGCTCTTTCTTTCTTTTTTTTGTCAAAACCCTCCTAAAAAGGAGAGGAATTTATTCTTTTTATAAATAGAAAAAGGTAGGGTATATAGAGGGATAAAGAAAAGAGCGGAGTGAGTATTCTGTTAATAAAGGTTAGTTTAAATCAATATAGATACAGTTTTTGGCAATCTCCGTGATTTGAGAGTCTTCTTTTCATCTAACAAAAATTCAAAATAACTCTGTTAATGAGGTTAGTAATGTCCTTTGGGGTTAATTATTAGTCATCTCCTTTTTGACGTTTCCCGAACAGTTATTTCTTAGGTTGTCTTCCTTTGGTATCCCTCAAGTTATAGGATGGGCCACCTTTGGTTTTCACTTCTCCCGCTCCGGCACCTCCCTCCTCTGGGCCGCTGTCATCTTCACTACTCAAATCTGTCCACGTTGCGAGTGCTGCCTCTTCCTCTGGACTGGCGTGTCTCTTCAGAAATTCCTGCGCCTTGAAGATGGAGTCAATCTTCTCTCTTTTATCCTTGTACTTGAACAAAAGGCCTTCGGGGAAGGTCCATCTGTATATGACCTGTCTTCTTTGTAGAAAAGTGGTCAATCCTTTATAAGCTTTCCTTTTCATCCGGATTTCATAAGGCACATCTTTCAATATTCTGATGGTCTGCTCCCCAATTTTCAAGGGCACCGCTGCAACTGCACGCAAGATTTGATCTCTGGTACTTTGCTTGACAAACTTGACAACCACTTCTGCTGGCAGATTATTTTTTTTGTAAATGTGGAGTAGGCCCTATAGACCTTATCCATTTCTTCTTTTAACTCACGCTGATCTCTGCCAGTTACGGGTGCCAAGGCATTCGCAAGTATAGATCTGAGATCTTCCTTCTCTTCTTCTTTAATGCCCTGAAATCGAAGAGTCAGATTCGATTTTTCCATTTGCAACATCAAAATTCTTTTTTCTTGCACATCCTGATGCTTTTCTAACTTGTTGACCCTTTTCTTCACTTTTCCGATGTCTTCCGACGAGACCAAACATTTCTGTGCGATCTCCTCCATCTTCTTTGACGTCTCTGTTAGTTGCCTCTGTTGACTGTTGAGAACACCTTCCATATTAGTTAAGGTTTCGCTGATTTTCTGTATTTGAACCAGCAGAGGGTGCAGTAGCTCGCTTGTCTGTTGACTGACAGTCGGCTCTGGAGGGGGATTACCCGGACCGGAAGTCCCGCCTCCCTTCTTCTCAGTTTTCAAAGGGACTTTCTTCATGGCAGACATTTCTTGTATTTGTTTACTTTATAAAAGTTCGTGACGCGTCGCTCAGGAGTCCCGCTAACTCATTCGCTTCAATGGCACCCCAAAGGTAATTTCACCAACCCTTCTTCCCTTTCATCCCCCTTAGCTTTCTTATGCAAGTCCCGCTTCTCAGTGGGGGGGATTCCCCCTCCTCCCCGCCGCTTATTCGCTTACGGGGGAAGGGCTCGGGTTTCGCTTCAAATTCAGACCTCCAACTCACGGTTCCTGCCGTTTCTTCTTTTTGCTTTAATTCATCGCTGTTCCTCACTCCTGTTGGAAATCGGTGGCGTTGCTAAGTCCCATTACGGGCACACCGCAGCGGGGCCGATTGGGGCGGGGAGAAAGCCTCAATTTCCCGGCTGTCTGCCGGCAAAGAGGCTACTCCCCAAGCGCCCCCGGTTTGGAGCCTTTGCCTAAGGCTCACTAGGGTCTTGCAATCCTGCAAAGACCCCCCCAAACTGCATGTGGGCTAACCACCTCTGGGGGCTTCCCGAAAGGTGGCCGCCATTCGCAACGCCGGATACTATAGCTCTTTCTGACAGAAATCTCTGTGTGGAAACAGCCTGGATCTTATCATTCCATCCTTTCAGGGATATAGTTATCCCTCCTCATGTCATTTTTTAGGATTTTTCCTTTTAATTTACCAAGTCATTTTCTTCAGGTCCCTGTATGCAGAAAGATTACCTTGTCTGTGAAGGTGGCCTGGCTTTGCAGCTTTTGTGGATCAACACTGACCAGTCAGTTCATGATTAGATACAGTGACAAACTAAAGGCTGATAAGGAATCATTGTGCTGGTGGCAATTAATTTGGAAATCTCTTCTCACCCCCAAAATTATCCCCCTACAGGATTCTCTAAGTGCTTGAGTCTGCTGATTTCCCTTCCCTGTTTAACTAATATGTAGCTGTTCCCAACATGTCCTTCACTTGGAATCCTTTTTCATTCGACCATTTTGTTTTTCCCTCCTTTTTCTTGTCATTAATTTACAAAATTAAAGTTGCCTGCATACTTGGGGAATCCCCTAAACAGACAGAGCCCCCTACCTGGACTGAAGGTATCTTGGTATTGCTGCTTTCATCATCCACATGGGGATGTCACTTTATTATTAGATAATAGTAATGATAGTGAACACAGGTTAATGGCAGTGGTGTTAGCAAAAGCCTCCCCTTGCAACGTGAAGGATGATATCCCGGACAGCTTAGGGCCAAAATTGGCATAGGGCAAGCCTAGCCCTCTCTTTATGCAAATCCAACAAACCCAGACATGTGCTCAGGACCATCTCCCTCTAACTTGTTCAGCCATCAAGCTCATATACAGCAGTTACATATCTCTCAGTGTGATAGGACAATATCTTACTTTCAGCAGCTCAAAAGATATACACATACCTGCATTCCAGCTCTGCATCTAACAATTAAACCTCTGGACTTTGCCCCCGATACTGGAAATACCCCAAACATGGTCTATTGTTGTCATTGTTCCTGTGATAGTCCAGCCATTAATAGAGCCAAGACTATAAAATTGCCCCATGCCTCACTGAAAAAGGCTTCCCTTCCCAAACTTGGACTTTCTTTGTCCAAAACCCTTTTTGAGCCATTACCAGCCATCCTGGTCTATTCAGGACCATTTCTCTATTGTGCCCACTACCCTGAAAGCACAATGTTGCTATATCTGGGCTCCCCATCCAGCCATCTTTGGTCCAGTCTTTTGGGATGTGTACTGGCTGGCATAGGCGTCATCTTCAGGGGGGCTGGGGAGCTCAAGCCTCCCCCGAAAGTACTGAGCCCCCCCCGGAGGCAACTGGTGTCATCCAGAGCCTTTCTACCCCCCCTCCCGTCCTCCACCCCATTTTGAAAGCGGAGGGTTTTCCCCTCCGCTTTCTGAGACTGTTCAGCTGGGCTAGGAATGGGACGGAAGTCAAGGGGGTGGGGGCTTGCTTCCTCCTGGAAGCTAAGCTCCACCCACAGTTCCCAGCAGCCCCGCTCAGTTCAGCCTGGAGAGCTGCACGTGGAGGCTGGCTTCGAGGCAGCACATGCTGCCTCTGTTTGCTGCCGCCACCAGCCTGAAGGGTAAGTAGGTGGGGGTGTAAGGAGTGGGGGATTGTTTCAGGTGGGGTGGGGTGGGGTGGGTGGGAGTCCAGGGCTGCAGCCACCCAGCCATCCTGCAAGTCCAAGCAGGGGAGGTGGGAGAGCCAGCATGAGAATGTGCCTGGCTGCCACTTAGTGGGGAGGATGGGGGGTTGGGGAGGGGAGCTGGGCAAGAATGGAGGGAGGGGGAAGGTGGGGGGCCCTTCTGTGGCCTCTGGTTGCCCCTGCCATCAGTGAGTGGCTTGCTTTCTCCTGCAGTCCAGTTTAAACTGGGCTGCAGGAGAAAACAAAACCCAGGAACCCTTGTGCTGCACGGAGCACATTGCTCCAGAATACAGAAAATCCTGGGCTCACTTTCTCCTGTAATCGGGAGGGGGGCTGCGCTTTCTGTCCCTCTCTCTCTTTCTGTTTCTCTTTCCCTTTCCCTTGAGATGTGTGAGAGCTGGAAACGCTGGGAAGCTGCCCCACCCCCACTCCAGGCTGCTTCCCTTCCAGTCTGACTTTCTTCCCTTCCCTCTGTCTTTCACTTCTCTCTCCCAATCTATATGTTTTTTCCCCCAACTTCCCCCCTCTCCCTTGCTAAAATAGTCCAGTTAGGATTGCCAGGTACCCCCTGGCCACCTCTGGGGGATGAGGGGAGGGTGGCCCAATCCAGGTTAGGAAACTCCTGGAGATTTGGGAATGGAGTCTGGGGAGGACAGGGACCTCAGTGGGGCACAATGCCATAGAGCCCACTCTCCAGAACATCATTCCCCCCCCCAGGAAAACTGATCTCTTTAGACTGGCAATGAGCTGTAATTCCAGGGGATCCCCAGGTCCCACCTGGAGGCTGGCATCCCTAGCTCCAGTGCTGAAATTGGAAGCTCTGGTTCTGCTGTGTGACTTGGTGCATGCAAACCTCTGGCATTGGCTTACATTTGCCAAACCACCCAGGTGGAGGAGGGGAGGGGTGTCATTCTACCAAAAATTAGAGTGTTTGGGTTTCTCTGTGAGTTTGAGGACTGGAACTGGCACTGAAGTGAGATTGGAAAAGTTTGTGTGGCTTTCTTGTGTTACAGTAATAATTATGCTACAATACAGTTTGTTAGTCCTAAAGGTGCTACTGAGTGTTTTACTATTTTGTATGCTATGGCAGTGATATGAGAGCCAATTGAGCTGTGGGTCCATCTCATGCTACTGACAGTAGTTATACATTACACCTTGCCCAAATGGTTCTGGGCATTAAAGCACACTTGCCCTGGTGTGATGTAAAATGCTAGCAAGTCATAGCCAACTCATGGTAACCCTGTAGGATTTTCAAGGCAACAGACATTCAAAGATGATTTGCCATTGCCTGACTGTGCATCATGTCCCTGGTATTCCTTGGAGATCTCCCATCCAAATACTAGTCAGAGCTGACTCTGCTTAGCTTCCAAAATCTGATGAGATCAGGCTAACCTGAGCCATCTGGGTCCATGGCATGGTGCTGTGTGGGTGCTTCCCAGGCAATCATTTTCAACCTATTCTTGGGAGCCACAATCATTAGGAAAGAGCCATGTGATAGAAGTGTAATAATAATTTACTCATAGTTGCAAGAGCCAATAAGATTTGAGTTTGATGGGGGATTGGGCAAATTGATCTAAGGAACTGAAAGAAGAGAAAGTATTAGCAAGCTCAGTGGTTAAGGATTTGAATAGAGCTCTTTATAGTCCAATCCTGAGGACACTTCCCTGGGAGGAAGCCCCTTGGATAGACCTCAGTAGGATGCCTCTGTTAGACTGATGAGGAATTGTTATAGGAAGGGGATAAACAATTAAAGTATATGAGAAAGAATGTCTGAAAATGTCATACAGGTTTCTGTGGACCTTGCAGTAGCATTGTAGCTAACCCCAACTAAGAAACTTCCGTGCTGTTTCCATAATTTCTCAAATATACTTCACACCAACTGTGTATCTCCATTCCTTTCTAATTCCTCTCAACTATGTACAGCTTTCTATGTTGTGCTTCATTTGGACTGCTTTGCTTTCTCAGTTCCTAGCCCCCTTCTTTTCTATAACCATGGATCTACATCCCCTTCCTCAAGCCTTGCTGCTTGTCCCAACTCTCTAAAGTCAGACCAGTTTGGCCAGTGGCAACTGAAAATACATCTGTCTGTCCAGGAAGTTCAACTAAATGCCACTAGAGGTTTTGTCACTACTGCTACATCACTTAATGCATTACAATATAGGTTCATGTTCAGGCTATAATTTATGATGTTTTAGTTTGGGAAGATCTGTGTTCTTGGTCACATCAGTTGGTGCTATTTTTTTCCTGTAAAATCCTCTTCCATCCCAATGGACTCTGCTGCTCACATGTTGTCTGTCAATCCCCTCTTTATTCCACCCTTCCTCCAGTCTCCCTTCCCTTATATTGACCTCACAACAATGGCAATATCACCTAGCCTGATGAAGGGGGCTTAGACTCTTGGAAGCTTATTCCCTGAAACTCTTGTTGGTCTCTAATCTGCTCCTGGACTCAAATCTAACTGTCCCAGTATCACCGAGTAAGTGTCATGCAAAATGTAGATCTGAACATGGGTCTCCTCAGTCCACACTGGTCTTCATGCCATTGGTCCATCTACTTCAGCATGGTCTGCTCTGATGCAGGTGAGCTCTACAGGCTCAGACAGAGAAAGATCCTTTCCAACAGCTGTTCTCTTAGACCTCCTCGGTTTAAACCTTTATCCTTTGGCACGCAAAGCATGGTCTCTCTACCATCAGTCCACCAGTGTCATCATTGTCTGCTCAGACTGGCAGTGGTTCTCCAGGGTTCTTTGCAGAGGATTTTGCCCATGCCCTGCTTTGTTTCTGAGCCATTGGGGCGGGGGGGGGAGATGCAGGCGGGCTGCTTTTATTTGTAATGCAAAAGTATATTACCTCTTTCTAACAACATATGTCCATGCAAGATGTACATATGTTCACTGTAATATGTAAACAGGGCTTTTGTTTTGTTTTTGTGAGCAGGAAGAGAGGGAAATGGCAACAGATATGTTCTTGGTATGTACACCATCCAGGGAGAACACTTAACACTTAACTCATGTTTATGCCACACATAATTATCCTTGATTGGCATGCAGATCAGAGGCCTTTTAAAATTTCCTTTTGCCCTGTGTGCAGTCCAGAAGGAACATTGGCAAGGAATGTACACTCTATACGTGTGGTACAGTTTCAAAGGGACAACTAACTGGGATGTATAAAAGAAATGACAGGATTGCCCATTACAAACAATGGGAGAGACTTGAAGGCCCACTGGAGATAATAGGAGCCAGGAATGCCACATGGCTCCGCCTCCATAAATAGTGACAATGGCCTGTGATGTCACTGGCTCCTCCCTATGATGTCACTAGGCCTCGGTTCTTTTAAGGACCTAGCACAGCAATGCCTCTGGCCCAGCCCCAGCCCCCCCTGGGAAATTGGAAAGTCTACGCCCTTGCTGGCTGGATCCCCTATCTCTCTTGGGTTTTCACAGATGCGCTTACCAGCCAAGCTGTCCGCTCTTCACCATGGACTCTTCTCTTCAGAAGGTAGCTATTACCCCATCAATGCTTCACCCTCTGCCATCTCTGTCTTTTAAGATCACTTCAACCCTTTACTTCTTAGCTCTTGTGCATGTGTGTGATATTTTTATTGAATTAACTGAATGAATTAGGGATATTTTCTTAACAAATTTCCAAAAGATATTTCCTATCTGTCATCTATGCCCCTCCAAGAGGGTTCTGTCTGGTATATGATCCTGGGTTTGTGCACCCATTAAAGACAGGTCTCATAGCTAAAATCCTTCATCATAACCTATACCAAGACCTAGATGTTGCAGCTAACAGCGGTGTCATGTTTGAAACAAATTGTAGTTTCTGAATAATTTCATAGGCAGCTTCATGTAACAAATATTGCAGTAATTTAATTTGGATGCATAACCATTAGAAGTTCACATTTTTTCACTAAGAGTGGCAACCATTTGTTTATTTATTTTGGAAATTTATATGCCCCCCTCCAGAGATTTTCTTGAGATAGCTCACTAATCAATTAATCCATCCATCAATCAATACCCTTAGACACTGCCTTTCATCATTCAAGGTGGTTTTCAACAATAGTTTTTTTTAATTTCCTGTTACAACCAAAATAAAATGACAATCCCCTCCAAAAGCCCCAAAATAACAAATCACAAAGTGGGGGTTTCGGTTTCGACGTTGCGAATGGCGGCCACCTTTCGGGGCGCTCCCGAAGGTGGTTAGCCCACACGCGGTTGGGGGGGTCTTCGCATGAGCGATAGACCCTAGTGAGCCTTAGTTAAAGGCTCCGAACCGGGGGCGCTTTGGGGAGTAGCCTCTTTGCCGGCACACTGCCGGGAAATTGAGGCTTTCTCCCCGTCCCAATCGGCCCCGCTGCGTAGTGCGTCCCGAATGGGGCTTAGCAACGCCGCCGACTTCCAGGAGTGAGGAAAAGCGAGATGAACTAATATAAAAAGATGAATCGGCACTGAACCGTGAGTTGGAGGTCTAAATTAAAGCGGAAATCTAAACCCCCCCCTTACGAGAACAAGCGGGAGGAGGGGAATTTCCCCCCCACTAAGGAACGGGACTGTTAAAAGGAAAGGGGGAGGTGAAAGAGCGGAGAGGGCTGGTGAAGTACCTCTGGGGTTTCCGAGCTAAAGTGTTGGCGCATCTCCGGAGGGGCGCGGCACGAACTTTGGGAAAAGTAAACAAAAGTAATGTCGGCAATGAAAAAAGCCCCGATCAAACCGGAAAAGAAGGGAGGTGGGACTTCCGGTCCGGGAAATCCCCCTCAAGAGTCTGCTGTCAGTCAACCGAAAAGCGAGTTACTGCACCCTCTGCTGGAGCAAATGCAGAAAACCAATGAAACATTAAGCAGCATGCAAGGTGTTCTCAACAGTCTGCAAAAGCAAATGAATGAAACGTCAAAGAAGATGGAGGAATTGGTACAGAAATGTCTGGTCTCAACGGAAGACACTAAGAAAGTTAAGAAAAGGGTCAACAAGTTGGAAAAACATCAGGATGAGCAAGAAAAAAGGATTTTGCAATTACAAATGGAAAAATCAAGTCTGATACTCCGTTTTCAGGGCATTAAAGAAGAGGAGAAAGAAGATCTCAGATTGTTACTAGCGAAGGCCTTGGCACCAGTAACTGGCAGAGAAAAGCGAGAATTACAAGAAGAGATGGATGTGGTCTATAGGGCCTACTCCACTTATACAAAGAAAAATAATCTGCCAGCTGAAGTGGTTGTCAAGTTCACTAAACAGCGTACCAGAGATCAAATATTGAGAGCAGTTTCAGCGACGCCCTTGAAGATTGAGGAACAGACTATACGAACACTGAAGGATGTGCCATATGAAATTCGAATGAAAAGGAAGGCTTATAAAAATTTGACCACTTTCTTACAAAACCATCAGATCACATATAGATGGAGATTTCCTGAAGGACTGGACTTTAAGTTTAAGGACAAAAGAGAGAGAATTGACTCCATCTTCAAAGCACAAGAATTTCTGAAGAGACACGCCAGCATGGAGGAAGATGCAGCATTCGCAACGTGGCAAGATTTGAGTAGCGAAAAAGACAGCGACTCAGAGGAGGAAGGAGCCGGAGCGGGAGACGTTGAAGAGAAAAAGGGCCCATCATACAACTTGAGGGACACTAAAGGAAGACATCCCAAGAAGTAACAGTTCGTAGTCGCGGAGGAAAGGAGATGATTAATGACTAACCCCAGAGGACATTACTAACCTGACTAACAGATTGTTTTTGGACTTTTTAGTTGACTAAAAGAGACTCTCTAACCACGGTGAATGCCAAAGCGATTTTTAATATTAATTAACATTAACAAATTTAACAGTAAACTCACTCTCAACTTTTCTTTGTCCAACTATATACCCTCCTTCTTTCCATATATAAAAAGAATAAAACCCTCTCCTCTTTAGGAGAGTTTTTACAAAAAAAAAAAACAAATCACAAAGTGAAAACAATTCAATAAAATCATGAAAACAACAACAGAAAAACTATAAATGACAAAATAAGCCATAAAAGAAGTCAGGAACATAAAAACCGAGTCAAACAACATTCAGCCACCTAAAATGACAGTTATAAACAGACCTGAGGCTAGGAGAAGACCATAAAAAACAGCTCAAATCATAGAACAAAGTTTGAGTTCTGTAGTACCTTTAAAACCAACAGAGCTCCCTTGTCTTGAAACTAGTTGCTCCCATCCCTGTACCTTCTTACTAATAAATGGATGTTGTTTTGAACACAACTATATCTGCTATTTGAACCTGTTACCCAAAGAGGCAGTCTCCTATTTAATTGGGAAAAATTAGCTTTAAAAGACACAAAGCGAATGGTGTAGCTGGGATTCTCCACCTATATATACAGAGATATTTCCCTTAGAGACCTCTTGAAATAAACCAGTCAGATGTTCAATTGGAATTTTTTTTTATTGAAATAAGAATCAAAGGGCAAAACACACACATACACTCACATAAAAAAAAAAACTAGCTAGCTAAGTTTGGTGTAGTGATTAATTGCGCAGATTCTAATCTGGGAGAACCGGGTTTGATTCCCCACTCCTCCACTTGCACCTGCTGGATGACCTTGAGCAAGCCATAGTTCTGGCACAGCTGTTCTTGAAAAAAGACCAGTTTCTTTCAGAGCTCTTTCAGCCCCACCTACCTCACAGGGTGTCTGTTGTGGGGAGGGGAAGGGAAAGGAGTTTGTAAGCCACTCTGAGACACCTCTGGGTAGTGAAGGGTGGGGTATAAATCCAATCTCTTCTTCTTCTTCTTCTTCTTCTTCTTCTTCTTCTTCTTCTTCTTCTTCTTCTTCTTCTTCTTCTTCGAGGAAATCAGGGAGGAGAGGGGAGAAAGCAATTTTGAGGAAGGAAATCAGGGAGGAGAGGGGAGAAAGCAATTTTGGGGAAGTCTTGAAGAGTGAGGTCCATGGAGGCTGCAGCAAAACAACCAGCATTTCATGGAGAAAAGGAGAAGGCCCACACATAAGTGAGGGGGGTGAGATATGACATCAAGAATACACACATACTGCTATGGAGCAGAGTGCTACTGTTATAGAGGAAAATACTCCCTGGAGCAGTCTGACGTGTTTGTCCCCCAAACAATAACTTGATGGGTTTTTCAGAGTTGCAGAATGATTTGGGGAGAGACTCAATCAGTTTACCTGAGGTGAACTATAGATGTTAATGGCGCTTGATGACCCAGACAGGAGAAGTTACTAGGTTTTGTGAATATTGTTAAATGTTTAGTTGTTTAATTAGGGTAAATGGGTGAAGGGAAGTGAGGCTGGGTGTTGACAAAATTAATCCAAGGTAAAGCAAGATGTTCTTGGGAAACCCTTTGTCCTAAATTATGCATCTCTCTAGGGTGGGGAGAAGATAAGCTGGCCAGCTGCTCTTTCCCACACTTCTAAACTACATGTCCAGGCTAGTTTTCTGGCTGGCATCCATTTTGTGTAATTTGGGGCCAGGCAGTGCATTGCACTTATTAAATATGAGATGATATTAGGAAGTCTAACTATAAACTGCCCCTCAGCAAGAGGAGGGGGTCTGACTGCTAAGAAATGTAAGAGCAGGAACCTAACTGAGTACCCTGTTCCTATCCTGCAAGCAAAAGGGAACATCATATAATGTCAGAAGTGGTCCTGTTATTCTTTGGATCTCCAGCACTGTATAAGAAGAATCTAGATTAAACTCTTTATTCAATAATGGAGCATTTCAAGTTTCCATCAGGTTTATCCTTTGTAGGAAATTCAGGAGAGAACATGAGATGATAGGAACAGAAATTAAAACTGTACCTAGCAGCCACAAAGGCTGAAGAAGAATCTGAGTTCACCGTTTTCTCCAAGGAAACTGATCTCTGCCATCTGAAGAGCAGTTGTAATTCTGAGTAATCTCCAGCCCTCACTTAAGATTGGCAACAATGGCTCCCCAGGAGGCATTGTACCTGTCTGTGGTCCCACCCCTCCTCAAACCCCACCCTCTCCGGGCTTCACCCCTCAAATCTCCAGGAATTTCCCAACCTGGAGTTGGCAATCCTATCTCTTTCCCACCCAAGCATCAGCCTACCTTTATCTGCCCCTCTGACTCCCGATTTCCATCTCCTCCCCCCTCTCTGCAGCTTTTACCTAGGAAAAGTACAGTCTTTCTCCTCAGTGGGGACCAAAGCAGCTTACATCATTCTTCTTCCCCACCCTTTTGATGTGCACAACAACCCTGTGAGATAGGTTAGGCTGAAAGCCTGTGACTGGTCTGAAATTACCCACTCAGCTTCCACAGCAAGAACCTGGGCTGGCAGACCCTGCTCTGAAGTGCTAACTGCTAACTGCTGTGGTATTGCCTGGTATCACAACTGCACTCCAGACAAGAGATCTCTCTCTCCCCCCTGGAGAAAATGTGCTTTGGAGGGTGGACTATGGCATTCTATGCAGCTGAGGCCTCTCCCCTCCCTAAATGCTGGCTTCCGTAGACTCCACCACAAAAATGTTTGAGGAGGGGAAGGACCTCATCAGGGTATAATGCCATAGGGTCTACCCTCCAAAGCAGTCATTTTCTCCAGGGGAACTGATATCTGACATCTGAATATCAATTGTAACAGTGGGAGATCTCCAGGTCCCACCTGGAGGTTGGTAACCCTAGGGGAAAGAGAGCCACACAGCAGGAGGAGAAGGGAATGGTTTGTTGGCCACTGGCCCACCTAGCCAGCTATGGAAAAACCAAGCAGGAGAAGCTTCTATATCAGGAGAGACTGCCATTTTGGTAGTTTATTCTGACAGGAAGGGAAGAGTGGCCAAGCCAGCAGTGGGCAGGAGAGAGGAGCGGACCCAGCCCCCAGCCAATGGCATACAAGTACTCTCGAGTGGCAGTTGACAGGCCAATGGCTGATAGAGAGCACAGCACAGCCAATGAGAGAGCTGGAAAGTGCCAATACATTAGAGCTTTTATACATATCAGACGCATAGAGTGTTTGCAGGCCCTGCCAATAAAACTCTTACTAGAGGTTTAACAGCCTTCCAATCTTACTGTGAACACAGGTAAAATCCTCTGTTTGACAGATACTAGTTCTGGCAATTACAACATAATAATTCTGCAGGAATAGATAATTTTGTCACGAAGCTGAGGTAATCAGCCCAGCATTGTGGATTTGGCCCATCTCAGGACCACATACTAAGGGACAAGATTGTGTTCAGCGCTAACTGATTGCAAGCTTAAGGAAAAATGTTTAGGAAAACCCACAGTAATCCTTAAACAAGGCTCTCCCAGCCACAGCAACAGCCCTAACACCCAGATTACTGATTGATGTTTGTTGAAAGTTGACGAAATCCCCATTGTCTACAAAAGAACTACTATGATAAGCAGGGGGTGAGTATGAGAATGCAGACACATTCTCATAAAGTGGAAACACCAAGTGGGAATGTATATCAGAGGAATAGGAGGCATCTGAGAAAAGATTGTTTTCCAGCCCTTCAGAACTTGTTACAGCACCTCATGAGGCAATCCCAGGACAGATCTCTGATTAAGTTCCAGATCAGCAAGAGTGGTTACACTCCAGGTATCCTTCCAAAATCCACTGATACTTCAGCTGGAGGTATACAGACTAAGAGTGGGCAGGTGGTCAAGTTGCCTGCTAATATGTTATGTGATATAAAGGTGAATTCCAGCAGTGAGTCAATGCAACAGTCTGTTCTTCCCTTTGATGCCTGTGTGATTGGTTTAATATCATGAGCTGGAGTCCCTGCAGGGTACTGATTTTTAGAATATTAGATTGCATGAGATCCCTTGTCCTAAAACCAGCTGCTCCCATTTCTGTATCTTCTTGCTAATAAATGGACATTGTTTTGAACACACCCATCTCTGATATGTGAACCTTAGAGCAAGAAACTGAGTGAGTGAGTACTCTGTTCCTGGCCTGCAAGCAAAAGGAAACATCGCAGTCCAAAAGGATTAACGGAGTCATGCTTCTTACATCCTTCTTCCAGTGAAGGCTGGGAAATAAAATGAAGAAGACAGTCTCAGTTCCAGACTTTCAAAGCTTACCTGTAAAGTAACTGGAAAATGGCCGTTGGCTATCCTGACTTTTTGAAACAGCAAGTGGGAAGGGAACACCTCTAGAAGAGAAAGCTGTGTTTCCTATTCCTGGCAGTAGGTGTGATATTTATTTAAAACACTTATGGAAAACATTACACCCTGCATTCTCAGTTGCTGTGTCTTCCAAACAACAGATACAAAATAAGTTAAAACACAACAATCATCAGAAAATAAATAACAGGACTAGAATGAAATATGAAGTGTGGTACGAACAATTGAAAACTCTAAACAATAGAGGGTGTTCAAAGGCATTGTGTGGCAGCTGGGGGGGCAAGGCCTTGGGCTACTGGACAGCATGACAGGGTGGTGGTGCAGGAAAGTGTTGGGGTCAGCAAAACTTGCCAGAGGGCTGGGTGTGCTGGCCCAACATGCATACAGTTAGGCAGGGCTGGATCATCGTTTCTGTAGCCCTGGCTGGAGAAGAAGTACTATTGGGCATGTGTGGGAAAGAGAGAGCTCAGGGAAGAATGAGGCCAAGGTCCTGGGGGAGGGGCCCGTTATTAAGCCAGGCATTCAAAGCCACAATTCAGCATGCCTGCAGATGGCTGGCAGAGGAGGAGGGTCTAGATAATCTGTAGTGGAGCAAGTGAATGTAACTGTAAATGCGGAGCCATGGAAGACAGTCAGCCCAGCCTCCTGTGACCAACAACCATGCAGGTGAGCCAGGAGACAACAGTGAAGAGGAGTGCCAGTAGAAAATGGCATCAGGCTAATCAATGGGAGGAGGGAGTTCTAGAGCTGAGGCACCATGATAAAAAGGCTCCATTGCTGGCATTTATCCACCTTACTTCTAGGGATGTTTGAACTCCCACTTCTAGGGATGTTCAAACAACCAGTACTTTGAGTGTGAATCTCTAGGAGGGTGTTTAAAAAAACAAACAAAAAAAAAACAGCAACTGGAAAGTAAGAGGTGTTTCTTTTTTCTTTTTTTGCCATCAAGTCAAGTTGACTTCTGATGATCCTTAGTGGGGCTTAAAGGCAATGGACATTCAAAGGTGGCTTGTCATCGCCTGCCAGTAAGAGGTGTTCCTAATAGCCCATTGCTGGCAAGCAATATGTCCACTGTAATCTGAAGAAGTTGTAGCTTCCAAATGGTGTTCAAAGTTGATGTAGATATAATACAATGGTTCCCCTGAATCCACACAAGTGAATGTTTGCACACTGAACACCCTATCCTTCATGCATATGTTGGTAAGAAAAGTGTAAAAGAATACATGGAAGGACATCTGTATACGGTATTTATTGAGAACCAAATTTGCTTATAGGATGCTCTGGTGCAATATATCAAATGGGTATTCATCAGGATAGTAGGACTGTTTCTGTTTCATTACAGCCTAACCTACACCTGATCCACAGAACCCATTAAACAGCTTAAGAAGGGGGGGGTGACCATAAGTCTTTCCTGCTATCTCCTGAGGAAGGAACAGTGCTTGACTCTGAAAGCCCTTCAAAGCCTAGGACCCACATATATCAAGGTCCAGCTCATCCCACATGCCCTCATGTATCAACTGCAGTCTTTATGTGGCCACCTACTGGCTCTTCCCCTACTGAAGGTAGCCCTACTGATAACAACCAGGACTTGTGCCTTTTCCACTGTACCTCCCACTATGTGGAATAGGCTCCCTGAGGAAATAAGGGAGGCAGTGTCATCAGAAACTTTCAGGGGGTGCTACAAAGCAACCTTATTTGCAAGAATGCCTAATGAAGTATAAGCTACAACCATATTTTGGTGGGAGGAGAGTTATTTGGGGTTATTTTGGTGGGAGGAGAGTTATTTGGGGTTTTATTTTGTTGGTTTTAAATTCCGATTTTTAAAAACAATTATATTTGTAATCTGCCCTGAAATACAAGGAAAAGTGAGATATAAATATTTTAATAAATGAATTAATTTGATGCCACTGGTCTTCAAAATATTTTAGTTTTAATGCTTCTTTCATGCTGAACTCTGGACTCTTTTGATACTGGTTTATGCTGTTTTGTTATTTTATCTGTTTTCATTAGATTTTATTGTATATTTTATGTAATTTATTGGTCACCACCTGCAGCAAATATGAGAGGTTTTATATACTTCCAGTCTACTGGTCTATACATCCAGGCCCCGGTCACACGGAGAATTTGCTGCATGGAAGGCATGAATGTTAGGTGCATTTTCGGGGTGCGATTACACTGCAACATCTGGGAAGCATAGTGCTCCCGTGGGCAACCCATGGCATCCCTGCGGAGTTAAAAAAATATTGCGGAAAGTGTACTAGTTTCCAGGAAACACGGGGCAAAGGCAGGCGTCTGACCGTGGGAGCGCCAGTATCCCATGGCATCCGGCGCCCGCCCATGTCCCGTCGCAAACTGGATGTTGTAAATCTCCATAGGATGTGCACCAATGCCAAACAGTGCATGCTCACAAACAAGACACCAACAGCAGCCCCGCCCCCTGGAACAATGCATGCGCACAAAAAAGGTGCCTCTTGTGTGATCATGCCATGCTGCTTCTTTGCCACGCTTCAGTCTAGCTATGTGATCGGCAACCCAGGGGACCATGGGATCAGGCTTTCTTTTGCTCCAGGGTGAACAGCCATGCCTCCCCCCCACGTTATCTGCCCCGTGTGACCGGGGCCCCAGTAACGGTTCAGTAGACAAATGAAAACTTGGGCCAGAAATCTAAAACACATTGATAGGGAGGTTGTTTCCTCAATTTGGTTGCTGTATGTTAGACTAGATAGCTGTCCTGACCAACAGAGGGTTATAACAAAGACTGTATCTAGTCAGTAAAAAACAGGAAATGACAGCCTCTGGTCAGCTAACATAACATGTAGAAGTCAACCCAGGCTGATAAATTCAATTGATATTGGTATGTTAAATTGCTCTGATTTATCCAGATCATGACCATTTTTAGTTCAACCTATTTCTGGGACTTTTTCTCAGATGCAGTGATGAGTCGTGATTTGGACTCATGTCAGAAGATTCACAAGATGAATTAAGCATAACAAAATCACGGCAAATGTTTAACATGCTGTTTTTGCTTTTAAAAAACACTAAAAATGTTATCCAAGTGGTCTGCCTAGAGCACTTGAAAACAGACTCTCTGGGTTTGATATATGTTCGGGAAACATTTTTTTTAAGCATAACAGCCAGATGAATTTTGAACTGTGAATTGTGTTGTATAACATTTCATTAGAAAGCAACCCTTGACATACTGAGAAGTCTGATGAACTCTTTGCTCATTAGATGAGTCTTGCATCAATGGGAGTGTTTTAGAGCCCCAATATAGCTAAATTGTATTCAGAAGTCATGAGTCAGCTCCTCAGACTTACAAGGTTTTATAATGTAAGAACTTTTGGAAAACTTTGTGTTACATTTTCAGGCTTGGGGATTTCTAAGCAAGCCCACATTATGCAGATTTGTTCCACTTCCTTAGGGACTTTTCCAAACATTGGCTGCGGTCACACACACTAAATAATCCACTTTCAATGCACTTTCCAACTGTATTTTTACTGTGTGAACTGGCAAAATCCAATTCAAAAGTGCGTTGAAAGTGAATTATTTAGTGTGTGTGACCGCAGCCATTGTATAAGCTATCAGCTATCCCATTGTGAGGAATCTGCCACGTTAATAGCAATCATATATGTAGCTGAAGTTCCTATTTAATCATGACAGCTGTCCCCAACACATACTACTGTCACATGTACTCTGATAAACACACCTATTAGATATTTCCTGTGCTACAACTTCCTCCAGGCCTACACATACATGAAAACATCTTTCAACCTTTTCCTTCCTCTTGTATTTTCTCAAGCTTCAGGTGCTACATTTACATTTAGTTGCCAGGTTGAGCCTGCCAACCAGCAGGAGGGTGGAGGCATGGTGTGTGAGAGGGGGACGCCCCCAGCATGATGACATGACTTCTGGGGATTACCTGGAAGTGACAGCAGTAGATCTGGGAATCACTGAAAATTCTATGGTAAAACCATAGGGCTACTACTGTTGCTTCTGGATATTCCCCAGAAATGACATAATCACATGGGCAATGCCAGTAAATTTTTATTAATTTTTAATTTATTTTTAATTATTCCCTCACCACCACTTAGAGCAGTGGCAGAAAATGTGAATTCCCTGCCCCAACTACTTGACAGCCATATTTACACTCTCCAGAATTTGAGCTGATGAGATTTAAATGCTAACTTTACTTATAGCAAGGATAGCCTTGTGCTTTTCATTTCATTATTCTGCCCTTGTTACAGGAAGCTCAGGGTAACATATGTGGTTCCTCCTTCCTACATTCTCACAACAATCCTGTGAGATAGGTGAGGCTGTGGGAGAATGAGGTTGTGGGAGAATGAGTGTAATGTCTGTGGAGAACTCTCAGGTCTTATACTGATTGCCCATGTTTTCCCCAAAAACAAATTCTGGTACAGCACCAATGTGTACTGTGCCTCCCCCACCTCCCACCCTGAAGTTTGAATGTATGAGTGAAACTTTTACCCTTGTTAAGGTCACTGGTCTGGTTGTAACAGACCCCGTGAATACATACTTGGCATGAGGAAAGTCCCAGGTTCAGTCTCCAACATTTTGGGGATATGGGGAAATATCTTTTGCTCCCTGAGACTTTGAGCACCCCTGCCAGTCAGAATGGACCCTTAGTTTTGTTAGATATAAGATATGGGCAGGGCATCCACTTCAGAATATCTTGCTCTCTTCAAACTACATGAATCTTGCCTACTTCAGGATTTCACAGAATTGAAATTTAAACCACTATAAGACAGAAGTTGGCATTAAATTATAAACTAAAAATTTCACACATCTATATACTATCCCAAAGTCTGTTTTCCATGCAGATACTTATTTCTGCCAACAGAGGGCTCACTCTCCTCCAATAGTTTTTTCTACCGACTCAGGGGACTCTCTGTGTTATGTATTGGGATTGAATCACCCTGATTGAATCACCCTAGAGACTGGCTGGGCTTGGAGCACAAGAACAATAGCCAACCAGGATTCTGGAATAAACCAATCAAGTAGTAATGTTTGTAAATAGCCTATAACAGGGAGTGGGTGTGTGAGAGGTGTGGTGTTTTGCATGCATATAAACAGGGCTCTGGCCTTGCTAGAGTCGTCAGAGTTAAGCTGAAATCACTAATAAACTATGAGCTGATCACTATACACGTGTCAAAACCAGTATATTTCACTGGCGATGAAGGTGGGATCCTGTTGAGCCAGCCCAGTGCCAAGCGCATTGCATTGCATTGCTACCAGGACCATAGCTGCCGCTCCAGGACTCTTTGATGCATTTGATGCCACCACAGAGGACTAGGAGTCCTACCTTGCCCTGTTCGAGTTCTTCTTCGAGTCCTCTGGGATTGAGGCCGCAGCAAAGAAGTGTGCTACTTTCTTCCAAGTTTGTGGCCATACAACCTTCAAGATCACCCACTCTCTTATTGCTCCCGTGGAGCTCAAGGACACCGCCTAACAGACGATCCTGGACTGGCTTAAGAAACACTTCTCTCCTAAACCATCCATCATTGCCGCCCATCACACGTTCCACACAAGGAACCAGAATGCCAACAAATCCATCACGAATTTTGTCACAGTGCTATATCGGCTTGCCCAGCACTGCAACTTCATAGTCCTCAAAGATGCACTCCAAGACCAGCTGGTCTGTGGTCTGAGGGATGAGTGAATCCAGTGGAAGCTCCTCACGAAAGGTGACCCCCAACTTCAAGGAGTCCATGGAGGTGGCCCTCGCTGCACAAACTGCAGAGCAGTTCTTCACAGAGGTCCAGCACATGAAAAGCCTGCCATCTTCGCAGAGACCTATCACAGCCACCCACCACGTGGACACCTCTGAGGAAGAAGCCAATGAGATTCTACAGCTCCAGCACCCCACACGCCACCACACGCCACCTGCACCACAATGCCTGTCCACATCACCATGCGCCATCAACACCACTACATCAACAACATGCGTCAGCTGCGGAGAGTCCCATGAGCGAAGGTCCTGCTGGTTCCAGGATGCCATGCGCAGGAACTGTGGAAAATTGAGCCACATTGCTGAGCCTGTCATGCCAAGGGAAACCAGAGGTGACCAGCAGCAACCCCAACATCAACGCACTCTGTGGAGCTACACACCACCTCCATCCAGCAGCAGCAAGTACTGAACCCCAGGACACCCTGACAAAATTACTGTAACAGTCCTGATTGAGGGGAGGCACTGCATGATGGAGGTTGACACCAGGTCCTCCATCTCTATAATTTCCGAGGGCATGTTTAAGAGACTCTGTCCTAAGGGGGCCCTCCCCTGTGGCCTGCGGGCTTCACTCTATGAGACTTTCCAAAAAATGAGGTGTCCATCATAGGAGAGGGTAGTTCCGAGTACAGTACCAGAACTTCAACGGACTTTTGGACTTACTGGTGGTGAGAAGCAGCCACACGAGCCTTATAGGACTTGCTTGGTTCACGCCCCTGGGGTTCAGAGTGACTGGGGTGCACCACATGGCCACCAGAGACTTTCAGAGGGTGTGCAACAAGTTTCCAGGAGTCTTTGATGGGATGCTTGGTTGCTACACCAGACCTTCAGTCTCCCTACAACTCATCCCAGAGGTATAGCCCATACGGCTGAAGGCCAGGCACGTCCTGTTCACCCTAAAGCCTAGATAGACAAGGGGCTAAATCAGCTAGTGGCCCAAGTTGTTTTGGAGCCCGTATCACATGCCCTATGGGAAACTCCTATTGGGACCCCAGTAAAGCCCAACAGAGACGTCTGCATCTGCACGGACTATAAATGCACAATAAACAAGGCCCTACAGGACCATGCCTATCCGGTCCCAGTGGTCAGCCAAGTCCTGGCATCTCTAGCAGGCACAAAGATCTTTGGTAAACTGGATTTACCTCAGGCTTACCAACAGCTCCCAGTTGACGATGCGACCGCAGAGGCCCATACGATAGTGACGTACAGGGGTGATGTACAGGGGTGCGTTCCGGCTGCGGTGGCTACAATTCAGGGTCTGTGTAGCCCTGGGAATTTTCCAGAATCTAATGGACTCTCTCCTGAAAGGAATTCCTGGGGTACAGACCTTCTTTGATGATGTTCTAATCGCCGCACCCATGGACAAGGACTTCGCCGACAGACTGCACACTGTCCTACAGAGATTTCGAGCTGCCGGTCTCAAAGTAAAGTGGGAGAAATGTCTCCTGGGAGTTTCACAAGTTGAATTCCTGGGGTTCTCTGTCAACGCTCAGGGCGTCCATCCTTCTCCTGACAAGATCCGCACCATCGTCAACGCCCCAGCTCCCACATCCAAAGCAGAACTCCAGGCCTTCTTGGGGCTGTTGAACTTTTATCATTCATTCCTGCCCCACAAAGCAGCGATCATGGAGCCAGTACACCAACTTCTCAACAATAAAGCCCCCTGGGTCTGGGGCCAGAAGCAAGCTGTCGCATTCCAGGCCATCAAGGAGCTGCTCACCTTGAACGCCATCCTTGCACGCTTCAATTAAATGCCATTGTCCTCGGACACCAGCTACCCAATGGCAGGGAGGTTCCTGTGGCCTACTACTCCCGCACCTTGTCCTCGGCCAAGCAAAATTATGTGCAAATAGACAGGGAGGAGCTGGCAATCATGGCAGGGGTCAAGAAGTTCCACAATTACCTATATGGGTGTCCCTTCACCATTGTGACCAACCACAAGCCCCTGCTGGGCATGATAGCCCCGGATCGCCAGACACCACAGATGCTATCTCCCAGGGTGCTGAGCTGGTCTATCTTTCTGGCTGGCTACCTCTCATCTCTCTTATCCACCACCCTGGAAAGATGATGGGTCACGGCGATGCCCTCAGCCACCTGCTGCTTCCCTCCTGCGACCCAGACCCTGGTCCAGCACATCAAATCCGGCTCCTCGAGGACTTCCCCAATCATCGTCTTCATCTGGACTTTGCAGGGCCCTTCCAAGGGCAGATTTTCTTCATTCTGGTGGATTCTTACACCAAATGGCTGGAAGTAGTACTGGTCTCCTCCACCTCTTCCAAGGCAGCAATTCAGGCCCTCCAATGGATCTTCTGCACCCACAGCCTACCCAACACCATTGTGATGGACAACAGAACAGCCTTCACCTCAGGTGAGTTCCAAGAGTTCATGGGCTGCTACTTAATCAGGTACATCTGATCTGCTCCCTTCCACCCAGCCACCAATGGTCAAGCTGAAAGGATGGTGAGGACCACAAAGGAGTCCCTCCAGTGTATCATCCATGGAGATATGGGATCATTGGCTGGCAGCTTTCCTTTTTGGCCATCGTGTGACCCCGAGCACCTCCACCAGCTGCAGCCCCGTGGAACTCCTCATGGGCAGGTGCCTAACCACCCATTTAGACCGGCTGCACCCAGACCGTGCTCCAGAACATTGCCTGGCCCCCAAGAGCCAAGTAGCACCCTGTGGATTCTTCCTGGGCAACCCCATCTACGTGGGGAACTTCTCCAATGACCCAACCTGGATCCCTGCCAGGTGACCTGAGTTACAGAGCCCCTGTGATACGAGGTTTCTACAGAGGATGGACAGGTGTTGTGGAGGCACATCGACCAACTCTGCAGCCGTCTATCCCAAGTTGAACCACATCTCCCACCAGCAGTCTCAGAAGATGGCAAGACACAGCTACCCCAGCCACAGGAACCCGAGCCCATGAGGGACCTCCCAGTGGACAAAGAATGGTCAGCCAGACCAGCAGGAGAAGCCCCAGATCAGGTGACCATGGGTGGCCTCGAGGACTCACCAAGCCCGCTACCACCTGTTATCACCCCATCAGTGACATTGAACCCAAGCCCTGCAATTGCAACCCCCCTGCCAGAACTGTGATGCTCAACCAGGGAGCGACACAGACCAGCTTACTTAAGAGACTATGTCTGTTCAGTGCTTTGGAACTCAGGGGGAGGGATGTTACGTACTGGGAATGAATCATCCCTGATTGAATCACCCTAGCAACTGGCTGAGCTTAGAGCACAAGAACAATAGCCAACCAGGATTCTGGAATAAACCGATCAAAGTAGTAATGTTTTGTAAACAGTCTATCATGGGGAGTGTGTGTGGTGTGTGTGTGGTGTTTTGCATGCATTTGCTAGAATTGTCTTAGAGTTAAGTTGAAATCACTAATAAACTATGAGCTGATCACTATACGTGTCTCGAACCCAGTATATTTCACTCTGGTTCTGCAAAAAAATCCAAAAAGTTTTTTAAAAACCCTTCAGGGATGATTGAATTCCCCCAATAACTTTTGAAAAGGCCTCCACAGGGATCTACTTCAGGCATCAATGATGAGATATTAGAACATTCGGGGGGTGGGGCTTCTAATTGTCTCTGTCAGTAAAAGGCAGGAGGTGGGGGGAGAGCCATTTCTTGGCCTATTTTGGCCATTGAGGGAGGGAGCCTTGGGGCCAGGTCTGATGAGGATTGCCAGTGCCAGGCTGGGGAATTCCTAGAAATTTTCTGGTGGACTCTAAGGAGGGTTGGGTTTGGGGAAGGGAGGGGCCCCAGCTGGGTGTAATGCCACAGAGTCCACCCTTCAAAGCAGCAATTTTCTCCAAGGAGACAGATTTCTGCTGTCTAGAGTTCAGTTGTAACTCTGTGGGATCACTAGGAGTGTTACTTCTAAGCTGAGTTAGTGTGAGCTAGCTCACAGTTTTTTAGCCTCTGGCTCACACATTTTAGTCTTAGCTCAGGAAGGATGGCTCTAGAGCAAACTAATTTATGCAGTATCCAAATTGCTCACTCACAACTTTAATGCCAGTAGCTCACAAAGTAGAATTTTTTTCTCACAAGACTCCACAGCTTAGAGGGAGCATTGGTCTCCAGGTCCCACTTGGAGGTTGGCAAGCCTAGGCCTGGCTGCAGTCTAGGGTTGCCAGGTTCCCCCTGGCCACTGGCAGGGGATGGTGGGGGTAAGGTTGCCAGATCCAGGCTGGAAAACTTCTGGAGATTTGAGGGTGGACCCTGGGGAGGACAGGGACCTCATTGAGGTATAATACCATAGAGTCCACCCTCCAAAGCATCCCTTTTCTCCATGAGAAGTTATCTCTGTAGTTTGGAGATGAGCAGTAATTCCAGGGGATCCCCAAGTCCCACCTGGAGGCTGGCATCCCTAGGCAGCACCCTCTGGGTGACTTGATACCACCAGATTTGCATGAATCAACAAGGCCTGGCTGCTTGCTACTGTTCATCAGCAGCCACCCTACAGAAGCCAGTGTGGTACAGCAGTTAGAGCTTCAGAGTAGGATCTGCGAGACCTAGGTTCAGATCCCCATCTTGCGGTGGAAGCTGACTGGGTGATTTTGGACCAATCACATACTTTCAGCCTAACCAACCTCACAGGGTTGTTGTGCAGATAAAACAGAGGAGAGAATAATATAAGCTGCTTTGGTCCCCACTGTGGGGAAAGACTGAATTTTCCTAGGTAGAGGCTGTGGGGGGTGGGAGTGGAGATGGAAAGGTAAAGACAGAGAGGCAGATAAAGGTTGGTTGGCTGTTGGTTGGGAAGGAAATTGGGTTGCCAACTCCAGGTTGGGAAATTCCTGGACATTTGAGGGGTGGTGCCTGGGGAGGGTGGGATTTAAGGAGAGGAGGAACTTCAGACCAGTATAATGCCATAAACTCCACCCTCCATGAGAACTACCATTACCAGCCTCCAGATGAGGGCTGGAGATCACCCAGAACTACAATTGCTGTCCAGGTGACAGAGATCAGTTCCCCTGGATAAAATGGCTGCTTTGGAGGGTTGAGTCTATGGCATCATACCCTGCTGAGGCTGCTTCCCTCCCCAAGCCTCACTGTCCCAAGGCTCCACCCTCAAATCTCCAGGAATTTCCCAATCTGGAGCTGGCAGCCCTAAGGTGAATTGATCTCTGTAACTGAGAGATCCGTTGTGATTCCCAGAGTGCTGCCACTGCTGCTGGGCTCTCCTGCATTGTCATTTTTGTCACTCGTTTCTCCCTATTACTTCAAGGTTTCCCCCCCCACCAATGTGTTTTGCTCTCTCTAGTAGTCCCAGAGGGAGGAAAACACATGTGGAAGGGGGGGGGGACACACCCAAAGCAATAGGGACAAACAAGTGACAAGAACGATGATGCATAAGTGCCCACTGATAGGGGAGGAACTTCAGACTGGTATAATTTTTTGTGGGGAGAGGAAGCAGGTGGGTGGTTGGGAGCACTGGCACCGCTGCTGCTGCTGCTGCTGTACAGGGTTGGGGAGGAAGCAGGCAGGAGGCTGGGAGAGAGATGGGGGCAAAAAGAGAAAGTGATTGGGGTGTGTGGGTCAGAAAGAGAGAAAAGAGTGATGAGGTGGGGAGGCAGAAAAACAAAAAGAATGATGATGGGTCAGAAAGAGAGAGGAAGTAACATGCATGGAGGAGAGATAAAGAGTAAGAAAAGGGGGCAGAAGGGAGAAGGAGTGTGAGAGAGGTAGGGGGAGAGGGAAGGAAGCAAAGTTGTGAGGAATGGGATGACCACCCCGCAAGTTTCTTGAGGGTCTCCACTTGTGCAACTATGATCTGTAGAATTGCATCTGCTCCTGAAAAACGATACAGACATGGCCACCTTCTTTCTTAAATAACCTAGGTTCTGATATCCTTCTCCCATCAAGGTTTTGTTTTTGCCTTCACTTCATTTCACTATATCAGATCCAATGCGGGGCTGCCCTTGAAAGTGCTCAGAAACTTCAAATGGTGCAGTGAAGATGTTGACTGAATTGCATCATAGGGACCATATCATTCCAGTGTTGGCTCATCTACACTGCTTCCAATTTTTATTTTGTTTTTTATTTATTTAATTAAATTTTTTAGGTTGCCCTTCCTTGCAAACAGGGCTCAGGGCAGCTTACAACAGAAAGGACTTTACAGTAAATAACTGGAAGTTAAAATCCTACAATAAAATACATAGTGCATACATCAGCAATTTGTTTCCAGGCACAATTGTAAGTGCTGGTGCTGCCATTTACAGCCGGATATAGTTTAGGACCCACATATCTGAGGGAACGTGTACTCCCTTATGAACCTACCTGACCATCCTCAGAGGGCCTGCTTCAGGTGCCCCCAGCCTTCTGAGATTAGGTGGGTGTCAATCCAAGAGAGGGCTTTTTCAGTAGTGGCACCAAAATTCTAGAACTCTCTCCCCAGGAAAATTTATCCCCCTCTGTGGCTGTCTTCCACCAGCAAGTGAAGACTTTTTTGTATCACTTAGCATTCCTTCAGTGATCCCTCTTTCCTCTCTGATTTTTTTACTGTTGTTTTTAATCTTCTGCATTTATTTAAAGATTGGTTTTAACTTGTTTTAATGATGGATTTTTGTGGTGGTTATAATGGCTTGTAAAATGAGATTTTAATTTATTTGTTTTAATTTGTTAGACACCTCATTACCCTATGAGGGCAGAAAGATGGGGTAAAAATAAATAAATAAATGTGTGCCCCAGTCCCATTTGTATGTACCAGGCTGTAAACTCTATTGTGTTCAATTGGGTTTGATCCAGGTGAGCTTGCACATGATTACCGTGCAGCTTAACAGTGCAACTATAAGCAGTAAGCACCCTTCTCAGCCCACTGACTTCACTGTACTTAGAAGGGTGTAACTGTGTTTAGGATTACCCTGTCAGTCTCTAGACAGCACACTGACTTTTCCCCCAGTAGCTTTCTCACATCAAAAGTTGTTCACCTGAAATGAGCCAAACTATTCCCTGTTTTTTAGGTGCTCTTACAATCAGCAGACCTTCTCTTACACAAGTGTGTAGTCAATTTCAATGAGACCATCCTAGTGGAACAATTGCCTGTCTGAATACTAATTTACAGGATCAGGCCCATAGCAAACACCTGGGGCTGTCAATATATTCAGATAAACAGATGGCTTCAAGGAGCTTGTTTTTGGCTCTCAAAATTATTTTGTCAATGGTGCCATCTCCTGGTAGATAATTGCTACAAAATACCTCCCCCCCCCCAGTTCTTGCCCCAAAAGTTTGCTAGATGTTTACTTAGTTTATGTGAAAAATACAGAAATAAGCAGTAATGAGAAGGAAGGAAAATGACTTTAAACTGGATGGCATGATGTTCTTATTTTCTTCTGCAGAGTGGCAAAGGGCTTTGTATTTTAATTCCATAATTACTTAAAGATCATAGTTCAAAAGATCTTTGTTATAATGAGTTTGTTTCAAGAAAAGTATGCCTCAGCAAATGCACTTCTATTTTATTATACTTCAGTTACTTTTAACTTTCAAATGTATGCTTTTATTTACTTAATAAATATTTTAGGTAAATTGTGCAAAAAGGTGAAAAAAAGACCTGCCTGAGAACATACTCAGCTCTGGAGCAATTAAATACCAAATTTTCTGGTCATTATTGACACAAATTTCATTCACAGGGGCCTGATTCCCTTCTTCACTCTCAGCAGGTCACTGAAGGGGTCATTAATGGCCTGCACCAAATTCTTACTCAACCAAACCTATTTGGCAATGCAGTAAGCTGTTAAAAGCCTGATTGATATAGATATAGAATATATATACTGTTGCAAAACCAGATAGCTAGATGATAGAGATGATGATGATGATGATGATGATGATGATGATGATGATGATGATGATGATGATGATGATGATGATATTTCTGGATCATCCAGTCCCTGAGTATGCAAGGCTCTGAGCGATTTACAACAGGTTAAAAACAATACAAAGTTACAGATTAAAAACAACAAATAAATTATTCTTAACTTGATAGTCTCCAGATGGCATCCATAATTTAATCTAAAACTGACTGTGGGCTGTTTTTCTATCTTGTGGGCAGGTTAAGGAGGATGCCAAAGCAGTAAGAATGGAAGAAAAGAAGATGCTAACTATGATGGAAAACTGTTGCAGTCCTTAACCAAAAGCCTGGCAGAACATATCTACCCTACAGGCCCTGTGGAATTCCATTAAGTCCTGCAGGCCCTGATGGAAGTTGGCAGAGTTTCACCAGGTCGGAGCCAGAGATGAGAAACCCCTGGCTCTGGTCAAGGACAGCTGGATATTTGGGGGGGGGGGCAGGGATTGCCAGCAAATTGATTTCTGCAGAGTGTAGTGCTCTATTGGGGACATACCAGAGGAGATGGTCCTGAAGATACACAGGTCCCAGACCGCTCAGTGCCTTAAAGGTCAATACTAGCACCTTGAATCTCACTCGGTACTCCACTGGAAGCCAGTATGGTAAGTGCAGCACAGGTTGTACATGTGATATCCATGGTGTTCCTGTCAGGACTCGCACAGCCACAGGCCCGTAGCTAAAGTGGGACATCCTGGTCCTGGCTCCCCGAATTACTGCCAAGCCCCCCTGACTTCCCATCCAGCTCAACTTCCAATTTTTTATTTTATTTGTGGCACTCCCTTGGTGTGTGTGCAGGGTGCCCCCTGACTTATTTAAAGCCCCCCCCCAATTTAAAAATCCTGGCTACAGGCCTGCACAGCCACATTCTGGATCAGCTGGAGTTTCCAAGTCAGTCTCAAGGTAAGGCCAGCGTAGAGCAAGTTACAATAGTCTAATCTGGAGGTGACGGTTGCATGGATTACTGTGGCTAGTTCAGGACATGACAGAAAGGGGGCCAGTTGCCACCCTGGTAATATTCATGACCTGGGCCTCCATAGTTAAGGAGGCATCCAGGACCATGCCCAGACTCCTAACGGATTGTGCCGGTGTTAGTTGCACCCTGTCAAGGGTGGGAAGTCTGTGCCTCAGCCCTGACCCCCCACCACCACCGAACCTCTGTCTTTGTCGGATTCAGCTTCAGCCTACTCTTTTTTAACCATCCCACCATGGCCTCAAAAACCTTGGCCAGATTATGTGGGGCAGTATCTGAGCAGCTGTCCAGTAATAGATATAGCTGGGTGTCATCAGAGAGAGAGAGAGAGAGAGAGAGAGATCTCCTGACAAAAATATGTAATCTTTCTTTAAAATCTGCCTCCATTCCTGAGGACTGGAAGGTAGCTAATGTCACTCCCATCTTTAAAAAGGGCTCCAGGGGAGATCCAGGAAATTACAGGCCAGTCAGTCTGACATCAATACCAGGTAAGTTGGTGGAAACTGTTATTAAGGAAAGAATTAGTAGGCACATTGATAAACAAAAACTATTGAGGCAGACTCAGCATGGGTTCTGTAAGGGAAGATCTTGTCTCACTAACCTGTTAGTGTTTTTTGAGGGAGTGAACAAACATGTGGACAAGGGGGACCCAATAGATATTATTTACCTTGACTTCCGGAAAGCTTTTGATACAGTTCCTCATCAAAGGCTCCTAAGTAAGCTCAATAGTCATGGGATAAAAGGACAAGTCCTCTTGTGGATCAAAAACTGGCTTATAAATAGGAAACAGAGAGTGAGTATAAATGGGAAACTTTCTCAGTGGAGGGTGGTAAGCAGTGGGGTACCACAGGGATCAGTACTCGGTCCGATGCTTTTTAACTTGTTTATTAACGATTTGGAATTGGGAGTAAGCAGTGATGTGGCTAAATTTGCAGATGACACGAAGTTGTTCAGGGTGGTGAAAACCAGGGAGGAGTGTGAGGCACTCCAAAGGGATCTGTTGAGGATGGGTGAGTGGGCGTCAACGTGGCAAATGGGGTTCATTGTGGCCAAGTGCAAAGTGATGCACATTGGAGCCAAAAATCCTAAAAATAAATACACGTTGATGGGGTCTGAACTGGCAGAGACAGACTAAGAGAGAGATCTTGGAGTCGTAGTGGATAACTCGATGAAAATGTCTAGACAGTGTGTAGCTGCAATAAAGAAGGCCAACACTATGCTGGGGATTATTAGGAAGGGAATTGATAACAAATCAGCCAGTATCATCATGCCCCTGTATAAATCATTATTTAAAGAAATTTTAAAGATTTTAAAGAAAGATTACATATTTTTGTCTGGAGATCCACAAGTTCACATTTGAGTTCTTTCAGAACTCTCGGATGAATGTCATCCGGGCCTGGTGATTTATTAGTTTTTAAATTGTCCATCAGTTGGAGGACTTCCTCTCTTGTTACCGCAATCTGATTCAGGTCTTTCAAACCCCCTCCCGAAATCGGTGCTTCTGGAGTGGGCAAACACTTCTCCTCTTCCACAGTGAAGACAGAGGCAAAAAATGCATTCAGCTTCTCAGCCATTTCCCTATCATCCTTCACTACTCTTTTTACCCCTTGGTCATCCAAGGGCCCCACTGCCTCCCTGGCTGGCTTCCTACTTCTAATGTATTTGAAGAAAGTTTTATTGTTGGCCTTTATGTTTTTTGCGATATGCTCCTCATATTCCCTTTTTGCTTGCCTGATCACAGACTTGCATTTTATTTGCCATAGTCTGTGTTCCCTTTTATCAACCTCACTAAGACTAGCTTTCCACCGCTTAAAGGAATCCTTCTTACCTTTTACAGCTTCCATTACTTTATTAGTTAACCATGCAAGCTTTTTTCTATACCTATTTATACCTTTCCTAACCTGCGGTATATATTTTTTCTGAGCTTCTAGGATTGTCTTTTTAAATAGTCTCCAAGCTTCCCCAATGGTTTTGACCTTCTCCACTCTTCCTTTCAATTTCTTCCTCACATTTCCCATCATATCTGTACAAATGTTAAACTCAATGACATTATGGTCACTGTTCCCAAGTGGTGCAATCACTTTTACATCTCTCACCAGGTCTTGGGTGTTACTTAGGAACAAATCCAGGATCGCCTCTCCCCTGGTAGGATCTGTGACCATCTGTTCCACAGCACAGTTATTGAGAGTGTCTAAGAACGCAATCTCTTTTTCCCGACTAGAACTCATATTGACCCAATCAATGTGTGGGTAGTTAAAGTCGCCTATTACAACACAGTTATTTCGTCTAGCCGCTATCTTTAATTCATTCATCATTTTATAATCCTCCACTATTTTTTGATCTGGTGGGTGATAACAAACTTCCACTGTTAAGCCTCCTTTTGGACCCACTATTTCAACCCATAGCATTTCCAGAAGTGAATCCAATTCTCTTACCCTCTCAATCTTACTGGACGGTATACCCTCTCTGACATACAGAGTCACCCCACCTCCAACCCTTCCCCCCCTATCCTTCCGATATAATTTATAACCAGGAATCACCGTATCCCACTGATTTTCCTCATCCCACCAAGTTTCTGAAATACCCACAATGTCTATTTCCCCCCCAACTCCAAGCATTCCAACTCCCCAATTTTACCTCGGAGACTTCTAGCATTTGTGTATAAACACTTATAGTTTCCCATGTTTGTTAAGCCCACAGCCTTCCTCTTGCTGCCTCGAGACCTTGCCAGGCAGTTCCTATCATTAGCCACAGTCTCAGTGGACAATTGTAATCCATTTCCTTGTACAAAAGTAATAGCTACCCCTTCACCTCTTTGAGATGAGCCATCCCGAACCAGAGACTTTTCATCTCCTGTCGGCTTTCCCCCTCATTCAGTTTAAAAACTGCTCTGCCACCTTTTTGATTTTGAGCGCCAGCAGCCTGGTTCCTTCTCGGGACAAGTGGAGACTGTCCCTTTTGTACAGCTCCCTCTTGTCCCCAAAAGCATCCCAGTGCCTAACAAACTTGAACCCTTCCCCCCTACACCACCGTCTCATCCACGCATTAAGACTCCTGATCTGTGCCTGTCTCTCCGGCCCTGCGTGTGGAACAGGTAACACTTCCGAGAAGGCTACCTTGGAGGTCCTGGCCTTGAGTTTCCTGCCCAGCAGCCTAAATTTCTCCTCCAGGACCTCACGACTGCATTTCCCCACATCGTTGGTGCCGACGTGCACCACGACCACTGGCTCCTCCCCAGCACTATCTACCAGCCTATCTAAAACACGTGTAATGTCCGCTACCTTCGCACCAGGCAGGCAAGTCACCAAACGGTCAGTACGCGGGTTCGCCACCCAGCTGTCTACCTGCCTAAGGATCAAATCACCAACTACCAAGAGCCCCCCTCCCACCCTTCCTAGGGACGGTTCCTTGGTACGAAAGGATACCCGTTCACCAGCTGAAGAAGAGGTCCCTTCTGAGGGCACATTCCCCTTATCCTCAGCATGGTGCCCCTTTTCCCCTTGACCCTCATGCTCCCTGGCAGCAGCTGGGCTGCCAGATCCAGAGTGGGACATATCTAACAAGTCCCCGAGAGTCTTCCCCGTGCACCTAACTGACTGTCCCTGCTTCTCCAGGTCAGCCACCTGAGAACCAGGAGCTCCTTGCACTGAGCACACACCCAAGACTTCTGACCAGTGGGCAGATAGTCATACATGTGACACTCCATGCAAAACACTGGATAGCCCCCAACCCCCTGCTGGCATTCTGGCTTCATAATTGTTTTTAAACAAATACTTTTCTATAACCCCCTTTTAAAAACCCTTTGTATTTATATGGCTCCTGTTGTAGGAGTCTACTTACCTTACCAAGGAGCCAAGGTCCTGGCTTTCTGGCTCTTCCTGGGCTTCTTACAGAGCCCCTAGGCTAAGAGCCACAGGCAAAGAGCCTCACCCTTTTGCTCTCACCCTTCGGCTCGTGCCAGAGGCTCGTGCCTCCTGCAAACTTCCTGCCTTAAATAGAATTGTCTCCCAGGAGAGGGGGTGGCCAGCAGCTACTCAAAATCACCCAAGCACTTAATGACAGTCAAACAATGACCTTTTCATACCCCAACTCCAGTAGCCAGGAGTCTGCTATTCAATTTCACCCAAGCACTTAATTACAGGCAAACAATGACCCTTTCACACCCTAACTCCAGCAGTCAGGAGTCTGTTACAACTCACCCACACACTCCCAAATACAGTCCCTGACACAGTACCTTCTCACCTAAAGCACCTCAGCTGAAAGTAAATAAATAAAAATACCACTCACCCCTCTGGCAGCTCAAACACCTTGCTCCTTCTCAGAGCTCAGCTGGGTCAGCTCCAACAATTTTTAATTAATACAAATGTTAAACTCAATAACATTATGGTCACTGTTCCCAAGCGGTGCAATCATTTTTACATCTCTCACCAGGTCTCGGGCATTACTTAGGGCTAAATCTAGGATCACCTCTCCCCTGGTAGGTTCTGTGACCATCTGTTCCATAGCACAGTCATTGAGAGTGTCTAGAAACTCAATCTCTTTTTCCTGACTTGAACACATATTGACCCAATCAAGGTGTGAGTAGTTAAAATCACCTATTACGACACAGTTATTTCATCTAGCTGCTATCTTTAATTCATTCATCATTTTATAATCCTCCTCTATCTTTTGATCTGGTGGGCGATAACAGACTTCCAGTGTTAAGCTTCCTTTTGGGCCCACTATTTCAACCCATAGCATTTCCAGAAGCGAATCCAATTCACTTACCCTCTCAGTCTTACTGGACTGTATACCCTCTCTGACATACAGAGCCACCCCACCTCCAACCCTTCCCCCCTATCCTTCTGATATAATTTATAACCAGGAATCACTGTATCCCACTGATTTTCTTCATCCCACCAAGTTTCTGAAATACCCACAATGTCTATCCCCCCTCCCCATCACCAAGCATTCCAATTCCCTGATTTTACCGCAGACACTTCTAGCATTTGTGTATAAACACCTATAGTTTTGTTAGCCGAAATGCTTATCTATGCATTAATTGGACTAAACTTATTTAAGGTTCTAGTCTATGTATACAGAGAAAGCAGTTTCACCCAGAGAATCCGTTCCCAAAAGAGACCACATGAAAAGGTTTCTCTAGTAAGATCAGTTATTCTTTTTATTGATTTATATCTTTTGGTTCACAGGCATACAAAAACAGATTCATTCACTCATACAAACAAGTTCCTTTAGATGCAATAGAAATGGAAAACAATATGGGGTTTTAAACTTGAGGTATTGAGGGATGGGAAACAACGTGGTACTTATCTGATTCCTGGAGCTTGACCTTCACAGCGAAGAATGCAGGAGTAGAAATTCTGGCTAAGGGAAACTCTTACTACACACAGTTGGAACCAGCCAACACGTGTGGGCTTCTTGGCTGCGGACCAAGCAAGCACGCAAGAATTACCTATAGTAGATTCTACGTTACCAGGGTAGGGTAAAGATGACTAGCTAGCAGAAAAAGAAGAGAAGAAGAGAGCCTCGAAGGTTGACCCTTCACCTTTTATTAGCCATATTGGGGGGGCTGGCAGTAGGGTCATCCTCCCACCTGTTAGTCCGTCCCATTCCTATACCATTGGCTACTGGGATAGTGACGTACCTGCCTAGGAGAAGGGGGCAATATTTGAAATCTACACCTTTACTCAATGGGGCATCTGGTCAAAGGTGTGAAGGTGATTTGTCCTGGAAACCTTAGAATTGCAAATGACTCTAGCCTGGTCTGAGTCATAAATCAGGAGACAGTCTTAACATATGCAAAACCAGGCATCCTGTGGGTTACGTGTTGACTCCGAATTCCTTGATGGTGGGCTTGTTGTTGTTTTATCACCCTTCTGGCAGACCATAATGGAGATGTTCTTCTTCCCAGTGCATGATGGGTGTGTGTGTGTGCGTAGGTGTGTGTCTCACTTCATTAGCATGAAAGTGCAGACAGTGTGGCAACCTCCCAATGCAAAGAGTTCCATCAAACCACGCACACAATTTTCCCAAACCCATAGACGCTTGTGAGCACCATTCAAGTGTGTGTGTGTGTCAGCAAGCAACAAATAAAAGCTACCCCTTCATCTCTTTGAGATGAGCCATCCCAAACCAGAGACTTTTAATCTCCTGTCAGCTTTCCCCGAGGGGAATCAAACCCAGTTTTCCCATATTAGAGTTTGCACTCCTAACCACTACACTAGACTTAGAGGGGAGGGGAGGAGGAGTAGAGGCAGCATAGTCTGTGTGTGTCTGGACGTAGCCATCAACAACACCCCCTCCACTGCCACCTTTGCACCACCTCTCCTTTGCTGGCAAGTGGCTTGGGAAGAGAAGAAGGAACTCTAGGAGTTGCCCTGACAATGCCTGAGCCAGGCAGGGGGAGGGAGTGGAAGCCTGCATCATCAAGGCATTGGCAATGTAGATGGAGGTAGACCAGGAGCTAGCCCCCTGCCACTTGAGCTAGACAGGAAGGAGTGAGCAGGATCCACTTCTCTAAAAGTCAGGCTCCGCAGCCTATGAAATCTCCCAAGACAGGATTCATCCAGTCTCACTCACAGGAGGTACAAACCCTACCTGACTCAAACTGATGGTTTTACAACTTTTCTCATCATCTCCCCCCACATAGACTCCTCCAGCATTCCATGGGTTCTGATCAGCTGTTGGATGTTCTGCACACCAACCAAACAGGAATAAAGGGAAAGAAGCAGGACCTTTGCCCATCCACCACAGTAGCCCTATATCTCTAGTAATACCCAATCATGAAATCAGGATATAGATTAGCTGGGATCCAAAATACTAGAATGTGGAACATACTGTTCCTGTCAGGAACACTCCATGCTGCCTCTCATTTCATCCAATTTTGCTAGGTAAGTGTTGATACCTAGGAATCCACCTAGGCTACAGAACATGGTGCAGTTAGGCCTGGGAAATTCCTGGAGATTTGGGAGTAGAGCTTCGGGATGGTGGGGTTTGGAGAGGGGAGGGACCTCAGCATGTTATAATGCCATACAATATATCCTCCAAAGCAGCCATTTTTTCTTTAGAGTCTGACGAGAAATTGTAAGTCTGAGAGATCTCCAGGCCTGACCTGGAAGCTGGCAACCATAGTATCTAGGGATACTGGGAACCATGGTGGTCCTGGTAATTTAAATATACTGCCTGTCCAATCCTTTTAAAAGGAAAGACATTGCAGGATGATCCCTTGTTGCACACAGAAAGTTGTTGGTAGAATTCAGAAAATAATCCATGCCTTGGAGTCTGTTTTTCAATGAATTTACTGCAACACGATTATGCCAAAAGACAATAGCTGTTTTAGGCCACTAATGCAACAGAGAGGCCTTCAGAGCACAAGCACTAACACATAGTAGACCACAGCAAAGAGAGAAAGAACAAGGGGTAGGCTGAACTGCAAGAGAAAACATTCAATAAGCCCTAAACACTAGCGAATGCTCCACAGCTTCCCCTAGGGTACAAGTGGACTAAATTACTCTTTCAGAAGTATTTACAGTAACTAGACTCTTAGCAGGCTGTCACTTCCCCAACAAAAGTATCCAAGCCAAGTGCAATGGTGGAGTCGTTTATTGTTTGTTTGTTTTTATTGGTTCATATCAGGAAATGTTGTCAAAAATGCTGAGTAAGGAAAAGATTGAATTTTGTTGAGAGATTCCCTTCTGGAGATAACATTGGAAACTCAGTTTTGTGAGGCGTGCACAACCTTCAGCTGAAGTTCAGAAGACTCCCATTAACAAAATGCCATTGGGACCCGGCGGGGGGGGGGGGTGCACACTGAAAAAAAAGTGGGCAAAATTGCCACCCCTTGCACTTGTGTCAGCATAGTGAGCTCAACTTAACAAACGTATAGGTCATTCCCTGCAGAAAGGTGCCCTCCCATAACAAACTGACAGTAGAGCTAGTAAGAAGAGCTACTAGACATAGAAAGGCCTAAACGACCAGCTGAGTGGATGAAACTTCTTGTCACTGTGGAGAAAGATAATGGCCATGTATGTACATTTACTTTAAAGTAGTATATCTACTTTATATACATGCTACTTTACACAGAGAGTGATTGAAATGTGGAATTCACTGCAGGAGTATGTTATGATGGCCATAGGAATAAAGAGCTTTAATATCCTTCATGAATCAATCATGAATCAGCCCATAAAATTTCAACTAATACATGACCATCTGAGTAAGAAGCACTGCTTCTCTTTGTCCAGGAAGAACTTTCCACCACAGGCTAAGTTTTTCCTCCTGCTGAGCCCCATTTGTCTGACTGTTGAAGTCTGAAAAAGGACTGCTCCCTGATGCTGTGTTTTACCCCAGGCGTTATGAGCACATCCTCCAGAGGTTTCAGAAGTTGTTCGAGGCAAAATTGTATAGTCATGCTTTGACATTCTTTTGAGTAGTAGAATTTTCCTGGTTTGAAATAGCCTACTGGAAGATATGTATGTAACGGAGTGTCCATTTTGTCTTTTTATTTTTTTAATTATTATTATTACAGAGAAAAATGTACATTTTACATATGATATAGATTATTTTACATATGATATAGATTATTGTCTTACATAAATATAAACATAAACATAGGCATGAATATAGACAATAATTTGTGGTCATCTACTTTATCTACAATATCTGTTTCCTACATAAACTACAATACTACACTGATATATTTATTACAGTTGTCAATCAGAACTTACTTGGTTGCATAAGATTTATTTGTATATACACTAAATTTTCATTTCTGTTTTATCTTTTTTCTATCATTTCTTCATTGCTCCCTAACATTTCATTATTACATGTATTGTCTGACTCTATCTCTTAATCATTCTCCATTTCAACAATTTTGTCCTAATTTTCAGCTATATATTCAAAAATTACATTCCATTTTTCTTGAAATTCTAAATTCAATCTATTATGTAAATAAGATGCTAGTACTCAATTAATTTGTTCCTCCATTCTGTCAGTTCTGGACATTTTTCCACCTTCCATTTTATTTTATGGTTGTACTAGTGAGCAAAGCCCATTGTGGCCTTAGACAACAGGCGCTAGATAGGAAGGAAAGGCGGGTGGAAGGAAGGTAGGGAGGAAGCGAGAAGTGGAGGTAGAGAGAGAGAGAGTTAGAGGGGGGAGAGAAAAAGGGGGGAGAAAGGGAAAGAGGGGGGAGGCAGAGAGAGAGTGGTGGGGTTATTATAGTAAGTTGGAAAGAAAGAAAGGGAGGGAGGAAGGAAGGAAGGAAGGGAGAAAGAATGAAAGGCAGAAAGGAAGAAACAAGGGTAGAAATAGAAAGATTAAGAGAGAGAGAGTGGAAGGAAGGAAAGAAGAGAGGGAAGAATGGGAGAAAAGAAAGAGGGGGAAAGAGAGAGAGAGAGAGATAAAGTAGGGAGGGGAGAGAGAGAGAAAGGAAGAAAGAAGAGGGTGAGGGGGAGGTGCGGGGTAGGTGAAGTGGTGGGGGGATGCCTGTGTGAGCTTCTTTCATGTGCCCGGATTGCCGGGCAGCGGAAGAAGTGAAGGGGGAGGTCCTGAGGAAGGCTTTTCGCATATGCGCGGCTTGCCAGGTGACGGGAGAAGCCATGAGGGATGGGGGGTAGGGGCTATGTGAGGCAGCAGCCCATTGGCCACCCCTGGCTTTCTAGTGTGTGTGGGGTACAGGTCGCCGCTGCCAGCTGTCTCCTGTGTGTGTGGGGGGGAGTGGGCCGAAGTCGGGCGTTGTGGCTCAGTGGCCACCGTGGCTGTCTCCTGGGTGGGTGTGGGGGGAGTGGGCCAAAGCCAGGCACAGCAGCTCAGTGGCCACCAGCGGCCGTCTCCTGGGCAGGTGGGGGAGGAGTGGGCCAAAGCTGGGCACAGTGGCTCAGTGGCTGCCACCAGCCATCACCTGGGTGGGGGGAGGTGGGCCGAAGCGGCGGCTCACTAGCCACCATGCTGGTCTCCTGGGTGGAGGGTGGGGGAGTGGGCCTGAGCTGCCGCGCTGGTCTCCTGGGGGGGGAGCGGGCCTGAGCCAGGCACAGTGGCTCAGTGGCTGCCGTGGCTGTCTTCTGGGGGGAGTGGGCCTGAGCCGGGTGCGGTGGCTCAATGGCCACTACGGTCATCTCCTGGGTGGGGGAGAGCAGGCCTAAGCCGGCCGCGGCGGCCACTGAGCCGCCGTGCCAGTCTCCTAGGTGGGTGGGGAGAAGGGCGAAGCCAAGCACAGCGGCTCACTGGCCACCGCTGGCCATGTCCGGGGTGGGGGGTAGAGGCCCGAAGCTGGGTGCAGCAGCTCAGTCCCCACCGCCACTGTCCACCACCAGGGCCCTCCCAGGGCTTCTGGGAAGTGAAGCCCCATCCCTGCACTCTGGTCCTCTCTTGTCCAAAGCCCAGACCACAGTGAGTGGAAGATGCTGGCCGGGGCTGACATGGGCGGAACTATGCCAAGCAGGCAGCCAACCCAGCCAGCATCTTCTGATGGACAGTTCATGCAGCCAAATACTGTTGGTGCACATCGAACGTTGTGGAACCCAAATTCAGTTATTAAAAGGAGAGGTTGTGATTTTTAGATAGTTTGTTTTTAGTTTTGTGAATCTTCTCTTGCAAGTGGAAAGAGTAATAAAAATATTTAAATAAATATGATGAGAGCTAGTAACTAGTAGTATATATTCTTAATCCGTGGCTGATGTAAATAGAAGATATACACGCATTAAGTTTTAGAAAGAATGCTTGCTTGTGAATTGTTTTTATTGATACATCTATGGGCAGATAGTTAAGGAAAGTGTAGGCCATAAGATCTTCATAGTGCAGAATTTGCTGTATCACTGTACTTAAGAATTCAAGTAATTATGATTTGCGAAAAATGTGAAATGATAAAGAAAAAGAAGTATCATCAACCTATCTGGTATGTTTTATCCTTCCCTTCCTCATAGAACAGGGCAAAATAAGTCGTTCTCGCTTCACCATTTAATCAGAGGTCACCCTTTAACAAGGTAACCCAGTGAAGCTTAATGACAAAGTTTGAATTTGAACCTGGTAGTGCAATCCTAAACAAGGTTATACCATTTTAAGACCATTGGAGTCAATGGACTAACAAGGGTGTAACTCTGCTTAGGATTGCACTGTATATATCCCAGGTCTTAGTGTGTTATTTTATCTACTGTGGGTTATTCCATCTGTTTTATTTGCTTATTTTACAAATATGATAATATTTGTTTAGTATAGATGCTCTTTCCAGAGCTATAATCCCTACTTTGGAAATAGGAAATATTATGTTTAGTATAGATGCTCTTTCCAGAGCTATAATCCCTACTTTGGAAATAGGAAAAAATCCCAAAGTATGAGATTTAGACCTGTGTGGACTACCTTTTATGGAAAAAAGCAGAATAAATTACTGTGGAAAATTTGGAAACAATGAAAAATGTCTCAGTGAGAATTCTGAAAAAAGTGATAATTCAAGCATAGCCTGGAGGCAAAGGCAGCTGTGATCACTCTGTAACTGGAACTACAGACATGAACCTTTTCATAATAGATGGGATATTTTTCAAGGCACTAAAACTTTAATGTCACAGAGATTCCAAAAGGAAATACTATGATCAATTGATTATGGTACTTATGAATTAAGAAGTGTAAAAGATGAATCATGAGAAATTATGTACTGACCACAGTTCAGGCAGGGTCAGGACTTTGCTAATACTAAAAGAAACCATTATACTTGCATGAAATTCCAGCCAACAAGCAGAGCCACTTACTTCTTAACCAAGCTAACACAGGCATAACTAGACAATGATTTATTTATTTATTTATTTATTTGGAATCTCAAATTGCACACATTAAGTTTATCAATAAATTTGTACAAGGAACACATCAGTGCTGAAGTCAATATACTCAGCAAGTCATTTCGAATTGTGTTTGATTATAAAGGGCCTCCATTTGCCAGTGAAATTAGAAAATGTGTTAAGCAAATAGTCCTTTCATCAGAATGCAAGTCAGAGACCTTCAGGCTTTGGGTGTTGGAGTCAGTCAATTCCCATGATGGTACCTGTCCCAGCTTTCAGCAGACCCAATAAAGATGAGAAGCTAACCCAAGTAAATGATGCCTCAGAATGCTTGCCAAAGTAACCAGTCCTTGAGCCTTCCTTGCATTTTGTTGTGACCTAGGAACTAGTATGCTAACTTAATTAGCATGCTAACTTCCAACAGCATAACCTCCCAATACCTCCAGTGTAGAAAAGGCAAGAACACCTACCAGTCTGGTTTTAAGAGAAATAAAAGAAAAACTACTCAACCCATCAATGAGTAAGTTTAAAGCTAATTCTATACTATAAATTAAGAGAGAGGGCAGGTGAAGAAAACTTGGCCAAGTACTGGGAACACAATCACAGGTTTGCTCATCTCCCATTGGTCAATGCACATGACAAAATGTGCTCATTCTGCCTGCTGCAGTCATATTACAGGTATGGGAAGGGTCAACAAAGCAGTTAAATGGGACTTATGAGCCAGCTGGCCACCGCAGTAAAAGAACCAGAATAGCTGCACCAACAATGATAGATTCTATTGAAGACCTGTTACTCCAGACACTGAATATGAATCTTTAAGAGCACTGGAATATCAAATTGCCAGTTACATCTTTATCATGTCTGTAATTTTATCAGGCAGTTAGCAAGCTGCTATGTTTTCTTGACCAGCTGAAGATACAAGAAAACTTGGGAAATTCACAGGGCTAAGGATAAAATGGAGGGGGGCAAAACTGTTGTTCTGCTTCCATTTTCTGAGGCAAGACAGGCTGGAAAAGAATGCAAAGCCTTCTCAGTGGTAGCATCCCTGATCTGGAATGTCTTCCCCTCAACAGTTTGCCTGCTGTGGAATCTGTGGAGCATTCAGTATCAAGTGATGATGCTGGCTTAGGTTTTCAGCTATTTGACACACACACCCCACTCCACTCCTGCACATAGTTCTGTGGGGTTTCATAGCCCACTGCTGACTCCCTTCTTCTTAGAAAAGATATTCCTTTCTCATTCACAGTTATTTGGTTTATTGAACTCAGTCATACCATAGGGGATGGTCATTCTGAAAATGTGAGGGGGTGAGGAAATGTGTACATCTCTTGCCCTTGACCAACCATCTCTCCAGTTTAGCTGCTTGTTGTAAACAGGATGGGAAGAAGGGTGGGTGAACAGAAAGGTCCCTGAAAGAGAAAGTCCATCAGCCTCATGAAAAACTTGCACAGGTACAAACTGATATTTTCTCTCTCTTAATAAATGCAGAAGATTGGAGAACTGAGAATAAAAAGCCCACTATAATCCACTTATCCTGCAAACTATGAGGAAAATTTGTGCCATATTCTTTCCAAAAAACTGCTTAAACTTCCGATACAGGGTCTTATATTGAAAGCAGAAACAGATCAATGAGAAGCTCTCTGAATTGGACATTTCCATAAGGAACCTACTTGTTTACTAGGATTTTTGGCAAAGAAAGTAATCCATCTACAATTCACAACTCATTTCCCTGCAGAAACAGAAAGACAAGAAACTTTCTAGTCTGTTGCATAGTTGTTGCATACTGGGTTCGAGACATAGAGAAAACAGACACTATGTGATTAACAGCTCATTAGTTTACTGGTACACAACATAAGAACATAAGAACATAAGAGAAGCCAATGTTGAATCAGGCCAATGGCCCATCTAGTCCAACACTCTGTCACACAGTGGCCAAAAATACCAGGTGCCATCAGGAGGTCCAGCAGTGGGGCCAGGACCCTAGAAGCCCTCCCATTGCTGCCCCCTCCAGCACCAAGAATAGAGTGCATCACCTGCCCCAGACTGAGAGTTCCCATCTATACCCTGTGGCTAATAGCCACTGATGGACTTCTGCTCCATATGTTTATCTAATTCCCTCTTGAAACTGTCCATGCTTGTAGCTGCCACCACCTCCTGTGGCAGTGAATTCCATATGTTAATCACTCTTTGGGTGAAGAAGTATTTCCTTTTATCTGTTCTAACCCGACTGCTCAGCAATTTCATGGAGTGCCCACAAGTTCTTGTATTGTGAGAAAGGGAGAAAAGTACTTCTTTCTCAACCTGCTCAATCCCATTCATAATCTTATAAACCTCAATCATGTCACCCCTCAGCCGTCGTTTCTCCAAGCTAAAGAGCCCCAAGCGTTTTAACCTTTCTTCATAGGGAAGGTGTTCCAACCCTTTGATCATTCTAGTTGCCCTTCTCTGCACTTTTTCCAATGCTATAATATCCTTTTTGAGATGTGGTGACCAGAACTGTACACAGTATTCCAAATGAGGTCGCACCAATGATTTATACAGGGGCATGATGATACTGGCTGATTTGTTTTCACAACAACCAGCTGAAATGGCCAACTATATACAGTCCCTGAGACACACCCACAGGTCCCATTGGAGGGTTTACACTTCCCGCCATAGTTCCTATAGGTGCTCACTAGGAGGCTCAGGATTCTAGTCCCTATTGTTCTTTGGAGCCAAGCTTCAGTTGCATACCACTGGCACCTAGCGGCGATCAACAGACATAACACCCCTCCTCCCGTAGTTCAAGCCCAGCCTAAGTGACATAGTCTTTAAGATAGGCTGGGGGCTGGTGCTCCCACATGGAATACCTAGGAGCAGGAACTGGGGCGCTGGGAGCCCTGGCTGGCAGATTCACCGGGATGCTTAGCTGATGTGATGGAGGGGCTTCTTCCGGCACTGAGATGGAGGCAGGCATCCTGTTTTCAGGTTTGGTTGCGGGGGTGGGAGCCTGCTCCGGAAAACCTCTGTTGGTATTTTCGTGGTTGGGGCTGTCTGGCAGGTCCATGTCAATGTTACCCGGAGCAGGGGTGTTCTCTGAAGCCAGGAGCAGGTGCCATTTCAGCTGGTCCACATGTCTCCACAGGACATGACCATCTTCCATGGAAACCTCATAGGACACAGGACCTGTTGGGCAGATGTTTCAGCCAGCTAGCCAGGGGGAGCCCTTGCTGTAGTTCTGGATGTACACGGTGTCCTTCAGAAAGAACCCCCGTGGCGCCTCCCTCTGTTCGTACAGGTCGCGTGACTCCGGGGACCTGTCTGGGTGCAGCCTGTCCAATAAAGTCACGGGCCGTTGGCCCATCAGGAGTTCCACCGGGCAGCAGCCAATGCCCGGATTAGGAGTTGCCCATTGCACCAATAGGAAATGGGCCAGGTGGAACTCCCAGTCCCCCTCCATTAGGTGGCTGAGGGCTTCTTTGGCCATGTGCACCATCCGCTCCACCTGGCCATTGGTGGCGGGGTGGAATGGAGCAGATCTCACGTGTCTGATCAGGTTGCTGCGCAGGATCTCCTGGAATTCCTCTGATGTGAATGCTGTCCTGTTGTCAGAGACAATTGTGTCAGGCAACCCATGGGTTGCGAAGATCTTGTGGGGTGCCCGGATGGTGGCCTTGATGGATGTGGCAGAGACAGGGCTAATTTCCAGCCACTTCGAGTAAGTGTCTACTGTGACCAGGAACAGCAGTCTATGAAACAGCTTGGCGAAATCTATGTGGAACCTGGACCACAGCATCTGGGTAGATTCCCGGGCTTGGGTGGGTGTGCTTGGTGGATTAGGCCAGACAGCTTGGCTGACAGTGCTTCACCCAATCCTTCACCTCCATGTCAATCCCTGGCCACCATACATAGCGCCTGGCCAGGGCCTTCATGCGGACGATCCCGGGATGAGCATCGTTTAGGGCCATCAGGACTCGGTGATGTAGGAGGCTGGGGACTACCACCCAGTCCCCCACAGTAGGCATCCCTTGTGGGCAGACAACTCATCCTGGTGAGCTACAAAAGCTGTGAACTCGGGCCCACTGCAGCCACGGGCCACCCCCTCAACACTCAGCCCAGAACTCGGGAGATGACAGGGTCCTTGGCTGAGCAGCAGCTGATGTCCCTGGCCCAGAGGGGAGAGTCAGGGAGGTCCTCAACCTGGAGGACGTGGTGCGCAGGAGCCGGGTTGGCGTCAATAGATGGCAGGGGCAGGCGGCTAAGGGTGTCGGCGTGACCCATAGCCTTTCCAGGGTGGTGCTTGAGAGCGTAGTTGTAGCCAGACAGGAATATGGACCACCGGAGGACCTGCAGGGAGAGTACCTACGGCATCTGCCAGTCTGCGGCGAAGAGGCTGAGAAGAGGGCGATGATCCATGGCAATGCTGAAGGGCTGGCTGTAGATGAAATCATGGAACTTCTTGATGCCTGCCATGATCTCCAGGCCCTCACAGTCAATCTGGGCATAGTTCCACTTCACCACCGATGGCATCCGGGAGTAGTACGCGACAGGTACCTCCCGCCCATCCAGGAGTCGGTGGCCCAACATTGTGCCCACAACATAGGGGGACACATCACAAGTGAGAACCACTGGTAAGGACTCATCAAAATGTGCCAAGACTTTGTTCGAGACCTATGCGTCAAACCCAGTATGCAATAATGGCGACGAAGGTGGGATCCCACTGAGCTGGCCAGGCTGCTGGGCATCTGAGGAAGACCAGGAACCGCCATTGCTTCAACTGATGAGCACTGAAGGTGCAATCCGCTTCCCCACAACCACCATGCAGCATGATGGCAGTCGCTCCGGGAGCAGGACTCATCCCTCTGTTCAACCCTATCCAGCTGCATCACTGGGAGGCCTGGGTCGAGGGACTCAAGTCCATCCTGATCTTCTATGAGGTCACTGATGGACAGAGGAAGAAGGGCCTCCTTATCAGCTCATGTGGCCCCACCACCGTGGAGCTGGCTCGCAACCTGCTCTCCCCAACCAAGTTATCCAAGGCCACGTTCGAGCAGATCATCAAGGCACTCCAGGACCACTTCATTCCCTTGCCATCAGAGATCTTGCGCCACTCCTGGCACCAGCAACCACGGGAATCTGTCGCAGTGTACCTGGCTGAGCCCAGCAGGCTCGCCTCTGAGTGCACTTTTGGAGCCCAACTTGAAATGACCCTCCACAACAGAGTGGTCTGTGGCCTCAGTGATGAGAAGCTCAGGTGACGGATCCTGGAGGATGAGAAGTGCACCCTCACATCGGCCCTCTCCACTGCCTCAGCTTGGGAAAGGACCCATCCTGCTGCATCAACTGGGCAAGCACTGACCCAACAGACCCAGCGGAGGAGGAGGTCCACGGGACCTAACATTCTGACTGGAGACGAGATCCAGTGCCTGCACCCCACTCCATTCCCACCAAGGAGTCCGGACGACATGAGTGTGCCAGCTGTGGAGACAGGCACGACCGGAAAACTTGACAGTTCAGGGATGCTGTCTGGTGGAGCTATGGCTGCATGGGACACATCACCCGGGCCTGCCATTCCCGGGGATCCCGAGCCCTGCCATCACAACCCCAGCAGGGCTGCCGGTCTGGCACACATTATGAGGATGATGCATCCCAAGAAGAGCTTTACCTCTTCATGAGCAAATCATCAGAACAGGTACAAGCTTCAGAACAGAACAGGGACGAACAGGCAACATCTTCACATTATAGCAATTCAAAATCTACTGCTGAACAGCTGCCATCTCTCCTACCTACCATTGGCCAACACATTGACCCACAATTGCCACTCACCAATGCTACAGGAAAAAGCTCTTTATGGTGCCCTGATGGTCACAGTGCCACACTACGTCTCTACACAGAATGTTTTTGCCACCAAGGCCACACTGACATGATCAAGACACATCATCTTTCACAACACAACCTCACTCTTGCTAAAAGAAACACAATAAACAGCCTCAGAAACAATCTAGACATCATTATTAAAGAAGCTGACAAAGGAGGTTTAGTTGTCATCATGGACAAATCAGACTACATTTAGAAAACTGAAAAACTACTCTCCGATATCACTTTCTATGAACAACTATCTTCAGACCCCACTCAGGAATACCAACAAGAACTAAACAGGTCTATGAAAGAATTATCAACACACAAACAGGAACAGATCTCTATGGGCCAGGTATTTTCCATTTTCTACCCAAAATACAGAAGCCCAGCAACCCAGGACATCCTATTGTCTCAGGCACAGGCACCATCACTATAGATGTGTCTGGTTACATGGACTATTTTCAGATCCTATGCCATCAATGCCCCCAGTAATGTATGAGACACTACAGACTTTCTGAGGAAAAAATACAATCTGTTAATCTTCCAGGATATGCTATTTTGGCTACCATAAATGTTAAGTCTCTGTTACACCAACATCCCACACAAAGATGGACTCCAAGCAATTAGGAACACCATCTCTGACAATACCATGGCTGTCTTCACTACCAAGCTCTGCCAGTTTGTCATCACACAATGTATTTGGTAAGGATTTACTCCTTCAGTTTAATGGCACAGCCATGGGCACCCTCATGGCACTGCAATATGCCAACATTTCATGGCTGACCTGGAGCAGCACTTCCTCAGCTTGCATCCATTAACATGTCTCTTGTACCTGAGATTTACTGATGATGTTTTCATCATTTGGACACATGGGGACACTTGGGAAAGAAGCACCGGAGAAATTTCACTAGGCCTTCAGCAACTTCTACCCCATGATCAACTTGACCATGATCCAATACACATAAAAATTACATTTTCTAGACTGTACAAATACATAATGGAAGCATAAAAACCACCATATATCACAAACCTCCTGATCACCAAACATAGCTACACATCTCCAGGCACCACTCTAAACACGCCAAATGATCCATTGTCTACAGCCAAGCTCTATGCTATAGCCATATCTGTTCTGATCTCTCAGACAGAGATTCTCATCTGCAGGATCTACAACAGACATTTTTGGAATTACAATACCTGCCTGATATAGTGAGGAAACAAATCAACAAAGCCAGAGTGATACCAAGGGATAGCCTGCTACAAGATAGGCCCAAACAAAATAACAGAACACCACTGGTGGGCACATACAGCTCTCAGCTCAAAGCATCATTAACAACCTATAACCTGTGCTGGACACTTTCACAGGTGTTAGGTAGCAAACTTTTCCTTGCCCACAGACAGCTTCCTAACCTTAAACAACTTCTCACCCTCAACAATACCTTTCTTAATACGGACATGGACTCTAAGACCAGGACCTGCAACAATTCAAGATGCCAACTCTATCCCCATATTCACTCTAACACAATAATTGGACCTAATACTAGTCGTACCATCTCAAGTTCGTTCACTTGATCATCTCCTAAAGTTATATATGCTATCCAATGTCAGTAGTGCACTTCCACTCTCTACACTGGACAAACAGGTATATCCCTATGCAAATGAATAAATAGACATAATTCTGACATTAAAAGCCACAGCATGCTAAAACCCAGTGGGGGAACATATTAATCTTCCAGGTCATTCTGTTGCTGAAATAAGAGTGGCAGTCCTGAAACAGAAAAGCTTCAAGGGGAGATTGCGATGTGAGATTGCTAAACCTGTATTCATTCATAAATTCAGAACAATGGACCGCTCAGGGCTGAACAGGGATATAGGATTCTTTTCTTAACCATTCATTAACAATTTTTCTTATACATTACAAACCATAAAAACAAAATAGCTATCAAACATAGGCTGACATTTATATTCTATACATGGCTATCAGGGGGGGGAGATTGCCATTTCCTACCTAATTGAGCCAGATCACTTTTTTCAGGGCAGTGAATCTGATAACCATATAAGCTTCTTTACACTTCTAGTCCACTCTGCTATACTAGGAATAGTATTTTTCGAATGTCATGCATATACTATTATTGCTGCTGTTATAAATGCAAGATTATATCATGCAAGATTATATTATATTGTTGCAAGCATAAGCACATAGCTTAACAAAATAACATCTGGAGAATAGGGAAATTCTGAATTTTTTCATACATTCCACCACTAACAACCAATTTTATTTTGTCTTTGTACACAGCCACCACATAAGTATGTAATCAGCTTTTGTGGGCTGACAATAACAAGAGTCATTACAGCTTCTGTAAATTTTTACCAGTTTATGTGCTGTCAAGTGTCACTGGTGAAGCATCTTCAATAGATTCAGTCTAGTAGCATAGAAACAGAGAATACAAAGCCTTGGGTATTTATAAAAGTTCATATTTCTTCTGAGATTACACGGCCTAATTGGACAAAGTCTCCTTTGAAGTAGCAGAACTACTGAGAGATTTGCCAACTGCTTCTCAGCCTTTTGGCTGAGAACAAGTGTGGGGACTAGGGTTGCCAGGTCCAACTCGGGAAATATCTGAGGACTTTGGGGGTGGAACCAGGAGACTTTTGTGATGACATGCCCTGTGATGTCACTTCAAGGTCAAAGGTCAAGTGATGTCACTTCCCAAGCGACACCCCTTCCAATGATGTCACTTCCAGCACACGGCACCAAACCCCACCTCTTCCTGTGATGTCACTTTCCAGGCATGCCCTCAAACTTACCTCTTCCTCTGAAGTCCCTTCCTTCTTTCAAAATTCAAATTTAAATACACTGTTGTATATCACTTCCCACCTCCATCTTTTCCCCATTTTACATTATCTGTAGGCTTTTAGGCCTCCTTCCAGTGCAAAAATAACAAAAAGCTTTAAGAAACAAAATACTTTAATTTAAACATATAACAATAAGAACAAAAATATCAAGCAAACAGCATATGTCAAACACATGAACAAAACAAAGAAACTGTCATGTTTGTGCTACTTTCTGCTTTCGGGAAGGAAAGCAATATTTATCTTGGCTTCTTGCTGCTTTTAGCAACTCTGGTCATGACTTTATAAAGTTGCAGAATTCTTCACAAGGCATCCTGAAATTCAGTTTCATCTGGAGTTCTGCTTTGACAAGGCGATAGCCAGTTTCTTTCCTTGCTCCAGCCCTGCATCATTAAACTGAAGACTCTCTCACAGTAGGCATTGGATACAGAGATAGACAGTGCAAAGGAGACCAACTTCAACAGATGGTTGTCTGGTCTATCTTCTCTTCCTGTGAGGAAATACCTTTTTGGCATTTTGACACAATGCAGACATCATCCAAAAGCTTGTCTGTATCTATTATATCATGGCCAAAATTAAGGGCTTTGATAAGACTCTCTAACTGATCCCACATTTCAGGACTGTCAAGAGAGAGCAGTGCCATGTCTTTGAAAACTGATTTTTCAAAATTATACTATTTGCTCCTTTGGAATTTTGCCCTCTGAGATACAGAGATGTTGACCAGAATGGCCATAGCAGATCTTCCATAGAATTGTTCTTGTCTCCTCTCCTTAAGTTTTTCACAAAGATCATCCAGGATTTGGTGGAGTTCTACACAGCTAACATTGGCGCTTGCCATTTTTATCACAGCGGGATTGAATAATGTCATCATACAGTGTAGAAAGTGCATATAACACAGAGGATCCTTCCCACACAATTTTTTCACATTCTTCCCCACACGACAGGAAGTATGCCCTCAGTGCAGGCCAGCACTGAAGAACCCATTCAACAGCAGGCATAATTGATAACTACTGTGTTGGACTATGTCAAATCAGATCTCTAGAATCCACAGTCAAAGGAGAACCTCACAGAGTCTGTACTTTTGGCTGAGCACAAAAACTCACTGTATTTTTGTGTGGCAAAGGCTACCTCACTTTGTGTCTAATTGGTTTTAACCAAAATTCCCACATTAACATGACTAAACTAAATATACCATCCAAAACCTGCAAATATTTTATCTCAAAAATCCAAAACTTAATATCATTGGAGAATAGGAACAAGGTTACTACTTAACATATATCACATAAAGATTTTATTTTGGCCTTTTTTGATAGGTTTTTTTTTTTTGTGTGTGTGTGTGTGTACCTGGAAGTCATGGCAACTTCTGGTGACTGACTGTGTGTGCACCTGACAGTCATGATGACCTCTGGTGACTGACCCCTACTGGGGGCCTGGAGGATATTCAGAGAAGTGGCTGCCCCCAACTCCCACCTCTGTTATTGCAAGGAGGTCTCCCTTCCAAGTACTTGCCAGAGCCAACCCTACTTAGCTTGCTTGATCTGATGAGATCACACTTGCCTGGGCTATCCAGGTCATGACAAGATTTTATTTTGTGAAGGTTATGCCCTTACTTCCTAAACATTAGACACAAGATGCAGGTAGACTTGCTGGGCCACAGGAAACTCCCTCTCCCCAAACAAACAAAAGCCATGTTAGACATTTTTATTTCTTTCTCTACTTATCTCCTCTGACTCAAGGCTGCTAGCACACTGTTATGTACTGAATGTGAATCGCTCCTATCTATTCACATGTTAAGCTTGAGTCTGAATGTGGCTCTTCAGATGTCGCATTGCTATTGGTCAGTTTCTGTGAAGCCTGTGTAATTACCCAATCACTGAGTGATATTGTTGCAAAGAGGGAATGGTCTTTATCCCTGTATTCTGATTGGTCTTTAACTTGTAATGGGTGTGGCTTTGACAGCCCAGGAGAGTTTAAAAGAAGGAGCTGTGCTCCCCTTGTTGTCTGTGTTCCTGACTTACAGTTGCTGTTTAATAAAGCTGAAATCACTTGAAGCTGAATCCTTTATTGAGTCTCATACTTAACAATTGGCAATGAGGATGGGATACTAGAGCGGGTAGGCAGCCCCGCTGAACCGAGACAGCAACGGCGGACAAGGACACACACCCAGTCGAGTCGGCTGAGGCTCCACGAGCAGTAGTGGCAGCATTGTCAGCCCAGATGGCTGTAAATCTGGCATTCGAGGCATTCGACCCGGCAACGGAGGACTGGGACTCTTACCTGGCACGGTTTGAGTTTCACCTCCAGGCAAACCAGATCACGGACGAGGCGAGGAAGAAGGCAATGCTACTGAGCTCCTGTGGCAAGGCCATCTTCGACATCACTCAGTCCCTAGTTGTGCCCACTGAGCTTAGCACAGCTACATGGGCTGACATCACAGCGAAGCTCAAGGGCCATTTCGTGCTGCAGCCGTCAAAGATAGCCTGCAGGCACACTTTTTACAAGCGGTGCCAGGGCCTGGCTGAATCGATAGCCAAATTCGTCACTGCTTTGCGGAAGGCGGCCCGGCCTTGCGGTTTCACCGACCTGGAAGAGGCCCTCCTCGACCGACTGGTGTGCAGCCTTCGGGATGAGCACCTCCAGCAGCACCTGTTCACCCGTTCTGAGCTTACGTATGCTGTAGCCTACGCTGAGGCCGTTGCCACTGAGGCCGTCGACAAATCGACCCGAGAGGTGCGACAACAACCGCCACCAGCAAGTTAAGAGCCTGCGGTCCACCAGCACTCCACCAGTGAGTCCGACAGTGAGGCTGACGGCGTATGCAGAACCAGGGAGATACGCCCACCCCGGACCAGACCGAAGACTCCAGTAGCGCGTTCCTGTACCGGCTGCGGAGGCAAGCATGACAGAGACCTCTGTTGGGCCAAGGAGCTGATCTGCCGCTCCTGTGGCAAGCGGGGTCATCTGGCCCGAGTCTGTAGTGCCACCAAATGATCTCCACCATCTTTGCGATGTGCAGATCCCAGGGTTCGTGTTCGAAATGACAAGAAGGCATCTGGCTGTCATCAGACTGACTCCTGCTGCTGCCCATCAACAATCCTGGCCACCAGAGGCAAGCCAAGCAAGAAAATGTACGTGACGGCATTCCCTGCATCATGGAGGTGGAGTCCGGATTGTCCATCACCATCATCTCTACTGAGACGTGGCAATGCTTGTTCCCAAGGTGAAGCAGCCACCGTCTGGCACCTGTGTCGATCCGCTTGACCGACTTCCAGGGACGGCGCATTCCGTTGGCGGGAAAGGCGACCTTCCACGTCGAGTTCAAAGACCGTAAGGCTGAGCTGTCTCTCCTGGTGGCAGAGGGTGAATGGGTTAGCCTGTTGGGCCTCGACTGGTTTGAGGCATTGGGGATCGCTATCACTGGTATCAACAAAATTTGTGTAAATAAACAGGACTCATTGTATAGCGAGTTTCCTGAAGTGTTTGGTGAGGGGCTCGGCATGTACACTGGCCCCCCCGGTTTCTTTTGATTTGGACCCTTCAGTTCATCTGATACGACTGAAGTATAGGAAGGTCCCGCTCGTGCTCGAAGCAAAAATTGAGTCAGAGTTAGATAAATTGGTCAGTCAGGATGTTCTTGAACCGGTACCCTACGGGAAGTGGGAGACTCCAATTGTGATGCCTGTCAAGGCCGACGGGTCTATACGAATATGCGCAGACTACAAATGTACAGTTAACAAAGCTCTGCAGCAGCATTCCTATCCGGTGCCGGTAATCAGCCACGTACTGGCATCACTGGGAGGGGGAAAAGTCTTTGCCAAGCTTGACCTGGCACAAGCTTACCAGCAGTTGCTGGTGGATGACACAACCGCTGAAGCCCAAACAATCGTTACCCATAAAGGGGCTTTCAGGGTAAAACTATTACAATTTGGAGTTAATGTCACCCTGGGCATTTTTCAAGGGCTAATGGAGGGGCTCCTGCGTGGGCTACCCGGTGTGGTGCCCTATTTCGATGATGTTTTAATTGCGGGCACAGATGATTGTGAACTGATGACTCGCTTAAGAGCAGTGTTGAGTCGTTTTAAAAATGCTGGGCTGCGGGTTAAGGATTCGAAATGTGTTGTTGGGGTAAAAAGAGTTGAGTTCTTGGGGTTCCTCATAGATGCAGACGGGGTCCACCCCACACCCGACAAGGTGGCGGCAATCCAAAACACACCTCCACCCCAGTCCAAGAAAGACCTCCAGTCCTTCTTGGGAATACTCAACTTTTACGGTGCCTTTCTGCCACACAAGGCATCGGTCGCTGAACCTGTGCACGCTTTGCTCCACAAGAACGCTAAATGGGAGTGGGGTGAGTGGCAGAGGCATGCATTCGCTTCAGTGAAGAAACTTTTGTCATCGAGTGCAGTCCTGACACATTTCAATAAAAACAAACTGCTGGTGCTTGCAGCTGACGCATCTCCTTATGGAGTGGGTGCTGTTCTCAGCCACCTGATGCTGGACGGATCTGAGGCACCGATCGCATTTTATTCCCGATCCTTCACTAAGGCAGAAAAGAACTATGCCCAGATTGACAAGGAGGGCCTCGCCCTAATCGCAGGAATAAAGAAATTCCATGACTTTGTTTATGGGCGGCGGTTCCTCCTTGTGACTGATCACAAGCCTCTCCTGGGCATTTTCTCGCCAGACCGGCCGACACCGAACATTCTATCGCCCCGGATGCTAAGGTGGACGGTTTTTCTGTCGGCATACAATTTCAAGCTGGAGCACTGTCCAGGGAAGGCTATTGGGCACGCAGATGCCCTTAGCCACTGCCCAGCACCACTAACTGACTCTGACAAGGAGCCAGAACTGGACGTTTTGGTGCTGGAAGTGCTCCCGGAGGCACCGGTCACCTCCACAGACATTGCCGCTGCTTCAGCAAAGGACCCTTTAATTGCCCGAGTTCTCAATTGGGTGTGGAGGGGGTGGCCGGCTGGGAAAGTGGAGGCGGATTTCAAACCGTTTCTTTCCCACCAAAATGAATTATCTGTGACTAAGGGCTGTCTGCTTTGGGGAAGTAGAGTTGTAATTCCCTCTTAGCATGTGGGCCATCCAGGAATGGTTCATATGAAGGCCCTCACCAGAGGGTATGTGTGGTGGCCAAACATTGATGCGGACACTGAGGTTTGGGTTCGGAGGTTTGTGTCCTGCCAACAGTCCCGGCCAGAACCACCTCATGCTCCTGTCCAGCCCTGGGAAAAGTCAAGGAGGCCATGGTCCCACCTCCATATTGATTTTGCGGGCCCGTACCATGGGCAAATGTTTTTCATATGTGGAGGTTGTAAATATGAGATCAACGAATTCTGGGGCTCTGATTCATGTCCTGCGCAAGCTGTTTTCCACGCACGGGCTGCCGGACTGTGACGTCTCCGATAACAGGCCACAGTTCGTTTTGGCAGAATTTAAGGGGTTCCTGGCTGACAACCTTGTAGGCCATGTAACGTCGGCCCTGTTCCATCCAGCCTCTAATGGACAGGCTGAACGGATGGTTTGGATGACAAAAGAATCGCTTGGGCGCCTGACGTGCGGGGACTGGAATCAGAAGCTGGCCTCTTTCCTTCTGAGGCAACACATCACCCCGTGTTCAGCAACGGGGCAGAGCCCAGCTGAACTCTTGATGGGCCGGAAGCTATCTACCCTCCTCGACCATTTGCACCCTGACTTGGACCAGTCCAAGCAACGGTCTGAGGAACCAGCACAGGGGAGAGTGTTCCAGTGTGGGGACAAGGTCTTTGCCTGGAACTACGGGGAAAGTCATCGGTGGCTACCAGCCATAGTAACCAAAGTTGCAGGGTCCAGGCTGTATGTGGTCCGGCTTCCCAGCAGACGGGAGATTCACCGCCACATAGACCAGCTCAGGGAGCATTGGGCAGACTCCAGTGCCGAGTCGGTGCCCGAACCTGAGCTGGTCCCCGAGCAGGAGGGGCCTCCCGCCGAGGAGGTGAGTGCTGCTGAAGGGGACTCGGAGTCTGGGCAGACCCCAACTCCAGAGCCTGTGATCCCTGCTTGTGTTCCCCCTGTCTCACCTGTGAGAGAGGTTACCAGGGCTCCAGAAGAGTGTGCTGCTCCAAGTCCAACGGAGCAGAGACCGCTGCGGCGGTCGAACTGAAGCCGAGGTGGCCCCCCCACCTGAAAGATTATGTTTGGCAGGGTAATGCTCCATCTTAGGGGGGAGGAATTTGTTATGTACTGAATGTGAATCACTCCTATCTATTCATATGTTAAGCTTGAGTCTGAATGTGGCTCTTCAGATGTCACATTGCTATTGGTCAGTTTCTGCGAAACCTGTGTAATTACCCAATCACTGAGTGATATTGTTGCAAAGAGGGAACGGTCCTGATTGGCCTTTATCCCTGTATTCTGATTGGTCTTTAACTTGTAATGGGTGTGGCTTTGACAGCCCGGGAGAGTTTAAAAGAAGGAGCTGTGCTCCCCTTGTTGTCTGTGTTCCTGACTTACAGTTGCTGTTTAATAAAGCTGAAATCACTTGAAGCTGAATCCTTTGTCGAGTCTCATACTTAACACACACTTCTTAAAAATATGAAGTTTCACTGCCAAAAGCTTCACAGCACAACAGAACCCGGATCCTAAGTAACCAGGATGGTGAGAGGGTTTGAATCCAAGTCTTATGAGGAAAGGCTGAAAGAGTTGGGTATGTTTAGCCTGGGAAAGAAAAGACTTAGAGGGGACATGATTGCAGTCTTCAAGTATCTGAAGGGCTGTCATGTCAAAGATGGAGCAGATCTATTCTCTCTTGCTCCAGATTGCAAGACTGGATCTAATGGGTGGAAATTACAAGGGAGTCATTACCAGATAGATATCAGGAGTAACTTCCTAACTGTAAGAGTGGTTGAGCAGTGGAACAGTCTGGCTCGGTAGGTGGTGGATGCTCCTTCCCTGGACGTTTTCAAGAGGAGGCTGGACGACCATCTTTTGGGTTTGTCGTAGTATGTAGGGCTATCTTTTGGCTATGCTCCTGCAGAGTTCAGGGGATTGGACTAGATGACCTGCAAGGTCCCTTCCAACTCTAACATTCTATGATTCTATGGACTCAGTCCTTGATAAATGTTCATCATTCAGAAGTCCCACATGACTTCAGAAATACTAGAAGAAGCTTTTAGGAAGCAATACTTTCTAATTACATCTTTTCGTAAAAGACCCATCTGTTAATTATTGACCATTCAATGATCTAGACCTATATGGCAAAGCATCACCATGTCAATCATCATACACTAATTAGTGATTTAATTATTTGTGGTGTATCTTATAATTGGTTTTTAAGAAAACAAGGTTATTGTAGGAACTGGAGTTGTCTTTAGAAAGATTAGTTACAGAGTTGCAGAGTTAAGAAAACACTATGATGATACTAATTAAAAACATATAGCAATGAAGGAAACAACTTTCCCCTTCCTCACTGAACTCAAGGCCGAGCACAGATCATCTGTTGATCATAACATCATAATCATTCCATGGATTAAGATTTTGGCATCCCATAAAAAAGTTTTCTTAAAGAGCAGAAACTCTGTGCCCTAGTTCAGACCCCAAGTGGTGCTCCTCCTTTCCACTATGTACTTAAACTGTGAGGAGACTGCTCCACCCACTTGTACTTGCAACTACCAGATTCATACAATTTTTTTAAAGTGAGGAATTCTTTGGATCAGGATTGTACATACATCAGTTTCTGTGCAGGCTGCCAGTATAGTTCATGCACCTAGCAGGTGGAGCACTCTCTTCTCTGAGTGGGAAAAATAATGTAACTCAAACAAGATGGAATGGCCATATCTACATGGAATAGGGGAGCGGTATACACCTACTACTACTCTATGTTTGATATGTGCGAGAACCAACGTCATTGTTTTAGATATTCCACTGCACTGTTGTACTTTTCTGTCCTATGAAAACTGTTGTTAGAACTATGTCTATTGCTTGGAAAAGAAGGAGTCCCTAATATGCACCAGGCTATTATTTGGCAAAAAGGAGTACCTGGTATGCATCAGCTTCCTCTCTCTCCCATTTGGCTTCTGGCCTCTGAAACCCAACACACTCCCCAAATTCTGGGAGATAATTTTTTGTTACTCTTGGAATCTGGCAGCATTATGGGTCATTCCAGATATCCTCAAGCTGACCCAAACCAGTTAATTTCTGGTTTATTTTTGGCTTGGGAATGTTTGAGCGCACATGCCTAGTGCTAACTACAACTCTGGTTTGTTTGAATGCCCGCATTTAGCCATCACAATTGACCATGACTAGATCAAACCAGTGTTTCATTTCTAATGAAAGACTATGTGTCCAAAGCCCTCTTCCATCCCTTCCTGTCAGGTAATTGATATCATGAGAATTATTGATGGGTCCAGTTGCAAATTCAAAATGGAACATTTTAGAGTTATAGTTGCTTTTTAGTACAATAACACTTCTTGTAGCCTATATTACAGTTAGGTTTATCTATAACCATTATATTTTGCATATTTCATTAGCATTTAATCTGCTAGGGCCATAATACTGGGATAAAGCAGAAGCTCCAGAGATTGCTAGGTAGTCTTTGGCATTATATTCCAGAATGTATAATAAGCTGGTGGTATGTTAAAAGTGCTCAGATATGGTTGTTGCTGTAATATAAAACTGTATTGCATATTATTCTAAACCAATAAAAGAAATAATAAAAATAATAGAAAAGGAATCTAACTAAAGAAGTATTAATGTCCAGGGATAGGATGGGAATCACCAACCCCATCCTTGCTCCTAGGGAGTATTCTAGGGGGTGATGACATAGTGGGGAAACACTTCCAGGCTCAGCTGATGGGTACAGAATGACAGGGTGACATTCAGGACCTGCCAGTGGCAACCAAGAGGGGCTGTGCCCACAAAAGAGAAAGACAACCCCTGAGGTCTGGAGAGGTGCCCCAAGGGTTGGGAGGTCTCACAGCTCCAGGAAAAAGGTCCCTTAAACTCCTACCTCACATCCCACCCCTGGGGTTTGGGGCAACAAAGGAGGCCTGGGAAGGCTGGGCTCCCAGAAAAAGGCTGGGAGGCAGGAGCAGGAATTAAAGAACAAGAAAGCCCTTTTTCCTCACTCCACCAATGAGCAGAGAAACTTGCACCAGGAAGGAAGGGAAGAGCTAGGGCCTGGTGATTTAAATGGAGGTAGGGAAGCTGGATGGGGAAGAACAGCTTGAGACTCTATTATGGACTGGGCTACAGAGACAGAGAAAAGGAGACCCAGCAATAGAGCTTAAGAGTGAAGAGCATAGACATGGGTGAAGTCAACCACCCCTGTTCCCTTCACTTTTCTGAGGCCATGTACCCTAGCTCTGTGGAGAAATCAAGTCCTGTAGCCACCCAGCCCTCCTGGAGGCAACCCCAGGATGCCAGGTTGTGACAATTAAATATATTGGTTTTCCAGCTCCTCAAACATGAAGCTTAATTGGGCAGTCTTCATAAGCAAATTTCAGCATTGATGCCTATCAAAGATTTCTTAGCTAAAAGGCAACATACCCATCTTCAGTGATGGATGCCCTTCCCTTAGTGTGTCTTGAAAAGGTCATCCAATCAGTCCTCTTACTTTACAGACTGCTCCTACCTAAACAATTGCAAAGAAGAGTGTGACCAGTTTTTAAAGACATCTGATAATGTAGCCTCTCCCAGCCTTATCAAATGCCCCACCAATTTTATATTTAGAAAACCAAGCCTACTGTAAATTGGAAAAATAACTGGCTTTTCCCCTTGATCCAACACTTAACATGTTAGAAGATGTTCAGCATATTCCATAATAACAGACCTTGAGAGTTCTCCAAACCTCAGAAATACCCAGCTTGGGAAGGTGAGGGTGTTCTACTGTCACTAGCCCTTTCCTCTTTAGTTTTCATCATCCCCACACACTTTCACAAATTTACCGCCTCAGGCCAGGGGGAGAAAAATGGTAGATAAGAGCTGGTGATAATGTTGTCCCTCATGGTGCCCTCAACAGCCCCACACTGACAGTTGTGTGAAATCAGATATTGCTGAGCCTTAAAGTCATCTGACTTTCCTGCCATCAGAACAGACAAGAAATATCAAACACAGTCCATGGTTTCCCACTAATTTTCCAAATCCTGATCATTTTCATTTGATAATTATCAGAAAGATCCAGAAATGCATCCAGAGGCTTATTTCTCAGTTCTGTGCCTGCATTTTGTTCTTGTTTCCTTCAAAACGGAGGGAAGGGGGAAAGAAAGGCATGTCTTTCTAGCCAAACAGTTCTAGCCAAACTGATCCCAAACAGAGAGAGAGAGAGAGAATCAGAGTTGTCATTTGCCAATTACACTATTCTGTGCAGCAATTTTCTTCCATTCTGGGACTGCACTTGGAGTTTGTTGATGCTAGACTGGACCTTGGACGTCTATGCTGAACCTTCATCTGAAATAAAAACTAGTTTGACTTGTAGTATTATAGTAGCAAGCTTTTCCTTTTCCCTTAAAGGTATGTCACAAAGGGGACTTACTTGAGTTTTCTGAGATAGAGTTAGGGTTGTTGGAAGTGGAGGACTGTTTATGCTGTCTCCTGCTCCAGACTACATAGGAAGACTGCAACAAAGTCAGAGAGAGAGACAGGCTAGGAAAATAAATATCCTTCCCTTCTCTCTCTGATGCTATTCCCTTTGATGTGTAGATTGCTACTCTTAGGGGAAAGTTTCACTTCCTTCCGCTTCTTCCTCTCTACATACATTGCCTGAATCCATCTTGGCAACATGAGAGCAGGAGGCTTTCCTGTATCTCAGTCCATATATCTAGTTGGACTAGATAGAGAATCTCTCCCTCATTCTTTTCTATCTAGAAAGGGAGTTCATATAATAAACTCCTATTATTAGTTTGCAAATACAAAGTGCCTCTATGTAACTTATGTTTCTTGCTTATACACACACAGAGATGAGCTCTACTGTGTTAAAGCCTAAAGCACTCTGCTAACTATACATACCACCAAGGCTTGCCAACCCTGTTTAGGGAAATCGCTGGACAATTGTGGGTGGAGCCTGGGGAAGGTGGGGTTTGGAGAGACCTCAGTGGGGTACAATGCCATAGAGTCTTGAAATGATAATACAGAATTAAAATGATCATTTGTCATTTGCACACCCCAATCCCCAAAAAATCCTCTGACCCTTAAGAGTCAGTGGTGTGGAGAATCATAGAATCATAAAGTTGAAAGGGACCTCCATGGCCATCTAGTGTAACCCTCTGCACAATGCACAATGTAGCTACCTCCTTCCCCCACACCCCCAGTGACCCTTGCTCCATGCCCAGAAGATGGCAAAAAAAAACCCTCCAGGATCTCCAGCCAAACTGACCTGAGAAAATGGCTTCCTGACCCCAAAGTGGTGATCAGCATTTTCCTGGGCATGTAAGAAAGGGCCACAAGAATTAAACTCTGATGCAACCCTTCCTGCCCTCCCTTCTCATGATCTGCCGTAGTTCACAGAATCATCATTGCTGTCATCTAGCCTCTGTTTAAAAACCTCCAAAAAAGGAGAGGCCACCGCCTCCCAAGGAAGCCTGTTCCACCAAGGAACCACTCTGTCAGGAAGTTCTTCCTAATGTTTAGCTGAAAACTCTTCTGATTTAATTTCAACCCATTGGTTCTGGTCCAGGGGCAACAGAAAACAACTCTGCACCTTCCTCTGTATGACAGCCCTTCAAGAACTTGAAGGTGGTGATCATATCACCTCTCAACTGTCTCCTCTCCAGGCTAAACATACTGAGCTCCTTCAACCTTTCCTCATAGGCCTTGATCTCCAGGCCTCTCATCCGCTTTGTTGCCCTCCTCTGGACATATTCCAGCTTGTTTATATCCTTCTTAAATTGTAGTGCCCAAAGCTGGACACAGTACTCTAGGTAAGGTCTAACCAGAGCAGAGTAAAGTGATACCATCACTTCACATGATCTGGACACTATATTTTTGTTGATACAGTCCAAAATTGCATTTGCCTTTTCAGATACTGCATCACACTGCTGACTCATGTTCATTGTATGGTCTACTAAGACCCCTAGATCCTTTTCGCACATACTACTGCTGAGACAAGTCTCCTCCACCCTACAGTTATGTATTTGATTTTTCCTACATAAATGCAGAACTTTATATTTATTCCCACTGAAATTCATTTTATTTGTTGTAGCCCAGTTTTGCAGCCTGTCAAAATCATCCTGTATCCTGACTCTGTCTTTTACCATATTTGCTACCCCTCCCTATTTACCTATTGCTACCTCTCCCTGCAAATTTCATAAGCATTTCCTCCATTCCTTCATCCAAATAATTTATAAAGCTGTTGAACAAAACAGGTCCCAGAACAGATCCCTGAGGCACGCTATGTAAAGAAAAATGGTTCCTTGCTTTTGCTGAGAGTGTTTCCCTGCAACCCGGGGCTGCCAGAAAGTAGGTGAGCTTGGGGAAAAATACAATAGACCAGCAGGATCCTGGCAGCCACCTATTGGGATGTGATTAGTGTGTAAATAGCCTATTGTTGGAGCTGCGGTGGCTCAAGTGGTTAAGACACTGAACTGCAGGCTGTGGAAGGTCAGTAGTTCAGCAGTTCGAGACCCGGGTGCCGCAAGACGGAGTGAGCTCCCGTCTCTAGTTCCAGCTCCTGCCAACCTAGCAGTTCGAAAGCAAGAAATTGCAAGTAGATAAATAGGTACCACTTTGGTGGGAAGGTAACAGCGTTCCGTGCACCTTGGTGTTTAGTCATGCCGGCCACATGACCACGGAAACGTATTCGGACAGCGCTGGCTCTTCGGCTTTGAAACGGAGATGAGCACCGCAACCCTAGAGTCGGATTCGACTGGCTTTCGAGCAAGGGAACCTTTACCTTTACCTAGCCTATTGTTGGGAGTGGGTGTATTTGGGGTGTGCTGTTTGATGGGATTATAAGCAGGGCTTCGACCCTGCTGGAGTTGTCTTGTAGTTAGAGCTGAGTCACAATAAACTATGAGTTGATCACTACTCGCATGTCGAACCCAGTATATTTCACTCTGTGTAACAAAATCTTTGGTTCAGGCTTCCTTTGGTTCAGAAACCATCCTAGAGACAGTTAGAGACAGAGTAGTATGACCTTGTAGCAAGACAGCTTGCAGCTGTGGGTGCTAGGGAGTACCACTTTACTTTGCTCTTCCAATTAGCACATTCCAAACAACTGACTATGGACCTTATACCTGTGGGAAAGAGGCAAGGCTTAACTGCAGTATAGTTTTGTTTGTCTCTCCCTCTGGTCCATTACCCTATATATCTCGTGGTTAACAACACAGAGAGAGTTTCTGATTGGCTTAACACGCCTGAGGTCAATCAAAGACCCTCTCCATACATTTAGTTAGCATTTGCCATAAGGCAGCTCAGTAACTACATGGCATGAAAGTATGTCAGCGGTTACCCAGCTCAACTTGTGCTCATGACATCCATCTTGAACTGCTTGCTCAGGAGGGCTATGCCCTTGGAGATCTCTGCAAGACAGAGCCAGTTTGGATTGCTGACACTAACTGCCTGAGATGAACTAACATTGGTTATCTTTGAACTTTGCTCTATGTTTTAGCTATGCTGGACATGCTTAGATTTATTTGTTTTATTTCCTTCACAGTCCTGTCTTTTTAATCTATTTTTTGCACCTTAATTAACAATAAAATAATTGTATTTCTTACCTTATTGCAGATTTCTGCCTTCATTGACCACAAAGCCTTCTTCCAGAAGCCTTGGCCTTTGACCACCTACTGGATAACTGATTCTGTTTGGAAACTCAGACTGCAATCCCACGCTGCAGGGCTGACTTTTCTTGTTAATTCCCTGAAAAGCTAGGAGACTTGTCCTTTCACTCCCGGGCTGTTAGGATAGACTGGAAAGGGCTGGTGGCACCTACCAAAACTAGGATGAGATTAGTCTTTTGTAATTTTGATTTGCAGCCAACCCTCTTTGCCAAAAGTCCTTAGCCTGGGTTGGAATAAGGACTTTTGACACTCTACTTGTCACTCCTCTTCAAGAGGATGAGGAACCATTAACAAGCACTCTTTGGGTGCGATCTGTCAACCAGTTACAGATCCACCTAACAGTAATAGGATCCAAAACACATTTTACAAATTTGCCAACAAGAATATGATGTGGAACCTTATAAGAAGCCTTCCTGAAATCAAGAGAAACTATGTCTACAGCATTTCCCTGATTCAGCAAGGTAGTAACTTTCTCAAAAAAAGATGTTAGCCTGACATGACTTATTCTTGAGAAACCCATGCTGGCTCTTAATAATCACAGCCATCCTTTCTAAATGCTCAAGGACTGACTGTTTGATGATTTATTCTAAAACTTTCCCAGGTATAGATGTCAAGCCGATGAGTTAGTAGTTACCTGGATCCTCCTTTCCCCCTTCTTGAAGATAGGGACAACATTTTCCTACCTTCAGTCTTCTGGCACCTCACCTCTTCTCCAAGAATTCTAAAAAATAGTAGACAGAGGCTAAGGAATTTCATCTGCAAGTTCTTTTAGTAACCTTGGATGCAATTCATCTGGCCCTGAGGACTAAGTTTCATTTAAAGAAACTATGTACTACCCTTATGCTGATCCTAGGCTGCAACTCCCTTCTCTCATCATGTGTTCTGTTTTTGCCATGTTGAGGGCTCAATACATATTTCCTGAGCCATTTTGAAGAAGTAGTAGCGTGGCAGCCTGAGAGCTCCAAGGATACATTAATTAAGACAGTTTTGTGTGGCTCTCCAAGAACTCCCCATACCCTACCCAGGAGTATTGACCCAAGTTTTCAAGATAAGCCTTATTCTCACGATGTCCATGACTATGAAGATCTCTCTGAAACTCAGTCAAGAGTCCAGGTAGGGCCATTAACACATCCCCAGGCTCAGATATCTTACCCATTGACTCAATTGTCTGCAACTGGATACTTTCTGCAACTGGATACAACATTCTTCTATGGTACTGCTTTACAACAGAAAGTTTGACCTGTCCTATGGCAATTCAGATTCTAACCCTCGCACCAATGGAGTCTTGGATCCCAAAACTGCACCAATCATAGTGCAACCCCAATTTCACCAATAGGTAGAAAGATCCTGCACTTTTGGTTCAATGTTATTGCAGATCCTAATTCTACACCAAATAATAGCATTGCTCCTCCCCCATGTGTGCCCAAATAAACCCAGATGTATAAGAAGGGCAAGTCAAGCCCACCTTTCTTGTAGTTGGATCTGCTCCTGCACCATCTTCCACTGTTAAAATCACAGGATCCTCTTTCATCTGATTCTTCTTTCATCCTCAAAAGCATGAAATCATTGGATCCTCCTCACCAAGACAGGCAGAGGAAGCTTTTTTCTTCTGTTTTTTGCTTCCCTTCCTAGAATTCACCCTCCACTTCTTTCTATCTACTGCATTCTAGCTTCTCCTTTTCCTGTTCACAGATGGTCTGTCTTACTGTCAGCTGGACCTTCCCTGTAGCATCCTCACCTGGGTAGAGACTCCTCCTTTCCAGAAAAAAAAAATCCTTCCCTATATTATCTGTTCCCTTTGAGGTGTTTTCTCTGGACTAGCCATGCAGAAGGAACATAATTGGAGTTAAAAGTAGCTTTATTTGGACACTCATTTAAAGTATGTCCCCCAAAGAGCTTTATAATCCACAGATCACCCAGGCCGTGGGATGGAGAGGGCACTGGTCACCCTTATGGACAATCTCCAGAGGCATCTGGATTGAGGTGGATCGGTGGTGCTGTTGTTGTTGGACCTGGTCGGTTCAACATGGTCGACCATCAGCTACTGCCCACCACCTCGCCAATGTCGGGATTCAGGGGTTAGCCTTGCAATGCTTTCTCCAAGGCTGGGGACAAAGGGTGGTGCTAGGGGAACAGCTATCCAAAAAACACCAACTGGACTGTGGTGTGCCTCAAGGGGCAGTGCTGTCCCTGATGCTTTTCAACATCTTTATGTGCCTCCTTGCCCAGATTGCCCAGAGGCATGGGCTGGGTTGTCACCAATATGCGGACAACATCCAGCTCTATCTGCTGTTTGGGCAGTCAGCCTGACTCCAAACCAGAAGATCTGGACCAGGCGTTACACGCCATGGCTGGTTGGCTTAGACTGAGCTGACTGAAGCTGAATCCAACAAAGACAGAGGTCCTGTGCCTGAGTTGGAGTGGGCTGGAGTTCCGCCACTCCCAACCTATGATGGGGCTCCACTGGTGCCAGTGCTAGAGGTTAGAAGCTTGGGAGTGCTCCTGGATGCCACTTTAACTATGGAGGCCCAGGTAGCAGCCACTGCCAAATCAGCCTTCTATCATATTTGGCTGATCAGGCAGTTGGTTCCCTTCCTCGAACACAATGACCTGGCAACAGTGATTCATGTGATGGTCACCTCAAGACTGGACTACTGTAATGCTCTCTACATGGGGCTGCCCTTGTCTCAAATCCGGAAGCTGCAGCTGGTGCAAAATGCTGCGGCCAGGCTGTTGATGGGGCTCTCTAGGTGGAAGCACATACAGCCTGTGCTGGAAGCATTGCACTGGCTGCTGATAGCATACTGGATTTGTTTCAAGGTGCTGGTTCTTACCTTTAAAGCCCTACATACCTAAGGGACTGCCTTTCCCTGTATGTCCCCTAGAGAGCACTGTGGTCGGGGGCCCAGAATCGGCTGGCCCTCCTGGGTCCTAAGGATGCTAGGCTGTCAACAACCAGGGCCAGGGCCTTTTCGATGGCAGCCCCAGCCTGGTGGAATGAGCTCCCAGAGGAGATCAGGGCCCTACAGGACCTTCTGCAGTTCCACAGGGCCTGTAAAATGGAGCTCTTCTGCCAGGCTTCTGGGAGTTGCTGCCGCCAATGAAGAACATTGGTTGGTTAAAAACGAGAGGGCCCTGGACCCTGAAAACTGCCATCAACAGCCTTAAAGAACAGCGAACTCTGCAGGGACATCCAACTGATACCGAGAGCTGACTGTGAGCGGTGAACATTCTACACTGGCTGCTACTGCTGTATGATCATTAAGAACCACTAGCACTTTATTATGATTTTATATTTGTTTTAACTATAACTATGTTTTAATGTAATTATCTGTTTTTATGTGAGCTGCCCTGAGCCAGCTTTGGCTGGGAGGGCGGGGTAAAAATCTGAAAAATAAATAAATAAATCTGGTGGTGGTCCCCAGTCCAAAGGAGATCCATTTAGCCTCAGTCAGAACCAGAGCCGGCTCTGGCCTGGTAGAACATTCTCCCAAGAGAGATCAGGGCCCTGTGGGACTTGTTGCAATTTCGCAGGGTCTGCAAAACAGAGATGTTCTGCCAGACCTATGGTTGAGGCAGCAGAGATCCAGCTACACTGGCCTCCCCTACCAGGCCTTGCATTAATGCTGCTGCTCTTCTGCCACTTGCCTGGTATTTGGTTTCATCTGTGGGCACACATAACTGAAGGTTCTTCAAAAAAACTTGTTAATTTGTGACTCACTGCCATCTTGTATTATCTGATTTATGTTTTAATACTATGTAGATTATGTTTTGAATGTTTTAAATGTATTGTATATATCTACTGTTGTGACCCACTCTAAGCCCTGCAGTGCAGGGAAGGGTGGGTTAGAAATTTAATGAAATGAATAAATAAATAAATAAATAAATACAACTGAGCACTAGGGTTATGCAAAAGTGAATGGTTTTTATTGGATCACCACAAATTGCTACTGCATTATTTGTCACCTTTGAATAGTTAGTCTTGTTGCTTCACCACCATTTTGCTTCTATTCTGCATCTTTGCTAAGTCAATAATGTTTCTGGTTAAGTATTTGAGTCTCTTCCCTCTTTTCTTTCCTGGTAGATTTTTTGTCCTAGACCGTGAATTATGCATACTTAGGCTCAAATTATTCCTACCCTAGAATCTGTGTTCTACTTATTCATGTGCAAGGGTTCATCTTCATGTTTCTGGCTTGACACAGGGACCAATTTGGGTTACACTTGCTGAAGGCTCACATTAAGTTCACAATTCTACACATGGCTTTGGAGCATCTTCATCATCCTATTGCTGAATTGAACTCTAGAAAACACACTTTTCCATTCTTCCTAAGTAGTGTTCCAGAAGGAACAAAAAACAACAATTTCCATAATTTTCCCTTGAGGAAGAATCATTAGCTTTTGCCAGCCCTACTTGCTGCCATTTTCCCTTCTTCCCCTCTCACAATTTGATAGATGAGAAAGGGAGGAATGAGAAACCACAGATGAGAGAGGGCTGGTATCGAGCTATTATGACCTGATTGGAAATTTGAAGGGTATTTGGGTCATAATGGTTCAAGGAAAGGGATTCTTCCAGTATTATGTTCATCTAGATTTTCTACCAAAATTGTGGTTTCTGTTAACTTCATCTTGTTTGTGAAATGGAATCAGTGTATTAGGATACTCCCATACTTTCATGTTTTACTCCTTAATTGTGTGCAGAGCTTTTTGAAACTGCAGTCTGCTGTGAATTCCAGCTCCTTCAGATCATTAATGCCCATTTACCTTCTCTATATTACTGATGCATGTGTGGGCATTGATAAAATACTGAAAGAAAAGCAGTTGTGATGTGACTGCATCTACAGTTCTGATAGTCTTTTTGTAAGGTGTTTTACCAAAGTGTGAATATACATGAGAGATTAAGTGAAACTACAGAAAAGGTACCGTGAATGCAATAATGCAGTTGTATCAGTAATGACATCGAGACTGTTCTTGCGCTGTTTTACTAATATGTATTGATAATTTAAACAGAGGGCAAATATAAATTGGCAAATATTAATAATGTAAAAATATTGATCATATAAAGAGTGGGGAATATAAATGAACTGAAGGAACCAAAAGTTGAGGCAAACTGCATGCTCCTATTCAAGAATTAATTAGAGAATCTTGCTAGTTAAAACCAAATTTAGAAGGAAGATAATTAAGAAAAAAAGAAAAAAATTCCAAGAAATAAATGAGTAGACTTATGAGTAAACTTATTTAGCACTATAAGATATTTCCCAACTGCTGTGATTTCTGAACATTTAATTCCATTTCTGACATTTGCTACCAAACTGGTTGGTAGGGTGTATGTTCTTATAGGCAGAGGTCCACAGAGGCCTGGAACACTTCCAGATTTTAAGATACTTAGCCATAATAAATAAAATAAAAAATTGAGAACACATGATTTACACAAAAACAAGCTGCAAACTTATCAAATTTCAAAAAATTAACAAACAAGGCGTTAGACCTAATGACTCTCCGGGACTTCTCTCTGACTGTTATCTTGCTTACAGGAACTTAGAATCATAGAATCATAGAATGTTAGAGTTGGAAGGGATCTTGCAGGTCATCTAGTCCAACCCCCTGCACTCTGCAGGAGCATAGCCGAAAGGTAGGCCGACATACCTACAACATACCCAAAAGATGGTCGTCCAGCCTCAGCTTGAAAACGTCCAGCGAAGGAGCATCCACCACCTCCCTGTTCAACTGCTCAACCACTCTTACAGTTAGGAAGTTTCTCCTGATATCTAGCCGGTAATGACTCCCTTGTAATTTCCACCCATTAGATCCAGTCTTGCAATCTGGAGCAAGAGAGAATAGATTTGCTCCATCTTTTACATGAGAACCCTTCAAATACTTGAAGACTGCAATCATGTCCCCTCTAAGTCTTCTCTTTCCCAGGCTAAACATACCCAACTCTTTCAGCCTTTCCTCATAGGACTTGGATTCAAACCCTCTCACCATCCTGGTTGCCCTCTTCTGGACATGCTCAGCTTCTTGCACTGCTCAGTGCAGTATCCCCCCAAAACACACACACACAAAGGCACTTTGTTTCATAAGGTTTGGCAGAAAAACCTCCTCTGTGAAACTGGATAACCATGCTGATCCTGAAATTTTACAGTCTGCCATGTGGGCTAATGGGGATCAGTCAAGGAATTCACACAGCTGCTAACATGTAGCAGCAGGGATTGGATAATTGATTCAGTGCATCTTGGACCTATCCTGATGCAGTTATCTCTCACATGAAACATGTCTTCTATTTGTACTCAAATTGGCTGATAATTCTATAAAATTCCTTCCAACTGAACTATCTAACTGGGGATCAAGTACTTAGGGACAAGCCAAATGACTATTTGCACTTCTTCATTATGGTGCAATTATAAGACAAAATCAACACTTGCTAGACTTGTGAAACAAGGCAGACAGATTTCTTGTTTCTGTGCAGTACAGCTGAGGTATTCTCTGCTGTTCATTATGCATACTGTAGATAGTTCTTAGCAGCATTGTGTGAATATCTAAAGCAGCCACAAGGTGGCAAGGTACACAAATACACCAAAGCCATTTTTTTTCTTCTAGGCAAAGGTAGATTCAAGAAACATACATACGATGAAGAGATCTTGAGCTTATTTATCATATATCCATTCGTATCTGTTAATTCATTGAATTCACTGAATTTTTCTCTCCTCACATTGACATAGAGAGTGAGGAAACATTTCAACAGATCTGGAGACTGGAAACACTTTGGAACAAGAAAACACATACCATTTTTCTTCTCATATAGACACAGAGAGTACTCCATCTTTCTCTGTTATACCTCTGAGGATGCCAGCCACAGCTGCTGGTGAAGTGTCAGGTCCTACAATGCCAAGACCACGGCCATACAGCCCAGAAAATCTACAACAGCTAATGAACTCCAGCTGTGAAAGCCTTCAACAACATATCATTGAATGTTGTTTGTTGGATTTAGCAGAATATTGAAAAGATTACTTTGGCTATATGAAAATAACATTTTTGACCTTGCGAGTAGAATACTGAGCAACAGAAACAGAATGTCGAAACTTCTTCTTTTATGTAGAACTGACCCATGATTCCTTGAGGGTCACAACATCATGTTAATCAGAGATACATGAACATCACCTCTCACATTCCACATGACCACTTAAGCATCAACATGCAGTCTCAGGTTCTATGGCATATGAAAGATACCTTGTAATACAAAGCCCAACCAAACAGGTGTCTAAAAGCCAAGGAAATATCAGCAATGCAATAAATAAATATATACATTATTGATTTATTATCTTAATTTGTGCAGGAACCCAAAGAGATTGTTTATGTGTGCTCAAAGGCTTGGGAACATCCAGTGAAATTTTTGCCTTTTTTTTTTTTAGCAATAAGAAATCCCCATCCCATGCAAACCCACAAAGACCCCTCTGGCTCAAAAATGGCACAGTAGGCTGCTGTTTGATAAATCCCAGAGTCCCCTTGGTAACAGTCATGCAGTTCTTTGTGTCTCAGCAAGAATAATTAGGATTGCCAAATCCCATCAGGGATGAAGGTGATGATTTTGGGGAGCAATGGTTACCATCACTACCTGCCAAACAGATTCCCCCCCCTTAAGCTAATAAATTGATCCCTGTTCAGAAATTTTTGACACGTTTGTTTTGTTTGCATTGTTTCTACTGTGTTTTCTTACGGTAGTAATGCAAAACTGATAATCAGCAAAACTGCTGATGCCTTTTTTTCAGAAAGACAGACTAGGGCTAAGTCTATAGCATTGCTGTGCAAGCCTCTGATCAAGGACACATTTTGTTCTGCTGCCCAAGACAGCCAGAAGTACACTTAATGTCGAACGGGTGGGGGATCTTGCACTTTGTTGACATTCTGCTCTTTTATTGGATATCTCTAATATAGGGGATCTAATTGCTCAGCTTTTTTGGCAAGCACGTTGCATGTTATGTTTCTAGTGCCATGCTAGTGCACACTACAGGACCTACTTGAGTCTTTGGGGGCTTTGCCTGTAAGCAATAGAATGGGGAATCATCTCACTTCTGAAGGAACAAAGGGAAAGGCAGGCTTCAGTCTGTGTCATAGCCAAGACTATTTGTTATACTGCTGTTATTTCTAGGAGCACTTGTGGAATCTTTGCTGCAGGTTGGTTACCCACCTATTGCAGGTCACAAATTGAGCAAGCCTAAACTAGAGCTGACAGAAAGGAAGTGGATTCATATCATATGAAATGTGGTGTTGGAGGAGAGTTTTACAGGTATTTTGGGGATGTAGCAGGTTGTAGATCAAAAGTGGGTTGTAGTGGGTTGTAGATCAAATCCAGCTTGAACTCCCTAGAAGCTAAAATGACTAAACTGAGGCTGTCATACTTTGGTCACATTAAGACAAGGCAAGAGTCACTGGAAAAGACAATAATGCTAGGACAAGTTGAAGGCAGCAGGAATAGAGGAACACCCAACATGAGATGGATTGACTCAGTCAAGGAAGGCATGACACTCAGTCTGCAAGACCTGAGCAAGGCTGTTAATGGTAGGATGTTTTTGAAGAACATTAATTAATGGGGTCACCATAAATCAGAAGCAACTTGATGATACTCAACACACACACGCACACACACCAGAGCATCTTCCTTTCCCACCTGTCAAGACTTCAGTGTGGGCATACTGAAATGTAGACTCTGATCCCCTGGAAATCACAAGGCCTTCTTATTGTCATGCTTATAGAAAAAGAACTAATACAGTCCTGCCCAGATGAACAGGACAAAGAAATCTAAAGAGCAAGTAAATGGCTGGAATCATTTTCTGGAGAAGCTCTTTGAGCAGAATACTAAGGTGCCTAAATATTAAGCTAATAGGATCTTTGCTTATTATACCTATTTCAGCCAAAGGGTACCTTCACTGTTCTTACCAAAATTTGATGAGGGATTTTATACCCCATGAGGAAAAAAATCCAGTGAGCTACTTTCATTTACGAGTTCTGAATTCCTTTGCTGTTGGCTGACCTGGATCTTCCTATCACTTCTTGTTCTTGTTGAAAGAGTCCTGGTGCTGCTTCATAATAGCCCCTTTTCAGATCTCAGTCTCTAAGACGAATATCTGAAGAAGTGAACTCTGACCCACGAAAACTCATATGGAAATTAATATTATTAGTATCCAAGGTGCTGCTGGACTTCTGTTTTGTTCTAAGAAGAATGTACATCATAGCATGTTTGCCGGGTCCTCTGACTACAAAAGAAGCAATATGCATATCTTAGCCAGAGAAGCAGAAACCTTGCTTTATACCTATAAAAATGAGAGAATTAACATGTGGATGAACTAGATCTTGATATACAAAGGTTGGGATCTGTTTGGAGGGAGGTTGGAGTAAACAGGGAGCAAAATGACTGAGGGCATTTGATCCTGAAATGGTATTCAAAGACCTTTGTCCTCTCAGTGAATCCAAAGCAGAGTTAGACCCTTTGAAGCTCATTGGTTTCAACAAACTCAGAAGCATGTTGCACTGTCAGAGTACAATTGCTCATAGTTCAAAAGTTCAACAGACATTTTGGATTATAAAACTTTGACTATCATGACTAGTTGGAGAGTTAGGATAAGTCCAAATGTTCTATAATTTGTGTGTGACTTTGTACATCAGATTGGGGAAATCCAACACTTTCCAGGCTGAAGAGTTATATATAGAATAATTATTTAACAGTTGTGCAATGATATCTCACTACCTCAGTGAAGCAACTTCATTCCCATAACTTGGCAAAACACAAAACAGTTTGAAGGTGGTTCTACTTGCTATGCATTTAATATTGCAAAAAGTATCAATCATAAATCCTGAATGAGAGCCAGCGTAGTGTAGTGATAAAGTGTGGCAGCCTCTAATCTGGAGAACCTGGAATCTGGAAAGCCTGCTGAGTGACCTTGGGCTAGTCACAGTTCTCTCAGAAGGTTCTCAGTTCTGCCTAGGCTTTCTAGATCTCCCTTGGCTACTGACGGGGATGGGGGGGTAGGGCTGCCAGATCCAGGTTGGAAAACTCTTGGAGATTTGGGAATGAAGTCTGGGTGGGACAGGGACCTCAGTGGGTTACTTCATCTTCTCAAGCATCCATTGTCTTCAGGGGAACTGATCTCTGTAGTCTGGAGATGAGCTGTAATTCAAGGGAATCCCCAGGTCCCACCTGGAGGCTAGCATCCCTAGACCTGCTTGCCTCTTGTGGGTAGAGGAACAGAATTTGATTGTAAGAAGGGAATGTGATTTGAGACTCTTTAAGGTACTGTACACATAAAATGAAGCTCTGAGTAGAAAGCCAAAGTATAAATGAAATAAATAAATATATCAGTACTGTGAACAACTGTTGTTATTTCAGCTTTCCTAGCTTCTCTGTAAACTTCCTATATCTTCAGTACATTTATATAGTTGTAAAGACATGCCATTTCTGGCTGTCTGAAATTGCCTCATGGGAAAACAGTATATGCAGCAGAAGGGTATAATAACCTCAGACAAAAACCTATTTTGCCTCTTGATTATAATGAACTCATTTAAATGTTCTTTTTCTGTGGTGACTTGAGTGAACTTTGGGTTATCTTAGGAATTCACGAGTATGTCTGTGTGACGGATTTGCTAACAATTCAGATTTCTCAGCAGAACCTTTTTGGACAGCAAAGGGAGAGAAATGTAAATTATTCTGTTGACTAATAATGACACATTCTTGAACAAAAAGCAAAAAAAATGTACAAGAAGTTCTCTAATACATTTGGCATGCTTGGTAGCTCAAGCGAGGACACGTGATGGAGAGAAAAAGACTCTCATTTCTGACTCCTGAAATAAAAAATAATTTACCATTATTGTCAAATCAATTTGGGATAAATGTAAGATGAAAAAAATCTATATACAGCTTCTTCTTACATATGCTTTAAATGCTTCTCTGGCACTTCAACAATTGCCAGTGTTTAACAGCAATTACACTGGTGCTGGTTGGGGTTTGCCCCATGTTAAAAATTTAGTGAAATTGGTAATTATTTAAAGTAGGAATGAAAGATTTTGTATTTGGAGCTGTGCACTTTATCTTCTCCCTTTGGAACTTGGGGCTCTGTCTGCTATGATGAATGCCTGCCATTGTTTTTCAGAAGCTCAGCCTCCTCGCGTGATACTGTGAAATCACTATAAAACTTTGGGAAGTGTTATAGAACATGATATGTTAGTCTCCAATAGTCTGATCTGGAAGCAGAGTGGGATTTTATCATTTTTATACATTATAATGATCCTCTTTCATTCTCCCTTCTCCTTGCCATATACTGTAATGCCAATGTATGCTCTGGAAGTGAAAGGGCAATTGGGCTTTGAATAGATGCAGATGGGGAAACCAAAGGAAAGGGCCCACTCCCTGGGACAAATAACTAGCTGGAAGAAAAGGAGTGCTGCGACATTCTCCTTGCCTGTCCAGCTGGCCCCCACTTGGCTGAGCTTGGCTTTCCCTACGCTGTGCATGTCTCAGCAGGGCATGCCCTCCTTATCATTGAGTTGGCTGAGGGAGGCAGGAGGGCTCCCTGGGAAAGGTCCAGGTAACCAAAATGGCCAAGCCTCCCCACCCCGATTTCAAAAAGGCCCAGGCTTAAGAAAGCAGGGAGACTGAATTGTTGGCAGTAAGGAGCAGACAGAGGTAGTGGTGCTAAGATAGGACGCAAAACGTGAAGTGGTCTTTGTTATAATTTAGAATAGTTTTAAACTATTCCTTAAGTAGTTCCTTGAGAGTTAGTTTTCAGTGTGAGAAGTGGAGAGCATTGTCAGTCTATCATTAAAAGAAGGCTTTTAGCCAGATAGATAAGAATACTGAAATGCTACTCCCTAATAGAGAGCTACTAGCCAACAACATGAGACAGAGAGAAAATGCCAGCCAATTTAAAGTAGGCCTTTTGCCACATAAAAATTTTGAACTGGTTGCTATGACTAGAAATCTTGTAATTGGTTTGCTCCTATTCAATTATTTGCAATGGAACTGAAAGTAAGTTTAAAACTATTCTAGCTAAAAATGATAACAAATACTATTCCATTCAGCTTCATGACTTTTTCCACTCCTTATAGCTATGCTTTTTCTAGGAGAGATTGAATAAAGAAGAAAACAAATAAGAAGCTATACTGTTTTAAAAAGAAACTAAGCTGAATCAAGAGGTTGACACCTTCCAACTTTACTCCTGAGAAAAATTGGTGAAATGAGTGCAAAAACCGGTGTGCTCATTGAGGATATGATGATGTTGGACTTTGCTTTGTTAATGTCATAATTTTCTAACTATATTGTAAGATTAATAGCTTCACAAATCGATGCTGCTTGACAGATGTCATTGAGTGGTGGATCTCCCAGGGAGGCTGTAAACAAGCCCACTGCCTGGTGGCAAGCACTCGAAGCGGGCCCAGGAGTAGCCGTTTGGCCAGTAAGTAACACAGTAGATGGTTCCACAATTCACCTAGATAGACATTGCGAAGAAACCTCTTCCCTGCACAGGTGTGCTATAAAGATGAACAAGGCTGGTGACTGACGGAATGATCTTGTTCCATCGGGGTAGAAGAATGTAGCTCTCTTAACGTCCAGCCTGCATTCATCTTCACTCGTAGGGGACGGGAAAATATCGGAAGAGCAATGCAAGCTCGCAAATGGAACTCAGAACAACCTTGGGCATGAAAGAGACATCCGAGGCTAAGGTGACACCATCAAGTACAAAAACCAATACAGAGAGTCACGACAGAGTGCAGACAATACTCTCACTCGTCATGCTGAAGTAATGGCTACAAGGAAGGCAGTCTTCCATGAGAGAAGCTGAAGACTAGACTTGGCCATGGGCTCAAACGGTTGTCTGTGGGTCTGGACAGCACTAGATGTAAGTGTCAGAAGGGAGTCGGCCCACTAGCCAGAGGAAAAAGTCAGGTGAAACCCATTAGAACTGCTTTGCTTGCGAGTGAGAAAAAATGGAATAACCATCCACCACAGGATGATTGGCGTAGGTGGTGGCCAAAAAGGCTCTTAAAGAAGAGCAACTGAGACCCAACTCCAGGCAGGTCAACACTAATCCAAAGAGTACCCTCAAGCCCGACGGGGATGGTGATAAACCCAATGACTCAAGGCAAAGTGAAAGCCTCTTCCACTTCCCTGCATGTAGCTGGCCACCAACAGTTCAACCGGACTAGGTCAATCCCGCTAATACAGTGCTAGGGAATCCTCCATGCTATGAGCTCGAGGTGTGGTACAGTGTGAAGCACTCTCCCTCCTGAGCCGGGAGGAGAACTAGTGCCTGGGGGAAAAGGTATGTATGTGCCCTAGGACATGTGGAGTAGAGTACGGAACCAGTGCTGACATGGCCACCATGTTGCCACAAGGATGCATTGAGGTAGCTCCTTCACGATCCTTCTGAGCACTCTGGCAAGTAGAAGTGGGGACAGGCAGATGTGCCTATGAGACCCTGGGAACAAAAGGCCATCCCCCAGAGACATTGGGTCCTGTCCTGCCCTTGAACAGACAGATGACAATGTTCTGACGGGTAGCGAACGCATCGATTTTTGGATGACCCCACTTGTGGCAAACCGGTCGTAGGTAAGCCCAATCAGGCTCCCACTCATGCACCTCCCCTGCTCAGAATGTCTGCTTACACCTAGAGCAATCCTAGCAAGTGAGCGACAGAGAGAACATGTCCCGGTATTGACACTCGGTCCAAATCTCCAGCGCCAGTGGAAAGAATCCCCTGAACACTGTTCCGCCTTGCCTGTTCAGGCAACACGGTGCGGTGGTGTTGTCTGCCAGGCTTGCCACCATACAGTGGGCCACAAAGTGGTGAAAGACCTAGTGTATACTGGGCAGCGAGCAGTTCCAGGAAACTGAGGTGATTGTAGGCCACACAAGGTTCCCATTTGGCACCCACACACAAACCTTGGGGTTGAACTCCCCCATCCCCACAGGGATGCATCCATGGTAAGGTCAGTTCAGGGCTGGGTCTGGAGTTTCCCATGTAGGGAAATCAGCCCGTGCACAGGTAACATGAACCATTGAGACTGGGGCTGCCACAGCAAAATGGAAATGTTTGAGGAACCACAGCTGAAGTGGCCTCATCTGTAGTCTAGCGAAGACAAGTACTGCTGTGGCAGCAGCCATCAGACCCAAGAGCTGCTGGATCTGCCATGCTAACGCACCTCCCTGTGTTCTATCAGTTGGATGAGAGCGATAATGCCTCCCACCCTTGGAGGGAGAAAGGTTCGACATACAGTCAAATCCAAAATTGCTCCAATAAACTGGATTCTCAATGACGGGAGGACCATTGACCTTTTTGAGGTTCATCCTCAGGCCCAACGCATTAAGAGTAATCAGCATTGAATCAACATGGTTGAACAGGGTTTCCTTGGAGCTTGCTACCAACAACCCATCGTCTGAGAATGGAAAGATCCATACACTCTGAAGGAGGAGGTACGCCACGATGACAAGCGTCATGTCTGTAAAGACTCTGGGCACTGTTAAGAGCCCAAAAGGGAGGCCTTTGTACAGAAAAAGGCTCTCCATGACTGCAAGATGCAAAACTACCTGTGAGATGGGTGGATATTCATATGAGAATATGTGTCCGGCAAATCCAGGGTCACCATCCAACACCTTCGCAGAGAAGGGAAGAAGACGTAATAATGTTGCCGTACAGAATTCCCGATAGTAGATAAACTGGTTGAGTCCCCCGAGATCCATAACAAGATGGAATCCTCTGTCCTATTATGGGGACGGTAAAATAACAGGAGTAGAACTTGTGCTGACGATGCGCCATCAGACCTGGTTCTGTAGCAGCCTTTGGAGAAGGTTCTGAATTCCTTCCAGGAGCGGAGTGGATGGTGGATTAATATGAAGTTGGGGGCAGAGGTGCCTGGAATAATTCTAAGGGGTACAGGAGTCAAAGGCTCTGCTTGGAAGCTTTCAAAGTCTCAGCCACAAGCTGAGAAATGGAGGACAAATTTGATGTGTGCCCATAAGGGTGGGAAGGTACAGTGGGTGAGCAAAGCCACTGTGTTTCCAGAGATTACTTAAGAGAGGGTTCGGGAGACTTCGACCTGGATGGATTAGGAGCTGATGTGACTCCTAAATTGCCCAACATCTGTATTTTGTCAAGATCTTGCAGGGCCGTAGCAGTCATGGTGCTGAAAAGGCTCTCACCTTCGAATGGAAGGTTCTGCGGAAGGGCAGTAAAATGCAACCAGGCATGATGTGGTTTGCCATTGCCTGCCTCAGTGTAGCAGCCCTGGCATGCCATGGTAGTTTCCCATCCAAATACTAACCACGGCAAATCCTGCTAGCTTCCAAGATCTAACAAGATCAGGTTAACCTGGGCTGTCCAGGTAAGGGGTTGGAGGATGGTTGCAGAAGTAGTGTTTTGGCAGCCGCATCCAATGTGTGCTGAGCTGCATTGAGTTGATGCTTAGTCAGAAGCATTCCCTTCTTTGAAACCTGCGAGCCAGACAGTTAGAGGCCTCAGGGGGGTAGCAAGAAATTCAGATATCTGCTCCCAGAGAGCAAACTGATAACTCCCCATACATGCCATGTAGATTGAGGTCTCGATGCCGTAAACTCCCGCAAACAATCGACTGCATCTATCCTTGAAGGAAGAGGTGTCACGACAGAATTAGGGCTAAGGTGGGTAAACAGGAGCTCAGCACCCCACTCCTGCACCTCACATTGCATGATCTACCCTCTGACTCGAGATGGGGGTAGATGCCGGGTAGAGGTGACTATCTGGACAATATTGAACACGGAATCTGTCACAGTGGGCGGAGAGTGCACCATAGACAGAGTGAGCGTGTTAGCCATCTATTCAGCAAAAACCCTCCAAGGATTTAAGGTCTTCTGAAGGGAGATTGAGAGATCACTGCCCACTTGTTAAGGTGGCACAGGTTCCAATGGGGGATCGGAGTTTTTGTCTCTTGATTGGAAAGAAGTGTGTGGAGAAGTGGAGAGCTCAGACAGCTCAGAAAGACATAGGCAGCATTGGTACCAATGGAACTGGAATCAATGGATCTTAAAATTAGAAATAGCTGGGTGCAATGGCTTGGGAGGTTTGCCCATTGCCCTTGATGGTTGGGGCCTCGCAAACTCCAGTTTTGAAGGAGGATCTTGATACCAGGAGGGTAGACTGATGGTCCCATTCCCTAGTGAGGGTGGGAATCATGGCATACCACCCATAAAAGGATGGGCCCCATACCAGTATCGCCACAGCCCTTGGTCCCTGGGGGAGGCGGTGGTTGTGTGTGTATTGGTGCCGATGGCTGTTCTCGAGCATCAGCTTGGGGCAGTGATGGATAGACCAAAAGGCTTCGGCTCTGCAGTTGTTGTGCCAGTTTTCAACACTGGAGGACCAGGAGATCTGTGAGAAGTCCACATCCTGCTCTGATGGCGAGCTGGATAGGACACTGCAAAGGTCCTTGAGGCTGCTCTCAGCACAGAGAGTCAAGTGAAGTAGCCCCCATAGGATTCGGTGCTGTGGCCCTCAGAGAGATCAGTGGAGTTTGCACAGGGGGAGTTATCTTATGCTTTTTTAGCTTGACGGGCTGAGTGTCCTTGCCTTCCCTGCATTATGGAGGGAGTATAGGCATCGGAAGAAGATGCCTGGACCGAGCGTATCAGCATCGGGCATTCAACATCTATATGTGTTGGTATCAGGAACCAGTCAATGCTGAGGTGGCAGTTGACATTGACACATGTCCTGAAGTGTCCTGATGACATTGGTGAAAACGCGAACTCCGAAACGCGATGCAAAGTCTGGCAGCTCTGTTGTTCCTTGTCTGCCAGAGAACTCTGCACAAGGAGCAGAAGAGTCCACTCAGTGCAATTCCCTGAGGCACGAAAAAACAAAGTGAGTGTGCATCTGGGGGGGGGGGTGACCTTTACTGCTGCCCAAAGACACTGTTAAAGAAACCCTGCCTCTTGGCCATAGGCTGGGCAGGGGAACACACCATAGAGTCTGTAGAAACAGAGTCCTTTCACTTAACAAAATAAACAAAAAGAAAAAATGAGGAACAGGCCTAGAGCCCATTTTTTTTACCGACTGAAGCAGAGAAAATGCTACCAGCATGGTGGTCAGAAGAAAAACTGGCAGGATTGTCATGCCCCTCACTTAGCCTTGCACAGTGGGGCCGGCGCATGACGGGGGAGCAGGCACGAAAATCCCTTTCGCTCTCAAGAGAACCAATGGAGGTTGGCGCAGGTACACTATATCCCAGAGGTGTGATGCACAGAGACCACAAAGAAGATCAATAGTTCTATGTGTTGGAAAGGTTGTGGACAAGAAGGGACTTACCTGCACTGCTGGTGGACTTGCCCAAAGATCCAACAGTTTTGGAAAGACGTAAAACAAATTGAGGTCATCACAGCACAAAACATTACTTTCTCACCAGAAATTTTCTTACTAAACCAGTGGGGCAACTCCATCCAGAGCCACAGGAAAGAACTCTTCTCAACTGACATACAAACATGTCCCTTCAGAAGCAGAAAATCTTACAGTCGACTTTGATCATATTCTAGGTTGTGGCAGAAACTCCTGAAGCATTGCTGGATTGAAGTTTGCTGGATGGCATATTAAAAGCCATTTAACCATAAATGTTTACAGTGGACTATAAGTGCCCCCTCCCCATTCTTTCTCCCTTTCTGTTACATCAAGGTGATCTGATCAGGAGTTCATCTCACACAGAACTGAGTTCAAACAAGGTATGTTCACTAGAGAGGACTCAGCATGCCTACTTAATACAGGCTTGGTATGATAAAGAGATGCAGGATCCTGTCATTAACACTCAGGAAGGAGAGGGGATGGGCTTCTTTTATGAAGACAAATTTAACCAACCTGCCAGGAAGGGGAAAGATCAATGGTTATTTTGATATCCTGAGATGGGCCAGAAAGATGTACTTTTATTTGATTTGGAGAAAGGATGCTGAGCAGTACATGTGGGACCCACTCCTAATTTCATGATAGGGCAAAGTAAAAGCCTTCCAGCTGGGACAGGTCTTGATCCCCTGTGAGAAGTATGAAACAAAGGTCCAGGGAACTGAGAGCAATGAAATGAAGTCTGTCTTGACCAGCCTTCGTTATTCACGGTTCCAGTGGGATTGTGTCCATTCCTGGGAAGGGAATGTCAAGTAACATCAGTAACTGTACAACTTAGTCTCTGGTTTTTTTTTTTTTTTTTAAGTTCTGTAACACCCTGAAGTGTTTTGATATAGTTTTCAATGTCATTATGCTCTAGTGAACTGAGATTGTATTTAGGTGACTAAAGATATTTTCCTTTTAAAAATGTCAGATTGTGGTCAGATATCTCACCCAGGGCACCTGAATGCTCATCTGTGCAATAGACCAGAAACTTCTGACTGGGCTACAGACATTTAACTGGCTAGTGAGGAAGGTAGGTGTGAAGCAGTTCCCATGAACATGCACTCACCAAGCCTCTATTTCTGTCTTTAACGAATGGTAGAGAAATAAAGGGCAGAGCTTGGGTGGTGGCAGCTAACAAAGTAAGGAGAGTGAAGAAGGAGGGATGGGGGAAAAGAAATCCTCTCTCTTATGCACAGATTCCCCTACACTTTTGGGGCTAAAAAACTGCAAATAGGCAACTGGGAAATTTTGAAGCCAAGGAAACTGTGGATCAAGGAACTAAGTGGACAGCACTACCAAAAACAGGTCTCTCTACCATTTGTACCCACCCTTCTTTGAAGGAACACAACACAACTCTTCTGTCCTCTATTTTATCCTCAGAATAACTGTGTGAGGGATGTTAAGCTTAGCACGTAATTAGCCCAAGGTCTTCCAACAAGCTTTATGGATTTGGACCCTGATCTCCCAGGACCTAACTAAACACTATGCCATACTAGCCATGGCAGGGGGATTAGATTAGAAATGAACTAACCAACCAAATCTTGGGCTCCAGTTTTAAACAAGATGGGACAGACTAGAAATTCAAATATATTAAATAGACGTATTTTGTTGTGTATACCTCATCTCCTCTCCTTTGCCAATTCATTTCATGGGAGTAATAGGCCTTGGGCATGAAATATCATCCAATTTCGGAGTTGGAAGGCAAACATCTCATTCAAATTATAGCCCTTTGAAAGATCATACTAATTTACAGCCTCTTTTGTATCAGTTTTAATCTCTAGGTAGAACTTTCACCAATAAACAGGTTTTGTAAGTTTTAGAACACAGTAAAGTTAACATACTTTTTCATACTTTATATATCCTATTATTTTCAGGACAATTTTAACTTAATTATAATAATTGTTTAAAATTATCCATAGAAAAGCCATGTGTAATGATTTCATGTTTTGGTGTGTGTGTTTCTTTAAATGTTTAGTTTGACTGCAGTAATGTAAGGAGAGTGATCAAGGGAGATGAGTGTGATGTGACTGGCTGATGACTGAGAGTGTGGAAGGAGAGGTGTCTCTGAGGTGATTCTGTGTTTTTTTGGAGAGACAAGTGTGGAGAGTTTTAGAGTTTAGCCTGTATGGCAGGAGAAGCAGTTTGAGTCTATCCTGTGTGGCCAAGATAAACCGTTTAGCCTGTGTGGCTAAGAAAGGCAGAGTTGAGCTTTGTTGTTTTGAGAGACAGTGTGTGACACCAAGCTTTATCAGTTATATCTATAAGTTCCTTTCTTCAACAACTGTTCAAAAATACCCAGAAATCTATTTTGTTCTTTTATAAATAAATCATTATTTGTTTAAACTTATCTCAGCAGTCAGAACAGTTCTTCCTCAGGGCCAGACACAGGGTCATTCTACCAGAATAGATTTGGAATATTTAATTTCTGGTGGCAGCAGTAATCTTCCAAGTTTATGTGAATAGAGTGTGTTTTAAAGGAAAAACAGTACCCCCTTAAGGAGGATGCTACACCATGTTTCTACTGTTTCCTTGTGCAGAAGTCTTGAATCTTGACAAGTTTTCAAAAACAAGTTACACTCTGTAGAGCATTATAGGAGCAAAATGATTCAGTTGGCTTTTTTGAATGTTTCTAACTGAAAACAAATACAATAGAAGATAATGAGTCAATTTGTTCTGCAGCCACCATTCTCATAGGGCTTTCCTCTTTCCTGATGTGCCACATATTTTAGAAATCTCAAAGAATGGTGTGTTTGTTTGGTAAACATGTGCAGAGATATTATAAATGAATTTCTTACAACTTCAAGCAGGTAGCCTAGGTGAAAACAACTTCTGCATTGGCTAAACTATAGCTGTCTCATTTATTTCTCCCCTCCATCTAGCCTGACTATCAGTATATCATAAATAGCTCAAGATCCAGCAAGGACCGTTTGTTGGACAAACACATTCATTGCCTTTAAGGATTACCAATGCAAAATTAGGTTGCTGGACTATGTGCCAGTCACCTAGTAATTACAGTGTAACAGCTCGAAAATGGTGATTTAATTCTTCTAGTGTACTATAGGGTTGCCTCCCTATCTGTATATACAAATCACATATCACTGCTTTTATAGGTGCTCCTTTTTTAAAAAAAAAAAACTTCTTTTTATTTATTTTAACATATCATACAGCTACTTGGATACAATAACAAGAGTAGATTCATGTGTAAACATATTCATATATCAGAAACTGTTGTATAATCTAATAAAATGATCTAACATAAATAACCATTCGAATCTTAAACAGGTAGATCCTCATATAAATGCAAAGAATTTTAATCTATTGAATGTTGGTTTGTAGTTTGTCATATTGACTGTATTATTTCTAACTATTGTTGAACCTGCAGGAGTGAGTTAACCTCATTTCACCGTGTCAACCAGTCATGGAAATTAGAATTAGATGGGAGTATGCTATGTGTTGTTAAGCAAAAAAAATAAGTAGACTCAAATCTGTATATGTATGTTACTGAAGACTCAGCTCAGTCTATTGTGCTTCCCATAACTTGTGCCATGTGTGAAGCATTGGTGGTTCTGATGATTTCCAGCAAGATGCAATCGTCAGCCATGCAGTTGCAAGAAGGATAGAGGTCAGGTCTTTCCTTCTATTACTCATTGACTCATCCCAATGGTTTAAAAGTAGAATTTCCGGTTTAAAGGTAAGATTTTGTGTTGTGATTTCATCAATTATATTTTTTACATCTTTCCAGGAGTGGAGAATCTTCGGGCAACTCCACCAGCAGTGCAAATAAGTACCAGTGTGTCCGCATCCTTTCCAGCATGAAGAGTTGTTATTTATGTTTATCTTATTCAGCTGCTGAGGGGTCCTGTACCACCTCGAGGTAAGTTTGAAATATTGCAATCTGATGTTATATATGCCAGAGGTGCTGGCTGGTGAGGTCCAGACTGTGTCCCAATTTGTTTCCTGCCATTGCACCTCTAGGTCTTCTTCCCATCGAATCTGATGCCTCATCTTCAGTTGGTTGCCATCAGTAATGACTATTTTGTAGAGTCTGGATAGTAGGCCCTTTGGGGAGTCTGGGTAAGTCTTGAGGATTTTTGCTAGGTTGGTTAAGTCTCTCTGTATTGCTCCTGCTTCTGTTAGGTGCTTTATAAGGTTTTTTAGTTGTAAATACTGATGCCAAGGGACTCTCTTTCCTATTTTTTGCTCAAAGTATTGCTTTTCTTGAATTTTCCCTCTGAATACTAAGTTGCATGAATGTCTGAAATTTGCCATTTTCCAGCCCTCAAAGGCATCCGGTACCCTACCTGGCCTGAACCTATCTTGATACGTGTAAGCAGACATCACTGATATCCTGGTTGGGAGAAGTTTTTTGTTTTTATCCCATGTTTTAATCGCCATGGAAAGTAGTGGATTCTTTTTGCAGGATCTGGGTCTTACATTAGGTCTGATCTAGAAGATTTCCTGGAGATCGAATGGAGCTGTGTAACTTGATTCTGTTTGCATCCACTGCCTCTGCTGGACCTTATGTTGCATTTGAACAATATGGGAAAGAATCACCGCTTGATGGTATACTTCTAAATGCGGAAAATCAAGTCCTTTTTTTGCTGGTCTGTACAGCAGCTTGTTATTAATTCTCAATTGTTTACCATCCCAAAGAAAGTTTATCAAAGTCATTTGCCACAAGTGTAAGTCTTTTTTAGTGATGAAAATAGGTAGCATCCTAAAGAGAAATAAGAATTTAGGTAGTACAAAACTCTTAATTATGTGCATTCTGTCAGATAAGAATAGTTTCAGCAATTTCAAATTATTAAAGTCTGCTTTGGTTTTTGTATGTAAGGTAATTAAATTTGGCTAAGTCTTTAATTCTAATCGGCACAAATACACCTCCTGGGCCACTTGAAGGGATCATCTTTTCATATTTTCAATATGGTTGGTTGCTTTATATGGATTGGATATATTTCTGATTTTGTGTGTTTAATTTTTAACCTGGAGATGGCACCAAAATCTGTTAGTGTTTGAAGTAGTGCTTGAAGTAGTATTGAAGAGAAGGTGATCCTTTTTGCAATAAATATCTGCTAATGCCCTGACCTGGATAGTCCAGGAAAGCCCGGTCTCTTCAGATCTTGTAAGCTAAGCAGGGCCAACCCTGGCAAGTATTTGGATGGGAGACCTTCAAAGAATACCAGATCCAGGAGGCAGAGGCAGGCTATCAAGCCACTTTCTGAACATCCTCCATGCCCCAGTAGGAGTCACCAGAAGTTGCTATGACTTCCAGGCATAGGCACGCACACGCACACAAGCAAACACCCCCTCCAAGTACTTGCTACTGATCTTTCCATCCCAAATATGAAAATTCTTCATTCTGGAAGCCGAAATCAGCAATACTGTATTGATTGCTTGATATTTATTTAAACTATAATTATTGCTAACAATTGCTGTTTTCATTTATGTCACTGCAATTTAAGGCAATTTCTCACATTAGGAATAGTGCATATCAACATGGGGCAGATGCTGGTCAAAACTACCTGAGAAGTATAAGGGATGCACATTCTGCAAAAAAGATGTTACATTTATATCTTTTAAAGACTAATCTAAAAGCATTATAGGTGCACAACTAAAAAAATATATGTGATAGCACATATTTGTTCTGCATTCTTAACAATATAGTTTCAATTACTACCTTAAAAAATGGAACATGGAAACTTTGCAGAATCATCATGCACATTCAACTGTATCTGTAGACAAAATGTTTAAAAATGCTGTCACTGTGGCCAAGAATCATGCTCCTCCAAAAATGTGTTTAAGGTCATATTTTCCATAAAGTGGCCTGATTCTTGTTGCCAAAGATGAGGTACTCTACCTACAACTACCATTAAGGCCTCATTTTGAAGATGAAAGTCACTTTAAAAATGTAATAGTGTGCCACAATGAGCAATATAGTCAAATATTTACAGGAAAGTTTTCAGATCTTCAGAATCTCCCAAGCCTGTTATCTCCTGTGTGCAAGTAAATCCAGTAATTACTGTTGCTACATAGATTCACCTGTTAGCGATTTATTCACTCACCCTGTTTTAGGCTGCCAACTTTCTAAAAGAGGCAAAATCACCCCACTTCTGCCCCTCCCCCTCAGGATGTGTACAGGGTACTATAATATTCAAAATACATTTGTTTGAAAATGTGTCCAAGAGATAGTAGCCTTGACCATTTTGCTATCATCTGAGCAGCAGGCCTTGAGTCAGCGAGGCAGCAAGAAGAGAGCAAGAGTAGCTAAGGGCACACATTCAACAGTGGCTGGGAGAGATCACCCTACATGCTTGCTGTCTAAATGCAGTCTGAAAGGATCCACAGACAACGTCCAGCAGATTATACGTCTGGAGGACTGTATTGTACTTAGATTGCCAGTTGGCGTCTTTCAAGCTTTCAGAGAAACAAAGGCTGGCAAGAATGTCTGCTGGAGCCCTTTTCAATCTGTGCCAATAGTTAAAAATTTATAAGCGCAAGCCCAAAAGGAGGGAAGACCCACTTCAGCCCTCAACAGCACAGCTGGAGTGTTTAGGGAAAGTTCTAACAGCCTTTTTAGAAAAAGATTTTGAACTTGCTCCAAGTTTATGATCAGGGAATCATTCCATTCCCAAACCACGACACCGTATAGAAGTTGGAAAAGCTTTAGGGCTGGTTCTCCCCATGCTATTCAACATCTATGTGAAGCCCTTAGGAAAACTTGGTTTTGCAATAGAGTGCCATTAATATGCTAATGACACCACATTCTAAATCTCTTTATCTAAATCACCTGGACACATGGTAAAGACTCTGAAACAATGTCTGATGGCTCTACTGAAATGGCTAAATGTAAACAACTGAAATGGAACCCTGACAAGACTTTGGTAATGTTGGTTGGGAAGGCTCAGGTCCTGAGAGCCACGGTGCTTCCCAATTTTTGGTGGGGTCTAGCTGACTGTTGTTGACTTGGTTAAAAGCCTAGGGATGATAGACTAACTTTATTGCTGGAGAAGCGAGCTGATGCAGCTGCAAAAAAAATCCACTTTGCCTGGAAGATAGCCCCCTATCTTGACTATGCTGACTTGGCCATGTGGATCCATGCTATGGTTACCTCAAGACTAGACTACTGCAGTTGGTACAGAATGCTATGGCCTGGCTATCAGATGCCAACCTGAATATGCATATCACGCCCTTTCTGCAGGCACTCTGTAAGTCACCGATCAGTTACCAGGTTCAAAAGCCCTTAAAGGCATTGCTGCCACATATCTGCACAACCACTTCTCCTGCTATGTTCTGTCGTTAACAGTTCCACTTATCTGAGCAAAGCTTTTTGAAGGTGCTACCCTGCAAACAAGTAACATCGGTAATTGGCCATCATGCACATTGTCAGTGGAGGCTCTTACACTGTGGAACAGTCTACCACAGGCTATCAGGAAGCCCCATACATTGCTATCAATTGTATAAAACAGGATGGTTTAGGAGGTAATTTTTATCACAGATAAAATCTTTTCTACACTGATTGTCTTGTTGTCTAAAACAGATACATTTGTATGTATTTTTTTTGCCTACTCTACAATCCCAAATCAACTTCATTATTTTGTCTTACTTGGAATCTTTGTTGTTAGATTTATATATTAGCATATCTTGTAATCCACTCACTGATAGCTTAATGCGATCATATTTTGTAATCTGCTTACTGATTGGGTTAAAGTTTTTATCATACTAGTAATCTTCTCTGGGTCCCAGAGAGAAATGTGAACTATCAGTCAATAATATCATGCTCAACTATCATTTATGAACCAGTGGTTCCCAACCATTTCTGGTATGGTGACCCACAAATCCAAATTAACTTGCTATGGTGGCCCACTTTAAGAAAAAGAGCTTGCATAAATCAATAAAACTACAAAAGCCTAGAACCCATTTCCACTGGCTTCACAACCCACTTTTTATGACTGCTCTGCTGTATTCTGTATTTTGTAATGGCCAGTGGCTTAACACAATAAACCTATTGATTGAACCCACTTTTGGGTCAATACCCATTGGTTGGACAATGCTGATTTAAACTACTGCAACCTCCCTTTTGGTAGCCTTTCCTCTTATTTTGAACATGTTCACAACAACTTTAGTAAGATTTTTTGTTTTCCCCCTTCACAAACTGCTGCACCAGCTCCATGTTGCTTTTCACACTGCATTCATCCCCTGCAGGTTTTGCTTCTAAGACAATTGGGCCTTACACCTGTCACTACATATGAGAAATACAATCCTGCCTACAAGCCTGACTTGGCTTGCTCATCTTTTTGTATGGATTGTACATTTGAGAAGGTGCTTTTAGCTCACCTAAAAAGGTGAGTCATAGAGAAGAGAATCTCTTAGGCAGGAAGGGGATAAAATATTCAGGGCACTGGAGATGAAAACCAGCACTGTTAAAACCCAGTGATCATAGCTTGTACACCCATGTTTGATTTCTGTCTAACTGATGACTGGCAGATGAATTAGTGAACCAACTCCACTGAAAAATATTGCATGTGATGACAGATGCAAGTTTGATCTGTGATATTAAATCTATGATAGTCCATTTATTTGATGTTGAAACCATGCAAGAGTCAACCACCTTTTAGGAGAGCTAAAATCTCAAAGAATTTGTATAATATACTTCCTGGGTGAAGGTAGGCCACCACATTCTGCATGATCTGAAGATACTAGAGATGATGGACAGAGCACTAGCCTTGAAGTTATGCAGTCATGAATTATAACAGCTAGCTCTAAATCTGAATTTTAAAAAACATAAAAGTTTTGCTAATGTTGATCAGATGTGACCTTAGACATGACATTGGGAAAATGTATGATGTTCAACAAGACTTTTGTAAGGATAAGTATATGCTGGAGTTTTGATATCAGATATGTTAAAGTGCAGTCAAGTTGCAGCTAACTTATGGCAACCCTATAGGCTTTTCTAGGCAAAAGAAGTTCAGAGGTGATTTGCTATTGCTTCTGTTAAGTTCTTTGAAAGGAGACCTCACCAAGGAGATAAAACCAATGACACTTTATTGTAACTCCATAAACAGCAATGACCTTCGAACAGCTGTGGTTGCCAGCAAGAAAGAAACCGAGACTAGGAATGCACATGAACCAAGAAATGAATTGTGGTTCAAGCATAAACCAGGATGGTTCACAGTCCATTTTGAACCAGTTCGTTTGGTCGCGTCATTCCTGAATTCAAAAACAAACCACCTTTTTTCCGTGGAAGTTCATTTGGTTCATCAGAGCGCTTCATTCTCCAGACAGCCTGGCACCAATTCAGTCAATTCCTAGGCAGTACTGGGGTGGACATGTGGAGAGCCCTAGAAACAACCATAGCAAATGTCCATAGCTTGATTGGCACTCTGGGAGCCAACCACGGAACTCCCATTCTTCTCTATGGGAGCAGATTGTATATATATCTATACCACACCCTGAGACTCAGCTGCTTTCACTTTGCAGCAGGAAGAGAGAGGAATTAGTTGTCATGTGAGAGTGAGTTAGGAAAAATTGCTTGCTGTGTGGCTGATTTAAAGGAAGACTACAGCTGAGCTTTCCTGGGGGCACTCGCTTTTTTTGGGGGGTGCTATAACTCAGACATCCCAAATCCAATTTTTGCCAAACTTGGAAGGCAGGTAGAGGACAGCCTGCTAAAGATTAACTATGAGATTGGCATTTCTAACTCATGAGGGGACTGTTCTACCACCTCCTGAACTCACAAGCTGAATGAACTATGAACCGGTTCAGGAAACAGGAAAAGTTCGTGAAAGTCAACCCTGCGTAGCTTCCAAGATCTGATGAGATTGGGCTAGCCTGGGCCATCTATAATTAAATATATTCATTGGAAATAAACCACACCAATCTCAGATGGATTTACAAATAAGTATGCTTAGGACTGCAACCCAAGACTTCAGTTCTAGATATACTTCTACTTTCATTTACTCATGCACAGATGGTATACAACTGCTGCTAACTAACATCCAAAGTAAGATGAATAGTTAAGAAAGATATGGACCTCTCTACTGTGGTGTCTCATCTGTGGCATTATCTCCTAGGAACTGTTCACTTAGAGTCTATTCTTCTGAGTTTTCAGTGCCCTATGAAGACCTTTCTGTCCTCCTAGGCCATTATTGCTTGTTGCCAACACATTGGGTTTTAAATTATGCTTTTGCAGAGTTTTGTTGTTGCCCTCGTGATTGTTTCTTTTTAGTTGAGAGCTTTTGGTTTACTTTTTTGATTGTTTAGGTATATATATATATATATATATATATATATATATATATATACACATATACATACATACATACATACATATATATATATATATATATATATATATACACATTCTGTAAACTGTCCTGAGAACTATCCAACGACAGAACATAGACCTATATTAATTAAACTACCGCTAGAATCACAGAACAGTATTGTTTTGAAAAATTATTATGGTTTGATAGAAGCTTCTGGATCAAATATGGCAACTTGTAAAGTTAGATGAAATAATTCAATTCGAGAATTCAACATATTTTTATTCAAAACATACATGTTTTCCAGCTTCTAAATGCAGATTTTACAGAAAGATGTTTTAAGAAAAGGGGATAATTACCAACGTAGGCTGCAATTTACATTACTAAGGCATTTAGGCTTAAAAATGTGTTGCACCTTTATTGGGCAACAGGACTGAGTATGTATGTCTGTACACAAGGGAATGTGGTTGGAATCTATACAAAGCTATAGATTATTTTTACAATCCCATACTTTTTTTTTTTTGTATCGGTATCTCAATATATTGTTCCACAGTAAACTAAAATAAAACAGAAATTCCCAAACTTTATCCAAAATTTTAAAAGTTGTTCACAGAACAGCAATAGTATTCTACTCTTCAAGAGTTTCCAAACAGTGACAACACTAATGGTGCACACAAAACCAGAGATCTGCCTGGAGATTGTCCCCTCTTATGCAATGAGACTCAAGTAAGAGAAACATTTGTCTGGAAAGGCACAGTGAAAACAGGTTTGAATGCTCAGGGTACAACAGGAATCATCGACAACAGGTTGAGAGTTTATGGGAACTTTTTGTTATTATAACACAGTTGCTCACACAAAATAAAAAATGCTTCTGTTGATTTGTCTTGGCAACTCCAATACATCAATGGTGATAACAGTGTAACAGCTTTGTTCCCATCTGACAGAAAATAATGGCAGTTCTGCAAAGCAAATGTTAAACATGACCGTATGTATTTATTAGTTCCGCAGTGTTTTGACAGATTAGAAGGGATGCAATTTAAAGGATGCTGACACGCTCACTGAGGGCTTTCATCTCCGCTTCTTCCGGCTCAGGATTTTCACTGTGGTTAGCACTTGGACTGATAAGGTGTGCTGGATACTGCAAGCCATTTTCCCCTGCATACTGTTCCCACCGCGAATCGTCACTCTCATGGGTGATGTAACGTTCTCCTATTTTACATTCAAGCTCTCTTAAATCTAGCCAGGTTTGGTAGTCCTTTAGGGGACAAAACATAATCTGTTTAATTACATTAAACTACCACAAATGCTTGTTCTTTCTTCATATTCTAATGGGATGTATCTTATGTTACTTTTTCAAGACTCAGGCATACTCCTGCAAGTTGTTTTTTTGGAACAAGTGAAATCCCTTTTAAGACCATGCTGTACACAGAATGTAATGCAGCACTAAAGAATAATAAGTGATTAATAATGCTGTCACAATATATACACACATTTTTCAAGGATACATTATTTTTTTGTCCATATTCAGTATGTCATGTTGCACTGTTTAAGAGTTCATTGTTTTATAACATTCAACTGGATAACCAATCCTATCCTGTCTGTATGAGACTGTTTTTCCCCAAATAATATATTTTCTTTTATTGAAAAAAATGTTTTCTAAGTTCACTCAGATGGCAAAAACTAAGACATATATGCTATATAGTACAGGGTACAGCAGTTTAAAGCCCTCTCACTCTAATATTGGCCAGTATCATAGCATCTGTGTGTGGAAAGCACACAGAGTTTTCCCATTTTTGCCTCTATCATCAGCTCCTTCCAACCCTCCAAAGACCACTGTTGGGATCAAAGGATCTGCACAGAGGATCAGCAATGAGGGACTGGAGGGTGGAAAGACAATGGAATAAAATTGCTGCTTTTCCTCAGCGGAGCTGTGCATGCAAGAAGAGGAAGGAGGAAAAAAGAGCCATTTCAACTCCTTGTTCCTCTCTCCTCCAGGCCCCACAACCCACATGGCTGTTCCTCTGTAAGGGTGTCATGACCTCAGGACTAATCCCTCTAGGGATCATAAACAGCTACAGCAAAAGAAAGGAATGTAGAAAAACTATACCTTCTGCACACTAAATGGTAGGATACTGCCCACCGGGTAGATTCATAACTTTGCTTGTAAGAAACTAAGACATTTATACTTCTAATAAGTATATCAAGAGTACAAGTTTAGGTTATAAACTATACATTCTATGTTGTGAAAAAAGTAAAATAAGTAAGTTCTGTACTTTACTTTTTTTTTTATTTGAAGATTTTATTAGTGCCTTTCTACCTACAGGAACTCAAGGTGGCTTACAATGTAAATAATAATAAAATAAATACAATATATGAAATACCTAAATGCCGGTTAAAATAAATAATTTTAAATTGCTGATAAGCAGTTAATTCTTAATTAGATGAAAAAATCCATGTAGCAGGAATATAAAAAAATCCTCCTGTGTACACTGCATACACTGTTCTATTTCACTGCCCACTTCCATGTCAGCTCAAACAAGCTACTAATTGGGAGGAGAAGTGTAGCGTGAAGAAACTAAATGTGAGCAGGCACATGCATATGATTAAAAGACTTTTAAGTTTTTTCTTGGCTTTGGTGGCTATATGTTTTTCACCAGCCTCAATACAGAGCCTGTAACTCTTGTTGAGTTCCAGATACCTGTGTTTTAGGATAGGTGCACCAGGCACAAAAGCACTGACTGATTCTGCTAGAGGACTAAAAACGCAGAGAAGGTGAAAGGCATGAAATTTAACAGCATTACCTGTAACCATGGGTGGCTTAAGGTCTTGTCCACACTGTAACGTTTTCTCATTTTCACTTGCAGCAGATTATTTATGAGATCAATAGCTGGGGGAAATATAATTACAGAAAATGTCACTGACAATACCTCCTTGAACTTCAGTATAGAACAAAACTTCAAGACACAACTAATCATCTTTCATTTATAAAATCCATGCTACTTGCGATGGCCTGATTTTTAAAAAACATTTGGTGTATATTAAGTTATAAACTAGTTATTCAAAGAATGAGCATACAAAGAAATCAGAGATAATAAAGAACTTAAGCAAGACAAACAACTTTGACAATAAAAAGATGAATATACAACCATCTCAGTACTACTCTGCCATCTGGAATTCAACGATGCTTTTGATTTTTGTCTCCAGAAATTCCCACTGCCAAACAAGTAAGCTGTTTTGTTTTGTTTTTAGCTTGTTTAGAGTATAGAAAGTGAAATGAAGCTCCAGGTACATGTATGGTGTATGTATGGGGATATAATGGTGTGAATTCTTAGGCTGGAAGAAGGCTTCAAACTTCGCTGAGTAGAGTAGCTGGATCCACCCCATCCATTCTTTGGATCCTGGACAGTATGGCTTGGAACCTCAGTCTTGTGCCTGCTTCACTTATCCATTGTGGATGCAGTCCTCTGAACACTAGGCACTGACACTTATGCAAGAGCAATATCTTTCCAGGAGCTGAAAAATTCCTAGCACCAGAGAAATGGGATCAACAGTGAAGGACAACCACCTATACAGCAAATGAAGAGGGCACGAGCAAGGCTTAGGCCAGAACTTTTCCCTTAACTGCGTCAATTGGTGAAGGAGATCCATATGTACACATGGAGCTCTGGATCAAGGTAATGATTCTTGAGACCTCTATCTTTTTATCTAGATTTTTTTCCTGGCAGCAGGTTTCTGGCATTTTAAAATGGGGATAGAAAGATTACTTTATACAAAGTGCATATGCACAGTCATGTATCTCTACAATGTTCATACTAACTCAGACTGCTAAATAACCAAACCACCATCTCTCCTACAATCTCAAACTGGTCATCAAGCAGCTATGATGATAAGAATCCTTACTAATGGAAAATTTGCTGATTAACAAGGTCATCTGAATGTACAAAGCTGCTTTACACAGAATCAGGACAATTGTCTGCCTGACTGCCAAATACTCTTCAAGCGCTGTTGTCCAAGATTCTTTTATGCTGGAGATGGTGAATAATGACTCTGTTACTGAGCTATGGGCCTTCATATAAGATACTAAAGGATTTTGATGCATAATTTTCACTTGAATTCAGTAAATAAGCATCTGATATATATAAAAGCCCTAGCATACTGGCACTTTCCAGCTGTCCCATTGGCTGTGCTGTGTGCTCCATCAGCCACTGGCCCATCAACCACTACTCAAGATTACTTGCATGCTGTTCTGGTTTTGGCAACTTGCTGGACGGGTGTGCTCCATTGTGCTCCGATGTGAGCACCCCATAATCACGGTGGTTCCGGGTGCCCCCAAAGCCCTTGGAGGGGGCTCGTAGCCTGGGGCGCTAGGTATGCCTCTTCCAAGGCGACGGCTGAGGAATTGAGGCTCCTCTTCACCCTGATAGGTCCCGCTGCTGCAAGACCAGTAAGGAGGCAGAGGCGCATGCCAGACTGAGCGAGCAAGCGATCCAGTGCTTTGATGTCCTCCCTACCTTTTGAAGTAACTCGTGGAATGATCTGTGAGTGTGAACTTCTCTGTAACTAATCAAGTGTTCAAGTGGATAACTGCTCCAAAGCCCCATGCCGATGCGGAGGAGGGGAAGGACTCAACCCCCCCCGGAAAAAGCTATAATGTATGAGCAACCGTGAGGGGCAGAGTGACGGTTTTAATTGGAAAAGCGCTAATTAGTTGAGCATCATGCAGAATAATACAAACCGCACAGAATTTATAGACTTTCAGAGGGTTAAACAGACTTCCTTCTGTGTAAACAATGTCGCTGTGAGGAGATACCTTCTCCAGGAACTGACAGCTCAGTGATGTCGACTCTTAGACTGGAAGTAAACACTGACTTTCCTAACATGTTGGCTACAGCACTGCGCCCTCTGCTGGACCAGATGACTAACCTTAACAGTAATTTTGATGCTCTCCAGAAGCAGCTGAAAGAAACTACTACAAGAACAGAAGAAACAGTTAAGGCGCTTAAAGAAGTTGATGCTAAGGCTAATTTGATCAATCAGAGACTGGAGGTCATAGAAAAAGAGAGGATTTCTGACAAGGAACAGTTGTTATGGCTACAAATAGAAAAATCATTATATATCCTGAGGTTTCAGGGTATCCCAGAGCAGAAAGGGGGAGAACTTAAAAGATATTTTAAGTGAAGCTTTGGCACCAGTGGCAGATCTTAAAGCGGAATCTTTACAAAGCGACAAGGATATGGTCTGTTGAACCTATCCAGACTTCATTAAGAAAAATAAACTGCCTGGTGAAGTATTTGTTAAGTTTTCCAAGAGATCAATGAGAGATACAATCTTGAAAGCGACTAATGGGATAACCCTGAAAATCAAAGGTGAAGAGACAAGAGTTTTAAGACATTCCATTTGAGATAAGGAAATGGAGGAGTACAAAAATCTAACTACTTTACTACAACAAAATTCCACCCACTTCAGATGGATATTTCCAGAAAGACTTATCTCCAACTACAAAGAGAAAAAAGAGAAGATTGATTCTGTTTCAAAAGCAAAGGCGTTCTTGGAGCAACATCAAACAACAGCGAAAGAAAAAAGGAAAGCAAAGGATAACAACAAAACAGAAGAAAACAGTGAACATGGATCGGGAAGCAATGGAAGTACTTTGGGCAGTCTCTCAGAAGATTCTGAATCTGAAAAAGGGGCAGCAGCTCCTAAAGGCCTCAAAGTTAAATTAAACTATGATAAAAACAAGCGCAGGAGATAAAAATGTGTTGTGTAGTTTAATACTGAAAGCCTTACTTTCTTTTTATATATAAGAAAGTAGGATGCACCTATTCCGGCTAATCATGCTTGTATTAGTTTGATCTCGAAATGATAATCAGTAACATTCCTTTTTTAATTTCTTAATTGTGGGAAGACTATCAAGATATCATTACAATTAATGTATTAGGATCCTTGCCTTAGCCTTGTATTTTAGTTTAGTTTTCCCTTTTTCCTTATCCTTTGTAGTTTGTGTAGTGAAAAAAGCAATAAAAAAGTTATATATATATATATATATATATACATAAAGATTACTCGCATGCCATTGGCTGGGTGATGGCTCCATTTCTCTTTCCCTCCCACTGCCGGCTTGGTTACTTCTCTGTCTGAATAAACTGCCAAAATGGCTGTCTCTCCTGATGAAGATGTTTCTACTGCTGCTTGGCTCCTCTGTGTCTGGCTGGCTACTGAGGTGGGCCAGTGGCTGTCAAACCATTCTCTTTTCCTGCCATGCAGCTCACTTTCCCCTCAGGAGCTGTTGCTAGAGATGGAATGCTGGAGTCAGAGGGGGAGATAATGGTATGTTGATGGCTGACTGGGAAGGAGATAGGGTTGCCACCTCCAGGTTGGAAAATTCCTGGAGATTTAAGGGGTGTAACCTGGAGAGGGTGGGGTTTGGGAAGGGGTGGGACCACAGACAGGTACAATGGCATAGACTCCACCCTCCAAATGAGCCATTTCCTCCTGGGGAACCACTGTTACCAATCTACAAGTGAGGACTGGAGATCACTCAGAATTACAACTTGTCTTCAGGTGGCAAAGATCATTTCCCCTGGAGAAAATGGTGGACTCTGTGTCATTATACCCTGCTGAGATCGCCACAGCAAATTGACGCTGAGTGCCCAAGGACGGAGCACCTGCCCGAAGCCTCTTTCTAGAGCTTGTTGTATTTATTTCTACAATGGGCCTTATTCCTAGTCTAGTATAATGCTGAAGAAGATTAATATTAACCTGCCAGAATCTTGTATAAATCAGGGTGGTATATTTCACAAATTGCTGGATTCATACAATAGTATAGGACTATGGCTTATGTTTGGAAAACCATAATTTTCAGGTACTGTGCTCTCTTTGATAGTGCAGCGGATATAAAACATTTCCTGAAGCTTTGTTTTCCATTCCAGTTCATTTGGAAAACAGTTTTTTCTGTCAAAGAATGTATGCAGCAAAGGCACAAAAAATTGTGAACACCACAGGTTTCTACAAATATAATGACAGACCTCTGGAATAACTTGCCTTGAGTGTCAACCAATTTTCTTACTAGATACATTTGATGGATTAGAATGGCTTTGAATGGAATATTCCTGTTCAGTGTAATGAGGGCAAGCTAAAGTTCTTACACTGATATGCAACTCTTTCTATTAGCAATCATACATTTATTCTCATTATAACAAGGAATACTGCCATACTTTAAAGAAACAGAAGGCGTCTCTATAAAACACAAGGCACTAATAAAATAAGTACATCTCACTGAATTTCTGAAAGCCCTTAAACAATTTAAAAAAATCCTGTGCTGGTATCATGATAAACTCCATCATTAAGGGTTTTCCCCCCATAAATGGCACAGAAACAGAGACGTTGTGGGAGTCAACAAAATAATTATGCATGCAAGCACATAGACTCATACAGTTAGTCTTGGACTTAAGTCTGTATTTGTTAGAAAATAATTGTGTGTTCTGGTGTGAGACATAGGAAGGTAGGTAAGGCACAAGTGAGGCACAGAAGAATACCTCAGACAGCCCACAGAAGAACTTCTCATGAAAGCAGAGGCTTATGCTCCAAAAGTATGTGAAAAATGCAAGCTGCCAATTAAGACAAGAATTTTTATGTTTCAGTCAAATTAGACTTCCTCAGTGGCTCTACGGACACAATACAGTTTGCAAACCATAGATCAGAAGGTCACTTACAATCAGTATGCATGCATATCATTTCAAACACTGGCAGCAAACACACATGCCTGAGTACTTTCATGTTTGTCTATCAGCTATCTGTACTGAACACCACAGAAGCAAGCTCAAGAGAATTTTGCAAGCAGTTTGTGATGCAGATAGAAAACTGGTGATGTGGAGATGTGAGGTTCTTTCACCTCTATTGATCACTGCCACAATATAAATCTTAGCTTTAAATTAAGAGTTACCTTTTTCAAGCACTTCATTAACACAAGCAAGAGCTTTATTTGTCTAGATGGCATTTTCCTTGTCTGTATATGGTTTCAAGCATTTCTCTTTGCAACCTAATGCCCAATGAATATCCTAACTCACTGTGCAGTTCTGGGGAACTACTGATAATATCACAGCAGAAGCCATATGAAATATTTGCAGGAATAAGGAACTGCTCTCCCATTTTCCTTAGTGGAATACTGTGCATAAGAAATTTTTTCTGACTCTGCACCATTAACTACTTGTGTTCCAAGCTCCAGATATTGTGAACAGTAATCAGATTCTATCAAAATGTGTAGCATGATTAAATATACCCTAGAAGGGGATTTGTGTGGGTATGTGATAGAATGGAATGGCACCAAAATTGTACACATTCTAAAGAGGTAGCCATGTTGCCTGTTGCTAGCAAAACAAATACCAAAGAGCCATCCATGTTGTTTGTTGCTACTAGTGTAGTGGCCCTTCCAATCTAACAAATTAGTGTGCCATGAGATTTCAGAAGCCAGAGTTCATTTTGTCAGGTTATATAAAGCATTACACTGATGTTAACAACTAATGCTGTTAATGGGGGGGGGAGGGTTAAACCACCCAGTATATCCAGATTTATCTCTATTCCTCTTAAACATGTGCATGAAACACACACACACACAAACTGTTCTAACATTACCCAACAAAAATAAGCATTTAATACTAATTCAACAATAAACCGGAGTTCTGTTCGCCAAATGAACTTGCCAAGAAATAAAGTTTTCAAGAATTAATTATACTGGATACTGATTTTTATATAAAATCACATCAATAAGTGGCCATAAAAGTTTGATTTTTTGTAAGTAAGTGTGTACTAAAATGAAAAAGTAATACCTTCATGAGAAATTTCTTTCCAAGGATTGGGTGGGTACATGAAAGCAGCATTTTGGATTTGATCATGAATGTCCTCATCTTCGTTGAATGGAAATGTACCACTAAGGCTGACATAGATAATGACCCCCACAGACCACATATCTAGTGATCTGTTATAACCTTTGTTTCTCAGAACTTCAGGGGCAAGATAGGCTGGTGTGCCCACAACTGAACGCCTGAATGACTTCTCTCCAATGATACGGGCAAAACCAAAATCACAAAGCTTCACCTGTTTGGTACAAAGGTTAACAAGGTAAGCATGTTATAAATAACATCTGTATGTTTTTTTTTTTACTCTGATGTTTTCATCCATGTTTAAAGGCCCAAAGTGTTACAACATGTGCAAACAAATGGCTTCTGCGTTCAAAGAGTATATATTCCATGCAGTGATTGATTTGTGCTCCCTGTTTACAATTTAATAGCTGAATGCATGTTCCTGCATGGTGATATAAACAGCTGACCCTTTTCCACATAAACTGGCCAAGCAAGCTTTAAGCTAAGCACCATCACCTTCTGCAATATCCTGTATACAAGTCACAATGAGCCAACTGGAAATGTATGTTAGCTTTACTATATTTTAACAGACCTTTCAGTATTATCTGATGGGCCCTCTCAATTGACTGATAAAAGAATGGTTCCTGCAAGAAGTCTATGAATCTGCTGGCAAGACCCTCTAATGGCAAAGGCAGGGGCAAGGCATGTCTAACCTGCTTGGTGTCTCCAACACTGGCTGCATCTGTGTCTCTATTACTCTACTGTGAGCCATAGGTATGGCAATAATAGTGCAATCTGAACACAAAAAAATGGTTACTAATATTTATATGCCCCCCTGCAATCTCTGATTTAGAAAATAAAATAAATTGGAATAAGTTGACATGATATTCTAGTCCTGAAAGCTGATTATAATGGTTATAATGGCAGTATAGGACCCAGTGAGTTGGTTAGGAAAGATCTAATGAATTACATAGATGCAACTCAGAGACTCTCCAAAGATCAAGGGATCAATTCAGCTAGGATTAATTTTATAGTACTTGCTAAAAGATTTGGCTTGAGGATTGTGAATTACTCAGAAATCTTTGATAATTCAGGAGAATATACTTTGGTGACCTCCAATGGAGCTAATGTAGCAGATTTACTATATGGTGTCCAGAAATTGTTCAAAACTGTTAGCAAAACAGTAACTGGCAATTGTCCTGACATTGACCATATGTCACTGCTTCTTTTACTTAATTCCTCAGTGACAATCCATCTACACATTAGGCAAACCACCTTAAATTCAGACTTGGAGGACTGAGCAAGAGAATTAAGTGGACCAACAAGGCTGCCCAATGAGAAATGAGACGATTTCACATGTGACCAGGGCTTGCACAGTTCAAGCTACAGGTGAAAATCATGAACGTGCATATTACAATTTTTACAGATACAAAGAGGTGCAAGAGCATCTAGTAAGTTAAATGTCTTTTTAACAATAAGGGCTATAGAAAGGATTCTTGAAAAGTGCCTAAATCACAGCTGGAAACTTCTATCATACTAAAGAGAGACAATTTCTCACTTATTTATTTTCTGAAAAACCAATCTTTTAAAAATATTAAGCACAAAGCACTTTTGGTAACTATGCTTCATTTTCATAGATGGCTGATTATATCTGTTCAAAGTGAATTATTTCTACTTGCCTGGGGGAAAGGATCAGCTGATGCCAGTAATACATTTTCTGGTTTCAGATCACAATGAACAATGTTTTTAAAATGCAGATGTCGCAAGGCAACCAGGATCTATAAGAAAACAAATCAACTATACTATAACTTACTTTGTGTAATATTTACTGATGCTCTAATGTGTCTCCTGGATGTAAGACAAAACACCAGCAAGTACAAAGACTACAGTTGTATTAAAGTGATCTTTTATTTTATGTTCCCATTCAAAATCATGTAAACACATGAAGACAAAATATGAGAGGGTCAGTGCTGCTGAACAGGTCCCCTAGTACAGCAATATCTCACATTTATCATGAAGCAATCCAGTAACAGTACATCAGGCTTATGCATGGTCTCCTGTTGTTGAGAGGAAGAACAACTCAGAAAATTCTTTCCTGATCATCTAGTTCAGAGGACGAAAAAGAAAAGAATGCACCCTGTAATGTGAACTATAGGCAGAATAATTTTACAAACTTTTTGGATTGCTCAGAAGCAGTGCCACATAGCAGTGCGTGCCAAATTACACAAACCTGGATAAAGTCTCAAAGCAGATGAGAATATTTAAAGGTAAAGGTAAAGGTTCCCTTGCTCGAAAGCCAGTCAAATCCGACTCTAGGGTTGCGGTGCTCATCTCCGTTTCAAAGCCTGAAGAGCCAGCGCTGTCCGAAGATGTTTCCGTGGTCATGTGGCCGGCATGACTAAACACCAAGGTGCACGGAACGCTGTTACCTTCCCACCGAAGTGGTACCTGTTTATCTACTTGCAATTTCTTGCTTTCGAACTGCTAGGTTGGCAGGAGCTGGAACTAGAGACAGGAGCTCACCCCGTCATGCGGCACCCGGGTCTCGAACTGCTGAACTACTGACCTTCCACAGCCTGCAGTTCAGTGTCTTAACCACTTGAGCCACCGCAGCTCCTTGAGAATATTTATGGAACAATTAAAAAAACAACAACCTCAAAATGAGCTAATTTATGCTACACCAGAAACTCAAGATTTGATAACACATGCCGGTATGAATGCTGCCTACAAGAATATGAACATCACTGCCACCCACCCTGGTTTGGAGATGTGCAATTTGGCAAGTCTCCTGCACACTTTTGAAGTGGATAGGAGAGGGATCCACCAGAAATATGCATGCTATCTGTACTTGCCTTGCAGTTTTTGGTGGGTGCAGCAGTTTTTGGTGGGGTGCAGTCCTGCTTCCATACATGGATGGAGTCCACATTGTAGACCATGATTAACCTTTAAAATCTTACACTGAGCTGTCCTGAATATAGCCTAGCACTGGACTTTAATATTTGGGTCTGAGGCCTCCACAAATGGAGCAATACATTTTACTCCATTAGCAATGAGTTTTATTTCCTTTCCCTTCTGCCAGAGCTCCTGGCACCCTTAGAAAAAACATTGCTGAGGGTCAGCGGATCCACTAGATCAATATCCCAAGCAGCACAGAGGGGCTGCAGCAAGAGTGATGAGTCAGTCAAAATCACTATTCACTTTTCTGTGACCTGAACCTGAAGAATTAATTACTTAAGGGTTGTTCATATATAGCTTTCACTTACAGATCCCTCTTCTTGCTGCAGTCTTCTGTATCAAATGGTATATATTTTAGAGCAGGGGTCCCCAACCTTTCTGAGCCTGTGAGCATCATTAGAATTCTTACACAGGGTGGTGGATGCAACCACAAAATGACTGCCGCAGAAGACAGAGCCACATACACAGAGGAAGCCTATGTGCAGGGGAAAAGAGGGGTAATTAAAAAAAAAGGAGTGAGAGAGAATAAAATACACACTGTGATGGCAGCTGCCACTTAAAAAATGTTATATTAATCTGCACAGCCGATCAGATCTTCAGTGGCCAATCAGAAGACCTGTTAGGTAAGAGCTCCACCTGGCCTCACACACATTTTTAAAAAACACTTGGTTGGTGCCAAGAAAGGTGTCAGTGGGTGCCACGGAGCCTACAGGCACCACATTGGGGATCCCTATTCTAAATGGTCCCCCAGTCATCCTCATCAACTTTAGGGAGGATGCCATGGGCTCTGGCAGAAGGGGAAGATGGAAAAAATAACTCCCCCAAACTCATTATATTAACGGAAGCTTTGGATTCAACTGTAACTTTTTCTTAGCTCCTCTGTGATGAAGAAGTACAGAGAAACTACTGAGAAAGTTACAGTCCAAGATTAATTTGACATACATAAACTGTACTTAGTAATATGGTAAGCCCCAATATCTTTCCAGTTCAGTATCTCAACTATCAAGCTCACTCTTAGTTCTTCCTTCAGTAATACTCTCTCTTTCTCTGTATGTCTCAACAAACCTTGGCTTGCACTGGACTCTGTCATCCATATCAAGGGTATATCTGAAGATATTTTTAAAACTTGTAAGTGAATATCTCTGTAAAAGAAACATAACATCTGACATTCCTTAATGGCTCTTACCTGTGTAATTAAGAACTTAGTTATTCGCTCTGGCAGCCTTCCCTTTTCACTTGACAAGATCATTTCCAGCATGTCTCCATGGAGCTTCTCCATAACAACAAACACTCTTTCTGGTGTCTCGAACATGCATTCCAGATTTACAACCCCGGGGTGATGCAGATTCTATTATTAAAGATCAACATTATTTGAATGAGCTCTATTTGTCTAGATCCAAAGACACAGCTTAGGAAACATAAGGGTATAACCTTTCATTTCTCAAGCCCTTTGGCTCTAGCTCAAACACAACCAAACAGAAAGGGCTAGTAGCAATATGCTATGCCTATAAAGCACAATAGTGCTTATAACCATCTGAAAAGTTTGATTTTTAAAAGGCTACAGGTGGCATTATTGTTCAGATGCATCTAGTTTTCTGCTCTTGGATCTAAAATCATATACCTCTTGTATGAATGAAAAGAGATTATTGTTTTAATAGTTATTATAAAAATTATGAATATAGCCATAATTCAGTTCAGAGTTCAAAATAAGGGAATATGAAACACTTCACAATATATTACTGCTTGATGTGTAGGGACAGACAAAAGGATCCCTTAATATCCACTGATTAGCCATCTATCAAAATAATAATGGTGTAAGATTATCTTAAAAGTACATGCCATTTTTCCTACTTCTGATTATGCTCATTAGCAAGTCACTAACATTTTGGTTTAAAAGTTCCTGTATTTAAAGCAGATTAGATATTATTTCAAAGACATATCACTTGAGAATTTTATCCCAAGATTCAATGCATAATTAGTTACATAGTTTTCTACCGCTGAAACCTGTTCTCAGTGAGTTTTATTGCCCTGCTCTAAATTAAATACATACAGGATATAATTGGTAATTAAATAAAAGATACCTGTAAAATTGCAACCTCATTACGAAGTTGGCTTTCTTGCTTAGTTGGAAATCTCAGTTTGTCAATGATTTTAATTGCTACATCTCTTCCTGTTTTGCGATGTTTTCCTGTTTGATGAAAAATATGCCAATTAACATGATCAGCTCTCAGAAGCTTCACCTTTCTAGAGCTCAAGTTTGCTGTTTTTATACAAAACCTAACTGTCAAGCTCTCATCTGAAAGAAAAATATTCTAAGCAATTCGGGTATTTTTGTTTGGGTTCATGAAATCTTTGTACATGTTTAAAAATAATACAAAATGCACAGTGTTTTAAGATACAGTGTCACAAGAAATGCCTCACTGACCGTAAGCAGAGCTGTGTTGAGCACTGTAGGGTTTTATTCACAGCCTTGAATTATTATGCATGCAAATTATACATTGTGGTTTACAAGACAGGATTCCTGCTATTATAGATAATAGCACTGAATATCATTCCAGGTCAGAGGCTGAACAATCAAAGCAACTGGGAGGCAATTGTCTCTTGGACTATGTCTTCTAGGCCTTTCCTACTATAACCAAAATCTACAATTAGTGGCACAAAAGAGTACAGTCAAACATATGATCCTGGTGAGGTAGAGGCGTGGGCCAAATGACACAGGCTGTCATTCACATTTGACACAGATATGCTGGGAAGGAGGGGAGACTACATTTGACACTCAGTTGCATGTAGTTTGTCCATGACACTTTTAATTTTTAATATGACAAAGACATGGAGGACACTGGTGGATGGGATCCTTAGCATCTTCAATGAATGCTGTCTTCAACTACCCATCTCCAATCTGCAGTGGATGAAATGCAAGTACTTGAACATTTTCCCTTGGTGCCAGATGGAAGTTTGGTAGAGGATTTTTAACAATCCCTCCCCCTTGTCCCCAAAAAATCAAAGCAGGGGTTGATGTTCCATTTCTTTGTGGGGGCCCCACATGTATAGTTTGTAAAACAAAAACGACATTGAAACACACTGCACATCTCATATTGTTTGGCCACAGACCAGGCATGCAAATCAGGAGTGTCAAAATGAATGGGTTTTTAGCCACTGTTCACAGTTCTGAGCAGCCTGATTTACACCATTATAGGAGGGAAAGCTCAGAAAACCTATTAGGCTCTTCCCCAAAAAGCACCGAGTATGCAAGAATGTAGGCACTCTCTTCAAATGAAGGTACAATTGAACCTCTAATCTCCTTCCCTGACTTCAAAGTCTTAACCTCCAGTCTTATTCAGATCAGAAGTCCCCACTGGATGCAAAGGGAATGAGGACCAAAAAAAAAACCCCCACCACCCCTAGCAAGCCACATTTTATGTACTTTGCAAAATAGGGGGGGAAAACATACAAAAAGTGCTAGAAACTGCTGTTTTAAGGTTGAAAAACATTTATCCTTTAAAAAAAATCTGCTTGACTTCTTGAAAAGATGATCTAATTGCCAGTATAGGCATTTAGGAAATTTCTTGGAATCTGTAAACATTTTTGTCACATTACTGATGCATTTAAGTAGAACTAAAGCAAATTAAACAGCAAGATGAAAAGAAAACAGACTAGAGTCAGGACTTAGTGCCACTAATATATTGCCCAGATGCATGGGGCAAGGAAATCTGGGTTATACTTTCTAACCACTATACAATTACCTAAGTATAGATTACTATCATAGCATGAATTATTAAAAATAGATTACATGACCCAGCATGAATTATTTCCCCAGACACAGTCTATAAGATTATGCCACTTTAGCCAATGAGCGCTCAGGTGGTCTGTGGCAAGCAGCAGGGAGACAGAGAAGGCCAAAATTACAAGTACAAGGAAAATATAATAGCTGGTGATATGAAGAATGGGGTGGATAAGAGAACCAAAGTGGAAAAATAACTTCTGCTTCTGAGAGAACCTTAACATCCAAAAGAGGACATGTTGCTGGCTGTTTTCCTCAATATCACAAACCAAGAAAGTGCAGGCTGAGATTATGGAACTGCCATGTTATGTCTCTTTTCTTCTCTCTCTACTACATTCCTATGATTTATAAAAGTCTTGCTTTATCATGAACCTAAATATCTGAGGCATTACAATTCTTCCCTGTTTTCAAAGCCACTGTGCTTCTCACCTCCATAAACAATTCCAAACTGTCCTGATCCCAGTACCTCATCTGGAAAGATCTGGTAAACTGTACTGATATCCTGTTGATACAAATATAATGCATGTTAAGCACAAGAGTATGGACACAAAGCTAAAATTTAAATTGCACAGCTGAAGCTAAAGCACCAGGTAAAGATGCCATGAGATTCTGTGCAAACATAATGGAAGTTATGTTCTATTCAGGCAGAATCACTGCAGATTTCTCATGTTACTCACCAATTCATCGTAAGTTCTGCCAGCTATGGAAACCCTTCTGACAAGCTGTGGTTCTTACTAAACTAGGTGGTACTATGTCTTTGAAGAGGTCTCAGGTTTTTACACACACAATTACATTACTGAGAATGTAATACAACCTACAGGATTCTACAAAGCCAGTCAGTGATGTAGGTCAGGTCTTTCCCATGGAAGACTGCAATGGTATTTGATAATTCATTTGTTCCTCCTATCCATATGTGTCTGTGGCACTATGGGGGGAAAGGGCCAGCTCTGCAATGTGCACATTTTGATTTCTGTAGAACCCTAAGGTATGATCCAATGATTTCATCAAGCTCCATTAGATTTAGAGGGCTCTTCTAAGACCCAGTAAGGGCAACAGATCATTGGGAGGAATCCCAAAGACAAATGAAAAGGAAAGTAGGATTTTAGCATAATTCCATGTAAAGCTTCTGCTTTCTGGATTTTTTTTTTTAGAGTAAAATCATGTGGTTTCACTTTCACATGCGTTTAGGTTTGATCAGGGGTCTTTTTGTAGAAAAACAGCTGCAGGAGCTAATGAGCTATTAGGCTATTAGTATGTGCCATGCCCCCTGACATCACCGGAAGTGATGTCAGAAGGGGAAGCAAAAGAGGAGGAGGCATCTTCAAAAGCCTCCCCTTCCCTTCCCCAGCTGGTCTGGGTGGGGGAGCTAAGAGAGAAGGGGTTTAAAGTTTAAACTCCTTCTCATGAGAGTTGGGCCACAGAAGGAGGAAAGAGGGAAGGAAAGAGAGAGAGTAGAAGGAAGGAAAGAGGGAAGGAAAGAGGGAAAGAAAGAGAGGGAAAGGGGAGGAAAAGAAAGAGAGGGAAGAAGGCGGGAAAGGGAGGAAAGGAGGGAAAGGAGGAAAAAGAGAAGAGAAGAAGGTGGGAAAGAAAGAAAGAGAGAAGAGAAGAAGGAGGGAAAGAGGAAAAAGAGAGAAGGAAAGGAAGGAATGAAAGAAATTCGGCGGCGATTCGGCCCCATTATATCCTATGGGCCATTGAAGTCAATGGTTAAAACATAGGGTATATTCTGGGGGCTGGAGGGGAGGGGTTTGAGGGAGAAGCTCCAAACTCACAGGGTAGCTGATGGAGCCTCTCCCCAAGATACCCACCAAGTTTCGAGAACATTGGACCAGGGGGTCCAATTCTATGGGCCCCAAACAAGTTGCCCCTATTCCCTCCAATGTTCTCTGTGGTGGTAAAAAAGTAACTTGGGGTATCTTGGGGAGAGGCTCCATCAGCTACCCTGTGAGTTTGGAGCCTCTCTCTCAAACCCCCTCCCCTCCAGCCCCTAGAATATACTCTATGTTTTCACCATTGACTTCAATGGCCCATAGGATATAATGGAGCTGAAATTGACATTCAGCCGCCTGAAAGATTCCCCAGGAGGCCGGCTGGGGGCAGGGCTTGGCTCCTGAGCTCCCGGAGCTGTGCTCCGGTGCGCTCACCCCCGAAAGACCCCTGGGTTTGATGCATGTTTGTTCAAAGAACAATTACACAGGTATAACTTTAGTGTAGGGTGGCCAAAGAGAAAACAACTGTACATTGAAGGAACAATAAAAGTGTTCTGAATGTTATTCTCAATGGCTTTTTTTTAAGCTTCTGGAAAGAAAATGGCCAAAGAGACATCCTCTTAACGTTTTTCAAACAGATCAATGAACCTGCAAGCTGTGCACTTATCATGTTTGGCACCTACACTCAGAACACTTACCACATTTTCTTGGACCTGGCAATTTGATACTGAAATACTGATGGATATATTTCCTAGAAAGAAAAGTACAGTAATTATTGTGTATGTGTGTTTGTGCCTGTGCACAGGTATAAAATAAGCTTCATTTGAACACTCACAAACAGCCCAGTCTATGGCACAATTAAGACAGCAATGATTGCTTTCTCTAACCATAATTGTTTTTTTCTGACCACTGGGTAATTTATGCAGTGATTTCACAGTAAGCTGGGGGTGGGGTTTTGGAGAACAGATAAAGCATTCATTTCACTGACCATATACATGGAAAGCCTGTCAGATTCAGAATTTATTATTTATTTGTTTCAATTTATATTCCACCCTCCCTGCAAGCAGGCTCAGGGCAGATCACAGAACAAATCAAGACATCATAAAATCACAATACTTTATTAAATATAAAAACAATTAAAACAATATAAAAGAACATATATTAAAACAGGTCACACTATTCCAGGAGTGGCCAAACTGCAGCTTGGAAGCCGCATGTGGCTCTTTCACACAGTCTAAATTAATGCTAATAAAAAGCAAATTTGCATATTTTTCAATAAAAATGTGTGTGTAATATCTGTTTGTGTCTTGTGGCTCTCAGACATCTGATGTTTATTCTGTGTGGCTGTTACGTTAAGCAAGTTTGGCTACCCCTGCACTATTCATATGCATAGATTTCAGTGGTGTTGGAGCCAATGAATCTACTGCTTGGTCTATTTCACACCACAGCTATAAACATATATTGCACTAAAAGCAGTTGGGTAACGGTAGTGAAACTGAGGTATTTACCATTCTCTGTAAACTGGCACCTCAGGTCAGTGGTGAAGAAGGATTAGAATGTGGCTTAGTTATCCTACTTTTAGGCCTAGCCACTATAATATGCCACCCAAAGGACCTGTCATTTAGTTCAGGGTAGCAGGATTTAAGATAAGTAGTTAAATAAAGTAGTATCCCAAATCTGCGACCTATGAAGACCTATCACAGAGCAAATAACTCTTTTAGCTTTGCAATCTCTAGTCTTATCTCCATATCAATGCCATATTACCAATATATTAACTAAAAGATTATGTAATAATGTGAGGTAAACTGGCCGTTTTTACCTAAAAGATATGTGACCCGCAGCCAAAGACTTGGATGATAAATTCCAGTAAGTTCTGTGCTTCTTGTTTACATCTTTGAGTTTAGCCTCCAAAATTTCCTATAATTAATCACAATAGAATTCTATTGTCTCCCAAAAGAAGGGCTCTGCGGTAAGTGGTGGGAGAAGCCTTGGATTGTCACTACTCTATCAGTGAAAAACAGAAAGGAAACCCTGTGGCAAGAATTGAACACAAGGGACCACAGGTTCTGGCAAAAGAAATGTAAGTCAATAATCAGGCATGCAAAAAGAAATTTTGAGAAGCAGATTGCTAAAAGCATCATGACTCCCACCTTGTGGATTGGCCTGCCTGAGGAGGTCATGAAAACTCCTGCTCTCCTGGGCTTCTACCAACTATGCAAAACTGAACTATTCAAGAGGGCTTTTCTGCACAGGTAATCAGGCTGCACAGCACAAATGGATAAATGCTCAGGACTTGTGGTCTTGTCTCTTGTATACAGCATATTGTAATCACAATCCTATTATGTAACTTCTGTACCACTTAATATGTTATATTAACACTTATATTATGCTCCTGTTCTTTCTGGTGGTTTCTAGTCTTTTAACATCCTAATGCATTAATTATTGACTATCCCATCCTGTTGATTGTACTGATTCACTATGTGTAATCCGCCTTGAGTCCATCTGAGAAAAGCACACTATAAATAACATAAATAAATAAAATTTAAATATAATCAGAGCAGGAAACCAGCCAAAGAAGCAGTTGCATTCCTGGATGACAAAGTAATAAATAGATTGCTAAAGGAAGATGGGGAGGTGGCAGAGAAGCTCAAAGAATTTTTTACTTCTGTGTTCACTGTGGAATGTGTGGGGCACATATCCCTTCCACAGCCACTACTTTTAGGAAAAGGGGATGACGAATTGAGTCAAATTGAGGTGATAAGAGATCAAGCTCTAGACCTGTTGGGGAAATTAAAAACTGATAAGTCTCCAGTTCCTGATGGCATACACCTAGGAGTTCTTAGGGAACTCAAATGAGAAATCGTTGATCTAGTGACCCATATATGTAACCTCTGTCTGCTGTTGGGCATCCAGTCTGACTCAAGACCAGAAGATCTGGATCTGGCATTACAAGCCATAGCTGGGTGGCTTAGGCTGAACCAACTGAAATTGAATCCGACAAAGACTGAGGTCCTGTGCCTGAGTTGGGGTGGTGTGGGGTTAGAGATCGCACTCCCAACCTTTGATGGGGCACCATTGGCCAACATCAGAGGTTAGGAGTTTGGGAGTGCTTTGGATGCCTCCTTAATGATGGCAGTCCAGGTAGCAGCCACTGCCAAGTTGGCCTTTTACCATCTTCAGCTGATTAGGCAGTTGTCTCTCTTCCTCGAATGTGATGACATGGCAACAGTGACCCATACAATGGTCACCTTGAGACTAGACTACTGCAATGCTCTTTTCATAGGGCTGCCTTTGTCCCAAATCCAGAAGCTACAGCTGGTGCAGAAAGCGGTGGCCAGGCTGCTAGTGGTTTCCCTTGGAGGGAGTACATTCAGCCTGTGATGAAAGCACGGCACTGGCTACCTATAGCATACTGGGTTCATTTCAAGGTGCTGGTTCTTACCTATAAAGCCCTATATGGCCAGGGGCCTGCATACCACCTTTCCCCGTATGTTTCCCAGAAAGTACTGTGGTCTGGATCACAAAATCTCCTTGTCCTCCCTGGCCTTAAAGATGTCAGGCTGACTACAACTAGGGCTAGTGCTTTCTTGGTGGTGGCTCTGCTTTGGTGAAATGAGCTCCTTGGAGACATCCCGGTCCTGTGGGATTTATCACAATTCTACAGGGCCTGCAAGACGGAGCTCTTCTGCCAATTAAAATTGCCCCACATCAACTGAATAACTTATGCCCTATAACCCACTCTTGGCTTCCTGCTTTAACATCTGTGCCTACACTAAGGAACGATGTGCTAAGAAGCCAAACACCAGCTGTATATTTATTGCTGACCAAATTCCCCCATTGTGGCTGATAAGGACAGTCTTTTTGTCATTGTGTATAAGTTAAGTAGCACCTTCTGAATTTGTTTTTATGATTTTGTTTTAATTGTTTTAATATTTTTATGATGCCAATGGGCCCGTAAGCCATCCTGAGCCTGCTTTGGAGGGGAGGGCAGGGTATTAAATAAATAAATCTATCATTAATTCAGTAACTGTACCAGAAGACTGGAGAGTAGCAAATGTTACAGCAATTTTTAAAAAAGTGTTCAGAGGGGAACCAGAGAATTACAGGCCAGTCAGCCTCACATTTGTCCCAGGCAAGTCAGTAGAAACTGTAATCAAAATAGAATTATTAGGGTCATAAAGGAACAAAGCCTGCTAAGGGAAAATCAGCATGGCTTCTGCAAAAGGAAGCAAACATTTTGGAGTTCTTTGAGAAAGTGAACATGCATGCAAACAACAGTGACCTAGCAGACATTATATACTTGAACTTTCAAAAGGCTTTTGACAAGGTGCCTCACCAAGGACTCCTGACTAGATGGACCACTGTTCTGATCCAGCAGGGCTCCTCTTATGTTCTTAAGAGGGCAGTGATTGACCTAAGCAAAAAATTGCCTGTTGCATGACTAAAGAGGCTAGTGCATCTGATGAGTTGAACAAGTGATAACTTATGGTTTTTTTATCCTATTTCACACAGTGGCCAAATAGATGCCATCCAAAAGCAGGACATGGAGGCCAAGGTTTATCTTCCTTGACTTGGAATTTCATGTCTCCTGCCTTGTTCCCTTCCCCTCGATTCTATCTCTCACTACCTCTGAAAGGTATTCTAACTTTTTAACAGTTTTTCTTCATTTATACCCCACTTTCCCCACCAGTGGAACACAAAGTAGCTCATATCATTCTTCCTTTTTGCATTTTATCCTCTGAGAGCATGTGACTGGCCCAAGGACATGCAACAAACTTCCATAACAGAATGGGGATTTGAACTTTGATCTCACATACTGTAGTCTGCCACTTTAACAACAACATCACACTGGCTCTCTGCCATGCAAGTAACACAGACCCTTTCTCCTCAATACATGTCCTATCTGTGGTGAGGTTTTACCATTACAGTACGATATAGAATAAGCAGGAACAATTATGGGGGATAAATTAGTGAGAAGCATCTCTCTGAAGTATCCAGTAAAAGTGACCACTTGCTTATTTAAAAACAAACAAATTATTGTTCTTACATCTTAAGTCTTTTCCCTATATTGGGACTCGATAAGACAGGCTATTTACTTATGTTGTTACTAAAGTGCATGCACTCTTAGCAGCCATATAAACTTTGCCTTTAGTTAGGCTGACAGAGTCAGATTGCAGCACCATAGAAGGAAAACCCTACATAGATCTTCATCCAGCAAACCTCAAGCCATCAGAGACATCTACACATTAAACAGGATCTAACTTTATGATGTTCTACCAGGGGGGTGGGCTGCGTGTCAAATGTCTTAGGTAGCTTAAAATTGCCTCTCTTTGAACATGTAAAAAGGCTTTGGTTGCTTTTGGTTCCTCAGTAGCTCTTTGAAAAATTTCTGCAGGCTTTGGAAAGGAGTGCTTATGTTCAGCAATATTTCCCCACCCTTCTACACTCAGCTGATCTAGCCTCACTGGTCACTGGCTGTACTACTGTAAAGCATTTTATGCAGGCATTCTTCTGAAGACAACTTGGAAACTTCACATCCTGCAAAATACAACTGCTTAGGAAGTGGACAGATTTAATCATATACTGACAAAGATGAAACAATTGTACTAGCTTCTAGTTTGTTTCTGGTGCTGATCTTTATCTTAAAAACCCTTGTCAATTTGGGTCTCAAGTATCTCAGAAACCATCCTTCCTGGTGGAGAGCAATGGACATGTTCAGATTAGGCCAACAATCTCTCCTCAGCGGGCACTACAACTAGCCTCGGTGAGAGATTGCAGTGCTGAGCGATTTTCTGTAGCTACACTTCAATTATGGAATACCTTTCCAGGATTAATACATTAAATTCCAATCTTCTTCACCTTCAAAAAACTTGTGATATCAATGAGAGGTTGTTTATGTAAGTAATAAAATCTTTAGATTATAAAGCTTGCACAGAGGTGCTGCTTTAATGTGTTTCATTATGGGTGTGTCATAATTAGTGTTATTTCATTTGAATTGTAATTATTTCAAAGACTGTTAAGTGCTTTGATTTTTTTTTTGAGAAGTGGGCTATAAAAGTTTTAAATACATAATGATAAATTACCTGTAAGTTAGGAGGGTGACCAGCGTAGTAGCAAAGGGAGAGACATCCTCACACTTGTTTTAGAAGGAAGCACATTTGTGGCTTACTGGCAGGAGTTAGCATGAAGGGAAGCTAATGGACTTACCCTTTGAAATGCCAGTGACAGGAAACAGATCTCTTGGCTGTGTGCTTGTGGAATCATTATTGTTCCAGAAACACAGCTTTAACAGAGCACTATTAGTTCATATTACTGCCATTATAAGACTTCCTTTGAAAACAATGGGATTTAACTGGCTAGGATGAAGGTAAATTGATAAAACAAAAATTTGCTGTCCTGTTTTCATTTTAAAGGAAGTGATTTAAGCAGAAAGTGTTTCAAAGCTTCTGAGAAATATTTTTTTAAAAAAATATTCTACTAAAGAAAGATCAATAATTTATTTATTATTTTTGTATTTCCTTCATTTATTTACGCCCAATTGGGATCAAAAGCAACTTACATAGTTATCCTCTCTTCTATTTTATAATGCATATTTCTCAATATATCTCAATCCAAGAATGTCAGTTATTACCTCCGGGCTACAAAGCAATTCAATATCCCATTAAAATGACAAAACATTTGAAGATGCTCCTTTTGATACCCATTGGGCCTGGTCTCGTTTCAAACTTTTGACTAGGGCTGATTTTTCAACATAATCACAGAAATAGTGTTCAACCCCCAAAAAACCTATAATGTAAGAAAAGGATTATGGAATAATGTCCATTGAAACATCTTCAGCAGAGAGTTACTAAAACCCACAGACTCTTTACTTTATTCCATATTTTTTCTGATTTTACCAGCTGTAAGCTTACGTACATGCACACTGAATTCATTTGGGTTCATAGTCTTTGCTTCAGGCTCAGAGTAGATTATAGGTCTATAACAACTCACGATATCCAGATTTTAGAGTGACATCTAAAACAGCTTGTAAACTAACAGTTTGTAAACTGTTTGATAGCAACATCTTAAGTAAAAGCTAGAATACCTAAATGTGCTCATGTAGGATCACCCCACTGAGTTAATTTTGCAACTTACACAGAGGGTTGATCCTACACAGTTTTATCTAGTGCCTTATTTTAAAATAGAAACTCACTGACTTACTGTGCAGGCTTGGTCCTGAACCAGTGGATGCCCCTTTAGGAATAACAGGCATGAGGGCATGCTGGATTGCCATCTCCCACATCCGTGCCACATCTGGACCACAACCACTTGTGAGAACACTGTTATTAGCTGGAAGGCTAGGTGGATTTTCAATATTTTCTCCAACATAGTAGACTATGTTCGCTGTGGTTATTTCAAAACAATGTGGATTAGCTCCTTCTGGCAATAGGCTCAAGTTTTTTGCAGGTTCCAGGGATAAAATTTCAGATAGTGGAATTTCCTGGGAAGAATGATAATTATTACTAATTTTAGAACACTTTCCTATAAGCACAGTACTCTATATTAACTCAGTTGCCTATGGGGGACAAGATTGTGCCATGGTCATCAGATAGGCAAAACATTTGCACTGACTCCAGTTAAGCCTTATCCTATAGCTGCAGAGCTGCACTAGTTAGGAATGCTAGTTCTTGGATCTCAGGTTTTAATACCACATCTTACCAAACAATGCTGATTCTTTCCAGCTACCTCAAATACACAGTGAAGATTCTCTGCTTTCTTCCTTTGTATAGGACGCCCCTGTTTGTGAGACAGTAAGTGCATTCACACATCATGACAAACTGGGATTAAACCAAGATCACAGTTTGTTGTCATGTTCACATACTCCCATTGTTCCCAGTTTCACATTTAGAGCTAGGTTTGTTTAGCTCTGCAAACGGGTGTTCTAATCTTGAGTTTGATCTCAGTATAGAATCCCAACTTTCTCAGGCATCCTCATTCAGACATATGGATGAATTGAAGATTAAGGCAGCACCCTGCCAGAAGCAGAGCTGACCCAGCTGAGCTCTGAGAAGGAGTGGGAGATAGAGCTGCTAGAGGGTGAGTTTTTTATTTACTTTCAGCTGAGGTGATTTAGCTGTAAGGGAGTGTTTGGGAGTGTGTGGGTGAGTTATGAGTTGTTGCAGAGTCCTGGCTGCTTGAGAAATTGTGTGAAGGGTCATTGTTTGACTGTAACTGAGTGCCTGAGTGAATTTGAATAGCTGCTGGCCACACCCTCTGCTGGGGGAAGCTTCTATTTAAGGCAGTACCTTGCCAGAGGCATGAGCCAAAGGGCTCTTGGCCTTTGGCTCTTAGACTAGGAATCTGTAAGACTCTATGGCTCTTAGACTAGGGACTCTGTTGACAAGCTCGAGCGTGTCCAAAAGAGGGCAACCAGGATGGTGAGAGAGTTGGAATCCTAGTCTTATGAGGAAAGGCTGAAAGAGCTGAGTATGTTTAGCCTGGGAAAGAGAAGGCTTAGAGGGGACATGATTGCAGTCTTCAAATATTTGAAGGGCTGTCATGTAGAAGATAGAGCAGATCTATTCTTTCTTGCTCCAGATTGCAAGACTAGATCTAATGGGTAGAAATTACAAGGGAGTCGGTACCAGCTAAATATCAGGAGAAACTTCCTAATTGTAAGAGTGGTTGAGCAGTGGAACAGACTGCTTCAGGAGATCTTGTCTCACTAACCTGTTAGTGTTTTTTGAGGGAATGAACAAACATGGGGGGACCCAATAGATATTATTTACCTTGACTTCCGGAAAGCTTTTGATACAGTTCCTCATCAAAGGCTCCTAAGTAAGCGCAATAGTCCTCTTGTGGATCAAAAACTGGCTTATAAATAGGAAACAGAGAGTGAGTATAAATGGGAAACTTTCTCAGTCGAGGGTGGTAAGCAATGGGGTACCACAGGGATCAGTAGTTGGTCTGATGCTTTTTAACTTGTTTATTAACGATTTGGAATTGGGAGTAAGCAGTGAAGTGGCTAAATTTGCAGATGACACAAAGTTGTTCAGGGTGGTGAAAACCAGGGAGGATTGTGAGGCACTCCAAAGGGATCTGTCAAGGATGGGTGAGTGTGCGTCAACGTGGCAAATGGGGTTCAATGTGGCCAAGTGCAAAGTGATGCTCATTGGAGCCAAAAATCCTAAATATAAATACACGATGGGGTCTGAACTGGCAGAGACGGACCAAGAGAGAGATCTTGGAGTCGTAGTAGATAACTCAATAAAAATGTCTAGACAGAGTGTAGCTGCAATAAAGAAGGCCAATGCTATGCTGGGGATTATTAGGATGGGAATTCAAAACAAATCAGCCAGTATCCAGTTTCTGGAAGTCAAGGTAAATAATATCTATTGGGTCCCCCTTGTCCACATGTTTGTTCACTCCCTCAAAAAACACTAACAGGTTAGTGAGACAAGATCTTCCCTTACAGAACCCATGCTGAGTCTGCCCCAATAGTTTTTGTTCATCAATGTGCTTACTAATTCTTTCCTTAATAACAGTTTCCACCAACTTACCCGGTATCGATGTCAGACTGACTGGTCTGTAATTTCCTGGATCTCCCCTAGAGCCCTTTTTAAAGATGGGAGTGACATTAGCTACCTTCCAGTCCTCAGGAATGGAGGCAGATTTTAAAGAAAGATTACATATTTTTGTCAGGAGATCCACAAGTTCACATTTGAATTCTTTCAGAACTCTCAGATGAATGCCATCCGGGCCTGGTGATTTATTAGTTTTTAAATTGTCCAACAGTCATAGGACTTCCTCCCTTGTCACCGCAATCTGATTCAGGTCTTTCAAACCCCCTCCCGAAATCGGTGCTTCTGGAGTGGGCAAACACTTCTCCTCTTCCACAGTGAAGACAGAGGCAAAAAATGCATTCAGCTTCTCAGCCATTTCCCTATCCTGCTTCACTACTCCTTTTACCCCTTGGTCATCCAAGGGCCCCACTGCCTCCCTGGCTGGCTTCCTACTTCTAATGTATTTGAAGAAAGTTTTATTGTTGGCCTTTATGTTTTTTGCGATATGCTCCTCATATTCCCTTTTTGCTTGCCTGATCACAGACTTGCATTTTATTTGCCACAGTCTGTGTTCCTTTTTATCAACCTCACTAAGACTAGCTTTCCACCACTTAAAGGAATCCTTCTTACCTTTTACAGCTTCCATTACTTTATTTGTTAACCATGCAGGCTTTTTTCTATACCTATTTGTGCCTTTCCTAACCTGCAGTATATATTTTTTCTGAGCTTTTAGGATTGTCTTTTTAAATAGTCTCCAAGCTTCCCCAATGGTTTTGTCCTTCTCCACTCTTCCTTTCAATTTCTTCCTCACATGTCCCCTCATACCAGAGAAGTTACCCCTTTTAAAGTTAAAAGTGGCTGCGTCAGTAATTTTGGGCAACTCCCTATCTGTACAAATGTTAAACTCAATGACAGTATGGTCACTGTTCCCAAGCGGTGCAATCACTTTTACACTTGGGTGTTACTTAGGACCAAATCCAGGATCGCCTCTCCCCTGGTAGGATCTGTGACCATCTGTTCCATAGCACAGTCATTGAGAGTGTCTAAAAACTCAATCTCTTTTTCCCGACTAGAACTCATATTGACCCAATCAATGTGTGGGTAGTTAAAGTCACCTATTATGACACAGTTATTCCGTCTAGCCGCTCTCTTTAATTCATTCATCATTTTATAATCCTCCTCGATCTTTTGATCTGGTGGGCGATAACAAACTCCCACTGTTAAGCCTCCTTTTGGACCTACTATTTCAACCCATAGCATTTCCAGAAGCGAATCCAATTTTCTTTCCCTCTCAATCTTACTGGACTGTATACCCTCTCTGACATACAGAGCCACCCCACCTCCAACCCTTCCCCCCTATCCTTCTGATATAATTTATAACCAGGAATCACCGTATCCCACTGATTTTCCTCATCCCACCAAGTTTCTGAAATACCCACAATGTCTATTCCCCACCCCCCAACACCAAGCATTCCAACTTCCCGATTTTACCTCGGAGACTTCTAGCATTTGTGTTTAAACACTTATAGTTTCCCATGTTTGTTAAGCCCACAGCCTTCCTCTTGCTGCCTCGAGACCTTGCCAGGCAGTTCCTATCATTAGCCACAGTCTCAGTGGGCAATTTTAATCCGTTTCCTTGTACAAAAGTAATAGCTACCCCTTCATCTCTTTGAGATGAGCCATCCTAAACCAGAGACTTTTCATCTCCTGTCGGCTTTTCCCCATTATTCAGTTTAAAAACTGCTCTGCCATCTTTTTGATTTTGAGTGCCAGCAGCCTGGTTCCTTCTCGGGACAAGTGGAGACTGTCCCTTTTGTACAGCTCCCTCTTGTCCCCAAAAGCATCCCAGTGCCTAACAAACTTGAACCCTTCCCCCCTACATCATTGTCTCATCCACGCATTGAGACTCCTGATCTGTGCCTGTCTCCCCAGCCCTGCGCGTGGAACAGGTAGCACTTCTGAGAAGGCTACCTTGGAGGTTTCCTGCCCAGCAGCCTAAATTTCTCCTCCAGGACCTCACGACTGCATTTCCTCACATCGTTGGTGCCGACGTGCACCATGACCACTGGCTCTTCCCCAGCACTATCTACCAGCCTATCTAAAACACACGGAATGTCCGCTACCTTCGCACCAGGCAGGCAAGTCACCATACGGTCAGTACGCGGGTTTGCCACCCAGCTGTCTACCTGCCTAAGGATCGAATCATCAGCTACCAAGAGCCCCCCTCCCACCCTTCCCAGGGACGGTTCCTTGGTACGAAAGGATACCTGTTCACCAGCTGAAGAAGAGGTCCCTTCTGAGGGCACATTCCCCTTATCCTCACCATGGTGCCCCATTTCCCCTTGACCCTCATGCTCCCTGGCAGCAGCTGGGCTGCCAGATCCAGAGTGGGACATATCTAACAAGTCCCCGAGAGTCTTCTCCGTGCACCTGTCTCTGCTTCTCCAGGTCAACCACCTTGGCCTCAAGGGAGCAAACTCGCTCCCTGAGAACCAGGAGCTCCTTGCACCGAGCACACACCCAAGACTTCTGACCAGTGGGCAGATAGTCATACATGTGACACTCCATGCAAAATGCCCCCAACCCCCTGCTGGCATTCTGGCTTCATAATTGTTTTTAAACAAATACTTTTATATAACCCCCTTTTAAAACCCTTTGTATTTATATGGTTACTGCTGTAGAAGTCTACTTACCTTACTGGGAACCCAAGGAGCCAAGGTCCCTGGCTTTCTGGCTCTTCCTGGGCTTCTTACAGAGCCCCTAGGTTGAGAGTCCCTAGGCTAAGAGCCACAGGCCAAGAGCCTCACCCTTTGGCTCTCACCCTTCGGCTCGTGCCAGAGGCAAGTGACTCTTGTCTTCTCATAATATAACCAAAGTACAATAGCCTCAATTCAGTCACTTTAGCTTCTAGGGAGAGTTCAGGCTTGCCAGTACAAAAATGTAGCTAAGTATGAAGGACTACAATATACTCATAGTCAATGTTCTGTGAAACACATAACCAACATGAAGCTGTTTTTACCTTGTAGTATTTGCTTCCAGTGTCATTTTGAAACAGTGTAATACATTTGCTGTCTAACCTCCAGTAGTGTCTCTTCCTCTGTATTGAAATAAAAACAATTCATTTAGTAAAATGTTAGTAGAGTGTAGTAATGATGAAATAAAACATAATGTGATAAAGTAGTATTACAATGGAGAATAATTACATATTTAATACAGAGAACTGCTCCATAGCATTCTTTCAAAGTCACCTAAAAGTTCTTTTGCCAAAATCTATATTTTCTAGTGATAAATTTATTGAGCTAGGTATCTTCTGCTTTGATGCAAAATATCTGTATGTCTTAGCATTTGATCACATTTACTGAAGGTTACTACTAATAGCAATTTACGTGAACTTGCAGCTCAGACTCAGTCTGACACATACCACTGATTCATCATTAAGATTGTACAGAATGGTCTTTGCCAGACAATAATGGAAGATGTGCTGTGGCAGTGTTAGAAAATGGGCAATTATTTTCCAGCAACGGTTGAGGGAAAGCGAAGCTTTGGAGTACAGATGAAGATGTGTTAGTGCCTCTGCTCTCTCTAAACATATCAGTAAGCACACAGAGTTTAAGGAGTTTTCACTCAGCTGATGAGGAAAGCTGGAAATAAATGCCTCTATCCAATATAGGCGCCTCTCATTCTTTACTTGAACCCCACCTAAATCGTGATAAATGGTGATAAATACTGACGGACTCATCACTCTGATCATGTCTGAAAGTGTGGAATTCTATTTAGGTGGCATGAACAAGTGGAAGAGTATGCACTGAGTTCAGGTCACCTAACTTATTTGTACTGTGACAACCCTTTAAGATCTCTTTTGATGTGGGAGAAACTGCAGTCTGTGGCTCTCCAGAGTGCTTCAGCAATCTTAAAAGATTCAGAATATGTTGAAAGAGGTATTTCCAATACCAACACTGTTTCTTCCCAGGAACCAAGCAAATACTGAGAAGGAGCCATTTTATATACTCTATGCACCTGGCCTAGATCTTCCAAGGTTAGAAGAGCAGCATGCAAAGACCATGTAGTACAGGAGGGCAGATACTGTAATATTAAGGCCATCATGCTATGTGGGCATTTTGCTTAAGAAATGTCATGATGCAGATCATTGGAGCTCATTCACAAACAGAAACCTGTTTCCTCACGTGGATTGAGTTTCCTGCATCAGAACAACAGTCCTTACACAGTGAACAACATACTCCATGGTGTTTTAAGGTGAGGAAACAATTGTGAACTCAGCTTTGCTTCATTACTTCAGACAAAACTGGATTACTCCCATGAAGGTCCAGTAAAGAAAGTGGTCAGTTTCATCTCTCCTACTTCTATGTGTATTACACTACAGTCTTGCACATTTGCCTTTTATCATGTATATGAAAGCAATGAAATCCTTTTTATCTATTAAAAAAGGACAGTGAGAAGAAAGTGGTTTTCCATACAATTCTTGATTATACTAATACTGATTTTATTGTTCTAGAACTTTTTCATATGTTGCAGTGTGCCAAGGACAAATCTGGCCCTCTGGACTTTTTTTGGGCTCTAATCAGCTCCCAACAAAGGTAGTAAACCACATAGTTCAAGTTAACAACATTTCAATTGAAAAGCCTAAAACAGAAAGCATGAATAAAAAAACAAAAGGATTCTCTGCTTTCATGATGCTAACACATGGCTGAGTATTCAGAATTATTCTTTGATGGCTACAACCTCTCTCCTTGTGGAGTCCTTGGATCCTTTGTACACATGGAAAATTTTCTGATAATCAAGGCAATGGGGGAGTGCCTTTTGCACAGAGCTTCAAAATGACCACACCAGAGAGACTTCATGCATAGGGGGCACACAATGGATGATTATCATCAAAGTGAAGATTTCTTTGCTCAACGTCTTTCTTACCAGAGTGTCTTTGCTTGTATAGTGAACCATCCATCCCTCCTTCATGACTGTGCTGCTTCTCCTTTTTGTGTGCTTGACAGACTGCACCACTCTCATTAATGGAATATTGTTGCTTGTTGAAGGGCTGTTTACAAAAAATAATACATTAAAGCAATAGATGATTTTTATAAAAAATGAGAATAAGTCTTTCCAAAGCATTAAAAACCAATTGATCATACTCGTATAATGCTTGTACAGTTCACTATAGGTGCTCCTATATGGTTATATTGCAAGCAGAACAGAGGATGTCATCCTGTCAGATTTATCAAAATTTATCAGAATCTAAGGCTTGTTGCCCTATCAAATGAAGTCTTATGATTGGAAGCACAAACAACACTACACAAGGAGCCTCTTGCAGGATTACACCAAAGGTCCACATAGTGTAACATTTTTTTTCCAACTGTGGCAACCACATGCTTCTCAGAGGTTTATAAGGAGGAAATGAGGCCCAAAGTCCTCCTCTGTTGTCTGTCCTCAGCATCTGGGGACAAGATGTTGAGATCTGATGTATTAGAACATGGAAGTTCCATTTAGACAGTGTGGCTATTAAGTAACCTGAATTTGAGTACTGCTCTGGCATTATGCCTTCAGGTATCTGTTATGCAGATGTTCAAATGTTAGGTCTGTTCTATCAAATTTGCATTTCTTTCTGCAGTTATATTCTCTCTGAAATTCATGTATATTTGCATACAAGAGATGTTAATAGTGCAGTCTTAGGCAGATTCACACAATTCTAAGCTTAAACAATTCAATGGACTTAGAAGGGTTAATTCTATTTAGGATTGCACTGTAAATCCTGGGTTGGATCCATCTTCGAATATCCACTTTCACTCTAATTGCAGATACACAGCCAATGTAGAATAGTGGTTAGGGTTTCAGACTATAATGTGGATGCAGTGTCTTGGACCCAGGTTTAAATCCCCACAGTGCCATGAAGCTCACTAGGTGATCTCAAGATACATATACTCTCTCAGGATAATCTGGGTACAATGGCCATCACAAGGTTTGCTGTGAGGATATAATGGAGAAGGGAGAACCATTTAAGCTGCTCTGAACACATAGAGGAAGGGTAGGAGAAAAAAATATTCAACAGACAGACAAGCTTTCCTCAGACCTAGCAGTGCTGGCAGTATATTTTTTCATTATGCAAAAATTCACCTGATCATTCTGTTACTTTCATCATGGTCAGGATCAGCATCTTGCATTTCTCCATTGTCACTTTGATTCATGATTGCCATTTCAGCATCATGGGCCAGAGACTCCTCCATTTCATCTAAGAGTCCGCTGTTTCTCTCGCTGTCATTGTCATCACTTCCTTCTTCCATGACCACATCAGACTCAGCACCAGGACTAAGCAAATCTGGAATGTATTAAGAAATCCTCAGAAACAAATCTGAAATATAGGCCCAGGACAGACTGGCAATTTGCCCCGGTATCGAGTCGCGGCAAAAAAAACCCGGAGTAAACGATACCGGTTTTTCCCGTCCACACAGCGGGGGCCTCTGCCAGAAGATATGGGATGGAGGCGTGTGGGAGCGTTCAGACTGCGCGCTATATTCGCTGTTTCCCCATTATTTCGGCTGTGGGCGTATGTGCGCATGAGCGCTCATGCGCATAAGCGCATTTTGGCGATTTTTTTTTTTTGCCCTGCAACGCCGGCATCGCATTGAGCAGTGGAGCGGAGCGCAGCCAATCACACCGCTGCTGCCTCATGCCCAACGCAGGTTGCTCCCGGCTGCGCGTTCAGACTCCCCGGAAGCGGAGAAACGCGCGACAAACGCAGGCTTTCAAGATTTGCGTCGGCTTTTATCAGGTGTTTTTTTAATCCGGCAGTGAAGCGCAAGAGCACCGGTAGGCTCCGGGTGGGGGACGCCAGGCAGATGTGCCTGTGTGAACATTCCATTTAATCCGATATTGAGTCGTTGTCAGCCCGGGTCCCATCCCGCGGCAAATTGCCAGTCTGTCCTCGGCCATACTCTGGCATTAAGCTCAGTTCTACAACTGACTATTGCACCTGGAAGCCATACATAGCTAAGAAGTATTCTCTCCCTTCTAAGATATTTTTGCAGGAGATAGATAGACAGACAGGCAGGTAGGCAGAGATCTAAAAATTTTTTTTAAATTTAAATAGACTTTAATATGAAATAGATTTTAAAAACTGCTTTGATTCCTTTACACACAAAAGTGTCAGGACCAAGACATGGTAGTGCTTCTTCACACATGATCAAGTTTTTCCCATTCCTGCTTCATCACTGCAGAAAAAAGAACTAGAGGTTTTTTTAGAAAAGCACTTTATTTCTTTCTTTTGAAAAATTTCAGTGGTTTTTTCACTACATAGAACTACCACAACTACCCACCACCACAACTACCCACTACCTAAAAAAAAACCAAAACAGGAGTTATGAACAATAATGATATCAAATTGTTGCAAGGTTCTCTTATAGTATCATATATGAACAAAAATTTCTTAGCAATTTTCTGAACATTTAAAGTTAATATATTTGGATTAGGCAAGTATTTAAATTCTTAAACTTTTATATTTAATTTATAATGTTTAGTTTCCCTTTTTTCCCCTTAAGTTTTCCTTTGTCGAAGTCCCATCTAACTTTTAAAAGTTTAGGAGCACCTGCTCCCAATTCTGATGTGAAGTCTTCTTCTGATGAGCTGCTTGCTTCACTCTCTGAACTTTTCAATCCACGTGTGCTTTCTTCTTCTTCTTGATGATGATTTTTCTCTTCCTCTGTTGGGTTTTTTTCCATTTGTCCTTGTATCTGCTCCAAAAATCTTTTTGCTTTAACAACAGAGTCAGTCTTTTCTTTTACATCCTCATACTTGAATGTTAATCCTTCAGGTATTAGCCATCTGTAATTTATGGAATTATTTCGTAGAAAGGTGGTTAAAGCTTTATATTATTGCCTCTTCTTTCTTATTTCAAATGGTATGTCCTTCAGAATTCTTATTTCAGCATCTTTGATTTTCACGGTGTTCCCATTTGTGGCCTTAAGCACCAGGTTTTAATAAATTCAGGATAAATCCTAAAGACCATATCCATATCGCTTTGCAATACTTCCAGTTTTAAACCTGTCATAGGAACTAACACTTCACTCAGGATTTCTTTCAGATTCTCACCACCTTGTTCACGGACACCTTAAACCTCAGCATTTATGCTGATTTTTCTACTTGGAGTCTAAGGAATTGTTCTTTATCAGAGGCTCATTCTTTTTCTGCATGTTCAAATTTTTGATCAAATGCAGCCATTTTAGCTACAACTTTTTTGACCGATGTAGAGTTCTTTACCATCTGCTTTTGGCATGTTTCAAAATTATGGTTGAGGTTTTTCATCTGATCCAGTAGGGGTCGCAATGTTGCAGTCAACATGTTAGGAAAGTCTGTATTTACTTCTGGTTTTGACATCAGAGGTATTGTTTTCCCAGCTCCTGAAGGAGGCTTCCTCCTCACCATTTTTTCTTGCTGGTTAGACATTGTTTATCTTTCAGGGAAGTTTTTTAAAAGTTCAAAAAAAAGTTTATTTTACATTCACTTTAGGTAGTAGTTCTCTTGCTCATTCAAATATAGTTTTTTCTTCACTCCTTCCCCCTATCGGTAAGTCTCTCGCTTATAATGTAAGAAAATTGCAGGGGAGGATAAACTCTCCCTTTCCTCCGGGGGGGGGGTTGGAGTTCGCTTAAAAGTTCATGCGCTTAATGGAAATCACTCACATTCCATCTGTTGTAGCTTTAAGCATTGGAGAGGTTTGCATTTTCCACTGATACTCCTGAGCACTCGTTCAGTGTGCGCCTCTGGAAGCCAAGATGGTGCCATGGCAGCAGGACTGTCAGGGCAAGAAGTGCCTCAATCCCTTGGCTCCAGGCCTCAGGAGATGCACAACTCAATCCCCATGGCTGGGAGCCCCCTCCAAGGGCTCTGGGGGGAACTGGAGTCATCCAGATTCCCTCCTAACTTCCACTCAATGGGCCACACCACACAGAGCTCCACTGGTGCGTACCCACCAGGTGAGAAGCTGAAACCAGGAAATGCACTTTATTTCTTAGCATCCTGGAGCACATCTTTTTTTTACAAACAGAAAAGAGCATGGCAATATCACTACATAACAGGACAATATAGATGGATGTGAAATGAAAAGCAAAAGGGGGAGGAGAGGCAGATATGAAAAAAATTATTTCAAAATATATTAAAATGTAATGACGCTCCTCTGGATCGAGCTGTAATGTTTCTAATACATTAACCTTGGCATCCATGTTATCAGAGAGTGATGAGAACAAGAAGAAACAATAACTGTCTCAATTGTCTGAGGAAATTAGATGCTGTGGCAACACTGTACCATTGCCAGACTCCCTTCCCCACAAAAGGCAGCAATATAAGAAAAAATGTTACTTTTCAGAAGATGCTAAGGAACCTAGTGGAGCTGAGGCTCCAGATGGACCACCACAAAGACTCGCCTAGGAAACAAAGGGCTGCTAAGGGCAGGACAAAGCCAGCACAAAACTACCTTTTCTGAAAGCTGAGACAAAGAAAGGGATTGGGAGCAATAATTTTAACTGCCATGACAATGCAGTTGGTGTGCCAATTGCAGTAAACCCCCTTCTGGGTAAGGTGGCAGAATGGCCATTTACTCATGACTGATTTAACTAACCTTACTTTTAGAAAACATAGGGCTTCAGCCACTACATTGCAGACAGATATGCATACAAGGTTCCCAGTATGGCACAGTACATCATAGTTTCCTGCCTCCTCCTAATGCATATTCATGTATGCTTGCATACTGGCATCATGTGACACCATTACAGGAAGTAAAAATGTATGAATTTTCTACACCCGTTTGAACACATGAACATATGAAACTGCTTTATACTGAATCAGATGCTTGGTCCATCAAAGTCAGTATTGTCTACTCAGACTGGCAGCGGTTCTCCAAGGTCTCAGGCAGAGGTCTTTCACACCACATACTACCAGATCTTTTCCCTGGAGATACTGGGGATTGAATCACAGACCTTCTGCATGCCAAGTAGGTGCTCTACTGCTGAACCACAGCTCAAGGAATGCCAAATAGCTCTATTTTTGTAATGGCTTGGACCTGAGCACTTGCAGTGGGGAAGGAGACAGTAATCTATAAAGTGCATCTACAGAAGTCAGGCTCAAATCTTACTTTTGAAAGTTATTTTTAGTAATTTAGTGCCATCTACATGCAAAGTGCTTTATAGAAGAATGTCACAGCATCCATTCTATTGGCACAATCCACCACCATCCTCTTTATGGATCAATGGTGCTTTCTCCCATTCTCTCTTCATGACCACAGCTACAATTCGGGGCCTGGACTCACCCAGGGTCCTACTTGCAGGGATAGGGAAGTGAGAGGGACAGCCACGGTAATCCTTGCTGGGTGGAGGGGCAGGTCAGCAGAGAGGACGGGAAGCTGGGGCCCGCCTGACCCAATGCTGGGCCTATCGTCAAGTTGCAGAAAGTCTGAGTGGGGCCATTCTATAGGAGGGGGAGGATGGGAAGTTGCACCCCTTGGCGTACGTGTCCTGGAAGTTCAATGTGACTAAACATAATTGGGCTGTGTGGGACAAAGAAGCAGCTGCCATCAGACATGCTTTAGCTACATGGCGGCACTGACTGGAAGGGGCATGGGTGCCACTTGAGGTGTGGACCGATCACAACAACTTAGAAGACCTATGCATGTCCCACCATCTGAACACTAAACAGTTGCAATGGGTGGAGTTTTTCTCCAAATTCAGTCTCACTCTCCACCACTTCCTGGGTAAAGCCAACTCCCTTGCTGACGCCCTCTCACATCTCCCCCAACATGCAAGCAAGAGGGAGGAGGTCATAGATACTATGTTCACACCCTCTCAACTGGGGGGGGAAGTGATGATGTGAGCGCAGGCGAGACAGGGTGCGAAAGCAAGGCTGGGTGACTGGGTCAATCCAATACGCACTACCCTCAATGACTCTGACAAGGCAGAATTGGAGAAGGATCCCTTGGCCGTGCTGCATGACAATGGGTGTTGGTATTGGGGGGAAGAGGCTGTTTGTTCCCATAAGTCTCCAGGTCAAGATCCTGAAACTGGGGTGTGAATCTCATCTGGGGGACATTATGGATTCTTAAAAACACTCCACCTTTTGCAGAGACAGTCATGTATTAGGATGTCTCCCTATTTGTGGAATCATGCCAAACCTGCCTAATGAGCAAACAGAGACCCAGGAAACCCCCGGGGAAGCTTAAGCCCTTAGAAACTCCTGGCAGACCTTGGGACGTTATTTCCATGGACTTTATTATGGACTTGCCCCTTAGTAAAGGGAAGTCAGTGATCTGGGTGGTGGAAGACCTGTTCACCAAGCAAGCTCATTTCATTCCATGTAAACAAGTCCCTTCTGCTAAAGCCCTTGCTAAGCTGTTCATGTCGCACGTGGTGAGACTCCACTCAAATCCCAGCAAGATAATTTCTGACAGGGGGCCTCATTTCATTGCCAAGTTTGGGAAGGAACTTCTGCAGGTCTTGGGGGTCTTGCAGGGGTTAAGCAGCACGTACCACCCAGAGACCAACAGCCAAACGGAACGAATTAATCAATTGGTTGAACAGTTTCTTTGCTGCTTAACCAACTACCAGCAGAGTGATTGGGTGGACCTGCTTCCTTATGCTGAGTATAGTTACAGCAATTTGGTTCACAGCTCAACAGGGGTGTCCCTCTTTAAGGCTTTACATGGCTATGAAGGGCCCCCCCTCCCAATTGCACCCTCCGTTGCTGCTCCGCCAGGCAATTAGAACTTTTGGTGGAAGGGGCTGGAGGAACAGTGGAGCCTCATCCAAAAAACTCTGGACAAAGCCAAACAGACTTATAAATTTTATGCTGATAAGGGGAGGGCGCCTGGTTGGGACATTCAGGAGGGGGATATGGTCTACCTTTCCACCAAAAACCTTAAGGGTCTCCAGCCCAGGCAGAAACTGGGATGGAAATATGCTGGGCTGTTTAAGGTTCTTTTCAAAATCAATGAGGTGACTGTTGAGCTGAACCTTTCTAAGTCATTAAAAATGTGCTCCCCATCTTTCATACCGCCTCCTCAAACGGGATGCTGGACCAAACGAGTGGAGACCGCACCCATCTGCCCCTCCTCCTCTGACAGTGAATGGTGAGCTGCATCATGAGGTGCAGTACATCCTGGACTGTAAAATAAAGAAAGGGGTTTTGTTCTACCTAATTCAGTGGAAGGACTTTGGGCTGGAGCATAATGAGTGGATCCAAACCTGCCATGTTAGGGCTCCTAAACTTGTCCATACATTTCACCGACTGTATCCCGATAAGCCGGGAGGAGGGTGCTCTTCAGGGGGCAGGATGTCAGCTAGCTGACATTTAGCTGTGTGTGGGGGGGAGATCCCTGCCTGGTATTTTAACTTTTGTTTCTTCTTTGCCTGTCCAGGTCTTAACTGATTGTGTTTATTAATTTACAGCTTTTTTGGCTGCCTTTCTCCTAAAGATGACTTGAGGCAGGCTGCAAGGTTATTTTTTTTAAAAAAACAAAAATAAAAACAAACAACAATGAAGAACCATTGACTCCAACCCAAACAAACAATTCTCTCAAAGTCATTAACCAATTATTAAGAAAGCCTGTCTAAACAATTTGGCCCTACATAGTTTCCAGAACACCAGCAATGAGTGAAACACTAAAGGTGGCCATTCTTCAGAGAGTAGCAACTATTATGGTAAAATCTCTTATATAGGGTATTTCCCCACCTTGAAAATCATGAGTAGATCTAAAACTGGATTACTGTCGTGTTTGATGCAATTTTGTTTTGTGATTGTTCCAAAAATAACATAACATGGAGAAAAGGGTAATTTTTAAGCATTTATATCTATTGGCTGATACACATATCGTGCCAGGATGACATTGTTGAGTCTTCTCTCAATGAGGATTGCTTGGTGTATATATATATATGTACTACTAGAGATCTCTTATTTTGAAGACAACTTTTAATAAACATTTCTGTAATCTGTGAGATGGGTGTTTAGGTTCCAAACACACTTGAATAGTTTCCTGAGAGGCACTTTCCAAAGTGGGTATTTGACAGTCTAAAAGACTATTGATGGGAGATTTAAAAAACCCTTTCCACTAAAACTGACAATGTTAGCCATATGAGATTGCTTTTGGAGAAGACTGTGCATCCAGAAAGAGCACCGTGGGAAACACTCACTGAGGATACTCCTCTAATATTGATACATTTTGTTATTGGTACTCAGGTACATATAAAGTGAATGACTCCTCCTGGGAGTATAAAAATGCTATTTACACATAACTTGGAATAGGCCTAATATGACTGGACAAGTAAATTTCACATCTGAAATCACTTCTGCAATGGATGGAATTTTTCTGTACATTTGTTCAGAGGGTGGTTGTTTGTTAAACTCAGAGGATAAAAGAACTGGAAAAGTACCCTTCCCAATTGCATGTTCATAATAAGTGTGATAAACTCACCCTAACAACAATAATCTGCTTAAAATGACCATTTCCCTACACTGAAGAGATTAACTGAAATATAAAATCACTACTAAAATAATAAAACTACTAACTGAAACCTTCACAATTAAAATATGCTTTTGAATTTTTTCACTTCTACCTACAGACAAACTGATGGCATATTTTTTCCTCCTCTTTTTATAAGTAAGAAGCATCTGCCCTCATAAGGGAGAATGAGACTCCTCAACAGACTCACTAAGTGTCTAAATTCCCAATGCGGTTTCATTCTCCATCCCTTAGGGGTTAGAAGTATGTTTCCTTTGGCATATTATAAAATATCTGATACTGACAGCTCATGTTTAATTAATATTTTAGTGTTCAAATAAAGGGTTATCTAGGAAGATAATGTGTATACCATCACTTGCTTTCCTTTTACATTTAATAAACCTATTAGTATTTGTTCTTTCTTCAAAAGGCAGTTAGAACACATTGCAACAGCACTCAATACAACTTACCTCCATTAATTGCCACTTCCCCTAGGCAATTATTTGGCACTTTAGGTGCACAACGTTTGTGACAGTTGAACCTGCAATCTGATTTAAGAGAAGATACATGATTTTTCTCTCAGTGATAGAGTTATATTATGATAGGCATGAGCAGGATCCTAATTTTATGAAGCCACATGAACACAAACTCATGTCATAATAAAAATAGATTTGGGTCACACAAACTACTTTTGCTTAACATATATACACTTAAGGCTTCAAAGGCTGTTACAGTCAAGATGGTGACTGGTTAATCAAATCAACATGTGAAATCAAGTCTTCTACCATGCACTGCTTCTTGGTCCTCATTGCCCTCAGGTCACAATGCTGCAGTGAAAGTGGAAGCACAATAATTGCTAGAGCTGAGATTTAGAAACTCTATGCTCCCTTGGTTCCCTCCTTTACCAACAATAGTAAACAGCAGTTCCTTTAAGTATTAACATACGTTGCTTTGTCCAAGTCCCACTTTCTGCTTTGCTTTCCCTGCAGCATTAAGTCTGCACTACTCATTGTCTCCTCAGGTGCTTTCTTAAATTAGAAACAGCCCTCCATAGTCCCAAGCAAAGAAACATCTTCCCAAACACCTAACTGTAGATGACAAGGAATGAAGTGGGCCTGAGACTTTCTGCATGGAAAGCAGATATTCTACCACAGCCCCCTTATTAAGTACTATAATGCTTCCTCTGAGCCTATTCTCTGAAGTCCCCAGTCCTTTGTCACTCCATCTGTGAGGTTTCAATATCAGACAAACTGGCAATGCTCCTTTTCCTCACATAATCCAGATTACAAAATGCTTCATTCCCCAAATAATGAGCCACTCTGAACATTCATACCACCTAAATGTTAGGGTGGTTGCCACATGAACAATATGAGCAGAAGGGGTGGAGGATAAAGAGCAGTGAAGGAAATATGGAGATTATTTTTAGGTCTTCAATGGTGCAATCTCAACTAAAATTACACCCTTCTAAACCAAGTCTCTTCAGTGGGTTAGAATTGCAGCAATACAGATAAGAGGACAGGCAAATCCTACTGAAAACATTATATATTGCAGTGTGAGTATATAGCTTAGGAGTTGAATTGCACTCTTTGAGGTCATTCACAAACCTCTTTTTTCTAGCTCAGTACAACTGATGATAACTGGCTCATGTATGGACAAAGAAACATTTGCCATCCTATATCAACAAACATAAAAGGCAATCTTGAAAGCCAAGGATGAAAACAGATTAGTTGAGTGAATACAGCAAATGGTGACATGGTAAAACCATTCTAAATTGAAATAGATATTTGTGAGGGAAATAATGGTTCAATGAAAATTTTTACTTTATATAGACTGACACACATTCCTTCCCTGCTCATAGACTCTCAAAACTATTTCCTGTACTTATATGAAATAACTATTTACAGCAAAAGAATATCTATAGCTCTTTCTCAAATGTATGAAGGCAGATTTCTAGTTTAGTTAAACCAACCCTTGTGTGCTGAACAGCTATCTGACATTGAAACATGTTGGTCTTACTATACATCATTTTAAAGAACTATTTGCTCCATTCATCTGAATATTCCTCTGATAGCTGGATTTCTCTTATTACTACTTTCACAGTAAAAAGTGGAATCTAACTATTCAATTGACAACTATAGTTCTGAGACTGGTATCATAAATTTGTGAAGAATGCAAAAACTATGGGAGAGAGCAAAATGATAACAGGCCATATAGAAATCTGTTCTACATTCACATTATGACACATACAATGCTTTAAAAGACTGACTTGGAAAAACAGGTATCTTATGGAACTCATTACTTAAATATACTTACCTTTACATTGTAAACCCTGTCTAAAAAGTCCCTTGAGTAGCTTCTTACAATACTGGCAAACTGTTGGTCGTGTATATGAATGGATCACAAAAGTATGAGGCACTTTAACCTTGGAAAGCAAAATCTTGTCAAGCTGAATGGGTCGCCCAATGTATGACTGTGAATTAGACCTCTTCTCTCTCCCGGTAAATAGCTCTGGAGGTGATTTTTGCTACAACGTAGAAATATGGAGACAAGACAGAGCTGCGTGAAATCATGTTAAAGGACAACATCTTGGAGCTCCAACATGCAAAATGACTTCCTGTTCTACACTTATCTATATTAAAAAGCAGTTCTGAATTTTATTGCAACCACTAGGAAAAATATTGCAACACTGTGTCCTCCACATGACCTCCACAAACTGGTCATACTTCTCATTAATTACAGCAAGGTAGCTCAGTTGACTACAAAAAGGAATAAAAGCACTGAATAGAAGATAATTGGTGGATCATGGCAAATGTGGCATGGAGAATCCTCATCCAGGATCATAACAGTACTTGGTCTTACTTTTACTGGTTGCTAATATTAATTGTACTTACAAATAATTCAGGAGACAAATTAGAAAATACCTGCCACCTGCATTCTTCTAACTTCCTGACTCACAAGAACTACATAAAAGCACTTCAAGATAAGGAAACTATATTAGGCAATGTGTTGAAACTACTTCCATGGAGTCATTCTGTGTTTTAGAAGAAAAAGCTATCCACGGTCCATGAGAGAGAAAACCATATCATCTCAATCCCAGATACTATACTGGCATAATTATTTCAGCACGTTCTATGATTGCATAAATGCACCTGTCAGCCACTGTATGGCCCACCTGTCAGTTGTGTGGAATGCCAAGCTGCCTTTCAATGTCTTGAGATATATATTTACTTTTAATTCATGTTGGAGATGATTTCATACATAAACTCTAGCAGAAAAGACACCTCTCCAAGTTGGTATCTCTGGAATAGCCACATGGGAGGAACACAATTTGAGTTAAATTTAGCTGTAACTGGGAACTGGCTTACAGTTATATAACTGAGCACTAGGATTGTGCAAATGCAAATGGTTTTATGAAACTGCCACAAGTAAAACCACTCTGTATTGTTGCCATTTGAATAGTTCAGCCTCACCATCTTGTACTCTGCTGTTTTGTCTCCCTCTTGTCTACTCTGTCTCCTGGTTAAGAAGCATTCTCTGGTTAAGGGTGGTCTTCTTTACATATCTGACCTGACATGGATACTGATGTGCATAACATAACTGCAGGAAAATTAAATTATTTCTTGCATAAATGTATATTAAACATAAAATGTATTGTACTGAGCTCATATTTCTTTATACAACATGTTGCTGGTTGGTTTAAGCAAAATGTGAACAATTTTTTTCCTAGTGGTCAGCCAGATTCCTGACTCAGGAAGCTTGGATACTTACCAGGAAACAATTGCTTAGCAAGATTACACTATGGAAACTACAGAAGCCAGTAATTCTTTAGACATTAGGCAGATCAGTACAATTCTTTCTCAACAGTACAATTCTTTCTCAACCAGACAAACTTCTGAAATTCATATAACTTTCACAACTGCTATGAAGTTTGCACATGTGTGCACATACTTAATAGCACAGCTTCCAAGCTGCTGCAATAAAAATGATTCAATCCAAACCGTTAAAACAGTACACGTTGTACTTGTGGGATTAAGGATAAACCAAGTTAACTGTTTCCAATGCAATTCAGTGCAAATTTCAATCAGTAAGGTTGTAGAATCAGTGTTTCATATACTGTGCCCAAATAATATAGACCTGTAACATATAAAACAAAGTTGCACTTACCTGTAACTATTGTTCATTGAGTATCTTCCATGCAGGCACACATGGGGGACTGTGTATCAGTCCTGCCACTGGATAGGTCTTTACAGCTAAAAGCCTCCAAGGGGTGCTGTGCACCAGAGTCAGAAGCTTGTTCCTGCACAGGGACCACATGCTCCTACTCAGCAGCACCCCCTACCCTCAGTACTTCTAGCATCGCCGAAGCCAAAGCATGCAGCGGGGCAGGAGGGATAATATGTGTGCCTGCACAGAAGATACTTAATGAACAATAGTTACAGGCAGGTGCAACTTTGTTTTCATCATTGATCTTCTGTGCAGTCCCACACGAATATACTAGCAAGCTACTCATCAGGCAGTGAGTCATGCTCTCCTCATTTGAACAGAGAATAAAGAACTACCTTGACCACTTGAGCCTCATGTATTATCTGCAAATCCAAAGAGTAGTGATGTACAAATGTGTCTTGTTGATTACCGGGTGGCAGCTTTGCAGATCTCCGTCAAAGGCATTCCATCCAGGAAAGCTGAGGAAGAAGCCATTGCCCTAGTGGAATGGGCATGATTGTTCAGTGGGCAGGGAATCTGGCCCTATCATAACTCTCTTTAATGGTCCTGACATTGCCACCACAGACGCCAATATGGATTTAACAAGGGCCACTTTATTAACTATTTATAATCAAACCACTGGCGAGGGGCTGCTAAAATGCCCTGAGGAATATGACAATGTCAAGTTCTTGACTACCTTAATTTCCCTCTGGGCAATGCACCTGCCCCAATCTCGAGCCACCCAATGCAGCTCTTGATCAGTGGCTCAGCATTTTTAGGAGAACCCCGGGCCCCCCACCCCAGAAGCCGCAAGGCCTGCTAAGATAGGTCAGGCCAGACTGTTCTAAGGAAAATCACCCCTTCCTGGCCTTGAGCCACAAAGGCCCAAAGGCTGTTCTTGGAGGACCCTTTAATTTGTTTATAACCATGCCCAGGTGTTCACTGTTTTCCACTTCCTGATCTCGCTACCCTCCTAACAACAAAGTGACCATCCTATTTAACAATGGCCCCACAAAGCCAATTTTCCAGCACCACCATCCTCAGTGCAAGGTAGGCAAAAAAAAAACCCCTCCTTCTGGGGCCAAACTGAAAAAGGGGTGAAAAATTCCTACCTGGCCCCATTAAAGGGCGACTGGTGGAACCTGAACTGAAACAGGGCAGGAGGGTGGGCCAAGCACGTCAAAGGACTGCTAAGGCAGAGGGCAGGAGCCAAGCCTAAATAGGTTGGTTCACCCCCTGCCTGGCACTGCTCAAAGCGCAGCGCCAGTGCAATCTCTTCCTCCTCCTGAGGAGGCAATTAAGCCCCCTCCCGCCAGTGCAAGCTCGGCAGGAATTTGGGCTCACAATCCATTGAGACAGGGTCTGAGATGATGCTCTCCTACCTGTTTTATGGCCACTAAAACAAACAAATAGGCCTCTATCCTGAAAAACTCCAGGGTTCTCTTGAGATGTGAATAATGCCCTCTTAACATCGAAAGAATGCAATGAGCACTCATTCTCAGAGCTTGGTGCAGGAAAAAATATGGGCAAAACAATATCTTGGGATAAATGGAACCTAGAAACTACCTCAGGAAGAAACCTAAGACTAAGGTGAAGGATTACCCTTTCAGGAAAGAACTTCAAAAATGGGGGATCTATCTGAAGAGCTGCTAGTTCACTCACCCTCCTGGTTGAGTTAACAACTACTAAGAAACACACCATAGAAAGTTCTGCCACAGAACAGGTAGACAGGGGTCAAAATGTCTGAGCATTAACTATGCTAACACAACAGACAGAGACCATTAAGGCATTAAAGGATCCCAGGGCAGACAGAGATTACTTAACTCCTTAAGAAACCTCTTAGACCAGGGGTATCAAACATGCGGCCCAGGGGCTGGATCAGGCCCTTGGAGGGCTTCTATCAGGCCCACAGTGAAACTGGCTGTCTTCTGCTTCTTCATCATAGGTTTGCAGCTTACAGATACACACCTGAACAGCATACTCAAGATTGCAACAGCACAGACATTTTGATGCAATAATTCAGAGCTAGAGGTGTCAGCTATCAGACACTGTTAAATAGACAAAATACTGCAAGAGTGCTAATGTTTTAAGCATGTTTTTGTTTTAAGTAAAAAAACAGCCCTTTGTGTTTGTGTCTTTTATAAAGTTTATATCTCCGGTACCTGGCATTACATTTTATGACATACACGGCCCGGCCCAACAAGGTCTCATTTATGTCAGATCTGGCCCTCATAACAAATGAGTTCAATACCCCTGTCTTAGACAAATGATGGGAGAAAACTGATACTCCCCCAGTTCCCTTGTGATAGCAAGACACAGCAGCCAGGTGAACCTTCAAAGAAGAAAATGCCAGGCCCTTAGCCTTCAGGTGTAAAAAATAATCAAATATGACCTGCAAAGGGGCACCAACCGGCAACACATCCTTCTCACTACACCAGAGGGAATATTGCCCCCACTTATACATATATGATCTCCTAGTGTTAGGTTTGCGTGACTGCAGAAGAATGTCATTAACCTTCTTAGAAAACATTAGGTCTCTCTGAAACCTCCAAGCTGTCAGGTTGAGGCATTTCAGATTGTGATGAAGCACCTGGTTGATGCTGATTAAATCTGGTTGATTTGGTAGGGGAAGGAACGGGCCCCAGGAGTTCTCCATACGGATCAGAAACTATATCTGATGAGGCCAAAAGGGTGCTACTAGGATCATGTTCTATCTCTCTCTCCTAGCTTTCTCCATTACCCTGATAAAAGCAGGAGTGGGGGGAATGAATAAAACAGGGCTCACTGCCAATGCAACTGAAACAGATCCCCTAGGGAACCAATTCCTACTCCTGCTTGATAACAGAACCTTACAGCCTGCTTGTTTTCTCATGTTGCAAAAAGATCAATGTCTGGAACTCCCCCCCCAAAAAAAAAAAATGTTAAAAAGCAGTTCCAGGTAAGTGGCCTTTATGGATCACTCATGGGAGTATGCTCAATCTGTAAGCTTCCATGTTTAAATTCCTGGGGATGTGGATAGCTTGAATGGAAGCATTCAGCTTCACTGCCATGTCCCATGCAAGGGTAGCTTCCTGACATAGACCTCTGGACCCTAGATCCCCTTGATGGTTTAAATAAAACAGTGTACCTGTTTTGTCCATCTGGACAGGAATGAATCACTTCCAAAGGATATCTGAGAAATAACACAGGGCAGAAGGAACTGCTTGTAATTCTAAAGTGTTAATGTGCAGCAGCTTCTCATATTCCAACCAAGTACATCAGCCAACAATCCCTCACAGTGGGCATCCGTAGTAAGGACTATCTCAAGTTCAAAAACTCTGAAGGAAATCCCTTGGGATAAATTATCTGTAGAAGACCACCAGAATAAAGAATGTATTTCAGATCTGGGAACAGAGAATCTGGGCCATAAGGCATGAACCCCAGCTCTATAACAAGATAGAAACCAGAGCTGTAGGGGTTGCATAAGTAACCTAGCCATAGGCAGGACTCTACTGGTAGAAGCCATATATCCCAAAAGGTGCAGAATTTTCTGAACTGTCTCAATATAGCATAGCCTGTACCCTTTCAGGAGGTAGAAAACCCTTCCCCACTAGGGAATCTAGCCTAGCTCTGATAAATTGTACCTTCTAAGATGGAACTAATCACGAGTTATCCCAATTTAACAGGAGTCCTAGTATCTGACAGGTCTCCAAGACAAGAGCGCAATGATGACTTAACAATCGGTCCTTGGAATCTGCCACCAGTAACCAATAATCTAAGAAAGGGAATACATGAGGCTCTTGGCCTGTGGCTTAACAGTGGGAGGCTTAACAGTGGGAGTTTGTTATCACCCACCAGACCAAAAGATAGAGGAGGATTATAAAATGATTAATGAATTAAAGATAGCGGCTAGACGAAAAAACTGTGTGGTAATAGGCGACTTTAACTACCCACACATTGATTGGGTCAATATGAGTTCTAGGTGGGAAAAAGAGATTGAGTTTTTAGACACTCTCAATGATTGTGCTATGGAACAGATGGTCACAGATCCTACCAGCGGAGAGGCGATCCTGGTGAGAGATGTAAAAGTGATTGCACCACTTGGGAACAGTGACCATACTGTCATTGAGTTTAACATTTGTACAGATAGGGAGTTGCCCAAAAAGACCGACGCAACCACTTTTAACTTTAAAAGGGGTAACTTCTCTGGTATGAGGGAACATGTGAGGAAGAAATTGAAAGGAAGAGTGGAGAAGGTCAAAACCATTGGGGAAGCTTGGAGACTATTTAAAAATACAATCCTAGAAGCTCAGAAAAAATATATACTGCAGGTTAGGAAAGGCACAAATAGGTATAGAAAAAAGCCTGCATGGTTAACAAATAAAGTAATGGAAGCTGTAAAAGGTAAGAAGGATTCCTTTTAAGTAGTGATCAGGCAAGCAAAAAGGGAATATGAGGAGCATATCACAAAAAACATAAAGGCCAACAATAAAACTTTCTTCAAATACATTAGAAGTAGGAAGCCAGCCTGGGGGCAGTGGGGCCCTTGGATGACCAAGGGGTAAAAGGAGTAGTGAAGGAGGATACGGAAATGGCTGAGAAGCTGAATGCATTTTTTGCCTCTGTCTTCACTATGGAAGAGGAGAAGTGTTTGCCCACTCCAGAAGCACCGATTTCGGGAGGGGGTTTGAAAGACCTGAATCAGATTGCGGTGACAAGACAGGAAGTCCTCCGACTGATGGACAATTTAAAAACTAATAAATCACCAGGCCTGGATGGCATTCATCCGAGAGTTCTGAAAGAACTCAAATGTGAACTTGTGGATCTCCTGACAAAAATATGTAATCTTTCTTTAAAATCTGCCTCCATTCCTGAGGACTGGAAGGTAGCTAATGTCACTCCCATCTTTAAAAAGGGCTCCAGGGGAGATCCGGGAAATTACAGGCCAGTCAGTCTGACATCGATACTGGGTAAGTTGGTGGAAACTGTTATTAAGGAAAGAAATAGTAGGCACAAAAACTATTGAGGCAGACTCAGCATGGGTTTTGTAAGGGAAGATCTTGTCTCACTAACCTGTTAGTGTTTTTTGAGGGAGTGAACAAACATGTGGACAAGGGGGACCGAATAGATATTATTTACCTTGACTTCCGGAAAGCTTTTGATACAGTTCCTCATCAAAGGCTCCTAAGTAAGCGCAATAGTCCTCTTGTGGATAAAAAAACTGGCTTATAAATAGGAAACAGAGAGTGAGTATAAATGGGAAACTTTCTCAGTCGAGGGTGGTAAGCAATGGGGTACCACAGGGATCAGTAGTTGGTCTGATGCTTTTTAACTTGTTTATTAACGATTTGGAATTGGGAGTAAGCAGTGAAGTGGCTAAATTTGCAGATGACACAAAGTTCTTCAGGGTGGTGAAAACCAGGGAGGATTGTGAGGCACTCCAAAGGGATCTGTCAAGGATGGGTGAGTGTGCATCAACATGGCAAATGGGGTTCAATGTGGCCAAGTGCAAAGTGATGCACATTGGAGCCAGAAATCCTAAATATAAATACACGTTGATGGGGTCTGAACTGGCAGAGTCGGACCAAGAGAGAGATCTTGGAGTTGTAGTGGATAACTCAATGAAAATGTCTAGACAGTGTGTAGCTGCAATAAAGAAGGCCAACGCTATGCTGGGGATTATTAGGAAGGGAATTGAAAACAAATCAGCCAGTGTCATAATGCCCCTGTATAAACCATTGGTGCGACCTCATTTGGAATACTGTGTACAGTTCTGGTCGCCGCATCTCCAAAAGGATATTATAGCATTGGAAAAAACTGCAGAGAAGGGCAACTAGAATTATCAAAGGGTTGGAACACCTTCCCTATGAAGAAAGGTTAAAACGCTTGGGGCTCTTCAGCTTAGAGAAACGACGGCTGAGGGGTGACATGATCGAGGTTTATAAGATTATGAATGGGATTGAGCAGGTTGAGAAAGAAGTACTTTTCTCCCTTTCTCACAATACAAGAACTTGTGGGCACTCCATGAAATTGCTGAGCAGTCGGGTTAGAACAGATAAAAGGAAATACTTCTTCAAATCCAAAGAGTGATTAACATATGGAATTCACTGCCACAGGAGGTGGTGGCAGCTACAAGCATGGACAGTTTCAAGAGGGAATTAGATAAATAACTTTTTTCCCCACCATAGAGAACAATGGAGGAAATGGGGCAACCTGTTTGGGGGCCCATAGAATTGGACCCCCTGGTCCAATGTTCTTGAAACTTGGTGGGTATCTTGGGGAGAGGCTCCATCAGCTATCCTGTGATCTTGGAGCCTCTCCCTCAAACTCCCTCCCCTCCAGCCCCCAGAATATAACCTATGTTTTCACCATTGACTTCAATGGCCCATAGGGTATAGTGGGGCTGAATTGCCACTGAATTTCTTTTATTCCCTCCTTTCCTTCTTTCTTTTTCCTCTTTCCCTCATTCTTTCTTTCTTTCTTTCTTTCTTTCTTTCTTTCTTTCTTTCTTTCTTTCTTTCTTTCTTTCTTTCTTTCTTTCTTTCTTTCTTTCTTTCTTTCTTTCTTTCTTTCTTTCTTTCTTTCTTTCTTTCTCACCTTCTTCTCTTCTCTTTTTCCTCCTTTCCCTGTTTCCCTCCTTCTTCCCTCTCTTTCCTTCCTTCTTTCCTTCTCTCTACTCTCTCTCTTTCCTTCCCTCTTTCCTCCTTCTGTGGCCCAAGTCTCATGAGAAGGAGTTTAAACTTTAAACCCCTTCTCTCTTAGCTCCCCCACCCAGACCAGCTGGGGAAGGGAAGGGGAGGCTTTTGAAGATGCTTCCCCCCCTTTTGCTTCCCCTTCTGACATCACTTCCGGTGATGTCAGGGGGCGTGGCATATGCTAATAGCCTAATAGCTCATTAGCATACCATATGCTAATGAGCTCCTGCAGCTGTTCTTCTACGAAAAGACCCCTGCCTTGGGTGCAGTGGCTAGCCCAAAGGGTGGGACAGTGTACTGAAAAACTTGCTCCCCACATGAGAAACATAAGAATTTGTAATGTTGAGGGTGGATTAAGACATGAAAATAGGCAGCCTTCAAATCAATTAACGATGAACCAACAATTAAATTTTAGCAATTGTAAAATTGAAGGAATGGACACCATATGGAACTTTGAAACATGAAGAAAAACATTTAGTTTTCTGAGGTCTAAAATGGGTCTAACCCTCCCATCATTCTTATCTACAAGGAACATACAAGAGAAGAAACCCTACGCTATGCAATTCATCTAAACAGAACAGACAAAGGTTGTGTTCATCAGTTTGGGTCATTTCGCTCCACATCAGGAACACTCTTGAAAAGGGCTTTCTGTACCATGGAAGGGATTCAGAAGCCACCATAGCTTCAGCAAATCTGGACAAAATCCTCCCAACTGTAGCTGGTGACTCCAAAAAGGAGGCCTTTGGCAGCAAAAGAGGAACTGAGGGGGGCATTGTTGCTCAGGAGCATGTGGTACCTAGGCAGGAACAAGCTTCTGACTCCAGCACACAGTGTCCCCTGGAGGCTTTTAGCTGTAAAGATCTATCTGATGGCAGACATGTTCATGAGCAGTCCCCCATGTGGACTGCATAGAAGATTGATGATTAAGTAATGTGTTCTGGCCAGGCCTGAATGAAATTACACTGTAAATAAGTACAAGATCTTCCACAACTATACTGAACTAAGTAAGGAAAGTACAGTAAGAAAAGAAGTACCAGCTCCCAAATTGCAAGGCTAGCTCTTTCTTCTCTCATTTCTTGAATTTTTTCTCGGGCATATGTATCAGGGCACAGCGGCCAAGAAACAGAATTTTGCAACTTCATACAAATCATATGAACACAAATTCATACTGATAGTGTAAATCCTGTACTGCCTTCTGTAGAGAAAGGTCTTCCCCAACCCTTATTCTTGCGGTCCCTTTAAACAGAGATCTCACCTAATGAATCTCTGATTGTAATCCATACTAAGCAAATGCATTACTTTTGAGTTATATGTTCCACCCATATGTTCTGCCCATTGGTTCAGAGTATTTTTTAAAAGGTATGCACATAAGTCTGTTTGTGTATATACTTCATATTTTAGACAGGACATGGGCATTTTGTGGTCATTTATGCAAACAGGGCTACAGAACTGGAAACACTCTCCTTCCATCTAAGAACGTTGAATAGTTTCATGACATTTTGCCAATAGCCTCAGCCATACTTATTTATTTATATTTATTTATTTATTCATTCCATTTCTACCCCGCCCTCCCCGCGAGCGGGCTCAGGGCGGCTTACAAAGGGCAACCAGTGCCAAGGAAACAGGTTAACCAAGGAAACAGGTTAACCAAGGAACATCCCTTTCCAAATACCACATTGGAATAGATGTTTCTGGCCCAGTGATGTTGTCCACAAACACAGGAGAGTTGCTGGGCCTATTTAGAGGAATCCAACAATGTGAAGGAGCTCTTATACCACACAGACCCAGAAAACATAAAAGCCCACTGTGATGCTTTTGCAATGGATTTTGCGGATAAAATGGCTTGTATCTGCCATAACTTAGATTCCACAGTTGGTGCAGTTTGATCTTAGGATGCCATTGCAGTGCAGTCAGGTTCTAGTTGTATGGATGACTTTCAGTTAGTGCAGCCTAATGAAGTGGACAAGCAGATTCTAGTAGGTGGTGCTTAGTGACTGCTTCTTGGTCCCATGGCATTTATGCTATGGGGTCTCATAGGGTTCCATCTGTTCCTCATGCTGTTTAACATCTACATGAAACCAAAGGGACAGATCATCACAGGATCTGGAGTAAAGTGCCACCAATATGAAGATGACACCCATCTCTATTTCTTAACAGCTGTGTCAGGTAAGTCTGTGGAAGTTCTCAACAGGTGTCTGGATATGGTAATGGTATGAAAGCCAATGAACCAGCCAGACAAGACTGAGATACTGCTGGTCAATGACAAACCTGCTTGAGGACTGAGAAGTCAGCATGTCCTGGAAGGGGTTGCACTCCCACTGAAATAACAGGTTCACAGCTTGGGGTACTGCTGGATTCTGGTCTACACCATGCAAAGGCTGTGATCACACACACTAAATAACCCACTTTCAGTGCACTTTCCAACTGGATTTTGCCAGTTCACATAGTAAAAATCCAGTTGGAAAGTGCACTGAAAGTGGATTATTGTGTGTGTGTGACCACAGCCAAAGTAAGATACACAGTGTAAAATGCAACCCAACAAAAATTATATATGAAAACACAATTCACATGCAATAAAAACTCTGAAAGTACATAAAGTATATTATAATTATTTCAACAAATATGGCTAAGCCACAGTACATATAATTTTACGAAATGAATTAGAATACAAATGTTGTACACAATAGGGAATACATTATCACAGACTTCATATCACAGAACATGAGCCTTACACATGGATTCCTAGGAAATACATCTTTGCAGTATCCAGATAAATTGTGCACCCCAAGTAGTCTGGTGAATGCAGTAACATCTGTTTATGTTTTCTTTCAGTCCGCATCTGAATATAAACTGAATATTGGGGGAAAGCCAACAAAAGATGAAAAGTCTCTGGTCAGGATGGCTCATCTCAAAGAGATGAAGGGGTAACTGTTACTTTTATACAGGGAACTGGATTAGAATTGTCCACTGTCGCTAATGATATGGACTGCCTGGCAAGGTCTCGAAGCAGCAGGAGGAAGGTTGCGGACCAGATATTCATGGGAAATTATACATGTTTATATACAAATGCTAGAAGTCTCTATGGTAAAATGGAAGATTTGTCTCCACTTACTGTGAAGTTTCCTTCTCAGTGGTCCAGAGTGAGGCAGTCCTTCAGACTCCTTACTCCTGGAATAGCTCCTCCTCTCTGAAGGCAGGGCCGGCAGACTCTTTAGTCACAGAGGGGAGGGGCTTGACCCCTGGAACCCAGTCATTTTCCAAGCCTCCGTTCCTTTTCACTGAAAAGGAAATTGACAACATATCACTCCCAACAGGGAGCTAACCATCCAATGAAACTTGAAATAACCCATCCCCCAATGGAACCGGCTAGGGTCAACCAAACCCTAACCCCTGTCTGTACATGGACGGAAAAAACAACACCCCTGTTGACAAAGGAAGCGGTCCCCATGCACAAGTGTAGGCAGGACTGCCACACTCAGGATCACCGAGAAGGAAGCTCCATGGTAAGTGGAGACAAATCTTCCATTCTCTGGTGGTCCAGGAGTGGGGCTGTCTGTCAGACTCCTTACTCCTGGGTTGTGAAAAAGCAGTACCATCCAGGGTAAGTCCAACTGCTTCCCCATCTACAAGGTGTGCTGTAAGACCCTATGGCCGGAGGCAGCCTCCATGGAGGCCATCTTGTCTATCCTATAGTGCCTCATAAAGGAGTGCACCAATTTCCAGGTAGCCACCTTGCAGCCCTATAGGCTGCCGAAGTGGCCGCCCCTCTGAGGGAATGGGCTGTAACCCCCAGGGGAGGCTCCAGACCCCTAGCCCTATACGCCAAACATATGCACCCTCAAATCCATCTACTTAGGGAGGAAGAAGAAACCTTCCTACCTAGGGATAATTTCCTGAAAGAAACAAATAGGGAATCAGTGCTCCTCACGTGCCTGGTCCAATCCAGGTAGAAACTTAGTGCCCTCCTCACATCCAGGTAGTGCCATTCCTTTTCCTTCTGGCCTTGAGCGTTTGGGCAGAAAGACAGAAAGATAATATCCATGGACCTGTGGAAGGCCAAATTGGCCTTAGGGACAAAGGCTAGATCAGTGTGGAGTACCACTCTGTCATTATGGAAGACACATAGTTCCTTATACACTGAGAAGGCCCTCAATTCCGATACCCTCTGTGCTGAAGAGATGCTCACCAGAAAGACTGTCTTGAAGATCAGCTCCTTTAAGGCACATGTTGCCATAGGCTCAAAGGGGGCCTTACACATAGCCTTGAGGACTAAGTTGAGATTCCAACCTATGTTCCTGTGGAGGATTCAAGACGGACGTACTCCTTAGAAACCTTTTAACATGAAGGAGTCTAGCTAATGAATTACCTTTACTAGTGCCCCTGATGGCGGAGATAGCTGCCACCTGCCTCCTCAGGGTGCTTGTGCTAAGTCCTTTCTCCAGCCCCTCTTGAAGGAAGGACAGGACCTCACCCATGGGTGCCCTAAGAGGGTCCTGCCCCCTCTCTGTGCACCAAGAATGAAACACCTGCCATGTGTTATTATAGACCCTGTTGGTACACCCTTCCTGGCTGCTAGCATGGTCTTAAACATGCCCTGTGAGTAGCCTATTTCTGTCAGCTGTTGCCGCTCAACCTCCAGGCTGTGAAACTTAACAACCCTGGCTGAGGATGAACTGCCACCCCCTGTGTCAAGAGATCTGCCACTGGAGGTAGATGCCACGGTTCCCCCACCAACAGTCTCTTCAGATCTTGAAACCAGGCCCGATGGGGCCACAATGAGGCCACCAGAATGATCTCTGCTTTTTGATCTATCACTCTTTGAATGACTTGAATTGGTGGGAAGGCAGCAATGTCTTTGGCCACTTAAGATGTAGTGCATCTGTGCCCATTGCCAGAGGATTATTTAGTCTTGATACAAAGTTTCTTGTTTGGTGATTTTGTTCTGTGGTGAATAGGTCCACTTCCGGTGTCCTGAATCTGTGACAGAGTTGAACAAACACTTTCCTGTTGAGCAACCACTCCAACTGATCGACCCATTGCTGGCTCAGCCAGTCGGCCACAATGTTCTCCTGACCTGCCACATGTATTGCCTTTATAGACAAGTTGTGTGTCTCTGCCCACCTGCCCACAGTTGGCTCGCTTCCTCATGCAGCTGTCTGAAGCATGTCCCACCTTTGTCTGTTGACATAAGCCTTTGCTGTTATGTTGTCCATTTGGACCAATATGTGACTGCCTACTATCTCTCCCTGGAATTTCTCCAGAGCCATTCTGATCGCCCTTAGCTCCACCAGATTCATGCTGTTAGACTTCTCTGACAGGCCCCAAGTGCCTTGTGCCATTATCCCTGTCATATGCACCCCCCAACCATTGTGATTAGCACTCGGACCAACACCCTGAGTGGCATGCCCTCTGAGAAGCGGTTTGGTACTAGCCACCAAGCTAACTGTTGTCTCACTACCTGTGTAAGGTCCACCTTTTTGGCCCTCTTCTGAGCTATCGAGTCCTGAAAGGGGAGGAGAAAGTGTTGTAGAGGATGTGTGTGGAACCTGGCTCATTGTAACACCTCCTGGCATGATGCTTGCATCCCCAAGAGTCGTGCTAGCCTCATAACTTTCACTCTTTGTAAAAGCATGACCTCCTGTGTCAGTAGTATTAGTTTCTGTTGTCTCTCTTGAGATAGAAACATTCTTTTGAGATAGAAACACTCCATGTTGATGCACACTCCCAGATGAAGTAGGGATTGAGACAGTATCAAACAACTCTTTTCCAAGTTGATCACAAATCCATGATCCCTGAGTACCCTCATCATGATCTCCAGTGACTTTACCATTAGATCGTATGAGTTGGTCCTGACTAATATGTCGACTAAGTAGGGGTACAGTGATACCCCCCCGGTTCTGAGGTAGGCAACCAGGGCCACTAGGACCTTGGTGAAGACCCTCAGTGAGGACTTCAGGCCAAAAGGAAGTGCCCAATACTGGTAATGGTCTCCGCAGTAGGTGAATCAAAGAAACCTGTGATGAGCTTCCCGAATTGGTAGGTGTACATAAGCTTCCAATAAGTATATGAATGCCATATAGTCCCCTTTCTGTATGGAGGTCAGAATGGATTTCTCCTTTTCCACTTTGAACTTTCTGGTAACTACCTGCTTGTTTAGCCATTTTAGGTCCAAAATCGCTCTACATTCCCATTCTTCTTTGGTACGGTGAAGAAGACTGAGTAGACCCCTTGACATCTCTCTAGGAATGGGACTGATTCTATTGCCCCTATTTCAAGCTTTGGTAGCTCTATAAAATGGTTTGAAGGTAGTGACCAAAATTCTAGGGAATATACTATTCTGACAGTATCTATTCCCTATTATGTACAACATTTGTATTCCAATTCATTTGATCAAATTATACGTACTGTGGCTTAGCCATATATGTTGAAATAGTTATAATATACTTTATATACTTTCACAGTATTTATTGCATGTGAATTGTGTTTTCATACACAGTTTTTATTGGCTTGGATTCTGGTCTACATCAGGAAAGCCAGATCTCCTCTGTAGCACATAGCACTTTTTATCAGCTTTGGCTGATATACCAGCTGCAATCATTCCTCAAAAAGCATGATCTGGCCACAGTGATCCATGCTCTATGAAATCCAGGTTAGATTACTGTAATGCATTTTATGTGAGGCTGCCTTTGAAATTGGTCTAGAAACTTCAGTTTGTCCAAAATGCAGCAGCCAGATTATTGTCTAGGGTGGGGTACACAGATTGTATCATCCTAGTGCTGATAGATCAGTACTGGCTGCCCAATTATTTCTGGGCACAATTAGAGGTGCTGGTTCTTAACTTTAAAGACCTAAATGGACATGATACCTGAAGGACTGCCTCCTTCCATATCATCCAGCCCGCCAGTTGAGAGCTGCCTCTCAAGAACCGTTCTCTGTGCCCTCAATTTCAGAGCTGAGGCAGGTGGCAAACACAGACAGGGCTTTTTCAGTAGCAGCACTTCATTTGTTCCCTTCCCCTTGAAGCTCAACTAGTTTCTACGTTGCTTTCTTTTAGGTGCCAGGCCAAAATGTTTCTGTTCACTCAGGCTTTAAGTAAGAAATTGATTTTTTTAAACACTATTTAAATCTGAAAATTACTCTTTTAATCTGCCTGTGGTCTAATTTTATGTTCTATGTTTGTATGTTGGGATTTCTTTTGGGGTTGCCAGTCCCCAAGTCTGGGTGGGGGTTCCCCCACTTCTGGGGGCTTCAATCTGCCCCGGGCCAGCTGGCTAGTAGGGGAAGCCCCACCCCCAAGCCCCGGCCCCCAGAGCAACCACCCGCCTGGCCACCCTCTCCCTCCTCCTGCCCAGTTTAAGGGGCTTCAGCTGTTCGGTGGGGACCATGTGGCCCACTGACCAGCTGGAGAGCCCTTTAAATCTAGCAGAACAGAGAGAGGGGGCAGTTGCAGGCTGCATGCTCGGCTGGCAAAGGGTCTTTTTGTGAGCTGAGTGTGTGGCCCTCAACTGCCCCTCTCCCTTCCTCCTCCTAGATTTAAAGGGCCCTCCAGCTGGTCAGTGAGCCACGTGGTTCTGCCAATCAGCTGAAGCCCTTTAAATCAGGCAGGAGGGGAGGAAGGAGGGAAGGAAGAAGGGTGGCCAGGCGGGTGGTCATTCTTGGGAGCAGGGCTTGAGGGCATTGCCACCCACCCCAGAACGCCCCCCAAGGGGACCTGGCAAACCTAACCTTTTTAAATGTTGGAATTTAATCATTATGTTTTAATGTTTTGTTTTTGTTATTTTTAGTTGGAAAAATTGTATGTATTTTCTTTGGCTTTCTATCCTTTTTAACTGGCATATCATCACACCATTATATGTTTTAAAGTGTTTAAAATTTTATTGTATTTGTTAAAATTTTGTAACCCACCCTGAGTCCATTTATGGGATGGGTGGGATATAAATGCGATAAATAAATAAATCACCTTGGTGAAGGAGAAAGAATGTTCTTCTGACTTTGGGTGTGGTATACACAACATTTTAACTGATGTTGTTTTAAATCATAATGAGTTTGACACCCAGTCCAGAAATTAAGACTTCTTTCTCTGGACAAGATCAGACAGTTTTATTACATGATTAAGGCATTATTATCCACCAGCACAATCATACTATATTATTTCCTTCTAATAATGAAAATCAAATCTTCCCAGGCCACAGAATTAGGAAGAATAATAAGGTTAGGATTTATCATGATACTAGAAATAACGCCCGTTGTGGAAATAAATACAATGAGCTCTAGAAACAGGCTCTGGGAGAGTGCCCGGCTTTGGGCACTCAGTGACAATTTGCTGTGGCAATCTCAGTAGGGTATAATGACAGAGTCCACCATTTTCTCCAGAGGAACTGATCTTTGCTAACTGAAGAGCAGTAGTAATTTTGAGTGATCTCCAGCCCACCCCCAAGATTGATAACAGTGGTTCCCCAGGAGGGAGTGGCTGGTTTGGGGGGTGGAGTCTATGGCATTGTACCTGTCTGAGGTCCCACCCCTCCTCAACACTCACCCTCTCCAGGTTCGACCCCTCAAATCTCCAGGAATTTCCCAACCTGGAGTTGATAACCCTATCTCCCTCCCAGCCAACCATCAACCTACCTTTAGTTTTCCATCTCTTCCCCCCTCCCTCCTAGAGAGCAGTTATAATTTTGAGTGGTCTCCAGCCCCCACCTGGAGATTGGCAACAATGGTTCCCCATCGGAATGGCTGGATTGGAGGGTGGAGTCTATGGCATCGTACCTGTCTGAGGTGCCACCCTTCTTCAAACCTCACCCTCTCCAGGCTTCATCCCTCAAATCTCCAGGAATTGCCCACCTGGAGTTGGCAACCTGATCAGGACTGGGCCCAATGAGTTTTCTCCCAAGGGCCAACATAGGTGTGGAAAGGGCTTTTTAATGACAGAGGAGAAAGTACAGGTGCCAACTCTAATTAGGGAAATACCTGGAGATTGGGGGGGTGGATCCTGTGGAGGGCAGCATTTGGGGTGTGTGTGGAAGGACTCAGCAGGGTATAATGCCATAGACTCCACCCTCCAAAGCAACCATTTTCTCCCGGGGAACTGATCTCTGTCATCTGGAGGTCAATTGTAACAGTGGGAGATCTCCAGGTCCCACTTGGAGACTGGCAACCCTAGGGGAAAGTCAGCCGCACAGCGGGGAGTTGAAGAAAATGGTTTGATGGTCGCTGGCCCAGCTCGTTAGCCAGCCAGCCATGCTGAAGCTAAGCAGGAGAAAGAGCCTTTTCCCATTTATTCTGACAGGAAAGTGGCCATTGGGGAGGGGGTTATAGGCAGGGAAGGGGGTTATGCTGAAAGTCCTTTGTTTTTTTACTCACAGAACCAAGCTTGGTTGCCTACCAACAGCCACTGAGGGGACAGTCCCACACAGGAGTCAAGAGAACTGTCTTCCTCAGGAGAGAGAGCTGTCTGCCAGTTAATATGACATGCAAATCTGTCTGAAGGGGGAGTGGAGGGGGGAAGAGGAGCAGATCCAGCACCTCGCCAATGGCACTCAAGTACTCTTGAATGGTGGCTGATGGGTCAATGGCTGAGGGAGGGCATTTTACAGCCAATGGGAGGCATGGAATCTTACGAAACCAAAAGATAATTATTATAAGGAGAGATAATGGCAGAACATATGAACATAGGCCACTGCCATATATGGTTAGACTATTGATCTGTCTAGCTCAGTATCACCTACTATAACTGACAATGGCTTTCCAGAGTCTAAGAAAACAGTCTTTCATTGCCCTTCTTTCTTAAAATGGGAGCAATGTGGAACTGATCCCAGACACTTTTACATGCAATCCTTGAAATTTAGCACTGTTAGAGCTCATTTTTTAGAAGGGGTACACCATGCATACAGGAAGGGTGAGCTTAATTAAAGAAGGAGTCTATTAAAAACTTCTACGTAAGATAGAAGTTTTTCCTCTCATCCCTTTCACTTCCATTTGCTACTGCATGTTGTCCTAGAAATTGATTCCTTTGACTATGTGAATGAAGTGAAAGGGATGGGAGGAAAAAAACTCAGGAAATAGCCCAGAATATTTTCTCTGCCATGATAAATGCAGGTGAAAAAGGGAGGTGAGCGACAATATAAGGAAAAGAAGCTATAAAAGGTTTAGTTTTGCACTCGATGCCTAATGGCCCAAGATAATTACAACATTTTCTTCAAGAGTCAAATAAGGTAGAGACATAGAAAGTGCAGAGTCTGTCTCATATATTATGAAAATCAAAACTAAACAGAACTTTGAACCACAACTGACATAAAAGAACTGCAACTGAAAATGGAAAACATTGATTTACATTACTCAATATGTACAAAATACTGCTTTTCCCTTGCAGATGTGTTTTATTAAAAATGGCCCTCACTTATAAGAAAGAAACATCTGGCAATCTCCTTCACGATGGAAGTCGGGATTGGGCTCATTCTAAGTATCTCATTAATAAGGTGAGTCCTGCAAGTATCTATATTTTTCCATTATAAGCATTTATTTAATAGCAAAACAAGTGTCAGGACTACACTTTAAATAACAAAGGATGTGGTATAATGAAACCCATTACATGATCCCATTTGATCAACAGTAACATGGTGCTGTTTAACATGTTGCTGTTTGTTATATCTCGAATGAGAGAGAGAGAGAGAGAGAGAGAGAGAGAGAGAGAGAGAGAGAGAGAGAGAGAGAGAGAGAGCGCGCTTCTGAAGGATGATATGAGAGAGAGTTGCATAAACTTAGTACCTACCTCAAAACTAGGGCTTCCAGCAATCTGTATATATGAAAGAGCACATACAAAAGAAACAGAAAAGGGAAACATAAAGCAGTATTACTTGGGAAGAAAGTACTTATTTTTAAAACAATTTCAAGGAAAAGTTTAAGCTTGCACCTAATGTGGCCATATGCTTTTCTTATACACATCAATATTATGTAAGAAGGTAGTTCCACTACTTCAACATATCTGACAAATTAACAGAATATTCAAGCTGCAATGCTTCTAATAACTGGGGCTGACAGTTATTCCAGAATTACAAGTGATCTCTGAACTACAGAAATCAGCGTCTCTGGAGGAAATATGTTCCTGATTGCTGGTCTCAACCAGCAATCTAGCTGTGGCACTAGTTGCCGCTTCCAAACACTCTTCAATGGTGGCCCCAAGCAAAGTACAATGCAATATTACAGTCTACATGTATCTAAGGCACGGATCACTGTGGTTAGATCTGAGTGACCCAGGAATGGGCACAGCTGACACACCAGATGGAGTTGGGCAAAAGTATTCTGACCCACAGCAGCACCTGGTTTTCTAAGGTGCCAAGCAGCTCTCCCGAGTGGCAAACTGGGCTTTTCAAGGGGCCTATAACCTCATCCAAAACAAGAAAGATCTGAATTCCCTAATTTGCCTTTCTATTAACCCAGAGAACCTTTGTCTTGTCAGGATTAAGTTTCAGCTTGTTCAACCTCACACTGCCCATTGCTAACTCCAGAATGCAGTTTTTGTTTCAAGGAGAATGACAGGCTATGGGTTGCCACAAAAGCAGAATTTTGAATTTCCTTCTATATGAAATGAAGGGACAAGACTTCAGACTTGTTCATGTAATGACAAACTATAGTTGTTATGTTTAATATCTGTGCCACTGGGAGTAAGTGCAACACATTGGTATGTGTCATAGAAACCCATATGCATTCTCATGAGAGGTGGTAAGCACCACGTATCCCCAAATAGTGTACTTTTTGATGTGGGATCGGTAAATGCAAAACCATTCTTTGACTGGAGAAAAGAATATTAGCTGATCAAGTTAATTCATTTCTTATTATAGGTTTAAACTGTCTTAATATTTAGAAATTTTGTACCAGGAGAGCTTCATCTGGAGTAGTAGGTGAAAGTTCTGCAGATACAGTCCTGATAGTACTTAGTCCTGTTAAAGAAACATTTGAAAGTCGCCTCTTCCGAACACAACTGCAGTTGTTAGGAATTTTAAATGCACATCTCTTGTGATAATTTAGACCACATCCTAAAAAAAGGGAGAAAGATATTTATTTATTTATCATTTCAATATATAGAATGAATACACATGTCTCAGGGCAGTGAACAACATAATGATAAAAACATTCATAAATAGTAAAACAATTTAAATAATCCATAGATTAAAAACTTTCCCAGATAGCATTAAAATTTCAGATTCTGAGTTTTATAACTGCCCCACATGAAGGCAAAAAGGGGGCAGGAAGAAAAAGAAGGGGGAGGAGGGGGAGAAGGGAATGCCAGCATCCATCCCTGTCCTCAACCAAAAGCCTGATGGAACATCTCTGCCTTGCAAGGCCTGTGGAACTGCATTAGGTTCCTCAGGGCACGGAAGTTATTTGGCAAAGAGTTCCACCAGGTAGGAGCCAGGCAGAAAAGGCCTTGGCTCTGGTTGAGCGCAGCCAGACTTTTTTAAGGCTGCGAATCACCAGTAGATTATTCTCTGCACAGCATAACACTCTTTGGGGAACATACCAGAGGAAACGGTCCCAAAGATAATTGGGTCCCTGACTCTTCAAGGCCTTAACGGTCAATACCAAAACCATGAACTTGACTCGGTACTCCACTGGAAGCCAGTGCAGCTGATGTAGCGCAGGATGAATGTCTGCTATCCATGATGTTCCAGCCAGGACCCACGCCACTGCATTCTGGACCAGTTGGAGCTTCCGGATTAGTCTTAAGGGTACGCCAGTGTTCAGCAGATGCAGGCCAGCATATGTATTACTAATTGTTGCTAGGGCTGCCAAGTCCCCCCCAGGGACGGGGATTCCCTCGCTAAAAGGGCACCCAATCTGCTGGTCTGGATCCGGCCAGTGGGGGGAACCCCACCCCCGAAGTGGCCAGATCAGGCTGATGTGCCCAACGCGATGACGTAGCCTGAAAGTGACATCATCACTCTGGGCACATCGCTGGGTGATGCTCTCGCAATCACCCTGAAAACTCTATGGTACCATAGAGTTTTTAGGGTGATTACCAGAACGTCGCCCAGCGATGTGCCCAGTATGATGACAACACTTCTGGGCTATGTCATCGCGGCGCGCATGTGCACAGCACACGTGTGCTTTGCGCATGTGACAGGACTACTGGAGAGAGCCCTGGACACCCACCCCAATATTACTTTGGTAAGACTTGGCAACCCTAATTGTTGTAGCACAAAGACAGAGCTGGTCTGAGGAATCGGTGCAGCCCTTCTCTTGGGTACTGTAGCAACTTGAACAGGCTTGTGAACAAAAGGAGTTGCTAGACAGAACAACTAGCTTGCCCTAAGAATTGGAGTATTGAACATGTTAAAAAAGCCTAAGCAAGTGGAGAGGGAAAGACAACTAGATTGGCCATTATGTTGGAAGAGAGGAATAATCCTTATGACCCCCCCCCCAGCTGTTAAGCTTTTAAAATTATGATTTTAAAACTTTTTAAAAGGGGGAAATATACATAAGGTTTCCTGTATGTTGTTTTCCTGCTGAGCTCTGTGGCTGCTTTTAACTTTTAAAACAACCCTTAAAGAAACACAATTGGCGCTCATAATCCCTTTTTCACATGTCGTCTTGTCTGGCCCTGTGATATTCTCTTTTCGAGTCTGGTATAACTTCCTGTCCTCTACAGCATGCAAACTAAAAGGAATCTGAAGATAACAAAGAGATGGGAGAAATTACATCTCTGTGTGGAAAATGCATATGTACATGCACATACCCTATTTGGTTCCTTGGTTGGGCTAGGTCATAGATATATCTTGGTGGCAGATGGGCAGCCTCAAGAACTTCCCTTCCCTTTGTTATCAGCTTGTCTCACCCAGGCATCTTTGTAGAAGACAGCCTGAGCAGGAACAGCGGAGATGATGTCATGTTAAAAAAGTATTGTGAACAAAGGAAAACTGATCTGCGGGCAGCTTAAACTATTATTGTTGCTTTTATGAAGCCATGCTTTTGTGTAGGGTTAACTGAGGTGAGGGGAAACTCAGCCCCAGGCACTATTAACCTATGCTTTGTCCCCACCTCAATGGAGTATTATCCAGCCATAGCATCTTTACTCAAATGGTAGGATACTAATATAACCCAATGCATCATCAGGCACTTCACTAATAGTAACAAAATTGATAGTAACAAACGCCTCTGGATTATCCAGGAAGATCTAAATTATCAATTCATCTTTTTGCAACAGGTGAGATTGTTTTGAATGCCTACATTTCCTGGAGAGAAAAGCACTTCAGATACACAGCAGCAGATCCTTCACTTACCCTCACATTTAAGCCCTTGACGCACAAGACCCCAAAGCATTTCTCCACAGTGGTCACAGAAGGCTGGTGCTCTGTATGAATGAACAAACAGAGCATGGGGACGAATCTGAAAGTCTTCAAATGTTGCAGAAGCTGAAGGGTGAAGGGGGAAAAAAAGTGTTCCCACAAGGTTTCTAAACAAAACATAGATTTGAGAAGTTCTTCATAAAAGTAGACTGTATATTTCTTGAAGGAAAGTTAACAGAACACTGTGATATAGTCCTCAATGCTACACTTATTCTTGTATTGTCTTTGCGTACTACATGTCTAAACAATAGAGCACCTGAGGCATTTTGGCACGAAACCATATGTTTTAAGACATTTGTTTAACTTAATATAAAACAAAGGTTTGCTGTTTTAAGGCAGCCATAAAAGTAAAGTTCTACAACACATGAGAAATATAAATTATACCATTCCAACAAAAAAGATAGGTGCAGAGCAAACTACTATATAATGCAGTTTAAATTTACAGCAAAACTGACTAATAGATGGTGGTTTTGCAGGAATGAATGCACAATGTGTCAAAAGTGCACTGACAATAGAAAATCACTGTCCCCTACCAGAGTCACTGAAAAAGTGAAATCTATTTTTATGGGGTAAGGATAGTATCCCATCTTTTGATTAGCTGAATGGGAGGTTTCCCGGGCTATAGCTGGTGGACTACAGACAACACTCACCCTCTCCTAACACACAATGCTTCATAAGCACCATATGCCTATTATCGGGATGCACTCATACTGGATTTAGACTATCAAATATAATAGAGGATTGGCACAGATGTAACATTGCCTGATCCTCTAATCACAGTTATGACAACAACTTGAAGGCTCATACACTCCTCTGCTCCACCCCTTAGGCTTTAGTGCTCCTTCTCCTTCCTCAGCTCATGGCTCTTTTCCACTACTTTAATTTCATATGAGCTTTTTCCTCTCTATTTTATTATCAGATGCAATCAATCTCAGATCTGACTGGAAATTTATTTGTATAACAGATTGCTATTCTGATAAGGGTTGTTGGCTTGGATATTGCAGACCAATTTTGTTGACTCTAGTGGTTTCCAGTAACATATGCAAGTTTCCCTGTCAAAGAGTGGGAGGAGGGCAGGGAAAATTTACAAGATTATGCATAGGATACAGCAGGTAGAGAAAGAAGTATTTTTCTCCCTTTCTCACAATACAAGAACTCATGGGCACTCAATGAAATTGCTGAGCAGTCCGGTTAGACTGGATAAAAGGAAGTACTTCTTCACCTGAAGAGTGATTAACACATGGAATTCACTGCCACAGGAGGTGGTGGCAGCTACAAGCATTGACAGCTTCAAGAGGGAATATGGAGCAGAGGTCCATCAGTGGCTATTAGCTACAAGGTATAGATAGGAACTCTTGGACTGGAGCAAGTGATGCTCTGTATTCTTGGTGCTTGGGAGGGGGCAACAGTGGGAGGGCTTCTAGTGTCCTGGCCCACTGCTGGACCTCCTGATGACATCTGGTATTTTTGGCCACTGTGTGACAGAGTGTTGGATTGGATGGGCCATTGGCCTGATCCAACATTGGCTTCTCGTATGTTCTTATTGTTCTTAACTGTCAACATCTGAACCAGTTGAGTAAGACTTAGGCTGAGAATCTGCCCCTCTCCTTTTTCCAGACACATAAAGCCCTTGGCTTGACTCGAGACATGAACCTTTCAGCACAAGCAATGAGCTTATCCCGTGGCCCTGAGGAGCCATGTCAGCAAAACCACACTACATGGGAAGTCCTCGTGACCATCACTTGCTTTGAGATTGTACAAGTAGGGTACTTTGTAATGCAACTGAAAAGTACAGCAAGACTGATGCAGTATGTTAGATTTCATATTTATGCTTAAATTGTATTTTTGTGTAGATAGCCAAGGCTAGCCCAAACTCCTCAGATCTCAGAAGCTAAGTAAGGTGGGCCCTGGTCAGAATAAAAAAGAAGAGCTTACATTTTATGAGTTAAATGTCTTATTTGATGTTTCTCTCTTTGAATACTTTTAAAATTGATCTTCTATTGTATTCATTTCCTCTCCCCCCATTCAGAAACTTCAGTTACTTCGATTAAAACTCATTGGTTTCAGATGTCACCCCATATGAGTTGCTCCTTAGGAGCTGCTGGCTTAATGAATTAATTATTTTTAAAACCACTTCCTTATTTATTTATTTATATGTTAGATTTGTGAATCACCCATCCCTAAGTATACAGGGCTCTGGGAGATGCACAAAAAAGTTCAAAACATCAACATGACATTGTTAAAATCTGTAAATCATTCATTCCTATATTATTAATAATCTCAAGATGGTGTCATTGATTTAATCCTAAACCCTAGTCCAGTCTGTGTTGCCATCTCATGGTCAGAGTGAGGAGGAGGCCAAACTGAGAGGCCAGATAAGTTGGTAGAAACTGTTATTAAGGAAAGAATTAGTAGGCACATTGATAAACAAAAACTATTGAGACAGACTCAGCATGGGTTCTGTAAGGGAAGATCTTGTCTCACTAACCTATTAGTGTTCTTTGAGAGAGTGACCAAACATGTGGACAAGAGGGACCCAACAGATGTTTGTTTACCTTGACTTCCAGAAAGCTTTTGATAAAGTTCCTCATCAAAGGCTCCTAAGTAAGCTCAATAGTTATGGGATAAAGGGACAAGTCCTCTTGTGGATCAAAAACTGGCTAATTAATAGGAAACAGAGAGTAAGTATAAATGGGAAATTTTCTCAGTTGAGGATGGTAAGCAGGGGGGTACTACAGGGATCAGTACTTGGTCCAATGCTTTTTAACTTGTTTATTAATGACTTGGAGTTGGGAGTAAGCAGTGAAGTGGCTAAATCTGCAGATGACACGATGTTGATCAGGGTGGTGAGAACCAAGGAGGACTGTGAGGCACTCCAAAGGGATCTGTCGAGGATGGGCGAGTGGGCATCATCATGGCAAATGGGGTTCAATGTGGCCAAGTGCAAAGTGATGCACATTGGAGCCAAAAATTCTAACTATAAATACATATTGATGGGGTCCAAACTGGCAGAGACTGATGAAGAGAGGGATCTTGGAGTCGTAGTAGATAACTGAATGAAAATGTCTAGACAGTGTGCAACTGCAATAAGAAAGGCCAACACTATGCTGGGGATTATTAGGAAGGGGACTGAAAACGAACCAGCCAGTATCATAATGCACCTGTATAAATCAATGGTGCAACCCATTTGGAGTACTGTGTACAGTTCTGGTCACCACACCTCAAAAAGGATATTATAGCATTGGAAAAAGTGCAGAAAACGGCAACTAGAATGATAAAAGGGTTGGAACACTTTCCCTATGAAGAAAGGTTAAAACACTTGGAGCTCTTTAGTTTGGAGAAATGACAGCTGAGGGGTGATGTGATCGAGGTTTATAAGATTATGAATGGGATAGAGCAGGTTGAGAAAGAAGTACTTTTTTCCCTTTCTGACAATACAAGAACTCATGGGCATTCTATGAAATTGCTGAGCAGTCGAGTTAGAATGGATAAAAAGGAAGTACTTCTTCTCCCAAAGAGTGATTAACACATGGAATTCACTGCCACAGGAGGTGGCGGCTACAAGCATGGACAGCTTCAAGAGGGAATTAGATAAGCATATTGAGCAGAAGTACATCAGTGGCTATTAGCCACAAGATATAGTTAGGAACTCTCAGGCTGGGGGCGAGTGATGCACTGTATTCATGGTGCTTGGGGAGGCAACAGTGGGAGGGCTTCTAGTGTCTTGGCCCCACTGCTGAACCTCCTGATTGCACCTGGTATTTTCGGCCACTGTGTGACAGAGTGTTGGACTAGATGGGCCTGATCCAATATTGGTTTCTCTTATGTCCTTATGTTCTTAAGGTGGAGGAAAATAAGAAACTGTTGTCCTCAACCAAAGGCCTGGTGGAACATCTCTGCCATAGCGGCCCTGTTCTGTCAGCAGAGTGTAACGCTCTCCCAGAGACATACCAGAGGAGGCAGTCCTGAAGATATGCAGGTCCCAGACCACTCAGCACCTTGAAAGTCAACACCAAAACCTTGAACCTGACTCGGTACTCCACTGGGAGCCACTGTAGCTCGCCCAGCACAGATTGTATATATGTCATTCATGGCGTTCCAATCAGGACTCACGCTGCCACAATCTGGATCAGTTGGGAGCTTCCAGGTCAGTCTCAAGGGCAGGCCAGCATAGAGCGAGTTACAGTAGTCTAGCCTGGAGGTGACTCTTGCATGGATTACTTTGGCTAGGTCAGGGCACGATGGGAAATGTGGTAATTGCTGAGCTTGACATAGATAGAAGAATGCCAGCCTGGCAATATTCATGACCTGGGCCCCTATGGTTAAGGAAGCATCCAGGATCACACCCACACTCCCGATGGACTGCGCTGGCACTAGTGGGGCCTTGTCAAGAGTGGGAAGTCTATGCCTCAACCCTGAGCCCCTCCCCCAGCCACAAAACCTCTGTCTTTGTTGGATTCAGTCTCAGCCTGCTCTTTTTAACCATCCTACTATGGCCTCCAAACCCGAAGCCAAGTTGTGCAGGCCAGTATCTGGGAGGCCATCCAGTAGCAGATACAGTTGGGTGTCATCAGCACAGTGATGACACCCCAGCCTGAAACTACACCAGCTGGGCAGGGGGCACATATAGATGTTACATAACATAGGGGAGAGGACTGCCCTGTGAGGAACCCCCCATGTTAATGGGTAGTTGACACCCTTCTTAAAGTTCACAAAGTGGTGTATAAAAAAATCATATACCCATAACAATAACCAGCTTATCCTTTTAAAACACAACTCCTGTTTGTTTCAATAGGTGGGTCACTTTCATAAGAGCTTGAACTCAAGGCTCTTAAGATAAACAAATAGCAAATGGAGTCCTGTGTTTTTAATTTATCCAAGCAATGACATTTCTTTAATAGGCATTGCAAATGAAGCAGTCCTGATTAACACTTCAGTTACTTTAATAATTTCATTCTCAAGCAGTCCTTAACCACTTTCATTTGCAACTGATAAATTCTTGAATACTTTTCAGTAGGAATTTCAGCAGCAAGGACTTTAAGGACTGCAGCCGTATGCTTCAAGCCATTTGTCAATGCAATACTTGACATTGTTCCTATTAAGGGTGTGATTTATATAGCTAGACTCTCTGCAGCTTCATTAAGGGGTCGTCATGGCTCATAATCCTCGTACATAAAAACAGAACATTTATATGATAACTGGCAAAACTGAAAACTCAATGGAAGCTTTACTCAACAAGTAATTTAGTTGCAGAATTCACTATCAGTGGATACAACAATAACCACAAACATGGATGGCCTTAAAAGGCAGTTAAACGGTTTCATGGGGGAGAACTCCATCAACTGCTACTACCACAATGACTAAAGATGACTTCCCATATTTCAAAGCAGCAAACCTCTGCACAGCAGTACTGGGAGGCCTTGGCCTCCATTTGTTGGCCCTCTAGGTGGACTAAATGAACTGCTGGTCTGGTCTGTTATATTTTTCCCACCATAGAGAACAATGAAGGGAATAGGGGCAACCTGCTTGGGGGCCCATAGAATTGGACCCCCTAGTCCAATGTACTTGAAACTTGGTGGGTATCTTGGGGAGAGGCTCCATCAGCTACCCTCTGAGTTTGGAGCCTCTCCCTCAAACCCCCTCCCCTCCAGCCCCCAGAATATACCCTATGTTTTCACCATTGACTTCAATGGCCCATAGGATATAATGGGGCCTAATTGCCGCCAAATTTCTTTCATTCCCTCCTTTCTTTCTCTCTTTTTCCTCTTTCCCTCCTTCTTCTCTTCTCTCTTTCTTTCTTTCCCACCTTCTTCTCTTCCCTTTTTTCCTCCTTTCCCTGTTTCCCTCCTTCTTCCCTCTCTTTCTTTCCCTCCCCTTTCCTTCTCTTTCTTTCCTTCCCTCTTTCCTCCTTCTGTGGCTCAACTCTCATGAGAAGGAGTTTAAACTTTGAACCCCTTCTCTTAGCTCCCCCACCCAGACCAGCTGGGGAAGGGAAGGGGAGGCTTTTGAAGATGCCTCCCCCCCTTTTGCTTCCCCCTCTGACATCACTTCCTGTGATGTCAGGGGACATGGCATATGCTAATAGCCTAATAGCTCATTAGCATACCATATGCTAATGAGCTCCTGCAGCTGTTTTTCTACAAAAAGACCCCTGCCCAGCAGGAACTTATTAGCACAACAGGCCACATCCAACAGCAGAAACTCATTAGGATTGGCTATATTAGGGGTGTGTGGCCTAACATGCAAAGGAATTCCTGTTACAAAAAAGCCCTGGGTTTTGACATCAAGTAAGGTAAACAGAATAAGAAGCAACGGGTGAGTGTGGCTGGATGACCACACTTCGGGTAACATGGGGGTGTGGCATAATAAGCTAATGAGTTTTCTGCTGTTGGGTGTGGCCTATTATGCTAATGAGTGCCTACTGGGCTTTTTCTACAAAAAGAGCCCTGCTTATACTCTTAATTAAAAATAAATATTAAACCCAACGTTTTTGATGTCTGAAGGTTACAGGGCTTGTTTTGTTTTATTTGATCTCTAATTCACAAATTAATCTAATATACAAGGCTTAATCTAAGGAAGGGCTGAATCACACCATCTGCTTTCAAGTCAGAATCATGTGTGAAATGTAGTGCTTTTAATGGCCTGCAAAAGTGCCTGTCTCTCACTATTGTAAGCTATAGACCACCCAGAGAACTTCGGCTATGGGTGGTATAGAAATGAAATGAAATAAAATAATAATAATAATAATGAGCAACCACATCAGTTCCAACAAATAAGGGGAAAAAGCTTCCAGCCTACAAGTTGCAATTTCTGGGTAGGCTAGTATCTAGGATCTCTGACCCTAGAAAGTGCACTTCTGATGTATGTAATGAAAATTATTAATACCCAGTTAACCAAGAGTGTTTTCCTAAAGGCATTTAAGGAATCAGTGATGTGCACTCTTTAATCTGGGGGGATACATTCTTTGTGAGTCTCATCTGCCCTTGACTCATTTCAGTCTGACTTCAGGTCTGGTTACGAATCACAGGCTGCTTTATTTGCTCTCATAGAAGACCTCTGATAAATGTAAGCCTTTGACACAGTGGATTACTTGATTCTACTGAAAGGCTTGGAAACTAGAGTGGGGTAAAAGGAAAATAATTTGAGTGGTTCAACTCTTTTCAGCTATTGAAGATTCAGGACTTGTTCTATGGAGTGCCTCAGGGTTCTAAATTCTCTCCCAGGAGAAATATGTTTGAAATTTACAAGACGGTCTACCAGAGATCTGGTGCTGAAACCTACACAGGGAAAACCCCTAAAAATCAAGAACGAAGCGATAAAAATCCTGAAGATATTCCCTATGAAGTCAGGAAGTGAAGGAGACTTTATAGGGAACTTTCTCTCTACAAAAAAAAAAGGAATACCTTATAGATGGGCATTTCCCGAAGGACTGAGTTTTAAATATGAGGAGAAAAAAATTATGATTGACACTGTTCCCAAGGCAAAAAAGTTTATGGACCAATACTTAAAACTCATAACAAAAAAGAAAAGAACTCAAAAACTAAAGAGGAGGAGGAGGAGGAAGAGGAAGAGGAAGAGGAAGAAGAAGAAGAGGAAGAAGAGGAAGAGGAAGAGGAAGAAGAATCCTACTCACAGGATTCATCACGCGACAGCCCCAAACTATTTAGTTCCTCAGAAATGTCGGAATCAGAGAAAGGAGCAGCCACTCCCAAACCTCGAAGAATAAAGAAACGCAAGAAGAAAAGACCCTAAAAACAAGACAACTGTTCATAATGCAGTTTTTGTTAACTAGTTAACTAAAGCAACCTCTTCTTTCTTTCCTGTATAATTTTTAGAGGCAATAACAACTTTGTATTACTATCCCTGCTTCCCGTAGATTTAGAGGTAGGGTATTAGTATCCTCTTCCCATGTCCCGTACTATTGCAAAATCAATAAAATTCTTATAAAAAATAAATAAATTCTCTCCTATATTGATTCATAAATGTAAGATCTTTGTATGCATGATACTGTTCATAGTTTTGGTGTCATCAATAAGAAGATGAGACATAGCTATACATTTATTTATCTAAGCTTCCAGAAGCAGCTATCTCTGTGCTGAGCTGCTGCTGTGGCCAAATGACTAAGCAAGAACACGCTGAAGCTTACCCCAAACAAGAAGGAGGTGGGCAAGAAAAGTGGAGCCTTGGAAAGGGTTCTGCTTCCTATCCTTGATGGGTAAGTTTTTTCTTGTTGGACTCATTTAAAAGTTTGGGGGTTGTTTAGACACAGTTCTTTCACCAGAGAAAGAAGTTTAGATGGGTACCAAAAACTGCCTTTGATCACTTACATCTAGTTCACTGGCTAGCCAATTTCTTCAGCCTAGCAAATCTAGCCACAGTGATCCATGGCAACAGTAGCCTGTATGCTGTTGCAATATGCAGTAAGTGGGGCTACCCTTGAAGGCAATTGGGGAAACTTCAGCTGGTATAAAATGCAGCAGCCAGCTTAGTATATGGAGCAAAACACTTGATGCATATTACATCTACTTTGAGATCTCTGCACTGACTGCTGGTTTGTTTCTGAGTTCAATTCAAGGTGCTTGTTATTACCTTTAAAACCCTTCCTGGCCTGGGACCCACTTACCTGCAGGGCAACCCTTCTAGTATGAACCTGTGTGACTGGTCCACTCCTTAGATTTAAACCTCCTTGATATTCTATCCTGTAAGGTAGTTAAGATGGCTATGGCTTAACCTAGGGCTTTTTTTCCAGTGGCTGCTCCTATTTTATGGAATCACCCTCCTACTGTTGTTAGGATAGCTTCTACTTTGTTGAAATTCCACAAGTTGTACAGAGCAGAATTATTCAGGTGGGCTTTTGACACTGTCACTTAATTTTAGTTACATTTTCTTCTTAGTTTTATGGGTTTTAATTGTATATTGTTTTTATGGTACTGTAACCTGCCTTGAGTCCTGTTTTATAGATGGTCTTCAAGATAAATAAATTGTCATATATTAAATTTGTGATTCGGATCTAGAGCAAAGATGACACGGTATCCGCATAGGCTCATAAAAATATGCAAAATGCATTAAGAAATATGTTATGTGAACCAGCCACCTGCAAATACAAATCACTAAAATAACCATTATCATGGCTCCAAAATCAGACACCATAGTCAGAGAAATTGCAACTGAAACATACAAAACTCTCCTGGCCCAGACATGAGCTTAGCTCCAGGAAACTTACAAAGCAGGAAGTTGGCTACCTTCTGGGAAGATCCACTTTGACCTGAATGTGGGCAAGAGAGAAGAGGACCCTGCAGTAAGCTCCAAAGAATCTTGTAAAGTGGGGAGCTGCCTCCTTGAATCATAAACTTTGCTCTCCAAACCTGAAAGATTCTCCACTTTTCTCCTTCTTTGGTGGAAGTGGTTGCAGGCAGAATAATGGCTTGCTCTTATTCTCTTTCCTAATGTTGCCAATGCACAGTCCTTGCCACTAACTATTCTTGGGGTGGCAGGACTTTTGGAGGGAAGTCATATTTATCACCATACTTATGTGATCCCTCAAGTATGCAGAATTCTCTTCGGTGGGGTTTTGTAGATATCTTGGGTTTGTTTATCTAGTCATCAGCATGGGCATTCACTTCAGCATTAGAGGGAAGAATTCCAGTCTGAAAATTCAAAGAGTTTCCACTGTGTTGTTGAAGGCTTTCATAGCCGGAGTTCATTAGTTGTTGTAAATTTTCTGGGCTGTATGGCCATGGTCTTGGCATTGTAGTACCTGACATTTTGCCAGTGGCTGGCAAAATGTCAGGTACTACAATGCCAAGACCACGACCATACAGCCCGGAATATATACAACAACTAGTTTCCACTGTATTTGAACAAACATTTCTGTATGAGCAGAACACCACCAAAGCAAGGGACATTTTTGTATCATTGATTTCGGTGGTGTGTGCTTAAATCTTTCCCACTGCAATCAGTAGAACCTAAATGTGCTTTCCATTGACCATATTATATACTCTGTTTTGTTGGAGATTTTTCCATTTCTGTACATGCAACTGATCTCAGTCAAGTTACTATACACAAGCCTATACGCAAACATCAACATTTAACACAAATAATTCCTAACACATAACCCTCAATAATTCATAGCTCTAAAACACCTTGAACATTTTATTTCCTTCTGATTTCTCCTTCCATGAAACCAGTTTTCTGACCTATTACAGATCTTAGTTCATTCTAGCCACATCACATTGTCATACCAAAAAATTCAAGCAGTTGCCTGTAAGTTATTAAGTTTTTTCTCCCTTTACTTAGTATTTCTGTCTTGGGTTTAAATCATATCCTGTGCTAACATGCCAAATAAAATACGCCCACTGTGTTTATTCTTGTTTCTCTGTGGCTTAGTCAATTCATAGTCCATTGTTCTGTTCCAAAGGCATGAAGAATGTAAATGGCATGACTTACTGAGTCATTTCTTCCTAAGATTTTGAAGCCTAGGTTCCTCTAAGTAAATCATCAGTTCTTAGAAAACTCTTTACAAGGTATATAATTTTTAAAAATGAGATTCATTTGAAATTCTTGGTAGAGTGTACAGGCAAGCACTATCCTGTAAAGTCACAGAGTTCTCCTAAAATTACCTAGGATCCACTGGGAGTTCCTAATGGTCCTTCTTCTAGCTGCAAAACTCAGGCCAGTTTATCTCTTGCTGGCTGTTGGTTCACAGTGAAGTGCTCTTCTTTCTGTCCACACAATGGCAATGCAATCCCACCCCATATGGAAAACATGTGCTGGTTGCTAACTAACCTATCAGTCATCAAGACTCATTTTATCAGGCAAGAAATAAAAAAAGATGGTCACTTGATAGCTATTATAATACTATTGCTTTGTAAGGGCAATAATTGGTGATTGCACTGAATCATCTAGATTTATTTGTGTGTGTGTATGTGTGTGTGTGTGTGTGTGTGTGCGCGCGCACACTTGAAGGTGGTGGTGGTGAATGTAAGTGGACCAGTTAATTTTTATTATTATTATTATTACAACCTTTATGACAATAATTCCATTCACTTAATATTTTTCCATTTCATTTCTAGCCAAGAAACACCTCTGTTTTTCATCAATCCTGACAATTTTACATGCAAATAAAAGGTTTTAACTTTCTCCATGAAATCTCTACTGAATTATCTAGATGTTATAACCATCATACCTATAGCCAATTTTTTAAAATTAAATTTCTAACTTTACTCATTCTTTCCCTGCTTCATGAAATGTTAGAGACTTTTCCTGAAAAAAGTCCCTCAACCATTCCAGTATCAATAATGTTAAGAAAATGAAGTTGGATGAAACCTCTAGAAGACTAGTTCTTGCTGTTTTAGTCTTAGAATCTGCCTTCTCACATGGTTCTAAAATGGAGGGGAGACTAGAATTCTTTTTTTTCATCTGTGATACAATGTTTTCTATTTTCTATAAAACAACCTATCTTTTAAAACAAAATTTAGCAAAGGATTTCCACCATTTTTACAGAATGACATCACTTAATTGCCTACTGGTATGTCTTGAAAATGACTCATGAAAGCTTGACATAAATGTGACTCATAAACGCTTGAGATAAGGAATTATTATAGTTTAAAAAACCTTTTTAAAATAAAGTGTCACAATGTGTCTTGCGAAGAAAGACATACAGCCAGCCTGGGGCAAGTCATCCCACTGATTTGAGGGCTGGATCAACCGCTGACCTCTGCACTAGAGCCAGCTGTTCTCCCATGGTTCAGGACATTGGCAGATAGGTTGCAGGTGGGCATCACCACAGGTTGAATCATCTTTGCAATAAAGGGGAGTAAAAGCTAGCTTGTATCTGTGACCCCTAGATAAAAGGCAGCATTGGTCTCCTGGATGCAGAACTCTTGCAATGGAGATGTGAATTCTGCAAAGAAGTGTGATGGATATAGGCCAACAGACGTGGCCAGAGGGAACAGCGGGTGGAAGAGGTTGGGCAGGGGGAGCCACAACCCAGCACCTTGGCCTCAAAAAGCCCAACCAGGGAGAAGCCCCATTACTGGTTGTCAGTAGAGAACTGGGATGTCAGCAATGGCAGGGATGCCAGGCATGCAATGGCAGAGGATTCAGCAAAGGTGATGGTAAGAGAGTACCTTGGCAAGTCCCCTGAGGCCACTGACACCAGTACCCTGGAGTACTGGTCACACAAAGCTGTCCTCTGGCCTGAGTTCTCTTGCATAGCCATGAGCCCTGAGTCAACCTAACACCCAAACCCCAGCAGGGAAGAGAAGTTCATAATCAGGAGGGTATTAAATGTGGGCCCTTACTCAGGCAAGGCACCCAGTAGCTAAGTCTCCAGCAAGGGAGAGGTATTCTCAGTCAGAAATAAATGATGAATGTGCTCTGCTTTTAACAAGTTCCCTGCGTCTCTGTCTAACTGCCAACAGGAGAGGCTGCAGAGCTGAACTGATATATGGCATTCTGATTCCATAGAGAAGAGTGGGAACCTTGTTATTGGCAGAAAGCAGTGCCTGTTAAGCTTTGGAGGGCTCCTATTGGTGCTTCCAAGTTTGGAGAATTCCAACCCCCTGTTGCTTTGAAGTTTTGTAAACCATTTAATTGAGCAGAGACTGTCTATCTGAAAATGTATCCATTCTCAAACTGCCACTAATCACAATTAACAGTATCAAAATTCGTGGAATGTTTTTCCAAGGAAGATGGCAACTTGGACTAGTTTAAAAACCCAAGACAAAGAATAGTAAAACTAGAATCAGCACACCTTGATGAAGGCTTACACAATTACCTACGGATTAAAAAACTAACTAAAAAGATTATAACAAAAGAAATAAGTCACATAATCAAAGATGGAATTTTGAAAATATGGTTTGCATGTCGGAACTTATTGAGTCCTCCAAACTCTCTTTTTATGTCCCCAATAGAAGAATAGCATGACAAGAACACAAGAAATAAAAATGATTTTGTAACATATGACACAATGATAAATGCTCAGGGGAAAATCATTGAGCTTACTTAGGAGCCTTACTTACTATTGAGCTTACTTAGGAGCCTTTGATGAGGAACTGTATCAAAAGCTTTCCGGAAGTCAAGGTAGATAATATCTATTGGGTCCCTTGTCCACATGTTTGTTCACTCCCTCAAAAAACACTAACAGGTTAGTGAGACAAGATCTTCCCTTACAGAACCCATGCTGAGTCTGCCTCAATAGTTTTTGTTCATCAATGTGCCTACTAATTCTTTCCTTAATAACAGTTTCCACCAACTTACCCGGTATTGATGTCAGACCGACTGGCCTGTTATTTTCTGGATCTCCCCTGGAGCCCTTTTTAAAGATGGGAGTGATATTAGCTACCTTCCAGTCCTCAGGAATGGAGGCAGATTTTAAAGAACGATTACATATTTTTGTCAGGAGATCCACAAGTTCACATTTGAGTTCTTTCAGAACTCTTGGATGAATGCCAGTTATGAAATGTGAAGAGACATGTACTATAAGAACTATGCAAGCAGGAGACAAATTTAGAATGAGAAGCAGTTCGAAACACTGTATACAAATGTACGTTAATGAGACAGAAGAGTTTAAACTATATCTTAGCCAACATGACGAAACTTCCTGATGCTTTAAAAGTGCACCGTCTTCTAAATGACTCTGTTCTGGAAATATCAATTAACGTAGCCATGTTTTTACAATCAGCAACAAAGCTACGTCAGGAAAACTTAAAATGAGTAACTGTTTTATCCTACACTATGTTTTATATGTATGGTTACACTTAGTTTTAAATGTGTGTGTGTGTATGTGTGTATATATATAGTAATCCAATAAATCCAGTCATGCCAATAAAGGTCAACTGAACTGAACTGAAAATGAGACAGAAGTAGAATAAGCTTCTGTTTTAAATGTAATATCTTGAATACAAATGTGTAAGCAGGGCTTTTTTTGTAGAAAAAGCCCAGCAGGAACTCATTAGCATAACAGGCCACACCCAACAGCAGAAAGTCATTAGCATATTAGGCCACACCCCATGCCTTTCCTTGGCTTGCCTGGGCACCCTGCTTCTGCGGGGAGCCCAGACAAGCCATTCCTTGGACAGGCCAAGGAAGGCCCTGATCTTTCCAGGCCCCCCTGGCCTGCCCACCTCAAAGTCTCTGGGGGGGGTCACTCTCCAGGCCTTCCCTCTGTAGCCACACACACATCAAGACAAGGAATTAAGGCAATGTTCTTTCATATGATCTAGTGTGACAGTCAGATATAAGAAATGAACTGAAAGAAAACTCAGTTACATTTGCCATCACTGGATGAAAACCTCCTCTTGAAATTATGTAGAAAAGCTCAATAACCTCTGACTAGTTTCCCATCTAAAGAAAAAAAATGTTAAAAGAACCCACCTCATTTTTTTCTTTGACTATACTAAACCCAAATGCAATGGTTTCCATGTACCTTATTTTCTTAGGTTGCATATTTCTCTATAAAATTAAATATTTTAGGTAAAAATCATACTATAATAGTTTCCCTTTCTTCTGAATGTGATTATGCTGGCAGGCACAATGTCAACCTGAACAAAATTATATAAGTTTTAATATATTCATGTCTGATACAGCAAACTTATAAGAACTCCTCCAGCTTTCTACTTTTTATTACATAAGAACACTGTAATTTTACATGCCAGGGGAGACTGATCACCTCAAAACGAATGCCTGTTCAAATTTATAAAACATTATTTTAGATACACTGTTCTTTTTCTGAACAAAAAAAGGTCCAAGTATAAGTAAAGAAACAATCAAACTTTAAAAAAATGTATTCTGACTGGCATACTTAAAAAGTTCCTTACCCCAGTAAAATTTCTCGGATATGGCATATGAAATCTTTAGAAGTAACAAGAAGGGGGACTCATGATACTCGTGGGGGGGGGAGGAGCTCCATGTGGTGGAGGAGGAAGCAGCTGCAAGTGAGCCTTCTCCTCTTCTCCCCTGCTCCCCTGGCACCAACAGAGAGGCCCACGTGGCTCCCAGCTGCCAGGCCCACCGAGCCTTCTCCCTCTTCTCCCCCAGCACTGGCGGTGAGGCCTGAGCTTGGCCTGCCAAGCCTTCTCCCTGCCCCCCTCCCCCAGTGGTGGCAGCGGTGGCAAGGCCTGAGCTGCTCATAGCTACCAGCCCACCAAGCCTTCTCCCTCCTCCCCCGGCACCCACGCGAGGCCTAAGCTTGGCCCGCCAAGTCTTCTTCCCCCTCCCCCGCAGCGGTGGCGGCAAGGCCTGAGTGGCTCACAGCCACTGGCCTGCTAAGCCTTCTCCCACCCCCTCCTGCCCTGGCGGTGGAGCAAGATTGTTGCCAGGGCATTCTCTGCACATGCGCAGGGAACACTCTTTTACTTTTCGGGGGGTTTAAGTATCCACCGTGTAGTTTTTTAAACTTTTCAGATTTTTCTGCACACCTGGGAATTGCCCCAAATGTGCAGGAAAATCTCTTTGCCCTCTAGGAGCCCCCAATGTGCACATTTAGATATCCACACGCAGGGGGCGTCTTGGCTATTAGTATATAGACAGATATTTGGCAGTTCCTTTTTTAAAAAAAAGGTAACCCCTATTTGGCGGAACGGGCCCACATCAGCTGGCAGGCCCTGCTCTGCCCACCCCTCCTTCGCCTGACCCGGCACCTGAAGGGGCAGTTTTTCTCCGCTACTTCTGGGTATTGCTGCCACCACTGTCCCTGTCTTGGGCTCTGGTTAGGCAGGACAACCTCCTAACCTCCCTCTGGTGTTGCTAGGAACCCACCCTGGGGCTTCCTGATAATCTTTGGGGCTCCCCGGAGAGTTGGCAACTGGCCTTTTGCCCCTGTTCTCCTCCTCAGGGAGTCCCCGACCCACCTCTAGCATGTCCAAACAGCTGGGGGAACTATGCGGTACAGAGGGACTTCTCTAGGTCAACAGTAAAAAGGATTTATGGAACTGAACTATTTACAGGCGTGTTAACACTGAACAGAAGAATCAAAAGAAAAGTGACAAAAACATTCCATCTCTCCCTTCTCTAAACTCATACCCTGTCTAGATGGTCTGCAGGGCAGGCACAAACACTTAACTTCCCTAGAGGTCAGATCATCCTGCCTCCTGCAGACTCCAGCCAACATCCTGACTGCCTTCAGAGTTCTCTCAGACTCCACTCTGAATTCTGGCAGCCTCCCTGGCTTCCATCAGACTGGCTTCCCGCCCAAAAGCTCCACTGTATCCAACCCAGCAGTTTCCCGCCCAGGAAGTGGCTCCCCCTCCTGCAGCATTCTGGGGCAGATCTCCTCACCACCATGATGGACTTCCTGTCCTCTCTAGGGAGCTGCACTCTGACTACTGGTTGGAGACAGGAGGGGGGGGATGAGGAAGAGACTAGGCCCAAGCCTCCCTCAGGTTTGATGGCCCCCTCCTATCCAGGCCCCACAAAATGGTGTTTCTCCACACCTCCCCTCCTTAGATTCTGAGTCGGAGGGGTATCCTCATCCAGAGGTAATCCCGTAGCAGAATCCAATTAATCGGGGAGAAACCCATTAACAAAACATAACATTTAAAGTTCACGAGAGTCCCAAGAATACAAAGTGCAACACCCTAATTGTCCACATCCTTTATGGACAAAAAGTCTGCGATCACATTGTTGCGTCCAGCAATGTGCTCAATCTTCATGTTGTATTCCTGAATCCTCCAGGACCACCTCTGCAACTTGGAATTGGTGTTCTTCATGGTCTGCAACCATTGCAAAGAGGAATGGTCAGTCAGGAGGGTGAATTCTTGTCCCCACAAATAAGGCCGAAGTTTGTCCAGAGCCCATACAACTGCCAAACATTCCTTCTGCACTGAGGACAGGTTCCTCTCTCGGGGGATGAGCTTCCTACTCAGGTAGGTTTGGTCCCTTCCCAGTCCTGCATCAGAACAGCTCCAATCCCATGGTCTGAGGCATCTGTGGCAACAAAGAAGCTCTTATAAAAGTCAGGTGCTCTGAGTACCGGCATAGAAACCAGAGCTGCCTTCAGCTGCTCAAAGGTCTCCTGACAGCTAGGAGTCCAAGCCACTTTGTCTGGTAAATGTTTCCTGGTGAGAGAGGAGAGTGGGTCTGCAATAGTTCCAAAATTTGGGACTGTAGTAGTTAGCCAGTCCTAAGAAGGCTCTGACCTGCCTTTTAGTCTTTGGGGCCTCCCACTTTTGGATAGCCTCCACTTTGTCCCACACTGGAGTGATTCTCCCACTCCCCACCTTATGTCCAAGGTACACCACCTCTGGCATACCAAATTGGCATTTGTTCAGCTTGATGGTGAGACCTGCTTTGCAGATGGCCGCTAACACTTTAGTCAAATGTTCCAGGTGCGAATCCATGTCCTTGCTAAAAATGGCAATGTCATCAATGTAAGCCACTGCACAGTCTGACATGCCACTTAACAAAATTGTTCACTAGCCTTTGGAAGGATGCCGGGGCATTTCTAAGGCCAAAGGGCATCACCATGAACTCATACAGTCCATCTGGGGTAATGAAGGCTGATTTAGCCCTTGCCTCAGGCTCTAGTTCCATCTGCCAATAACCCTTGCATAAATCCACAGTAGATATCACCCTGGCTGAACCTAGCGTATCTAGCAGGGCATCTATCCTGGGCATAGGATAGGCATCCGGTTTTGTGATACAGTTTAACTTTCAGTAGTCCCCACAAAACCAAATTGAGCCATCCGGTTTGGCCACTAGCACAACAGGTGCTGCCCAAGGACTTACTGAGGGTTGTATAACTCCCATCTGCAGCATTTCTGCCACCTCCCTCCGAATATCTGTCAACACCTTACCGTTGACTCTGTAAGGGGGGCACCTGATGGGTCCCTGAGAGCCAGTATCAATTCCATGCTTTGCCAGATCTGTCCTCCCTGGCTCTTTCCGGAAAATGTCCTCGAACAGATGTAACACTGAAAGGATATTTTCCTTGTCTTGCCTGGGCATTCCTGTAGGCCACACCAGCTCTTCCCACTCTGCAGGTTCTGAGAAGTGAGCTAGAACATCCAGTGGGTCATCATCCAGCATCTCATTTTCTCCTTCCCTTCTAGTTATATGCAGCACCACGGGCCTCTCAAGGAATGTTTAAGCATATTCACATGCACCACTTTAGTTTTCTTTCCAGACCTCTCCATGGCCACCACATAGGTAACATCATCCAGTTTATCCATAATTACATGGGGTCCCTCCCATGCAGCTTTAAGTTTATTTGTGCGAAGGGGCAGGAAAACCATTACCTTGTCCCCCATCTCAAAAGTTCGAGACCTAGCAGTTTTGTCATACCATCTGCTCTGATTGCTTTGTGCTTTGGCCAAGTTCTCTTTAACAATGTGCATCATCCCCTTCAGTCGTTCTCTGAAGGATAACATATAGTCCACCACCAATTTCCTTGCCTTTGGGATTTTCTTCTCCCAGCTTTCCTTGACCAGGTCTAGAGGTCCCCTGACCTTTCTGCCAAACATAAGTTCAAAAGGGGAGAATCCTGTAGATTCTTGGGGTACCTCCCTATAAGCAAATAATAATTGTGGTAGTCTCTCATCCCAGTCTTGGGGGTGAGTATCCACATAGGCTCTTAGCATTCCCTTCAAGGTCCCATTAAACCTCTCAGTCAACCCATTTGACTGAGGATGGTAAGCGGTAGTCTTCAGGTGCTTCACCCCACAGCATTTCCACAAACACTCCATCAGTTTAGACAAAAAGTTGCGCCCCCTGTCTGTCAGAATTTCATTAGGAAACCCCAGTCAACAAAATACCTTGATCAAGGCTTCTGCTACCACTGAAGCCTCAGTGGAGGCTAGAGGTACTGTTTCTGGGTACCTTGTCGCATGGTCCACTAAAGTCAGAATAAACCGCTTGCCTCTCTGAGTAGGCTTTGGGAACGGACCCACTATGTCGATTCCTACCCGTGGAAATGCTTCTCCCATGATAGGAAGGGACTGCAAAGGAGCTCGGATTTTGCACCCACTCTTGCCCACCTTTTGACAATTTGGACAAGACTTGCAGTAATTCCTCACATCCTGAGCCAGCTTTGGCCAGTAAAAGTTTAGCAACAGTCTCCATCTGGTCTTGTTAACCCCTAAATGCCCTGCACAGGGTATATCATGAGCCAACCCTAAGAGCTTTAGCCTATATTTCCTGGGAACCACAAGTTGTTGAACCACTTCCCAAGACTTGTCTATCAGGTGGCAACCAGAGCCTATATAACCGACCCTGCTTCCATATCACCTGCTCAGTGAGAGCTTCTGAGAACTCCACTTCATGGTCCTTTGCTACATTGCGCAGTGGTTACAGACTAGGGTCACTCTGAACCTCTGATAAGAACGTTTCTGGTTCCCCCAAACTTTCTGCCATCTGTCCCTCCAAGCCACCCCTAGTCCCACTGTTTCCAGGACCTTCTGCAAAGTTTTCATTTGTGTTCTCAGTTACCTCAGTTGGTTCTTCAGCATTCCTCAACTGAACCCCTTCCTGCCTGGAAGGTTCCACAGCTTCCAGCTGTTCTTGGATGGAAAGGCACCCTTCTTCCCCTTGGGAATGCCCTCCCTCAGGGTTTGAGATGGGCCGGTTCTCCCCTTCCTGGGTGACCACCCTCTCCTCTTTCTCAGTAACCTGGGCTACTTCCCCCTCCCTAGTTGATGATGAGTCGGCTTCCTTGAAGTTGCCTTCCTCCTCCCACCTCCCTCTGAGGGTCTGGCTGCGTGTTACTGCATTAATAGTGTACTGGCCAGCCAACAGATTCCAGCCTAATAACACTGGAACTGCCTGTTCCTTCATTACCCCCACCTCTGTGAGACCTGCTGACCCTTGCCATTCTATTGGTATCCGGGCCACAGGAATCGTGGCAGGTGGTCCCAGAACCCCCTGGATTCTGAATGCCATATTAGGGACAATATCAGTTTCCGACACCAGATCTGCCCTCACTAAGGTTACTGAGGAGCCAGTGTCAGCATGTCCCAAAACCAACCGGCCTTTTAATCTTACTGGTTCTACAAAATCACTCCAGGCTTCTGCTGGTTCCATCCTGGTGAAGAGGCACTCATGGCTTACCACCGCAACATGCTCCTCCTTCTCCTTTGGAGTAACTGGTGCTTTTGGAGTGGGTTTGGAAGTCTCAGCTTGCAGCTTTGGGCAGGCTGACTTTATGTGCCCAGCCTCCCCACAGCTGTAACACCTTCGAATCTGGGGCCGATTCCAAATAGTCAAATCAGGGGACTTCCTACCCTCTGCCTGGGCAGGTGCCCCTTCCCCTTTGGGGGGGAGGTTGTATGTTCCCACCCTTCTGGGGGCCTTTCCCTTCCCTTCCCAAATGGGAAGTCCTCCAATCCAACCCCTCCCTGTTCAGCACCAGTTCATCCGCCAGTTCTGAGGCCTCTGCAACATTTTTTTTTTTTTTATCTTTTACCAGGCATTTCAATTCTTTGGGGAGTTTACAGTAGAATTCGTCCAGGACCAACAACTGGAACAAAGTGTCATAATTCCGGGCTTTTGCCTCCTCTACCCATCTCCTCCCCAAGTCGTTCAGCTTTACCCCAAATTCAACATATGATTTACACTGTTGTGGGACCAAGCCCCGAAATTGTTTCCCAAAGTGGTCTGCCCCTAGTTTAAATCTTTTAAAGACGGCGGCTTTAAAGGCTGCAAAAGTTATCCTCCCATCCTCCATAGGCATGCTGTGGTAAATGGATGCAAGTTCCCCAGTCAGGATGTTACAGAGGTAAGCCATATAATCTTCCTCTGCAACTCCCCACTGCTTGGCTGCCTTCTCAAAGTTGGAAAGGTATATGGAGGGGTCTTCTCCCTCCTTGTATGCAACAAAGTCCTTGGGGGTGACTTTTATTTTCTGGCTTGTGCAGCTTTCAGGCGCAGCATCTCAAGTTCATGCTTTCGTTGCTCTTCTTGTGCCTGAAGACACTGCTTCTCCATCTCCATCTCAGCTTTCCTCATCTCCATCTCTGCTTTCTTCATCTCCATCTCTGCTTTCTTCATCTCCATCTCCCTCTTCTGCTCCAGTCTGCGGGCCTCGGCTTGTTGCTCTATCTGTAACAGGCGTAGCCTTTCCACTTCTACTGTGCTGGGGGAAATGGGCTTCTCAGAGGTGTCAGCTCCAGCTGCGGCTTTATAATGAGATGTTAGGTGGTATTTAAGTTCATCCACTGTCATTTCTCCTGGTTCAATGCCTTGGGTCCTGCACTCCTCCTGAAGTTCATGCTTTTTCAGAGTGGAAAGTCTAGCAAGGATCTCTTTCTCCATCCTGTCTATCTAAACTGTCCCTACTCCGGTCGACCCGAAAAAGAAAACAAATCTTCCGTCATTGTCTGGTGGATACACCAGTTCTTAGATGCCTGTTCATTCAGACTCTCAACTAAGTCTTCTGTCCCCTCTGTCTGTCCTATCCCACCTCTAACACCAATCTGTGGCGGAACGGGCCCACGTCAGCTGGCAGACCCTGCTCTGCCCACCCCTCCTTTGCCTGACCCGGCACCTGAAGGGGCAGTTTTTCTGTCCCTGTCTTGGGCTCTGGTTAGGCGGGACAGCCTCCTAACCTCCCTCTAGTGTTGCTAGGAACCCACCCTGGGGCTTCCTGATAATCTTTGGGGCTCCCCGGAGAGTTGGCAACTGGCCTTTTGCCCCTGTTCTCCTCCTCAGGGAGTCCCCGACCCACCTCTAGCATGTCCAAACAGCTGGGGGAACTATGCGGTACAGAGGGACTTCTCTAGGTCAACAGTAAAAAGGATTTATGGAATTTAACTATTTACAGGTGTGTTAACACTGAACGGAAGAATCAAAAGAAAAGTGACAAAAACGTTCCATCTCTCCCTTCTCTAAACTCATACCCTGTCTAGATGGTCTGCAGGGCAGGCACAAACACTTAACTTCCCTGGAGGTCAGATCATCCTGCCTCCTGCAGACTCCAGCCAACATCCTGACTGCCTTCAGAGTTCTCTCAGACTCTACTCTGAATTCTGGCAGCCTCCCTGGCTTCCCTCAGATTAGCTGCCCGCCCAAAAGCTCCACTGTATCCAACCCAGCAGTTTCCCGCCCAGGAAGTGGTTCCCCCTCCTGCAGCATTCTGGGGCAGATCTCCTCACCACCATGATGGACTTCCTGTCCTCTCTAGGGAGCTGCACTCTGACTACTGGTTGGAGACAGGAGAGGGTTTGATGGCCCCCTCCCTCAGGTTTCATGGCCCCCTCCTATCCAGGCCCCACAAAATGGCGTTTCTCCACACCCTATATTAAAAATGAATGTCTACAAGAAAATTAGCATTTTCCCATTCTGAGTATATGTATTTATTCTAGTATTCCTGGATAAATATTAGGTACTGGTTAATTTACATTTTGTCAACAGCACAAATAATACTTCACAAAATCAAGCAAAAAGATCCCTTAAAAGCTCAGAATAAGTGTTAGAGAAGAAGGATACGTGCAAATGCATTATGCGTGCTTACTGTTATTCACACAGGAAAAATAACCACATTAAGGAAAATTACAAATTGAGCTTCAGTTAAAGGGCCAAACTAGGTGATAGCATATGCCCAAATCCACCATGGGGAGGGTGACATTTTAGAGCCTTGTTTTCCTTTTAAAATCACTTTGGGGCCCAAACCTGCTGGAGACTATGGTGCGAGGGACTTCTGTCTCCCCCATGTCATTTTCAAGAGCCAACATGAGCGGGAGGAGCCCTTCATCTTCCTGCACTACAGTTCCCACCTGGATTAAGCCCCCCAGTGATTTTAAAAGTAAAGTGGGGAGCTCTGAAATGGAGTTGTGTCCCCATGGCAGACTGAGGGATGAAATATAATCTAGTTCAGCCCTACATCTTGGGCTTGTAAAATATTTGCTACAACCCAGACAATAAAATTCACAAGAGAGCAGAATGTTGTCTACTACCAATGAAATGGGTGTTAACGACAGAAGTGTCCTTGCTTCTAGTGCCCAGATCATGTAAGAATGGTAATCAAACGTCACCTCATGCTGGGGTCAAGAGATGTTTATTTTCTGCTACATTACTAGCAGTTAACCTATTAGAGGTTAACTTACTATGCCTGGTCTGGCAGCTCAATGACAGAACAGGTCCCAGGCTCAATCCCCAGCATTTCTAACAAAGAGGATCAGGTGGCAGGTACCTAAGATCTTGAAGAGATGCTGCTGGGACCAATGTAAGCTGTTTTGGTTCCCATTGCAGAGAAAGACTATTTTTCCTCCTGGGGAACCATTGTTGCCAGTCTCAAGGTGAGAGCTGGAGATCACTCAGAATTACAACTGCTCTCCAAATAGCAGAGATCAGTTCCCCTGGAGAACATGTGCCCTTATACCCTGCTGAGATCCCCCCCCGCCCCGACAGCCAATGTGATGTGACAGTCAAGGTTTGAGAGCACCGTAGAGGCTGCAGGTGGATGGATGGGTGGGATGGAAAGCTGAAGAGTGAGGGGGAAATAAAGGTAGGTTGATGCTTGGCTGGGAAGGAGGTAGGGTTGCCAACTCCAGGTGGGAAATTCTTGGAGATTCGAGGGATGGAACCTGGAGAGGGTGAGGTTTGAGGAGGGGTGGGACCTCAGACAGGTACAATGCCATCCTCCCAACCAGCCCTTCCCTCCTGGGGAACCACTGTCGCCAATCTCCAAGTGAGGAGTGGAGATCACTCAGAATTACCACTGATCTGGGACGGCAGGAGTCAGCTGATGTCAGAGGGGGAGATAATGGTAGGTTGATGGTTAGCTGGGAAAGAGATGGGTTTGCCAGGGCCAACTCCAGGTTGGGAAATTGCTGGGGATTTGAGGGGTGGAGCCTGGAGAGGGTGGGGTTTGAGGAGGGGTTGGACCTCAGACAGGTACAATGCCATAGGCTGCACCCTCCAAACCAGCCATTCCCTCCTGAGTAACAATTGTTACCAATCTCCAGGTGAGGGCTGGAGATCACTCAAAATTGCTACTGCTCTTCAGGTAGCAGAGATCAGTTCCTCTGGAGAAAATGGTGGACTCTGTCATTATACCCTGCTGAGGTCACCACAGCAAATTGACACTGAGTGTCTGAGGCCTTGGCACTCTCCCAGAGCCTCTTTCTAGAGCTCATTTTTTTTTTCCACAACAGGCCTTATTCCTAGTTTAGGATATAGTTGCAAGCAGTTTATAAATGATCTTATAACTCACTAGCTAACATTGCATACATTGCTGCCAAGGTAACACGTGACTGTGATTGAGGAAGAAGGGGACATTAACTGGGGGGGGCTGGAAATGAAAGCATGCATTCCTAAGACCTCCTCCCAATATCTTATCCATGGTTAAAAAGTACTCTGTGCTGTATCTTTACCATGCCTAAATGTTGGTAGCAAATAATACACCATAATGTAATCATTATTTTTCAGCAAGATTTCTTCCCACATCATGACAGCTCATGGATGGAAGAACTGTGTGTCATTTTGATGTATATATATTAGGTACCCTTACAGAATTAGATGAACACAAGCAGGGGACCTGAAAGGACTTGCAGGGGACAGTCTCATTTTCCCTGTTCCCCACATTCTCTTTCCCTTCCCTGAAAGCCCCCAAAGCGTCTCCTTTTTCTGCTTCCTTCTCTCTTTCCAATCCATCGGTCACTTATCCCTATCTACCTCCCTGTCTTCAGCTCTTCCTTTTCCCCTCCCTCTGGTAGCCTCTACCCAAGAAAACTATGGCCCAGTTGTGTTGTTCCTGATGCCACATCCAGATGCATTTGGGGAACCTACAGGGACTTATGGAGGGCACCTCACTTACCACTGTATCTACCTTCCCAAACTATTTCTTCTTTCTTTCTCATGGCAACCCCCATATAATCACCATTCCTTGATTCCTTCTCTCCTTGCCACCCACCCACCATCTTACCACCCCATCTTCAGCTATATTTATTACTTCATTTATATCTCGCCTCTCTCAACAAAGGCAACCAAAAAAGCTCACACCATTTTCCTCTCCTTCATTTTCAAAAAAACTCTAAGAGGTAAGTTACACTGATAATATGTAACTAGAACAAGGTTACCCAGTAAGCTTCCAAGGGAGACAGGCAATTAGAACCCAGATCTTCCAGACCCTAGTCTGAAACTCTAATCACTATACCACCCTGGCTTTTTTGGGTTGGCTGCTGTTAAACAGTAGCGAGCAGTTGAGACTGGGTGAGTCATGCAAGTCACATGACAGCAAGTTACCCAGAGGTTGTTGGTGGGCTTGGCCCTGATGACTCTTTCCTCAAAGGCCAAAACAGCTCTAAAAAAGGGCCCTGCCCCCGACAGCAACCAAGGCTTGAAGGCTAGCAATGCTGTTGTAGTTGCCTAGAAATACCCACTGAAGGCATTTGTTTCATAAAGCTATGGGAGCTTTCTCTTATTTTGGTGGGTTTTAATCCTCCCCACCCCAATTTTTTTCCAGACTTTTCTGCAAACCTGGAAAGATCTGTCATGTACATTCATGTATCCACAAATACTTCCCTCACCCTGGCAACTTCTCCCAAAGAAAACTATTGCCCAGTTGTGTGGTGCTGGCTGCACTGGGATCACTCGCACAGGGGGGAACCTGCAAGGACTTACAGCAGGCACCTCACTTTCCCCTCTATCCCTTCTCCCACATTATTTTCTCTTTCCCTCATCCTAGCAACTCTCATATCCTCACCTTTTCATACTTCCTTCTCTCCTTCACACCCATCTACCTTCGTTCCATGCACCAATCTACCTATTATGTGCCCCCCATCTTATTTATTTACATGATTTTTATTCTGCTTTTCTCTAAAGTGGGGCTTATATCATACTCCTATCCTCCATTTTATCCTTACAACAACTCTGTGAGGTAGGTTACACTCAATGAGTTTCCACCACAGAATGGGGATTTGCAGTACCAGCCTGAAACTCTAACCACTACATTACACTGGCTTTTGTGGGGTGGCTGCAGTTGACCAATAGCAAGGAGCCAGGCAAGGTGATAACAAGTTGCCTGGTAGATACTGCCAGGTCTGGCCACAATGAGTCCTCCCTCAAAGGCTAAAACAGGCCCAGAAAGGCCCTTGCCTCCTCTCTTTGCCTTTTACAACAGAAGCCAAACATGGAATGCTGGCCCAAATGTTGTGATTGTACAGCAAAAGTCACTGAGGAGATCTGTTTATTACAACTACAGAGAAAACTTTTATCAGTTTGGGTCTTTTAAAATTCCCCAATGTATTCAGACTTTTCTGCAAACCAGAGGCATTTTTCAGGTTTGGTGAAAAATCAGTCATGTCTGTTCACTGCTCCAGTCTCTGGATTTAAGTATCCTCAGATGGGGGCCCACACTTCTTTATTAGAATATACAAGTGAGAGTACTGCAGTGCTCACAGGGGGAATCCCATCTCCCCCCCATTGCCCAGCCTGGGTACTGGCCTCACCATGCACCTTAGCCATAATGGCAGCAGTGTCTGAAACTTGCTTTGAGCTCACAGGTTGGGCTCAGAACAGCTCCTGGAGTCCACCACTGCCTTGGCCAGGCCTGGAGTGGCTCCTGGAGTCCACCACCACCCACTCTGCAGAACCAAGGTAAGTGCACTATATATCTATATCTATATCTATATCTATATCTATATCTATATCTATATCTATCTATCTATCTATCTATCTATCTATCTATCTATCTATCTATCTATCTATCTATCTATCTAGATTTCAGATTTTTCTTGAAGCCTGGGGGGGTCCCCCTTAGTTTGCAGGAAAGTCATTTTACTGCCACTTTGGCCCCAATCCACAGATAAAGATATATACAGATGGGGGCTATACTTCACTATTACATAGATGATAACATCCTGTCATGTATTTAGTGCTTTTACTTTCTCTACTGTTCAGACACAGTCCTCCCTTACTCTCTTAGGGTATAATATTAAGCACAGTTTGGCTCTTTTCATTTAGATAGCAGTTGTTACAGGGTATACACTTCATCTAATCAGAGTCGATTCCTGCCCCCCACATGGCAGTAGTCCCGCCTCCCTAAGGGTGACAAGATGGTGGCTGGTGTCAGTCAATTGGAATGGAGGAGACTATGCTAGGGACTGTTAGCAGTGGTTTGTTGGGGAGAAGGAGACTGGTACAATGGCAGCCACTGGCATGAGAGAGCTGGCACTCTGAAACCTCCGGGGGCTTGAACTTACACCAAACAGACTTTTCAGCACACTTTTTAAAAATAAAACAAAGTGCACACATGCTTCCCTTGGAAATTCTCTCTGCTTTACTGTCTTCCATTTGAAGCTACACCAAGCACAACCATTCTCTCTTTTTAGCCTCCCCCCACCCTGAGGTACACACACACACACACAAATGGCTGCCATTCAGGTTTGTGATTATTAGCATACATCTGGCTGTTGGCCACCTTTATACTATAACTCAGTGGGAATGTGATCTTAAATACTGCAGTTAAGTTTGGACAACTAACAACTATGATTTCATTTGTGCAGGTCAAGTCAATGGAATTTCAAAGAGGTTTAGATTCCATAAATCACTATCAATAGTGTTTTTAGTTTTGGACTTCTCATTTATTTAAATGGAAATATAAAATGCTGAAAATTGAAATTGTTAGCTTCCTGAATCCTGCCCCCCCCCCATATCTTTACCTAAAAATAAAAACATTCTATTATTTACTTCATATATTTCATTTGAAACTTTACGAGCACCATGCAGAAATTTATCTCGGGGCATTTCTCATCACCGTCTCTATTTTTCACTGACCATTTATTTTACTGAGACAAGTATCAGTTCATTTCACATACCAACCACATTAATGTTTTACACAGATTATGTACTGATGTATCTGAAAGGCATGAAGAGCAGAGAGGAAAAAAAGTTTCCCTCCCAAATAACTATGGGAGAGACTGCCATAAGAACATAAGAGAAGCCAATGTTGAATCAGGCCAATAGCCCATCTAGTCCAACACTCTGTCACACAGTGGCCAAAATATACCAGGTGCCATCAGGAGGTCCAGCAGTGGGGCCAGGACACTAGAAGTTCTCCCACTGCTGCCCCCTCCAGCACCAAGAATAGAATGCATCACCTGCCCCAGACTGAGAGTTCCCATCTATACCCTGTAGCTAATAGCCACTGATGGACTTCTGCTCCATATGCTTATCTAATTCCCTCTTGAAACTATCCATGCTTGTAGTTACCACCACCTCCTGTGGCAGTGAATTCCATATGTTAATCACTCTTTGGGTGAAGAAGTATTTCCTTTTATCTGTTCTAACCCGACTGCTCAGCAATTTCATGGAGTGCCCACGAGTTCTTGTATTGTGAGAAAGGGAGAAAAGTACTTCTTTCTCAACCTCCTCAATCCCATTCATAATCTTATAAACCTCGATCATGTCACCCCTCAGCCATCATTTCTCCAAGCTAAAGAGCCCCAAGCATTTTAACCTTTCTTCATAGGGAAGGTGTTCCAACCCTTTTATCATTCTAGTTGCCCTTCTCTGCACTTTTTCCAATGCTATAATATCCTTTTGGAGATGCGGCGACCAGAACTGTACACAGTATTCCAAATGAGGTCGCACCAATGATTTATACAGGGGCATTATGATACTGGCTGATATGTTTTCAATTCCCTTCCTAATAATCCCCAGCATAGCGTTGGCCTTCTGTATTGCAGTTACTCACTGTCTAGACATTTTCATTGAGTTATCTACTACGACTCCAAGATTTCTCTCTTGGTCCATCTCTGCCAGTTCAGACTCCATCAACGTGTATTTATATTTCGGATTTTTGGCTCCAATGTGCATCACTTTGCACTTGGCCACATCGAACCCCACTTGCCACGTTGATGCCCACTCACCCATCCTCAACAGATCCCTTTGGAGTGCCTCACAATCCTCCCTAGTTTTCACCACCATGAACAACTTTGTGCCATCTGCAAATTTAGCCACTTCACTGCTTACTCCCAATTCCAAATCATTAATAAACAAGTTAAAAAGCATTGGGCCAAGTACTGATCCCTGTGGTACCCCACTGCTTACCACCCTCTACTGAGAAATTTTCCCATTTATACTCACTATCTGTTTCCTATTTATAAGCCAGTTTTTGATCCACAAGAGGACTTGTCCTTTTATCCCATGACTATTGAGCTTACTTAGGAGCCTTTGATGAGGAACTGTATCAAAAGCTTTCCAGAAGTCAAGGTAAATAATATCTATTGGGTCCCTTGTCCACATGTTTGTTCACTCCCTCAAAAAACACTAACAGGTTAGTGAGACAAGATCTTCCCTTACAGAACCCATGGTGAGTCTGCCTCAATAGTTTTTGTTCATCAATGTGCCTACTAATTCTTTCCTTAATAACAGTTTCCACCAACTTACTCGGTATTGATGTCAGACTGACTGGCCTATAATTTCCTGGATCTCCCCTGGAGCCCTTTTTAAAGATGGGAGTGACATTAGCTACTTTCCAGTCCTCAGGAATGGAGGCAGATTTTAAAGAAAGATTACATATTTTTGTCAGGAGATCCACAAGTTCACATTTCAGTTCTTTCAGAACTCTTAGATGAATGCCATCCGGGCCTGGTGATTTATTAGTTTTTAAATTGTCCATCAGTCATAGGACTTCCTCTCTTGTCACCGCAATCTGATCTGTCGATTGTCAAGCTAGGCTGTTGCTTTCATGTCCAGTGCAGGTGTCTTCAAGAAGCTTCTGGCTAGCTACTGTTGTGAGAAAAGGATGTTGAGCTATGTGGAACTGTGGCCTAATCCAGCACAATTTTTGTTCCCAGGGCCGGATCGCCCATTGGGCGAACTAGGCGCTCGCCTAGGGCGCCCCCGGCCTCAGGGGCGCCAAATAGCGCCCCCCCGCCGCCCTAACCGGGCGCCCACTGTCGCCGCCGCCGCTAGACCCCCGCCCCCTTCCGGGGGGGAAAGCCGGCTCTGGGAGGGAGGGGCGGCGGCGGCGACTAGACCCCCCTTCCCGCTTTCCCGGGACCCCGCAGCCGCAGAGGCCCCGGGAAAGCCAGCTCTGGGAGGGAGGGGGCGGCGGCGGCGGCTAAATTCCCCCCGCCCCCTTCCTGCTTTCCCGGGACCCCGCAGCCACCGAGGCCCCGGGAAAGCCGGCTCATGGAGGGAGGGGGCGGCGGCGGCGGCTAAATCCCCCCCCGCCCCCTTCCTGCTTTCCCGGGACCCCGCAGCCACCGAGGCCCCGGGAAAGCCGGCTCATGGAGGGAGGGGGCGGCGGCTAGACCCCCCCACCCCTTTCCGCTTTCCCGGGACCCCGCAGCTGCGGAGGCCCCGAGAAAGCCGGCTCATGGAGGGAGGGGCGGCGGCGGCGGCTAAATCCCCCCCGCCCCCTTCCTGCTTTCCCAGGATCCCGCAGCCACCGAGGCCCCGGGAAAGCCGGCTCATGGAGGGAGGGGCGGCCGTGGCGGCTAAATCCCCCCCGCCCCCTTCCTGCTTTCCCAGGACCCCGCAGCCACCGAGGCCCCGGGAAAGCCGGCTCATGGAGGGAGGGGCGGCGGCGGCAGCTAGACCCCCCCGCCCCCTTTCCGCTTTCCTGGGACCCCGCAGCCGCGGAGGCCCCAGGAAAGCCGGCTCTGGGAGGGGGCGGCGGCGGCGGCTAGACCCCCCCGCCCCCTTGCCGCTTTCCCGGGGACCCCGCAGCCGCGGAGGCCCCGGGAAAGCCAGCGCTCCGCCCCCGGTCTCCAGGTCCCACCGGGAGGTTGGTATCCCCGGTGGGGGGCGCCCCAGGCTGTCCTGCCTAGGGCGCCCGGACACCTGGAGCCGGCCCTGTTTGTTCCTATATTCCTAAATGGATCTGACAGGTTGCTGTTGGAGTCATGAAACAGGTTTGATAGCCTGAACTGTTTCCCCATTAACTTGGATTATTGTTGAGACCCACATTATAGTTAGCCATTATGAAATATAAATTAGAAGGCATAAAATATTAATGTTACCTGATAAAACAACTTCAACTAGGTCACCTTCTTGGATATCAGTAGCTGACTTTACAAGCTGGAGAATATTTTCAGTAGCAGAGTCATGCCGAAAAAGTAGGATTTTATCATACAGTCCATAGAAACCACATTCAGGAAACTGAAAATGGATAATTTTAAGAATTTGGTTAATTATAATACAACATATAAATCTTCAATTTTTTTAGTTCAAATCCTGTCTAAAATGAGTAAGCAAACATTATTTGATTACTGTTAAGAAATGAAAACTGTAATAGCAAAGACCCTTTTTGTACATTAATAGACATCATTTGTAAATTCATTTATAGATATGAAGCTCAGTTTCGCAAACACCGATATACCAATACGGTAGACATGAAAAATGTGATTATTCACATTGAAACCTTTCTAAGATGAGAATTCATGTGGTGTGGTTTCTGTGGTTTGGGGGACTGAACAATTCATTTATAATCATTAAAACAGAAATATATCTAGTTCATTTACATATTATTTAAGTATTATATTTCTTTACATAGTAAATTAAACAATGGACAGTTTCAACTGGCCTAAATAATGAGAAAATAAAAACTGGAGTAATGTAGCAGATTATATATGTACAAGTGGAGACCTGCAAGAAATTTGTGGGATGGTTATCTCATTCGTCACACCTTTGCTTCCTCTCCTCACCCCCTACCTCTCTCACACTATTTCTCTCCTCTGCCCCCCTTTTCTTACTCTCTATTTCTCCTCCATGCATGTGACCTCCTCTCTCTTTCTGACCTGTCATCTTTCTCTTTGTTTTTCTGCCTCCCCACTTCATCACTCTTTCTCTCTATTTCTGCCCTCACCCCACCATTCTTTCTTTCTGCCCCCATCACTCTCCCAGCCTCCTGCCTGCTTCCCCCACCCTTTTACTGACAAAATCAGTTAGAAGCCCCCCCCCCGAACATTCTAATCTCTCACGATGCCTGAAGCAGATCCCTGCAGAGGCCATTTCAAAAGGTTTTTCGGGAAATTCAACCATCCCTGAAGGGATTTTTTTTTAGTTTTTGGATTTTTCTACAAACCCGGGAAATCTACTGACTATGTAGGAAAAGCTGCTGGGAGAGAGTGAGCCCCCTGTTGGTGGAAATAAGTATCCGCACGTAAAGATGTACATAAAGATGTACATCAGTGGGTTGCACTTTACAATTCGTTGGATGGGCTTTCTGCTAATGGTGGTGTTTCCACCATGGAGTCATCTCCCAATGCAAACCAAATGACAGCAGAAGAAAACACCACTATTAGTGGAAAAATTCCAAAGAATTCATGTCAATAGAATGCTTCCATCCCAATTCAAGGTACTGCTTGTACCCTATAATGCCCTACATGGCTTGCTTTTAACTGAAGCAACATTCTTTGGAACATTTGGCCATACAATCTTTGAAAAGAAAAATATATATAATTGACCAGAGAGGAGTACCACTGGACATGTGATTGTACTGGAGGCCTCATTTGCAATTTTGTATTTTTCTTCCTTGCCCAGTGGGTAAATTTTGGAACCTTTGTTTTCTGGTCTTTATGGATTCTAAATTTTCTGTATGTATGGTTGTATGCATTTCTGTTTATATAATAGCCAATGTGTTCCATATGTATTTTGTATTAGACCTCTGAAGAAGGCCTGCTCAGGCTGAAATGCATCAGGTCTATCTCATCAGCCCTTGTGTATATTTTTATAATTTTTTATGAGGTATGAATGAGCCTTTATATAAGGTTTTAATTTGTGTTTAATAAATACATGTATGTTTTTGTATGTTTTCTAAGTGAATTTTAAATTTGGCCCTCTTTTGTTTCGGACTAACCTTTTCAGGTACTGAATTCTACATGGCTTGGGACCATAATAACTGTTGGAGCACCTCTCCCAAACCCAATCTACCCAGACACTATGCTCAAGCTCTGAGGCCTTCTTCTGGATGCCAACCCCTCGAGAGGCTCGGAGGGTGGCAACTAGGGGGAGGGCCTTTTCAGTGGTGGTGCCCTGTACTTGGAACAACCTCTCTGCTGTGGCTCACCTGGTGCCAAATTTGCCATCTTTTCCACACCAGGTTAAGACAACCCTCTTTGCAGAGGCCTTTAAAAGACTTCCCTGGTCATGCAGGGGCCTGATACAATTAGGTACTCTTCTTTCGGTTGTCTTTTTGGGTCTGTTCTATTTTTTTATTTTTTTCATGTTATCTTAATTTTTAAATCTTATTGTTTTATCTGTTGTATTTAATTGTTTTTATACTTATTGTAAACAGCCCAGCGAGCTTTGGCTACAGGCAGTATAGATATAAAATAGTAACAACAATAACTGGGTTTTCTGATTTTTTTATAATAAACTTAGATTTCCATAATCCGAAAATGAATTTGCACACAGAAATCAAATTCTACAGACAGTCTTGCATATTGCAATTATGACACTTATAACAGAAAACAATTTGATCATTTGCAACTACAGGTGTGGTTTTTCCTGTGCAATATAAGTTTCCATGTATAGTTCAGCAGATTCTGAAATATACTCCATATTTATTTAACTTATTTATAGCTTCCCTTTCTCACTATAACTCAAGGTGGATTACAGAGTGCAGAAAGAGCACAAAAATGTAATAATAGAATATAGAAAATCAGATAAACAATGCAATAGGACTGGAAGTATAAAACTGAATCACAATGCAAGCAACAACAGACAGCACAAGACATCAAATGAACAGTACAATAGGATTAGTTATTCAGAATTAAATGACAATGTGAACAGCAAGCTGCCCAGGCCAACATACTGTAAGCAATGAATGGACAGCTGTGATCTACTTGTGCCAAGTCACCAACTTTGTAGGCAACTCACCATATATGTTACTTCAGTCCTACATTTTTGGGAAGTATTGGACATTTTTTTTGTTAACAGTCCTCTTTCGCCTCATCCATATTGCCAAGGTCATTTATGGGACTGAACAACTAGATGATGAAGAACTCAAGAACAGATAAGGTGTCACTGCAAATTGAACTCTGTGGGCATGAAGCAGATGGGAATGCTGTTGTAGCCTGATCAATACCTACCCATTATTTTTTTCCATTTTCCCACTGAAAACTGAAATAATTCCACATCCTATAACACATTGGAAACATACTAATACTTCATATGGCTTTGGCAATAAAATAAAATGGTATCATTCTTACGCATTCCAAATATTACTCAAAATGTAGACCAGTTATAAACTGCGTTCTTCCAACTGCACCAGGCAATTCAACTGTCCCGTCTCTCCCTGACCTAGCCACAGTAATCCACACAATGGTCACCTCCAGACTGGAATACTGTAACTCGCTTTATGCTGGCCTGCCCTTGAGACTGAAACAGAAACTCCGACTGGTTCAGAATGTAGTGGCACAGGTCCTGTCAGGAACACCACAGACCGCACATATTCAGCCTGTGCTGTGCCAGCTGAACTGGCTCCCAGTGGAGTATCAGGTCAGGTTCAAGGTTTTAGTACTGACCTTTAAGGCCATGAGTGGTCTGGGACCCATGTCTCTATGGGACTGCCTCCTCTGGTATGTCCCCCAAATAACTTTACACTCTACTGAGAACAACTTGCTGGTGATCCCTAGTCCTAAAGACGTCCAGCTGTCCTCGACCATAGTCAGGGATTTTTCAGCCCTGGTGGAACTCTCTGCCAAATAACATCCATGCCCCGTGGGAACTTATGCAGTTCCACAGGGCAAGTAAGGCAGAGATGTTCCACAAGGCCTTTGCTTGAGCACAGCTACAGGTACCATCTCTCCTGGCACTCTCTTCCCGTCCCCTCCCCCCACTCTGCTTTTCTGCTCATTACAAAACAGTAATGCATACTGTAAGTTTACAGTATTTTAGAGCCATTCTGATATTATTTTAATGGATTTTAACTACCGGATTTTAAATGGTATAGATTTTTTTTGTTACCCACCCTGAGCTCTGTGAATTCAGAGAAGGGTGGTATATACATCCAAATTATAAATAAATAAATAAACCATGAAATATCATATTGACAGGCACATTAGAATTCACTGAAAGTCTTTTACAATACCTTTGAAAATGTTTACCAAGTAAACACAAAGAAGTGTTCTACTGAGCACTGCATCACAGTAAATACAAGTTGGTTCAATCAGTAAACTTTAGACATTGCTGCTATTTTGGATGTAATCATCTACAGAATAGCTACTATTTAAATGTTTTTTTTAATGTTAAATGTTAAAATTACAACAAAGGTCTCAGGCAGCTAAAATCATTCCTCTTTGTGAGATTATTTATTATTTATTTATTTATGATATTTATAATCCACCTTTTTCACAGGGACTCAAGGCGGATTACACATAGTGAGTCAGTACAATCAACAAAATAGGACATTTAATAAATAATGCATTAGGATTATAGAAGTTTGGAACCAATCAGAAAGAACTGAAGCATAAGTACTAACACAACACATTAAGCCATGCCAAAGTTACATAATAGGATCCTACTTACACTATTACCTGTGCAGAAAGGCCCTCTTGAATAATTCAGTTTTGCACAGTTTTCAGAAAGCCAGGAAAGTGAGAGAATTCCTGAAGGCCATTCCATAAGGGGGGAGCCACAACAGAGAACACATGTGTATGAGCAATTGTTGATTTTGCCCATTTGCAAGGTGGCACCTGCAGGTAAGTGAAGCTGTCATGGTGGAGCATAGGAGAAGAGGAACCAAAGCCATGAAGGGCTTTGTATGTAATAGCCAATACATTAAATTGAGCCCAATAACAAATGGGCAGCCAGTGCAGTGTTTGCAGAATGGTACTGATATGCATGTTCCGTCTAGTATCCAATAATAGCTAAGCTGTGGCATTTTGCACCAGCTGGAGCTTGCGAGGTGATTTTGAGGGGAGACCAATGTACAGTACATTATAGTAGTCTAGTCTTGATGTTACTGTGGCATAGATCCAGGTGGCCATATCAACCATATCAAGATAAGGGGCCATCTTATGGGCTAGGCTGAATCGGAAGAAAGCTTTCACAAATAATAAGGTTGGATCCAGTATGACCCCAAGGCTTTTAACTTTGTCAACAAGAGTCAGTTGAGCTCCATCAAAAGTGGGGAGAACAATGTCCTTCAAGACCTCCAGCTTCCCAATCAGCATTCTGTCTTTTCAGGGTTTAGTTTCAATTTGTTCATTTTTAGCCAGTTAACCACAGCAGCCAGAAGCTCAAACATATCACCAAGAGATGTGGATAACAATATATAGAGTTGATACTGAAAGGCTTTACTTAGAGACTGAAAAGCATGGGGGATAGAATAGCACCCTGTGGAAGACCACAAGACAGGTCCCACACTGATGACAACTGATTACCAATAGCAATCCTTAGAGTCCTATCTGTGATGAATGATTTGAACCAGTTCAAGGCACATTCTCTGATACCTACTGGTCTCGAAGCATCTCAACAAGATGGCATGATCTACTGTATCAAAGACTGCAAAAAAAAATCCTATAAGAACAACAGGGAGGTATGATTTTTGTTTACACTTAGAGAGGTCATCGATAAAAGCTAGGAGTGCTGTGTTTGTCTTACAGCCTGGCCTGAAGCCCAAATGAAAAGGGTCTAAATCAGATGAACTATCCAAGGAGACCTGGAGATGGTCCACTACTGCTGTCTCAATCACTTTGCCTAGAAAAGAGACCAGGCAAAAATTTGCCACATCATTTTTCTATAGAGATGCTTTAAAAAAAAAAAAGTGCTGATGGATAATACCCCTTTGAGTGGCTGGAAGAAGATGCTCTGAGTCAGTAACTGATTTATAATGGATATTGAGGGCTTGTTGATGTGGCCCTGATTTTACCAGACAGGATGGGCAAGGATCCAGGGTACATGTAGCGGTCTTCATAGAGCCCAAAATCTAGTCAACATCCATCACAGAAATTGGGTTAAAATGATCTATAAATAGGCCAGGGAATACATTATGCTTTTTTTCTAGTACACCTATGTTACAGCTGACATCCAGATCAGCATGTATTCTCAATATTTTATTGGCAAAAAACTTGGCAAAAGTATCACAGCTTTTTGTGCCTGGGGCAGTAAAGGCCCAGATTTAGGCATCAGTAGATGCTGAACTATCAAACAATTGGGATGGATGTGAACTAGCTGATGCTGTAATAGTAGAGAAAACCTTTCTCTGCCATCATCACTGCCACTTCAAAGGTCTTACAATGAGCTCTATAGCATGATCTGTCAGCTTCAGCAAGACTTCTCCCGCAGCACCATTCTAGATGTCTCCCAACCCTTTTCAGATTACACAGCTCTGTGGTAAACCAGGGGCCTGGGTTTCATTACAAGGGTGAGAAAAGTCAACAAGAGGCAACCTTGTTGATAGCTTCAAGGAACTTCACATTCCACTCTTCCACTGTGGCCTCAACAATACACATATTTTGAATCCTAAAATCCCCCAGAGCATGATGGAATCCTGTAGGATTCATGAGCCTCCATAGGTGGACCATCTTAACTGGGCCCTCTTTTATGCAGGATGTCAGGACCACATTCATCTTGGCTTTAAGTAGGTAGTGGTCAGACCATGATACAGGGTGTATCTCCAGCCCTGAAACCAAACCTTTTAATAAAGGCTCAGTGCAAAAAATTAAGTCTAAGGTGTGACCCCTTTCATGAGTTGGGCAAGTCACTATTTGGGAAAGACCCAAGTCAATCCTAGTGAGGTGTCCTCAGAATAAATATTAAAGTCCCCTTGAACAATCGGTCTAGAAGTCTCCAGCTCCACAACTGACAGTACCTCTGCCAACTCAGAGAGGGTGCTTACTGGGGAACTACGTGGCCAGTAGACAAGAAGAATGCCTAACATAGTTCCCTCTAAGCTGCGCAAGGGGGTGCTGGTGCACAAAATTTGAACAGGCAGCTCAGGAAGTATGGGGCACTTCCTTCTGGGGCCCATAGAACTGGACCCCCTAGTCCAATCTTTTTGAAACCTGGGAGGTGGGTGAGGAGAAGCACCAGCAGCTATGCTGCAAATTTGGTACCCCTACCTCAAAAAACAGCTTCCAAGATCAGTTCTCCATTATAGTCTATGGGGCCCATTGACTAGAATGGTCCCCATAGGCTACAATGGAGCCAGAGAAAAAAAACACCATTTTTTTCACACCCCTATTATGCTTTTCAGTATGATTTTTAAGTTCCTGACATTACAGGGAAAAGTGGGATATAAATATTTGAATAAATAAGTAGTTTGGACAGGTTGATAACATTTGAGCAATTTCCTGTTTGTTAGGTTAGGCAGGGTTCTGACAGTGATTATTCCTTCTCTGTAATGCTGGTTGTCATATTTCACTATTTTTTTTTAATTCACAATTTATTGATTTCTGTAGTGCACAATAATAGAAAACACTGACCTTATTTCCCAACAATCATACAATTATTTACTAATAGAAAGTATTCTCACACTAAACCTTAACTTCTAATATATCCATTTACTAACCAAGAATTACTTCCTATTCTGATGCCTATTATCTTATTCCACCTGCTATATGTGCCTCCATTCAGTTTCTTCACTTCTTTCCCCATGTTCACATCAAATACCTTACATATCTACATAATAAATTACATGCCCATTCTTCGATTTACTGTTTACTATAACAAAATTCCAGTTAACTATATTCTTCAGAAAAACCTGTTCCACCTAAATACAAAAAAAAGAAATCCAAATGGAGATGCCTCTCATTTCTGGGGCTGAGAAACTCAGCGAGAAGAAAGCCTTCCCGCCTCCTGTGAGAGGACTTGGGGGGGGGCACTCCCCCTCTCTCCTCGTTACACCCACTTTTGTAATTCGAATAGATTGTTTACCTTCTAGCCCTTTTTCCTTTTAACCCTCTTAATCAAATACCCTTATAACAAAGGCACTATTTTATTATATACTGAGCTATAAATCATAGTTAGCATTACATATTCCATATTTCTAAATACCATATAGCATTCTAGTTTTTGAATTGCTCTCCAGTTGATTCTTAAAAGCATTATGTCTCTATAAATTTCCAAGTAACTGTCTCCAAACAGACTGAACTCCAGTCTATTTTCTACTTCTCTTACGATTTTACACGTGCAGCCAAAAGTTTTTTCCCTGATGCTTAGTCAAAAGCAATGTGAGTTTTCCCATTCAAATGAACTGTGATATGTCCCAGTTGTAGCCAATTAAATTTGACACTTTTGTCAGTTAGCGTTGCTGCTATCTCACGCAGCTGTCGTCTTGCAGCCAAGATTTCTCCTGGGAGGTCTGGGAACAGATACACAATTGTATCTCCCAATTGCAAACCCTGTTTTTCTTTGGCTATTTGAGATAAACGTTTTTTTATATTGGATGTTTAAAAATTCAACCAAGATGTTGTCTGGCACACCGGGGGGTGCTCTCCTTGACACAGGCAACTGAAAAGCTGCTGTAATTATGTTTAGATTTGGCTCTGCTATGTCCAACAGAGATGAAAGCCAGAGATTTAAAGAGGTACACAGATCTTCCTTTAATAAGTGGTTAGTTGAAACCCCTCTGATTTGAGCTGAGGTGGCTCAAGTGGTTAAGATGCTGAACTGCAGGCTGTGGAAGGTCAGTAGTTCAGCAGTTCAAGACCCGTGAGTGCCGCATGACGGGGTGAACTCCTGTCTCTAGTTCCAGCTCCTGCCAACCTAGCAGTTCGAAAGCAAGAAATTGCAAGTAGATAAATAGGTACCACTTCAGTGGGAAGGTAACAGCTTTCCGTGCGCCTTGGTGTTTAGTCATGCCGGCCACATGACCACGGAAATGTCTTTGGACAGCGCTGGCTCTTCGGCTTTGAAACGGAGATGAGCACCGCAACCCTAGAGTCAGAATCGACTGGCTTTCGAGCAAGGGAACCTTTACCTTTACCTCTTGATTTAATGTCCTGCAATATTATTTTGTTCTTTGCCCATATCTCAAAGTCCTTGACTGCTTTTAATTCACTTGTAGCTTCTGTTGTTGCTTGCAACGCCCTCTCTGCTTTTCTCTCAGCTTCTCTAATTGCTGTAGTTAAGTCTTCTATTTTCTTATTCATTGGTTCTACTATTTTTTTAAGTTGTCCTACTTCTGTTTTTAAATGTTCAATCTCACCTTTTACTGAATCAATTCCTTTCCTGAATTGGTTTTTCATTTCTGTGAGGACTTGCATAATTGTTGTTTGGAAACTTGAATCAGCTTCAGCTCCTCTAATCGCCATTTCCTCTAGCAAAAGCAGTCCTGATTCCTCCTCTTCTGAGTCAGATTCTGGTCTTCTTAGAGGTCTATATGGAGGGTTTTTGCTGCCCTTCTTGCCCCTAGCACTTCCCATCATAGACCTTGTACCGTGCATTTGAATTCATATGATATTTCCAGAGCAATTCATGTTGATCCAGTGGGAGTAACAGGAGAGAGGGCAAGACGCAGCCGGAAGCTCTGCCATGATGCCCCTGTCATATTTCACAAAAAAAATACAAAGTAGACTGCAAAAGCCCCCCCCCCCCCAAGTGCTGGTATGTTTTCTAAGGCTCAGCACAGGGTTACGGTACGAGGCCATGTCTACTAATATAGTGGTCTGGGGTGGGTAGACCTGTTCTCTACAGGCCAGGTATAACAATATAGTGAAAAGGGGAGGGTAGGCCTATTCTCTGGAGGACTGGTCTACCAATATAGTGGAAAGGGGTGGGTAGACCTGTTCTCTGTAGGACAGACCTATCAATATAGTGGAAAGGGGTGGGTAGATGTGTTCTCTGGAGGAGAAAGGGGTAGGTGAAATTTGACTTGATTCTGTTTTCTCTTATAAGGTATAAATTATTCTCAAAATATAGTTTAAATATAATAATTTATTCTGAATGAGCTGAGCGGGACTTCCGGTTTGTGGCATGATGCATTCAGTTGGCAGTGGAGAGTTGCTCTGCTCACTGCTGACTCTTCTGGTCTACAGGGTTTTTTTTGAAGGGGTTTCAATGCTCATGACCCCACTGAGTCTTTCGTAGAGAGGCTCAGGTAAGGAGCTGAGCTCGAAAACTGACATGGGTGGCGACCCACACCAGCCCCGAATTGCCCTGATACATGGTTCAGAAGAGCACTTCAAGATTGCCTTGAAACCTTTTTGCAGTCTACTGGAGCAGATTTTCACCCTACCCTGAAAAGTTTGCGATATTGCGAGCAAAACTGACTTTGTTATAGTTTACCCTCTTCCTCAGCATCAATGGGAATTGTGTCACCAAGGGCGTGACTAAAGGAGGGGCAGAATGTGCACGTCTCGGATAGGCAGTTGGGAAAAGACATGTCCCGGTGGCTACTATCTTTGGAAATCATAAACCTTTGCTCTACTACTAACTCTTTGCTCAAAGGATTGTTAGTGCTCATCAGCTATTTACAGTAGCAAATAGTAGTAGCAGTGGCTCAGAAGGAGACATTGGAGGATGCAGGTGCAATGAAAGACATGAGAGCACCTATTACTGTGCTTAAAGGTCCAGTACTCGCCATCAGATCTTGGATTAGGACAGCGCTCAAGAAGACTATATCAAGGAGATGGTGGAATGGTCTACAGTGATGCAGTGACACTGTGGAGGGACTGTGGATGATACAACTCTCTAGGATTCCCAAAACTTTGGTACTACTTGCTTCGATCTCAGGAGCTAAGAACAGAAGACAAGAAGAAAAAATTCTATTTTGCTCTTTTTTTCTCTTGCTTTCTTTTTCTTTGGTCTCCATTGTTTACCTTTCCTCTCCTCTTTCCTTTTTTTTCTCCTTACCCTTCTCTCTCTTTTCTCTATAGACCTTCTTTCATTCAATATAAGAGCAACAAGGAATTCCTTATAATCCAAAAGTTAGTTGATGCTTTGTAGTTGTATAAACGGAATTGATATTGTCCAAAGGTACTTAACTATATTGTACTTAGGAGTTATATATTATAAATTAAGAAATTAGAGGTGTGCAAACCACAAATAAGTTCACAGGGGTTAGTATGGTTATTGGGGCAGAGTTAGTTAGGTGGTTGGACAGAATACTTTTATTAACTAATTGCAGTGCAAAAAATATCATCTGTTAGTCTTTATATAGTGCTTAGAATTAGAATAAGACTGTACTACCATTTAAAATGTCAAGTGGGACAAGGAAACTTTTGTTAACAATACCAGGGCAACCCAATGTGGTTCAGGTCAATTTAAAGGAACTACAAAATCTAATTCAAGAGGCAGTGTCTACAGCAGTCAATCAAGTGGTGGAAGCAGCCTTATCCTCAGCACTACCTCCTGCAGTGAATTCGGCAGTAGAAACAGCTCTACCATCTGTAGTGGAAAAGATACTAGAACCTATTCAAGTCAAGCTAGATAATCTCATGCAGCAACTCATTGTAAACAGAACAAATTAAAAAAACAGGCATTGGAAAACAAACAAGAAATTGCAAACTTAATAACTGCAACAGGAAGATTAGAAACTAAATCTGAAGATATGGAACAACAAATACAGACATTGGAAGACACCCTGATAAAAATGGAAATAGAGAAGGCCACCTATACGCTAAGATTTCAGAATGTTCCGGAAAAGGAAGAGGAAGATCTTAAACAGGAGATGGCACAATTATTAACAGAATTTATTGAATTAGAAAACATAAAAGAAGTATATGAGGATATTGAGATGGCATTTAGAATGAACTTGACCTTTGCAAAAAGAAACAAACTACCTAGAAAGGTCCACGTAAAATTCTATAAGAAATATCTGTGTGAAAAGATTTTGAAAACAGCAACTCAAAAACCTCTACAGGTTCAAGAGATAGAAATCAGAATATTGAAGGATGTCCCCTGGAGAGTGCGGGAAAAAGGGGGAAAATATTCAAAGCTGGTAAATTGTTTACAGAAAAGTGAAATTAGCTACAGATGGCTCTTACCAGAAGGGATTCTCTTCATGTATAAAGCTAGAAGACAGAAAATTAATTCAACTTTCAAATTGGAGGATTTTCTTAAAAAATATAGAGAAGAGTTAAACTCGCAAGATGACGGCATAACAGAGACTGAAGAAGAAGAGGAAGGAACTCAAGAACAAGGTGCATCCAACATACCTAAGGGGGGAAAAAAGGACAGTTCAAAGGCACCACAGTCCCACTGCAAGTATCTACCAGACTTCATCAGTGCACAAGAATGGTGACTCTTAAAGAAACAAAGGATGGAGAGCAATAAGTTAAAAATAATTTCAATAAATATAAATGGCCTTAATGCCCCGCACAAAGACAGAGTTTTCACCAAATTAAAAAAATGAAGCTGGACATCGTCTGCTTACAAGAAATGCATATTAAATCAACAGAGCAAAAATTTTTGGTGAACAAAAAGCTTGGTTCAACTTTTATATCTGCAGATAAACAGAAGATGGTAACTTATGTAAAAGAATCATTACATCCAAAGCTGATGTATGATTCGGAAGATGGTAGGATTCTATTAGAATTCAGAGACATTCAAGAACTATCTTGACAGCTAACATATATGCACCAAACCAAGGGCAAGAATTTTTTTTTTTAATCTTTGAGAAACATTTTAGCACAACAAACTTTTGAAGACCTGTGTGTTATTGGGGACGATAATGCAATCTTTGATAGGGCAATGCATATAAAAAAGCAGGTAGGACAGCAATAACAGGGAAATGAACTTCCTAAAGCCTTTTTGAAAATGATGGATGAAATGAATTTGATAGATGCCTGGAGAACTAGAAATCAAAAGAAACTGGATTATACATACTATTCAGCATGACACAAATCATGGTCAAGGCTAGACACGGCATGGATTACAGTGGCCCTTATAAACGACCTATGGGATGCGGAGATTTCACCTGCAACATTTGCTGATCATAATCCTCTACTGTTAATATTCCAAGATACCCCTAAAAGATCCAGATGGGCAATGAACACTGTTACTAAAACATGAAAAAATTATATCTGAATCTAAAAAAGAATTTCAAGAATTCTTTCAATATAATATACAGGCTGAGAGTGCAATGGACATAGTATGGGATACCTTTAGGGCATTCGCAAGAGGAATATTGATTTGCCAAAATGCGAGGAAGAAGAAACAAAATAATCAAAATTTTATACAGCTTCAAAAACAATTAAAGCACATGAGGGAAAGATGAAAAGACAGGACCTTGGACCAATTAAGATTAAAAATTAAAAATTTGCAACACCAAATGAACTGCCTTCTCACTTGGGAAATTGCAAAAATGATTATATATATTAAGCAATTTTTAAAAAAAATGTGAATAAACCCTTGAGGTGATTGGCATATAGATTAAGGCAAGAAAAGAAGATTTATAAAAATATTGAGAGATGATCAAGGGGAAGAGAAAAACGGGTTTAAAAACCTGAAAGAGATTGTCAAAAGATTTTATGAAAACCTATAAGAAAAACAGGAGGCTAACCAAGAAAAAATTAAAAAATTTCTTAAAGATAATATAAATGTTAAAAAACTCAATGAAACTCAAAGGAAAATGCTTAACAAGCCTACCATGACATTCAAAATTTCGGAAGCAATTAAAAGGCAAAAGAAACATAAAACCCCTGGGCCGGATGGTCTTCCAGTGGAATTTTATCAAGTTTTCGAAGATCAATTAATCATTCCATTTAAACTGACCTTGCAAAACATTACTCACAGGGGAATTATACCTGATTCATGGAATGCTGCTCTGATTACTCTAATACACAAACAAGGTACTGAAGAAAACGAGATCAAAAATTACCGGCCTATTTCTCTGCCAAATGCAGATTACAAAATGTTTGCATCTATTTTGGCCTCGCTATTTAAACAAGTACTTGGACAGATTATACATCAGGACCAGGCGGGCTTCCTATCCAGAAGACAGTTAGGACAAAACTTAAAGAGTTATCCTGAATGTACTTGAATACTTCTGAGGCTCATCTGGAGAAACAGTTGGAGATAGTGTTTCTTGATGCAGAGAAAGCATTTGACAACTTCAATTGGGATTTTATGCTAGAGCATTTAATAGTATCTCAGTGTGGTGAGAATTTTATTACTATGGTCAGAATGATATACAATAAACAAAATGCCAGAATTTTAATAAATGGGGATTTATCGAAAAAAATTGATATTTTTAAAGGCACCCAACAAGGTTGCCCTCTGTCACCGTTACTTTTCATTTTTATTTTGGAGATTCTGTATGAAACAATAAGAAATGATACACAAATTAAGGGCCTGAAAATAAAAGGAGAAGAATATAAAATCCAAGCCTTTGCTGATGACTTGGCAATTATATTACAAAAGCTGATGCAATCCTTGACAAACCTGTTAAATTCCCTTCAAGAGTATGGACAGCTTGAAGGTTTTTAAATTAATCCCAAGAAAACAAATATAATGACAAAAAATTATATGCAAGAACAATTCCAAAAATTACAAAGATTATCAGGATTTGAAATTCAGAAGAAGATAAAATACTTGGGAGTACACATTACAAATAGATGTAGTTCGTTATTTCAAGATAATTATTCACAACTTCTTTCCAACATTAAAAGAGACTTTGATAAATGGAAGGATATGCAGCTCTCCCTTTTGGGGAGGATTGCAGTAATTAAAATGAACATACTACCAAGAGTTCTGTTTCTCTTTCAAACCATACCCATACTTAAAAACCAATAATTCTTTAGACATTTAGAAAATCCCATGCATAAATTTATCTGGCAACAAAAAAGATCATGAATCAAACTAATGTACTTCAGGATAGAAACGATTGAGGAGGGTTACCCCTCCTTGATTGGCATCTATATTACTAGGCTGTATCCCTGATATGGATCAGAGACTGGATTCTACTACACAATACAAGAATTTTGAAGCTGGAAGGACACAATTTACTATTGGGCTGGCATGCTTTTCTATGGTATGCCAAACAGGACACTCATGCATACTTCAAGCAACATACACTTAGAGTGGCCTTTTTGAAAACCTGGAACAAGATAAAAAAAAAATTCTACACTAAAATTCCAAAATGGGTAGCCCCTTTGGAAGCCTTCACTAACCCTAACCTAATGGATAAAAAGCTAAAGGGAAGATATAAGGACTTCCGAGATAACAAGAATGAACTGAAAACACAGGAAATTTTGTTGAAGCAGGCAACAAGTTTAAAATGGTGGGAAAGACCTCAATTAGAATTCAGATATGCCAAAGACAGATATACGGGTTTCTATGATAAACAGCTGGAATTAGATAAAATTTTGCTGAACACAGAAGTCAAACTCATTAAAAAACTATATTTGATTTTATTAGGTTTTAAAATGCATGATGAAGAAGTTAATATTACCATGATCTCATGGGCAAAGTATCTAGGTTATAACATTGAATTGGATAAATGGACTAGAGTCTGGGAAACAAATATGAAATATACTAAGGCTGTATCCCTTAAAGAAAATTTATTTAAAATGGGTATCATCAGTATTTTTCAACTGCCTGAGATGGCTAGCCAAGGTGATAATCTACATTGGGGGATACCTTATTAGGTACATCATTACAGCCATCATGGTATAGTGGTTACAAATGTTGACTAAGCTGAACTCCCACTTTGCAGTGGAACCTTTGAACACTCTCTCAGCCTAATCTACCTCACAGAGTTGTTGTGGGGATCAAAGGAAAAGGGGTGTATGTTATACTGCTTTTACTGGGAAGAAAAGTGAGGAATAAATGAAAAACTATTAGATGTAGGCCAGCACAAGTAACTCTACTTTGAATTCTGGCATAGAATGAAGATTAACTAATTTATAGCTGTAGTTTGTATTTCACTGTTATTTCCCAGAGTTTAAAGTCTTTTGGTGTCTTTGACATTATTTATCTCAACTTCGGAGTATTATCGTATCAGCTACCTGAAAAAGAAATATCAAAATCAGACACTAACAAGCAAAAAACTACGGGTGTACGCAGAAAAAAAAAGATCTTACCCAAACCCAAAAAATATCAGTAAATACTGCTATTTCCAAATCCCAGTATTGGTATTATACTGGGATTTAGGAAATACTTGTCATTGTCCAAAATATTCGGCTGGCCATTAAAGTGTGTCAGTTTCACTCCCCTTCTGCTTGGACGCACTCTCCCTCCTCTTTGCTTCCCCAGCCGGCCTGTCAAAGTGGGCTGGCTGGGGAAGCAAAGACAGATCATGGAGACATCTTTAAATGCCTCCCCTTTGCTTCCACAGCTGGCCTGACAAGGCAGGTTGGCTGTGGAAGCAAGAGAGAAGGGGTTTAAAAAGTTTAAACCCCTTTTTTGGAGTCTCTCCATTGTACCGTATGGGGTCACAGGGTACAGTGGAGAGATCAAGCCCTGATATTTCCCATTACTATATATGGGTGTGAAAGTTGAACTATGAAGAAAGCTAACAGGAAGAAAGTTGATTCATTTAAAATGTGGTGCTGGATGCAAGTTTAATGGATACCATGGACTGCCAAAAAGACAAATAAGTAGGTTCTAGACCAAATCAATCCTGAACTCTCCCTAGAAGTTAAAATATCTAAACTGAGGCTATCATAGTTTGGTCACATTATTATTTATTTATTCAATTTATACTCCACCCTATCCCACTGGTGGGCTTAGGGCGGCTTACAATATGAGAAGACAAGAGCCACTGGAAAAGACAACAATGCTAGGAAAAGTTGAAGACAGCAGGAAAAGGGGAAGACCCAACATGAGATGGATTGACTCAATAAAGGAAGCCGTTACACTCAGTCTGCAAGACCTGAGCAAGGTTGTTAATGACAGGACATTTTAGTGAATATTAATTCATAGGATTGCCATAAATCAAAAGTGACTTGATGGCATTTAATACACACACAAAAAATAAAATATTTAAAATATGCTAACCATTCAAATATATTTTAGATAGTGGTCACAAACTGTTCAACTTCTGTGACAGCCAAACAACATACATGTTTTATATGTGATATGGAAAATTCTAAATATGAAAACAGCAAATGGGTGCTATTTTTATAAGACTATTTGAATGAATGAATGAATGAATGAATGAATGAATGAATGAATGAATGAATGAATGAAGCATTTAGTCGGGAACAAGCCATAGAATGGACATGCTTAAATATAACATTCATATAACTGAATTTAGACAATAAAATCTATACATCTAATTCCCAAGTGCCCCCCCCGGTGCGGATACTTATTTCCGCAAAACAAGGGCACCTGGAGGCTAAAGAGGTTTTTCTGCACGCTTGGAGTACTCTCCAGGGTTGCAGAAAAATCTTACATGTTTAAAAAAGTATACGGGGGATACTTAAATCCCCTCCCAAAGTCAAACTGTGTTCTCTACTTACAGATCCTCAGCAGAATGCTCAGGAGCGTCCCGTTAAGAAGGGAAGAAACAGCTGTTGGAGCCGCCAGGACAAGGGCTCATGGCTCCAGTCCTCCACCCGCAGCACAAACTGCTGTCTCAGAAACTGTCACTACACCACAGATTTGTGTACGGGTGGACCTGACAGGCAGAGGCTTTATTCTTTTATTTTTTTTTATCCTGATCCCACAGAAGACAAGGAGCCTTCCCTCCCTCTCCCTCACAGTAAATAACAAAGAAACCCAGGGTCTCAGGAATCAAAGTGGGGGAGAAGCAAGTAAGTGCAGGCAGGGAAAGAAATATGGAAGGCAGACCTGAGAAGGGGGAGGAGGGGGGAGAATCTGGGTTGGAGGAAGGGCGCCCACACACTCTGCGACCCTGACTCTGATCCAGCCAACTACAGAGCCAGAGCAAAGGTGGTGGGGCACAGAGACTGGAAGCTGCCTTCTCCAGTCCAGTGTTGGCTGCCTGCCTGCCTGCCTCTCCTGATGAGAAGTTACCTAATGGAGTCACTGTTGCCACTTGCTCTCTCTCTCTCTCTCTCTTTCTCCCTCTCCTGTGCCCGGCTTCACTCACTCAGCCAGCTTGCCTGCTCTGCCTGCTTTGATTTGCCCTGTCACCTGAGGCTCAGCACACGCCTTAAAGGAAAAGCGGGGAGGTGGAGAAGCCTGGGCATTCTGCACTCACATTGTGAACATCTGAAGCAGCAAGCATGAGGCAGGAAGAGAAACTGTGCATTAATATTTATGTTTGGGATAGTGTTGCCAACCTCCCAGTGACACCTGGAGATTGTCAGATAACTAACATGGCTGCTTTGGAGGGTGCACTCTGAGGTCTCTCCCCTCCCCAAATCCCACTCTCACCAGGCTCCACCCCCCAACCTGGAGCTGGCAACCCTAGCTTGGGGGCAAAGAGAAAGAGAAAGAAGGGGGTATTGGGTTGGGGAGAGAAAAGAAGAGAAAGAAGGGGAGGGAGGGAAGCAAAGGTGGGAGAATACCCCCTCCATGCAGGTTTCTTAGGTATCCCCACTTCTGCAAGCCCCCTTCCTTTCCTTTCCAGTTTGGTTTAGTGGTTAAGTGCGCGGGCTCCATTCTGGGAAAACTGGGTTTGATTCCCCACTCCTCCACTTGCACCTGCTAGATGACCTTGGGTAAGCCATAGTTCTGTCAGAGCTGTCCTTGAAAGGACAGTTCTGGAAAGAGCTCTCTCAGCTCCTCCTACCTTGCAGGGTGTCTGTTGTGGGGAGGGGGAGGGAAAGGAGTTTGTAAGCTGCTCTGAGAATTTGGCAGGCAGGAGGCTGGGAGAGTGATGGGGGCAGAAAGAGAGAGTGATGGGGAGGGAGGGAGTAAAGGTTATTTCCTTTATTTCCTTTAAGGTACTAATTTTAAATATCTATGAAAACTTTTCAGAGCCTTTAGATCACAGCAGGATATCAACCAACAAATAAGCACCAAAACATAAATGTTTAAGAGCAAATGTATATATAATATTTAGTGAAAATAATTTAAAGTATTTTAATACAAACAAAAAAAGACTAATTTTGAGAATAAGTTCACATAAAGCAATGACTAGCATTACTAATTAATGATCCTTGATAGATAATTTCTTAGCAGAACTTACTCATGAACCTTAATACCCACACAATAGCAATAAAGTATACGCATTTAAAATAAAGTTTAAGTAAAGAACATAATGACAATTACCCATAATGACAATGCTGGGGAAAATTATTCACTTATATAAAAACCTGCTAATATTAGTTAAGAGTACTGCTGCAATGTTTCACACACATTATTATAATAATTCTCACAATAACAGAATGTAAGTTGGGACAAGAATAAACAAAATTATACCAATAATAAGGATATAACAAGAGTTCTGCTGAGACCATCTAAGTCCAGCATCCAGTTGTCCAAAATGGCTGAGTAGACACCCTAGGAGGCCCATAAGTGTAACATACAGCCCAAGCTTTCCCCTGTTGTTGCCTCCCAGTAAGTGACTTTCTGAGATATATTGCTTCTGAATATTCAGACTGTTGGTTAATAGCAAATGATGGCCTTATCCCCTATGAATCTGTCTAATCACCTTTTAAAGTGATCTAAAATAGTGGCCACCACTATACAGGACCATAGCTATGGCTCCTCCCCCTTACTTAAATGCACAGCCCCACAAGAATTTCTGCCTAAAATAATTTTTTAATTAATTTTTAGTATTTCTCTAAAGGCATCTGCTCTTGTGCTGTGCCGCAGTGAGCAGCATGCCAAAAACAGCCCAGAGAAGCCTGGCTAAGTCTGCTAGGTCCACTCTCAGCCCTTTTCCTGCCCCTCCCTGGCTTTTCCCACATTTTTTTTTTAAAAAAACAAACAATGAGCTGTATGCTATTGCTTTGGTTAGCCCCACAGCTGACCTTTGGGGGGGGAGGTAATAATGGCAACCCCACCAGAAAAAAATTGCCCCACAAGTCAAAAAATCCTGGCTACGGGCCTGCCATTATATCCTGTTGCAATGAGTTCCACAAATCATCTATATGGAGGCTATTTGCTGTATCTCTCAACCGTTCATAAGTATAAATTTATTTATTAGTTCAAGTAGTACAACTGTCTGACTATTTAGGTAACTACATTAAAGGATAACTAAGACCTCATTCATATAAGCATTATTTATTTATTTATTTATTTTATTTCTAACCCGCCACCATTTATTTTATTTATTTTACAATATTTTAAAATACAATATTTATTTATTTTATTTCTAACAACCACCATAAACTTCAACAATTAATTTACCATAAGTAAAATATAAAAACATAATACAATTGTTAAAACCTACAATGTCAGATAATTGATTAATATTACCAATAGATGGCAATCTGTAGCACAAATGTCGAGTCTCAACCCTATCTATGTGTGCCATAGATGGAATAACAAATGTAAGGGAGTCAGCCACAGTAGGTGGAACAGGGCAGGGGAGGCCAGTGTTTACTGCAGCCTCAACCATAGGCCTGGCAGAGCACCTCCATTTTAGAGGTCCTGCAGAATTGGGCCCGGATCTTGCTTCAGAGAGTGTTCTATCAGGTCAGCACCAGAGCTGAAAAAGCTCTGACTCTGGTTGAAGCCAGACAGATTTCTTTTGGACTGGGGATAACCAGCAGATGTTCATCTGAAAAGCATAAAGGTTTTGAGGGGCATACTGGAAGAGACAGTCCTGCAGATATGTTGGTTCCAGTCCACATAGGTCTTTAAAGAACCCTGAACTTGATCTGGTATTCAACTGGAAGCCAGTGCAGCCGGAGCATCATAGGTTGAATATATGTTCCTGATGAAGTCCCTGTAAGGACATACACCGCTGCATTTTGTACCAGCTGAAGTTTCCAGATCAATCTCAAGAGTAGCTCTGTGTAAAACAAGTTACAGTAATCCAACCTGGAGGTGACAATTGTGTGGATCACTGTAGCTAAGTTGTGAGTAGAAAAGTAGGGGACTAGTTGCCCAACCTGCAACAGATGGAAAAATGCTGACCTGGGAACCATAGTGACCTGGCCCTCCATAGAGAGCAAGACATCCAGGTTTACACCCAGACTCCTCATCGCTGGTGCAGGTGTCAATATCACCCCTTCAAGAGTTGGGAGCTGGATCCCTAACCCCACATCCCCACAGCTCAAGTACAGGACCTCTGTCATTGCTGGACTTAATTTCAAGTTACTGCTTTAACCAACCAGCCATAGCATCCAGACCCCAAGACAACATTTATTCATTTATTAGCTTTTTACCCCGCCCTCCCAGCAGAGCCGGCTCAGGGCAGCTTACACAACCAGTATAAAACACAATATAACAATAAAATTTACAATATAAAAGTCATCAATACACAATTTAAAACTATAACATTACAACATATTAAAGTGCTAATGTTCAATCCTCAGCGTACAGTCAGCTTCTTGGTATTCTTCAAATGTCTGGGCAGTCAGTTCAAGCTGTAATTGTGGGACCCAGATGGTAGTGCTTGCTCTTCATAGGCTATCAAATATCAATGGTGGAAGTGGTGGTGGTGGCTCCAAAAGCCTGGCAGAAGAGTTCCATTTTCCAGGCCCCGCGGAGCTGTAACAGGTCCTGTAGGGCCCTGATCTCCTCTGGGAGCTCATTTGACCAGAGTGGAGCCACCACCAAGAAAGCCCTAGCCCTAGTAAACACTAGCCTGGCCACCTTGATGTTCAGAAGGACCAGCCGATTCTGGGTCCCCAACTGCAGTGCTCTCTGGGGGACATATGGGGAAAAGCGGTCCCTCAGGTATGCAGGTCCCTGGCCATAAAGGGCTTTAAAGGTGATAACCAGCACCTTGAACCAGATTCGGTATGCTATAGGCAGCCAGTGCAGTGTTTTTAGGGTGGACTGGATGTGTTCCCACACAGGGAGACACAACAGCAGCCTCGCCACTGCATTCTGCACTAGCTGCAGCTTCTGGACCTGGGACAAAGGCAGCCCCATGTAGAGGGCATTACAGTAATCCAATCTCGAGGTGACCAACGCATGGATCACTGTTGCCAAGTTATTGCAATCGAGGAAGGGAACCGTTCACAAGTATAAATTTATTTATTAGTTCAAGTAGTACAACTGTCTGACTATTTAGCTAACTACATTAAAGGATAACTAAGACCTCATTCATTTAAGCATTATTTATTTATTTATTTTATTTCTAACCCACCACCATTTATTTTATTTATTTTACAATATTTTAAAATACAACTGCCTAATCAGCCTGAGATGATAGAAGGCCGACTTGGCAATGGCTACTACCTGGGTCTCCATTGTTAAGGAGACGTCTAGGAGCACTCCCAGGCTCCTAGCCTCCAGCCCTGGCACCAGTGGCACCCCATCAAAGGTCAGGAGTGGGATCCCTACTCTCGGACTGCTCCGACTCAGACATAGGACCTCCGTTTTCATTGGATTCAATTTCAGCTGGCTCAGCCTAAGCCAACCAGCCACCACTTGCAACACCCAATCTAGATCTTCCAGTTTAGAGTCAGAGTCGGGGTATCTGGGATGGCATCCAGCTGGCCACCCATCAACAGATACTGCTGGGTGTCATCAGCATACTGGTGACAACCCAGCCCAAAGTTTCAGACCAACTGGGTGAGGGGGTGCATATAGGTGTCAAATAACATGGGAGAAAGAATTGGCCCTGAGGGACACCACATAACAGAGGGTAATGTGGTGAAACCCTTTCCCCAAGGACCATCCTCTGTCCGCAGCTGTAGAGGAATGAGGACAGCCAGCTATCCCACATATCCTCATGCTGGCACAGTGGTGGGTCATAAGATCATAACTGACCATGTCAGTGCTGACCCACCTTGATCCAAGTGTTGACAAAGATCACCTGTGAAGGTGACCAATGCCATCATCATCACATATCCAGGGTGGAAGCTAGACTGAAATGGATCCAGGGCAGAGGTATCCTCCAGGAAGGCCTGGAGCTGTTCAGCAACCACCCTCTCAACCACCTTACCCAGAAATGGGAGATTCAAAACTGGGCAGTAGTTGGCTGGATCAGTAGGATCCAGAGACAGTTCCTTTAAGATTGGTCTCACCACTGCCTCCTTTAAATTTCATGAAAAAGTCCCAGAACTCTGGGACAAAAGTCCCAGAACCCAGGGGGACCCATATTCCATCACCGCTGGCTTTCACCAGCCGTGACAGACATGGGTCCAAGGGGAAGCTAGTGGGCATGGGGGAAAGTTGACAGAATTGACTGCCACGCCCACCATTGATTCCATTCAGTTTAAATGGTCTTAATAATCATCCATTGCATACTAACGTCTCACTCAAAGGTCCAGAATGCACGTATTTTTCAAATACAGACAACTGAACTCTGCTGCAACCAAAATAGCCTACTGGTATTCCAAGCTTTTCACTAATTAACCAAGCTTTATTTTTTTTAACCAAACTCTGTAATTAAAAGTCCTTCAGATAACAGCTATAGTAAATATTTTGGAATGAACGCCCAAGCCTACAGATTAATATTCATTTGAATCAATTATTCCCTCAAAAGTAATCCAAAAGAATAGAGTACAGAGTATGTATAAATCACCTTTCTTCAGTTTAATGTTGCCTTCAGAAAGGCACATTCCAGACACATTCTTCCCTGCCCTCCAAAATTTTCTTGGCACTTGTTTGCGGGGAGGTCGGGGTAGAAATGTAAATAATAAAATAAATAAAATAAATGCTTAAATCTCTTATTTCCTACCCTGAGTTGTTCTTTCATGGATCAAAATTGTTGACATATTACGTACAACACAGTGGTGAGTGTGAATATAGCTGCCTCCAGTTAACAAAAGGGTTCTTTACCTTAGTCCTTAGAGGCAAAAAATATTTAATTACTGACATTTAAAATATTTCAAAGATCTCATGAGCCTGAATAAGTTTGAAATTGGGTCTGGAATCAGGTTCCATTCCTAAGTGGAGGCACACCTTACTCCAGCACCTAAAACAATTCAAGAATAAGAATTGTCTGCTCATGGAACAGCCTATCTTCTGTCTTTTTGTAGGGTCTTTGATATAGGTACCCCCCTCACTAAATGCAGAGATGTGATAGGCAGCCTTCTCAGAGGGCAGAATAATTATGTTGCAGGTTTATTTTGGGTAGGTTTGAATGATCCCGTTACACCCAATGCAGAGAATGATAAAGCAGAATTAGCCTCCTTGCGGACAGTTACTAGAAGGAGACAAGCACAGAACACTTAACCGATAAGAGATACAGCATACAGTATACAGCATCTATGAAAGTGGGTTAATTTGTTGAACCTACTGCCACAAGATTTAGTGATGGCAATTAAATTGGATGGCTTAAAAAGGGATTAGACAAATTTATGGAAGATGCATACATCAATAACTATTGGTGATGATGGCTGAATGAGACCATGTTCAGACCACTGTCTGTCTCTAGATACCAATCAGCAACAGGGGAGGATTTGGGCCTCTGCTTTTTCACCTGTCAATAGATCTTGTTAGATATGTCCCACTCTGGATCTGGCAGCCCCGCTGGTGTCAGGGAGAACAAGGGTCAAGGGGAAACAGGACAACAGGACACTATGTTGAGGATAAGGGGAATATGCCCTCAGAAGGGACCTCTTCTTCAGCTGATAAACCGGTATCCTTTCACACCAAGGAACAATCCCTGGGCAGGGTGGGAGGGGGGCTCTTGATAGTTAGTGATTTGATCCTTAGGCAGGTAGACAGCTGGGTGGCAAACCTGCATACTGACTGTATGATGACCTTGCCTGCCTGGTGCGAAGGTAGCGGACATTATGCATGTTTTAGATAGGCTGGTAGAGAGTGCTGGGGAGGAGCCAGTGGTTGTGGTGCATGTTGGCACCAACGATGTAGGGAAATGCAGCTGTGAGGTCCTGGAGAAGAAATTTAGGCTGCTGGGCAGGAAAGTCAAGGCCAAGACCTCCAAGATAGCCTTCTCAGAAGTGCTACCTGTTCCACGTGCAGGGCCAGAGAGACAGGCACAGATCAGGAGTCTCAATGTGTGGATGAGATGATGGTATAGGGGAGAAGGGTTCACATTTGTTAGGCACTGGGATGCTTTTTGGGACAAGAGGGAGCTGTACAACAGGGACGGTCTCCTCTTGTCTTGAGAAGGAATCAGGCTGCAGGCGCTTAAAATCAAGAAGGTGGCAGAGCAGTTTTTAAACTGAATATTGGGGGAAAGCCAACAGGAGATGAAAAGTCGGGTTGACTTTAAAGCAGAGAGAGTAAGGAGAGATTAAGAATCCATGAAAGGGTTAATTTAAAGAGAAAGGCAATATTATTGGGTTTCCTATAAGGAAGAAGTAGGGACAGATCACCACTGACATGAAAACAGGAGGGAACAGAACAATATAATCCATTAGGAAACCAAAGAGAGCAAACTTCTGAACAGCTACCCACGTAAAAGAGATCCACATAGAATTGATGTACATAAGACACCAACCACAATGTAAGACAAATGTTTAGACTGAGTCTTGGGAACTGAAAAATGCATTCTTCTCCCAACACTGCTTATTCAATATAGTGTAACACAAAGGTATCATGACATATTATGAATAGGAGAGTCAAGCCGCCCTCTTGTCAAAACTCTTTTGCACCTTCCTTGATATTTGTCGCTTCCAACGATAACCAAAAAGAAACCCCACTGATAAATAGTGACATTCCATCATCAGTTCACGATGCAATACTTGTGGCAAGTACTCTAGCCAGCCAATAAAGTGGTGAGTGTATCACTTAGCTTTAGACTACCAGCAATTTACAGAAACACCTGCTCAGGAAGGAGAGCCACATATGCTGAGAAGTTCCATCTTAGTTCAGAGTTCACATTCTCCAATACTGAACTCAAAATGTCTATGTAGGAAAGGAATGTTACTCAAGGTGTTTTCACACTTAAAGCAGCTCTCTCTTCTTTCATTCAGGTAATTGTCCAAAGAACTGATCTGTGCTAACATTTCTGCTTAGAGACTGTCAAAAAGTTGTACATAAGTTGTTGGTAAATAATGGCCTCATTGCCCTTGATAAGCAAGAGGGGAGCTTAAAGGCAATTTAAACCTCACATGTGAAAACTTCCCTGAATACTAACTGGTTTAACTTTTTCATGTTAGGTTATGGTAAGGTCAAACAGCAGCTAACTAAACTGCTAAATAAACATCAGGTGAACAAGCAGGAGCATCAGTAGCCTGGAGAGAAGTGGAACTCTAGATGCCAACAGAGAAACTGTGGAAGTAATTTTGCCTTTGTTGACTTATAGCATGTCCAGCACAGATATAGTGCATCTGGAACGGGACAGTGTAAGAAAAGGGATGGAGGTTATGCTAGACCCTTTGTGCCATGCTTTCTGCACATAGAGATCTTAAAGCCCAATGTATTTGCATTTTAGCAATAAATTCAGATTTAAACACTGTGTAAAGACTGATTAACAATTTCATAATGAATTTTGCACACCTTACTGTTGTTGTCGTTTTCAAAATGACCACTGGCTATTTGCTGTATTCCATATTTTTAATGTTTACCTTTTAGTAGAAAGCTAGCGTGGTGTAGCAGTCAGAGTACTAGATTAGGCTCAGGAGATCTATGTTCATATCCCTAAATGGTCTAGGACCAGCATACCTGAAGGACCACCTCTCCTGATATAGGCCCCCACGCTGCTTGCGCTCATCATCATGTAATTTTTTGACAGTGTCTCATCCTTGGGAAGTCTGTCATGCTTCCACCAGAGTGAGGGCTCTTTTCATCATAGCCCCATCCTGGTGGAGATATGTGCCCTGTCATGGTTTCACAGGGCAAGCAAGACAGAATTATTCCAGCAGGCCTTTAGTTAATCCTTTTCTTTTCAGCAATTATTAGTCTGCCAGATGTTTTCTCTTTAGAATATTTCTAGGTACCAGGAGAATGTCAAGATTTTAACTATTTTAATGGTTTTAATGATGAACCTTATGGTTCCATTGTATGTCTTTTAAAATGTTGTGAGCCCCCCCCAGCCCCACATTGGGGGAATGGAGTAGAATATAAATCTAAATAAATAAATAAAATATTGTAAAACTCACTGGATAATCTTGAGCCAGTTCTTTTCTCCAGCCTGATCTATATCAGTGGGTTTGTTTTTTACGATAAAGTGCTGGAGGAGAGAACCATGTATGTCCACTAAGAAAAGTGGCAAGATAATAAAACCGTACTGCCTTACAGCTCACCAGAAATAATATGTCTCTGCTGAGTAGCTATCTAGCCTAAATAAGTGTACTTAGAATACCATTCAAGTCTGTTCAATGGGGTTTACTCCCAGGAAAATGTTCTTAGGAATACAATTGCAAAGTTTCACCAGACTTAACATGTACTTTTCATAGGACACGTTCATGTCTATCTCGAGTGCTTAACAGTCAGATGCCATTCATATCCTTATAGCAAGAAATATGTAGTTTCTTATGTTACCTTACATTCTTGTTAAGCCAATGTACTTTCAGAAGCATGAGTTGTTTGTTAATCATTATGTTTGCTCAATGAGCTCTATAAACACTTCAGGGCTCAGGCTGGAGTTAATTTATTCACAAACCATGTCAACATTCCAAAGTGAGACTTGGCAGACTTCCATCAAAAAGCACCTGTTAAATATTTGGAAATAAATGTATCAAGTAACTTGAATAACCACTTTATAGAAGATTGTATCATAAAAATCCTATTGATTAGGCTAACTGGAAGAAGCAGAAACTTAGTTTACAAGAATCTCTTCAATCAGAAGAAAGATTACCTTTTCTCTTTCTTAATGTTGGCAGAAGTTAACAAACCATCAATAAACAAGTGATAAAAACACTGATAATTTCATTTGCCTTATATTCTAAAGCTGTTCAACCATTGTGGCTAGCTCAATTGTTCTACTCCAAATATCAAGTGTCAACATCTCATGCTAGAACAAGCTTCATAGATGACATCCATATAGGTGCAGTCTCTATACCAGCAAAATGTGTGAGAGATTTTTAAAAATACAAGGTAATTCTATCAGATCTTTTTGACGAGGCAAATAACACAAGCCTGTCACTTACCAACTGGAATTATATTAGGAAATTCTTCTATCCAGGAATTCAAATTTTATAATGGTAGCAATATTAGTCTATTGTAGCAGAAATAATAGGGAGTCTGGTGGCATAACCTTTAGCAGGCTGCAGCCCACTTCTAATGCACAAAGCATGTCTTCAGCTGGCAAATATATATGTACTGGATACATAAAACTGTAAACAGTAGAGTCAATAAACAATGAAATGCAAGGAGTACAGTATGTGAATATGAATGGTTTAACTGTATATAAGGCTGAACAGTGAGCATTCACAACAGTAGTAATAGATAACACATTGTTAACGGACACACTGTTAATTTAATACCTGTACTATGACAGAATTCATTGTGTTTATTGAGGAATAATGTGATAAAATTCATCAAGAAGTATGACACTAATTTAGAACCAGAGATTTAAAGACCACTGCAAAGATCCAAAAAATTATGTAACTGTTTTTGCAAGGTGGGGCTAAATTATTGCATTTTGAAGAATAGCCTTATTTTAAAAAAAAACAACAACCATATTTGAAATCAGATGTTTAAGTGAATTTTGAGAACAAATGAAACTTGAGATTTATCTGTTTCTAGAAAACTCATTACAACTTAGGTAAGAAGATTTCTAATAAATTCTCTCTTTTCCAAACCTATGCTTGTTTATTCAGAAATAAATCCAGGTTGATTCAATGATTAAAGTGAGTCAGCTATACAACACTGAAGCAAAAATATCAACCTCATACAATTTATTCCAGTAACTAAAGAATAGTTCCCTGCTGTTCATAAATCATTCTCCTTAATCTTTCAAAAGAAATCAATGTGTCATTGTAAAGCCTATTGACTTTATTTGGCTTCATTGGGCTTAGAGTGGCATAACTCTGCATAGGATTGCCATGATAATCTACCACAATTATTCAGTGAAGGCAGATTTTCTGCTCTAGCACTGACTTTCATGTAGTCCAAACTCCAAGTAAATAGATACAGCACTGGGACACCTGGCCGGAGGAGGCATGAAGGAAGACAACATAGCAAAGAGAATCAAGCTTTGTTTTCTTTCTGAAATGCACGATTTAAGGTGCACAATTTAAATTTTCTTTCTGAAGTGCACAATGTTATCATGTCGTACACTGCCCAGGGCCCTGCTGTAGCAGGAACTGGGTGATTCACAAGTTTAATGAATAAATAAATAAAGACAGAATATTCTAAACAGTAAGAAAATATGCAACAGCCTCAGTCCAAGTCATCTCTAGCTGGGCTTTTAAAAAGAAAGAAAGCAATTTTAACTTTAAATGCATTCTCACAGCCCCCCTCCCCACTGGCTTGAAGAAGGTATTTGTCTCTTTAAATCATTTCTCCAAGCCAAGCCAGCCAGCCAGCCAGCCAGCTGGGGGGGGTGTTGGAGGATGCATTTAAAGTTGCTTTCTTTCCACCTCTCCCCTCCCCCATTTATTTGCTTTCTTTCCACATCTCTTTCTCTGTTTTTCTCTCTTTTCCCCTCCCTCCCCCATCTATTTGCTTTATTTCCACCTTTCTTTCTTTTCACCCTCTCTCTCTCTCTGACAAATAAATATCATTAGCAAACAAATAAATATCATTGGACAAGTAAATATCATTATCAATATCTGTTTCTACCCCTTTTGTTTTTATTTTTGGCAGTCTCAGTTAATATTAATAAAAAACAAATTTGCATATTTTTGAATAAGAAGGTATGTGTAATATTTGTTCATGTCTTGCGGCACTCAAACATCTGATATTTATTCTATGTGGTTCTTATGTTAAGCAAGTTTGGCCACCCCTGGTCTAAATCCTTGAAAATGTAAGACAATCCATTGTATAGGATGAAGTTTCTTAAAGCTTACCTTGGACAATGTCTGATATCCTCATTTGACCTAATAGAACTGACTCTGAAAGACTTGGTTCACATGTAGGTATGGTTTGCTGCATAGTAAAAGTTCAAGAGGATGTGTATGCTTTGTGCTATCAAGTCATTACCGACTTAAGGCAACCATATAAATTAATAACATCCTATCATTAACAGCCCTCTCAGGTCCTGTAAACTGAAGGCCATGTCTTGATTGTATCAGTCCATCTCATGTTGGGTCTTCCTCTTTTTCTGCTGCCTTCAACTTTTTCTAGCATTGTCTTTTTCAGTGAGTGATCATAATGATATGATAGTCTCAGTTTAGTCATTTTAGCTTCTAGGGAGAGTTCTGATTTGATCTGATCTAGAACCCACTTACTTGTCTTGTTGGTGGTCCATTGTATCCATAAAACTCTCTTCCAACACCACATTTCAAATGAATCAGCTTTCTTCCTATCAGCTTTCTTCATTGTCCAACTTTCACACCCAGACATAGCAATCGGGAATACTATAGTATGAATTATCTTGATCTTGGCCACCCGTTGCACATCCTTACACTTGTATTTTCTAGTTCCTTCATGACTGCCTTTCCCAGTCTTAGTCTCCTTCTCATTTCTTGGTTGCAGTCTCCCTTTTGGTTGACGATAGAGCCAAGGAACAAAAAATCCTTAAACAATCTAAATTTCTTCATCATCAATCTTTTATCTTCTTGATCTTCAGCTGTAAAACTGCTTTGCCACATTCTGATTTAATTTTCAGTAGGAGTCATTTCAAGTCTTCACTATTTTCTGCCAGTAATTTGGTGTTATCTGCATATTTCAAATTGTTACTGTTCCTTCCAACAATTTTCACTCCACCTTCAGCTATGTTTTGCATGTATATTGAACAGATAAGGAAATAAAATATATCCTTGTCTGACACCTTTGCCAACTGCAAACCATTCTGTTTCTCCATATTCTGTCCTGACAGTAGCCTCTTGTCCACAACATAGGCTGCACATCAAAAGAATCAATGTTCTGGCACAGTCATTTCTGTTAAAATCATCAATGGCGTTTCATGATCTGTGCAGTCAAAAGCTTTGCTATAACCTATGATACAAAAGCTGATTTTCTTCAGAAATTCTTTTATATGGCTGAGTTCAGACTGAAGCGGGAGCCAGTCGTGGCAAAAAAGCCCTGGAACAAACTGTTCCGGGTTTTCCCAGTCACACTGCGCCAACTGATGCGGGAGTATACAAGGAGGAAGTGCACGGGAGCGTTCAGACTGCTGGCCCAGAGGCGCGGCTGTAAATGGCTTTTTCCTGGTAATTCGGCTATGTGCGCTCATGCACATCCAGCCAATTTGGGGAGGATCCCGTTGCATCAGCGCCGCATTGGGCAGTAGAGCAGAGCACAGCCAATCATATCGCTGCTGCCTTATGTGCAACATGGGTTGCTCCTGGCTTTTAAAGGTTGGCGTTCACACTTCCTGGAAGCGGAATGAAGCAGGATAAATGGGCTCTCAGGGATTTGTTACCGCTTTTACCAGGTATCTTTTAAATGTGGGAGCGAAGCAGAACAGCACAGGTTGACTACGGGTGGGGAACGCCAGGCAGATGTGCCTGTGTGAATGCCCCCTTTAATCCGTTTGTGAAACGTGGCTATAGTGGGGCAAACTGCCAGTCTGAACTCAGCCTATGCTGTAGTAACCAACATAAATTTGCAATAGATTGCTAGTGCCTCTTCCTTTTCTAAATCCAGCTTGAACATTTAGCATTTCTCTTTTCATGGTAACAGTCTTTGTTGTAGGATTGTATTTTGGGCACTATGAATGTTTTGGGTTTTTCTTCAGTTTTATTCTAATTTTTGATATTAACAGTTTATGTTCTGCACCACAATCAGCTCCTGGTCTTGTTTTAGAGGAGAGAACAGAACTTCTCCATCTTCACTTTCTGATTAGAAATGAGTTAAAATCAAATACCATTAATAATTACCCAATCCTTTGTAAAACCTGCACAGAACATATTACATGAATATCTTTCAAAGGTAAATAAAAATTCACTTTTGCAGTATTAAAAATAAGATGTTCTGCCAAGAATGAGAGAAGTTCCTTTTTGGCTACTGTCAAATGTGAAGAAGTATACACGCCTAACAAAAGAGCATGGTTCCCCCCTCCCATCTTCCCTTCTTACTGGAGCACTGTAATTTCATCTAACTAGTAGGTGTTCCTTCTGAAAAGAATAGCAATTGATAAAACCATACAATTCTATACCACAAATATAGCAGTCAGTTTGTTGTTTAAAAAAACCCTTCAAAATATTAAATTACTTTTGAAATCTCTAAATAAAGACACATTAAAACTCATGTAACAAACGAATCACCTGTTCTGAATGTTTTCCCTAAGTTTTTTCAGTTAACACCCACACTAGATCCAGATCAAAATTTGCCATCTTTTGGGATTTAGTACCTTTAAAGTCTAAGCCAAGAATAAAGATATGTTAGAAAAGGCATTTTATTAACCACAAAAAAACCCAGCGACAATTCTATAGGAAGTTTTTCCTTTTGTGAAGGCATGATGCCATGTAGTTGTTTATCAAATTGTTTAAGAATGAAGAAAATAAGAGGCTTAAACTAGCAATTTCAAAAGCAAGACTAAAATATCTTGCTTTATTTAGCTTGTCTCATGCCACTACATATTACACTTGGCAAAGTAAAAGCCCTTTTTCATACCAACTCCTCCTGCTGTGAACAGAAAAGCAAAATGACTCCAGGCAATGCCATAGTAATGTGTAATATGGCAGCCCTCTTGTTCCTGCATTTTGTTGTTGTTGTTAGTCATTCAGTCGTGTCCAACTCTTGGAGATTCTATGGGCCAGCTCTCTCCATGTTTTTCAATACTGTACTGTTTCTTTGAGTTGTTCCATGCTCAGGCTGGTGTCAACTTTTATGGTGTCTAGCCACCGTGTTCTTTGGCAGCCCTGTTTCCTTTTGCCACTAACCAATCCAAGCATAATTGCTTTTTCTAGTGCTCTTCCACGTGATATGGCCAAAGTCAGTCAGTCACAGTGTTATGATTTTTCCTTCCAATGACATGTCTAGTTTTATGCACTCCAATACTTGCTTGTTTGTCACCTTTGCTGTCCAAGGAATGCACAGGAGTCTTGTCTAGCACCACAGCTCAAATGAGTCGAGTTTCCTCCTGTCTTGCTTCTTCATGGTCCAACTTTCACTGCCATAGGTTGCTATGGGAACACAGTAGCACAGACTAATCTGCATTTAGTTGCTAGGTTGATGTCCTTGCTCTTCCATATTCGATTCATGCTCATCATTGCTGTGCTCCTGCATACCTCAAACCTAAACTGCCCCAGGAAAGAAAGGACACATGAAAATGGATTGCTGTCATACAGGAATTATATTCAAACTCCAGAAGGTGAAATGCCAGTATAAAAAACAATTAAAGAGAAAGAACAACGATCCCTAGATGGGAAAAAACTCAGTCCTGAAATCAGAGAGGAAAGTGGTGTGTCCAGCATTACAAAGCAAGCCAAAGCAGATATGATTTGGGGGCAGCAGCAGTACTCTGACAATTAAACAGATTAACCAGCCAGGAACAAACAAGTGAAATGCTGTCATTCCCAAACCCCACCAAATGGTATCCAAGTCCAGAGCTTCATGTGTGTTGCAATGTGTACACAAAGGGATGTGGCTACAGAGCTGCTCTTAAGAGCAGAGTAAACAAGTTTCTGTAGCACTGGAAAGCTTTTTCAGCCAAGTCAATAAATTTTCAATTAGCCATCCCTTTAGGTCAATGTATACCCCATTCTGTCATATTAGATTATAACAGGGGGTGGAAATTCAATCCAATTTCAGATTATTTATTTTGAAGGTAATCTCCAAACTCTAAAGTACCTTTTGCAGGAGATCTTAATTGCTCTAACAACAGAAATGCCAATGATACACAGCTATACTATCCTTAGCTATATATCCTTATCTAAATTTTGTTCTGATGGGGCAGGGGTCCTAAATCATTGCCTAGTTTTTGTGTTCAAATAGCTGAAATTGAAACTAAACGCTGGAAAGGCAGAAGTGATGCTGGTTGGTAAGGCCTTGAAGAAGGTCTTGAAGAACAATATGCTCCCTTCTTCTGATGCTGTTCAGCCAACCCTTGCTGACTCAATTAACAGCCTTGGGGTTATACTGGGTCCAACATTACTGCTAGAGAAACAATGTAGCTACAAAAAACAGCCTAGCTGAGTTGGAAGGTGTTTTTTGAAAAGTACATTAATTTGTTTCTCTAGCAGTATGGATGATATGAATATGGATGATCCGGCTACCTGGGTCAATGCCACAGCAACATCAAGACTAGAATACTGTAATGTACTCTACACAGATCTCCCCTCAAAGGCAATTCAGAGTTGGTACAGAATGCTGCAGCTCAGTTATTACTGGGAGCCAGATGGAGCATGCATATTACTTCCATTCTGCAGTCAGTTCATCGGCTGCCCGTCAAGTACCAGGCTCAATTCAAGGTCCCAGCTATTACATACAAAGACCTCCATGGCCTTGGTCCCCCATAGCTGTAGGATTTCCTCTCCCTCTATGGTCTGCTACAACAGCTTCGCTCACATGAACAGGGCTTTCTACAGGTGCCACCCTGCAAATGGGTAAAATCAACAACAGCCCATACACATGTATTGTTGTGGCTCCCATCTTATGAAATGGTCTTCCTGATCAGGCCAAGAAGGCCCCCACTCTCCTGGCATTCTGCAAACTATGGAAAACTGAATTATTCGAGAGGGCTTTTTGCACAGGAAATAGGGCTGCACTGTAACAATATGGTTCAGAAAGAAGCATGGGACTGAAGACTATACCACTATACTATCTGTTGCTGTAAGTAGGCTGCTACTATGTAATTTTTTCTTTCATTTAACATATCATGTTAATACTTGTGCTGTGCTTCATCTCTGTTTGGTTTCAAGATCTCTACAAGTCAAATCCTATTGCGTTCTCTTTCAGATGCCCCACTCTGTTGAGTGAACTGAGTTATTCTATGTAATCTGCCTTGTACCAGTGAGAAAGGTGGACCTTAAATTACACAAATAAGATAAATAAATCTTCACTTGGTGGAACAAAAAATAAATAAATAGGGTTACTACTCTATAGCTTTTTTGTCTATAGCTTTTTACAAACTATTCCAATGATTGACACAGCATCAGCAGTATGGCTCTGACAAATTCCCAAATAGACAATTCAAGAGCTGTGGAAAAGCCTGCATATCCATCCCAGATTCAGAACTAATATATTCAGCTAAAAAAAAATATTTTAAAACCTAGGCACTAAAACCAAACTTCTAGGACCTTGTGGTCCACAAAAATACTTCTACATCTGTTCTGAAATCTGGGGGACCAGAGGCATTATAAACTTAGCACATCACTTTGCAAGATGACACCCAAGCAACTAACCAAGTGGTGAGGGACACACTGTGGAAAATTACTCCTTGGTAAATAGCCATTTTGAGAGGATTTTAAGTGTGGAAGGAACAGGAGTATGAAGTTCAAAGGACACGGGGGGATGCCCCCTCCTGAATTTTCATAGTTCCTATAAACACAACATGACTAGCTCTTTTTCTCAGTATGTTCACCACAGAAAACAGAACTAATTTGCTAGAGAAAACACAGTCAAGAAAATTTCTAGAGTATTCTCCTAAAGAGCAAGGAGCATTTATGTACTTTCACAAAGATGAAAAAACAGTATAGAAGGCATGACCTTGGGGACAACCCTTATGGAAGATCCATTACTGTTTGCTTAGTGTCGTTTGCCTGTAAGTCAGTCTTTTAATAGTTATTTGCACTCAGCAGTAGAGATGATGCTGGAAAATGCATAGCAGTAGCAACACAAGGTTATTGCCATGACAATCACTACTGAAGGCATAACAATGTTATTGCAAGGAAAAAATAGCATTTCAGGGTTGTTTAAACAGTAAAACAGTATTGGTCTTGTATTATATATTTCACAGTTTAAGCATTTAGAACTCACATATACAAATGTGAATGACAGACACCCTACATCCACTGAAAAAAAAGAGAACTATGTCTCATCAGAACGTCAAAATGCTTAACATAATCATAAAGAAGAAATTATGAATGAAAAGTGAATGCATGGGCTTTAAGGTTGCTAGGTCTCTTCCTCGTGCCAGTGGGGGAATTTGGAGGGCATTCCAGGGGTGGAAGGGGATGTCAGTGTGTCAGCAACATTGAGGGCAACACCCTTTTTTTGGGGTGGGGGCAAAACTGTACAGTAAAAATGGACTCAAACCATAGAGTTTTGCCCATAAAGCAGAGCATCACATGCACCCAATGTCACCAGCAGCCAATGTCACCAGGACGTCAGCAGCACGTCACACACAGCATCAGGGGCAAAGAAAATTTCCTCCCACCAGCCAGCTGGCTGGCAGCAAACCAGAGCCCATGAAAGCAATGGATCTCCCCCCCCAACCTGGGGAATGGTATTCCTAATGGGCTTGGATCCAATGCAGTGTTTAAGAAGGTGATGAGATTTTCTCGTGCACAACACAACTTTCTCACCTATCTTGCTGCAACCTAAAATGCCATTCGAAATGCTGCATTTCATGTTCCACATGTGGAAATCCTTCTACCCATGGGAATGTTATGCTGATTCCAAGTTATTGGTTATATTTGATTGATATTCCACAAAATATGGCAAACAAAATCAAAACATTAGATTCTTTTAATTAGAAGAAATATGAAATTTAACTTGTAAATTACTAAAATCATGTTTGCCATAAACTGTCTGGATTATTTTTTTAAAAAAATTAAAGATTAACTAGAATTTTTACCAGATAATGGATATCATACTTTGGTCATATTATGAGAAGACAGGAGTCACTAGAAAATACAATAATGCTAGAAAAAATTGAAGACAGCAGGAAAAGAGGAAGAGCCGATGCGAGCTGGATTGACTCAATATGGTCCTCAGCAAGACTTGAGCAAGATTGTTAACAATAGGGCATTTTGGAGGTCATTAATTCATAGGAACACTGTAAGTCAGAAATGACTTGACGGCACTTAACACACATTGGCAACCAATGGGAGTATTCTCGGGTGGCAGACTTGGGAAACAATGTTGCTAATATCACTTCCGATAAAGTACCCAGAAGTGACATCATAATGGAATTCCTAGACTTTCATGATATCACTTCCTGGTACAACATTGCTTCCCACGTTTTGTTTTTGCTCCTGGTGGGTTTGGAGTCAAAGAACAGGGAAATTTCCCACCACCCCTAACTAATATAACATATTAAGTACTAGCCTTCAATTTGCATAAATATAAATTACTTTAAGCATTAAAATAATTCTGTACTTTTAAATTTTTAAAAAAGTATGAAGCATTTGTTTGAAGACTATGTTAGAATAGGATTACAATTACAATACTTACAAAGTGGTAGTAATCTTTGAAACTGATTAGAAACCATGAGTCTTCCAAGAAACTAAATTTTCTTCCTTCAAGTGATTTCATCTTAAATGCCAAACTTTAAAGTCTTATCTGTTGGTCAAAATAGAATTACTTTGAAAATAAAACCTTTATAAAATATAAACAAAACTCTATAATAAGGGGTAGTAACTTCCAGGAATGCAATTACTGATGGTTAGAATATAAAAAAAACCATATTAATCCACTGGGGATACCGTTTTCCCCTTTTTTCAGAAAAATGACATTTGGGGAAAAACTGAAATATATGCAACATTTTCCTATCAAACTTACTTAGATACTTTATAAACATTAAATGCATCATTATCAGTAAATTTTTTAGCTCTCAAGAATAAATGTAGAGGGATGGAGATGAGCATTAAACCTAACATTTCTTATTTGGATTGTACTTTGAGTTGTAAAAGAACTCTGCCTGCTTGTACCCCTTACCAGGGGTGGTAGCAGAGGTCTTCCATTCTTCCCTGGTACCTATAATGTTGCTGTGGCAGTGTTCAATGCAGCTGGTGCAAGGAAATGTGGTTCCTGATATCCTTACCAAGGAAGTTAAGGACCTTGTGGGGGAAAAAAGCAAGTACCAAGGCTTTTTTTCTGGAGGGATGCACCAGAACAGTGTTCTAGAACCTCTTTGACTATTTTTTAAAATGTTTAAAAGTTCATGAGTTTTCAGCAGGGCTATTTTTGGGCAGGAATGCACAGGAACGGAGTTCCAGCTGGCTTCAGAGTTGGCCATGCCCACTACAGCCAAAACCTCTGTATGCGTGGCTACAGAGGGAAGGCCTGGAGAGCAACCCCCCCAGCAACTCTTGGGTGGGTGGGCCAGGGGGGACCCTGGAAGGATTGGGGAGGCATTCAAATACCTCCCCGTTCCTTCCCCGGCCTGTCCAAGGGTCAGCTTGCCCGGGCTCCCTGAAGCCATGCTTACTTCCAAGGGCCGGCTTCCCTCCAAGGGGTGCCTGGGCAAGCCACGGGAAGGTATGGGGGTGTGGCCTATTATGCTAATGAGTTCCTGCTGGGCTTTTTCTACAAAAATAGCCCTGGTTTTCAGTAAACGGATTGAAAACTTCATTTCCCTCTTGAGAGTTCTGGCACCTCTCCCCCCCCCAAAAAAAAAAAAAAAAAAAGCCCTCATGAATACCATCATTAGTAACCAAGGCAGGAGAAATGAAGGGAAAATGAAAAAATAAAATCCTTCCACAAACTTATTCCAGGTTTGGATGCAACCCACAAAGTTCATTTTGTTGAAACTATTAAGTTAGCATTAACCATGGCATACACTGATACTCAGTTTCTGTCTCTCATTTGTAATGTATCTAGAAGAGCCTTCCTTTCTGAGTTCAGAATTCTCAGTTATAGGCTTAACTTAATGTGTAAAAGTATAGTGAAATTCTTAGTTTGCTGTGTTACCATCTTCTTAAAGTTTTAAAATTCATTTATTGGCTTATTTCCTAGCTTTAAAAAACATAGCTATTTTAGAAGTATGACAGTCCTATAAATGTGATCTTTATTTAAATTATTATAATTATGTATAAAAAGGTAAAGGTAAAAGCTTCCCATGCTCAAAACCTAATCAAATTCAACTCTAGGGGGCGGTGCTAATCTCCACTTCCAAGACGAAGAGCCAGCACTGTCCGAAGATGTTTCCATGGTCATGTGGCCAGCATGACTAAACACCAGGGTGCACGGAACACTATTACCTTCCCACCAAAGCGGTACCTATTTATCTACTTGCAATTTCTTGATTTCAAACTGCTAGGTTGGCAGGAGCTGGGACCAGAGATGGGAGCTCACTCCATCAAACAACAGTAGGGTCTCAAACTGCTGCACAACAGAACTTCTGGTCTGCACCTCAGTGTCTTAACATCTGAGCCACTGCGGCCCTCATAATTATGTATATTCATGCCTTTTAGTATTTAGTAATAAAATTAAAGCAAGATTTTCTTCTTCAAAATGAGATTATTTCTCATTTGAATTCTGAAGCTAGATTGTAAAATTGTTTAAATATATTTAAGTTAAATGCTGCTTTTGATCACTTTTTGATGAAAAAATATTGAATATCTTATTTATTTGCTTATTGTTTTCCTTTCTCATCTAGTGAGTCAATACAGTCAATAAAATGGGACATTAAATAACCAGTGCATTGAGATTTTAGACATCTGGAAACCACCAGAAAGAACTCTAAAATTGCATTAGATCTATCTGCACCAATACGAGCTTAAAGTTCCCTGCTATTAAGTAATGCTTCAGTAAGTCTTCTCTTGCTTCTGAGAGTAAACCTTCTCTTGCTTTGATTGTCCCAATTTCTTACTAATTCTTCCTTCCTTAGGACGCTGCTATCAATAAAAAGGAGATAGTTGGAAGGGTTAAAAAAATAGCACGTGCTGAAGAGGTAGAAGCTACTGTTCTCACCTCTATTATATTCAGTGAGTTTGCAATTAGGCATGCTAATCGTCCACAAAAGCATCCCTTCTTACTGTACTTTTCAGAACTGAGATGGTAGTATATCCTTCTACAAAGATTTCCTGAATCAGCAGGATATACGTGTACAAGGTTTTTCCTCTTGCACCCTCTCACCTCCAGTCCAGGAGATAAGAAAGGTGCAAGTCCTTGTTACTATGCCAGCATGTGGAGAATCTCACATCTGTCCCACGCCCCTCCAGGAGTGAGAGAAATCAAAAACCCACATGCTTCAGGAACACTGAGATCAGTATTCTGCCACCTGGACCTATTTAAGGACGTTCCCAACTCAGACAGGAGAATAGGTCCCACCTCCTGCCAGGTTTCTGGGAATTAACAACTTATCAGCTCTGGGCTAAAGCTGCAGGTAATTAACACACAGTAGTAGCTTTCTAGGCGAGCAGCCCCAAGCCACGAGATTTAGCCCTAGAGTTCCAGTTACAGCACATCAATCCAAATCAGATCAGTTTAATCTATATAAGATCTTTATTAAGCAAAGCAGTTATATGACAAGAGACTTGCAAATATTAGAAAACAAAGAACAAGCCTATATCTTTGTACAGCTCTTACTAAACATAAACATATATCATAATTACCAATCCTTGGTCCAGTGACCAGGTAGAACAAAGTCCATTACCCAGGGAATCTTCAAGATGAAAGCCATGCTTGCAGTGGGCAATTAAGGCCAGCTTGTTGCCCACTAGCAGAATTCAGTGTTGCAGGTTTGTAATCCAAACAGAGATTGACTCTTAGAAAGAAGCTAACTTTTCAGGAAAACTCTGTCTCAGTTCTCATAGGTGATCCCCACTCCCTCCCTCTTCCGTCACAACTGGATATGGCCATTTATCCAATCGCAAGGGACTTAAGAGGTGTGGTTAGCCACCATGCCTATGCTGAGGAAGGCACATACGCTGGGCTTTGAAGTTTGGGAAGAGCCTCAATGTCTGGCTTTCCCCTCCGAGGTGCCAAAGTGGCTTTTGAAATGGATATCTAGGCCTGGCATCTGTGCATGCCATTTGGTGCAGGTGACAATTCACAAGGACATGTTATCAGCTAAGCCGTTTGGGCCTAGTATGACTGAACCAGGAAAGTATTTTTCCTATACAATACGATTTCTTAACCTGGGTATAAATTTCAGGGATCTGTATTTTCAAGGCCCATCCTGATGTGTTCCATTAGAGGATTTTTAAAGTTAGCTTTTCCTAGACTTGCTAGTCCCCAGGTCGGGGTGGGGGTTCCCCCAGTTTTTGAGGCTTCTTCCACTGCCAATCAGCTAGGCAGTGGGGGAAATCCCATCCCCAAACAGTCAAGTCCAGCATGAGTTCCCCATGATGACATCACCTGGAAGTGATGTAATCAACCAGGGATGTTGTGTGAAGATGGTCTCATTTAAGGGCTAAATTCTATGTTTTCAAGGTGGTTTTAGCATCCTGGTGTGATAACATCACTTTCAGGTGGCATCATATGTCTAGGACATCCTGGAACCCCCCACCCCCAAATCCCTGCATGGGAGCAACAAGGGGACTTAGCAATTCTAGCTTTTCCTCTAGTCAATTAGTGTATGTAAATTCTTGTTCCTTAACAAAACTAGACCTTATAATTACTTTTGGCCAGACATTTTTACAGTTCAGATGTGCCTCTTCCTCTATGGTACCACTAGGTGGAGGAATGGAGGTAACATCTTGGTTGATGCATGGGTCAAATGCCATATTACTCTCCTCTAAGGCAACCCCTCTAACCCCTCCACATTCAGTTGAGTATAGTGGGTCTTATTCTTGGTTTCTCTTAATATACACAAAAGAGTTTGTAGTCTTGAAAGAACACTTTTTTGGACTTTTGCTGCTAACGAACCAAAGGAAGCTATTAACTCAGCCTCCATTAGAAAAGGGTCATTCTTTGGGGGAGTCTATTAGATGTGGTTTTAAGTTGCCTAATGTTAGTTGTTGTATTCTGGGGGATTTCAAAGGTGAAGTGAGATTGATCAATTGGGGTTTAGTGGCCATATCTCCCATCTCCAGTATATTTAAATTGGCTTCAGGGGGGTTTCCTCTCTTTACTCTTGTATCCTCAGATAATAGAAGGGGCTTCTTCTCTTGAATGGTGGGTCAGAGCCTAACTCCCCTCCAGTTGCTTCGCCTTCCATCTTGGTCTTATTTCCCTGTCTTCCAAAAGGGAAACCAGATTGGAGTTGTGAAAATGTTTTTTCATACACAGACCAAAAGGCTTCATTTCAAATTTTTTGGACCATAATAATAGTAGAATATGTCTAGAGTGGAAATGTGTAAAACTGATTGGTGATATACTGGGCCGCTTAAGCGTTCTAATTTCCATAAATCTATTTCCCTTATTGGTATTTCTAATAAATAACTAAGGTGTCTTTTAGCCTGCCAAGTGTTCTGCCAGCTTATATCTCTACCTTAATAAGGGAAGACTTTAAGAATAATTTTGTTTGGTTTAAAAATCAAATTTTGTTGACTCATCTTGGTTCCCAGTTGTGGATACTTAGATGGGTAAGAATCTAAGGGACTACTGGCTGCTTCCTTCCCTTGCTCCTTATTGGGAACGATGTAAGAAGCTAGTACATCTAATTTTTTTGTAAATTGTATCAAGAGATTTTGCAATACGATATGTTTGGGCTGCCAATAAACTAATTTTTCCTTTCCTTGTTTAAACATCTGTATTACCTAATAAAGAGCATTGTAATGGTAACTTACTTCTTCCCTTGGCTGCTTCCCTAGGTTCTATGCTCACCTCCCACTCTTGATCACTATCTTGCTGTATCTCCTTTTCGGAGGCATCTAAAACTTTGAAATGATTTTTTGTTTCTATCCCAAAAGAAGTCCTCTAGACTGCTTTTTGTTATGTGTTGTATTCCTTCTTTAAGGGGGTATCTGCTTTTGATTCCTGCTGAATGCTGTACTAATCCTAGAAATGAAAGGTTGCTTTTCTGGAGTGCCCTTTTCAAAACACTGGTGATTCTGCAATACAGGGAAGATAGGTACCTTGGCTCATCTTAGTTATCGAATGCTCCAGATTCAGTGAGGAGAAGCAGAGATGGATTACACCGCTATTTGAGAAGAATGAGCTCACAAATATTAATCAGAGGGTTTTTTTCTTTTATGTAATAAGGACCCATATATCACCAGGTCACTGACATCCTACCTTTTAGCAAACTGGATTAAATTAAAAAAAAAACAAACTTTTGTGACTGGGGCAAGCTCCCCCCTTCTGTCTGTGTGATTAGGCTTAAGGCTGTGGCCAAAAGAGCTGTATCATTAAAGGAAAAGAACAGAAAGAACTGAAATATAGCAAAAGTGTTAAAATGACACATTAAATGGTAGAAAAATTACAATAGGATCCTACTTACAATAAACCAAATACCACGGTATAGACCACAGTCTCAATCATTTATCCAAAACTGTGAACCCTTTTGTACAGTGCAGCCCAATTATCTGTGCAGAATAACTCTCTTGAATAGTTCAGTTTTGCATTGTTTGCAGAATGGAAGCTTTCCTGATCACCTCAGCCAGGCCATTCCACAAAGCAGGAGGCACAATGGAGAAAGCAGATGTGCGGGCAAGTTGTTGATTTTGCCCATTTGCAGGTTGGCACCTACAGAAGCCCCTGCTGGCACAAGCGAGGTTATCATGGAGGGGCATAGGCAGAGAGGTGTCCCACAAATAAGAGGGGCCATGAAGGGCTTTGTATATGATAGCCAATACCTTAAACTGAGCTTGGTAGTTAATGGAGCATCTGCAGAATGGGAGCAATATGCATGCTCCATCTACCTCCCACTAATAATTAAGCCATGGCATTCCAGACCAGTTGCAGTGTCCAAATTGATTTTGAGGGGATAACAATGTACAGTGCATTACAGTAATCTAGTCTCAATGGTAGTAAGGTGTGAATCAAGGTAGAAAGATTAGGTGTATCAAGATAAAGGGTCTTATAAGCTAGGATGAGCTGGTAGAAAGGCTTTCTTGTACTGCATTAATTTGCTTCTCCATTAATAAAACTGGATCCAGTATGACCCCAAGGCTTTTAACTAAGTCAGCAAGAGTCAGTTGAAGTTCAGCAAAAGCAGGGAGAACAATGTCCTTCCCAGCTAGCACTACCACTCTTGGGTTTAGTTTCAGTTTGTTCACTTGATTTAATTTATGGGATGGGGATACCACCTTTGCCCTACCTTCTGTGGATTTGTATCTAAACAAATATTTGAAAGAATAAAGCAAAATGAGCCTTGATTGTTGGTAACGACTGGTAATTATCACTGCTGAATGGCTCACAGATTTTTTTTGCAGAAAATATCAGCACCATTCTAAGCAGAGTTCACCCTTCCAAGCCCATTCTCTTTGGTGGAATTAAAGGGGTGTAACACTGTTTCAGGCTGCACTGTAAATCTGTCCATTCATTATTTCTCCCTGACACTTGTTGTTTTTTTGCAAAAAAAAATGTGAAACATTTTGCAGTTTTTCTCCAGCTTCCTCTGTTACAATTTTATACAGTTTAGATCAGGGGTGTCAAACATATGGCCCGTGGGCTGGATCCAGCCCCTGCAAGGCTGCAATCCAATCCGAGAGCAACTGACTCTTTGCTGCTTCCTGCTTCTAACATCGCGGCTCCTTTCCCCCAATCTCTCCTATTTCCTGCTTCAGAGAAGAGAAAGAAAGCCTTCCCTCAATTGACTGAGGGAGGGAGAGGGAAAGAGTCGGGGGGGGGGAATGGCATCTTATGGGATTTTTAAGAAGACCAGCAATGTTTTATTCCAGGTATAGCCACACTTTTTCATCAGGGAGGGAGGGAGGGAGCCAGAGGGAGCCCACCAGAGAGAGAGAGAGAGAGAGAGAGAGAGAGAGAGAGAGAGAGAGAGAGAGAGAGAGAGAGCTGTGTTTAAGACCAAAGATATTTCATTCCAGGTATAAGGTTTTGTGGGCAAGCAAACTTCAGAGAGAGAGAGAGAAAGGCAGGGAGAGAGGGGGAGGGAAAGAACCATAGAGTGCATGCCAGAGGGGAGAAGGGAGTCCCATTTGGCACTTGGAGAGATCCCCCTTTCCATATCTAACACAAGGGGGGGAGAGAAACCTAACAGCACAGCCTGCATTTCTTGTTAGTGAAAGTGTCATGGGTACTGGCTCTGCTGAGGCTGACTACTCCTCCGATGAGGAAGAGGCATGAAGCAACCCAGCCTCCTCTGGAGTCAGCCCAGAAGAGGAACCTTTAACAGCACCTGAGGGAGAAGAGGCCCCAGCAGCTGCACAGGAGGTGCAACCAGAGGGAGAGACTGATCCAGAGCCTGGCCCAGCACCCCCAGATGGAGACACCTTCAGTCCAGAATCCCCACCTAGTTCTGCTGAGTGTCCCAGATGCAGGGCACACCAACGGCTGAATGTGCAAGTGCAAAGGAAGAATGCCAGACTGCAGCTCTTGCAAAGGCAATGTGAGGGGCTGTGAATCTTGGCAGATTGACTCACAGGGAAGGGAGGACCTTGTCATAAACACCCCCACGCACCTGACTCAGCATGGAAGCAACTGTGCATGGTTCGACCTGATCCTGGCTGTTAGCCTCCGCTCCTTACTTCTAGCTCCAGCTTTCTGACCTTTGGCTCTGTTGCTCAACTTGATTTCGGACTGTGTATCCAGTTTCCAGTGCATGGTATCCGTGGTGACCAGCTGACCCAGCACAGAAAGGGAGCAAGAGTACAGCAGCACCTTAATGTCTAACAAAATTTGTGGCAGAGCATGAGCTTTCATGATTCACTGCTCACTTCTTCAGATACAGCTGAAATGTGAGCCCATCTGTCCTTATATCTTGGAAAGTGAAGTGATTTTAGATGCCAAATGACAACAGCAGGCATTGGTAATGAGAGAAGAAACCTAGGCCTCAGTTCAAACCAGTAGTTTGCATTGTCTTGAGCTTCATGATCAGCTGTAGTTCATCACTCTCTCTAATCTTCTTTTGAAATTCCTTTGTAAGAGAACTGCTATTCTTAGGTCAACAACTGAATGCCCTGGAAAGTTAAAATGTTTCCCCACTGGTTTCTGAATGTTGTGGTTTCTAACAGTAGTAGATAGAGTAAGAGTCCAGTAGTACCTTTAAAGATTAACAAAATTTTAGTAGGGTATGTGCTCTTGTGAGTCACTGCTCACTTCTTCAGACTTATTTCCATTTATTCTTTGCATCCTCCTGGATTGAATCCTCCTGTACCAAATTGAGACCTATGTTTCCTGTCTCATTACCAATGCTGATATCTCCATGCCTCTGTATATCACACCAATGCTGATATCTCCACCCCTCTGCATATCACATCTAATCCAATCATGCCTGCTATTGCCATTCAGCATCTGAAATCATTTTTATAAAGTTCGTATTTCCAGTACCTTGTGTTACACTCTATGGCACACATTGCCCAACCCAACAAAATGACAAATCTGGCCCTTGTAACAAATTAGATCGACACCTCTGGTTCAGATGAACATGTACTTTCTCATCCTCACATTAATTTTTATGTAGTCTCAGTGACTACAGACCTGTGAAAAGTTGTTTTGGCAGCCATATAGTTTCAAACCAGTGTTTTGCAGGTTTAATATCATTAGACAAAACAGCCTTTTAAAAAATATGAAGCTTGTGAGTGGTCAAGGAGCTTAAAGATTCAGTGTGAACATTCCATTTTCTTTGGTAACTCAGTATCGTTATTTACTTTCATAAACACAGTGTCTCCCAAATGACTCCATTTGCAATCTACCATTCTAAAACTGTCAGAGAAATTTACTAAATGGTAGGCTGACCTTGAAGTTTGTGTATAGAATCGGGCAGTGTAGTGTATTAAATTTTAGAGCTAGGAGTCCAGGGCGGGGGGGTGGGGTGGGGAGAGAATAAACACACACAAGGAAGACAGAATTCTATATTTTGATTTTATAGAACTCAGTAGTGAGACTCCACAAAATTTGGGCACAATACAGATGACCTTTGATTTACCTAAGTACAGCAGAACAAACTAAATTCTAAAGGAACACATGCTTTGCATATGAGGTAATGAGACCTAAAAATATTGTTCATATGAAGGAGAATTAAAATTGCATGCCAATAACGGGTGATGGTTTGTTACCTTTGTTACACTTAATTGGATTACAGAACTTTTATGCTACAGGTGGTGCTTTCCTTTGGTGCAAAGAGCTATGTGCCAGTGGAAGAATCTCTTGGACTTTGTGTTCAATATAGATGAACTGGTTTAGCAGTTAAACACTACTTATAAAAAAATATCTGTTTTGAGTCTGCATCTGTGCATTAAAGACACTTTTTAAAAGTATAACATTAGGTTTGCAGAATTCCCTGGTGGAAGGAATTTTAGATGCCTCAGCAGAAGCCAGATAGAGTATAATTGATTATTCTTTGCCTGAATATTAATTACAATCTTCCAGCAGGCTTAGATACAGGGAGCTCTGAATAGAATCTGAAAAATGTCATTTTTGATCAGTGATCAGACATTTCATAATTATGTATTTTAAATTCTTACTTTGTTTTGCCTTCTTTTCCTTCCTGAAGTTTATTGGAGCATGCTTGAAAATTAGTGATCAGGAAAAATTAATTACATAGCTAAAAGCCCCTTGTTGAAGAACTGCATCTTCTAATTATGTCCTTTCTTTAAAACAGGACCAATTCACATGCTCCATAAAAGGCAATCTAGTAGATACAGCTGCATTAAAATATGAGCTGACAACTATATTGATAGGTGCCGTTTTGTTGTGTCAATGCACACAACCTGGATTGTTTATTCTACTCATGCAAGTCACTGCCAGTAGGTGACACCTATCTACATGGTCATACTGGGTACATTTAAATGGTACATGCAACTAAATTAATTGTTCCTCAAATTCTCTCTCTCTCTCTCTCTCTCTCTCTCTCTCTCTCTCTCTCTCTCTCTCTCTCTCTCTCTCTCTCTCTCTCTCTCTCTCTCTCTCTCTCTCTCTCTCTCTCTCTCTCTCTCTCTCTGGGGAAACTGGGGAAAGGAGCTGCAACAGGAGGCAGCACAGAGTCAGTTGCTCTCGGGCCGGATTGGAGGCTTGCAAGGGCCGGATTCAGCCTGCAGGCCACATGTTTGACACCCCTGATTTAGAGCATTAGATAATGATAATTCTTATCTATACTGTGGACATATCAATATATCTAAGTCTCAACATGGACAAATCTATGGCTTCTTAAAAATCTGGAAATTGGAACCAGGAACAGATATGAACATGAGAAGAAGCACAGGTTTACAGAAAAATATGAAATCTTTTTTAAAAAAAAACAACACACACATTGGAAGGTTAAACTCCAAAAATAATAGAAGCAGCAACTTTTAAGAAATGAATGTCCAGAGTGGCCACTGCTAGGTAACCACTACAGTTTTGTCCTTGGTTTCTGACAGTAAACAGGACAGGGAGGAGCAGGACCCTTACCATAGTTGTTCCAGCATTAAGGGAGGGCTCATTGGTGCCAGGTTCACCATCAACCATTGCATGACTTGCTACCATACAACCTGCATGACTCATCCTGGCCCAGCTTTTTGCCACTGTTCAACAGCTGCCACCACACTAATGCCAATGTAGTGTACCAGTTCATTTCAGAATAGGATCTGCCAGCCCAGGTTTAAATCACCAGTCTGCCATGGAAGCTCAGTGGGCGACCATAGGCAAGTTACATGTTCTCAACCTAACTTTTCACACAGAGTAGTGTAAGGATAATGTGGAGTACAGTGGAATGATGTAATTTGTTTAGGGTCCCTCTTGTAGAGGAAGGCAGGGTGTAAATGAAGTAAATAAATGTTGCTGAAGACAGAGAAAAAAGGTGAGGATATGGCAGGTTGCCAGGGGGAAAGAGGAAATAGTGTGGGGAAGGGGATATAGAGGAAAATGAGATGTTCCCCTCAAGTCCTTGCAGGTTCCCCACTATACAACTGGGCCTGGCCCAGCATCCAGCACTACGTTACTGGGCCATAGTTTTCCTGAGCAGAGGATGCCTAGGTGAGAGAGGGAGGAAAAGCTGAAGCCAGGCGGACAGATAAGGGCAATCTGGGGATGGGCAGGATGGAGAAGAGGAAGCAGAAAAAGAGGAGCAACTATGGGATCTGTCAAGGAAGGGAAAGAGGAACTAGTGGAGGAGGGGGAAATGAGATTTTCATTTTGCACAAGAAATGCTACCTTTCCATTAACATGCATATGGGTGAACTCATTGTTACAGGGTTTTTTTGCTTTGTTTTGCATTTCTGGCAGTTTCACACTGCTTTTCTCAATATGAAATCAAACCTATTAGTTCAAGGCCCCTCTTGCTTCCTTCTTTACAACATAATTCTTCGGAGTAAATGTCATCCTTATGAAGCAAAGTCTGTGTCACCCTTAATTTCAACCACAGCAGCCATCAAAAATGCCTTAGGTCAAGTTTAAACTGTTTACTGTATCTGTCAAATCCATTTCTTGGTTTCATATTAAAGAATCTGTGTAGTGAAGTGTTCTGGCTTCTGGCAAGTAGGATTGCTTTTTAAGTGGACAAAACATTTAAGGAACAGAAAACATTTTTATAGAAATTAACCCTTCTTTGGTATAATGGGATTAAGAGTGCATAACTAGAGAACTGCTGTTCCATTTCTGTAAACTCACTTATTCTCTGTCTTTGGCATGAGCCTGTTATCAGAAATGATGCAGTTTCTGTGGCTGCACCTTGCTTAGAGATGTTCATCTAGCACCATCCTCCTCCTGTTTTAGGCATTAAGTACAGTCCATCCTCTTTACCTGAGTCTTTGGAGGATAAAGAGGAATATGCGTTTTTATACCTGTCTTTTGTTCCAAATATGTCTAAGAGTTTTACTAGTCCAATTTTAGCCCTCCCCTCCCACTACATATCATAGTACTCAAGGTTGGGATATAAATCATTGGTGCGACCTCATTTGGAATATTGTGTACAGTTCTGGTCACCACATCTCAAAAGGATATTATAGCACTGGAAAAAGTGCAGAGAAGGGCAACTAGAATGATCAAAGGGTTGGAGCACCTTCCCTATGAAGAAAGGTTAAAACGCTTGGGGCTCTTTAGCTTGGAGAAACGACGGCTGAGGGGTGACATGATCGAGGTTTATAAGATTATGAATGGGATTGAGCAGGTTGAGAAAGAAGTACTTTTCTCCCTTTCTCACAATACAAGAACTCGTGGGCACTCCATGAAATTGCTGAGCAGTCGGGGTAGAACAGATAAAAGGAAATACTTCTTCACCCAAAGAGTGATTAACATATGGAATTCACTGCCACAGCAGGTGGTGGCAGCTACAAGCATGGACAGTTTCAAGAGGGAATTAGATAAACATATGGAGCAGAAGTCCATCAGTGGCTATTAGCCACAGGGTATAGATGGGAACTCTCAGTCTGGGGCAGGTGATGCACTCTATTCTTTGTGCTGGAGGGGGCAGCAGTGGGAGGGCTTCTAGTGTCCTGGCCCCACTGCTGGACCTCCTGATGGCACCTGGTATATTTTGGCCACTGTGTGACAGAGTGTTGGACTAGATGGGCCATTGGCCTGATTCAACATTGGCTTCTCTCATGTTCTTATGTTCTTAGACAGGGGTACCTGGGAACAACCTCAAGAGAAGCTGCACTTTAGCTAACAAGAGGAGGGGAAGCCAATACTGGGTCCTGAGGACACTTAACAAGCAGGCAGAAGCAAAGATTGAAAGTAGAGTAGAGAACTCTTTCAAGTATTTTCATTTATTTATTTAAATATTTATACCCCACCTTTCCTGTTGGTTCAAGGTGGCTTACAAATGTGAGCATGATACAATAATTCAACCATGAGGTTATAAAAGCATGGATCAGCATGGCTAGATTGACTTGAGTCAAAAAAAAAGAGTAAGAAAATCAGATACTGCCCATAGAAGGCACTCTTAGTCCCTGCAACAATCTGCTTTCCTTTCTTTTTTTAAAACTTTATTTGAACAAGTAGTCAGATACAGTTACATGAGTATTCAAGCAATGACAACTATCAAATATACATGAGAGATTTTAAATGGGAGTTGCAATTGGGAGTGAACAGCAATATAACACAACAATATAGATAGCCTATGATAACTAAGGCTAACCAAGAAGAGAATAAAATAAAATAAAAAATAACACTTTGGGGATAGAACTTAACATTAATAACTTCAAGGGGTATTAATCAATCTGCTTTCCAAACGGCAAGGCTGGGTCCAGGATCACCCAAGCTCTTAATCTGCTCTGCAAAAGCAGAGTTGTTCCATTCAGGACAAGTGGACTCAATTCATCTACTACATCAGAGTAAAGGCCTATTCAAGGAGTGTCAAAGAGTGGGTATGGCAGGAGAAATAGCAATAACACCAAATCAGGAAATTGGAAGGAGAAGAGACAGCTAGCAAGGCCTGGAAGGTTAGATGGGACCAGGAAGGTGGCATTCCTGGCCAAAAGAGGAGTGGGTACCCTCTTGAGGCCTACTTACTTCAAAGCCTAACCCTTTGGCAAGGGCACAGGAGCTAGAAGCAGCAATTAAGAAAGCCTGGGCAGGATTCCCATGTTTAAGCCTAACTTGGATGTTTTTTAATAGCGGTATTTAAATGCTATTGGATTCCATGTATTGATTGATGAAAATTCTAAAAAGTTAGAGGGGCAGAAAGTAATAGGCAGAAATTATTGCAATGAGATGATAAGAGTGCCTGATGTTTGTACAAAAGAAATGTTAGTGTATTGCAGAAGTATACTCCAAACAGTCTGTATGAGCTAGAGCTTCATAAGCGATGTACTCAAATGTCACCTTCGAGGTTAACAACTGAAAGTTCTTATTTGTTAATGCCACATTTGTAAGCACTATATACAATCACCACGTTTTGGATTTTCTTTCCTATCTCCCCCTTCTTGTAGCTATGTTTGTTAGTACCCCTCCGTTTTCCTGTAGATATTTAGAAAATGCAATAAAAAACCCCTTCAGGGGGATTTTAAAAAAAAGAAAGAAAGAAAGAAAGCCTGGGCAGGATTCCGAGATCCGGTCTTGATGACAGCGGGCTTCAGCGAGAATGCTCCTCGGGGCACCGCTGAAAACTTGCTGAACCTCCCAACTTCCCTTACAAACTTACCAACTTTATTTAACTGTTGTCAGAAGTCCTAACCTAGTCAGCAAAACACCATGCCTTGCGGTTCAAGCAAGAATAGCATTTATTATCAGAGCTGCAATAGAAAGGTCACTGTAGCAGGTACATTGTTCAGAATGACTTGGTTACAGAAAGCAAGTGGTTATACCGAGAAGGGGGTGAATGGGGACCCCCCCTTCTACCAATCAGGGAATAACATGCGACTGGGAATCGAAAGTTACTACGCTAATGAAGTTCCCAACGCCCCCATTATTCTCAAGAAAGCCGGAGCTTTGAAAGCGATAGTAAAGCTCGCAGCTTGACTCCTCAAGGTCAGAATGTTCAGTCTGCGAGAGATAGGGGTTACCAGATGCACATTCCACTCTCACACCCTAGACATAAATCAACACCCCTCGGATTCCAACCTCCCGCCTGTCACGCCACTATGGCGCCCATTGCCATCCCTCCATCCATCATGGCAGGGCTACCTGACATGCAGCCCCCTCGAAAATAACTCTACCCCTTTGGTTTATGGGGGTACAACTTGTGAAACGCCCGGATGAGCCGGGGGGCCAGAACATGTTCCGCCCGCACCCACTCCCTCTGCTCCGGCCCAAAGTCAATCCATTCAACAAGATAAAAAAGCGATTGCGAGAGATTTTAGAGTCCAAGATTTGCGATACTTCGTAGTGAGGTTCCCCCCCCACCAGCAGCGGAGGCGGGGTTGGCCGTCGCGGTCTCCATTTGTTCTCCTCAGGCGCCCGGCGAAGAAGCCTTACATGAAAAATAGGATGAACAGACTTTAGAGATTTGGGCAACGCCAATTCAACAGTCACATTGTTAATCACTCTCACAATCTCAAATGATCCAACAAATTTCCAACCAAGTTTGCGACTCGGTTGAATGTGACGCAAGTGTTGTGTGGACAAATAGGCAAACTCCCCACACTTTGGAATCCAGGCAAGGTTACGTTTCTTGTCGGCCTGGACTTTATAAGCATTTTTAGCGTCCTCTAGAGTCTTGGCCAATGAGGACCACGCCATCTGCAATTGTTTGCACCAGTCGCCAGCATCTCCCGCCGGGAGGTCAGGAGAAGTCAGAAAAGGCAGAGGCGGGGCGTCATATCCATGTACTGCCTTAAAGGGGGACATCCCCGTCGACGAGTGCTGAGTGTTGTTGTAACAGAACTCAGCCAAAGGCAAAAGAGAATGCCAATTGTCTTGTTGAAAGTTGGAAAAACACCGCAAATACTGTTCCAGAGTCTGATTTACACGTTCAGTTTGTCCATCGGATTCTGGATGGTACGCACTGCTGACCCCCGCTCCACCCCAAGCAGTGACATCAGTTCGCTCCAGAACCGTGAAACGAATTGCACCCCCCTGTCCGAGATCACCTTAGCAGGCAAAGTGTGGAGTCTCACTACGTGTTGCAGGAATGCAGAGGCTAGTTTCGTGGCAGAGGGGACAGAGGCAAACGGAACGAAATGAGCCTGTTTCGTAAACAGGTCTACTATCACCCATATGACAGTCTTTCCCCCGCTAGGGGGTAAGTCAGTAATAAAGTCCATAGAGATTACTTCCCACGGGCGAGCCGGCGTGGGGAGGGGTTGTAGAGCCCCCGGAGGTTTACCGGGTCGAGGTTTACTCATCAAGCACGTTTGGCATGCCGACGTGAAAAGTGAAATGTCTTTTCTAAGCCCTGGCCACCAAAATTGTCTTTGCAGGAGCTGGAGAGATTTCACAAACCCCGTGTGTCCAGCCAGTTTCGACCCGTGCGCCCAGCTCATCACCTCCCCCCTAAGGGAAAGTGGGACAAACAGCTTGTCATTTTTAGTCCAGCAGCCATGCACAGTTTGTGAGACGCCTTCTTCCCCCCCCACCTCCTCTCTATCAGCGTCCGACATAGCTGTAGAGAATTTCGTCATCCAGTCATTGGTAGGAGGGTCTGGGGACGGGGAAAAATGTTTGGCCTGCCTCCGAGTGGTTACTGCCCCTCCCAACTGGGACGGCGTGAAGACCGAGTCATGAATCTCCTCCCTTTTGCTGTCGTGTTGAGGGAGGCGTGACAGTGCATCGGCCAGCGAGTTAGATGTTCCCGGGAAGTGATGCAGTGTGAAATTGAACTTGGAGAAGAAATCAGCCCAGCGCAGCTGTTTGGCGTTCAAGGAACGGGGGGAGCGGAGAAGCTCGAGGTTTTTGTGATCAGTCCAGACCTCGAACGGAACTCGCGCCCCCTCAAGCCAATGTCGCCAGGTAGCTAACGCCAAGCGGATCGATCCCGCTTCTTTTTCCCACACCGACCAATTCCGTTCAGTATCGTTAAATTTTCTGGAAACATATGCAAGGGGGTGTAATTTACCATCCTCCCCCTCTTGGAGGATCGCCCCCCCCATAGCAACATCGGAAGCGTCGACTTGGACAATGAATTTTTTAAGTTCATTCGGGTGGGCTAACACAGGTTCCAACGTAAAAAGGGCTTTCAATTTGTCAAATGCCCTCTGGCACTGTGGCGACCACTCTAGTTTGGCCCCTGGTCGGGTGCATTCGGGTGGCTTCCCTTTTGTTTTCAACAAGTCAGTTAGGGGAAGGGCCACCTGGGCAAAGTTCGAGAGGAACGATCTATAAAAGTTCGCGAATCCGAGGAACCCCTGGAGTTGCCTCCGTGTTTTCGGGGCTTCCCACCCTATCACATCTTTGATTTTATCAGGGTCCATTTCAATCCCCTTTTGGGATATGCGGTAGCCCAGAAAAGGGATCTCGGTTTTGTGAAATTCACACTTGCAGTTTTGCAAACAGTTTGTGCTTGTGCAACGTTTGTAATACTTCCCTCACCAGTTTCACATGGGACTTCATGTCGGGGGAATATAAAAGAATGTCATCAAGGTAAACAAGGACCCCCTTAAACAAATACTTGTGGAGCACCTCATTAATCAAGTTCATGAAGACTCCCGGGGCTCCCTGAAGCCCGAACGGCATGACTAGGTACTCAAATTGGCCCAGAGGGGTGTTAAACGCTGTTTTAAATTTGTCCCCCTCACGAATTCGGACCCTGAAGTAGGCATCACGGAGATCCAGTTTCGAGAAAACCTTCCCCCCAGCCACCGCAGCCAGCAAGTCTTTTATCAGGGGCATGGGGTAGGCATTAGTGTTAGAGACTGCATTCAAACCCCGATAGTCGGTGCACAGCCGCAACCCCCCATCCTTTTTCTTCCGGAAAAGCACAGGAGCCGCAAACGGGGAGGATGCCGGCCGTATAAAACCTCTACTCAGATTTTTGTCAATGAACTTCCTCAGCTCCACTTTTTCTGAGGGGCTCATGGAATACAACTTCCCTTTTGGTAGTTTCTGGTTAGGCAAAATTTCAATCGCACAGTCTGAGTTTCTATGGGGTGGCAACTCATCGGCTTCCTCCTCCCCAAAGACAGGGGCCAGGTCGTGATACTCAGGGGGAATGCCTTCCAGTTCGGCTTCCGCCACCCCCACCGTCACTAGGAGTTGCCCCCCGTCATGGGTCCCCACTCCTTCTTCCACAAGTGTGGTTGACATTTATCGGAGATGAAATTCACTTTCCCCTCCCCCCATAAGACGTGTGGATCGTGGTCAAAGAACCACGCGCTTCCGAGTACTAGGGGAAGCGGGCAGCTGGGGTAACAACGAAAGGCCTTTCTTCCCAATGTTGCCCAATTCCCACCCTCAAGGGTACAGTCTCGTATTTACAGGGTTATTTCATGGTGGAGCCGTCCATCTGAGTGAATATCAAGGGGTCGTTTAGTTTAATAACTTTCGCCCCCAGTCCCGTCACTAGTGTGGGATTGATGAGATCTCTCCCACACCCAGAGTCAATGAGAGCCCGTACTCTCACATGGGTCAATAGACCCGGGTCCATTAAAGTCACGGTAAGAAAGAAAAGAGAGGGGGTTTGCTCACCGGGGTTTGCGCCTGGGAGTCCGGGACCTGCTGTTCAGCGCTGTTCACAGCAGGTCCGTCTCGTTTCCCTGCGGCGCCGCTTCACCATCGGATGAATCGGATGCTTCGCTGAGCGGTTTGGCTTGCAGGGCTTTCGCCCCCCTCGGCTTCGCCACCGGTTTCGGTGTGGAGGTGTCGAACTTTTTCTTGGCTCCCTTGGGCGCTCCCGACGATGCTGATGCGGTCGGGCAGTTTGCGGCGAAGTGGCCCCCTTCTCCGCATTTGAGGCAAAGACCTTGCTTCATTCGGAGTTCCCTCGTGCCGTCCCTCGGTTTTGGATTCGGGGTAGAGGTTTTCCCCTTTGCTGCGGGCGCAGGGCCGCTGTTGGCCATCGCTGCGGCATCATCTAGTTTGATGGTTTTCAGCCGGTTTTCCATCGTGATGGCGGCTTGTATCCATCTCGAGAGGGTGTCTGGGTCTTGGGTTCTGGTGACTTCTCGTCGGATCTCCGCATTGAGTCCCAACTTGTAGTAGTCCACGAAGGTCCCATCTTGCACCGCTCAGATTTTGGCCGCACACCTACGGAACTCCGCCGTGTAGTCTCTCACCGATCTCGTGCGTTGCTTGAGGGCTCGGATCGCTGCCTTCGCCGCTTTGTTAGAGTTCGCGTCCTCGAATTGCTCTTTCATGGCCCACATGAAAGAATCGATTTCTCTTAACTCACGCCCATCGGCCTGGTGAAGTCCCACATACCAGTCAGCAGCCGCTCCCTTCAGGTGGGCTGCTATGACATCGACCATACGCTCTTCGCGTTGGAATAGATGGCCCCAAGTCTCGATAAACCTCTCGGCTCTCACGAGGAAAAAGGGAAACTTCTCGGGGTCTCCGTCAAAATCTGCATCCAGCAGTTCCGCAGGTTTCGGTGGCAAAAACCCCCAAGGTCGAGGGGGTGGTTGCCCCGGCGGCCCCTGCGGTCCTGGCCCCACGGGTTGATCCGGAGGGCCGGCCGGTACATTCTGCTGGCCTTGATCTGGCGCCGGCATCTGGCGGCTCCTCTCGCCTTTGTCGCTCACGCTCCTCTCGGATGCCCTCCGCGATCATCTGTGGGATGCGGGCGAGGGATTCATCTAGGTAGCGCATCAGGCGGTCTTGGCTCGGCTCTCCACTCCACCTCCGTCTCACCACGGCACCTTCCAGGCTCTCGGAGTCTCGGCCGGTTTCCTCCAGGGCTCCCGCCGTAATCAGTCTGCGGACCGATCTTTCAGGGTGGCCTCCCCCCACCGACGCTCGCGGGGTCCCAAACCATGCCTCGTGGGTTTCAGCCAGGGGTTTCACCCAGTCTCGTCTGCGTCCGACTCGGTGGGTCACCCCTCCATAGGCCGCCCCATACGGATCCCCATAGGGCCCTCCGAAGTCGTACTCCGGACCCCATTGTCCCAACACATGTGTGTCAGGGGTCTCTCTGGGTACGTCCTTCCCGGGAGGTTTCTTCTCCTGTTTCTTTTCTTCTTCAATCGGGAGAGTGTCTTCTTCACCGCTACTCATTTTGGAGTTGCGGGTTTCTGACCAGTCCCGAAGTTGATAAGGATTCTGAACAAACTGTCAGAAGTCCTAACCTAGTCAGCAAAACACCATGCCTTGCGGTTCAAGCAAGAATAGCATTTATTATCAGAGCTGCAATAGAAAGGTCACTGTAGCAGGTACATTGTTCAGAATGACTTGGTTACAGAAAGCAAGTGGTTATACCGAGAAGGGGGTGAATGGGGACCCCCCCTTCTACCAATCAGGGAATAACATGCGACTGGGAATCGAAAGTTACTACGCTAATGAAGTTCCCAACGCCCCCATTATTCTCAAGAAAGCCGGAGCTTTGAAAGCGATAGTAAAGCTCGCAGCTTGACTCCTCAAGGTCAGAATGTTCAGTCTGCGAGAGATAGGGGTTACCAGATGCACATTCCACTCTCACACCCTAGACATAAATCAACACCCCTCGGATTCCAACCTCCCGCCTGTCACGCCACTATGGCGCCCATTGCCATCCTCCCCTCCCCTCCATCCATCATGGCAGGGCTACCTGACAACTGTGTACCCTTGGAGGGGTCTCAGAGCAAGGAGCTTGAACTGAGAGACAGCGAAGACGGCAGTCAGCGCACAAACTTGGTATTGCTCCGAAGCAAGGTGAAGAAAGTCAATGCTCCACATAGCAGATTAGTGAAGGTTGGAAAACCACAGAGGACCTTCCATATCTATTTTTATTTAAGTTAAAACACCTTTGTGTGAAGAAGACTAAGAATTGTAAGCTAATTTTCCTCCCCTGCAGGTAAAGAAGTGGAGTGGCAAAAAAGAGAGACGTCCCCTTTAAGCTCTGTCGATTGCGTTCTGGAGCAGAGTGGAGCGAAAGGGTGAGGTTTTTCTTGCCCTTTAAGGTGGCGTGTGAAACTCACCCAAACTCAAATCTCTGGGTGGAATAACAGCTAGGGTAAATGAATAGGGGAACTTAGGAAGCCCTCTTGCATTACACAGCAGTGCTGGTGATAGGCTCTCATCCTTTTCTTTTCTCTCTCCCCCCCCTTTTTTTCTTTTGCTGTTTTTTTCTTCTGGATGAATCCACCTTCACTGCGAGCTCATTGGTTACTTTCTGCGTGGTGAATGGGCGGGAGCTGAGCATCAGAGAGCCAGAACGTCTATGGGAAAAAACAAATTGAGGTGACGGGACAGTGAACTGAGAACAGCAGAACTGAAAACAGTAAACAACAATATAATACAGAGGCAGACAAAGGGAGGATGAAAGAGGACGACAGATGAGAGAGAAAAGGGCAGGAAGAAGGAAGGAGGACATAGGGGGAAGTAAAACTGATATTGGGGTAAAATTAAGGAGTAGTAGCAATATTAAGTGCTGCACTCAATTTGCCAACAAATTTGGAAAACACAACAGTGGCCACAGGATTGGAAAAGGTCAGTTTACATTCCAATCCCAAAGAAGGGCAACGTCAAGGAATGTTCAAACTATCGCACAATTGCACTCATTTCACACGCTAGCAAGGTCATGCTCAAAATCCTACAAGCTAGGCTCCAACAGTACGTGGATAGAGAACTGCCAGAAGTACAAGCTGGGTTTCGAAGAGGTAGAGGAACTAGAGATCAAATTGCCAACATTCGCTGGATTATGGAGAAAGCAAGAGAATACCAGAAAAACATCTACTTCTGCTTCATTGACTATGCTAAAGCCTTTGATTGTGTGGATCACAATAAATTATGGCAGGTTCTTAAAGAGATGGGAGTACCAGACCACCTCATATGTCTCCTGAGAAACCTGTATAAGGGTCAAGAAGCAACAGTTAGAACCGGATATGGAACAACTGATTGGTTTAGCATAGGAAAAGGAGTACGACAAGGATGTATATTGTCACCTTGCTTATTTAATTTATATGCAGAGTACATCATGCGAAATGCTGGCCTGGATGAATCACAAGCTGGAGTTAAGATTGCTGGGGGAAAAATCAATAACCTCAGATATGCAGATGATACCACTCTGATGGCAGAAAGTGAAGAGGATCTAAAGAGCCTCTTGCTCAGGGTGAAAGAGGAGAGTGCAAAAGTGGGCTTGAAGCTCAACATCAAAAAAACTAAGATCATGGCATCTGGCCCCATCACTCCTTGGCAAATAGAAGGGGAAGTCGTAGAAGTAGTGACAGACTTCACGTTCCTAGGATCCCAGATCACTGCAGATGGTGACTGCAGCCATGAAATTAAAAGACACCTGCTCCTTGGGAGGAAAGCGATGGCAAACCTAAACAGCATGATAAAAAGCAGAGACATCACCTTGCCAACAAAAGTCCGCATGGTCAAAGCAATGGTATTCCCCGTAGTAATGTATGGCTGTGAGAGTTGGACTATAAGGAAGGCCGAGCGCCGAAGAATAGATTCTTTTGAACTATGGTGCTGGAGAAGACTCTTGAGAGTCCCTTGGACTGCCAGGAGATCAAATCAGTCAATCCTAAAAGAAATCAACCCTGACTGTTCCCTGGAAGGCCAGATCCTGAAGCTGAAGCTCAAATACTTTGGCCACCAAATGAGAAGGGAGCATTCACTGGAGAAGACCCTGATGCTGGGAAAGATTGAAGGTCAAAGAAGAAGGGGACGGCAAAGAATGAGATGGTTAGACAGTGTCATCGATGCAACGAATATGAAATTGAGCAAACTTCAGCGGACAGCGGAAGACAGGAGGGCCTGGCGTAATCTGGTCCATGGGGTCGCGAAGAGTCGGACTCGACTGTGCGACTGAACAACAACAAAGCAATATTAATAATATAAAAAAAACCCCAAACAAACAGATACAGAAATAGAAGTTTAGCTTGTTTATACGGTGGATCCTTAGACCTAATTTTGTGTATACAATATCTGCTTATATTTGCGGGAAATATAAAACAAAATTGTTTGAGAAACACTAAACAAGTGGTTGAGGGAGACTAGCAAGGCAAGACTGCAAAGCAGATTAGAGGGCATTATATGTTACTTAACGGTTACCTTTTTTATAATATTGTGTTTGGAAAATATAGGGTATACGATTGAGTATAAAAAAGCAGAATAGGAAACCAATAAATTGTGAATAGAAAAACAACAGAAATTTAAATAAGATAAAGATGGCCAGTGGTACTAGAAAGATGTCTGTCCACTCACCCGGACAAGCAAAAGCAGTGGTACAAAGCCTAGCACAGATGAATCCAAAGGACCTACATACTATAATACAGGAGAGTGTAACACAAGCTATGAATTCTGTAATACGAAACACTTTACCATCTTTGGTTGCCAAAGCAACAGAACCCCTGCAAATGCAGTTAGATGTACTCACGCATCAAGTATCCACACAAACAGAAGAATTTAAAAAGCAAATACTAGAAAATAAAGCAGACGTGTCTAAACTGCAGATATCATCAAAAAAATGGAGACCAGAATTGAAGATGTAGACCAACAAGTAATAGATCTAAAAACAAAACTTGACTTTGTGGAAGAAACCGTGATAAATTTGGAACTGGAGAAAGCCGCCCATACTTTAAGATTTCAAAATGTTCCTAACAGAAGGAAGAGAACATAAAAGAAACTATGGTCCAAGCCTTGACAAAATATATAAGAGATGAAATGGTGAAGGAAATATCTGAGACTTTGGATGTTGTATATAGAAAAATTTCTGCATATGCCAAAAGACACAAAACACCGAGAGAAGTACATGTCAGATTTAATAAAAGAACAATGAGAGATAAGGTGCTGAAAATATTGAAAGAAATACCACTTTGCATCCAAGAATCAGAAATCCAAATAATAAAAGACATACCCTGGCATGTAAGAGAAGAGAGACAAGATTATATAAAACTGGAAACCTTTTTGAGAGATAATGAAATACAATACAGATGGCTGCTTCCAGAAGGGATGGTTTTTGTGTACAAAGGTAAGAGGTAAAATATAAACTCAATATTTAAAGCAGAACACTTCTTTGACAAAACTTGGAAAGACCATGGAATGCAATAAGACAATCCGAGCGAAACAGAAAGAGAAGGATAAGTGCAAGCAGAAATAGATAAAGCCAAGAACAAAAATATATATGCCACGTCACATTTTAACATGATTCCAACAGAAAAACCAAGAAGAAGAAGCAAAAAATAAGAAGGATGGATAAGAAAAAAATAAAAATATTGTCTATAAATGTTAATGGATTAAATGCACCACAAAAGAGAAGAAGACTCTTTCAGCAAATCAAGAAACATCAGATAGATATAGTATGTCTCCAGGAAACACATATTTTTTAAAAAAATGTATTAGAGTGCAAGAAAATTGGGAAATTCTTTGCTTCAGCAGATGCTAAAAAAAAAAAAAAAGGAGTGGCCATCTATGCTAAAAAGCTTTTTCAACCCGAACTGGTATTTGAATCAGATGATGACAGAATTGTGATGAATAGAATTCAAAGACAAACTAAATCAACATTAATAGGAAATATCTATGCTCCAAACCAGATTTTTTTTTAAATAAACTTTATTAGATTTAAATTGCAACATAATTGAAGGAAAGTCAGTCGAAACAACAATCAGAGATACATTCACATAAAACATTGATGAAAAACTGTAATTAATACAATTTAAAGTCTATGGTGACAATAACCCTTATACAACAATACAAAAGTTATATAACTATAAAATTCGAACCGTAAGCCTCTTCTGGAACTCTAATCACTAAGAAATTTCTTGAAAGGTATCTCGCATCAAGATATATAAAGAAAATATATGCCAATATCCATTGTTTATTTCAATTAAATAATAAAAGTTTGAATTTGGCTTCCTTGACTGATTCCCAATCAAATTTGTCTATATTCATTTTGTTTAAGATTGGATACCAGATATTTAAAGAGTTTGATAAATCATCTTCTGTTTGGTTTTCTGAGTTGTAAATATTAAAGTTTTCTAGCATAAAGAGATCCCAAATTTTGTGTAACCATAACTGGATTTTTGGAAGTTCTTTATCTTTCCAAAATTTGGCAATTAAGATTTTAGCAGCTGTAATTAAAAAATTTATTAATTGCTTAGAGGATTCATTTGGACCATTAACCGGCCAAAGATTTAATAATAATAATTCGGGGTTTGGCGGAATAGTAAGATCTATGCTCCAAACCAAATGCAAGAAAAATTTTATGATTCTTTAAGAGATATCATTTCAATACAGACCTTTGATGATATTTGTATAATAGGGGACTATAATGCAGTTTTTGATGGGAAAATAGACAGAAAGAAGCAAACAGGTAAACAGAATCGAGGAAATGAAGTCCCAAAAACCTTCTTACAACTAAGAAGAATTTAGTGTCATAGATGCATGGAGAATTAAGAACATTAGCAAAAAAGATTACACGTTTTTCTCGGCTAGACATAATTCCTGGTCAAGACTAGATATGGCCTGAATCTCAACAACACTAATAGATGAGGTCTTAGAAGTGGAGATCCTACCATCTACTTTTGCAGATCACAACCCTTTGCTGTTGACGTTACAAGACTCATCTAGGAAGACAAGATGGTCCATGAATACATGGCTTCTGAATAATAAAGATTTTGTAAAAGAAGTGAAGGAAGATTTCAACGAGTTTTTTAAGTGCAACATTCAGCCAGAGACACCTATGAATATCATCTGGTATGCCTTCAAGCCCTTTGCAAGAGTTAAGGAAACAGAAATTTGAATGGATCCAAAAACAAATGAAATAAGAAGAAGACAAACTGAAAGAAAAACCAACTTTGGAACAATTAAGGAATAAGATTAAAATATTACAACACCAACTGAATTGTATCTTGACTCAAGAACTTGCAAGGAGATATGAATATATGAAACAACAATATTTTGAGAACGCAAATAAACCAACTAAATGGTTGACATATAAATTAAGGATTTCTATAAAAGGTTATATCAACAAAACGAAGACGACCAATACTCAATACAACAATTTTTGAAAAACACAACAAAAAGAAATTTAATAAAGATCAAAAGAAAATATAAGACTACCCCATAACAATGTTTGAAATAACTGAATCAATTAAAAGATTAAAAAGGAAGAAAATGCCAGGTCCAGATGGCATTCCAGTTGAATTTTATCAAACTTTTGAAGACCAGATAATATTACCATTAAAAGCTAACATGCAAAATATTATCCAGATGAAGAAAATACCAAACTGTTGGAATGAAACTTTAATCACATTGATCCAAAAACAAGAAACAGACAAGAAAGAAGTAAAAAACTATAGACCAATATCTTTAGTTCTGATAAGAGCTGTTCTTGAAAAAAGCGCAGTTTCTGTCAAGAGCTCTCTCAGCCCCACCTACCTCACAGGGTGTCTGTTATGGGGAGGGGAAGAGAAAGGGGTTTGTAAGCCGCTCTGAGACACCTTTGGGTAGTGAAGGGTGGGGTATAAATCCAATCTCTTCTCTTCTTCTTCTTTATTAAATATAGACTACAAAACATATGCAGCAATATTAGCCATCAGATTTAAGAAGGTTCTTAATCAAATAATACACCAAGACCAAGCCAGGTTCTTGCCAAAAAGGCAAATAAGAAATAGTGTAAGAATTATTATGAATACACTTGAATACTAAGAAGTATATCCCAAGAAGCAGATGGCTCTACTCTTCATAGATGTGAAGGAAGCATTTGAAAATATTAGTTAGAATTTCTTACTAAAGAAGTTAAAATGATGGGACTGTGGAAAAGCTTTTTTTTAGAATGATTACATCGATTTATGACAAACAGCAAGCTAGAGTATTGATAAATGGAGACTCAACACAAAACATCGAGATACAGAAAGGGACTAGGCAGGGCTGTCCACTCTCCCCCTTACTCTCTATCTTCGTGTTGGAATCGCTTAATGATATGGTAAGAGAAGAGAACTCAATTAGGGGACTTAAAGTGAAAGGTGGAGAATTTAAATTGCAAGCTTTTGTTGACGACTTCATCTTTATTTTAGAAGAACCATATGATTCTGTTAAACAATTACTGGCATTAATACAGCAATATGGACAAGTAGCAGGCTTCAAAATTAACTTAAAAAACCCCAAAAATATTAACTAAAAACTATACTAAGGACCAAATACAGCAGTTGCAAGAAATATCGGGAATCGAGATATGTAAAACAGTCAAATACGTGGGTATAAACGTAACAAATACATGTAGCTCATTAATAGAAGACAACTATAAGAAACTTTTTCTTGAAATTAAGAAATACTTTGAGAAATGGAAAGGACTACAAATATCCTTTATAGGCAGAGTGGAAACAATTAAGATGAATATTCTTCCACGAATAATATTTCTTTTTTGAAGAATCAAAAATACTTTAGGGAGTTAGTTCAAATCATAAGTAAGTTCATTTGGCAATCAAAAAAAGCTTGAAGATAAAAAAGAAAGAGGAGGCTTTGCGCTACCAAAAAGCTAGAATAAAGATTAAAAAAAAAAGAAGAGGCTTTGCACTTCCAAACTGGGCACTGTACTACAAAGCTGTTTAAGTGGTTTGGATAAAAGACTGGATAATGCTCAATAATACAAGATTACTAAAATTAGAGGGATATGATTTGGCAATGGAATGGCACACCTTTACCTGGTATGGTAAAGATAGGTCATATTTTAAACACCATATAATCAGAGGCTCATTGATGAACGTCTCGGAAGAAACTAAACAACTTTTTAATAGTAAAACACCCAGATGGATTTCTCCACTGGAAGGGTTTATTAAACTTACATTATTTTCGAAACTTCTGAAATGGAGATATGAAGATCTATTAGACAGTAAAAATAATTTGAAGATACCTGAGCTGCCTCAATAACCAAGCCCTATTTTGTCATGGTGGGAATGATTACAACTGGAATCAAGATACAGTAAAGATAAAAAGATAGGTATCTATGAAAAACCGACACAGGTAGATAAAGTATGGATATATACCAAGGAAAAACTGATAAAGGAACTGTATACCTTTTTATTGGATTACAATCTGCAAGACGAGGTGGTTAAATCATCTCTGATTACTTGGGCACAAGGTCTGGGACATAGTATAGACCTAGAACAATGGTCTAAGGTTTGGAAGACTAATATAAATTTATCAGATCAATTCCACTTAAGGAGAATATATACAAAATGTTTTATAAGTGGCATATGTCACCAGTCAAAACAGCTAAATGTTACCAGAAAGCAAATAACATATGTTGGAAATGTAAGCAAAATATAGGGACTTATTTTCATATGTGGTGGCTTTGTGATAAAGCAAAAAAAATTGGAGGAAGATACAATCAATAATACAAGAAATAATAAAGAAAAAAGTACCCCTTAAACCATAGTTATTCTTACTAACTACTATCCCAGAGTTGTACAACAAACCAGACAAACACCAGATTTTACATATAGTGACTGCGGCAAGGATTTTATTTGTCAAATATTGGAAATTAGGAAAAATACCTTCAAGGGAAGAAATCATACAGAAATTATTAGATACAGCTGAAATGGACAAATTAACAACTCTGTTAAAAGAAAAAGGTGAGGATACTTTTGAAGATTTGTGGTCGAGATTCTATGAGTGGTTGGGCTAAATATTTATTTTCTAAGGAAGCGATATGTTAAGGTGTTTCATTTGAACTGGAAACTGTTGGGAGATCTTCTGTACTTTTAAGAGATTTGATATGTACGTCATTTGTTGTGTATAGAGAAAAATCCTTAAATAAACTTTAAAAAAAAAGAAAGAAAGCCTGGGCAGAAACCCAGGCCAGAAAGCAAGACCAGAGCCTAAGTGGAGGCAGTAAGGAATAGGCGGTTCTCCAGGATGCAATCTGGTATTTGGACGTGCGAGTCTGTTATTGCAAGATGTGCAATAAACCTCAACCTAATTTATTTGAACCCCATCTTTTTCCCCAATGGGAACCCAAATTACATCAATTTACAAATTACATATTACAAATTACATATTACAATTACAGTTACATCAATCTTTTTTCTAACATTTTACCCTCACTACAGCCCTGAAAGGTAGATTGCACTAAGAGTGTGTCATGGGCTCAAGGTCATCCAGCAAGCTTGCAGAGTGGTGATTCCAACCAAGGGTGTGCACTTCTATATTTTTCATATTAATTTCAAATCCGTATTTCAGAGAGTGCATGCTTCTCATTATCCTAAAGTTTCCATACCCTTGTTACCGTTTGGACATTTTTCACAGATATTTTTTTCCAGATCCCAAAAATTCAAGATCATTTTTTTATAATGCCTCCCCATTTCCTCCCCTTAGAGGCAACAGGAGCAGGAAACAAGGGAAAGAATCCTGTCCTTTTAAATTTAAAAGAGTCTAGATACCCACCTAATAGCAGATGCCAACAAACTGACAGTTGATATACAAAGGTCAGGTCTACCTGTTATTGGAAACAATTAAGTCATTGTTTCCTATGGATTGTAGTGAGGCCATGTCTACTCATAGGAGCCATTATTATGGATAGACCTGGCACTTCCAGCAGGCGAAGCCAGCTGTCTGGCAGGCCAGTTTGCTCTCTCTCCCTCTCCCTCTCCACTTCTGCACCTCCCCAAAACTGAAACATTCCTGAAATCCTGGTTGATACATTTTCATTGCTCTCACAATTTCAGCAGCGTCTGTGGTTATTTTGTATTTCCCCATGCCAACCTGAAACAGCTAATTCTAATTTAAGATTCGGCATATCCGAATGCCCATCCTTAATTTCAACTCAGGTCTCCCAGATCCTAGCCTGATACTCTAATCCAGCGGTGTCAAACATGCAGAGTGTGGGCCGGATCAGGCCCTCGGAGGGCTCCTATCCAACCCACAAGGAACTGGCAGTCTCCTGCTTCTTTCTCCAGTTCTGCTGCTGCTGCTGCGTTTCAGCTTGCTTTGCCAGATTCTCTCAGTCACACAGGAGAGATAGATAGGCAAGCTTCTGTTCCCTACAGTGGCTGAGCCTCCTCCTCCTCCGGGGGGGGGGACATGCCAGAGCTTGCTTCCTGGCCAGGCTGCCTCAATCACACAGGAGGCAAAGGTAAGCCTTTCTTCTCCTCCATTGGCTGAGGCTCCTCCCCTTCCTCCTACCTTGCTTTGCTCAGCTACCTCAATTGCATGAGAGAAATACAAAGCACCCTTAAAACCAGCAAAGTTTTATTCAAGGCATGAGCTTTTGTGTGCCTTGCTAACAGTGTGTTTTGTTGAGCTCTCCTGGGTGCAACTGTGTTCCCCTCCTCTTTCTCAATGTATTCATGTGATTCAGTCTTTCTCAGTAGGAAAGCAATGTGAACTATTTAGATGAGGAATAACAAGTCAGTGAGGTGGATTAAGCTGAGAGTGTGTGTCCAGACCAAGTTCAACCAACATATTTCCCTTGTAGACTAGGGATTTTGAACCTAGACTTCCCAGATAGCAGGCTGATGCTAACCACTATACATGGCTGTCTCTTTATTCTTACACTGCCTCATAGGAGGTGTAGTTATTTCTCTCGAGAAGACTATAGTTTTGTAGAAAAACACCTAGTCCTCAGTGTGTGTCAGGATGCCTTCTCATGTTCTTGACCAGCACATGAAGCAAGTTATGCACATGCTCACAATTCCCAGCCATTTCACGTTTTCCCCTGGGTCCTAGCCTCAGAACACTGAGCAGGAGATTTCTGTAATGAATGTCAATAAATCAAAAGTAGGTTTGCAGCTTACAGACACATACCAGAACAGCATACTCAAGATTGCCACAGCACAGATATTTTGATGCAATAATTCAGAGAGAGAGGTGTCAGTTATCAGATGGTTAAAGAAACAAAACATTGCAAGAGCGCTAGTGTTTTAAGCATGTTTTATTTCAAGTTTAAAAAATATATTTAATTGTATTTGTGTCCTTTAAAAAGTTTATAACTCCACTAACTGGCATTACATTTTATGACACAAATGGCCCAGCCCAACAAGGTTTCACTTATGTCAGTTCCAGCCCTCATAACAAATGAGTTTGAACCCCCTGGTCTAATCACTACCAAAACCATCTCCTTGGTATCTACCTTTTATTGGATAGTCTGGAGAATGATTAAATACCTCGGTGGAGAAATGATCCTAGGAGCTTCACACTCCCTAATTCCCTGTTTTAGCACCATTCAAAGGACACTCAGGTGGACTCTTTTTTCTTCTTCTCAAATCCTGGAGAGCAGTACATGCAGACTCTGGATTACTTCCCTGTAGATCTTTTCTTGCACTACCACCCCAACTCCAATTCTAGTCACGCCGCACCTTTAACTTAACTTTCCAGAACCTCTGCTACTTTCAGCTCACATTTTTATTCCTTTTCAAATTTCCCTCACAAACTCTGGGAAATGTACCATCTTTGGGGTTTTTTACAGAGTTTGTACTATATGCTTAATTCATATCTCTACAGCCGCAATTATAAAGTCCCATACTGATATGTGGGGGACTGGAGTATAAAGGTAACACTCCATTGTATATTAACAGCAAGGAGTTAGGGTTTTGGAATTCCAGCCATTTTGATTTAACTTGGTACCTCATAGTTGTCATCCTAATTTACATTCAGAGGACTGGATCCTTGCATTTCGGATTGCAGAAGTATAATTTCCATGGATCATTCCTTTCAGCTCTAACCTCTTTCAGCCACATTCTACGCCAACCTTACAAGAAAAGATTTTGTGTGGGCTGATGAGAGTTACTGTGCAAAAAGAGAGATTCTATTAATGTTTGTTTCAGTCCTGCCCAGAGTGGTGCAACCTGATTTGCTACCAAAACAAACAAATAAAAAAGAAAAAGCAGGGGGGTGTTGTAGTTTCATGCAAGATGTATGTTTGAAAAACTGTGATAAAACAGTGTCGTACTTACCTGCACCTGTTATTCATCAAACTGTCTTCTGTATCTGGTATTCTTTGTCCAATCCTGGGAACGCATTACTATTTGTCCAAGGCTACATTATCTTACCCCTGAGTAATCCCATCATAGCCCCTTGAAGAATTAACTTGAGGACTGATTATTAAGAGTTCTCATAAAGGGGAAAATCCCTGTAAACACTGGTAGCAAGATCTCTGCTATTACTCCAACTCTGGCCTATCATTTGACTAATTTCCCCCAGAAACTAAAGTCAGCTATTCAGCTTCTTAGTTCAAAGTAGAGGTAACAGGGGATTATGGGCACCAAGGGGAAAATGTGTTAGACAACTCCTTGAAGAATTAACTTGAGGACTGATAAGAAAAAGGGGTTTTGCTCTCCAACATAAATGGGAAGAAAATATAGTCATTAGGTGCATCCATAGGGTAAGATGTTTCCATTTACTGGCATATGAAGCTCTGGTAGACGGTTTTCTAGCATTAAGAAGAATCCAGTTGGCCTGGTCTGAGAACTTTAAATTAGAGGATTTAGAAACCAGGCTGTAAGGAATAAGGTATTTGTGAATTTCCTGCCTTGTGCAGGGGGTTGGGCTAGATGACCCTGGAGGTACCTTCCAACTCTATGATTCTATGATTCTATGATTCTACCTTATAACGTAGCATTGAACTCTTCTGTAACAGATACAGGACTGCTGGAAACTGTATGAACCACCCCTGGTATGCAACCATGAGAGTCTGAAACCAAGTTTGCCTTGGCCAAAAGGGGGTCACTCGGATACACCAGGTCTCCTATGCCTGAATCTTGGCCAACACCCTTGAGATCAAGGGGAAAGAAGAGAAAACATAGAATACAGTACCCATCCACTTGAGTTGGAAGGCATCTCCTATAGATGAAATATCACTCCTTGCCCTGGCCTTAGCATTGTGCCTTGTGACTAACTGGTCTATAGGGGAAGTCCCCAATGAGCAAAAATTGGTAGAAGGTGAACTTTTTTTCATTCATTCACTAATTCATCACCTTTATTAGACATTTGTCTCACCAGAACCAAAGAGACATTTTAAAAAGAGTTTACATTCAGCAAATTAAAATTACATAAAAACGAAGTGACATAAACATTAAGATAAAATTATCCAAAAGCATACACAAACAGTTCATGAATCCTTATTGCAGCTAGCAAATATCTAGCCACCTGCAAGGTGATACATAGATTTCCACAAGCCCTTAGCCAGTTTCAAGGCATGAATTTGCAGATCCAACACAGTTAGGAAGATCCAGAATACGGTGCAAAAAAGAAGACTGAATCCTCTCAGTAGTCTGGTTGGATGAGCCAATCCATATAAGGATTCCATATAGTAGAAACAGGCTACACATGCTGCATTACGTTTGGCTAGCACTAGACTATAATTTCAGTGGAATGTCCAGTTGTTGTTGTATTGGAAATTCAGTCCCAAATATCTGAATTGTTTTCCCTGTTCAATGTCAGTTCACCAGACTCTCCAGCAAAAATGCCTCCAATACTTAGAGAAGACCAAGAGCTTAGATTTTTCAAACTTTACAGACAGCTGATAAGAATTGCAACAAGTCACAAATGTAGATAGAAGATGTCTTAAGCCCAGTTGTGTTAATGACAGTATCACAGCATCATCAGCACAGAGTAATAAAGATATGGAAACAGAGAAAAGTTTAGGAAAGAGGCACTCAACCAGACTTGTAGCCAGGATTTTTTTTAATTCAGGGGGGCCTTTAAATAAGTCAGGGGGCACACCACATACCACCCAAGGGAGTGCCACAAATAAAATAAAAAATTGGAAGTTGGGGGGCCCAGGCTGGATGGGAAGTCAGAGGGCCTTGGCAGTAAGTTGGAGGACCAGGCCCCAGGATGCCCCACTGTAGCTGTGGGCCTGCACTCAACTGTCCTTCTGTTTCAACTTTAAGTGTGCCTAGTTGCCCATTTCTGAAGGAAAATACCTAGAACAACAAACCCTCCTCAAGCACAGTTCCTTAGTTGGGGTAGGAATCACCAAAGTATCCAACAATAATAATGTGGGACAATGGCATAATAATAAAATGTATTTACCACATAAGAAGAGTGACATGCTACCTAAAGGCTACCCAGTCAAGAAGAAGAGATTGGATTTATATCACGCCCTTCACTTGGAGTCTCAGAGCGGCTTACCAACTTCTTTCCCTTCCCCTCCCCACAACAGACACCCTGTGAGGTGGGTGGGGCTGAGAGAGCTCTGAGAGAGCTGCTCTTTCAAGGACAGCTTTGACAGAACTATGGCTTACCCAAGGTCATCCAGCAGCTGCAAGTGGAGGAGTGGGAAATCAAATCCGGTTCTCCCAGATTAGAGTCCACGCACTTAACCACTACAGCAAACATCCAGGGAACTGAAATTCATAAGGGAAGTGGAAGAAAAATCTGAGATGAATACAAGGGCGATTGTTTGACCAATGTGTCCATTTGGTACAGCGCCCATTTTTCTTGGGTAGAAGAAAGAACGTAGAGTAAAAGCCCTTGCTGGTATCCATTTGTGGGAGCCTCTGGACAGCTCCTTTTGAGATGAGGATGTTTAGCTCCAGGCCTAGCTCTGGCATAACATTGTCAGTGGCAGCAGAAGGGGGTCAAGGGGTGGGAATTCAAAGAACTCCAGGTGCCAGCCAAACTGAATTATGGACAAGACCCATGTGTCAGATGTCAGCTGCTGCCAGTCATTACAGAAGTGAGACAGCTTGTCCAAAAAATGAGGATGACACCCCAAGGGTGAGTCCTCTTGTCAGAAGGAGGTCTTTTGCCCCAGTGTAGGGTCCTTGGAGGACTATTGTTGGTGCTGTCCCAGGGAACTGGAGCTATAAGAGGTCCCTACAGCTTTCCTGATGCTGAGAGAGTGGGAACTCTCTGTTCTGAGAACACTGTGGCATGTGTTGATATGGTTGAAAGGCCTGGTAATGGCTATTAAGGATGTTGCTGGTACTTGAAGGAGGGCCGGAGATTGTAATCTCCCTGAACTACAGGGGCAAAGCTTATCTGCCTTGGGAGCCTTTTTGTATCGCCCCTTCAGGATCGCAGAAGGGAGTGCTTACCATCTGGCAAGGGAAAATGCCTTCCATTGACTAGGAATGTCCAGTTGGGAGAGACAAACAGATGGAGTGACTACATATCTAGAGCTTTCTGAGGACAGATGAGTCAGTGACCTCTCTACATATGACTGCCACTCAGTGTCCAACAGCTTTTGCTTTAAAACTTGTTTTGCCAGGTCATGCCCCATAACCGATGCTGCTGAAGGCAGACCCAACAGCTGATTGTGAGGCCTGGTAAATTACTGAGGAAGATCTGTAGCCGCTCCAATGAGGCAGAAGATTTCACTGCCAGACTCTCAAAGCATGTTAAGGATTTCTTCCAAAGGCTAGGTTTTAATCTGTGCCTTCAGAGTAAAGTGTGTGCCTTCAGAGTAAAGTGAAGACAATGCTTGCAGTTGCTAGGGTTATGCGAGTCACTGAGGGGAAGAAGACAGAATGCCCATCAAATTGGATCATTTTTGTCCCACACTGGGAGCATTTTTTGAATAGTGCCTTCTGGGACATGCCTGATAAGAAGGGCAATAGAATTTAGAAGGAACAAGTGGAGACCCGCAAGAAACTTGTGGGATGGTTATCTCATTCATCACACCTTTGCTTCCTCTGCTCACCCCCTACCTCTCTCACACTATTTCTCCCCTCTGCCCCCCTTTTCTTACTCTCTATTTCTCCTCCATGCATGTGACTTTCTCTCTCTTTCTGACCTGTAATCTTTCTCTTTGTTTTTCTGCCTCCCCACCGCATCATTCTTTCTTTCTGCCCCCATCATTCTCCCAGCCTCCTACCTGCTTCCTCCCCACAGAGCAGCAGTAGCAGTGGTGGCAGTGCTCTCAGCCACCCACCTGCTTCCTCTCCCCCACAGCAGCAGTGGCAGCGCTCTGGGAATCACAACAGATCTATCAGCTACAGAGATTAATTCACCTTAGGGCTGCCAGCTCCAGGTTGGGAAATTCCTGGAGATTTGGGGGTGGAGCCTTGGGACAGTGAGGCTTGGGGAGGCAAGCAGCCTCAGCAGGGTATGATGCCATAGACTCAACCCTTTAAAACAGCCATTTTATCCAGGGGAACTGATCTCTGTCTCCTGGACAACAGTTGTAATTCTGGGTGATCTCCAGTCCTCACCCAGAGGCTAGCAATGGTGGTTCTCGTGGAGGAAATGGCTGGAGGGTGGAGTCTATGGCAATTCAACAGTTCGAAGTTCCTCCCCTCCTCAAATCCCACCCTCTCCAGACTTCACCCCTCAAATGTCCAGGGATTTCCTAACCTGGAGTTGGCAACCCTATTTCCTTCCCAACCAACAGCCCAACCTACCTTTATCTGCCTCTCTGTCTTCTGCTTTCTATCTCCACCCCTCAGCCTTTACCTAGGGAAATTACAGTCTTTCTCCACATTGGGGACCAAAGCAACTTTCATTATTTCCTCCTCCTTTGTATCTGTACAACAACCTTGTGAGGTTGGTTAGGCTGAAATATGTGACTGGTCCAAAATCATGTAGTCAGTTTCCACTGCAAGATGGGGATCTGAACCTGGGTCTTGCAGACCCTACTTTGAAGCTCTAACTGCTGCACCTCACTGGCTTTCATAGGGTGGCTGCTGATGAACGTTGGCAAGCAGCTGAGGCTAGGTGAGTCATGCAAATCAGGGGGGACCTAGCAACCCTAGACTACTGCCAGGCCTAGAGTTGCCAACCTCCAAATGGGACCTGGAGAGCCCCCAGAATTACAACTGGACTCTAGGTAGCAGAGGTCTGACTCCCTGAAGAAAATGGCTGCTTTGGAGGTGGACTCTGTGGCATTATATCCAGCTGAGGCCTCTCCTTTCCCAAACCCAGCCCTCCTTAGAGTCCACCACAAAATCTCTAGAAATCCTCCAGCCTGGCACTGGCAACTCTAGTGAGGCCTGGCCCCAAGGCTCCCTCCCTCCAAGCCAAAAGAGGCCTGGAAAGGGCCCTTCCCCCCACCACCCTTTTACTGACAGAGACAGATAGAAGCTTCCCTCTCCCCCCCCCCCCGAACATTCTAATCCCTCACCATTGATGCCTGGAGTTAGGTCCCTGCAGAGGCCATTTCAAAAGGTTTTGGGAGGGATTCAACCATCCCTGAAGGGATTTTCTTAGTTTTTGGATTTTTCTACAAACCCAGGAAGTCTACTGACTATGTAGGAAAAGCTGTTGGGGGAGAGTGAGCCCCCTGTTGGTGGAAATAGATATCCGCACATTTTGGCTATTAGAATAAAGATAGTTGAAGTATGACAGAGATCGCTGGAACACGTCTTTGCTCAGTGGTGGCAAGAAACAAACTGAGGGATAGGGACCCCCCTTCAGAGCATGTGACCATTTGAGCGGGAAAGAGGCTGCTACTGACTCCAAAGGGAAGGGGTTCGTTCCCCTTTAGCTTTTAGAAGAAGAGCCGGGGCGAAGTCCTCCAGTGACTGGCCTACACCTGTGCAGTCCCAATGTGGGACTGCAAAGTAGGCCAAAGACGTACAACGTATGAGAAAATTACAAGAAGAGAAAATTACAAGAAAAAGAGAAAATTACAAGACTTGCTGGGGCATCTCATTTTTGCACCCCTATGTATTCTTTCTCTTTCCTGAAAATCTCCATAACTTCTCCCTTTTTTCTGTTTCCCTGTCTTCTTCCAATTCACCAGTCAACCTACCTTTATGTATCCCCTCCCTTCTTCACTCCCCTGGCAGCCTCTACCCAAGAAAACTATGGCCCAGTTGTGCAGTGTTGGATGCGAATCAGGCCCAGTTGCACTTCAACTACCACTGTTATCTTCCTTCCCAGATTATTTCCTCTTTCCCCCCTCCTGGCAACTCTGATACCTTCAGCTTTCCCTGTTTCCTTCTCCCCATCTACCAACCATCCTACCTATTCTCTATCCCTCATCTTCAGCTATATTTATTTCACCTAAACCCCACCTTTCTCCACAACGGGGACCCAAAGCAGCTTATATCATTTTCCTCTCCTCCACTTTATCCTCACAACAACCATGTAAGATAGGTTAAGATAAGAACCATGTGACTGGCCCAAGGTCACTCACTGAGCACCATGGCAAAATGGGCATTCAAACCTGGGTCTCTCAGTTCCTTGGCTGAAACTGAAACCACTGCAAGCAGCTAAGCCTGGGTGAGCCATGCATATCACATGGCAGTAAGTCACCAGCAGTTGCCACTGTGTCCTCCCTGAAAGACCAAAACAGCTGTAGAAAGGGCCCTGCCCCCCCCCCAATTTTACTGACAGAAACCAAGGCTTCAGCTGGAAATACTGTTATGGTTATCTAGCAACTGCCACAAAGGGCATACGGTTCTTAAGCCTACAGCTGCTGCTTCTATTATTTTGGGGAGGGTTTTTTTGTCTACATTTCAGTTTTTTTCTGCAAACCAATTGTTTTTCTCAGGTTTGTAGAAATATCTGTCTTGACCCTAGTCCATGGATTTAAGTATCCACAAATTTCTCTACAATGAGAATTAGATATACTGATAAGTGGGGGCCTTGCAAGGGGAGAAAATATCATTTCCCCCCTCTTCCACTTTTTCCTTTTTCCCTTCCCTGAAAGCCCCCACAGCCTCTCCCCTTTTCCTGCTTCTTTTTTGCCTTCCCACCCACCAGCCAATCTACCTTTACCTGTACCCCTGTCTTCAGCCCTCCCTTCTTAAGCCCCCCACAGCCTCTTCCCAAGAAAACGATAACCCAATTGTGTGGTGCCTGATGCCCAGCCATGCTTAGTGAGACAATGGGAAATCTACATGGACTTGCAGAAGCACCTCATTTTCCCCTGTATCTCCCACCTCAAACTTCTTCCTCTTTCCCTCCTCTTGGTAACCCCATACACTCACCTTTCCATGCTTGCATTTCTCCTTGGAAGTGACATCATACTGGGGGGCAGTATGTGCAGCAACGCACTAGCATTTGGGGCAAAACTCTACGGTTACCATAGAGTTTTGTCCAAAATGCAGGAGTGACACCGCACAACATCCCCAGCATTATGATGTCACTTCTGTGGGATGTCACTGCATCAGCAACATTGTTGCACAAGGAGACTGTTTGGGGGTGGGTCTTCCCCTGCTGGCCAGCAGGCCAGCAGCAAGCTGAAGCCCTAAAAATTAGGGGAAAGCCTGCCTGGACGGGAGGTCTACCAACACTATCTGTTGTATCTGTTGTCCTTTTGACCTGACTTGTAGTTAACTTTTTCATCTCTTCCTCAAATCACTGTGATACATATACCCATAGACTGAGTAGTTTATTGTTGTAACTTGCTGGCGGGGGAAGGAGGTGGGGCAGAAACTGCACTAAAGCCTCACTGGCCCTGAATTTGGTAACTTCTTTCTGCTCCTATATCGTGCATTGGGATTTATCCTATGCTGACAAATGAGGGAGGGAGCAAGGGCTTAGACTATCCCAGCATGCCACTAGAGTTAAAAGCAATTTGGCTATATTTGAATGATGGCAGCCACTGACCCTGAATTTGGTAACTTCTTTCTGTTCCTTCTTTCTGGGATTTATCCTATGCTGACAAATGAGGGAGGGAGCAAGGGCTACTGAAGCACATTGTAGAATCAAGGACAGTGATTTTGTTCATTTGTATTTTGCTTTGAATAAAACAGGTACACATTTTTCACAGTGGCATATGCCTCAAGACATTTACCTCAATGAGCTATGCATAACTTGTACACTTCACATCTAATTAGAAAAGCCTAGCACTACTTCATTACTATATATTTTGCTTTTTAAATATATGCTGTGCCTTAATAATCTTGTTGATCCACACAAAAATACTATGAGACAATCTAGGCTAATAGCTGGCATCTTGTCTAGGGATCTTAATGAGTCTGAAAGATCTTTTCAAGTGTTATACTTTTCCTGTGACCTTTGTATAGATGTATGCATGCATATTATCAACATAATGTAGCACCACATAGAGAGCAATCCTAAGCAGGTCTACTCAGGTTTATTCACTGGGGCTTATTCTCAGGAAAAATGTTTTTAGGATTGTATTGCTAGTCTTTTCATTTCAGCCTACTATTGCCCAGAAACTGGAATGAGAACTGATCATGGACTTTTTGATTGTATATCACAGTTATTCATTAATATGTGCAACATATTACTGTTTTAATTTTCCCTCTTTAAAAAATAAGACAAAATAACTTAGTCTGAGAATGATCACATTGATAGCTAGGAAAAGGCTGCTAACTTGGATATGCAAGTATCCCAAACTGATTGTATGCAGCTCACCACTATGACTTTAAACAAATTTAAGATTATACTTATTGTCTAATGATATGTTTGGAAGGATGAGGTCTTTGAGATTTTTAGTTTTCCAGATGCTCAGACAATGTGCTTTAACTACTGCATTCATAAACTAGCCCCATAACGCAGAAGAATTGCTATTTTAAGATTTGTATAGTGAATGATGGGCATGGGATAAAAAACCACTAACACTTGCAAATCTGGATAGCCTGAATTAGCTAATTAAAACTGTAATCCTGTCCTTCATTAGATGCATATAAATCATATTGAAATTACCAGGAATCTCTTATACATACACAGGATTGAAGCTGTAAAATGTACTTTGAAATGAAATGGAGTAGCAACTGTCTGCTTGAAACACTGTTATTTCATTAATAATTCCTCCAACAAAAAGGTCTAAGATCAGTTGTTTCATTGTCTCTCTTGATTTGTACTATGATGAAAACATAAGTAGTTGTCATAAGTAGCAACAGAAAATCTAAACTGAACATCAAAGTGAACAGAATGACTAATTTCAAGCAACTCTCTTATCTGCCAAATATATGAATTTTCAATTTAACCAAATGGAAATAACTTCATTTTGCTTTCATTTGTGAATTGTGTAAGTTTTATTTAGCCTCTGGTTTATTTACACATTGAAGGGATAAGTCAGTATATAGAATGAACTGAAAGCCAGCAACCCTTAGTACGATCAAAACTTTGGGTTTATATGGAAAAGAACAGCAGGGTTATATCTTGTGGGTGTAATTCCACAAATCAGTACAGTAATCTGAATGACCCAAGACGACTGTCATTAAGCGTCCACTGTGGTTTGTCTTTCTCTCTCCTCCTGCTCCATTTTGATGTGGGATCAGCTTCTTCCTTGATAATACAAACAAACCAAGTAAATGCTTCTGGCCATTCCCCCATCAAAAGAGATCTAGCAGACAGAGAAAGATCACTTATGTCATGACACAAACTGAAAAGAAGCCTCACCATGCCCTATACCATTAATTCAAGGCTTCTTAGTTATTAATCAGGGTGACTTAGCCACAAAAGGATCCTGCTGCATGAGCATTCTACTGAAGCAAACAATATACCAATATGTTGTCTAAGGCTTTCATGGCCAATATACTTGCATTCTTTACAAATTGGTCTGACAAGCCCAACAGACTTTTTTGCATTGTTCAGTAAAGCCCCACCTGGAACTTCTCTGGTGAGACCTGCCCTCTCTTTCCTCATTTGGAAATATTCTCAGGAATTTTCACCACCCCTTTGTTTCCATTCAGGTAACCAGATCTCTTTACCTCATCTTCTTTTCTAAGTCTGAAAAGTACTAGCTCCAAACCACCTGGGTTTGTTGAATGCCTGTTCTAGATCAATGTTACGTGTCTTTGCTGCTTCCCCTCTCTCTGTTAATTACTTTTATCCATTAATTCGACCTCTGGCCTCTTTACTCTTGCTCCTGAATGGAGTATGTTGCAGAGTGGGCGCCTGGAATATTCAGTGCCTTATGGTATACTTCTGGTGCTGGGTACTGCACTGAGTATGCAATATTCTTTTGACAGCTTGAATTTTCTAGTTCTCCAGACCACTGTTGGCATCATTCTGATTTTATTTGATTCAGTTTCTTAGATATTCCTCCTAAATTTATGGAGCAGTCTTGCCACTTCTTCAACAGAACCCTTACAGCTGCTTGTGTGAGCCACTGCTCTTATTGGACGGATTTCTTTAAACTATGTGTCGAACTTAAGACAGTTGCTCCTTTGCCACAGGACTGAGAAACACCAAAAGAGGTCTTTCCTTCTTCTGGTCAGTGTAGTTTGGTATGGATTTGGGCCAAACTGGAAAGTGAGTCACATGCACAGATATATGTCTAGGCTACAACTGTGTCCCTGGCCAGTTTCCAGACATGCATCTTTCATGAAATATGCTGCTACGATAGCCTGCTTAATACTTTCTTGTTTGGTTGGTTTTAGTTGCTTTCAAAAATATCCATTCTCATTAGTTAACATTTTAGAAGGACAAATTCCTTTTCAAGGGCAAATGCTCAATCCCAACACTTTGAAAGACTTGTTAAAGGATAGTCAAAGAATTCCTTGTACATTACTGTAGGGCAACACGCCTAGCTACTAAGGCCACTAACAGTACAATCCTAAACAGAGTTCTACCCTTCTATATCCATTAACTTTAGTGGACTCAGAAAGATGGAACTGTAAGGCACTTTGAGGCTCTTAGAGCTATATGATGACAACTACTTTCAATATAAGAAGAGACTAAAGGTTAACATTGTTTGGATTCAAAAAGAGATGGGTAAGTTCAGAAGTGAGAAAGAAAGAGTCAGAGGAACCTCCAAAGGACCTCGAGAGTCAAGAAAGGAATTATGCCAAAATTTGAAAAAACTGTTGTACCCCCTTTACATAAAACCAGAAAACATGTCAGCTCAGGGGAAATGTGGAAAGCAGGATTGGGTTGACTGTTTCTTCCTTCCACCTCCAAGCAGTATGAAGAGCCAAGGAATGACTGGCAGTGGAAGTGAAGGCAATGGAGTGTGAGCTCTCCCTCCACATATTAAGCCTCAGTGGTTTCCAGCCATGTGAAAAGGTGCTATAGAGGTATTCAAATTTGCAACTGGTTTTATTTTTAAAAGGTAAGATGTCAGGCTCCTCAGTCACACTCTCATCTGAGGGGAACAGGTGGCCTCAGTACTGCACAAAGTTCTCCACCTGCACCATGAAGAAGGCCAATCTCTCTGGGGTGCCTCTTTCAGCTTGTTCTCCCATGGGGGGGCTCCAGGTGGTCCCGGCTCAGGGGCCTGATGGTACTCCCCTTGTACCACCTGAGCAACCATCCTCAGGATGTCCAGCAATATCTCCTCCAGCATGCGTGTCACCTTGGCTTGGGAAAGCTCCAGTCGGGCAAGCTGTTCTTCCCAGGCCCTGTCCTCAGCCCCATCTCAGCAAGGGGGCCCCTGTGAGGGCTGCTGATCGTTCTGGTCCCCCCCCCGGGGGGAGCCAGAGTCAACATCCACGATTCTTGGGTTTTGGCTCTGAACCATCCCCATTGTCTGGATCGGAACAAATCTCCAAACAGCTCGGGAACCATCCCTCCCACAGCACTCGTCAACATCGCAGGTGTCAAAGGAACTGAAGTCAGGGGGGGTGTACCAGGGGTACAGGAGCAGATGCTGGAGTAGTGGTGGTGGGTACCAGGACGTCAGTAGTTACTGGTATCAAGGGCTCCTGTTCTCTGCTCATCTTCGGAAGAGATGTGGGTAGAGGCAATGAGAGATTCCTGTCGATCTGTCAGGCTCCTTAGTCAAAACTCTCTCAACAACATTCCTTCAGAAGTTTCAGTTTATTCAGAGCTGGTACCAAGGACTTCATGAACTCTTATGTCAGGAATGACAGGCAAAGATACAGGAACAACAGATATACTCCCTTCATACATGACCCCCTGATACCTTAAGGCCAATAAGCAAGCACCTGAAAGCGTGGGCAAAAATAATGGTTACATTCTTAGCTGAAAGCTAGGAATGGGCAGAGTAGAGTTTCAAGGACACTTTACAGATAACACATGGTGGCTTCCCAGGAAGGGAGGGGGAGGGAGGAGAAGAACCTACCCCCACATTCCAACCCATGGCAGCATTAGCTGACATAAGAATCAAATAGAAGAAGAAGAAGAGGAGTTTGGATTTATACCCCGCCCTTCACTGCCCAAAGGCATCTCAGAGCGGCTTACAAACTCCTTTCCCTTCCCCTCCCCACAACAGACACCCTGTGAGGTAGGTGGGGCTGAGAGAACTCTAACACAAACTGTCCTGGAGAGAACAGCTGTGCCAGAGCTTGTGACTGACCCAAGGTCACATCAGCAGGTGCAAGTGGAGGAGTGGGGAATCAAACCCGGTTCTCCCAGATAAGAGTCCGCACACTTAACCACTACACCAAACTGGCTCTCTATAAATAGTTATTATATTAATACTAAATTGTACTACATGAAGAATTCATCATGCTACACCCTTCTAAGTCCACTGAAGTCAATCAGTTTGGGATTCCAGCATTGGTTTAAATTGCCATTCTGTTTAACTGAGTAAAAGCCTTTATTTTATTTTTAATTTCCTCTTCACTTAGTTGAAATAAGTTTTACAAATCTGTTAGATAATAGCGAAGTGTTTATACATATAGCAAACAACGTTACAGCTGATGTTATGAAAGCAAAGACTTTAAAATGTCAACATGATAAAGCTGAGTGATTCCTTAAAGTCAACAGGCTGACTGTTTTAATGATGATGATGTACAGGAAGTCTATCTTCCTCCTATTGTTAATCAACAGTATAATAATTCTGGTACTTGATTCAAAATTAGATTTGATAGACTAAGCACTGTCAAATCATACCATTTTATTTTATATAACTTCATCCATGCTGATGGCCCTGAAAAGACACAGGGGCATATTTGGAATCAAAAGAGGTGACACTGTGATTTGAATATTTTGCTATTCTTCTGACAACAAGAGGTGGTTAATAAGTTACAGTGCAAGCCTAAACAGATACACCCTTCTAAGTCCACTGATGTCAATAGGCTTAGACAGGTATTACTCCACTTAGAATTGCCCTGTTATTGTATCCAAAGCCTATTCAAGTGTCAAAGATTTCATTATAGATCCAGAGGAGTTAGCCATGTTAGTCTGTTGCTGCAAAATACTAAAAAGCCCAATAGCACCTTTAAGCCTAACAAACTTTATTGTAGCATAAGCTTTCGAGAAACACAGCTCTCTTCATCAGATGTATGAAAGGTATGAAGAAACTGGCTAGAGATATATAGGTGGTAAGGGAGCAGGGAGAGAATGCAGAAAGTGCCACATAAATGCCAAGCAGTTGCAAAAGTCATACCTCAAGCTACTACCCAAAACATTCTACTCGGTCGATTGCCTATAGCCAAGCTTTATGTTACAATCATATCTGCTCCAGTCCTCTTGATCGGGACTCTCACTTATGGGATTTACAACAAGCATTTTTGGGACTACAGTGCCCACCAAATGAGATGAGAAAACAAATTGTCAGGGCCAGACTAGTACCTAAAAACATCCTGCTCCAGGACAAACAAAAAAGAACCGACAACAGAACACCACTGGGTGTCACCTATAGTTCCCAGCTCAAACCAGTCCAATGTATCATCAGTGATCTACAGCCCATCCTAGAAAATGATGCTTCTCTCTCTCACAAGCCTTGGGTGGAAGACCTCTCCTTGCCTACAGACAGCCCCCCAACCTGAAACAACTTCTCACTAATAACCATGAACCAACTCAACCCTGCAGAGTCTGTCCAGTGCCCACTCTTGTGGGCTCACCTCCCTCCCAGTCCCTTCTCACCAACAAGCCAGCAACTCCCACTTGTCCGGGGGGGCACTTCCTCCTCAGTGCTCCAAGTGCCTGCAGCCACCGACAAGCACTTCTTCTGTGGGTACTTCTCTCCCCCTCCCTTTCTTCCACTGCCAAGTCTGTGCAAGAACCAGGCACTGCCCTTGGCTGGCTGGCAGCTGGGAGCAGTTCCTCTTTAGTGCTTCTTGAGCTGCAGCCACCAACAAGCACCACTTCCATGGGTGCCTTTCTTCCCCTCCCTTTCTTCCTCTGCTAAGTCTGGATGAGAGGCAGGCACTGCCCTTGCCTGGCTGGGGGCCAGGCACAATTCCTCTTCGGAGCTTCCAGCGCCTGCAGCCACTGACTAGCACCTCCTCTTCCATAGGTGCCTCTTTCTGCCTCCCTTTCTTTCTCTGCTAAGCCTGGACAGGAGCTCAGCACTGCTCTAGGCTGGCTGGGGGAAGCTGCTGTTCTGCACTGAGCATAGTGAAGAGTGCCTTTCCCTTGCACCTACCAACAGTGTACTCCTCTGAGCAAATGTTTTAAAAGGCTCCAGATTTTGATGCAATAATTCAGAGTAAGAGGTGTTGGTTATCAAAGAATGTTAAATAAAGGAAATACTGTAAGAGTGTCAATGTTTTAAGCATGCTTGTATTTTGCGTAAAAATAATATCGTTAATTGGGTTTGCCTGTGTCCATTATAACATTGATCTCTCCAGTATCTGGCGTTACATTTTATGCTACACAGGGCCCGGCCCAACAAAGTGTCATTTATGTCAGATCTGGACCACATGACAAATTAGTTGGATGCCCTTGCGTAGTGCATTTAAGGCTAACTAATTTATTGTGGAAGTGGGTCCTAGACGAGGTCAAACATAAAACTCTCCCTGGAAGCTAAAACAGCTAAATTGAGGTTATCATATTTTGGTCATATTATGAGAAGACAAGAGCCACTGGACAAGACAAAAATGCTAGGAAAAGTTGAAGGCAGAAGGAAAAGAGGAAGACCCAACATAAAATGACTTAACTCAATAAAAGAAGCCATGACCCTCAGTTTGCAAGACCTGAGAATAGCTACTAACAACAGGACATTTTGGAGAATGTTAATTCATAGGGTTGCCAAGCTGGAAGCAACTTAGTGGCACTTAACACATACACACAATTTATTGTGGCACACAAAACATGTGACATACACAAACATCACATGGGTATACACATGCTACTGCCAAATTTCATTGGAAGTGGAACCGGAACTGAATGTGTAGATTTCACCAATATAGAATACTGCTCAAAAAATACTAGTACTTATTGAAACCAACTGTTCTTCCAGAAAACCAGCAGCGAATTAAAAGAGTGTTTCAGTAGTTTTATACTTTGTGGGCAATGTTAGAGTACCCTCATTCTCATGATATTTAAATATTATGCTGATGAGTGATTAGACTCAATATGTGATATTTAGTCAAGGTAGCTTATTTACATGTGTACAGATTAAGGTTCTGTAAAGGAATGACAAAAACATTGTGACAAAGACCACATTCTGATTGCAAAAGTATAAGATATGGCAACAATATTCCTGATAGTCTGCAATCATATCAACAAACCCAAAAATAGAAAATTGCAACTTGGACAGTGGTTGACACTTCAAGGAACTGCATAAAAATACCAACATCATATCATCTACATAAATCAGATCTGATACAGGGAAGTAATAAATAAAATAGGAGAAAAACAATGAAGATCAAAAAATAAATCAGAGGACTTGATTAAATTCAAATCATGTAGCTGGAATGCTTAAGAAGTAATGTGATATAGCTATTGCTTTGTGCCTGATATTCAGATTTCTTTATATACACAATAAACCAAGGAATTGCTTTTATCAGCTATGTAGACAAACATGGAAACTGGTTTCAAAGGTCACATTCAAATATTAATGGGCTATTAAACAGATATCTGAAAAGACAATGTGTTACAGACATAATTTTAAAAATGAGTGATTTACCATTGAATGGCCAAATGAGAAACAAATTAATTCACAACATTTTTTTCTCCATGATTTGTAGTGAAGCCATGTAAGCTTCCATCTGTCTTTGTCCCCAAATCCTTATTCTAATTCCAGACTTTTTTTTTTCTGTGCGGATACCTATTCCCTCCAACAGGGGCCTCCCTCTCCCCCAACAGCTTTTCCTACATAGTCAGTAGACTTCCTGGGTTTGTAGAAAAATCCAAACAGTGAGGAAATCCCTTCAGGGACGGTTGAATTCCCCCAAAATGCCTTTTGAAATGGCCTCTGCAGGGACCTGACTCCAGGCATCAACGGTGAGAGATTAGAACGTTGGGGGGGGGGGAGGAGAGGCTTCTGACTGGCTCTGTCAGTCAAGGGTGGGGGGAAGGGCCCTTTCTTTCCCGGCCTCTTTCGGCCTTGGAGGGAGGGAGGGGGAGGGAGGGAGCCTTGGGGCCAGGCTGGGGGATTCCTAGAGGTTTTGGGGTGGAGTGCAAGGAGGGCAGGATTTGGGGAAGGGAGGGGCCTCAGCTGGGTATCATGCCACAGAATCCACCCTCCAAAGCAGCCATTTTCTCCAGGGAGACAGATCTCTGTTGTTCACATATCTCTGGAGTTCACTCTCCAGGCCCCACTTGGAGGTTGCCAACCCTAGGCCTGGCAGCAGTATAGGGTTGCCAGGTCCCCCCACGGGCACTGGCAGGGGATGGGGGTAGTGGGGTTGCCAGCTCCAGGTCTGGAAACTCCTGGAGATTTGGGGATGGAGTCTGGGGAGGACAGGGACCTCAGTGGGGTACAATGCCCTAGAGTCCACCCTCCAAAGCATCCATTTTCTCCAGGGGAAGTTATCTCAGTAGTCTGGAGCTGAGCCGTAATTCCAGGGGATCCCCAGATCCCACCTGGAGGCTGGCATCCCTAGGCAGCACCCTCTGGGTGACTTGATACCACCTAATTTGCATGACTCAACTTGGCCTGGCTGCTTGCTGCTGTTCAGCAGCCAACCTATGAAAGCCAGCAGTGATGCAGCAGTTAGAGCCTCAGAGTAGGGTCTGCAAGACCCAGGTTCAGATCCCCATATTGCGTTGGAAGCTGACTGGGTGATTTTGGACCAGTCACATACTTTCAGCCTAACCAACCTCACAGGGTTGTTGTGCAGATAAAAAGGAGGTGAGAATCATGTAAGCTGCTTTGGTCCCCACTGTGGAGAAAGACTATAATTTTCCTTGGTAGAAGCTGTGGGGGAGGGGGTGGAGACAAAAAGCTGAAGACAGATAAAGGCAGATAAAGGTTAAGTTGGCTGTTGGGTGGGAAGGAAATAGGGTTGCCAACTCTGGATTGGGAAACTCCTGGACATTTAAGGGGTGGATCCTGGGGATGGTGGGGTTTGAGGAGGGGAGGAACTTCAGACCAGTATAATGCCATAGACTCCACCCTTCAAACCAGCCATTTCCTCCATGAGAACTACCATTGCCAGCCTCTGGGTGAGGGCTGGAGATCACCCAGAATTACAACTGTTGTCCGGGTGACAGAGATCAGTTCCCCTGGATAAAATGGCTGCTTTGGAGAGTTGAGTCTATGGCTCCACCCCCAGAAGGGAGAAAGAGTGTGAGATAGGTAAGGGTAGAGGGGAGGAAGCAAAGGTGTGAGGAATGGGATGACCATCCCACAAGTTTCTTGCGGGTCTCCACTTGTAAAATCTATTCAGGTCAAGTCAGTGGAAAACACCTACACTCCTGGAAGTGAAGATCAAGGATTAAGAACTGTCAAGTAGAGCACTCACAACAGCTCTGCAGATGAAAAATGGTTGAAGCTACTCTGCTGATTTCCAGCCCTGACATCATCACCTGTACTCTCACCTCTCTTTCCAAGGCCATTCACACAGCAGCTAAAGGACTTTACATTTGCACTTAGCTTAGGACACTATGGCATGCTGCGGGGGGAGCAATTTTTGTGCAAGAGCAGTGACCTCTGCCTTCAGTATGTTTTCCTATCTTGGCAGAACACCCCAACCCTTACCCTAGCCATCTGTAAAGAGTTACCAAGCTTGGAAATGCAATAACTGATAGCTGTACAGTTCACTGGAGTCATACAGGTCTATGGAGTTATTATGACCATTGTAACCACAATAATTGTATGACTAAACAATTTCGGCCTTTTTAAAAAAAATTCTGCCCCATTTCTTAGCTGAAAAGACCTATACAATAGTAATACATGCCAGTTGATGAAATGTGTTTCTTTACCCACTGGCACCTTGCTATATAATGTTACCTATTCTTGCAGCATCAACTTATTACTTACGCCACTGACCTACTGTTCCTCCAGCCTTATCCTCTTACTTCCCCCTCCCATCTTACTATTACCCAAAAAATTGCATGGTAATTCTTTAAAAAAAAAAAAACTGGAGTAGAAGAGAAAATAGGAGCAATCAAAACTGATAATAACCCTAGTTCAAATTCCTTCCACATTTCATTCAATCCATGAAACAAATTAAAAAAAACAAGATTCAGTTGCAGAGAATGATGAGCAATAGCACACCCCTTCAGCTGCAGTTCTTTTTCCACATGCGTCCATGCATACTAATATCCTAAAATGTGCTGCTTGGAGCTGAAGACAATTATGGGTAGACTGTGAGGCATTTGTAAGATGTCAGTAATACCAGAGCAAACACCATGACACTCAAATACAAAATGTACATTTCAGCACATCAAATATTTAGTCACATGAACTGCAGATGTCCGGGGGGTTGGGGGGGTGGAATGTATCACAAACCTCAAACTAGGCTATTTCCTGAACACTTCTAATCAGTTCAACTCATGACAGATTAAAACAGTAACACATTCCTAAGGGCATCACAAAGGAAGTTTTTCTTTTCATGAGACTATAGAAACACAAAATTGTGTACACCTAGGAGTAAGGTCAATTGCAGGAAGAAATACAACAACCTCTAGAAGCTCCAGGTGAGTGTCCCAGCTGTGGCTGGTGGCACAGTGGAGGGAAGGAGAACATAGAGGGAGGCAAGCTATGTTTATTTCCTTCTGCAGGGTTGTCTCAAGTGGGTAGTATGGGAGGAAAGCCACATGGTAACAGGTATGGTTCCCTCCACCCCTGACTTATGTTGATTTGGGGCTATGCAGTGACCCAAGGTAGAAAACCACTTCCTCCTATGCCATATTTTCTGGGTTCCAATGGTCTGGAAAGAGGGTCTGTAGCCAAACCTGTAGATTTGAGGGGTACAGCATGACGAGAGCAGGGTTTGGGGTGGGGAGGGACCTCAGCAGGGTATAATGCCAAAGAGTCCACTGCCCAAAGCAGCCATTTTCTCCAGGAGAACTGATCTTGATCATCTGGAGATCAGCTGTAATAGATGGGAAATTTTCTGTAGGGGAAATTATGTGCTGTGGCTGGGGAACATGATGGGTGCGTTTAGACAGCGTGCTGGAGCGGTTTAAACTGCTCTGGCACGATGCGTTTTTTTTTTAAACTGGAAAATCGCGATCACACTCACCTCCTCCTTCCCTCCTTCGGAGCTCCCTGCCGTCCTCCTGCAGGTGGGGGGGGTTCCCCTCTCCTTTGAGCATGCGCACAGGCAGCCCTCTCCCGAACAGGAAGTTTGGCGCGTGCGCAGAAGAGCGATCTTAACTGGTCCCTTTAAAGTTTAAATGAAGACTCCTTTTACATTGTCTCCCCGAAAATGGCCTCCCCGAGATCCCGGACTTGTCTAAATGCCTAAATTAGGCACCAGTGAAGCTTTTTTTCATTTAACTTAGGAGCGGAGCTCCACTCAAGCACACACCGCTAAGGGGGGAAAAAAATGGCGGACTAAAACCGGAAGCTGGAGGCAGCTTCCCAGAGGGGAGGGGGGTTGAAGCACCCGGAAGTGGCTGGATGGAGCGATCAGACAGGGAAAAGTGCGGCTTGAAACGGAGAATCATGGAAAACACCACTTGGTTTCAAAGGGGGTTTGCTCCAGAAAGCGACGGCTGGGGACAGTAGGCAGATGTTGGGCGTGTGAACATGCAGGTAAAAGCCGTTTCTGAGCCGTGCCGAAAACGGCTCAAACGGCGCGTCTGAACGCACCTGATGATTTCTGGGAGATCTCCAGGCCCCACCGGGAGATTGGCAACCAGTGGACATTTAGGGGAAGATTGGCAGGTGTATTTTACCTCAGGACATATTTAATGACTCCTAACATCAATAGCAAACTGTTTACAATATTGGAGGTGAGGGCCAATCAGGCCATATATGCAAATGACCTCTGTGTTCTGACTGGCTATGGGGGAAGGGGATGACATGCAGAATGGAGTGAGGGCCAATCAGCCTGCATATGCAAATAACCTTGAAAGGCTGGCCCAGTCAGGCAGAAGGTGCGTCATAGTGAACACAGCTAGCCTCTTACATATATCTAGACTAGGAATAAGGCCCGTTGTGGAAATAAATACAATGAACTCTAGAAAGAGGCTCTGGGAGAGTGCCAAGGCCTTAGCCACTCAGTGTCAATGTGCTGTGGCGACCTCAACAGGGTATAATGACACAAAATCCACCATTCTCTCCAGAGGAACCCATCTCAGCTACCTGAAGAGCAGTTGTAATTTTGAGTGATCTCCAGCCCTCAACTGGAGACAATGCCCTAGAGTCCACCCTCCAACTGGAGACTGGCAACAATTGCTACCCAGGCTGTGCAGATGGAGGCAGCCACACCAGGCACTGGGCAATACTGTTGCAGCCACCTCTCAGGAAAGCGCTTGGCGGGTGAAAAGTGTGGTGGTGGCGGCGGCAGCAGCTGTAGGCATGCCTGAGGCCCCGGCAACAGCAGGAGGAGAAATTTCAGCCCATCTTGCCCCCCCATACTCCAGCAGCCGCGGAGTCGCTGTGGCCAGGCAGACAGTGAGTAAATGGTGGGGGAGGGCTGACCGGATCATGCTGCCTCTTGCACACACATCCCCTGCCGGTGGACACCAGGCTACACTGGAGTGGGCACCTCTCAGGGCAGGCGCTGGGTGGTTGGAACCTTTGGCGTCGGCAGCAGCAGCAGCCAGACTGGCTCAGGCCCCGGCAGCAGCAAGGCTGCACCTGTGCCAGTTACCCCCCCCCACGGCCTCTCTCCCTCCTCCTCCTCCTCCTTCATTTGAGCACCATGGCCCCATAAGCTCCAGTGACCCACCAGGTGGTTGGCGGTGATAGGGCTCTCGGCAGCAGTGGGGGGTCTGAACCAGTTCAAGGCAGAGTCTCTGTCTTCTGAGGGGACCGGCCACAGCAGCAGGGCTCAAGTGTCCGTGTTCTGAGGGCTGCGGACGCACCCTGAGGCAAATTTTCGCGGGTGCTGCTTCTGGGGTGGGACTTAGGTGACGCAGCCAATGGATAGGGGAAGCTGGGGAAGCTTCTGAATGACAGGGCAGGGAGCAAACTGATTTTGCCACGCATCAAATCTTCCCACCCCAACTGGCTTTTATATAATAAGGAAGGATTACTTACAGATTTGCTGTTAAATAGCCCAAACCATGAAGTTCACCATTAGCTTTAAATACCTGCAATGCATCCCTGGCCTTGCCTGTGGAGACTAGCTTACCTAAGCTTTTCTGTATTTTTATGACTGACAGCAGAATGGGTGAACAGACGTCATTGAAAAACATTGTTTGAGGTGATATGAAAGCTCAAAGTTTATTCTCAGATGCAGGTTGCTATTTGATACTGCAATTATCAGGTGATGGGGATACATAGGGCTCATTTCCTGCAGGAGCGCACAGGAGCGCAGCTCCAGCAGTAAGAAGCCCAGGGGGCACACACTTGCTGCAAGCCCTGCCCCCTGCTCCCAGCAGCTGCCATGAGCTGGCCCTCGAGCTGCTCCGCCACTGCCTGGTTCGTGGCACCCAGCCCACCCAGGCTCTGCCCATCCTCATGCCAGCCCTGGTGTGGCGCCTCTGCAAGGTGAGCCCCGTAGACTCCTGCAAGGCCTGCAAGGAGCTCCACCCTGGCCTCCTGTGCCTACTCAGCCTCCTCCTGTGCCTCTGCCCTGCCACTGCCCTGGTCCCCTACCTGCTCGAGGCCATGCACATCCTCTCTGCCGCCCTCCTCGACCCATGAGCAGTCATGCACTTTCCTGCACTTGCCGGTCATCCAAAAGAGTCCAGTAGCACTTTTAAGACCAAGGTTTATTCAGGTACAAGCTCTCACTCCTCTGTGAGGGCAGATCTGCACATTCCCCCCATAGCTAGCAATCCAAAAGAGTCCAGTGGCACCTTTAAGACCAAGGTTTATTCAGGTACAAGCTCTCCCTCCTCTGTGAGGGCAGATCTGCTAGCAATCCAAAAGAGTCCTGTGGCACCTTTAAGACCAAGGTTTATTTAGGTATAAGTTCTCCCTTCCTCTGTGAGGGCAGATCTGCGAGCTTCCCCCGCATAGCTAGCAATCCAAAACAGTCCAGTGGAGCCTGACCAGTGGGTGTTGCCTTCTGACACACTTCCGGTGATGTCAGCGGGTGTGGCATATGCAAATAAGTGATGCTAACGGTTATGCTAATGAGCTCCTGCACCTCTTTTTCTATGAAATGACCCCTGAGCATACATATAGAAGCCAGTGCTTTGCTTCAAACAAGGACAAGCATTATGGGGTCTCACATTTTTCCAAGACAAAATTATCTGAATAGTTTTTATCAGGGCAGACTGGGAAGGGGAAAAGAACTCTGGAAAAGGGCCCTATCCCCAAGCCTCCCTCACCCCCACTCCATCCAGAAAGGGAGGGAGAGCCCAGAACAGGATGTGCAGGGCTAAGCCATGGGGCTGGGTAGGGTAAAGCTCAGCCTGGCCCCTCCCTTACCAGGCCAGCCAGATATCTCTCATACATCCAATCCATTTTGCAGCAGCTACACTGGTTCCCAATTGGTTTCTGTGTCAATTCAAGGTGTTGGCATTAACCTTTAAAACCCTACACTGTCTGGGACCATCATACCTAAAGAACAACCTTTCCTGTTATGACCCCCCATGGATGGTGTCTTTGTTCAGCCAGACATGGTCTTTGGTGGTGTCTGACCTTTGATTTGCCCATTTGAGTGCAATAAGGAAGAGGGCCTTTTCCATTGTGGCCCCGACCTGGTGTAATGCTCTGTCTCTGTAATACCCTGAAGGACCTGTCTGCATTCCATAAGGACACATAAGACAGAGTTTTTCCACCAGACATTCCAATAATGTAATTCTGGTGGACTCTCCTAATAACAAAAGCTGTGTGTTGAGTTTTAACTGAGGCAGGATAAAAATCTAAATAAATAAACAAACAATGCTGAAGTGAAGCCAGGCATGACCCTCATTGTGGCAAGGCTGGGTGGAGGCCATGGTAAGAGCACTGACAGACAGGCATGGTGAAGGACTGGCCATTTGTGTCTTTCGTTGTGCTGGGCCAGACAAGTCTGAGCCAAGCACCTTCAGCTCAGAGATGGGGACTCACATGCATTCCTCTCTTTGAGCTGGGGTAGCCTCAGCAGGTGAGATAGCTTTCAGTCTGGAGCAGCTGCAGTAGGGTGTAGCCTCCCTAGATTATCAGCCAACCAGGACTTTTCCTGGTGGCCTTACTGTCCAATTGTCCTGTTATTCCAAAGTCAAAACTCTGTATACTTAATAGAGTAAGTTCTAAGGATGATTAATAAGTGTCACTGGCTCCTTTGTTTTCTTAAGGACTTATTACACATGTAGCAGTCCTTCCCCCCCCCCCCAAAAAAAAAAACATGTATACACATGCACACCCTGCTACACCTTTGCCACCAATGATTTTACATTAGATCTGGACCGGTAGTTTTCCTTTGCTGTTTTTCCCCCTGTATTTGATAATCCCTTCAACCAAGCTCATAAAAAGAAGAGAAGTGCATAAACAAAGCTGCATTCAAATCATGCCAAACTGACAGTTCTTTATTTTAGTTATAAACCACCATCTCAAACAAAGCGTTTCTGAAATAGTCATCATAGTTCACAACTCTCCCAATAAAACAAGATTTACTATACTCAACAAAATCATTTGACTATCAACTACTACAGCCTGCTTCTATCAATTCAAGCCATGATGATTATTTAATATAGCTCTGTTTCTGCATCATTCTTAATGGCCACAGAGGCAGTATGAATGCTGTGAATGTTTTTGATGAGGTGCCTACACAAACAGCGCTCAATAAGGAAGCGTGACACAGCAGGCATGCAAGCTGTAAGAGTGAATCCCACTTCACTAGCCATCAAGAGCCATGCTGTCTCACAAGTTCCCTCCCAGAGTGATGCACGGCCTTCCCTCATTAGATAGATGGATGAGAGACACCCCCCCCCAAAATCAGGGCTAAAAGAGTATTCATGGTATCTAAGGGAGAGTGATACTGGTATTAGCAGCTGAGAAGTTTCTGGAAAGATATTTGCTTCCAGTTACATATCTGCTAGTTGCAATGGAATCAACAAGACAATATTCTAATGAAATCATGTGCCAAAATTAAAGGACACTAGTATTCATTTGTCATGTCAGTGATACCTTCTCTTTGCCAGCTTCCATGTATTACTTTGGTGTACATGACATGACATCTGACACAAAGCAATTTTTAAAAATTAAAAGCATGCTTGGAGGTGGCCCCTTTAAAAAAAGACATAGCCTAAGCGATTTATCAGGGCTATGGTACTAATATTATGCTACTTGGCCACCTGCTTTATGAACCATGAGAAAACAAACTTCTTCCCATATCACTTTTATTGTAATGAGATTTTAAAAAATTAATTAATTACTAAAAAATTGTCACTTTCTACTGATTTCTTTTCTGAGATCAACTGCAAGCAGAATTGCAACTGCTATTCCATGCAGCACTTAATGTAGTACTATATTCCATACAAATATCCAGCAACATTCAGCCAAGTCTTCTAAAAAATCAGTGTATTATCAATTGGGGGGAAGCATAGTTTTATTCGAAGGTTAATAAATTTACCTGTGAAGAGAGAAAAAGTGGTTAATTTTGCATGAGGAAGACTAATGATTTGGGGGATTGTTAATCCCATGGGACAAAAGAAATCTCCCCTCTTCCAGAGTTATTTGTTCTGCAGGCTGTTCCTGCTGTGCACCTTTCTCTCTTTATGTGATACACTGTGATCTACATTGTAGAGGTTCCATAGCGTGTCTATTGGGCTTTTGCGACTGTATTATCAGATTGGGTCTGACCCAGACCAAGCTGCTTTTGATCTCTTCCTCTCTGTCCTCTGGTTAATAAACAGTTCTGAGATACAGAGCCTGTAAAAATTGTACTACTGAACAAAGTCTTTGTGGGGTTGTTTATTGGAGGCAGAGCTACATTACATTCTATTTCATATTGTCTTGCAAAAACTTTTCCAAAGAAACAGCAAGATCAGTGGGTTCCAGTTTTAATGACTCACCAGTTAACTGACTTTTCTATAGTTCCAAAATTAGTTTTGTGAGTTTTAGTTCAAAGTCCTCCTCAAGATAATTTTTTACTGAAAAAAGAAACTGGATTAAAGAAAAATTCAAGTTTGCTTCATAAAAACAAAATATAATGTACTTTTGTAACAGACAGCACTTTTAAAAGCTTAGAAGCGCTGTGTAAATAGATAAAGGACTGTGGAGGGTTAATTCTTCACAGAGCCAGAGAGCCTTGAGTGGCAGGTTGTTCCAAGCAATCTGATTGGTTAGCATCAGCTGAACAGAGAAAGTCTGGAGAGAGCTGAATGCTGAAGAGAGATTCAGTCAGATTTCTGCCTTGACTGGGTTGAGTACTTATAATCTGATTTCAGCCCTAGCTGACAGTTTTGGAATTCAGCCTTAGCTGAGAGCAGTTTAACAAAGACAGGAGAGGATATAAAAAAGTGGAATACGTTGAATCTATCATTATTGGGTAGAATTTCGGTAGTCAAGATGAATATTTTATTTATTTATTTCAGATGATTCCGATTATAAAAGATTGTAAAGTGCTGAATTTATGGCAGAAGGAAATCTCAAAATTTGTCTGGTTGGGAAGGAAACCAAGGATCAAAATGAAGATTCTATGTGACGCAAAGGAAAGGGGAGGATTTCAACTCCCCAGTCTTAGACTGTACCGCGATGCGGTGTGTCTGTCTTGGCTTGAACAATGGATTAATTTGGACAATAGAAAAATGTTAGCGTTGGAAGGTCATGACCGTAAGTTTGGATGGCATGCCTATTTATGGTATGAGAAATCCAAAGTGGACAATTTTTTTAAACACCACTTTATAAGAAGATCACTGTTTATTACTTGGATGAGATATAAAAGATTTTTTTTTTAAGCAAGACCATTATGGATAGTTCCGGCAGAGGTAATTAAACCACTTTCAAGGCACAAAGGAGAAGATTGGATACCTTATAGAGACATTTTGAAGGTAGAGGGGAGCAGTTTCGTGATGAAAGCTAGAGAGGAACTGGAATTTGAATATGACTGGTTAAATTACAGACAGATTTATGACTTATTTAAGGCGGATAAAATGAGGTATGGCTTCAGGAAGGAAAATAATGAAATTGAAACTGTATGGGCAGAAAAAGGTAAAAAAGTGATTTCAAAAATTTATAAGGTTTTATTAAAATGGTATACAGAGGATGAGACTGTAAAAGAACAGATGGTGAAATGGGCCATAAATATAAACAGAGAAACAGATATGTCATCATGGGAGTGTCTGTGGAAAAAATCAATTAAAATTTCAACATGTGTTAATGTAAAAGAAAATTGTTATAAAATGATGTATAGATGGTATATGACACCAAAAAAATTGCTAATATGAATGAGAACATGTCTAACAAATGTTGGAAGTATAAAAAAAAGGAAGGCTCATTTTATCATATGTGGTGGACTTGTGATAAAGCGGTAGCTTATTGGACAGAGATCCATAATGAAATTCAGTAGATCCTGAAGTGTACCTTGAAAAAAGAACCAGAAATGTTACTTTTAGGTCTTAAAATGGAAGAATTTAATGTGACATAGAGAACATTGTTATGATATTTGATTACAACCGCAAGAATGACATTTGCTCAATTTTGGAAGCAAGAAAAGATACCGGAAAAATGGGACTGGATAAAGAAGATGCTTTTTAATGGTAAAGAAAAAGGTAAAGGTTCCCTTGCTCGAAAGCCAGTCGAATCCGACTCTAGGGTTGCGGTGCTCATCTCCGTTTCAAAGCCGAAGAGCCAGCGCTGTCCGAAGACATTTCCGTGGTCATGTGGCCGGCATGACTAAACACCGAGGTGCACTGAACGCTGTTACCTTCCCACTGAAGTGGTACCTATTTATCTACTTGCCATTTCTTGCTTTCAAACTGCTAGGTTGGCAGGAGCTGGAACTAGAGACGGGAGCTCACCCCGTCATGCGGCACTCACGGGTCTTGAACTGCTGAACTACTGACCTTCCACAGCCTGCAGTTCAGCGTCTTAACCACTTGAGCCACCGCAGCTCCTTTTTAATGGTAGAAATGGATAAATTGACAAAGAAGCTTAATGGTAAAGAAGATGAAGAATTTTTAGTGGATTGGAAAGACTTTAAAGACTATTTAGAGCTGAACTGGGATGTAAAAAACAAGTTACTCTGCTTTGATAACTATTAAGATTAAAAGACTTGAAAGTAATGAATAGTAGTTAAAATGTTACCTAAGAATGAGACAGGGAAAATGAATATGTTAGAAATGAAGAATTGAATATTGGATAAGTTTTTATTGTTAGTGAATACTGATTGAAATGATAGCAGGGGTGGAGCATCACTGGAAGCCAGGTAGGTGGGGAGGGAGGGAATATCAGAAAAGGATGTAGCAAAAATATTTGGAAATATGGAACATGTTAATATATTCTATTAATAAAGTTATTTTTTAAAAAAACAAAGACAGGAGAATTGGGAGGAAGTTTGGGAACTAGGCAAAGACTCCCAAGGGGATAGATCTTCTAGGGAGAGAAAAAAAGTTCTCTACCCAGTCAAACAGGGAGTTAGCTCTGAAGAGTACAGAGATCCCTGGTCTGGTGTGGTTAAAAACTGCCTTTAGAAACATTAAGAGACAGTTAAAAATTCAAGATGAAAGAGTGTACCAGCATTCTGGAAACCAAAGGAGTCAGAGAATACTCAAAGAAAGTGTACTAGAGTGTTTGGGGAAAACACTGGAACAAAAGCCTCTCAACCTAAAGATTTAAGCCACTGGGGAAAACTTAAGAAACTCTCATAAGCCTGAAACATAAGAACTGAAGTCTGTGCATATACTGGTTTTACCTCTGAAATGGCACTGTGAGTGCCATTTAAGTTGTTTAAGTTAAAGCGGGCTGATTCTTCCCATAGGTTCCTGGGCTGAGTCAACAGCCAGAGTTTTTCAGCAAAGAAGAAAACACATTACTAGGGCAGCTCAGTCAATAAAAGGAAAGAATAGAGGGAAAATCTTGCCTCTGAGGGAGGGAAGTGGATGGGGCCATCATAATTTTCAGCTGAAAGTTTACATTCATTTAAACAAGGGGGGGGACTAGGAGAAATCCAGTGATTTTTAAACTCTGCAGCTTCTTAAAAAAAAAAGAAATATATCATTATCCCTAAAATTCAGGAGTCAAAATTCATCCTTTCTGTTAAATATGAAATTATAATTATTCAGGATAGCACAGGATAGTCTATGTTTTTGGTAAGTGCAGCCCTTTGCAGAATTACAAACTTAGCCTATCAGAAGTGAACTATTAAAGAACTTAAACTATTTAATTATACTAGGAGGAAAAAAAACAGTAGACAACAGAAGGATAAATGAGGGAGCACTGCTAAAAGGAATGAAATTAAAGAGACCAATACCGCTTTAGAGATATTTTCATTAAAACCACAAGCATTTCAACTTTTCCAGAAGTACAGAGAATGTCATCTGCTACAGGGGTACATTTGGATCTTCCCAAGCTAAAAACTGAAGAGCTGCGGTGGCTCAAGTGGTTAAGACGCTGAACTGCAGGCTGTGGAAGGTCAGTAGTTCAGCAGTTCGAGACCCGGGTGCCGCATGACGGGGTGAGCTCCTGTCTCTAGTTCCAGCTCCTGCCAACCTAGCAGTTTGAAAGCAAGAAATGGCAAGTAGATAAATAGGTACCACTTCGGTGGGAAGGTAACAGCGCTCCGTGCACATTGGTGTTTAGTCATGCCGGCCACATGACCACGGAAATGTCTTCGGACAGCGCTGGCTCTTCGGCTTTGAAACGGAGATGAGCACCGCAACCCTAGAGTCGGATTCGACTGGCTTTCGAGCAAGGGAACCTTTACCTTTACCTTTACCTTTAAGCTGAAAACATACCAGATATATTTCAGTATCCCAAAAGTATCTGGGATTTTTCAGGAAAACTTTGGGGGGGGGGCGGGGAGAGAATACCAAAAAAAAATCACCTCAAAATCCTAGATATATTTGGAACAGGGAAGAAAAGGGGGCAGAACAGCTGTAAGGTGGGGAGATTGCTCCCTGCTTCTCATTGTTTCCCCCACATCTTCTACAGAAAAAATCAGGGGAAGCAACTGAGAGGCTGGGAGACTGCTTCCTGCCTCTCAGCTGTCTTCCCTTTCCCCACTTCTTCTGCAAACCAGTCTGATTTAAAGGGACTCCAAAAAAATGAGGAAAACAGCTGAGAGGCGGGAGTCATATACTCCTGCCACTCAGCTGTATTTTGTGGATTTGCTGCTCCTGGGGTTCCCCCCCACGCACAAAAGAATATGGGATTCCCCCCCAAAATTCTGAATACTTTGCTGCTACTGATACCTGGGATCTTTTTAAAAAAATCCTAGAAATTTTTGTGACCCAAACGAAAAGGGGGGAAGCTGCTCCTGCCTAATCTGCTACACCAGATTCTCAAACATGAAAAGGGTACAAATGTATTTAAACACTAGCACATCACACTTAAGAATGAATCAAATGCAGACCAAAATTTAAAATTTTAGAGGTTTAAAATAAGCTAAATCCAGTGGTTCCCAACCTTTTCAGAATAGAGACCCACAAGTCCAAAATTACTTAGTATGTTGACCCATCCAGGGCTGGCCCAAGGTTTTTTGACAACCTAGGCAAACTGTGACCTTGGCAGCCATCTAGTTCAGCTTCATATTATCTAACCAGATGTTTCTGAGAAACCAACAAATATCACATAAAGGGTGCAGCTTCCTCCACTATTAACTCGAAGTGTGGTATTCCATCATACACAGCTTTTTCATGTGGAGGTTATACTCTCTCCTTTTCCATTACTCTCTCATATCCTACTTAATATTCTAATAAACCCACTCTACTAACCATCATGACATGTTTTACTTCATCCACATGTATATGGTGTGAAAGGGGGGAAATGTCAACTAATGTATGGATAATACTGATTCCAGGGTTAGATCCTGTGGGTCCCAACCCACAGGTTGGGAAACACTGCAATAGACAATGATAGAAATCACAACTATAATAGAGATTACCCTGTTTAGGGTGACTGAAAGCAATAAAATTATCTTACTAGATATCTAGTTATCTATTGAAGTATAAATTTCACTCCATCCAAATGGAAACACAGAAAAAGCTCAAGGTCCTAGCATTACAGCTGCAAGCTTAAGAACACTTTCTTCTGATTGTTTCAAAGCAGCCAGCCAGATGACGGCAGAAAGCCCAGTAGCAATCTCCGGGACTTTCTGGAGGCGAGGCTGAGTGTCATGTAAGTGGAAGTGACATCACACATAGTGGAGCTACTCTCACAACCCCAAAAACCTTTATGGTTATGTGACTGGATACAGCAATAGATCCAGTTGGTCAGCCACGTTGGTCTGAAGCTGTGTTGGTCTGAAGTAGTACAACAAACTTAGAATCCAATGGCACCTTTAAGACCAACAAAGGTTTATTCAAAGTATCAGCTTTCTTGTGCATGCACACAAGAAATTTGGTATTTGATAAAGTGTGCATGCACACGAGCTCATACCTTGAATAAACCTTTGTTGGTCTTAAAGGTGCCATTGGACTCTAAATTTGTTGGATACAGCAATATTACTTTTTGGCACAATTTCTCCTGCTGCTGCTCTAAAAGTAACAAAAATATGCACATCAGCAACTGAGGTGTCTCAATGAGGAGTTTGAATTAATCTGTCAAGGCTAATAACATTATTGTGACAACAGTCTAGGTTCAGCCTCTCCCTAAGAGCAGCCAATGAGAATTGACAGTAAGGCTGCCAGTTCCTACCTGGCTGCTGGCAGGGGCTCCAGGGTCCATCTCGGGATCTTCTGATATATTTTTGTGCATGAACTACAATGACATCACCCAAAAGTGATGTCATCACATTGCCAATGTCAGGGGGTGATGTTCTAGGTTTTGGGCAAAACTCTATGGTTTGAACCCAATTTTACCACAGTTTTGCCCAAAATCTACAGTGTCAACCCCAACATCAGTGACATGATGTCACTTCCTGGTGACGTCACTGCATCGCATTCAGGGACTTTTGTTGGTAGGGTTTGCCCCCACCAGCCAGCTGGCCGGTGGCAGAAAGGGGCCCACAAAATCAGCGGGACCACTGCCCAGACCAGGGGCCTGGCAACCCTAGCTGACGAAATGTTGAGAGAAGGAAACTTGGAAAAAGAGCAGATGAACAACATTTAGGGGTTAGTAGCAGATAAGCTAAAAGCTTAACACTGTGACCTTAGTGTCTAAGGAGAAGAAGCACACACACAATTTAATATTTTGGTCTATGCACATATATTATAGGAATGAATGGTGGCAGCAAGTAATTGGAACAATATAGGAGACTGTGCAATATCTAGTGCAATCTGTTTTTAAATTCCTTGTTTTAATAAACTATTTATTATTGTGTTTTTTTAATGCCAAATGGCCTAATATTATTTGTTATGATCTGCCCTGAGCCTGTTGCAGGGAGGGCGGAATAAAAATTTGAAAAAGAAATAAAATGTTTGAGCCCCAACCCCAATAGCTCTTTGTGAGTGAGGGCTGATTATTAAAGGGAGCTGGGCTACCCTGTCTGTGGATGTCTCTGAGAGTGAGAGAGAGAGGACCTGGGGTGTGAGAAGGTTGTAACTCTCTGTAGATTTTAAAAAAGGCAAGAAGGGTGGTAAGTGTGACATTCTGACCTACTTATAAACCATAATCTGGAGAGGTTGTAAGAGGGTGGAAAGCACTCTGTGTGAGAGGAGAAGGGTAATCACAGTTACCTTCCTCAATCAGTCTAGTTCTCCTTTTTAAAGCAACTATCTTGTTGTGACAATGAATATTCCAAATTAACCATGCAGGGCCCAAGAATCATTTATTTGCACATGGTACAAATTTTAAGATGGGCCTGCCTCTTTTCTCTATATACTAATAGCGACATGTGGCCCCCATCTGCAGATACCTAAATCCATAGATCAGCACCACATGGATGCTAAACAGATTTTCCTGCAAACTTGGGGGACTCCCCAAATTTACAGAAAAATCTTAAATTAAAAAATATATAAAGGGGGGGCAAATCTCCCCCAAAATACAATTGTGTTTTCTGTGCATGCACAGAGAATGCACTTAGGGAGCTGCTCCAGTGGACGCCAGCAGCTGCTTCAGGCTGGCAGCGGATGCTGGCAGCTGCTCCAAGCCTAGTGGCAATGAAAACTGGCAGCTGCTGTGGGCCTGGGCTCAGTGGAGGAGGCCAGCAGCTGTTGGTCCGGGCTCAGGCACAGCAGCCAGTGGGTGCTGAGGGCTTGGGTGTGGTGGCAGCTAAGGATACCGGCAGCCAGGTTCCATAATAGGTGGTGGGGCTGGAGCCTCACCAGGCTCAACAAAGGAGGGGAATATAGGATTCCCCTGCCACAAGTGTCACAATCCCCCACTTGTCCCATCTAACATACACAATATCATGTACCATAAAATAAAAAAATCCACTTCAGTTCTAAAATGTTATGAATAGCATACACACACACAGATACACACACCTAACCGTATGCAATTTGGGTCTCACATACAGGGATTACTATATAATACAAAGGCATTAGGATATTGACAGTTTTATTTTCAATCCCATTATGAATAATTTCCAACATCTTTTTGTCCACTGTCACTGTACACAGAGCTGACATTTTGTGATATTCAAAGAGGAAATTCAGTCAGGCAGATCAATCCAACTGGTGCTTCATCCACACAAGACAAGAGTTGCATCCATTCACTGTGCGATCTTGCACTACAGCAACTATTCATCTCCTGGACAGTCTTGTACAAGCAGAAGAATCCAGTTTTGAATGACAGCTGTAGTGTGTTGGATGTACAATATCCAACCATGTGTTGTAGCAGCCCAGAACTCCTAGCATCTTCATAATGATGGGGATGTAGCACTTTCCCATTGGCTACAAAAACTCAACACCACCTTTAAAACACCTTTATGCCACCTTTTTACGCAAGGTGGCAACAATAAAAACATTAAAACATTTGAACATAAATATAGCTGTTAAAATAATATATAAAATAATTTGGTAAACACACCACATGAAAACGAGGGGGGAACATCAATAACAGTTATTGGGGGTATGCCAAACAAAACAAAAAAGCCTTCACCCACTGGTGAAAGACAACATCTGAGGGAGAAAGATGAACCTTCCTGGGGATGAAGTTCCACAGTTTTGGCACCACAACCATTAAGGCCCTTCTCAGGTTGCCATCAATCTCAAATCAGATGGCCAGGGCACCCAAAGCAGGATTTTCAAAGATGACGACAGTGGACAGGTAGAGAAGGTGGTCCTTAAGGTATGCTGGCCTAAACCACACAGGGCTTTAAAAGTCAACACCAGAACCTTGAATTGGGTGTGGAAACAAACTAGGAGGCAGTTTAGACAGAACAAGACTTGAAATGATATGGTCCCTATGACTCACTTCAGTCAACACTTGCCCAAGCATTCTGTACCAACTGAAGCTTCTGGACAGTCTTTCAAGGGCAACTTCTCAGAGAGCACAGAGTATTACCAGGGCATACGCCACAGTGACTAGACCTTTGTTGCCCAGGAAGGGCTTCAACTGGCAAAAGGCTCTCCTAGCCACCACTGTCACCTGTTTATCAATCAAGAGGCCTGGGTTCAGCAGCATCCACAAGCTACAAACATGCTCCTTTAGGCGGAGTGCAACCCCATCCAGAACAGGACACATCCCATTTCCTGGGTCAGACCACCCCCTCACCTTGCAGCACCTCTGTCAGGATTAAATTTTAGTTTGCTAGTCCTCACCCATTCCCAAACTGCCACCTGTTCACAGTTTCCAGTATCTGTAGGATCTGCTGGAAGCACAAGACACAGCTGATATATTTGTAGCAACTCAGCCCAAATCTCCAGATGACTATTTCCACTGGGTTTACATTTATATAGAAAAGTTTGATACCAACACATTACAGACACTTGTTTTCAAAGCTGTCATAATTTTTTTAATAAACAAGATCATTCACAGTAAGCTTTTAAGTACCATTCTAGAATCTCCTACATGCAATGACAGACATGGAGTCACAAAGGTTTATAATTCTCAACATGTGGAGTTCCCACATGTGAGCAACAGGCCACCTAGCAGTATATGTGATGATCCTATGTGATGATCCTGTGCTGTACTTGTAACTCATTCAAGCACATGATAGGAGTCTGATAAAAAAATATGTTTTCCCCCTAATCAATACCCTCCCTCCCACCCTAGAGAACATGGGAGAGATGCATCTAACTGGTTCTGCAAATATGGTTGCTGTATTCACATGCATAGCCTTGCATGGGACTGTAAAGCCGCTAACATACTTTTGAGTAGATTTGCAAAGTGGGGCTCAATGATACTATAGAGTTCTCACAATTTTAATTATCCCAGGAATACACAAAGTTTATCAGGTTTGCATTCTTACTTTCAGTAAGTGGTTTTGTGAAGCTTAGTTCATTTAAAAGCTTTATAATTTAAGCATCAAAATTAATTTGAATATGTTCCTAGATTTATATTCTAAAATACATTTGTAAGCTATGCCACAGAATCAAAGCTTGCAAAACACGTTTTGAATTAATTTACAAAGCTTGCATAACAATAATGCTGCACACTGTCCAACTTACAGTAGATATCAAAATAGTATAATGTCCATGCCTATGGGTGAGTAGTTCTGGAACCCATTGATAGAAACAGACAGATAAATAACAACTGTATGCTAATATAAAGGATACTTTGCTCAAACTGTAGGAAGAATATAGTGAGGTTACAAAGCCTTCTCAAAGCCCTCAGTTTATGAAAACAAGCACAAAAAGTTTGTATGATTGCGGGAAAGGAATGCAAACGTATTATTTGCTCTAAATTTAAAACTTTTACAGGCTCTCAGACTGTTCCAACATCACTTCAAAAACTAAACTGATTTTCAAGGAGAACTATGTGGGATCAGGCCACAAACTTGCAAAGCAGTAATAGGCTTTACTCTAGATTAGAAGTGGTGCAGTCCTTAATCTTTTCAGACATGGCTGTAATTATCATCTAATGTAATGAATCCTATTCACAGGCCACAGCATGCAACAGAAGGGCTTTTGCACTGCAAAGCTAATTGCAATTGTTAATCATTATAAGTTAATATGCAGATGAAAGACAAAAACACATACATTTGTGAAGGTAATCTCATTTCCAAAACACTTACTGCTACAGTGTACAATATGCACTCAAGAGTCACTTTTCCAACCACCTACAGTTTTACTGGCCAATTGCCACTGGGAGCAAAATGAGCACGATTCTAACCCTTTCAGGCTTGTTTGTTTGTTTGTTTTATTTTTTGCAGCTATTAAGTCCACACTGGTTCTATCATGTTCAGAAAGCTAACACCACCAAACCAGAGACTCTAGCTGAAGCCCGTGGAAGCAAATATACTGCAAGGACCAAAATACTGCTTAGGATCCAGCTCACCCAGAGACACCCTTCATGTTTAAACTAGGGAAAGAAATGGGGAAGAGCCTGCTAGCTGGCTAGCAGCAGATGTATAAAATCTAGCTGGAGTTGTTTTCTCCTTGCTCCATGGGTATTTAATGCCTGGGCAAGATCAGAGGTGCAATAAGAAGGGCTCTTGTTCTTTGGCTCTTAGCTCAAGGATTGCTGTTATGTCTTACTGTAAACCATGCCTATTCTTTCCTATGTTAAGCTTGATTCTAGACAAGGATCGTAAGCTGATACATTCCTATTGGTGGTTTCAATGAAATTCTGTAAATAGACCAATCAAAAGTGTATATATGTTTGTGGAGGGAACAGACTTCATTGGTCTTTATCTCTGTTATTCTATTGGTTTTTAACTTATCTGTGAGCGTGGCTTTGACAGCCTGGATCATTTAAAAAGGGAGCTGTGCTCCACTTGTTGTGTTGTCATTGTATTGGCTGATCGACTTGTTTGCTGTTACGAATAAAGCTGAATCACTTTTGCTGAAATCACTGCCTCTTGTTGAGTTGCCTACTTAACAATTGGCGATGAGGATGGGATGCTAGAGTGGGTAGGCAGCCCCGCTGAACCGAAGGAACAATGACAGATGAAGACACACCGGCTACGCCAGCTAACGCACCACCCGCTGCGGTAGCCACTAGACCAGCTGTGATGGCCATTAACCCTGCGTTTGAGGCATTCAACCCGAACTCTGAAGACTGGGACCCTTACCTGGCGAGGTTTGAATTCCATCTCCAAGCCAATGAAATCACTGACGAGTCACGGAAGAAGGCGACCCTGCTGAGCTCCTGCGGCAAGGCTGTGTTCGATGTCGCCCGGTCCCTGGTCGCTCTGACCAAGCTCAGTGTGGCTTCGTGGGACGACATCACAGGCAAGCTTAAGGGCCACTTCTCGCCTCAGCCACCAAAGATCGAATGTAGGCATGCTTTTTACAAGCACTGTCAAGGGCCTACAGAATCCATCGCAGAGTACATTACAGCCTTGCGAAAGGCTGCCCAGCCGTGTGGGTTCACCAACCTCGAGGAAGCCCTCCTCGATCATCTAGTATGCAGCCTTCGAGACAAACGTTTACAGCAGCGCCTGTTTGCTAGGACAGAGCTGACCTACGCCGTTGTGTATGCTAAGGCTGTCACCGCCGAGACTGCTGAAAGGTCCACACGAGAGGTTCGCCAGCGCCAGGCCCCGAGTGGCAAAGAGTAGTTTGTTCATCAACCAGTGAATCTGAAGGAGAACCAGATGACGTCTGCAAGACACAAGCTGCACGCCCATTGTGGACTCAACCGAGAACTGCAGCACAGCATTCCTGTACCAGATGTGGCAGCAAGCATGAGGGGGACCACTGTTGGGCAAGGGAGCTGGTGTGCCAATCCTGTGGTAAGAGAGGTCATCTGGCTCGAGTCTGCTGACCAGCCATGAAGTCTCCATCTTCTTCTCCACGTGCAAAGCCTAAGGTTTGTGTTCGGGATGACATCAAAGCAGCCGATTGCAACCAAACAGACACCTGTTGCTGTCCATTCATGGTCCTGACCACCAGAGCCAAGCCCAGCGGGAAGATCCACATCATGCTTTGACTAGACGGCATACCCTGCACCATGGAGGTGGACTCTGGATCGTCCATCACTGTCATTTCAATGCAGATGTGGCAGCAGTTGTTTCCCTGACGGAGCCACCGCCGTTTGTCTCCAGTCTCAACCCGCCTGACCAATTTCCAGGGCAGGCACATCCCCTTGGCGGGAAGAGCAAGTTTCCTTGTGGAATTCAAGGATCGGAGGGCAGTTCTATCCCTCCTGGTAGCGGAGGGTGAGAGGGTCAGTTTGTTGGGGCTCGATTGGTTTGAGGCTCTGGGCATTGCCAGTGTTAACCAAATATGTCAAATTAAAAGGGAATGCTTATATAGCGAGTTTCCTGAGGTGTTTGGTGAAGGGCTTGGTCAGTATACCGGACCCCCGGTAACTTTCAACTTAGACCCTGCGGTTCATCCAATAAGGTTGAAATATCGAAAGGTATCTCCAGCCTTGAAGGCTAAAATAAAGGCTGAGTTGGGCAAGCTTGTAATGCAAGGTATTCTTGAACCTGTCCCATATGCTAAATGGGAAACCCCAACTGTAACGCCTGTAAAACCTGATGGCTCTGTAAGAATTTGCACTGATTACAAATGTACACTTAATTGAGCTCTGCAACAGCATTCATACTCTGTGCCTGTAATCAGCCATGTGCTACTGTCTCTAGGTGGGGGCAAGGTCTTTGCAAAACTCGACCTTGCGCAAGCGTATCAGCAGCTCCCAGTGGACAACACAGCTGCTGAGACACAGACCATCGTAACTCACAAGGGAGCGTTCTGTGTAAAGCGTTTACAATTTGGGGTTAATGTAGCCCCAGGTATCTTCTAGGGTCTAATGGAAGGGCTCCTGAGGGGACTTCCAGGAGTCATACCGTACTTTAACGATGTGTTAATTGCTGGCAAAAATGAGAATGAGTTAATGGCTCGACTTCGAGCGGTATTGGGTTGCTTCAGAGAAGCAGGTTTAGGAGTGAAATGCCCAAAATGTTGTGTGTGGGTGAAACAAGTAGGGTTTTTGGATTTCTTAATAGACGCTAATGGGGTTCACCCCACGCCTGACAAAGTGTCTGCCATCAAAAATGCTCCTCCGCCACGTTCCAAAAAAGAGCTGCAGTCATTTTTAGGGATTCCTAATTTTTATCATTCATTTTTGCCTCACAAGGCATCAGTGGTGGAACCGTTACATACGCTCCTACACAAGAATGTACGGTGGGGGGGGGGGACAAAGGCGGGCGTTTACGGCTGTTAAAGAATTGTTGTCATCAAACTCTGTATTGACCCATTTTGAAGAGGAGAAAATGCTTCTATTGGCCGCCAACTCATCCCCTTATGGGGTGGGCGCTGTACTTAGCCATGTCATGCCAGATGGCACCGAGGCACCAATAGCCTACTACTTGCAGTCACTGACAGCGGCAGAGAAAAACTATCTGCAAATCGATAAGGAGGGCCTCGCCCTGATTGCTGTAGTTAAAAAGTTTCATGACTTTGTATATGGGTGCAGGTTCCTCCTTGTCACGGACCACAAGCCACTGCTGGGCATATTTTCTCCTACCTGCCAAATGCCCAACAGCTTATCTCCCAGACTGCTGCGTTGGGTAGTCTTCTTAGCCTCCTATGACTTTGACATTGAGCATTGGCCTGGAAAGGCAATTGGGCATGCTGACGCCCTCAGCCACTGCCCCTCCCCGGACTTGGACTCTGACCAGGACTTTGATGTCCTCTCAATTGAGGAACGGCCTGAAGCTCCAGTTACCTCAGGGGACACTGCTGCTGCGTCGGCCAAGAACATTGTTCTCACCCTTAATTGGGCGTTGAGGGGTTGGCTAGCAGGAAAAGTCGAACCACAATTTAAACCTTTTGTTTCACGCCAAAACGAACTGTCGTGAGCAAGGGTTGTTTATTGTGGGGGAGTCGGGTTGTGACTCCCACCAAGCTCAGTGAGCGGGTAATGGAGGCACTGCACTTGGGCCACCTGAGAATTGTACACATGAAGGCCCTTGCGAGAGGGTATGTATGGTGGCCTAAAATTGACAAGAACATAGAGTCCTGGGTAAAGAGATGCATGCCATGTCAACAGTCTAGGCCAGAACCTCCTCCGGCTCCCATTCAACCATGGGAGAAAACAAAACAGCCTTAGTTGCACATTCACATCGACTTCATGGGCCCTTTCCAAAGGCAAATGTTTTTAATTGTTGTCAACTCCTTCTCAAAATGGCTAGAAGTGGTGCAGATGCACTCGACTGGGGCAACCTCTGTCATTAATGTGTTGAGGTAACTGTTTGCAACCCACGGGTTGCCTGATGTATTGGTCTTGGACAACAGGCCACAATTTGTGTCGGGGGATTTCAAGACCTTCCTGGCCAACAACCTCATCCACCATCTCATCTCGGCCCCATTCCATCCTGCCTCCAACAGGCAAGCCGAGAGGATGGTACGGTCGGCCAAAGAGGCGTTGAAGCACTTGACGTGTGGGGACTGGGGGCAGAAGCTGTGCTCAGCCACCGGTAGGAGTCCCACAGAGCTTCTTATGGGCTGCAAGCTGTCATCTTTGCTTGACCGGCTTTACCCGGACTTGGACCAGTCCAAGCCTAACCAGGCTGAGGTCCGGGGAACTGGGCAAACCCTGGTTGTGGGAGACAAGGTTTTCACCCAGAACTACACAGAGGGACAGCTATGGCTGCCAGCCATCGTCACCGCGATCCTGGGTTCATGCTTGTATGTGGTCCGGCTTCCAGACAGATGGAAGATACAGTGCCACATAGACCAGCTCAGGGAAAGGTTGGCAAATTCAAGCCTGGAGTCAAACCCTGAACCTGAGCTGGTCTCCGAAGAGCAGCGAGGGCCTCTGCCAAAGGAGGTGAGTACTGCCGAACCCAGGATGGAACAGGAGTCTGGGCAGACCCCTACTCCTGAAACTGATCCTTCTAGCATTGGGACCCTGGAAGAGTCCACCAGGGCCCCTGATCCCATCATTGCTCCATCACCGCAGGAGCAGAGACCTCTGCGAAGGTCTGGCCAAAGTCGTTGTGCCCCCTCCTACTTAAAAGACTACCTTTGGAAAGGGAATGTCTCATCTTAGGGGGAGGAATTGTTATGTCTTACTGTAAACCATGCCTATTCTTTCCTATGTTAAGCTTGATTCTAGACAAGGATCATAAACTGATACATTCCTATTGGTGGTTTCAATGAAACTCTGTAAATAGACCAATCAAAAGTGTATATATGTTTGTGGAGGGAACAGACTTCATTGGTCTTTATCTCTGTTATTCTATTGGTTCTTAACTTATCTGTGGACATGGCTTTGACAGCCTGGATCATTTAAAAAGGGAACTGTGCTCCACTTGTTGTGTTGTCATTGTGTTGGCTGATCGACTTGTTTGCTGTGACGAATAAAGCTGAATCACTTTTGCTGAAATTACTGCCCCTTGTTGAGTTGCCTACTTAACAACTGTAGTCTGGAACTGGTAGAAAGATCAGTCAGTAGTAGGGTTGCCAGGGCCAGCCTGGTAACCAGAGGAGACTGGAGGGGGAAGCAGGGACATGGGGGTGGCCATCAGCGATAGCTTGACATAAGGTTCAGAAAAACCCATAATTAATGTCACACCTCTCTAGGAATCAGCAGAAACTCTATGGTAAAACAACAGAGTTTCCAGTGATTCCCAGAGAGGGCCAGCATCACTCCCAGGAGTGATATCATGGACACATGAGAATCCTAGTCAGAAGAGAAAGACCTGTCCTGTACTCAGAAGCCCCTCCCCCCTTATTTCCTGTATTTTCTTATTTGCAAGCTACTTTATTTCCTCATTAGGAATAAAAATAGGATACAAATAATTAAACAAAAAATTAAAATTGTAATTACCAACACTCAGCCCCAATGTCTCACTCCAAAGAAATGGAGGAGCAGAAGAAAAAATAACCTCTACACTAAAGGAATTTTCCCTAGTCTCTATGGTAAAGATAACAGAGACTTGGGAAGGAGTCATAGTGGGTCACCTGGAAGTAATGTCACATCTTCCCTTAAATTCCTCCCTCCCCAGGCACTACCCCCAAATTATCCCAAGACAGTGTTGGAAACTCTTATATGGAAAGCCCATTTATTCTTAGTATGATAACCTTTTCTCTTCCAAAGCCTGATCTAGGAGGATCCAAAGTTTCAGTAAATAGATTCTACAATTATTTATAGCATACAAGTTATACATCTTAAAATAAATTGATTTTAACTATAAGATGCAGCCACTATCTGTTAAACAAAATTCATAATCAACTAAAGCGCAGCCCACACAATCATTTGAGTTCAGTAGAAGTAAATTAATACCTCCACAGAGTGGGATAGCCTCCAAAATTAACTGTTTAAAATAAATGCTATGTGAAGGAATGGATTCACAAGCCCCTCCTGTTCTTTGTGGTTGGCTCGTGGGAGGTTGTCTGCTTGGTGATGCTCTCTAGGGCAGCCAAAAATAAAGTGTGTAACCACTGCCACCAGTGACTCTGAGAATATTTCCTGCTAAATGGAGTCTTTTGTCTAGCACTGTGCATCTCCATCACCATTCAAAGGCTCCACCTAGTTGTTTCGCCTCCTGCTATGCTCTTAACAAGCAAGTGCAGGAGTAATTTACCATGACTCTACACATCCAAACTATCATGCTCTAGGGATGGTGATTTGACCCACTGCCCTTTTCTGTTACCACACTTATGATAGCAATCCCAAATCAGTGTGGTAAGTTTCCAGAGCTTTCAAAATACAGGAAAGTTTAATACATGAATAAAATAACATACATGTTCTGTTCAATTTTTCAGGTTGAGCAAAGGAACAAAGAAGAGGTGGAAACAAGCAGTCTTTATTTCATACACTAGGTATTTCCTAATTTATGATTAATTGATGATGTCTAGATGCACTTGAAGTTGCAGTAGCTTGAAGTTCATCACTACACTAATTTTCATGGATGGTCTTCTCTCCCATGTCCCTGCCATACAGACACAATGAAATCCTCGGTAAAAGCTTCGTTTAACATGGTTTGTGCTCCCAAGTCAGAGCAATGTGCAAGAGTAAGGGTAAGAACAAAAGTGTTAAAGCATTTCTTTGCATTGGTCTGGGGGGGGGTTTGATGGATTGCAAAGAAAAACAAGCTTTTAAAAATGCTGCTTGTGTCAGAGAGTAAGGGAGTTCATGAGTTAATCTTCCCTTGAGAGAAGAGCTTATGTGACTGGCTACTCTGCTGGTTCTCTGATTGGCCAACATCAACTGAGAGAGAAAATAATACACCTTATCTGGAGGGAAAAGAGGTCTTTCACAATTTGGTCTTGGTTTGAAAACTAACATCTGGTTCAGTAGCCAGTGGGTTTGGCTTCTGAGGGAAGAGACATTTGGGAGTCAGTGTTTTCTAACAGGCAAGTACTTCTACAGAGAGAAGAGAAACCTCATTGTCTTAAATACATTAAAACTGCTCTGAGGGAGAACTTAGATTCTCAGTCAGGAAAGCTACAGAACAAAGAATATGGAGAATTATTTGGCAGAAGGTCTGGGTAGTTAGACTGAACTCCCATACAAGCCAAATAGTAAAAGCAGTTATTGCTTTTGAGGGACAAGGAGAATAACTTCCTGCCAGTGAATGGGGTTGGGAACATTTAAAGTTGCTTTCTTTCTCTGCTGCCCCCCCACCTCAAGCCTACCCTTGCTGTTAGCCGCCCTGAGCCTCCAGGGAGGGCGGGATATAAATCCAAATAAATAAATAAATGAGAGAATCCTGGTCTATGATAAAGGGGAGAAGCTTAGGCACCACAGGATTTAGTGAAAAGCTGTCATAGCTAAAGAAAAACCTAGAACTCTGAAGGAAGAAATCTAGAAAATTTACTCAAATGCTGTCCTCAAGAAGAAACATGAATAAGAACTGTGTTAGTGCTGAAATATACAAAACAAAGCAACTGTCAAAGAAAGAACTAGAAAACCTTGAAACAAAACTACAAATACACTCTCTTGAGTGTTCTAAGAATTCAGCTCTGTATATATTAGAAAGGGTTTTTTTACCTCAGTAATCTCAAAATCTTGACTATTCCTAATATACATATATTCCCTGCCTGTTTAATAAAACCTTTATTCTGTTTTTGAAAGTTAATTTGCCTCAAGTGCCATTTCACAAGGGTTTATAAAACAGAACAGCTCCTGTCTTTTCCTCACATTCCTGTACTGAGTCTAAAGCCTAAACAAATATCTAAACAAAGGGTGGGACAGTTTCAAGTTTATATCCAAGGGAAAAAGAAGATATACACCAGGGGTGGCCAAACTGCAGCTTAGGATCCACATGTGCTCTTTCACACATATTGTGCGGCTCCCAGCAGGGTGGCTGGGGAAGCAAAGGGGAGGCATACCTGCTCAATCAGTCTTCCTTTCCTCAGTCGGTATTCCCCTCCCGGGGTAGGCTTGAGATGGGGGGGCAGCAGAGAAAGAAAGCAACTTTAAATGTATTCTTTTTTTTTTAAAGGCCTAAAGGCCATTTTTATTTGTTTTAAACACACAAAATACACAATACAATACACACAGTAAACACTACAACCACAAAAGAAAAAAACAACAACACAAAACAACCAACGCCCTAATCTAATATTCAACATTTATGGGAGGTTTGCAACTCATAATCTATGTTTCTTGCCTTAAAGTGTATAGTTATCTCTTACATGGGTATCTCTATCTACATCACTTATAATCACTTAAATTCAGTCTATCCTCTATCTTCACACCAAAGTCAGTTACGTCCATCCTGTCTTCCTAGGTCATACCACTCGTAAAAACGATGCCATGTATTCTGGAAGGCGGAATCTTCCAAGCCTTTCATAGTCAAAGTTAGTTTATCCATTTCTGCTGCTTCCAATAACTTCATAATATATTCTTGTTCTGACGGTGTCTGCGTTGTTCTCCAATATTTTGCATATAGGATCCTCGCCGCTGTAGTCAAATATATTATCAGGTAACGATTGTCCCTACCTGTCTCTTTCAGCAACATGCCTAGTAAAAGAATCTCGGGTTTAAAAGGTATAACTTGGCCTATAATTTTCTGTATCATTCTATTGACCCATATCCAATACTTTTTAACAATATCACATGTCCACCACATACGTCTTACTACCACATTTCCAACATTTATTAGAATATTTCTCATCGTATTTTGTAATTCTATCAGGCGTAACGTACCACCTATAAAACACTTTATACATTTTCTCTATTCGGCACCGCTTTAGTTATTTTAACATTTTTATTCCATATTTGATCCCCTGTTCCAACTCTATATTATAACCAAAGTTTTGTACTTTAAATGTATTCTTAAAGTCTCCTCCCCACACACACTAGCCTGCTTGGAAAAGGCATTTGTCTCTTTAAATCCCTTCTCCAAGCCGAGACAGCCAGTGTGGGGGGGAGACACATTTAAAGTTAAAGTTGCTTTCTTTGAAACCTCTTCCTCTCTCTCTCTCTCTCTCTCCCCCCCTCCCCCATCTATTTTCTTTCTTTCCACCTCTCCCTCCCTCCTTCTCTCTCTGACAAATATCTTTAGCAAGCAAACAAATATCATTAGACAAATAAATATTATCAATATCTGATTTTACCTCTTTTGTTTTTTATTTCTGACAGTTAAAAGAAAGCATATTTGCATATTTTTCAATAAAAACGTGTGTGATATTTGTGCATGTCTTGCGGCTCTCAGATATCTGACACTTATTTTGTGTGACTGTTATGTTAAGCAAGTTTGGCCAGCCCTGATATACATGCTACTGTAAGGCGACTCAGACACGGAGGGAAACTGAAGTTTTGACAGGAAAAATCTGTAAGACAGTTGGGGAGATACGGGGTCTGTCATAGGGTGCAACCTGGCAGCAGGGTGTCAGTAAGCCACTGTGCTCCTTCATCCAGACTCATTAGCATAACAGAGAACAGTTACAGTTACAGTTACAGAGAACAGTTAGGGTGAATTCCTGGGTAGAGGACATTTCTACACAGCTTACAGTAATCATATTCAACAGAATCTTGTTCCATAAAGTACAGTAAAGTCCTTCCTTAGGAACAAATGAATATACTTTTCCCGTTCTTCCAGATTCAGAAACAAGATTTGCATCCAGCCATCTCACAGCTATATCCAAAATTCTTCCCACTGGATAATGCTCATTCTCTCATTGCACAAGCTGTTTCTAGAACAAACTCTCAACCAATAGACAGTGACCCTAAAGTTAGATTCAAAAATTAAAGTACAATTAAAAGGCCCAACTGTGATGAAAGTCCTTCTTGTTGAAATCCTGGGTTTTTACAGAATTTTCCCTACAACCATTACATGCTTTGTGTCTACTTATTTATTACTGGAACAATTATGCTTTTGACTGTTGCTGTTACATCTGGTAAGGTTTGACAGGTGAAATGCCATTAGAATTAGAGATTCCTGGTGATTCTTTCATAACAACTCATCCAAGAATGAGTTTCTGATGGCTTCTGTTCCCTCCAACAATTTACTAACTTGGACAGGGAAGGCAATTCTGCTTAACTGAACACTATAAGAACTAAGGACTCTCTATGAAACACAATAAATCGAATGCAGAAACATATCCTTTCCTTTTGCAATGTTCAAGCAGATGCATATGGCACTGCCATGCATGAGACACTAGGAAGTCTCTTTGACAGGCATGAGATGAAGGCGGGGCTCAGCTCTATCAGCAATGGTCCCACTTCTCTTTTCCATGCCAGCAGTGGCTGGGGGTAAGCTGAGGTCTAAGAATGTGCGGAAATGCAAGGCATTCCTAACCATTAGTCTCCTTTTCTAGTTCAAGAGTTTCAGCTTTGCGACCAGCAAGAGGATGAGTAACCAACTGAATGACTGGTTTTGGCAGTAAGATATTGGGTCATTTTTGTTTTATTTCATTAAAGTTAGTACAGGATACAATAGTCTTCCTTGTCTTTTACACTAGAAAACTACCAGTGTAGCTTTCCAATATATTCAAGCTCAGGAAAACAGAAATATTAGGTGACTGGGGGAAAAGCCTACATGAAAAAAGCCCACAGAAAAAACCCCACAGTCATAAATGCTCACAGGAAAAAATCCCACACAGAAAATAGCCCACATGAAAAAATACCATGTAAATACCATAGATATTTATAATTGTGGATAACTATTCATCTCCGTTTATGAGAATAAATAGGCATTACCTATCTCTCTATAATATAATTCTGTTTTGGTCATGGATGCTCCTGAACATTCCACATGCTGCCAAAATCAGTTGTCTCAATGATCTGTCACTCAGAACATGTCTCTAGCCACTGGCTGCATTGCCTGAGTCCTGCCCAGCCCCCAATCAAGAGTATTTGTGTGCCACTGGCTGGATGCTGGGTTTGCTCCTCTTCCCCACCCACTCTTTCAGCCTCTGTGCCCTCTCAGAATTTCTGGCAGACAGCTTTCTCTCTTGATGAAGACAGTTGCCTCCTGTGTGAGACTAACTTTTCCCCTCAGTAGCTGTTGGTAGGTGTAACAAAATGGCAGTTACCTGTGTCTATAAAACGGCCGCTGTCTCTGTGTTTAAAATGTTCCCCCAGAAGGCTTAATTGATCTGTAGTTCCAGAAAGAGGCCTGCAGGGGTATCACTCACTGGGTTGAATGGAGCTTCCTCATCTGCTGGCCTACAGTTCCCAGCTGCAGCAAGGCCAAAAAGTGCAGGGGAAGAGGGACTCTCCCAAGGGGCGGGCCAGCATCAATATAGACTCCGGCTAGGCCACAAGCCAGAAACGTGGGGGAACTCTGGGAGGCAGCAGAAATTCAGCCACTCCGCAGTCGGCTGGACTGGGGAATGAATAGAAGTTTCCCTGCTTTCTTGGGTAAGAGAGAAAGAGGCTGAAGCAGAGCCAGTCCAAGGAGAGAGCCTATCCTGAGCCCACAACCTCCAGTACTGTGTGTAGGGAAGGAGGATTGCATTTAACCCCTGTTGATTTATACCGTGTTGGTTCATGCTTACTCCTACATTTGTGCCTTATTTATTTCATGTGTGTGCGCTCCATAATTGTGTGAATAGTTAAATAAATTCTTTTATTTGGGCTAATAACCTGTGTTGTGCTCTGATCATATAGTCTCCCCCACTCTGCACAATACCAAAGGGAGGGGGTAGCCCAGGGAAGCAAGGAAAGGCCAAACCCTTGGGTTGCCAACTTTCCAGGGATCCCCCAAAGACTGGGGATTCCATCTCCAAAAAGGGAGACTCAGGCAGAGGGGTCTCACTGTCCCTCTAAAAAGGCAGTGACAATTCAGTGAGTCGTGGCAGCAAACTTAAGGAGTGAGATAGGATGAGGGTGGGAGGCAAACAGCTGAGTTGTAAACTGGAGCCCATTTTGCTACAGTAGGCAACCAAGTTTGGTTCAAACAAAGGAAGGAAACCCTTTGCAGGCCTTTGTGAGGAACTCATTGGGGCCAGTCCTGACTAGGATTGCCAGCTCCAGGTAGAGAGATTCCTGGAGATTTTCTGGTAGAGTCTATGGAAGTCAGGGTTTGGGGACAGGAGAGGCCTCAGCTGAACAGAATGCCATAAAGCCCACCTTCCAAAGCAGTTATTTTCTCGGGGGAGATCTGTTGTCTGGAGTTCAGTTGTGATACCTGGTGATCTTCAGGCTCCCCCTGGAGGTTGGCTACCCTAGGCATCACAGTCAGTGCTTCAGAGCAGGGTCTACTAAATCCAGGTTCCTGCTGTAGAAGCTGAGTTGGTGATTTTGGACCAGTCACAGATTTTCAGCCTAACATACCTCACAGGGTTGTTGTGCAAAACAAAAAGTGGAAAGAAGAATGATGTCAGTTGCTTTGGTCCCCATTGCAGAGAAAGACTATTTTTCCTCCTGAGAAACCATTGTTGCCAGTCTCCAGGTGAGAGCTGGAGATCACTCAGAATTACAACTGCTCTCCAGATGGCAGAGATCAGTTCCCCTGGAGAACATGGTGGACTCTGCGCACTTATGCCCTGCTGAGATGGCCCCCCCATGACAGCCAATGTGACATGACACTCAGGGTTTCAGAGCACCATAGAGGCTGCAGGTGGGTGGGTGGAGAAGACGGAAAGCTGAAGAGTGAGGGGGAAATAAAGGTAGGTTGATGCTTGGCTGGGAAGGAGATAGGGTTGCCAACTCCAGGTTGGGAAATTCATGCAGATTTGAGGGGTGGAGCTTGGAGAGGGTGGGGTTTGAGGAGGGGTGGGACCTCTGACAGGTACAATGGCACAGGCTCCACACTCCAAACCAGCCATTTCCTTCTGAGTAACAATTGTTGCCAATCTTCAGGTGAAGGCTGGAGATCACTCAAAATTACAACTGCTCTTCAGCTAGCAGAGATCAGTTCCTCTAGAGAAAATGGTGGACTCTGTGTCATTATACCCTGCTGAGGTCATCACAGCAAATTGACACTGAGTGTCCAAGGCCTCTTTCTAGAGCTCATATTTTTTTCCACAACAGGCCTTATTCCTATTATTTTATATTGTTATTTTATGATTCAAACATGCCATAATCACATGCAACAATTTATTTTGTGCTTTTATCAAGTATAATTAAATAATTTTGCTATATAGAAATATTTTTAAATAAAATTGAATACTTTAAATTTATTAATTTACTATTTGTCAACTTTTGTAATGTTGGTATGAAGTAATTTCTAAAGTAAAGACAGAAAGATGTTAAATTAAATTATGTATAGACTGTCTAGTATACACAGGTTTTGAACAACTATATGGCTTAAAATTCTTCAAATAATTAATATTATTTACTTATTTACTTATTACTAATTCCATCTATTATTAACACTCACAAACCAATTAGTCATAAGCAAATGAGGCAAAGGATACAAAATACATAATTGCAAATACAGAATTAACATTATAGAATACGGGGGGGACCCGCAAGAAACTTGCGGAAGCAGCTACTCCATTCCCCCCACCTCTGCTTCTTCCGCTCCCCATGTTGCCAGCTCCATGTTGGAAAGTTCCTGAAGATTTGGAGGTGGACCCTTGGGAGAATAAGGTTTGAGCTTGGAAGTGACCTCAGCAGGGTATAATACCATAAACTCCACCCTTCAAAGCAGCCATTTTCTCTGGGGGAACTGATCTCTGTCATCTGGAGATCAGTAGTAATTCCAGGAAGTCTTCAGCCCTCATCTGGAAGTTGGTAACATTAGTTTCCTTGGAGGAAATAACTACTTTGGACGGTGGAGTCCATGATATTGTATCTGTCTGAATTCCCTCCCCGCCTCAACCCCCACTATCCCCAGGCTTCACCCCTCAAATATTCAGGAATTTCCTAATTCCTATCTCCTTCCCACCCAACAGCCAATCTACCTTTGTCATCAGCTTTCCATCTCATTTCCCCCTGCAGCTTCTACTAAGGTCTTTCTTCACAGTGGGGACTGCAGGAGTTTACATTATTCTCTCCTCCTTTTTTAATCTATACAACACCTCTATGTGACTGCTCCAAAATCTAAATCTGAGTCTCACAAAACCTACTCTGAAGCTGACCTTATACTACACTGACTTTTATAGGGTGGTTGTTGTTGAACAGTAGCAAGCAGCCAGGCCTAGTTGAATCATGCAAGTCAGATAGTATCAAGTCACCCAGAGGGTGCTGCTAGGACTAGGTTTGCCAGCCTGGAGATCCCCCACAATTACAACTGAACTCCAGACAATAGAGATCTCTCCCCCTGGAGAACATGGGTGGACTCTGTGGCATTGTATCCAGCTACGGCCTCCACCCCCCACAAACTCTGCTCTCCTCCAACTTCACCACAGAACCTCCAGGAATTTCCCAACTAAAGCAGGTAATCCTTGCCCCAGGCCTGGCTCCAAATCTCTTGCTATTTAGCCATTCATACTGCAGGAGGACTCCTTTCCAATCCCAGATCCAGTTCTGCTTTTTGCTTCCTCCCCCCCATCTGGCTATCAGCCACTCTGTCTCTCACTGCAGATGCAGTGAGGCCTGGACTCAATCCCTGCAGCGGCCATTTCAAAAGGTATTAAGGGGGATTCAACCCTCCCCAAGTTTTTTTTAACTTTCTGGATTTTTCTGTAGACCCTGTGTCTGCAGAAAAACTTGTTGGGGGAAAGCATGTGTCGTGTCCGTAGTCCAGCCTGGGAGGGCGGGGTTGCGTCCCGGGTCAGGCCGGCTGAAGGGCAACTCCGAGGGGTAATGCCGTGAGCCTCAGATGTAGGAGAGGGCCTGGGGTTACAGCACCACTGGCAGCCTACTCTCCTGGAGCATACACAAAGAAGAGCCCCCGTGTCTCACTGTGCTGGCAGGCCCTTCCTTTAGGCTCCTTCTCTCCTCCCCGGCTCTGGCTTCCACCACTCTTATATTCCCTTCCACCAACACCTGACCCTTCCCTCCCCCTTAATCGCTGTTTCATTGACCCCCGGTCTTACCAGTCTCTCTGTCTTCTTGCTTCCATTGGCTTGGGCGTTCCTCCTATTAAAGCTGTCTGGTGGCTCCACCCTTCCCAGCCCTCAGGGCAGAGAGGCAGCTGCGCGCTCGCGCTCCACTCTTGCAGGGCCTGGTGTCGAGGAGCCGGAGGTAAGGAGGTCTCCACGGAGGCAGGCAGTTGTTGGGGATAGCAGAGACCTCAGAGCCGTCCCCAGGCACGCTCCTGTGAAGCCGCTCCTGGGCTTTCCCCACCAGACCCCCCCCCCGAGAAAGCTGAAGCCGCTGGTCTCCTGCTGCCGCCCCTGACACCTCCCCTGAGGCTCGCCTGCCCAGGCTCATTCCCACCCTCGAGTCTTGGGTGGTTGGGCCGGCATGGGTGGGTTGTTGCTGGGCGGTGGAGCAGATGAAACCTTCTCAGCCAGCGTTTCTTGCCGGTAGACGCGTCTCCCACCACCCGCATCCTCCGAGCCAGGTGGGGCCTCTGGCTGGGCCGTCTATGGCTCTTTTCCCTCATGCCCACCGCCCCTGCCTTCCCGACCGGCCGCCGCCTTGTTGCAGCCAGGCCTGGGTGGCCGGGCGATGCTGGCTCCGGCGGACCCGGGCGGGGGTTTGGGCTGTCGGGTGCCATCCCCGCCACCTCTGTGGGCCCGCGGGGCGCGGCTCAGGGTGTTCTGAGTCATGGTGGAGGGGTTGCAGGCCAGGACAGCATGCCTCCTATCTGCAGAAATAAGTATCCACACACAGAGTAGACTGCTGAGAATAACATATGTAGATGACTAAATGTCAAAAGCAAAAATTTAAGCAAAGCAAAAATCACGCCAACATCAGCTAACAACTTAGCTGCAAGCTAGTCTATTTTCAAATGTGACTTATACTCCACTTACCTTGGGCAATACTATGTTTATCGCAGTCAATAAGAGATACCAAATAATACCTAATTTTCCAAATTTACAATTCGTATTATTTGCCCTTTTAATTATTTTATTTACTATACTTTGCTTATTTAGTAATACATAATTCTTTGAATTCACCTCATGTCTCTTATATCCAAACAAGCCCAGGAGAAATTTGACTACTGGAATTGTAATGGCTGGATCAAAGCCACAAAGCTAGAGTTGAAGCTTACTTTCTACGGGCAAGTACCAGTTTTTCATGGACAGCAAAAACTGAAGAGGAATAAATTTGGAAAACGTGATATTTGTGGGTTTACACTCCACTGCTTTGTTGTATATAATTTGCAACCTTGGCAAGACACTTGCTTCTCCATCTCACTTGCATTTCATAAAGTGGATATGTTTTTACAACTGCAAACATCAAGTTGAAGAACCTGTATCTGCCTTGTATATCTGCCTTGAGTGGGCGTCAACGTGGCAAATGGGGTTCAATGTGGCCAAGTGCAAAGTGATGCACATTGGAGCCAAAAATCCTAAATATAAATACACGTTGATGGGGTCTGAACTGGCAGAGACGGACCAAGAGAGAGATCTTGGAGTCATAGTGGATAACTCAATGAAAATGTCTAGACAGTGTGTAGCTGCAATAAAGAAGGCCAAAGCTATGCTGGGGATTATTAGGAAGGGAATTGAAAACAAATCAGCCAGTATCATAATGCCCCTGTATAAATCATTGGTGCGACCTCATTTGGAATACTGTGTACAGTTCTGGTCACCACATCTCAAAAAGGATATTATAGCATTGGAAAAAGTGCAGAGAAGGGCAACTAGAATCATAAAAGGATTGGAACACCTTCCCTATGAAGAAAGGTTAAAACGCTTGGGGCTCTTTAGCTTGGAGAAACGACGGCTGAGAGGTGACATGATCGAGGTTTATAAGATTATGAATGGGATTGAGCAGGTTGAGAAAGAAGTACTTTTCTCCCTTTCTCACAATACAAGAACTCGTGGGCACTCCATGAAATTGCTGAGCAGTCGGGTTAGAAAAGATAAAAGGAAATACTTCTTCACCCAAAGAGTAATTAACATATGGAATTCACTGCCACAGCAGGTGGTCGCAGCTACAAGCATGGACAGTTTCAAGAGGGAATTAGATAAACACATGGAGCAGAAGTCCATCAGTGGCTATTAGCCACAGGGTATAGATGGGAATTCTCAGTCTGGGGCAGGTGATGCACTCTACTCTTGGTGCTGGAGGGGGCAGCAGTGGGAGGGCTTCTAGTGTCCTGGCCCCACTGCTGGACCTCCTGATGGCACGTGGTATATTTTGGCCGCTGTGTGACAGAGTGTTGGACTAGATGGGCCATTGGCCTGATTCAACCTGGCAATCTCCTCCCCCTATAATTTTTGTTAGCCTATTAAAAAATTGTTTCTCCATACCCAGTAAATATTGGGGAAAACCTCGTCAAGACCAGTAATTACCAATCCTGCCCAAAAATATTTTTTCCAAGTAAATTGCCAACTCTGAGGATGCCAGATGGAGATAACAAATAAGTATGCCTAAAATAAATGTGTTTTATATTGCATTTTAACTATGTGACTTTTCTGCCTCTTTAATGATTATCTGAAAACAATGATGTTGGAACTCTGAGCCTCTGATTGAAAAATGTGAAAATCCATTTTTTCTTTCTAATTTGGCAAACAAGAACAGTCTTGCTGCATCGAGTGTTTTTCATTAAACTTGAAGAAGTAGTTCAGTCGTTTACAATTAAACACTAAAAAGCAACATTTCAAACTAATTGTCTGCTAAGTATAACATTTGTATTCTGCTACATAATCACTCTCTTTCTTGAAGATATATTTTCCAAATGCTGATAAAGTCACTGGTTGACTTTTTAAATCCTTTTCAACTGCAAGGCCTCTTGGATGATTTGCTGCACTTGAGATGATGAATGAATAGCCCCATATGAAGATACTTGAAGAGTTTCAGAACTTCTAAGAACCATAAGTAGGAAGAATTATTCTTAATAATTCCCATAGCACTTTTAAAAGCACACGAGGAACTTACCAATTCTTATTCATCCTCACAGTTCAGCAAAGTAAGTTTGTTTGAGACAGAATGAATTTCCCAAGACGACTCATGGTCTCATCAGTTTACAACACAACATGCTTGTGCAGCACATAATCCAAATGGCATTGTCAAAGAAAAAAAATAGACTCCAGAGAAGTCACATTTCCCAGTACTCAAACCATACATGATGTTGCTTAAAAAAATCTAGTTTCTTTTCTTCAGTTCATAAGAGGTTTGAGGTATGTACTGCTTTGGAATTGGGTTTCTAATTAAATACAGCCATTTGGGTGGTGACCTATGCTGGGCAATAGGAGAAGAGAAGAAGAAGAGAAGAGATTGGATTTCACTATCCCTGCCCTTCACTATCCAAAGGTGTCTCAGAGTGGTTTACAAACTCCTTTCCCTTCCCCTCCCCACAACAGACACCCTGTGAGGTAAGTGGGGCTGAAAGAGCTCTTGACAGAAACTGCTCTTTTTTAAGAACAGCTCTTATCAGAACTACAGCTTGCCCAAGGTCATCCAGCCAGGTGCAAGTGGAGGAGTGGGGAATCAAACCCGATTTTCCCAGATCAGAGTCCACACACTTAACTACACCAAACTGGCATTCCTTTTGGAGATGCGGGAGGACAAGATCTTGTCTCCCAAATTGCAGTGTTCATATGGTGATAGGAAAGAAGGGCTACCTGAATATGCCAATGTTGCCAACACACCTGGAGGGACATGCACTGTCCCTTTAACATAGACTTCATGCGTTGAAATGGACACCAGAAGCTTTTCAAGGCATAGAGTTAAATCACATCACCAGCCTTTATTAAAGGGACAAGACATTTTTACTCCAGGCAATTAGCAACCCTCAGTGCTATGCTAGTTTTTTTGTTTCTTTTAAGCCTTTTTGCCTCAAACATTTTTAATGATGAGTAGCTTTCCAGGAAGCATGAAATACTGCCAGTTTAATAACCAACTTGCCTCCATTCATTCTCAAATAGCATTTATCACATTTGGCCAATATAAATCACTTCAGAGAAGGTGATACTATTTATGGCAAGCAAGGACACACAGGTGGACTAGCCTTTGAAAGCACAACTGACACTATATTACTCTTTCCCATGGGGAAAGAATGCATTAAAAGATCAAACAGAAGTTCCATTCAGTTATGTATGCCAGTATGCTGTACTGTGGATCTAAATTAAGAAAGACCTTTTTCTTCTATTTGACTTCAGTCCAATTTTGTAATTCATTTTGACACATGTAAATATATTGCACATTTCCTTAACTGTAAACATTAAACCAAACATTCACACACAGTAAAAACCTTTTACCAATTTGCATTTCATTTGATGGCATTTCTCACCTGCATAACATACATCAACACACTGTAAAAATCAAACAGATCTCAACCATGAATAACTTGTGCACTAATTCAAATTACTGTCAAGTTTTGAAACTGCTATCCACTATCCAGCCATAACAGTAAATTCAGAATCACAAAGCTGGGAGGATCTAAAGCCATAGACTCCAGCTCCACTTCAACACAGAGCTATATATGCATTTCTCCCCCACGCACACAGGGCTTTTTTTTCTGGGGGAACCCACTGGAACAGAGTTCCAGAACCTCTTCAACAATATTCTTTTAAAAATATTTTAAAGTACATGACTTTTCAATATACAGATTGAAAACTTCATTTCCCTCTTGAGAATTCCAGCACCTCTCTTTCAAAAAAAAAAAGGGGGGGGGAAGCCCTGCACACACCTGTACACTCCACCCAGACAATCAAATTAATTATGTGCCAAAAGCAAAAAGCATGGACACCAAAAATCAGGGTGCACAGAGCAAATTGTTCCATATGGCTCAAGCATGTGTGCCAAATGCTCCCTGCTGTCAACATTCAAATTCCCAAGTGTGGGGAACCAAAATAGAAGCAACAGTCTGTCCCCAAACATGTGAACATTTGACACAGTGGTGAGCACAGAGAAGCCAGAAACATCCTTACATTCCACTAGTGGCACTGCTTTGTCCATGTAACCAGCCAAAAGTTGGACCTCCAATCAGGGACACATAGAATGTTTGTGGTTTGCGGAAATCACAGTCTGAACTAAGCAGGACTATCAAAAAGGGGACAGGAGCCTGCAGAGTAAGACACATGGTGAGTCAGACTACCTCATCTCTCTTTGAACAGATCCATGCACAGATGATGGGATAGCTGTCTCTCAGCCCAAGCTTTGCATCTATTCTTGGCTGCTGCTAGCACCTCCTCTTCCTCTTGCAAAGACAAACACAGTTGCTGCCTCTTGGGCTAAGAGACAACAGCCCATCACCACCACACCAAAGCTGACTGTGTAGGAGTAGATTTGTCTGGCTGAACTCCAGAAAAAGAGGAGGCTCTCTTAGACCTACTCACCTCTTGCCTGAGTTTGATTTATGTTTGGACTTGTCTGAGCCTGGTTACACTTAATTTAATTTATGTTTTTATAGTCCGCCTTTCTCATAGGGAAGACAGATTACATGGTGAGGCAGTACAGTCAACAAAATGGGACATTCAATAACCAATGCATTAAGATTTTAAAAGTCTGAGATCACCAGAAAGAATCGAAGCATAGCATAAATATTCATATGACACATTAAGCAGTTCAGAAATTACATAAATTGGATCCTGCTTACAAGCAGCAGTAGAGACTACAGTCCCTAATAATTTATCCAAGCAAATTTGTAAAACCGTTTTGTACAGTGCAACACTTTTATCTCCAAAGAAAAGCCTTCTTGAATAATTCAGTTTTGCATAATTTGCAGAAGGTCAGGAGAGTGGGCCCTTTCTAGGCCTCCAGATCCCTTCTAGTGAGCTACAGGTGGTCCAAAGCACATACTTATCTCCATTACAGCTGGTTATGATTTCTCACAAGAGGCAAGAAAGGCATTGACTTTGCTCTGTATTACCTGGCTTTCTTGTAGGCCCATTTAAGGTTTGTTTGCTGGTGAATTTCTTACACAAAAACTATGCAGTCTAAAGTCTTGTCTGGATGTCACACTGACCAATACTCTATTCTGTCAAACCTGGAAGGCATCTATATATCCATTTATGAACACAGTCCCACTGTACAAATTTTTTAAAATATCTGCAGGGGGGCAGAGTCGAGGTTGGGTCTTTGTACAGATTTGGTGGGGGCTTACATTGTGAGAACTAATTTTTTTCTGTGACTTGCCAGATATCAGCCATGTTAACTGAGGTAGTTAAAGCAATGGTGGCAAGACAAAAGCATCAACAGAGGTTTTTCCACACACTCAACTTACTTCTGATTTTCATGGCAGCCAATCCATGAGCACTGGAATCAATTTGGGCACAGTTCTTCAACACATCTGCCTTCCTGCATTTTCACAGTTGTGGTATAAGCTTATTTTCTTCCACACCTGCCTGAAATAATCAGTTTTTCAAGGGAGGGAGCTGTCAGCAGCATCACAGCACACACACCCTTTAATTTTTTATGCATGCTTATATCAGTATCATGGCTGCATTTTTAAAAGGGCACTAAAATATTGATATATGGATAGATTGTTGTCATGATAGGTCCCTCTGAATTCCCAGATTTTTTTTTAAGTAAGTCTCTATTCCCCTTCCCTCGCAAAGATTTTCCGTATATCTCCATGAAGGGAAAAGCTAGAGATTTACTTTAAAAAAAATAAAGCTGGGGATTCAAAGAACCTGCTACTCCTATCATTACAACAAGGGAGGGAGGAGGAGAGTTGGCTTTATACCCCTCCCTTCACTTGGAGTCTCAGAGCAGCTTACAATCTCCTTCCTTTCCTCTCCTCATAACAGACACCCTGTGAGTTAGGTGGGGCTGAGAGCTCTGAAAGAACTGCTCTTGAGAGAATAGCTCTGAGAGAATTTAGGGGATGAATTCTAAAAAAATTAGGGGATGAGCCAAAGCAGTATGGGGCTAAAACCAGTGTGGGGGGGAAACCATGCAGAAAAGCCCCATGATTCAGCCATGACAATAGAATTGTGTTGATGCTGTAAGTGGATCCTATAGCAAATTAAAACATTTTGTCTATGGGGCTGAAATGTTGAAGTAATAGCACACAGCCTGATTCTTAGTACCTGACTTTATCTTCTGGCAAAAGAGAGCTCTCCCTTTAAAATAGATTTGAGAATTTATGCCACACAACACAGCTTAATTTCTAAGTGAGAGCTGAGACTCAGCTTTGTCTGGAAACATGTTCTTGTTTAGCACAGGCAAGCTACCCTTCTAGCCATGTATGTGTAGATATTTAAGTTTCTTAGTAGGGACAGGCACTAACTGTACTCTTTCTATTCTTAGTAGTATACAAGTCCCACTGTGAGGAATGGAAGAAGAATAAAAACTGCAGCTTCATCCATTCCAAAAGTCACAAACAGCCACTGCTGCTCTTCTTCCAAAGAGTTCAAATTAGTATACATGGTCCATTTTGCCCTCACAATAATCCTATGAGGTACACTAATCTGAAACGTACTGCCTTTCCTAGAACTACTCAGAACAAAGTTCAAGTCCAGTAGCAGCTTTAAGACTAACAAAATTTTATTCAGGGTGTAACTTTTGTGTGCACGCACACTTCTTCAGATACATTGAAATGTAAGTTACCAGTCCATTTCAATGTATCTGAAGAACTGTGCATGCATACGAAAGCTTATATCTTGAATAAAAAGGTTTTGTTCTTAGAGGAGCCACTGGACTCAAACTTGGTTAAACTGCTTCAGACCAACACGGCTTCCCACCAGAACTACTGGAGATCCAGTTTGGTGTAGTGGTTAGGAGCATGGACTCTAATCTGGGAGGACTCGGTTTGATTCTCCACTCCTCCACATGCAGCTGCTGGTGTGACCTTGGGTCAGTTACAAGTTATTTCAGAGCTGTTCTCTCATGAGCTGTTCTCAAAAGAGCTCTCTAAGCCCCACCTACCTTACAGGGTGTTTGTTGTGGGGGGGGGAAGGGAAAGGAGATTGTAAGCCGCTCTGAAACTCCTTCGGGTAGTCAAGGGCAGGGTACAAATCCAGTCTCCTCTTCTTCTACTCAGTAAGCTTCACAAACAGTTAGAGACCTGAAACTCAGTTTTTTGCATCCAAGCTACAGCACTCCAGCTAAAGTAAACCATTTCCTGTATGGTTGTGAGAAAGCAAGTCATTCAAATTGGTGGAGCTTGCTTAGGAGTAAACATACTTAGGATGAAATTATGATGTTACATCTGGCCCTGAAATGTGGATTATCAGTACAGAAGGATGTAGGCAATTTAGGTCTGCTAATTGAGGATAGGCTGTTCCTTCCTAGATGCTTCTGATGATCTTCTGTTTTCAGCTTTAATTATTTCCAAGATGTCAGAAGATGCTTGCAATTCCTAATCAGGTTAACCTTGTAATCACTGCTTGTAATGTGGTATAAAATGTAAATATGAGCAAGTTTAGCACTTCCCTGTGTCAACAGTACAACACTTTCTTTAAAGAGACAGGAGGTTTAAGTTGCATCATATCTAATGTCTCAGAACTGTTCTCCCAAGGGCAGTTCTCGAGAGAGCTCTCTCAGCCCCACATACCTCACATGATGTCTGTTGTGGGGAGGTGAAGGGAAAGGAATTTGTAAGCCACTTTGAGATTCTTTCGGGTAGTGAAGGGTGGGGTATAAATCCAACCTCTTCTCTTCTTCTAAGCAGACTGGATGGTCACAAGAAGCAAATTACCTCTGGCTATAGCATTCTCACACATTTACACTGCCCTAAACATCATGACATCTATATCACGACAGACCATATTTATCATGCAACTATAGAAATCCACACAAGGAACCTGTGCACTTCCCCTTCCTCACCTGTTAAGTGATACAGCTTACTCACTTCTTTCTTTGCACAAAAGTTTGTATACATGAGATAGGCATGGACAGAGAGAAGTCTTTCATTGACCCACTTCTGAGCCACTGTCCACTCCCCCACACAAAGCCATCATCAGAACTTCTTTATTTCTTGCACCCACTTACTTAGATGCCTTGTGACATAAGCATACTTTTCAGTTGTTGCTGTTCAGTCATAGTCGAGTCCGACTCTTCGCGACCCCATGGATCACATCACGTCAGGACCTCCTGTCTTTCACCGTCCTCCAGAGTTTGCTTAATTTCATGTCCGTTGCATCAATAATACTTCTAACCATCACATGTTTTGTCGTCCCCTTCTTCTTTTACCTTCAATCTTTCCCAAAATCAGGGTCTTCTCCAGTGAGTGCTCCCTTCTCATTTGGTGGCCAAAGTATTTGAGCTTCAGCATCTGGCCTTCCAGGGAACAGTCAGGGTTGATTTCTTTTAGGATTGACTGATTTGATCTCCTTGTAGTCCAGGGGACTCTCAAGAGTCTTCTCCAACACCATAATTCGAAAGCATGTATTCTTCGGCGATCAGCCTTCCTTATCATCCAACTCTTGCAGCCATGCATTACTACTGGGAATACCATTGCTTTGACCATACGGACTTTTGTTGGCAGAGTGATGTCTCTACTTTTTATTATGCTGTCTAGGTTTGCCATAGCTTTCCTCCCAAGGAGCAGGTATCTTTTAATTTCATGGCTGTAATCATCATCTGCAATGATCTTAGATCCCAGGAATGTGAAGTCTGTCACTGCTTCCATGACTTCCCCTTTCTATTTGCCAAGCAGTGATGGGGCCATATGCCATGATCTTAGTTTTTTGGATGTTGAGTTTCAAGCCAACTTTTGTGCTCTCCTCTTTCATATTCAGCAAGAGGCTCTTTAGGATCTCTTCCCTTTCTGCCATTAGAGTGGTATCATCTGCATATCTGAGGTTGTTGATGGTTTTCCCGGCAATCTTAATTCTGGTTTGTGATTTTTCCAGGCCATCATTTCACATGATGTACTCTGCATATAAATTAAATAAGCAGGATGACAATATACATCCTTATTGTACTCCTTTTCCTATGCTAAACCAATCTGGTTTTAACTGTCACTTCTTGACCGTTATACAGGTTTCTCAGGAGACATGTGAAGTGGTCTGGTACTCCCATCTCTTTAAGGACTTGCCATAGTTTGTTGTGATTCACACAATCAAAGGCTTTAGTGTAGTCAATGAAGCAGAAGTAAATGTTTTTATGGTACTCCCTTGCTTTCTCCATAACTCAGCAAATGTTGGCAACTTGATCTCTCATTCCTCTACCTCTTCAAAACCCAGCTTGTACTTCTGGCAGTTCTCTGTCCTCATACTGCTGAAGCCTAGCTTGTAGGATCTTGAGCATGATCTTGCTAGCATGTGAAATAAGGGCAATTGTGCGACAGCTTGAACATTCCCTGGCATTGCCCTTCTTTGGGATTGGAATGTAAACTGACCTTTTCCAATCCTGTGGCCACTGTTACGTTTTCCAAATTTGCTGGCATATGGAGTGTAGCACCTTAAAACCATCATCTTTTAGGACTCTGAATAGCTCAGCTGGGATACCATCATCTCCGCTAACTTTGCTGTAAGACTTTCTAAGGCCCATTGGACTTCGCACTCCAGGATGTCTGGCTTAAGTGATCACAGTGTCGTGGTTGTTAGGGACACTGAGGTCCTTCTTGTATAGTTCTTCTATGTATTCTTGCCATCTCTTCCTAATCTCTTCTGCTTCTGTTAGGTCATTACCTTTTTTGTCCTTAATCATGGCCAGCTTTGCAAGGAACATTCCCTTGATTTCTCCAGTTTTCTTGAAGAGATCTCTAGTCCTTCCCATTCTATTGTTTTCCTTTATTACTTTGCACTGTTCATTCAGGAAGGCCTCCTTATCTCTCCTTGCTGTTTTCTGGAAATCTGCATTCAGTTGGGTAAATCTTTCCATTTCACTTTTGCCTTTTGCATTCTTTCTTTCCTCAACTATTTGTAATGCCTCATCAGAAAGCCACTTCATTTTCTTGCATTTCTTTTTCTTTGGGATGGTGCTGATTGTTACAATGTCACAAACTTCCATCTATAGTTCTTCAGGCACTCTGTCTACCAAATCTAGTCCCTTAAACCTATTCTTCACTTCCACTGTATATTCATCAGGGATGTGATCTAGGTCAAACCTGAATGACCTAGCGGTTTTCCCAACTTTCTTCACTTTAAGCCTGAATTTTGCAATGAGTAGCTCATGATCTGAGCCACAGTCAGCTCTGGTCTTGTTTTTACTGACTGTATAGAGCTTCTGCATCTTTCACTGCAAATGACATAATCAATCCGACTTTGGTGTTGCCCATCTGGTGATGTCCATGTATAGAATCACCTCTTGGGTTGTTGGAAGAGGGTGTTTGCTATGACCAGCATGTTCTCTTGACAAAACTCTGTTAGCCTTTGTCCAGCTTCATTTTGTTCTCCAAGGCCAGACTTGTCCGTTATTCCAGTTATCTTTTTATTCCTGCTTTAGCATTCCAGTTCCCTATGATGATAAGGACATCTGTTGTTTTTTTTGTGTGTTAGTTCTAGGTGGTGTTGTAGGTCTTCATAGAACTGGTCCACTTCAGCCTCCTCTGTGTCAGTGGTTTGGACATAGGCTTGGATTACTGTGATGTTGAATGGTTTGCCTTGGATTAGGTGAATACTGTACACTCCTGTAACCTGGCTATTTTAAAATCCTACATGAGGTCCCAGCCATCAAGTTCAAACCCATTCCCAAAGTCCACTTGAGCAGCAAACAATGTTAAATTCATACAAGTGTGATGTATACAACTTCACAAATACAGAAATAAGTCTGCAATTCTAGAACAAAGAAACACAAACAAAAGGGTGAAACCCGGTATCAGACCTGGTCTACACAAGCAGCAAACTGAAGTGGTAATGAGTGGCAGAGTCCTGAAATGGAGATCCAGTCTATTCTATTCCATGGTACAAACAGGGAGAGATTACATTTTTAATGCTCTCCTATGAAAAGTCTCCCTGCAAATATAGTAGTAGCATAGTACTCTCCCCACAATGTGCTAGGTGAGATTGTAAAGGAATTTTTACTTGGATGAAGCTTGTAAAACCTGGCAATCTCCTCCCCCATAATACAAAGTGGTAATGTCTACTCTACCAAATTAGTATTCTACAAATTTATTCCGCTGCATGTTCAGCCTGAGATCACAGAGGGTTGAGATTAAATGTGATTATAGTAGAGAAAACATTATGAGATTATTTTATGCCTCCTCTCATAAATCCCATAGCATTAACTAAGATTCACCCCTCTGTAAAATACCCGGCATGTGCCAAGCTATATAGCAAGAAGATGCAGAGAGTCTTTCTCAATAGCTGTTTGTTGAATGTTTCTTTTTCTATGACAGATACCTAAACATTTTCCAAAAGAACTTTTCAGATAGTGGTCGTGGTTAAATGAATGAAAGAAGGGAGGAATGTCTGGTAATCCCCCAAGTCATCAGAACAAAACACAATCTGACTTAATTAAAATACCACAACCAATACTATAAAATATGAGCACTGCTTAGCTAATTCCCGTATTTCTTCATGCAAAGCCATGGGGGAAAATGAATTCCACAGCATCACCAGCTTCTTAAAAACACGGAAAAGGGGGGGAAATGTTGGTGGTGTACTACTTTCTCCATAAAAGTGACACATTTAAGTGTGTGTGTGTGTGTGTATATAAGTGCGCATATATATATATATATATTCATTAGCCAATGTTGAATCAGGCCAATGGCTCATCTAGTCCAACACTCTGTCACACAGCAGCCAAAATATACCACGTGCCATCAGGAGGTCCAGCAGTGGGGCCAGGACACTAGAAGCCCTCCCACTGCTGCCCCCTCCAGCACCAAGAATAGAGTGCATCACCTGCCCCAGACTGAGAGTTCCCATCTATACCCTGTGGCTAATAGCCACTGATGGACTTCTGCTCCATATGTTTATCTAATTCCCTCTTGAAACTGTCCATGCTTGCAGCTGCCACGACCTCCTGTGGCAGTGAATTCCATACGTTAATCACTCTTTGGGTGAAGAAGTATTTCCTTTTATCTGTTCTAACCCGACTGCTCAGCAATTTCATGGAGTGCCCACGAGTTCTTGTATTGTGAGAAAGGGAGAAAAGTACTTCTTTCTCAACCTGCTCAATCCCATTCATAATCTTATAAACCTCGATCATGTCACCTCTCAGCCGTCGTTTCTCCAAGCTAAAGAGCCCCAAGCATTTTAACCTTTCTTCATAGGGAAGGTGTTCCAACCCTTTTATCATTCTAGTTGCCCTTCTCTGCACTTTTTCCAATGCTATAATATCCTTTTTGAGATGTGGTGACCAGAACTGTACACAATATTCCAAATGAGGTCGCACCAATGATTTATACAGGGGGCATGATAATACTGGCTGATTTGTTATCAATTCCCTTCCTAATAATCCCCAGCATAGTGTTGGCCTTCTTTATTGCAGCTACACACTGTCTAGACATTTTCATCGAGTTATCCACTACAACTCCAAGATCTCTCTCTTGGTCCGTCTCTGCCAGTTCAGACCCCATCAACGTGTATTTATATTTAGGGTTTTTGGCTCCAATGTGCATCACTTTGCACTTGGCCACACTGAACCCCATCTGCCACGTTGACGCCCACTCACCCATCCTCAACAGATCCCTTTGGAGTGCCTCACACTCCTCCCTGGTTTTCACCACCCTGAACAACTTCGTGTCATCTGCAAATTTAGCCACATCACTGCTTACTCCCAATTCCAAATCGTTAATAAACAAGTTAAAAAGCATCGGACCGAGTACTGATCCCTGTACCCCACTGCTTACCACCCTCCACTGAGAAAGTTTACCATTTATACTCACTCTCTGTTTCCTATTTATAAGCCAGTTTTTGATCCACAAGAGGACTTGCCCTTTTATCCCATGACTATTGAGCTTACTTAGGAGCCTTTGATGAGGAACTGTATCAAAAGCTTTCCGGAAGTCAAGGTAAATAATATCTATTCGGTCCCCCTTGTCCACATGTTTGTTCACTCCCTCAAAAAACACTAACAGGTTAGTGAGACAAGATCTTCCCTTACAAAACCCATGCTGAGTCTGCCTCAATAGTTTTTGTGCCTACTATTTCTTTCCTTAATAACAGTTTCCACCAACTTACCCAGTATCGATGTCAGATTGACTGGCCTGTAATTTCCCGGATCTCCCCTGGAGCCCTTTTTAAAGATGGGAGTGACATTAGTTACCTTTCAGTCCTCAGGAATGGAGGCAGATTTTAAAGAAAGATTACATATTTTTGTCAGGAGATCCACAAGTTCACATTTGAGTTCTTTCAGAACTCTCAGATGAATGCCATCCGGGCCTGGTGATTTATTAGTTTTTAAATTGTCCATCAGTCGGAGGACTTCCTCTCTTGTTACCGCAATCTGATTCAGGTCTTTCAAACCCCCTCCCAAAATCGGTGCTTCTGGAGTGGGCAAACACTTCTCCTCTTCCACAGTGAAGACAGAGGCAAAAAATGCATTCAGCTTCTCAGCCATTTCCCTATCATCCTTCACTACTCCTTTTACCCCTTGGTCATCCAAGGGCCCCACTGCCTCCCTGGCTGGCTTCCTACTTCTAATGTATTTGAAGAAAGTTTTATTGTTGGTCTTTATGTTTTTTGCGATATGCTCCTCATATTCCCTTTTTGTTTGCCTGATCACAGACTTGCATTTTATTTGCCATAGTCTGTGTTCCCTTTTATCAACCTCACTAAGACTAACTTTCCACTGCTTAAAGGAATCCTTCTTACTTTTTACAGCTTCCATTACTTTATTTGTTAACCATGCAGGCTTTTTTCTATACCTATTTGTACCTTTCCTAACCTGCGGTATATATTTTTTCTGAGCTTCTAGGATTGTCTTTTTAAATAGTCTCCAAGCTTCCCCAATGGTTTTGACCTTCTCCACTCTTCCTTTCAATTTCTTCCTCACATGTCCCCTCATACCAGAGAAGTTACCCCTTTTAAAGTTAAAAGTGGTTGCGTCAGTCTTTTTGGGCAACTCCCTATCTGTACTAATGTTAAACTCAATGACATTATGGTCACTGTTCCCAAGTGGTGCAATCACTTTTACATCTCTCACCAGGTCTTGGGTGTTACTTAGGACCAAATCCAGGATCGCCTCTCCCCTGGTAGGATCTGTGACCATCTGTTCCACAGCACAGTCATTGAGAGTGTCTAAGAACGCAATCTCTTTTTCCCGACTAGAACTCATATTGGCCCAATCAATGTGTGGGTAGTTAAAGTCGCCTATTACAACACAGTTATTTCGTCTAGCCACTATCTTTAATTCATTCATCATTTTATAATCCTTCTCTATCTTTTGATCTGGTGGGCGATAAACTCCCACTGTTAAGCCTCCTTTTGGACCCACTATTTCAACCCATATCATTTCCAGAAGCGAATCCAATTCTCTTACCCTCTCAATCTTACTGGACGGTATACCCTCTCTGACATACAGAGCCACCCCACCTCCAACCCTTCCCCCCATCCTTCCGATATAATTTATAACCAGGAATCACCGTATATTGCGCACACACGCACACATATATATTTAGTGTGAATGGCTCAGTATCACTTTTCCAAGGAAAAACAGTTTGGCTTTGGGAGGAAACAAGATTCATAGGAAAGACCCACTCATAAATATATGCAGGGTTAAATGGGAGGGAACTGTAACTTACGGACATTTCTTTACTTTTTATATTCTGTAACTGTAGAGAGGTCTCCTACATAAAACAGTCATTCCTCCCCTCCCTGCAAAGCAAATGGCTTTGTGCCTTTGGCATGCATACTTGGCACAGGTTGTTATAATAATTGTTGTAACCTGTTCATAACAATAGTTGATGAGTAAAGCTAATAAACTGCCCATAGATAAGCAGTTTAAAACATAGGGGGGGCTGGCCTTCCCCTGGCCCTTTCCAATTTTGCACCTAACAATGAAATCCATATAAAAAAACCATAAAGCCTCCATCTGAAATCATTGCTGACTCGTAAACTTCAATACGTTTGTTTGCATAAAGTTGTAGCAATGCTTATTGGTTACTAAGCATGTTAACACACACCGAAAATATTACTAAACAAAATATTTTGGAACAGTATTAATTTTGAAAAAGATATGCTATTGCACTCGAATTTGACTCAATCAGACTTGGATTGAATACTTGAATTTTATTCCATACAGATTCATATTCTACCTTTTTCATGACCTTTGCAACTGTTTTGCATTTACATGGCACTTTCTGCATCCTCTCCCCTCTCCTCTTACCATCTATATATCTCTGGCCAGTTTCTTCATACCCTCCATGAATCTGAGGAAGAGAGCTGTGTTTCTCAAAATCTTATGCTACAAGAAAGTTTGTTAGTCTTAAGGGCAGTAGATGCAGGATGAACAGAAGGAAAAACATCTTTATACGGATGGAAGGTAGAATTTGCTGCCAGAGGATTTAGTGATCGCTACAGGCATACAAGGCTTTAAAAGGGGATTATACAAATTCCTGGAGGATATGCCTTTCAGTGACTACTAGCCATGGTGACTAAAGGGAACGTCCACTTTCAGATACAGTAAAAGCTCTGAATCCCAGTGCCAGGAGGCAACATCAAAGGAAGACCTCGGCTCTGAGGTCGGTCTTCCAGAGTAACTGGCTGGCCACTGTGTGAAACAGGATGCTGACAGACAACTGGTCTGATAATGCAGGATGCTTCTTACATAGGGATATGAATGCATTTTGAACTACTCTGACTATATTAAGTTATTAATTATCAAAGGCATAAAATCATCATATTGCTGATTTTATAGGTCCCAACCTGAATTTGAAGATAAAGATTCTGTAACCATATTCAGCAATATTTTGTTTCATCTAGTAAGTTTTAAAAAAATATTCTTGTACAGTCAGTCACCATAGGCCTTTTTCATAATTGGAGGATGGTAAGAAAAGATAGCAACTGCATTATTACAAAAATGATTTGTAGAAGTTAACCATATCTACTCATTGTTTACAGAACCTTTGAATTCAGCAGCCTTATAACTAGATAGTTCAGGCTGTAGATGGAGCAGATTCAATTACCCTCATTATGCACAGAGGTCAGCTGCCAATTCCCCAGGCTGAAATTCAGCACCAGCCGTTTTGAAAGACTCCTGCCTACCCTCACATCTTTTTTGTCCTCTGCAGCCTGGGACCTGACACACTTATCATCACAGCCATTTGCGCCAAGCTCATTTTGTCCCCCAAGACAAAGTGCTTCATAAGCAGCAAAAAGCTTGCTGAGCACGTTGCAGGTGTCAGAACAAGAGAACATGCTGTTTACCTTGCCTTCTCCCTACTCCTATCATTTTACCTCACAGAAGCAGAAAATTGTAGCCCTTTCTTCCTTTCCATGACACTAGCAACTCTGTATGCCAAAGAGATGATCTAAAAGCACTGGCAAAAAAAAAAAGGAAACTAATATACAGCAAATAATCAGAGGAGTACAGCAAACTGTTCACTGGATGGCAGGTCCAAGCCCAGGATTTAGAAGTATAGCATCATCCTGGGATGTTATGCAGCATTCTTAAAGTTGCTGGTCTGTCAGACCTACAAAAACCCTGCTCCAGGGGAGGGTGTGTCCATTGGTTCTGAAAAATAGTGCAGCAACAACATGCTTTTATTTATTAGTAATAGAAGTGACAAACAAATTCCATCAAAGAACTGTATCAATCCTTTGATGTACATTATTATATAGATATAAAAGCATTACTGATGTAGCCATAATTTGATTCATTTTCTCCCTTGGAAGAATGCAACAGTATGAACCATGCACATAGTTTCAAATGGGAGATTTAGGTTTGATTTCAGGGTTCATTTTTGTGTTGTACACAGGAAAAAAAGTCTTCCGCTACTAACGCAGCATCTCTAACTATGACTTTGGGACTGTGGTAGGAAACTTTCCACTTAAAATGGTGAACTCCAGTTAGGTATCTACAAGCATGAACACATTAACAAGGAAGTATCATGGCTACAGCAAGAAAGTATCTGAAAAGGGTAAGATGTTAGTTAAGAAACTGTGGGACCAGTCTTAAAGTCTACTCACAGTAAGTCCCATGTTATCCAATGGGGCTTACTTCCAGAAAGTGTCCTTAGGACTGGCAGTCTGTGTGAGTTCAACAATAGGGCAAGAAAGCCAGGGCAGGAAATTCTGTTTCTCCCAATGTAGTATAGATGGGATTATAACATTTCTCTTTCTGATTATTCATATTTTTCTGGTTTTATGGGTTTCTTTCCTAAGCAAGATTTTCTTAGGATATAATAAAGGCCTTTTGAAGTAGTAGGCCTTTCTCTTCTAGGTTGGATTAATTTTTTTTTGCTGATGCCAGCAGACAAGACAATAACATTATTTTGGTCGAAGAGGATAGGTATAAAGTTCATGGTTTTTAATTGTTTAGGTTATAATTTCACAGTGTCTGGGTCAAAAAGGATCTTAGCTATATATTAGATGACTTAGCTTTAACCTGAAAAGCATTAAAAGGCAAAAACAGTCATGGAATTTGAAAGCCAGCAAAGGGGATGTATATTACTGAATTTTTGATTTGATTTATTAGATTTCTATCCCGCCCTCCCGGCCAAAGCCAGCTCAGGGTGGCTTACATAAAACACCTAAAAATTTTACAATACACGTAAAATAGATTAGGAACAACATATAACAATTATGCAGTGCTAAAACCATAAATATAATAAAGTGCTGGTATCAATAATTTCATAATTTCATAGTGGTAGTTGTTACGTAGTTCACGGTCAGCCCTCTAGTCTTCTTAGGTAGTCTTAGGCGGCTGGCTCAGGCTATATTTAAAGATCCCGGGGGAACAGGGCTCTCCCATCCAAGCTGTTAGCTGTTACTGGTGGTGGAGGCTTCAAAAGCCTGATGGAAGAGGTCCATTTTACAGGCCCTGCGGAACTGCAAAAGGTCCTACAGGGCCCTGATCTCTTCTGGGAGCTCATTCCACCAGAATGGAGCCACCACCAAGAAAGCCCTGGTCCTGGTTGTTACTAGCCTGGCCTCCTAAAGACTTGGAAGGGCCAGCTGGTTCTGAACCCCTGATCGCAGTGCTCTCTGGGGTATATGTGGGGAAAGGTAGTCCCACAGTTATGTAGGTGCTTTAAAGGTAAGAACCAGCACCTTGAAATGAATCCGATATGCTATAGGCAGCCAGTGCAATGCCTTTAGCATAGGCTGGATGTGCTCCCGAATAAGGAGTCCCATCAATAGCCTGGCTGCGGCATTTTGCACCAGCTGTAGTTTCCGGATTTGAGACAAGGGCAGCCTCATATAGAGGGCATTACAGTAATCCAATCTCAAGGTGAGTGCTGCCAGTCAGAAATTGTGGATGCATGCCCCATGAATTAAGTTCTGGTTGTAAGGTTGCTCACCTGGAAAAACTGAGGAAGGCAGAGAAGTACATAGACAAGACTTTCAGGGACCTGCTGAGGTACCCCAATCCCATAACCACCACTCCTCCACATTCACAGAGAAAGAGGAGCTCAAGTAGGAGAATATCATACTGAAGAGAAGATGCAATGGTCGACATTAGTTTATTCATTTTTAAAAGGGAAGACAAATTCATGGAGGATAGGTCCAGCCAAGCTGATTAAATGGAACTTCAACGCACAAAGGCAGTAACCACCAGACTACCATATTGGGGGAGGGGGGACTTTAAGGAAAGGCTTTGCCCATGCTCTGTCTGTGAGCCTTTTGGGAGCATTTACCAGACCACTGTGAGAAACTGGATGCTGGACTAGAAAGTTCATCGGTCTTACCCAGTGTGGCTGTTCTTATCAGTTAGCCACATAATAACAAAAATAAAATCCTTTACATACTGGCAAAACTACTGCACATAGCTATCGCAGTACAAATTCCGTTACTGATCTATGTGGGGCCACGTAAAGTTCCCTACCTCTCTCAAAATTACCCCATTCCACAGTCTATGCCTGGGAAAAAGGGACTAGATCTGACTACCTCCACGCACTGTGCCTTTGACTACCTGAGCTGACATCACTGTGCCAAGGAATGACCTAATGACAAAATGCCTACATATTTCCCTCTCCTTCTTACCCTACCAAGCCAAATCTTTGCAAGTGGAAAGGAAAAGAGAAATGAATACACGCAAATCACACAGATCTGTGCTTCCTGCCATGTGCTCTCCATGGCCTAGCCCACTTGGGGGGGGGGACAGAACATTTGCCTAAAGTAGTTCTTTCACACACCATCTACTACTAGACCAAAATTCCAGAACTATTGTGCCTGTATCTTGAAGCTCTAATAAAGAATGCCTTTTCAAAGTGCATATCCATTAATCAGAGCCTGGTCTTGATTTCCAGTAGCGATTCCATCCTTTCCACCATTTTCCTTGATTTAAAAAATACTGCAGCACCTTGGAAATTTTCTGATCATCTTTGACACACAATAGATATGTATTCCCATTAATGATGAGGAATCAAGACAAATATCCTTAAAGCAGCACTTGTGTCACTTACTTTATGACTGGGAAAGTGTGATTTTAAAAGTTCAAAAACCAGCACTGCAGACATCTCTCTCCTAACCCTCACGCTCTCAACTCTGCAATTTCACATGGATTTTAATTGATTCTTCAGTGTGTTTTATTTTTATTTAAAACATTTTTATACCACCTTTCTACTTAATCAGGGTCTACAAGATGACAAACTGAAAAAACACATTAAAACATTTGAGCAATCACAAATACATTTAATATTATAAAACAATTCAGTTAAAAATACATAAACAACACCAGCATGAGGGATAGTAACCACTACAGGGGGCATGCCAAAGAAAAAAAAACCTTTTCACGTGCTGCCAAAAGGCACTGATAGATGGAGACAGACAAATCTCCCAGGGGAGGGAATTCCAAGGTTTTGAGGCCATGGCTGAGAAGGCCCTTTTCTTAGGCTGCCACCCATCTAGCTTTTCTCTTTTCTTGTAGGCAATTCCCAGCTATATTCAGCCAGACTGGACTGGTTTAATACAAAACGGTAACAGAATCATCACACAGCCAGACTACATGCTACAGATACACTGGCCACTTCCACGTCAAGCTAGCATGGCACAGTAGACAGCTTTGATGTTCCAATTCTCACTCAGCCACCAGTCATTGGTGGTCCACCAGCACTTATGTAATAGAATGAAAAGCTAAAACACTACTCTGAAATCCTTGATGGCACCCGGTGTAACAGATAAATAAACAGGAATTAAACATTCTAATTTAGGACATGGGTCCTCTGTACTATATTTTCAAGGTGGAATTACTTGTTTCAAAGTGCATTCAGGCTAGAAATTTTCACATGGTTCACTACAGAAAACTGCAAAAGAATCTATCAATAGTTGTGTAACACTTCCTGGTTTTCTCAGGCAAAAGGTGTACCTCATTCAAGAGGTGCAACCCACAGAAATGAGAAAATACAAGGTTGACAGTCCCTTTGTCTGCAGACCAGACTTACTTCTGGCACTGTGACTATAGGGAATTTCACATTACTGAGACTCTGCCGGATTGAAGCCGTTTCTGATTCGTCTTGAAGTAAACCGGTACAGGGCTGCCATTTCACACATGGCTTTCCCTGACCGGAAAAGAGCCGAATCAGAAACGGTTTGGCAATTCAGATTGCACCGCTTTGTTTTCCCGCCGGTTCCCGCCACGCCTTTTTTTAAAAAAAAATGTTCGCTTTAGAGCACTATAGCGCTATAGTGCTATAAAAACAACACTGCAGGCATTCCAATGGGGTTGCTATGATGCTATTGCGCTATAGCGCTATAGCGCTATAGCGTTATAACGCTCTAAAGCGAACGTTAAAAAAAAAAGCCGGAGATCGCCCACGCGGGCGAAAAAGGCGGGAAAAAGCGTATCCGATCCGGGAGAAGAAACTGACGACTACTTGGAAGCGGTTGACAGGTAAACGCTTCAGCCCCGTTTCCTGAACGGGACAGAAGCGATTCTGTGTGAAATTACAAATATATTCCGGTAGGGAACCGGTTCTAAAACGGTTCTGTCTGAAATGCCAGACCAGAAACCGTTTGGGAACCGTTGCTCTTCCGGATTATATCATCTGTCTGAAATTCCCCTATCTCTTGTTAGAGTGGTAAAAGTGATGGCTGCTTGTAGGAGACACTGCAGAAATCCAAGAATGTGTTACAGTGATCTGATAGCATCAGTTGAAGCAAAGTTAGAAGTTTAAACTCTTTCATGTTTTCTTATGTGAGGGAAAAGGATACACTTTGGAAAATGAAATAAGTGACTTGAAAATGATTTCTGAACTGGAAGAGTATAGGTAAACTTTTAATTAATTTATAGTCTGCCTTGAGTCTCTGTGAGAAAGGTAGACTAAATTACGAAAGTAAATTAACAGCACAATTATCTCCTTATTGAAGATGGGGATGAGACTGAGAAATCATATGCTCATATTGAGAGAGAGGAAATTAAATAAGAAAAGAATGGTTTACAACCACCTTGTAATGAAGACCTTTTCCATACACTCAAGTTACTCCTGGTTTTCTTAGGGTCAATCCATAAGCATAGGAAACAGTTTGGGCAGGGTTCCTCCTCACATCTGTCTACCCTGTGCATTGTTCTGGTTGCATAGTTCATTTGTTTTCTTCTACATATGGCTGAAATAATGTGATTTTCAAAGGAGGGTGAGGTCATCAGCAGTGGCAGCATAGCACTCTCCATATTTTTTTAAAGCCCCAAAATAGCAATACATCACTGTAGTGTTGTAGATAGTTTATGCAGGTTCTCTGTGTTCCCAACTTTGATTAAAAACAAAAAGTCTCTAGCCCTTTACCTTGCGGAGATATGCCTTTTCCCTTGTATCTCCACAAAAGGCACTACTTGTTTTTTTTAATGAAAACTGGAACTTCAGAGAACCTGCTTAAACTATTGCTATACTACTACAGTGATGTATCGATATTTTAGGGCTTTAAAAAAAACCTGAAATCACTCAACTTCAGTGGGAGAGAGGGCGTGATTTAACAATGATGACAGTCCAATCATTGAAAAGTGGGCTGGAGGTGGGTAGGACAAAGAAAACTGATGGAAATGTTATACACTAGGAAAAAGCTGACTCAAAATCAAGCTTCCAGAAAAAAATAATCAAAGTGGTCTCAAAAGAGCCTGAAAAAACCTGTGGGGGGGGGAGATGAAGGGAAAACTAAAGGCAGAAAAATGCATACAGAAATCAGAGGATAAACCAAAGCAATATGGGGCCAGAACTGACAAAAAAAGCCCATGTGGAAAAGAGCACAGATTCTAATGGAATTTCCATATTGCAGGAGGGCTGATTTAGGGCTACTCTGTAGTGTGAAGTAATTCACTGTTAACATTACCATACTGTAGGTCTGGGGAACATGTTAATCCATCCTGCATTAGAATGCCCACATTTTTAATATGGGAAGGAGTCTAACAAAGGCTTTAAGACTGTCACCAACTAATTTTTACCAGCTAAATTTGGTGTCAAAGGTCTCCGTCATAAAACTACATACCATGTGCATCAAAATGCAAACAAAAAGTACAATGACTGTATAAGCAATCCCTGCACTTCAAGCAAGCTAATTTTACAGTGTCTCTGTGTTCAAGCCACCTGGAATCACCAGGCACGCATGTCAAAAACAAACAATTCAGCAAAAAGAGAGAGTAGCTCTTTTACTCCTCTATTACTCCCTGCACGCTCTTCCCAGAAATTGAATTCAAAGTGGACACTTTTTGCATATGTTTGTGTTTTTTATATAATGTTTCTATTACTTTTACAGTGTAATCCTATGCTAAATTACTCCAGTCCAAATTGATTGATTACTCTGCATAGGATTTTATAACAGTGTAAAATAAAAATCCTATATAAAATTGGAAATTGGCCTTTCCATTTGTTCAAACTTTTCAGGGATTAGATGGAAAGAAACCTCATGACAAAAAGCCCTAGTCATTGTCCCATACAGCTCATCCTCCATTACTGGAACCTTTGGCCATGCACAAATTGCAACCTTGCACCAGTGTATACATTTTGCTAATTTCATCTGCTACTTTTTTCCAGCATCTGCTTCACAATCTCTTATCATTGTACCCCAGCCTCATTTGATCTGTTTTGGATATCATACCAACTATGTAGCGATGTGCATGTGTACAAATTCATCATTTATTAGGGAAGATATTAAAACTGCAAATCCACAATTCAACAAGAAGGGAGAGCAACCATCTGATGTTAATACCAAAATCTTAAGAAACAAGTTGAAATGGAACGAATGTGAGATTGCTGGCCTGGATGCTTTCCGGAAACTGATTTACTGTGACCTGAACTTTCTTAGACAACAGTGAACTTCATCAGTTACTTCCCAAACTGTTTGAAGCCTGAACAAAAAAACTGAAAGCTAATGCTATAGCAAGCCAGTTAATCTCCACACTTTAGAAGGGAGATGTCTTTCCAGCATGACCTTCCAAGTCTTGAAATAAGCACCATAACTTTCAAAAGGGAATAGCCTGAAGTCACACAATGCTCTTTCTTGTTCTACTGCTTGAAGTAACAGGGTCCCGCCCTAGGCTGAATCAGATATTTAAATGTGTAAATAATTACAGAAACTGCTGCATAGATGTCATGTTAGCCTCATTTCTCCAGTATGCATCCACTACCCACTAACAGATCTGTATCTACCATACAAACAACACAGTAGTCACCTTGAGAATGTCAATAATTGGTCATCCATCAAGGAGATGGGAGGGAATGAGTAGGAAACTGGGGGAGACTGCTGTAAAATGGGGCACAGGAGTTAAAAAAGCATTTAAAATCATGACAAATATCTATATACCACTTTCCCATCACAAACTCAAAGTGGACATAACTTTATGGACACTTCACTTTGTGGATATACAGAATCTGCAGCAGGAAGTGTAAAGAAGCTCCTAGATATTGGGTCACAGCAGTCTGTATAGCCCTTTGCTGAAACCATTTGTTCCTAGTGGCCATTTCAGCTTCTTCCTTCCAGCATGCTTCTCTCCCGTAACACCCAGCCAGAGGCTTCCGTTTACAAGGACAGAACGAGCATCCAGTGTCTCCCAGGCAGGCCCAGCGTCGACGGCTTTGGGTTGCCTGGCCAGAGCTCAGTCGACAAAAGCGTGCCGACTTGTGTTGCTTTCTGGCTTGCAAAGTGGAAACTTTTCTTTCCCAGCGGGTTCTGCGGGGCCGAGTTACTATTCTGACAGCTGCTGGTTAACCCCCAGCACCAGGATGCCTTTCCGGCCTCCCCAAGTCTCTCTCTCTCTTTCTCTAAAAAAACCGAGAGGGAAGAGGGGGAGGGGCGCCTCCACGGCTGGGCGAACTTTTTTCGCGCGTGGCAGTCGCATCCATGCAGACACTAAACCAGTCCAGCTAGCGATGGAAAACGAAAGACGGGCAGAGAAGTTGAAAGGGAAAGACAAAGAGGCTGATCCACGTCGACGGGTGGCGATCGAAAAAAGTGCATGCTCTTAACTCTCCCCCCACACACACAGGACTCGGGAAAGGCCGGAGAGGCTCATTTCGGGCACCGGGAAATGCGGCGCTTCTAGCACGGAGCCCAGCTCCTCCTCCTCCCCTGGCAGCTACACCGACGCCTCAGCGCGGGTCAAAACTTCTGCACATGCTCAGAGCGCCCATCGCCTCGACGTAGGCCTGGAAAGAGGCGCCGGCTTCCCCCAGCCCGCCCGCTTACCTTTTGGTCGACGATGGAGCAAGCCATTTCCCGGACATGGGCCAGACTGAACTCTCCTGACGAGTCGGGCAGCAAGAGCACCGGTTCGCGGCTGAGCCCGATCTGGAGGTGGAAGGAGATGCCGCCGCTGCCCGGCTGAGAGGGGCTGGGCGGCCGGATGATCGGCGGGGCGCTCATCGACAACTTCCCACGGGACAACAAGGGGCAGGCGGAGAGAGAGAGAGAGGCAGGCAGAGTCAGGCTTTTTCCGGAGCAGCGGCAGGACGAGCCCGCCGAGTTGGTCGCTGCCCGGTCCCCCCTTCCCCTCGGCTGCAAACGGGGCAGGGAGGACGCCTCGGAGGCCGGGCGAGCGAGGGGATAGTTGTGGTGCTGCAGCTTCGGCTGCTGGCGGGGCGGACTGAAGGCGGCGGCGGCCCCTGGGCGGTCAAGCGCGCTCGGAGGGGGGCAGGGAGAGGAAGGGCGGGAAAGGAGCCGCCACCCGGCCGCCTCGAGAGCAGCAGCTCCGCCGGCGGCGCCCCACTGGCGGGGCAGGCGGGCGTTCCCTCAGCCAGGTAGCTGGAGGCTGGCTCGCCCTTGGCTGCGCTTCTTCCTCGCCGGCTGCGCGAGATCCCCCGGCGCGATGGCTTGGCTTGGGAGGCAGCCCTATCGCCTGCCTGCCTGCCGAGTAAACATGCCGTGAATTGGGCTTCAGGCGGAACGAGTCATCTCCCTGGCTGGTACCCAAGCCCGGAGCCAAGAGTTTCCGTGGCCCAGAGCACGCATCTGGAGTAGCGGCTCATGTCCGGTTGCCAACTCTCCTCCCCCCCGCCTTTGGCTTTCTGGGGCTCCGGTGCCTGTAGCAGCTGCGCGAGGAGCAAAGGCAGCAGCAGGTGAGGCTCGTGGGTTTGTTTTTCCTGCTGGGAAGCCATCCTGGCGGCTTCACCTACTTGGGGCAGTCACGGAGCTGTTAAAAGCACAGGAGCCTCCCCAGGAGGCAAGCTGGCAGCCACTATGGAGTCCTCCCTGTTTGCTACCTGGCCCTGAACTAACTTTCCCCTTCTGTCTTGTTATGGTTTTGTTTGGTACCCAGGCCTTTCATAACTCTCTGGTTGCCCTTTGATGCCCTGGCATCTAAGCTCCTGTAGCGTTTTTCTTGCCCCAAACTGCGCCACGATCTGCAACCCAGTTCTGTGTGTCTTCGTTCAGGAGTCAGCCCCACTGAGTTAAATGGGTTTATATAGTTACAGCCTCACAATCTGCCCATACACACATTGAATAAAACTTGCTTCCACAGACTTTGTCATTATGTTGCCCCTCATGGGTATAACACAGAATCATCTTCACTAACTCCTCTACCCATGGCACTCTTTGGTGGCTTCCTCCTTGATCCCCTGATAGCATCCCAAAGTTTTATTTTGGCTCCAAAGAACTAAACCCTTACTGAGTTCTTACCCAGTCCCAGACAATCAAAATTTCTTATTTATCCTCCTCCTTGTCCCCATTATCCTCCTCCCTCCTGCCATGCAGTCCTTGTTTTCTCCTCAACTTTAGCTCTCCTAGTATTTCTGTCAAAGGAGGGGGAAAGGGAGAGACAGAATCAGGCTTCCCAGGTCCTGTTTCATTCAGTACCTTCAAAGCTGCCTTCATCCCAGCTGCTACTGGTCCTTCCACTGCTGCTGTTCCTGTTAATGATTACAGATCGCAGCAAGACTGGTTGGCAGAGTCGGAAGAAACTCTGTGAATCGCTCCTGCTTTGTGGCTGCTTCTGGGCTGGGTGTATGATTTGCATGTAAGTAGGAGCTTAAACCTGTCAGCCAGCCCTTTCTAGTTGTCTCCCTTCCAGCAGAGCAGCAGTGAGTGGTGCCATTCCCCCCACCAAGAGCCAGTCACATGCTGATAGGAGAGGGAGGGAGCTGTCACCACAGAGCTGGGACTCTATTCAGGCAGATGCCACTGCTGACTGCTAGGTCCCTCATTTCAGTTGCTGCTCCTCCTCAGTGCTTTATTTGTGACTGAGGAATGATCAGAAGAATCCCACCCACCACCTGTCATTTTTCTATTTAGTAAACATGAAAAAACATCCTGTCTAGAGAATGTCATTAACTAAGCAGAAACTCTTACCTCTCCTGGAGAAGGATGAGTTCGTCTTACCATTTTTATAGCAAACACAAGCCACATCTGTGTGCTCCAGTCTTCAAGGAATAAGAGCCAAAGGAAAGATGGCAGTGGGAGTGCTCAGCATGACACCTCAGTCCTTTTACTTTTGATATTGGCATCCAGTGGCTATTAGAGATGCCAGAAGCTCCAGCTTGAGAAGGATCACTTTTAAATATGCTTACCACACTTCTCCTCTGCTCTTTATTACCAGTTGTACCTTGCTTTAGCACAGCAATCTGTGGGAGAGGTTATGCTGTGAGAAAGTAACTGAGCACATGTTTAATTCTGGTCTCTACCTGTTCCAAGTCCATACCCACATTTAGGTTATCTGGACACTGTACAGACTGTGGGTGTTTTTAGTAAGGGAAACACACTTTGCACTTGCTCTTTATTTCTCATGTTCATGAGCTGAAGTCTCGCACTAAAATGGGTGCTACAATGATCTGCGGTATACCCTGGTTTGAATTAAACCCCACTGCTAATTCTACAGTTGTCTTCACAATTTACAACACAACCATGTTGGTTTGAATGAGATATTTGAACTACTTACAGGCTGCAATTTATAACAGTTGTATACCACACTCAGTACACAGTGAAGACCTGCAGGTTATCTGGTGGGCTGGAACCTCTTGCACTGTTGGCCTGCTGGGATCAAGAAACATCAGTCTCTGTCTTAAAGTGAGAAAGGCTTCATCTGGATGAAGAATTAAGCTTAGGTTGGAAATCAATTCATTTGTACATGAGCCTTTTACCTCAGCTCCCATAGGGTTTGAGTCAGTGTACCTTACACCCAAAACCTAGACTGAGTTGGTGTCGATTGCTGTTTAGATTGTTGTTAGGATTAAGCAGGATCAGTACAGACAGCACAATAAATGTAGCCCAAACCTTTGTCATATCCCGTGCATTGACCTATCCTAGGCATCTTTGAAATACTTCCTCTTGCACTGGCTGTGTCAGTGATGATGCAGTCATTGAGGAGCTCCTGTATGAAAAATTATATTCTGGTTTTGCAGACATTTGATTACTTTTTACCATTTTTTCAATTGCTTAGTTTTGGGATTTGGTAGTTTTATGGAACAGCAAAGAAAGGTGTTACTGTCCCTAAGGCCTGTATGAAATTTTAATCCTAGCCAAATTGACAACTTTCTCTTCCAACACAGAAGGTAGACTGCAAACATTCTGACAGCTTTGTTCTCTGAACAGTTGGAATGTCCATGAACATTCTGTGAAATCCCCGAATTAAGAAAAACCAGAAACAACTATTGGGGGGGGAAGATATTTAGTTGAGTTACAAAACTAAACCAAAAGGACAGTGTACATAATTATTTTAAAAAATAGATCACATTTATCTAACGTTAAAGGACTAATAGTCCACCTTTTTCATTGAAACTCAAAGCATATTGGAAAATTTTAAATAATGCAATAGGAACATTGTAAGATGTACAATAAACAGTATAAGAAGACTGGGTTACAAAATTAGAGAACAATATAATAGAACATTTAGATTCAAGTCCAGTAGCACCTGAGAGACCAACAAGATTTTGGGGGCATAAGCTTTCAAGAGTCAAAGTTCCCTTTGTCAGATATATCAGCTTTGACTCTCAAAACCTTATACCCCCAAATCTTGTTGGTGTTCAGGGTAATACTAGACTCAAGTCTAGATTTTCTACTGCAGACCAATATGGCTACTCTCTGAAAGTATAAAACATACTAAAACTGGAACCAAATTTAGAAAACAATACAGAAATAACAATGTGTACAATAAAGGGTGCCATAAACTACAGCCTTTGCAAAAGCATCCTCCTGAAGAATTCCATTTTACTACTTTTTACTTTCCTTTACAAAATATGCTTTTACGGAATGAAAGAATTGTGGGAGCTCCTTCCTTTTCAGCCCTCCTTAGTAGGGATGGGCATGAACCAGCTCACAAACTAAAGTTCATGATGAATTTTGGGCGGTTCATGATTTGCAAAGTAAAGTTCATGGCAGGTCAACTAGTATGAAGTTTCCATGAACTTTCAAGTTTTTCCAGGAGGTTCTTGAATGGATACCTTTACAGACAGACTATCTCTGCTCAGTCTAAATGTTTACCAAACTTCAAAGCAATGGGGGTCAGTTTCAAACTGGTCTTGTCAGTTTCAAGAGAGTTTCCCCCACCCCGTCCCCTTTGCTGGAGTTCCTTTATGTTCCCTTTCCGTTTTCTTGCACAGAGCTTGCAAAATCTGCTCTCCTTGCTTGGATTTGTTGTGACTCTGAACTTCGAGAGCAGTCCTTTTAAGCTTGCAATGCCAGTGGCACTGAGTTCTGCTCAGCATTCTACACATTGTAACTGGTTGTGCTGGGCTTCTGAAATCCCTCCCCTTTTCTTGGATTTCTTGTCACTCTGCATGAGACTAGACCTTTTAAGCTTGCTGTGCCACAGTGGCGGTGGGTTCTGCTGGGTACTCTTTGATTGCACTGGTACTGCCAGGCACTCTGTACATTGCACTGTTTCTGCTGGGTTTGCAGTGCCTCCAACCACCACCACCTTCAGTTTCTACTGCAGAGATTCTCTAGCTTGACCTTAGTCCTATTGGGCTTGCCGTGGCATTGTTTCTGCTGGGCACATTGCACTGATTCTGCTGGGGTTGCCAAAATGCCCCCTACCACCTTCAGTTTCTACTGCAGAGATTCTCTGTCTTGACTTTAGTCCTGTTGGGTTTGCACTGCCGCAGTGGGACTGGTTCTGCTGGGCACATTGCACTGGTTCTGCTCGGCTTGCAAAAATGCCCTGCAGCACCTTCAGTTTCTACTACAGAGATTTATTTTTATTTTATTTTATATCCTACCCACATGACAGGCTCAGGGCAGGTTCCAGACATACAGATATGTAAATAATGCAGATTTAAAATAAAAAAATGTAATTAAAAAATTGTACAAATACTAATTTTAATTTTTTAAAAATTTAAATTCACAATTTAAAAATGTAATTAAAATCATACAAATACAATTTTTTTAATTTTATTTTTTTAGAAAATTAAAAAATCAGTGCAACAACCATTAAACTCAGTAAAACTCAGTACAATCACTAAAACACTAAACATACAATGTGCCTCAACAGATGATGTTAATTCCAGCAAGTTGTAGTTCCAGTCAGCTTCTAGGATCTGTGGTCATTGGACAGGGCCAGATCAAAGTGGATACTCGCTGCCTCAACTAAAAGACTAGTGGAAGAGCTCTGTCTTACAGGCCCTACGGAACTGTTAGCAGATCCCACAGGGTCCTGATCTCATAAGGCAGCTCTTTCCACCAGGTAGGGGCCAGAGCCGAAAAAGCCCTGGCCCAAGCTGAGGCAAGTCAGACATCCCTGGAGCCAGGGACTACCAGGAGATGCTGGTTCACAGAACACAGCATTCTATGGGGCTTGAGCTTAGTTCTGTTGGGTTTACATTGCCATGGTGGCATTGGTTCTGCTTTGCACATTGCAGTCACTTTGATGGGCTTACAAAAATGCCCCCCACCTTCAGTTTCTACTGCTGAGATTCTCTGGGGCTTTAATTGTATTCTGCTGGGCTTCTATTGTCCTAGCTTTTTTGGCTGTTTTTTTCCTCCATTGGAGGGTGGGGGCATGCCAGGTGCGCCATTATACTTGTCACAAACCTCATGAACAGAAGTGAGTCATTTAGCCCCTAAAAGTTTGTGATGGTTTGTGGTTCATGAACCAGATACACCATGAACTGAACCTAACTTCATTTTCCTGGTTCATGCCCATCCCTACTTCTTAGGGAGGCCATGCCACAAAGTGGGAGCCACAAAACAGAATGCAGAGGTACAGATAGCTGCTGATCTTACACATTTGCAAGGTGACACCTTCAGCAGACTTTGCTTAAATAAGCACAGCTGTTTAGATATGTGAAGAAATGCATTTTTTTCCTTTGGAGGTTTGAAATGAGCAAAACCTTCACTCTGAATTTTAAAAGTTTTTTTCTCTCTCTCTGGGCAGAGAACAGGCAGGAAGGGAGGAAGTCAGTTCAGTTGCTTTCCAGACTTACCTCACCCTACCTTCCTACAAATACTAATAGACCTAGACAATGGAATGGTCGAGCTCCTCCTGCCCCCCTTCCAGCAGAAAACAGAGATTTGGAAATGTTAAATACTAGAGAGACTTCAGGAAGAATCTCCAGGAAAAGCTTCGGGAGGTATTTGTGAATTTCCTGCATTGCACAGGGGGTTGGACTAGATGACCCTGGAGGTCCTTTCCAACTCTATGATTCTATGACCCAGCATGACCTGGTCATTGGGTGGTAAAAAGAGAGGTGATAAAACTTAGGGGAGCAAGGAGGAAGGGCTGTTTTGTGCAGAGTCCATCAGAGCAGACAAAACTCTTAACTGAGGTCTGGAGGAGGCAGCCAGTAGCCATGGAGTGGCCTGGTCAGCTGAAGGAAGCTTCAAGGTAGAGATCTACAACATCTTAAGCTAAGGAATCTGTCCTGTATTTTAACATCTGATAGGAGTAGGGCATGTATAGAGAGAGGGACAGAGGAATTGCATTTTACCCATTTCTTCTTAATCCCTTGCTCAATCTCATGCTTTGCTAAAGTATGCTTGTGAACATTTTCTCTTTAATAAATACTTTATAACTTTGGATGTTGGTAGTGGTTCTGTGTACCACACAGACCCCCAGTGTCTTGGACACACTATTTTAAAAGGAGTGCCAGTAGGAAGGCAGGCAGTTGGCAAGTGGCTATTCCTCCAGAGGGACACAAGGCAGCAAATGGTCCCTGTGTTGACCAGGTGCTGGGTAGCAGGAGACATACAGGCAGGGCCTCAGAACTTGGAAGGGTAGCTGTGTGTCCTGACACTCCCAGTGGGCAACTCCTTACAAAGGTCAGGTGGTGACAGTGGTTACCAGAGAAAGAAAGAAAATCATCTCCAGGTGCTGGGAAAATCTTGGAGGGCAGGGTGGAACAGGGCCTGCAGGCCGGAGTCAAAGCCTGAATTAAACCCAGAAACTAATTCGTTTAATATGCAGGTGTGACAGACTACATTTAAAATGCTGTTTTCCTAATGCAGCACAATCACAGAAGGGAGGGGAATAGTTAATGTTGAGCTTGAGTGACAGGGTACTCCTTTTCTCTGACTGACTGGCCAGCACCAGCTGAGGGAAATGTAAAAATCAGCTGTGTACTGAGGAGAGAGTTCATTTTGAGTTCAGCAGCAGTTACTGTTCAGAAAAGTAAAAGTTCAGCTAAAGGAGTGGATATCTGAAGAGTGACTAAAAGTCTGTCAGATAGGTTCGCCTTTTGAATAAAGGGGGAGACTCCTGGTCCTACTGTATTAAACATAACTTGAGAAAGAATTCAAACTAAGAATTCAGAATCTAGTGTCAGCTGAAGCTGAAGAAAATTCACACAGATGCCAAGAACTGGAGTTTGAGATTTTGGCAAAGAGTGACTGGGTAGCAGACTGAAGTTCCCAATCAGGCCAAAAAGAACAGGATTTTATTTTCAGGGAAGAAATAAAATTCCTGTCCATATACAGGGAATTGTCACGGAGGCAGTCCCTGGTCTGTTGTGAAAAGAAATGGTTATAGACTACTCATGGGAAAGAAGACAAACTGTGATTTCAGAAAAGGGGAAAGAATTTGGCACACAAAAAAGTTTCTAGAAAACCTGAACAGTTAATAGGAACCTATATGCAGAAACATTGTAACTGAAACTAAAATAGTTAGGCAACCATCTCTCACTGATAAGAACCAATAATTTGTGAAAATAAACTGCTACAACATCTTGACTGTCAAATATATATCGTTTTACCAACAATATTTACCTCATTAGTTGCTGTAGATTTTCCGGGTTGTATGGCCATGGTCTTGACATTGTAGGACCTGACGTTTCGCCAGTAGCTGTGACTGGCATCCTCAGAGGTATAACACAGAAAGATGGAGTACTCTCTGTGTCAAGGTGAGCAGAAAACTGATAGGCAAGTAATTTATTTCTACCCTGGAAGGTGAGGTAGGGCTGAGTCAATTATCTTGTGTAGTTCTCCAGGCTATGAACATGCTAATGGAGGAGCTTTCCTGAGGAGGTTCTTTTGTCTATGGATTGTTTCCTGAGGAGGTTTGAGGAGGTTCTTTTGTGTGTGGAATGGCTATTGAAACTCTAATCTTTTCTGTAGTGCTACTGCCAGCTGTAGAGCATTTTGTGTTTTTCAGGACAGGAAACGATGCCCTACTTATTTTTAAACTCTCTTCTTTCCTGTTGAAATTGTGTTTATGTTTATGAATTTCAATGGCTTCCCTGTGTAATCTGACATGGTAATTGGAAGTGTTGTCCAGTCTTTCAGTGTCTTGGAACAAAATGCTGTGTCCTGTTTGGGTTAGACTATGTTCAGCCACTGCTGATTTTTCAGATTGGCCAAGTCTGCAGTGTCTTTCATATTCTTTTATTCTTGTCTGAATGCTACGCTGTGTGGTCCCAATGTAAACTTGTCCACAACTTCATGGTATGTGGTATACTTAGGGTTCCCAAGTACTTACCATCTGGGGCCGGGGGACGAATGCTCCCCAGCCGGACCAGTCTTCCTGGTAACGCACCATGCCGTCGCCAGGAAGTGATACCGGGTGACGCTCTGGCAATGGGGCTGAAAACTCGATGGTACCATCGAGTTTTCAGCCCCATTGCCAGAGCATCGCCTACCGTCCCTTCCTGGTGACGGCATGGTGCTCCGCGCCTCTCCTTCCCCTGGGGATGGTCCTGCGAGGACGTATCCATCCCCTGCCGGCACGCGGTAAGTTCTTGGGAACCCTAGGTATACTCCTGCAGAAGTGAGGGGATCTCTTCTGTCTTTTGCCAATCGTAGCATCTGTTGTATTTTTCTGGTGGGTCTGAATACCGTTTGTAGGTTGTGTTTTTACATAAGTTTTCCCATCTGATCCGTGTTTCCTTTGCTATATAACAAAAACACTTTTCCTGTGGGAGACTGTTTTTCCTCAGTTGTTTGTTTAACCTTTGATTTAATCGCTCTTCTGATTTAATTCTTAGAGTAGCCATTTGCTTGAAGTGCATGGTTAAGATGATTTAGTTCGTCAATGGGAAAGTGTGGTTCACATATCCGTTTTGCATGGTCTACTAATGTTTTTATTATGCCTCTTTTTTGCTGAGGGTGGTGATCGGAGTTTTTGTGTAAATAACGGTCCATGTGAGTTGGTTTTCTGTAGACCTTGTGACCTAATTGAAGGTTTGCATTGCGGATGACCATGATATCTCGAAACGGGAGTTTTCCCTCGACTTCTTTTTCCATGGTGAATCTTATGTTGGGGTGGATGTTGTTGAGGTGGTCTAAAAACTCCATCAGTTCTACTTCTCCATGGCTCCATATGTATTCAGACCCACCAGAAAAATACAACAGATGCTACGATCAGCAAAAGACAGAAGAGACCCCCTCACTTCTGCAGAAGTATACCACATACCATGCAGTTGTGACATAGAGACGTAGAGAGTACTCCATCTTTCTGTGTTATACCGCTGAGAATGCCAGTCACAGCTACTGGCGAAACGTCAGGTCCTACAATGCCAAGACCACGGCCACACAACCCGGAAAATCTACAGCAGCTAATGAACTCCGGCTGTGAAAGCTTTTGACAAAATAGTTACCTCAGCCTTTCCAATTCCTGACTATCCCATACCATCCCTTCTTATTAAATAAAATCTTCATTATTTGTTACACAGTCTCCAGTACCATTTCAAGGGATATGGAAAGAGGGCTCCAGTTTTCTCCTGACAAGTTCCTGGGCTAGGCAAAAGCCAAATCAGATTCAGTCACAGGGTGGGACATTCAGATTTATAAAGCCACAAATATGCTACTACAAGCTAGCTGAGTACCTGAAGGGAACTAAGAAAAATCTGCCTCAGAGTGGGGAGAGTAACAGAGGGTCCATCATAGGAGGACTGCTGAGAATAATCATAGTCCAGAATCACAAAATATATGCATGATTGGTCTAAATCACATAATGAACCCCCCCCATGACTGAGGACAAAAATCAGTAATGATTGGCTATGTATAGCTGGCCATTAAACCCACTTCCAAAGTCTTACGCCTCAGTTATCTATATCAGTAAAAGGATATTTAAATCAGTTAAAATCCCAAGAAGTGAGAAACATCTGAATCACTAACTAAAATAATCATTTAGTTGAATTACAAAAGAAATAAATGTATATAGCTTGAAAGAACAATTCACAAGATGTTGTGAGGATAACCACTTATTATCAGGAGCCAGAGTGCTGTGTTTCCACACAAATAGTCTGCCATCACACGTTTAACCAATAAAATTGGTTCTCTAGATATATTCTAGGGCTTTTATTTTTCTCTCCATAAGCGCTGAAAAATTCTATGTATCTCTAATTTCATTATGTTCTCATGATCCTTACGCAACATGCTTGTATGAGACCTGATCCAGTAAATCAGACTATGATGAAAGCTTCTATTTATGAACACAAACAAGACTCTGTCTAAACTTCCCCATAAGTATGCCTAAGTGCCCCATATTATGCAGGCCAAATAAGGAACAGAAAAGATTACTAGTGTCAATTTGAAATTTCTTTAATAACTCATGTAGACAATAGTATTATGTAGTCCAGAATACTAAGATCCAAACTAGATGTTACAAATGAAACAAGTTGGGATATGGGTGTCTGACCCAACTCATCCCACATAATGACTCATAAGCTGATATAAGGATTCAAGGGACAGCCTTGTAAATGATTCATCTCCCTTCTCCAAGTTCGGAGACAGAGGATGGTGCTAGTGGAGAGGATTTTGCCATGACACTTCTTGGTGTGTGGTATCCCCCAAGGGGTTATTCTCTCCCCAATTCTATTTAACATCTGTATGTGTCCCCTTGCCCAACTGGTGTGAAGTTTCAGGCTGGGTTGTCACCAGTAAGCTGATGACACCCAGCTATATCTGTTGATGGATGGCCAGTCAGATGCTGACAAAGGGATTGGAGGCTGTAGCTGGATGGTTGAAGCAGAGCTGGCTGAAATTAAATTAATCACAGATGGAGGTCCTTTGGCTGGGGAGGGGAGTCCTGGGATCAGGTATCCAACTCCCAGCTCTGGACAATGTTACTTTATCACTTCACCAATGGTGAAGAGTCTGGATGCTTCTCTTAGATGCTTCCCTTTCAGCTGAGGCCCAGATCACGAATGAGGCCAGGCTGGTGTTTTTCCATCTACACCAAGTCCAATAATTGGCACCCTTCCTATCTCACCCCAATCTAGCCACAGTGATCCATGCAGTGGTCACCTCCAGATTAGATTACTGTAACTCACTCTATGTAGGGATACCCTTGAGGCTGACCCAGAAACTTCAACTGGTCCAGAATGCAGCAGTGCAGGTCCTTACAGAAACCCCTATTAGAGCACATATTCAGCTGGTACTCTACCAGCTGCATTGGCTCCAGACTGAGTACCAGATCTGATTCAAGGTGTTGGCTTTAACCTTTAAAGCCCTTCACAATCTGAGACCAACATATCTTTGGGACCACCTTTCCTGGCACACACCCAAAGAGTTTTATGCTCTTCAAACAACATACTGATGATCCTGGGGACAAGGAATATCCACCTGGCTTCAACTAGAGCTAGAGCCATTTCAACTGTAGCTCCACTTGGTGGAATGTGCTTCCAACTGAGATTCAGGCCCTACGGGATTTGGTACAGTTCTGCAGGGCCTGTAAAGTGGAAGTACCACCAAGAATAAGGGTGAAGCCAGGAGAACACCCATTTATGCAGATCTTTGTCCTTCCTCCCCCTCTCTCTCCCCCAGGGCAGTGTTATAATATTATTATTGCCATCTGGTCAGTTGTAAATGTCTAGAACTGTTTTTAACTTGTATATTTTAACAATTTTATCATCTGTTTATTACATGGTATAATCCCCTCTGAGCCCCATGATAGTGGGGGAGAGCAGGACATAAATTTGATAAATAAATAAATAACTATAAAGTAGGGTTGTTTGTTTGTTTATTAAATTGGATTTGCTAGGCCACCCTTCCCTGCAAGCAGGTCTCAGGGTGGCTTACAACAGAGTAAAATACAGTAAGTGATTTAAATTAAAACCAACATTAAAAGTTACCTAAAAGCAATCAATGAGTAAAACAATATACATTCTGAGATGGCAAAGGAAAAAATTCAGCTCCCCAGCCTCCTAGGTGGGGAGGGGTACAAGGGATGGGGAGAGTATATGAGAGCACCAGGTGTCATACTGTCCCATCACTGTCCTCAACCAAATGCCTGGCAGAACATCTCTGCCTTGCATACCCTGTGGAAAGGTAGTAACTCCCATAGGGCATGGACGTTTTCCAGCAGAGAGTTCCACCAGGCAGAGGCCAGGGCCGAAAAAGCCCTGCCCCTGGTTGAGGATAGCTGGGTCTCTCTTGGGCTGGGGACAACCGGGAAATTCTTATTCCCTGAGCGTAATGCTCTTCCAGGGTTGTACTGAGAGAGGCAGTTCCGAAGGTATGTAGGTTCCTGACCATTACGGGCCTTAAGGGTCAAAAACAATCCACTGGAAGCCAGTGTAGCTCGCACAGCACAGGTTGGATGTGTACTGTCTGGGGGGTCCCAGTAAGGACCCGTGCATCTGCATTCTGTATCAGTTGGAGCTTCCATTCTGGGTCAGGTGCAAAGTAAGGCCTGCATAGAGCAATTACAATAGTCTATCCTGGGGGTGACTGTTGCATGGATTACTGTGCCTAGGTCAGGGCAAGACAGGTAGGGAGCCAGTTGCCTAACCTGGTACAGTTGGAAAAATACCAGCTTGGCGACCTTCACAACCTGGGTCTCCATAGACGAGGAAGGATTCAAAGTCACACCCAGGCTCTTGACAGTCAGTTCCAGTGATAGAGGCACACGGTCAAGAGTTGGGCATTCCAAGCCTTCCAAGGTCGTCCCCCCCCGTGATTGAACCGCTGTCTTACCCAGATTTGGTTTCAGACGACTCTGCTTTAACCACCTCACCACAGCTTCCAAACTCTCGGCTAAACTCCTGGGAACAGTATCCAACTGCCTGCCCATCAACAGAAATAGCTGGGTGTCATCGGAATATTGATGACACCCAGCCTGAAACTCCATACTAGCTGGACAAGGGGGTGCATATCCATGTTGAATAACATTGGGGAGACAAGTGCCCCATGAGGAACCCTGCATTCCTGCAGGTACCTTGGAAACAATGCCTCCCAGGGCCACCCTCTGTCCCCGACTGTGAAAAATGGGGTAAGCCACTCCATGAGCCAGAGAAAGAGCAAACAGCTCCTTCCCCATTGCAATGATTTATGCTGATGAAAACAGCACTGTAAGGAAACTTGATGTCCCTCCTCCTACCTCACAGCACTCCAGAGCCCAGCAGATCAATGAAGCAATTTCTAGGTGAGTAAATTCATTTTATATGAGATCATGTGACAGTTAGTTGGGTTGGGCACCCATGACCCAAGTCATTTAACTCATAACGTCTAGCTTGGCTCTTACATGATGCTTTCCCAAACAGATCATGTTGATGCTGAGAGCACAGCATGCTTGGTTAAGAATGGTACAAAGGATAGGCATGGTGTGGAGCCATTACTGCTGATGGGGCTATGATAGCACTTGTGAACAGGCAGGCAGCCTGCATATACTGGTGAAATCCATGAAATCTGAATATATCGTTGAAGATCAGTTCTGTAGCTATTTCCTTTCCTGTGTACACATCAACATCCAGAAGAAGGCTTTCCAGGATCTTTGAGGGGAAGGTAATAAGTTGGCATATAAACTGTTGGCCATTTTGCAAATAATGATGTATACGTTTCCATAATTGCCTACATTTTCAAATGTGTATTTAAGTATATCTTGCAGGGTACCCAATTAAAGCTATTGATTGTACAAGACATAGATATTATTGAAGAATGAGGATTGTCCTTTTTTATAACTGTAAATGACATTTCAATGTATTTTCTTTGATTACAGGTGTCAAATCAGTAGAGGCAAAGGAAGAAATACAAATGGAGGGGTAGGTTTTGCCAAAGTGCTGGCCTTTGCAAGCTTATAAATGTCAAAAGGAGTCATTGTCATTACAGGACAGAGGATAGCTGCTAAATGACTAAAGATGTTCACTGTGTGTAAGAAAGAGCCAGCACACATTCATGCAACAAATGAAACTGGAAATCACTCTTGGGTAAATGTGGGGTTTAATCACATGTTCATATATACATGTATTGAATATAACATTAGAATTACTTCTCAACACATATATAAAGAAAAATCAAGTGTACATTGTGAATGGATCACTGTAATTTTTGACCAGGGCTTCTGTGTACAGTACACACTTGATTTTTCTTGATATGTGTGTTGAGTAATTCTCATGCTGCAGTAAATGCTCACGCAATTTATCTGGTCCCTGGTTTCATTCATAGAGTGAACACACATTGACTTTTTCCTACAAATGCATACAGAATCATTCAGCCTACTTCAGGCCATCAAAACATTGGAGGAGCATGTATATACACACACCCAAGCACAACATCCCAGATACAATTTAAACGTGACTGCTTAGCTCAATTGGCTGCTGTAGCCTGGATTTGCTCCTCTACTGACCCATGTTTCTGGATCAGATTAGTACTCCACACCAGCTTTTGCTTCTTCCCTTGTGCTTCAAGGCAAAGTTGTCCAGTAGTTCAGCTCTTTTTCTGCCCATGAGAGAGACACTCAAAAAGCCCGAGTTCATAGCAGTTTAGCCAACATTACTGATAGCTGTTAGGAGTTTGTGGACATTTTAGATAAGGAATGATAAGGCAATTATTTAATTTTAAATATCATGCTGAATTGGAAATATAGCATCTTCTCCTGGAAAAATTTGGCTTCCTAGTCTATGGAAAGTATTGTGAACATGGCAGGGGAGGTTAACAGTGCATTCTTAAGGAATTGTGCATTCTTCTAAGCCCCTGGATTAAATGGATTTAGAAGGGTGTAATTCTGTTTAGGCTACACTACCAATTGGTCAGTTTAGCTGAGCCTTTGCCAAGTAGTTCAATTCTGGTACAGGATTAAGAAAGCAAGTTTCTTGCCTTTATAAATTTGAAACAGTGTGATCCAATACTACCTGTGGATAGTGCAAAGAGGTACAAAAATGAATGTAATTGTTTTGTCTGTAGGCTTGTATACTGATTACTAAGTAAGAAAAAATTATTTATACTACCTTTATTTAGGAGGGGTCATTTTAAATTCAAGGTCATCTGATTTTACTTTAATTTTTTTGAGGGGGTCATCTTATATTCAGGGTCATTTCCCTTTCAAGTAAATATGGTACTTTAATGAGGGTCCATAAACTGAAGCTCAGTCCAAATGAAGGTTCTGTTGATCAATAGAAAAGGTGATCTGAGAGTTGCTGTTTATCTTGTTTTGAACAAGGTTGCATTCCCCCAAAAGATCAGGTTTGCAGCTTGGAAGTGCTATTAGATCTGATCTTGAAATTGGATACCAAGGAGCATCTCTAGCCTGTCTACAGGTTACATTACTGCAATATATGGGGGCTGTCTTTGAAGAGTTGGAAACTTCCTGATTCAGATTACAGCATTCATGGGTTTAATGGGTGCTCACGTTCACAACTGTTTAAAGATCTTTACCATCTTCCTTTTCATTTCAAAGTACAATTAAAATGGTAGTTCTTACCATAAAAGCCTTAAATTATCTAGGAGCAGGTTACTTGAAAGATCTCCTGCTTCCATATAAATTTGCTGTGCTTCAGCAGCTTCTTCTGAGGTCCTTCTTCCAAAATGAGGACAGCAACCACGAATAGCATTTTCCAGACTTTGCTCATGCATTTATAAAGTGTCTACCTTGATTGTTTTAGACATCAGTTAAATACTGTTGCTTGTGAATCTGTTTTTCTGTTTTCATTATAGAGAATTGAGGGAAGGTCGACAGGAGATGAAAAGTCTCTGGTTCGTGATGGCTCATCTCAAAGAGATGAAGGGGTAGCTGTTACTTTTCTACAGGGAAATGGATTAAGATTGTCTACTGAGACTGTGGCTAATGATATGGACCGCCTGGCAAGGTCTCAAGGCAGCAGGAGGAAGGTTGTGGGCCTAACATGCCTTGGAAATTATAGATGTTTATCTACAAATGCTAGAAGTGTCTGAGTTGGAATGCTTGGTGTTGGGGGGGGAATAGACATTGTGGGTATTTCAGAAACTTGGTGGGATGAGGAAAATCAGTGGGATATGGTGATTCCTGGTTATAAATTATATTGGAAGGTTGAGGAGGAAGTGTTGGAGGTGGGGTGGCTCTGTATGTCAGAGAGGGTATATAGTCCAGTAAGACTGAGAAGGTAAGAGAATTGGATTGGCTTATGGAAATGCTATGGGTAGAAATAGTGGGCCCAAAAGGAAGCTTAACACTAGGATTTTGTTATCACCCACCAGATCAAAAGATAGGATTATAAAGTGATGGATGAATTAAAGATAGCAGCTAGACGAAATAATTGTCATACTAGGTGATTTTAACTACCTACATGTTGATTGGGTCAGTATCAATGCCAGTAAAGGTTTGTGTGTGTGGATTGGGTCAATATCTGTTCAAGTCAGGAAAAAGAGATTGTGTTTCTAGACACTCTCAATGACAGTGCTATGGAGCAGATGGTCACAGAACCTACCAAGGGAGAAGTGATCCTGGATTTGGTCCTAAGTAATACCCAAGACCTGGAGAGAGATGTAAATGTGATTGCACCACTTGGGAACAGTGCCCATAATGTTATTGAGTTCAACATTTGTCTAAATAGGGAGTTGCCCAAAAAACCCAACACAACCACTTTTAACTGTTATTAAGGAAAGAATTAGTAGGCGCATTGATGAACAAAAACTATTGAGGCAGACTCAGTATGGGTTCTGTAAGGGAAGATCTTGTCTCACCAACTTGTTAGTGTTCTTTGAGGGAGTGAAGAAACATGTGGGCAAGGGGGATCCAATAGATGTTGTTTACCTTGACTTCCAGAAAGCTTTTGATAAAGTTCCTCATCAAAGGCTCCTAAGTAAGCTCAATGGTCATGGGATAAAAGGACAAGTCCTCTTGTGGATCAAAAACTGGCTAATTAATAGGAAAGAGAGAGTGAATATAAATGGGCCATTTTCATAGTGGAGTGTGGTAAGCAGTGGGGTACCACAGGGCTCAATACCCAGTCCAATGCTTTTTAAATTGTGCATTAATGATTTGGAGTTGGGAGTAAGCAGTGAAGTGGCTAAATTTGTGGATGACACTAAATTGTTCAGGGTGGTGAAAACCAGGGAGGATTGTTAGGCCCTCCAAAGGGATCTGTCAAGGATGGGCGAGTGGGCGTCAACATGGCAAATGAGGTTCAGTGTGGCCAAATGCAAAGTGATGCACATTGGGGCCAAAAATCCTAAATATAAATACACGTTGATGGGGTCCAAACTGGCAGAGACGGACCAAGAGAGAGATCTTGGAGTCCTAGTAGATAACTCACTGAAAATGTTGAAACAGTGTGCAACTGCAATAACAAAGGCCAACACTATGCTGGGGATTATTAGGAAGGGAATTGAAAACAAATCAGCCAATATCATAAAGCCCCTGTATAAATCGATGGTGCAACCTCATTTGGAATACTGTGTACAGTTCTGGTTACCACAACTCAGAAAGGATATTATAGCACTGGGGAAAGTGCAGAAAAGGGCAACTAGAATGATAAAAGGGTTGGAACACTTTCCCTATGAAGAAAGGTTAAAGCGCTTGGGGTTCTTTAGCTTGGAGAAACAACAGCTGAAGGGTGACATGATTGAGGTTTACAAGATTATGCATGGGATAGAGCAGGTAGAGAAAGAAGTACTTTTCTCCCTTTCTCCCAATACAAGAACTCGTGAGCACTCAATGAAATTACTGAGTAGTCGGGTTAGAACGGATAAAAGGAAGTACTTCTTCATCCCAAGAGTGATTAACACAAGGAATTCACTGCCACAGGAGGTAGTTGCAGCTACAAGCATGGATGGCTTCAACAGGGAATTGGATAAACATATGGAGTAGAGGTCCATCAGTGACCATTAGCCACAAGGTAGAGATAGTGGTGGCTTAGAGGTTAAGATGCTGAGCTGCAGACTGGAAGGTCTGTAGTTCGGCAATTCAAGACCCTAGTGCTGCGTGACAGAGTGAGCTCCCATCTCTGGCCCCAGGATTTTTTGTGCACTGTCATGGGCTGGAGTGCGGGGCCAGGCAAGCGTGGGGTGGTCAGAACACAGTCCGAGGTCAGAGACGGCCAAGACCAAACAACCAAGTTCCAGGGGTAAGATGAGCAGGGTGGTCAAGAGACAGTTCAGAGTCAGAAGCTGAGCAACCTGAGAAAACTGGGGAGCCAAGTCCAAAGTACCAACCGGTAGTGTGGTCAGGAGGTCCGAGAGCTGGGGATCCAGATTATGAGAGCCACGAGTCAAGAGTTGAGGGTCACGAGTCCGGGGGTGCGAGGTGTAGAGTAGCGAGGTCAAGACGAGCTGAGGTCGAGGAGCCGGAGGGATCAAACCAAGAACGAGGCATCAGGAACCAGAGTGGTGCGGCACAGAGCTTTGCAGATGTGACTAGTTGCTGGCACGAGTTTGATGTTGTGCCAGCATGGGCTAAATACCAGTAGCTGGTAATTAGCATGCTCCGAGCACGGCCCAGGTCCTGCTAATACTCTGGGCTAAACGAACACTGGGTGTGCATGCGTGCTTCGTGATGCCAGGCTGCCATGTCCCGCCAGCACTGCTCCTGTAAACGAGACACCAGTGGAGGCAAGTCGGGGGGCATGTCACTCGAGCAGTGATCTGCCCCAGCTGTTGCTGGGCCAGGCTTGGAGCTCACCGCATTGTCAGGTACAGAAGTTTCTGGCAGGAAGAGCTCATCCCTGTTGACACTTAGCTCCTCCATGGCTCCCGAGGGTGCAGGCATGACAGGAGCTGTGACACTCACTACGCGAGGCTAAGTTGTGGCGTCCCCCTTCCTAGGTGAGGCTGCCTTGTGGTGCCCCCACCTCACTGCAGAGCCTCTGAGGGGCCAGTCCCTAAGGTGGCTGGAGGGCAGGGCACAGAACCTGGGGACTTGGAATGGGAACAGCCTCCCCAAAGAGAGCCGTGCTCTGGAAGCAGCCCCACTTCCGAGCCCACCTGCCCGGCTCTCCTCTCGCAGCAGGAGCCCTTGGTGGAGCTCACAATGAAGCGCCTGGCTTGACACATTTGCTGCCGCCCCCACACTTGCCCTGCTGAGGCGCTGCTTTCAGGTGTGGGAGAGGGGGCCTGCGAACCAGGGGCTGTTGCTGCTGCCACCGCCAGGCCCCGCCCCGGGGCACCTGCAGGCCATGCAGCTCGGCCGGGGCATGGAGAGGCAGGGCCGGAGGGGGAGAGGCCAGCCAGGGTGTGGGGGGAGGAGGAGGCTTGCTTTCCTGCAGCCATGGAGCCTGCAACCCCCCAAGATCACCGGACGATGCCCTCAGCGGGTGGGCCGGCACCCTAGGCAAGGGTCTAAAAATTAATAATGGCGGGCTGGCCCTGGCCCCAGCTCCTGCCAACCTAGCAGTTCAAACCTTTTTTGATGTTTGAAACATTGACAGCCATTGTTATGTGTAATTTAATGTTATATGTAATTTAATGAAAAATTAATAAAAAGTTAATGATAAAAAATAAAATAAAAAAGCAAGAAATTGCAAGTAGATAAATAGGTACCGCTTTGGTGGAAAGTAACAGCATTCTGTGCACCTCGGCATTTAATCACGCTGGCTACGTGACCATGGAAACATCTTCGGACAATGCTGGCTCTTCAACTTGGAAACAGAGATGAGCACTGCCTCCTAGAATTGGATTTGACCAGCTCTCAAGCAAGGGAAACCTTTATCTTTATAGATAGGAATTTTTGGTCTGGGGCAAGTGATGCTTGGTATTCGTGGTGCTTGGGGTGGCAACAGTGGGTGGACTTCTAGTGTCCTGGCCCCACTGGTGGACCTCCTCATGGCGCCTGGTATTTTTGACCACTGTGTGACGAATGTTGGACTGGATGGGCCATTGACTTGATCCAGCATTGGCTTCTCTTATGTTCTTAAAATATTACAAGAAGGCAAACTCACAGGAGAGGGGATTTCCCATTTCCCTTGCTGGCCCCCACTTTCTCCTTGATCTGACTCAGTTTCCCCTCCCTCCCTCCTTCCTTTCTTCCCTCTTCTCTTGCTTCCCCACCTGACCCCACTCATTCTCCTACCCATTTGCCAAATGACCAAAACTTCTTATCTGCTCAAAACACATCACCTACACTGGTTTCTCTCTGTGCAGATACTCACCCACTCCTCCCCCCTCCAATTGGGCCTCTTGGTGCTGCAGGAAAATATGGCAAGAAGATTTTTTTTTTTAAATCTTTACCATAGGAGAGGTACACATTTGTTAGGTCTATAGATGGATTTTTCATTCGTTTTGATTGTAAACCACTTGAAGACCTGGATTAGGTGGATGCAGGGGTCTTTTTTTGGGGGGGAGCGCACCAGAGTGCAGCTCTGGCAGCTCAGGAGCCAAACCCCGCCCCCAGCCGGTGTCCCCGGAGTCTTTCAGGCAGCCGAATGTCAATTTCAGCTCCATTATATCTATGGGCCATTGAAGTCAATGGTGAAAATATAGGGTATATTCTGCAGGATGGAGGGGAGGGGGTTTGAGGGAGAGGCTCCAAACTCACAGGGTAGCTGATGGAACCTCTCCCCAAGATACCCACCAAGTTTCAAGAATGCTGGACCAGGGAGTCCAATTCTATGGGCCCTCAAACAGGTTGCTCCATTCCCTCCATTGTTCTCTATAGTGGGGAAAAAGTTACTTCGCTTTACTCTCTCTCTTTCCTTCCTTCTTTCCTCCTTCTGTGGCCCAACTCTAGTGAGAAGGAGTTTAAACTTTAAACCCCTTCTCTCTTAGCTCCCCCACCCAGGCCAGCTGGGGAAGGGAAGGGGAGGCTTTTGGAGATGCCTCCCCCCCTTTTGCTTCCCCTTCTGACATCACTTCCGGTGATGTCAGGGGGTGTGGCATATGCTAATAGCCTAATAGCTCATTAGCATACCATATGCTAATGAGCTCCTGCAGCTGTTTTTCTATGAAAAGACCCCTGGGTGGATGGGTTAAGTATAATTATTTTAATTAATAAATAAAATATGTGTGGAGCCTTCAAGAAATTTTAGAAAGAAAGTATAAACAATTTGGGAGTAAACAAGAAATCCCCCCTTCAGGATTCTAAGCTATCTGTGGCTTGAGCAGGTTGATTTATCTCCCCACCCCCCGCCCCCTGGATATTCAGCTGCTCTCAGCATTCTTTCCCTTCTGGAACATATTTTATTGTAATCAAGCTGTTTTGTGGATGATTGATTAGTTTGCACTCACATTTTCTGCATACCTTGTGAGACCCCTGATTATGTAGAGACCCCTTGTTGCAGATGGCCCCATTGTGTAGCTTTCATGATCCACACAAGTGCCCATTAGTTTACTATTATACTAAGTGACATCACCCAGTGTCAGCTCCAACATAATCCTCCTTGGTGAACAGTTCATACACTATGATGAAAGTTACTAGATCATGAGAAGTCAAGTGACATAAAAGAATGTGTGAATCCACGTAAAAAGAGAATGATAAAGGACACTTTATCTCACTGCTGTTTTCAGTTTTGGTATCTGAAACCCTATCCAGTAGCATGCTGAGCACACTGTTAACTCAGCCCTCACTACTGGCAGAAGACTTAATCCATATTGGTCATGAACAAGTCTGTTTGATATTGTTAAAGCAGCAAAGAGACTGTTAATACCAGGTACAGAGAAGAGTGCTCAGTGCCTCTAGATTTGGGATATGTGATGATGCTGTTGTTATGGTTACACTGTGAAGAGTACATCTTTAAAATTAAAAGCCATTTTTATCCTGTTATGTGTAAAGTAATGAAAGCAGCATTGCCAAACATTATTTTTAATGGACTATGCATGGAGAAAGCATCCCACTTCTTTACCCAAGTAAATAATGTACAGATTGCATTGTATATTTATCTAAGATAGACATATGCAATATTCAAACACTGGGTAGAAAGTAACACACTTTACTGTAAATCAAGAACAGAGGCAAAAAAAGACATAAAAACAATCCAGATAAATTTCAATATAGAGAAAGCAGTTTAAAACTTGATTTGGCTTATCAAAATACATGAAATGAAAAGCATTATTTGCTTTCTGAATGTTTTAAAACAACATAAACCTGAGGTTTTCAAAATGGAAATCTAATTTTGTAAACTCCAAGGCAAAAAGATAGGAGTGGATCAAGCCTTTGTCAGGAGATATGACCATTGCTGAGGGATACATAATGTGAGCTTTGATCCTGCAGAACACAAAAAACAGCATGGTTTGCTCTGGGCCCAGCCTTTCTGAAATCCTTGGTATTTCACCATTCTTACTACATAGCACACATTATCAGCTCTGTGTTCTATGAAGCACACAATATTCAGCATATATTTGTATTATATTGTTATATTGTGGCTGTGTATTGTTGTAACCCACTCTGAGCCTTGCCATGCAGGGAAGGGAGGGCTAGAAAGAAGAAAGAAAGAAAGAAAGAAAGAAAGAAAGAAAGAAAGAAAGAAAGAAAGAAAGAAAGAAAGAAAGAAAGAAAGAAAGAAAGAAAGAAAGAAAGAAATGTAGCATGAGCCTTGAAGTCTTCAAAATGAGACTAAGAACTAGATAAGCCCCTCTCCCAATCATAATGATTGCAGGCATATAAAAAGAAACATATAATAGCATAAGGGCCGGCCCCAGGTGTCTGGGCGCCCTAGGCAGGACAGCCTGGGGTGCCCACCCCACCGGGGATGCCAACCTCCCGGTGGGGCCTGGAGAGGGCCCAGCCTTGTCCTGGGCACCTCGCGCAGTTGCAAGGGGCCCGGGGAGAGCCGGGAACGGGCGGGCTTCGAACGCCCGCCCCTTCCCTCCCAGCGGCGGCGCAGCTGGGGGGGGAGAGAAGCCGCTCCGCCGCCCCTGCCTCCTCTCCCCCCGGCTTTGGGGAGAGGGCGGGCAATCTCCGCTGCCGCCTGCCGCCTCCTGAGCCCCGGCGGGGCGCTCAGGGAAGCGGGGGGGTTTTCCTGGGAGAGGCCGGGCGCGGTTTGGTGCCCCTGCAGCCGGCGCGCCCTAGGCGAGCGCCTAGCTCGCCTAGTGGGCGAGCCGGCCATGATAGCATTCTAAAAAACTACTGTTCTGTTTTCAGTGTTAATGTTAATTAGTATTGCTTATCTTGATGGTTACAGAATCTAGACCATCTCCAAAAGAAGCAGCTTTCTCTAGTTTGGCAGAGAATGTTATGGGAAAGATGGGTCTATGAAGCGGCCAACTTCAGTCAAACAGACACCCCCCTCCCAACTGGTGAAAGAAGATACTTCCAGATAATGGGGTCATTGACAGGCATTGGAAATTTTGTGTCATAATCCTGTAAACTCCCTTAAACAGTTTGTTATGATAGGGTGGCTATTACAGGAGGTAGTTATTACAGGAATTTTTTGTGTTTCAGACACTTGGCAGACTGCAGTAAGACCCTTCATACAGACTTGACAGCAGCAGAAATGACACAATTTATATTGGTTTCCACTATAGGAAACCTGGGTTATATTAATTTAATATAGTGGCTGCTGGATCAGGATACAGTGTTAGCTATGGCAAGCCCTATGTTTCATAACAAAATGGGCTGGGGCAGCCTTTTCATTCATTTCAGGATTAGCAATGTTTCTTTGGCAGGCAAAGACTCCCATGATGCTAGCAAATACCCAGATTCCATGACATATTTCTCCATTTACAACAGAAAATAATGCATTCTACCATTATTGGTATAAAGTACTGAGACTGAGGTATAGTGTAGTGATTTCAGCTCATGCTTTAATAAAGCATAGGAGAACTTGAGATAACTAGCGTGGCCCGTGGCCCACTTATATTCCCGTTCTTAACCACGCCCAACACACACACACACACACACCTGTGATAGGTTTATTTACAAACAACTTTCCCTATTGGTTCCTTTTAAGATCTGGGCTGGTCAATTGGCGAGTTCTTGGATCCTTTGCTTCTATTGTCTTTGGATGCAAAGCTTAGCCTGTTCGCCTGGCCATGTGTTGGCCTTACCAAGTGCACGGTATTCCTTGGTACACAACACCCCTCCCCCTTGGTCTAGATCCCCCTAGCAAACATAGTCTCTGAGGTAAGAGGTTCTCTTCCACTCCCTAGTGGAGCAGCGCATGTCCGGGGCTGTGGTAGGACTCTCCAGCATTGGTCTTGCTGGTTCCAGGGAAGGGATGTCAGACACCAGGAACTCTGCTGGGGCAGGTGTGCTGGTAGGCTCTTGGATGCCTGTCAGCTCCATGTTGCTACTGTCCTCCCCTCCTGGTTGAGTGCTTGCCCGTGGCTGTGTTGGCGTGGGTGTCAGGTTCCCCAGGGTTAGAGCTGTCGTGTCCACTGTCTGCTGGTGCATCTGAGTTAGTGGGAAGGAGGCAGCAGCACAGTTGATCATTGTGCTGCCTCCACAACTGACCATCTTCACTGGAGACCTCGTAGGAGTGCGGGCCTGTCACCCAGACAATTCTTGCTGGAATCCAGGCAGGACCCCGGGCGTAGTTCCAGGCATACACAGGGTGCCCTGGGAAGAACCCTTGTGGGGCCTCCTGATCCTTGGGGTTGGCACTGTGTTTAGGTGCCCTGTCAGGGTGGAGGTGATCTAGCCGGGTCATTAGGTGCTGTCCCATGAGGAGTTCCGCTGGACTACAGCCAGTGGTAGTGTGGGGGGGTTGTGCGCTGGCTGAATAGGAAGGTGGCCAGCTTGTAGTCCCAGTCCACTTTGTCCATGTGGCACAGGGCCTCCTTCGTAGTCCAGACCATGCGCTCCTCCTGGCCATTGGTTGCAGGGTGTAATGAAGTGGAGCGTATGTGCCTTATGCCGTAATATTGCACAAACTCCTGAAACTCTGTGGAGGTGAAAGCCATGCCATTGTCAGTTACCAAGGAGTCCAGTATCCCTTGGGAAGTGAAGATCCAGAGCATTGCATGGATGGCTGACCGGGACAAGGTAGACAGGACCGGTATCACCTCTAGCCACTTCGTGTAAGCGTCTACTAATATAAAGAAGATCTGTCCCTGGAACAGAACGGCAAAGTCCAGATGTAACCTTGCCCAAGGCTTGTGGGATGACTCCCATGGCTGCACCGGTGCTTTCGGAGGTTCGGTTCAGGACTTCTGACATTTCTAGCAGTGCTTTACCATGTCCTCTATTTCATTGTCCAACTGCGGCCACCACACGTAGCTCCTGGCCAGGGCTTTCATCCTGACAATTCCTGGGTGGGTCTCATGCACGGTGGTGAGAACTCAGCTTTGCAGAGGTGGGAGTATCACCACCTGGCTGCCCCACAGCAAGCACCCCTTGTGGGAGGACAACTCGTCTTGATGAGATGAAAATGCCGAGAATTCGGGTCCCACTGGGCCAGCAGACCACCCCCATGACCTGGGAGAGGATGCGATCCTGGGCTGTGTGGCATGACACCTCCCCAACCTGTACCAGGCGGTCAGGCAGGTCCTCCAGCATGTCGATGTGGTGCGCCAGAGCAGGAGCAGGATTGGAGAAAGGCAGTGGAAGGCCGGGGACACGTGGTGTGTTGAAGATGGTGGATGGTTGCGGCATGACCCCTCAAATGTGGTGGCCATTTGCAGTGCCGATTCCAATTTGAGGTCCATGGTACCTACAAGTTTGTGGCGGAGCTTGGCTTCCCAAATGCCCCAAATGAATTGGGATAAGATGCTATCTTTGACATCTCAGAACTCACAGTCCACAGCAAGCTGGCAGAGTTCCGCCATGAAGTTGGGGGCCGCTTCATCAGGCCTCTGAAAGCATGCAAAAAAGTCCATGCGCTTGGCCATCTTGATGGGCTTCGGTGCATAGTACTTTATGATGTCCTTGATGATCTCATCATAGGTGGCATCTGCCAATTTCTTAGGAGCGAGGAGGCCCTGGGCCAAGCGAACTGTGTCTACTCCACACGTGCTGAGGAGTAAGGCCTTCTTCTTACCCACATTGGTGACCTCCTGGTACTCAATGAATTCCGGGAGTCCTACCCATGCTTCTCAGAATTCGGGATGAGCGGGGTTGAATGCAGAAAGGTTACCTGAAGTGGCAGCCATGACTCTGGAGCGATGTGGATGCGATGTCTTGGATGGGATCAGTGTGCGGAGCAGCAATGTGTTGGATCGGTGTGGGGTGCGGTGTCCTGGCGATCAGTGCACGGTGCAGTGCTGGAGTCATAGTCAGGCTTGCTTATCGGGATCCCATCCTCATCGCCAGTATAAAGTACTGAGACTGAGGCATAGCGTAGTGATTTCAGCTCATACTTTATTAAAGCATTGGAGAACTTGAAATAACTAGTGTGGCCCATGGCCTGCTTATATTCCCGTTCTTAACCACACCCAACACACGTGATAGGTTTATTTACAAACAACCTTCCCTATTGGTTCCTTTTAGGATCTGGGCTGGCCAATTGGCGAGTTCTTGGATCCTTCGCTTCTATTATCTTTGGATGCGAAGCTTAGCCTGTTCATGGCCACATGTTGGCCTGACCGCGTGCACAGTCTTCCTTGGTACACAACAATTGGCTTCTAACCTCTGCACACATCCACAGAAGATAAGGAAAGAAAGAGCTCCAAAGTGGGAAAAATTAATGAAGGAGGTGCTCAGCTAGGGTGTCTGCATGTACTTTTGGCTTCTCCATCTCTGGCACCAAAACCATGGAAACTGAGATGACTAAAAGAACAGGTCATTGATTTGTGGCCATACTAAGCCATGTTAGAGTACTATCTATACTAAAATAGCCAGGATAGAATATTTTATATTGCTTGATTTGCAGTGGATCATTATTTGGTTATGTACTGCAGTTAATTTGAAACTGAGCATGTATTCCAAACATTGCTCATGTACTAACACAGCTGAATAATCAGTGCAAAAGAATGTAGCCTTGATTTCTGTTTCAGGCATCAAACTTAATTTCTGTGCGTCCATATTCATTAATTTTGTGTTTCCATTTCATAAGGAGCCAGCCTTTCCTGGAATGCAGATCAAACTCAAAGCTGTGTACCAACCGGAGACACTGAATAAATTTAAACATTTATTTGGCAAAGTATAAACCCTGCCCACATCTAGCTGGGGAAATATAGGAAAAAAACTGTGCCATATTTGCAATCTTGTAGATACGACAAATGGAAAGTACGACAGAAAGAGATTTTTAATCATCATTTCTTGAAAAATGAGGGGAAAAGATGTGGAATCATTCTGTACAGTATTGGCTGAAGACATGTTTTTAGCAGGCATGGTTTCCACGGTGTGTATATAGGGTTAGTAAAAGTAAAGATAAAGGTTTCCCTTGCTCAAAAGCCAGTCGAATCCGACTCTAGGGATGCGGTGCTCATCTCTGTTTCTAAGCCGAAGAGCAGTGCTGTCCAAAGACATTTCCGTGGTCATGTGGCTGGCTGAGATGCACAGAACGCTGTTACCTTTCCACCAAAGTGGAATCCTACTTGCAATTTCTTGCTTTTGAACTGCTAGGTTGGCAGGAGCTGGGACCAGAGACAAGACCTCACTCCATCATGTGGCACTCCGATCTCGAACTGCTGACCTACCAACCTTCCAGTCTGCAGTATTAACCACTTGAGCCACCACAGCTTCTGTATATAGGGTTGCCAACCTCCAAATGGTAGAAGCCAAAAATGAGAGATCACGGGAGGAAGTGGAAATCCAAACACAACATCCATGTCAAAAATAATGAAGTCAATAAAGATATGTTTGCAAAATCATTTACTGTAGTATTTCTGTAGAAAGTTCTATCATCACTCAATTTTCTACGGAATTACTACAGTAAATGATTTTGCAAACATATCTTTATTGACTCTTCGTTATTTTCATGATGGATGTTGTGTTTGGATTTCCTCAACCTCCAAATGGTGACTGGTGATCTGGGATTAGAACTGATCTCCAGGTGACAGAAATCAATTCACCTGGAGTAAATAGAAGCTTTGCAAGCTGAACTCCATAGCATTATAATCTGTCGAAGTCCCTCCTCCCCACAAATCTCACCTCTTCAACCTCCACCCCCAAATCCTCCAGGTATTTCCCAACCCAGATGTAGCAACCCTAGATTCCATGGTGCCCTCAATAATCTCTGGTAAGCAAGTGTTTGCAGTGCTTGAAAAAACCATAAAACCTATTTAGCCAAAGGTAATAGAAGAATGTGGGGGTTACTTGGATGATGATGACTTTTTGTCTGTCTTTAGATGTACATTGCAATAAGAAGTTTATCTAAACCATGGAAACATTTTAATGGCAATGGCTATTTCCCATTTTTTACTGAATTGGAAAAAGTATGACATAAAAGTGTAAGGGTATTTTGTAATACACTGTGTTGGTGAGGCAAAGACTTGAATGCTGCTTAGATTTCCAGGGGCACAAGGAAGGGAAGTGATTCTCACAGCAGCCCTCAAATGCAGCAGACCCCATGAACAGCTTAAGGAAAAATCAGAGGTTTCCTGTAGGAGGGGAAATTGGAGAAAATAGCCCCCTTTCCATGCGTCTGCAGACATCTAGGTGGGATCCAAGTTATTATGAATTCACATGGGGACAAGATCTGTTTTAAACGGCTCTCTATCCCACAAATGCTTAGCACACAAGTATAACACTTGCTAGGCCTATGGAGTGTTTTTTTTAGCACAGGTAGACAGGTAGCAATCCAATTTCTGTGGTTGGCCTACGCAAGCTCTGTGGTTGACCTGCGCAAGCTCATAGGTTCCTTCTTAGAAGATTGTTTCAGAGAGGGCTTAGTTATTAGATAAAGAAGTATAAGTGGTTGCTAGCATGTCAACCTATGGAGGAAGTAGAGCATTTGAAATATTCAGGAATCATCTTTCAAGCAAATCTTTCCTGGAAGGTGCATTGAACTCTGCTGTTAGAGCTACTAGGAGTACTGGGAAAGCCATCTCAAGATTTTATTATTTCACGAGTGGCCAATATGTTCCTGTGGCAAAGTTTTCAACACTAAAGTTCCTGGGCAGATGCTATATGCTATATGTCACCAGGGTCTGGATCAGTGCAGTAACAGACAATATCAACAGACCTCTATTAAGATTCCTACACAATATTCTGGGAACACTTCAGTATGTGTCTGGAATAGCCCTGAGAGCCAAAATTGGGGAGATTTCTTATGAAGCAAAGGCCTGGGGAAAAGCATTCAATTTGAAAATTAGGACTCTAAAATTAAACCCAGGTTTAAACCTCCTCAGATTAGTTAAACTGGACCACTACACAAGTGATTGGGGCAAATTACTGGACCGTAAACAAGTAGACAAGAACTGTCACAGCTTATTAGAAGATGCTTGAGAGATTTTGACTATTAGAGCACATTGATTAGAGCCCACAGAGTGTGTTCAACCTTTCAGTAGGCATTCAACCTCCAATAACAATTCCAAACTATTTATTTGAGATAATTCTTCCAAAATATATAAGGGCATTCATGCTAGCATGCGTGAATGCCCTTCCTTTGGCTGTGATGGGATTTCATACTCAACTCTATAATTTCATGGCTGCTGTCACTGTCTGCAATGATCTTAGATCCCAGGAATGTGAAGTCTGTCACTGCTTCCATGACTTCCCCTTCTGTTTGCCAAGCAGTGATAGGGCCGGATGCCATGATCTTAGTTTTTTTGGATGTTGAGTTTCAAACCAACTTTTGCACTCTCCTCTTTCATTTTGGCAAGAGGCTCTTTAGATTCTCTACACTTTCTGCCATTAGAGTGGTATTGTCTGCATATCTGAGGCTGTTGATGTTTTTCCCAGCAATCTTAATTCCAGTTTGTGATTCATCCAAGCCAGCATTTTGCATGATGTACTCTGCGTATAAATTAAATAAGCAGGGTGACAATATACATCCTTGTCATACTCATTTTCCTATGTTAAGCCAATCAGTTGTTCCATATCCAGTTCTAACTGTTGCTTCTTGAACCTTATACAAGTTTCTCAGGAGACATGTGAAGTGGTCTGGTGCTCCCATCTCTTTAAGGACTTGCCACAGTTTGTTGTGGCACTGACAATCAAGGGCTTTAGCGTAATCAATGAAGCAGAAGTAGTTGTTTTTCTGGTACTCTCTTGCTTTCTCCATAATCCAACAAATGTTGACAATTTGATGTCTTGTTCCTCTACTTCTTTGAATCCCAGCTTATACTTCTGGCAGTTCTCTATCCACATACTGCTGAAGCCTAGCTTGTAGGATCTTGAGCATGAGTTTTCTAGCATGTGTAATGAGTATAATTGTGCGATAGTTTGAACATTCCTAGGCATTGCCCTTCTTTGGGATTGGAATGTAAATTGACCTTTTCCAATCCTTTGGCCACTGTTGCATTTTCCAAATTTGCTGGCATATGGAGTGCAGCACTTTAACAGCATCATCTTTTATTTATTTATTTATTTTATTCAATTTATACCCCACCCTTCCCACCAAGGCAGGCTCATGGCAGCTTTTAGGACTTTGAGTACCATCATCTCTGCTAGCTTTGCTGTTAGTAAGGCTTCCTAAAGCCCATTGGCCTTCACACTCCAGAATGTCGGGCTCGAGGTCAGTGTTCACACCATTGTGGTTGTCAAGGACATTGAGGTCCTTTCTTGTATAGTTCTTGTGTGTATTCTTGCCCTCTCTTCCCAATCTCTTCTGCTTCTGTTAGGTCCCTACCATTTTTGTCCTTTATCATGGGCAGCTTTGCATGGAACATTCCCTTGATTTCTCCAATTTTCTTGAAGAGATCACTAGTCCTTCCCATTCTACTGTTTTCCTCTATTACTTTGTATTGTTCATTCAGGAAGGCCTCCTTATCTCTCCTTGCTGTTGTCTGGAAATCTGTATTCAGTTGATTAATCTTTCCTTTTCACCTTTGCTTTTTGGATTCCTTCTTTCCTAAGCTATTTGTAAAGCCTCATCAGACAGCCACTTGGTTTTTTTGCATTTCTTTTTCTTTGGGATGGTGCTGATTGCTGCCTCCTGAGCAATGTCACAAACCTCCGTCCATAGTTCTTCAGGCACTCTGTCTGTCAAATCTAGTCCCTTAAACCTATTCTTCATCTCCACTGTATAGTCATCATGGATGTGATCTAGGTCAAACCTGAATGACCTAGTGGTTTTCCCAACTTTCTTCAGTTTAAGCCTGAATTTTGCAATGAGCAGCTCATGATCTGAGCCACAGTCAGCTCCAGGCCTTGCTTTTACTGACTGTATAGAGCTTCTCCATCTTTGACTGCAAATGACATAATCAATCTGATTTTGGTGTTGCCATCTGGTGATGTCCATGTGTAGAGTCGCCTCTTGGGTTGTTGGAAGAGGGTGTTTGCTATGACCAGCGTGTTCTCTTGACAAAACTCTGTTAGCCTTTGCCAGGCTTCATTTTGTTATCCAAGGCCAAACTTGTCCATTATTCTGGTCACCTTTTGACTTTCTCCTTTAGCATTCCAGTCCCCTATGATGTTAAGGACATCTTTTTTTGGTGTTAGTTCTAGGAGGTGTTGTAGGTCTTCATAGAACCAGTCCATTTCAGCCTCCTCTGCATCAGTGGTTGGGGCATAGACTTAGATTACAGTGATGGGGTACTCTGTAAATGCTAAGACTCATGGGTAAGTTCTTTTGCCTCACATTTAAATGAGATTATAAAACCAAGCATGCTCCATCCATTCAGTTCAATATACTCATGGGACCCTCTGAGATGCTCATGAAGCTCAGCTCATGTAGGTACTGTACCATTCACTTTGGTGACTAGAAATTATGTGCACATGAAATGGAAATGCATGCACTGAGCATTGCTGAGATCTGAAATGAATGGGAGAAACTCTGCTCGCATTGGGATCTGTACATATACTTAAACCCCATCAAGTCCTGTTCATTATGTGCTTTATGTATCGATAGAGACTAGATATGAAATAGTCCCAATTCTAATAGGCATTTGCAGAGAACTGGGTAATAATTAGTCCTCCTTTACAATGTAATTGCTTTGAAATGTAATTAATTTACAAAATGCTTGCAAAATTGCAAAGAAGCATTTTTGATGTGTCATTTTTTTCTGAGGATTGCCTTCTTCTTACATTTAACCAGTCCACCAGTCTTCTAGTTTTGAGAAGACATTTTTATTCTATGGGAGTCTACAAAAGAAGAGAAGAAGAGGAAGAGATTGGATCTATACCCCGCCCTTTCCATTTCCATTTCCAAAAGGTGACAATCCAAGGGAGTCTCAGAGTGGCTTACAAACTCCCTTCCCTTCCCCTCCCCACAACAGACACCCTGTGAGGTAAGTGGGGCTGAGAGAGCTCTGACAGCAACTGCTCTTTTTCAAGAACAGCTGTGCCAGAGCTTGTGACTGACCCAAGGTTGTCACATCAGCAGGTGCAAGTGGAGGAGTGGGGAATCAAACCCGGTCTGTGCACTTAACTACTACATCAAAGTCATAAAAATGTGAATAAAGCACAATCTTCTGTTGGTCACTCCTGGTGTCATGACTTATTTTGCTCTCAGGCAAATACAAACTGTAAATGGATATATCCTTTATATTATCATGGCACACTTTAAATTATAAGGCAGCACATTTATAAACCACTCATGTGAATATGTCCTGACTCTGAAAAACCAGCAAACAACATTGCTTCTTCCACTAACTTCCAGCTATTACATGCTTAACTATGGATCAGCATGTAATAGAATTGCTCTAAAAGATTTTTTTCTTTTACCTCTCACTCCATTGTGCACTTACAAAATGAACAAATTGAATGATGAGGAGATATTAGAAATGGAACCAAATGTAATGAACACATGGATTTTGTGGAAATTCCACTTCAATTCGGGGGGAATGTAGTAGTCTCTCCCCCCCCGCCACCAAACATGCTAGTAACAATGCTGCTTACTGCTTGTTGCTAAAATGTCACTTGATTTTGCATATATGTTGTGTAAAAATTGTGGGGACATCATCATCATTGAATCGCCTAACCCCTGCTACTGCATGTAATGCATGTAATGTATACAGAGCATTAAAGAAGTGAACAAAATTTGGATTGTGAAAGCACAACAATTATGTACAAAAAGTAATGAAATGAAAAACAGTATATTCATACATTCCTGGACTTTCCAAAGGAGGAGCCAAGAAAAGGCAATCACTTGTCTGAATAAAGCCTTTCTATATGTGCAACTTGGTTACATGACTCTGAAGGGTTACTGAAGGGCAGCACTGTGCTAAGCCTTTCCCATTCTCCCCAGCACATTGCCGTCAGTTACGTGAGTGAAAAGCCTTCATTCAGATAAGTGATCCAGCACAAACACACGGCCAGAGGCCAAATAATTATATATATGCATTTCAAATGTGTCAGTGACAGGGGAATTTATCTAAAATGATGGTGATTATACATCAGTGGATGTTTAGCTCCTTTCCAGTATAAATAGTCTAATTAATTGATTAGATATTAAACATAATAATGATTGAGTATTGTGATATTTCAGGGAGTTTTAATCCCCCAATTTATTTGTGTATTTATTTAGATTTCAATTTTTTTATGGAATTGTAAAACAAGAGAGAGGTCTATCTTCATGTTTGTAGAGAATTAGCTCCAGTCTGTCCCTAGCTCCATTTTGTAGCTCTATTGATCATATATTTTATGGTGCAATTCAGAAATAGATATATTGATACACATATCAATATCTCTATTTCTGAATTGCACCATAACTGCAGCTGGTGTGCTATGTTTAAGATAATTTAAACCCCATCCTCCATGGAAACTATGGGAGGAGCAATAGAAGGCATTAGTCTTGTCCATTGACTCCAAGGTTTGATTGACTGACTGATTGATTGATTTGATTTGATTTATAGACTACCCACCCCTGTGCACAGGGAGGTGAACAATATCTCAATAAAAACCTATACAATCAGATTAACAGTGTTTGAGTCCACTGGCACCCTTAAGATCAACAGAGTTTTATTCAAGGTATGAGCTTTCATATGCGCACACACTTCCTCAGATAAAATGGAATAGAATTCTCCAGTCCATACATATAAGGCAGTGCTTAAACAGCAAATTAAAAGGTAATGGTAAAGGTTCCCTTGCTCGAAAGCCAGTCGAATCCAACTCCAGGGTTGCAGTGCTCATCTCCGCTTCAAAGCCGAAGAGCCAGCGCTGTCCTAAGATGTTTCCGTGGTCATGTGGCTGGCATGACTAAAAACCAAGGCGCATGGAACGCTGTTACCTTCCCACCGAAGTAGTACCTATTTATCTACTTGCAATTTCTTGCTTTTGAACTGCTAGGTTGGCAGGAGCTGGAACTAGAGATGGGAGCTCACTCCGTCATGCGGCACTCTCGGGTCTCGAACTGCTGAACTACTGACCTTCCACAGGCTGCAGTTCAGCGTCTTAACCACTTGAGCCACTACAGCTCCTAAACAGCAAATTAAAAAGGTAAAAGGTAAAGGTTCCCTTGCTCGAAAGCCAGTCGAATCTGACTCTAGGGTTGCGGTGCTCATCTCCGTTTCAAAGCCGAAGAGCCAGCGCTGTCCAAAGACATTTCCGTGGTCATGTGGCCGGCATGACTAAACACCAAGGTGCACGGAACGCTGTTACCTTCCCACCGAAGTGGTACCTATTTATCTACTTGCAATTTCTTGCTTTCGAACTGCTAGGTTGGCAGGAGCTGGAACTAGAGACAGGAGCTCACCCTGTCATGCGGCACCCGGGTCTCGAACTGCTGAACTACTGACCTTCCACAGCCTGCAGTTCAGCGTCTTAACCACTTGAGCCACCGCAGCTCCACAAACAGCAAATTAGCATACAGCAAATCTCTAGAAAGCAAACAGTTCCAATTAACCTCTTTCTGTGAATCTGCAATAGGGCTGCCAGGTCTTACTGGCATGCCAGGGGTGGGGGGTCCTGGTCCCTCTCCAGGATCTCTTTGGCACACTGCAGGGGATGCTCTGCCATTTAAGGAAAAACTGTATGGTTTTTCCTTAAATGATTGACCGTCCCCCTTACAACATGCCTTCCAGGTAATGTCATGCCCAACTCTACCCCCCCTTCTGCTGGCAATCCCTTGCTGGTGGCACTAATGCTGGTGTCACTAAAGTACAGAGATAGATGCATCGTAGAGTGATTATCAGCTCATGTTTTATTTAGTGATTCAGAAAAAAGGAGATGAACTTGCCAGCTCGCAGGCTGCTTTTATGTACATTTCCAACCACACCCTTTACCCACACCCACACTCGTGATAGGCTATATACAAGGTTTCCTATAGGTTCTCTACAGAATCCTAGTTTGCCGGTTGGCTGGTTTCAGGATCCTAGGGTTCTATTGTTTCAGGTATCGAAGCTTCTCTATTTTGTCGGGCCACGTGTTGCCCCAACCGCATGTGTGACTCGGCCAGTACACAACACATTCCATCAGTTTATTTACAGCTGGTGCTGGGGATTCAAGGGGAATCCCCCCCATGAGCACAAGTCACCAACAGAACTCTTGTAAGCTGCCTTCCTATGTTTACTTACCTGGCAGTAAATCTCACTGAACTCATTGAATATACTTTTGAGTAAACATGCAGAGTACTGTACTGCATTCCTCCAATGTGTTTTGTTCAAGAGGTTAGAAGGGTTTTGTTGCATTTTTTCCCAGCAGACATCATTTTCTTATTTAATCACTTTTCTCCTAACTATGCTTCATAATTCCTTTATATTAGACTTTACATTCTTGTATGTTGTGCATAAAAGGACTGATTTGGGGAAATGATGACAGTTCATAACGTTTATTGCACTGATTGTCCAAAATTAGCAGATAGAATGAGTGTTGTTTGTTTGAAGTTTGAAGAACTCTATCTGCCATCTACTGGAAATAAAAGAGCAATGCATATAGGCAGCCCATGATAGCTGTAACCATTTTTATTTTTTAAAAATACTGTTTTGAATTAATTTAAGCCAGCAGCTCCACTGCTTCTAATTACACTGCTCCCCAAAATTCCTTTTTGCCATTTAGATCTTAAGAATTCTAATTATTAAAATTCCAGTGAGTACATTTCTTGTATTTATCACTACATTTGTTTACACAATCTAAAATGGTAACAAGAATCGGATACAGAATTTGCCTACAGCTGTTTACAGGCGATACTTGTAAAGTTCATGCTAACTGTTTTAAAGAAGGGAAGATGTGGTTTAACAAAATGGGCTTCTTTAGCAACCATTGATTCATTGGGAGAAAATCACACAAAGGCAATTTCTAGAGTGAAACTTGTTTCATTTCAGGAGCCATGTAAACTAAAATTCACAAAACATGTCATCATTTTTGGTGTCTTTGGCTGTTCACTTCCAAAGCAATCTTTTTCAACACAAACTGTGGTGGCAATAAAAGTGAGGGAAGGTAATCTCTGTGAAGGGAAACCTATAGATACCCTATGCTCTGTTTCACTGAAATACAGTGATTCAGTTTAAAAGACTGTTACAAACATATCATTTATTTCCAATCAGAGTACAATCTAAACATGCTAGAATGCATATGCTAAAAAATAGGGGACTTTTTGTGTTAATATGCAGAGTTCTCTCCCAGGGCTTTAAAAGAGAGAGAGAGAGAGAGAGAGGTGCTAGAACTCTCAAGAGGGAAATGAAGTTTTCAATCTGTATACTAAAAACTCATGAACTTTTAAACATTTTTAAAATAATTTTGCCAAAGAGGCCCTGGAACTCCATTCCAGCACATTCTCCCAGAAAAAAAGCCCTGTCTTCTAAAACTTTCTGCATCATTTTTTTATGTTGCTGAAACTGAGCAGGAGAACGGGAAGAACCTTGTCATCTGAACAAGCCAAAGAATAATCTTCTCCATTTACCATGGCTAGGCAGAAACAGACAGCCATTTGAACCAGACCAAATCTCAAAATCATGTTCATTTCCCATGAGCTTCAGATGGTCTCTGTTTGAAGCATTTCAATGTAAAACTGCTGAACAAAAACAGGATACTCTCAAGTTAACTGTCAAAAAAAATGTTCTGCTATGAATAAAAACATGGAATATTCTCAAGCTAACTGTTAAAATATGTTATGCTATCACAGACTGGGAGGGGGGAGGAAATAACATTTGTATCCTTCGTAACAGTAATAGAGGTTCAATTTTTTACTCCTCATCATGATTTCTTCCAAAGAACTTGGGTTTTTTTGGGTAGGGGCTGTGACTCAGTAGAAGAGCATCTGCTTGGCATGCAGAAGGTCCCAGGTTCAATCCCTGGCATTTCCAGTTAAAAGGACCAGACAGTAGCTGATGTGAAAGACCTCCTTTTGGAACCCTGGACCAGTACTTCCAGTCTGAGTAGACAATACTGACCTTGATGAACCAAGAGTCTGAGTCCGTATAAGGCAGCTTCATGTGTTCAAGTGTTTTTTTGGCTTGTTACTCACCCTGCTCCAGTGAGCTGGGCTTACAATGACAGACCCCTGTATGTCCCCGGTTGTCTGGCAAATTTTTCCCGCCAAAACTTCAGTTCCCCTCAGTATCTGAGTCACGTTACAGTAGCATGCATATCTTCTCTAATGATATAAACATGAAACTATCCCACCCTTTGTTTAGATATTTGTTTAGGCTTTAGACCCAGTACAGGAACTTGAGGGAAAGACAGGAGCGGTCCTGTTTTATAAACCATTATGAAACAGCAGTTGAGGCAAAGTAACTTTCAAAACAGAAATAATATTCTCCTTGTACCTAAGAAGCAATAACTCCTTTTACTATTTGGCTTGTATGGGAGTTCTCTTTAACTACCCAGACCTTCTATCAAATCCTTCTCCAGTATCCTTTGTCTGTATAAGACTGTTCTGTAGCTTTCCTGACTGAGAATCTAAATTTTCTTTTTTGTGCACTTTGTTTTTTCAACTGAGCAAATTTTTGTTGAGCTTAAAGTTGGGTTCTGTTTCTACTTAAAAAACTGCTCCAATGAAGTGGGAGCAGTAACTTTGTGATTGCCAGAGGAACCAACTAATCAGTGTTGTTCACAGCCCCTTCAGCTGCAAAGAAAAAAAATGCATTTTCCTGAGCTTAATCCAAGAAAGAAGATTAGTCAGCATGTGGTATGGGTGTCTTTTGGAAAATAGCTGTTGTTACCCACTCTGAGACAGTTTTGGGGAGAGTGGGTTATAAATCTAATATAATAAAGAAATAAATAATAGCTCTATTAGAAAAATTAACTCAAAATTAGATTAGCAAAAAGAAGCAAGAAGAAAAGCTGACAATTTCTTTATTTATTTTTGTCAACTCACATTTAACTACTCTTCATCTTCCATCAAATGTCAAGAATCTATGGAAAGGTGTCATTAACATAAATAATGCTCATACTCTTATTAGAACTGTAATAACATTTTGTTAAATTGTAAAACAAATTGTATAGTTATGTCTTTAAACACCCATTTTTGCCCCCTTTCCCCACATTATATTAAGGTGTTCTGTTATGCTGTGCATTTAATATACAATTGAATATACATATGTTATTTTATATATATGCTTTTATATATGCTTTTCATGGGGAGCAGAAAGCAGTGGTTTAAATGGCTCCTAGCCATTTAAACCAAACAGCTGTTTTTCTTGAAGAGCACTTCTCTTTTCATGAAGAGCTCTTCACAAACCACCAAGAACTGTATCAAAATTCATGAAAGTTTGTGGCAGTTCTTCAGTTCATGAACATTGCTTCACAAACCATGAACTGGCCAAAATTCATGATGAACTTTTTTTTGTCAGCAAGTTCATTGCCATCCCTAATGAGTTTAGTTCCACTGCAGGTTCACTATTGAAATTATGTACATATGGATGCATTAATGTCTGTGATCTTATTGCAATGATTTCAGACTGCTACAGGAGCAGGGGACATGAAAGTCATGCTCCATGGGCAGAAGTCCTTGCAATCTGTAGAAACAGTACACTGGATCTAACTCTCATGTTCTAAAGTTCAGGCAGTAACAGAGACAGAAGACATCAGAATTAAACACAAGTCTACCAGTGTGATAGACTGTCAGTTACTGACATGATTTTTAATTGTCTTTTTCTATCTCTTTGGGAACTTTATGTAAAAATAGGAAGGAAAGTATTGTGCTAAATACTGCATTACAGAAATAGTAGCTGTTGTAGCTACAGGGTAGTCATCCATCTCTCACAAAAAGCAGAGAGGAGAAATGAGGAAGATCTTGCTTGCTGGCTAACAGGATCTGGGGTCTATCTGGGCTGACCCTCCACTGTTTTTCTGCAGATTTTAGTCTGGGGTGGGAGGTATCACAGGATGGATCTCCACTGATCATTCCCCTGTGCTTATTACATAATTTTAGATGGTGCCAAAGAAAAAAGGCTCATTTGTTTCTATCATGTTTCACCTGTTAAAAGCTCAGATGGGACTGAAGTTTGTGCTCCATGATTAAGTTCCCCCACATTTCATAGGTGGTGAAAAAACTCATCTTGCAGAGTAGGAAGCAGAGCCTTATAAGAGCAATTGTGTGTGTTGGTGTTCTCTGCTATTACTGTTTAACCTTCTTCAAAGCATGGGCCTTTAGGTAAAAATTCATAATACCAATACACAAATGATATCCAGCTCTACCTTTCTTTTTCTCCTAATTCCAAAGATGCTGTTGATGTTCTGAATCAGTGCTTAGACTCAGTAATAGGCTGGATGAGGGTGAACAAGCTGAAACTTAATCCTGGCAATACAGAGGTTCTCTGAGTTAGTAGAATGGCAGACCAGGGACCTGAGATATCTCCTCCCTTGGATGGGATTATACTCTCCTTGAAAAGCCAGATTTGCTACTTGGGAGTGTTACTGACTACAACACTCACCTTAGAAAACCATGTGGCTGCAATGTTCCAGAGTGCTTTTGCCTAGCTTTGGCTGGTGGTGTCAGCTGCATCCATTCCTGGGTCAGTCAAATCTAGCCACAGTGATCCTTGCCTTAATTACATCTAGACTGGGCTATTGCAATGTGGTCTACTTGGGGCTACCCTTGAAGAGAGTATAGAAACTGTTGCTAGTAGAGAATACTACAGCTAGGCTACTGGTCAGGGATTGGGATTGGGGTATCTGAAGAACCATCTTCTCCCATACTTTCCTGCCTGGGAATTAAGCTTACAGCCCTCTTGACTGTTTTATCAATCAAAGAAGCTTGTTTGGTGGGTATAGGAGAGAGAACCTTTTCAGTGGGGGCCTCACAATTATGGAACGGCCTCCCCAGAGAGATACACTTTCAGTCTTAAGGAGGAAGCTGAAGATGGTTTTATTGAGGACTGCATTTGATTAAAGCAGTACTAAGCTGTGATTTTAAATTTTGGTTTTATGTATTTTTATGTATTCTATTTAATGTATTTTATTTATATGGCAAGCCACCTTGAGCTCTGTAAGGAGGAAAAGCAACTAATAAATGGTTTAAATGTTTAAAAAAAAGGTTCTGTGATTCACAACTTCCCAGGACCTTTCACATCTCTGGAGAACATTACCTTTTACATTTGACTGCCTAAGAAGCTGCTTCTGGTTCACTGATATTAAATTTGGGCTGTCTGACCAACCACAATTATGTAAAGTTCAGATGATCACTTACACCCTTTGAACAATAAATTCAAAATAACAGTCCCCTGAGCTTGTTACATGCATCCTCTGTGTAATACTGTGTGTGTTTATAGGTCTAATATTCTCAAACTACCACTTTGATTGTGAGATCCCTAGATGTAGAGATAGCAGCTAACTTGTTAGGTTATCAACGTGTAATACTTCAAAGCCCATTAAAAGTCTTCCAGCTGCTCTTCAAGTTGACCTCAATAACCTCTTGCCACTGATTTCTATAGTGATGGTTTCATCACAGAAGTTCTTCAGACTGGGGAAAAGAATGTTATGCCCAGAGGTCAAAACACAATTTACAGAGGAAATGCATTCCTTGATTTTGTAATGAATATCTGAAGGGATAAACACGCTCCACATCCAAAAATGTGACATTCATTCAATTTTGACTTCTCCCCTTAGGTCAATAAAAGCGGGAACCTGATTCTAGACAGGGCACTTGAAATTCTTCCTTTTGGAAAGAGACACAGATTTCTAAAGATGCAGCAATACCATTTCAAATATCCTGGAATGTTCAGAAACCCACACAAATGCAATTGTTGCCAAGTGGAATTGTTCAACATTTGGCTGCATTTGCCAGGCAGTGCAGTGAGCACCTCAGACATATTTTAATGGAAAGGTGTGGTGTATTTTTAGAAAAATAAACAGTAAGAAAAAAAGGATGGATTTAAAAAGATATAAACAACTGATTTCTATGGGGTATGAGTTTAACCCATTGTTTCAGGGGTATGTAGTCCAGAAGAGGTAGTAGGGAGACAGCTATATCACAAATCATTTCTAGAAGCTGTTGTGCCAGGATATCAGAATGCAGCATTGGTACAAGGACAATATTACAAAAGAAGTTCCTGGATGGGAGGAGCTGGGGATCATTTATTCATACTCTAGTGATGCCCACACCAGATTACTGAAAGACGCACTAGGTAGAGCTACATTTGAAGAGTCTTCCGAAATTGCAACTGGTTCAAAATGTTACTTTCAGCTTATGGATGCTGCAGGGTCATTCCCATTGTGTCCACTGAAACCCCTTGCTAATTAATTTCCAGGCCAACATTAGTCCTAACCAAAAAATCTTCTTATGCATAGCCTAGACTATATCACATTTTTATCCTATACTTCCTCAAGGGAACTCAAGGCAGCATATTTGATGCTCCCTTCCCTCATTTCAGCATCACAACAACCCTGTGTAGGAGGTCAGGCTGAGAGAGACAGAGGGAATGACAGGTCAAAGTGACCAAGGTGGTCTATGGTCAGGTGGTGAATCTGAAGCCATCTTCCCAGACAAGTACACTAAACACTCCACCACCACTGATAAAAATGTTCCTTTTATCAGGTTGCTATTATGTATTCTACATAGTGTAAGACTTTAAAATATTCTTGATAGATGCCTTTCTCTTAGCAGGTAAGGTGATGCACATTGGAACAAAAAATTCCAGTGTCAAGTATAGGCTAATGGAATCTGAACTTGGTGAGACTGAGAGAGGGAAAGATCTTGGGGTCAAAGCAGATAGCTCAATGAAAGTGTCAACCCAGTGTGCTGCAGCAGTGAAAAAGGCAAAATCTATGTTGGGGATTACTTAGAAAAGGATCGAACATAAGTAGCCAATATTATAATGCCCCTGTATAGATCTATTGTGCAGCCTCATTTGGAATGCTGTGTGCAGTTAGAATCATAGAATCACAGAGATGGAAGGAGCCATGCAGGCCATCTAGTCCAACCCCCTGCTCAGTGCAGTATCAGCCTACAGCATCCCTGACAGGTGTTTGTCCAGATGCTGCTTAAAGACTGCCAGTGAGGGGAAGCTCACCACCTCCTTAGGTAGCTGATTCCACTGGTAGGTAGGTAGAAAATTAATTGTATATGGTCATAGGCCTTTACCAGCATGATAAAAAGCAGAAACATCACCTTGCAGCATGATAAAAAGCAGAGACATCACCTTGCCAACAAAAGTCCGCATGGTCAAAGCAATGGTATTCCCCGTAGTAATGTATGGCTGCGAGAGTTGGACTATAAGGAAGGCCGAGTGCCGAAGAATAGATTCTTTTGAACTATGGTGCTGGAGAAGACTCTTGAGAGTCCCTTGGACTGCAAGGAGATCAAATCAGTCAATCCTAAAAGAAATCAACCCTGATTATTCCCTGGAAGGCCAGATCCTGAAGCTGAAGCTCAAATACTTTGGCCACCAAATGAGAAGGGAGCATTCACTGGAGAAGGCCCTGATGCTGGGAAAGATTGAAGGTCAAAGAAGAAGGGGACGGCAAAGGATGAGATGGCTAGACAGTGTCATCGATGCAACAAACATGAAATTGAGCAAACTTCAGCGGACAGCGGAAGACAGGAGGGCCTGGCATAATCTGGTCCATGGGGTTGCGAAGAGTCGGACTCGACTGTGCAACTGAACAACAATAACAACAAATAGGCCTTTACAATAGAAAATTGTTAGAGATAAAATACACTTACAAATATAACAATAAGGTACCTCGCTAAAATACAGCAATATAATATATATTATCTAAAAGCATTTATAAAATGATATATGCTTAAAATATAACAATAAAATACATCAATAAAATATGGCACTAATTTCTGACAAACTAACTAGCAGCAGCTATATCAGTTGTTATTTTCCTAGTTGCTACATTTGCTCTTATTTTTTTGGCAGCTAGAGCAAAAAGTGCCATCCGGTTGGAAACAAAAGAATCTGTATCTGACAACATAAAAATTAGTTTATCGAAGTCAGAAAGAAGATGGAGACTAGACAATATGTTGACAAGAACAATTTAGAATGTAATGTGGCAGGTCCTCGATCGAGGATCCACAGATACATATACGCTGGCCTACAGGTTTTTTCTGGAATCGTCTGAGCAGCATCTTGGTTGTCATTGACTGGAAATGTAATGATGAGTGCTGCCCTGAGCTTATAGGTTGTAATTTCTGTCAAATAACATGCTCTAAGATGATCTTTTTTGATGGTTTTGTACCATGGAGTAAATTTTGATTTACTGATTAAAAATTTGTCAATTAGGGCATCTTCTTTATAAATCCACTAGGAATAAGGCCCGTTGTGGAAATAAATACAACAGGCTCTAGAAAGAGGCTCTGGGAGAGTGCCTCGGCTTTGGGCACTCAGTGACAATTTGCTGTGGCAATCTCAGCAGGGTATAATGACAGAGTCCACCATTTTCTCCAGAGGAACTGATCTTTGCTACCTGAAGAGCAGTAGTAATTTTCAGTGATCCCCAGCCCACCCCCAAGATTGGTAACAGTGGTTCCCCAGGAGGGAGTGGCTGGTTTGGAGGGTGGAGTCTATGGCATTGTACCTGTCTGAGGTCCCACCCCTCCTCAACACTCACCCTCTCCAGATTCGACCACTCAAATCTCCAGGAATTTCCCAACCTGGAGTTGATAACCCTATCTCCCTCCCAGCCAACCATCAACCTACCTTTAGTTTTCCATCTCCTCCCCCCTCCCTCCTAGAGAGCAGTTGTAATTTTGAGTGATCTCCAGCCCCCACCTGGAGATTGGCAACAATGCTTCCCCATCAGGGAATGGCTGGATTGGAGGGTGGACTCTATGGCATCGTACTTGTCTGAGGTGCCACCCTTCTTCAAAACTCACCCTCTCCAGGCTCCATCCCTCAAATCCCCACGAATTGCCCATCTGGAGTTGGCAACCTGATCAGGACTGGGCCCACTGAGTTTTCTCCCAAAGGCCAACATAGGTGTGGAAAGGGCCTTTTACTGACAGAGGAGAAAGTACAGGTGCCAACTCTGATTAGGGAAATACCTGGAGTTTTAGGGGGGTGGATCCTGTGGAGGGCAGCATTTGGGGGTGTGTGAAAGGACTCAGCAGGGTATAATGCCATAGAGTCTACCCTCCAAAGCAACCATTTTCTCCCGAGGAACTGATCTCTATCATCTGGAGGTCAATTGTAACAGTGGGAGATCTCCAAGTCCCACCTGGAGATTGGCAACCCTAGGGGAAAGTCAGCCACACAGCGGGGAGTTGAAGAAAATGGTTTGATGGTCGCTGGCCCACCTCATTAGCCAGCCAGCCATGCTGAAGCTAAGCAGGAGAAAGAGCCTTTTCCCATTTATTCTGAAAGGAAAGTGGCCATTGGAGAGGGGGTTATGGGCGGGGAGGGGGTTATGCTGAAAGTCCTTTGTTTTTTTACTCACAGAACCAAGCTTGGTTGCCTACCAACAGCCACTAAGGGGACAATCCCTCACAGGAGTCAAGAGAACTGTCTTCCTCAGGAGAGAGAGCTGTCTGCCAGTAAATCTGATATGCAAGTCTGTCTGAAGGGGAAGTGGGTGCGGAAGAGGAGCAAACCCAGCACCCGGCCAATGGCACGCGAGTACTCTTGAGTGGCGGCTGATGGGGCAATGGCTGAGGGAGGGCATTTTACAGCCAATGGGAGTGCATGGAATCTTACGAAACCAAAAGGTAATTATTATAAGGAGGTAAAGGTAAAGGTAAAGGTTCCCCTGCTCGAAAGCCAGTCGAATCCGACTCTAGGGTTGCGGTGCTCATCTCCGTTTCAAAGCCGAAGAGCCAGCGCTGTCCAAAGACGTTTCCGTGGTCATGTGGCCGGCATGACTAAACACCAAGGCGCACGGAACGCTGTTACCTTCCCACCGAAGTGGTACCTATTTATCTACTTGCAATTTCTTGCTTTCGAACTGCTAGGTTGGCAGGAGCTGGAACTAGAGACGGGAGCTCACCCTGTCATGAGGCACTCACGGGTCTTGAACTGCTGAACTACTGACCTTCCACAGCCTGCAGTTCAGCGTCTTAACCACTTGAGCCACCGCAGCTCCTATTATAAGGAGAGATTCCCTTAAATTGACACTGCTTCCCAAAGCTTGCAATAATTCATCTGGAATAGTATATTGGGCTGCAATGTTATTAAGGAAGGCCTACCGGGTTTTGTCCTTATTTTGCATCAATTGATAGCTCAAATTGCTGAAGGAACCAGGGTTTTTTGGGTTTTTTTTGCAATTTAAGAATCGTCAAATGAGCACATGCTGTAATCGAAGGGAGGCCAAGTTCCACCCTTAACCAGGCCTCTGGTGTCACTTTTGATAGGGCTAAGACACATCTCATAAAAAATTTTGGACTATCTCCAAATTACTAAGCATTGACTGACTGAGAGCCAGTTTGGTGTAGTGGTTAAGTGTGCGTACTCTAATCTGGGAGAACCGGATTTGATTCCCCACTCCTCCAGTTGCACCTGGCTGGATGACCTTGGGCAAGCCATAGTTCTGATAATAGCTGTTCTTGAAAAAGAGCAGTTTCTGTCAAGAGCTCTCTCAGCCCCACCTACCTCACAGGGTGTCTGTTGTGGGGAGGGGAAGGGAAAGAAGTTTGCAAGCCGCTCTGAGACACCTTTGGGTAGTGAAGGGCGGGGTATAAATTCAATCTCTTCTCTTCTTCTTCTTCTTCTTCTTTCCATTCCAAGATCTCACTTCCATACAGCAAATGCATGATCACTTTAGAGACAAAAAGCTTAAGAGCCGGTGCGATCAAAAAACCACCTCTAGTACAGTAAAATCTCATTATTGCTCCTGTTGGCTTGAGCACTGAAGCTTTTATAAGCTTTAAATGGGCATCCCATTTTAAGGTCTCACTAAAAGTTAGACCTAAGTACTTGTAGGTCCTGCACTGTTCAATAGGTGTGCCTTGTATACTCCAGTGGGATTCCACTGTTGAACAACTGTTATTGTAAAAAAGTTTTTCCTAATATCCAGCCAGTACCTTCCCACCCTTAATTTAAACCCATTATTGTGAGTCCTATCCTCTGTTGCCAAGAGGAACAGCTCCCTGCCCTCCTCTAAGTGACAGCCCTTCAAATACTTAATGAGAGCAATCATGTCCTCCTTCAACCTTCTCTTCTCCAGACTGAACATTCCGAAGTCCCTCAGCGTTTCCTCATAGGGTTTGGTCTCCAGGCCCCCAATCATCCTCATTGCTCTCCTCTGCAACTGCTCCATTCTGTCCAAATTCTTTTTGGAGTGAGGCCTCCAGAACTGCACACAATATTCCAAGTGTGGCCTGACTAATGCAGTGTACAATGGGACTATGACATCTTGCAATCTGGATGTTATGCCTCTGTTGATATACACCAAGATCACATTAGCTTTTTTTGTCACTGCATCACACTGGGTGCTCATATTTAACTTATGGCCCACCCGTACCCCAAAATCTTGTTCATACACACTGCTACCCAGAAATGTATCTCCCATCCAGTATGCAAGTTCCTCATTTTTGTTACCCAGATGAAGAACTCAGCACTCATCCTTGTTAAATTGCATCTTGTTCACATCTGCCCACTTTTCCAGTGTGTTCAGATCTTGTTGAATTCTATATCTTCTGGTGTGTTCACTGCTCCTCCCAATTTGGTATCATCTGCAAATTTAATGAGTAGCCTCTCCACACCCTCATCCAGATCATTTTTAAAAATACTGAAAAGTACTTGGCCCAGAACCGAGCCCTGTGGCACCCCACTGAAATGCTATTGAAAACTACTCTTTGACTGTAGTTCTTCAACCAGTTACCTGTCCACTCAAGTATCCTAAAGTCCAGTCCACAGTCTTCTAGATTACCCATTTGAACCCTGTCAAAAGCTTTACTGAAATCTAGGTAAACAACATTCTTGTCACTGTCTCTCAAAAAGTTCAGTGCAGAGCTGGAAAAACTACAGAAAAGGGTAACCAAGGCTCCGATCACATGCACAATTAGTCACGCGATAGGGATGAATGCTCAGTGAATTCAACGGGCCCAATCAGACGTGAACGTCTGGCCAGTGCCTCCCACCCATTGGCAACCTGTTCTGCTCCACCGCAAGAGCGGAGTTAAAAGACACTAGGGAAGGTCCACTATCAAACAGGTTGCTATGGCCACGGACAGACTTTCCCCTGTGTGATCACGCCGGTGCACTCTCATGGTGTCATCCCAACTCTGTGCCATTTCCCCTCCCCCTTCCCAGTATGCGCATCATCATATACTGCCATAGGAAGCCCTCAGTGTGGAGATGTGATTCATCAATCCCCCATTTAAGCACATCAGGAACACGCAGCAAAAAAAAAAACCAATTCATCCACGGTTTGCGTCTGATCACACAGTGGCAGGCTCCCCCCACAGCTCCCACAGACTGTGTGATCGCGCAAATGCGGGTCAAATTGCTATGGAGCAAAAAGCCTAACTTCCCCCTGGATTATCTCGCTCATGTGACCAGGACCCAACATGATTAGGGGATTGGAGCAGCTTCCCTATGAGAAAGTTAAGAACCAAAATACAGCCGTGATAAAACTACTCAATGTAACATTGTATAGTCAATTATATTGTTTACCAAGCATATCCATACAAACATATACATGCAAAGATTATAATAGATAAATGTTTTAAATGAATAAAGTACTTGTGCCAAAGTTCAGTTCTGATTATTTCCTTATCAATTTCTTCTTGTGGTTGTTTAGTCCAAGTGTGGCAACTGTCAAGGCTTCCAACAGGGCAGCTAAAGGTCCCCATTTCCTTCCTTTCTCAAGGCAAACATGGCAGTCACTGAAACATAACAATACTTTCTAAAATCCACAGTAACAGACCTCGGCAAAATCCCTCTGCACGCATTGCCTCACTTCCTCAATGGTGATGCCCAGCAGTGTGAACCATGCCCGTCTGAAGAGACTAACCATTGCCCTCAACCACTATCAAATCCAGTGAACCCTCAACCCCCCTGTACTTCACCCAGTGTGGAGAGAATTTTTCTGATCAGCCTTATTAATATTTGTAGGTTTGGGCCCACAACAATGGACTCACTCACTCCTAAAAATCATCCCCTGCTCTGACCCTGGTGCAGGCCAGAGTTGTTAATCCGTTGACAAAAGACAGAGACACCTTGGCACCAGGAAAACAACTGATCATTATCTTGTGGCCATAAAAGATTTACATTATAGGGGCTATTCAGAGGGAAACCTGAACCCTGGAACCCAGAGATGTAGCTAGTCTGCATTTTCAATGTGGCAAACAACTGTGGCCTTTCACACCTCTGCTTACCCAAGACACCAGGAATGATTCAGCTTTGTCATGATAACATGAGAACTTCAGGCCTGTTTTGTCAAGGTTCACTCTGAATGCAATATATTGATCACTGACATCCTAAAGTGTCAACAATTGGTGTTTTCCTGATGTCAGAATTGAAAAGAACCATGTATGCACATCAATTGAATGTTTGATGCTGTACTTGATGTAATTGTCTGAGGTGTGAAGTCTTGAGAGACCCCTTTGAAAAATCCTGTATAAAAGATCCCTGGTTTCTGACAGACCTTGTCCGATTTTGGGGAAACCTTGAAAGGCTCACCTTCCATGGTTGCTCTATCTCGAGTCCGGAGGCCTCCGTGTTTTGTGTTCTGTGTTATGTGCTTGCTGTTCTGTTGCTGTCTTGTCTGTCTGTCGTGTTAAGCTGTTGAATGCAATGTTTGTTTCTGTCTTCTTGGGTTAGGAGGAGTGCGGTCTAGTGGCTGGCAGTCGCTCTCCTTCCTCTATAGAATAAAAGAAATGCTATATAGTTTCACTTTTTGGTATAAGTGTATTCCCTTGTCTTGGAGCCTAGCGGTTCTTTTTTCCTTTCCTCCACACTGGTGCCTTTGGTGATTGGGCCATTTACCGTAGCCTAAACGAACCTTGAAAGGGGGAAGGGTCGTCCCGGGAAAATTCTCCCGACACCCAGAAGGTCCCCACGCCCCAAATTGGGACTGGGTTCTGTTGGAAGTCCACTAGGCTCAAGGGTGACGGGGGCAGGCGGGGGCCCCCATTCAGGCAAAGTCTGTTCAGCATATCCACTGATATGATGGAGGCCGCTGACCCAGAGTCCACTTCCATTGTGCAGGGGGACCCCTCTAAAGTGGACCTGGACCTTCGGGACTGCAGGTAGGTTGGGGAGGCGTAGTACCTGTAACGAGGGTTGGCTGGTCAAGAGGTAGAGATCATCTGATTCCACGGTGGCCTCGTAGTGCACAGAGGTCTGTCTGTGCGGCTGCAGCTGTGGTGGGTGGTTCTGGCTTCCCCTGGATCTGCAAGCGTGGGTGAGGTGTCCCTGTTTTCCACATGTGTGGCAGGCGGCATCATGGACTTACGCTTATGTGCCTCTTCGCAGCTGGCGCACATGGCATGCCCCACTGTTTTCCCAGGGTGTTCTGAGGTGCCAGCTGCTCCCAGCAGCTTCCTGCTGCTGGAGGGGTGGATGAGGCAGACGTCTTCCTCATCAGAGTGCTCAAGCACCGAGTCAGGAAGCACAAGGTGGGACGCGGTTTGTGGCCTGTCTCAGTGGGAGGCCTTGTAGACAATGGCAAGCTGGAGGGCATCATCGATTTTGGGATCGGTGATGCCGATCATCTTGTGGCAGAGCTTCATGCCGCTGATTCCCCAGACAAACTGGGTCAAGATGTTCTCTTCTGCCTTGGTGAAAGTGCACTCCATGGCATGTTGGTGCAGCATGGCCATAAAAGCTGTGACTGTTTCGCCGGGCTTCTGGATGCACCCCTGGAACTCCATCTGCCTGGCCATCATCGTTGACTTGGGCGTGAAATACCTGGACAAGGCCTCAACTGTCTTCTTGTACGGGCATTCCAGGATTGCCTCAGGGGCCAGGAGGCTCTTTGCGAGCTGGATGGTGGCCATACCACAGGAACTGAGGAGGAGAGCCCTTCTCTTGCCAGCGTTGGTCACCTCATGGTACGTGAGGTAGCAGGTCAGCCGGTCTGTCCATGAATCCCAGAACTCGGGATGTGTGGGGTCAAAGATTTCGAGGTGTCCCAGGGCGGCTGCCATGACTCTAGCGCAGTGTGAGGAGCGGAGTCGGGGAGAGCCAGGCACAGTGCGGTGCTGGTCGGGAGCAGTGCAGGGCACGGTGGCTTCATCTGGATCATTGCTCTGTGCTGCACCGGTTGGAGAATCAGGCTCACTCATTGGGATCCCACCTTCATCGCCACTGTAAAGTACTAGGTTCGCCACATGGAAACTCAGACTACGACATGCGTTCAGACACGTTTATTGTACTTCACACACAAGACTGAAAAACTGGCCCCACAAGGGCCAACTATATACACCGCATCCAGAACACCCACAGTCCCATTTGAGGGTTTGAATTTCCTGCCAGATGGCCTATTGGTGGACACTAGGTGGTCTAGGATCTGAGATTCCATTGTGTTTGGGACCCAAGCTCATTACTTTAGACATGGACCCCTCGTGGCAGTCCACGTACATAACAATATGCATCCTTAGTTGGAAGACTGGAGGCTACCCTTTGGCACTTGAGCCCTGAGACAGAACAACTGTATGAATTCTGATTACAGCATTGTCTCTACAACATTTGTTCTCCCCCCTGGCTGTTTGTGCAAAGTGTCTTTACTTTGTGTGCTCCGGACATAAGGCTGGAAAGATATAGGCTCATACTTTGCAGCCTATTGCCACAAGCCTGTCCTGGGTCTGTTTGCCTGCATGTAAAAGTGTGGTTCTCTTCGTGCCTATAAAACCCAACTTGCCTTAAAACCAGTGCCTTGGAGAACAGTGGTAAGGCTGCCTCTGAGCAAGTACAAAGGGCAGAGCTTTCCAATTATTTTAGCCTCCTTCCTTATTCATGCATATTTTTAGCATGTATGAGCAGTCTAGGAATGTGGGCAGGATTTGAATGACAGTCTGCTCTCTTAAATGGGAAATAAACTTTATTACTAAAGATTAAACTATAGCACATTCCTGGAAAATCACTGTCATGCCTAGTGAGAACAGATCCAAAGAAAAGAATACAGAACCATAAGTCTGACTAAGTTACAATACAAGACAGTTACCTTCGGTGGAGCAAACACATCCCCAGACTCCCTAGTGCCCCCTTTGAAGAAGAGTTTGGGTCCCAGCCAATGCTTCCTCTAAGCTGTGGAGTCTTATGAGCAAAAATTCTACTTTGTGAGCTACTGGCATTAAAGTTGTGAGCAAGTGATTTGGCTACTGCATAAATTATTTTGCTCTAGAGCCATCCTTTCTGAGCTAAGACAAAAATGTGTGCACTGGAGGTTAAAGAACTGTGAGCTAGCTCACACTAATTCAGCTTAGAGGGAACACTGGTCCCAGAGAGGTCTCAACATCTAGGCAAAGTATTTTAACAAAGAACAAAGGAAGATTCCACCTTTTAAACCTTTCTGCCTGCTTTGATGGAAACCTCCTCCTCCAATCTAGAGTTAGGAATCTTGTCCCTCATGGGAGATGCCCCAAACTCTTCCAGTCAGATCACCTGGCACATAGCCCACATCTTCCTATCCCTGATCAGGTTTTTATGACTGACATCTATCTCTTCCTTTGGCATGTAAACTAGATGGGCTATCTCCAAGGGGAAACCCAATTCCTCTTTCTCCTGACTCTCTGTGCATTTTATTGCACCTCTCTTGTGGAAATAAACAGGTGTCATGGTTTCAAAGTCTGCATATACAATACCTATCACCTGAGCTATGGATGCCTTGGTTGGAGTTCATACAGTGCTTATTGGGCTGTGATTGGCTGCACACTTAGTTGGTATCCTAAGCTGTGGCAGGGCTTCAGGGCAGGATAGGAGACCGGGGGGGTGTATTTTCACTCACTGTGGGTTTCTTCCATACTTACATTAGGATTGTGGTTTTAATAGCATCATAGTGGTGTCAGGAGAGTGACCAGGGCTGGAAGAACTTGGAAGCTGACTAAACCCCCTTCTGTCTATGACATTCTCTAGCAATGCCACATTCTCTAGCAATGCCACCTTGGCACCAGCATATCTCTGGGTAAACGTACCTCAGGGGCACAGCAACCATATCTTTGAGAAATACCATAACAGGGCACAGTTATCATCCTAAATTCTTGTTGCCCTGCAAGGAGCTTACAACACTCTTATGGACTTATGAGCCATAACTTATAGCTGGACTGTATAATGAGTATGCCAGAGAAATGGACTATAAGGTGACCACAAACTGATGCCAACTGCCTGGACTGTGAACACGTGCCCAGATGAGGGAAGCCACCTCCTGAGATGATGTGCCAGACCAAGGATGGCTCTATGGGTTACCTGCCACCTCATCTGCAATGCAGCAGAGATGAGTCAAGCACTCTGGCTGCAGACGGTGCACAGACACCAGTAAAAGCATGCTGTAGAGGGATGCCATACCATGCAAAGGAGACCTGAGAATCTCTGAGATTCCATGAGCAAACCTCTCCATCAGCATGCAGGCAGCTTCCTCCCCCCACTTTCTCCAGATGCTGCACGTATACTTCCCAAGCATAACACAGGGCACAAAGGGATTAGCCGGCTGACTCATTGTATCTGCCGAGCCCCTCAGCCAAAGTGGTCATCGGGCCATCAGCATTAACGATCCTGGTTATTGCTGCTACTGTCCTCTAAAGCTGCCATTGTCTGTAGTAATGAACTCAATATTGTCCAACCATTAAGCCCCACCATCCTCATGGAACTAGTTTTTGCCAAGCAGCTTCCTGGGAACTAGGGACATGACAGGGGAAGTGGCCAGTGTAACCCACCCTCAAGTCCAGATAGTGTATAAAAAGAGCAGGACCAACCATGCTCTCACTTCCTCTCTACCTGACCCCATCCTATCTCACAAGCTCTAGGTTTAAGTGCTGCCTAAGCTTCTCCACATGTTCTGCCAGTTCAGAATATGACCCTTTTCCCCTTATAGTCTCCCTCCCTCTTTTCACTGTAGGATCGCCTCACCTCTTCAGAACAGGAACATATCACCCACCAACAATTTTAGGATTGCACTGCTGGAGTACCCAGGTGACTTTACCTATCTTGTTTTGATGGATACTTCCCCATTTTATCCAACCTGGGAATGTAGACAATATTCTTGCAAAAGTAAAGCCAATCACTTGAGTGTTGGATCCTTGGCCTTCTAGTATTCGTCTTCCTTAACATCATAAAATAGTTAGCGAGGAAATCTCCAACAGAGACCTCTTTCCCAGATTTGTCTTTTACCTGTGGGCAAATGCGTAGACTTTCCAATTTCCCGGGGGGGGGGCTGGGGCTGGGCCAGAGGCATTGCTATGCTAGGTCCTTAAAAGAACTGAGGCCCAGTGGCATCATAGGGAGGAGCCAGTGACATCACAGGCCATTATCACTATCTATGGAGGCGGAGCCATGTGGGATTTAGGAAGGGGCTTACTGACTTTGACTCCAAATGATGCTTTTAAAACACTCTTAAATCCAGGGTCATATGATTTATCTGTGGCATATGAACTCAAGAAAAATTAACTCAGGCTGCTTCCATACAGGGGTGTTCTAAATTTCTGGGACCGTAATAAAATAGAGACACACTTTCCCTTAAAATGTAAATTGGAGCCCAGCAAGTATGTTGGGCCCAATAGAGGCTTTGCAGTCTGACTGTTGCTACATTGAAAGTGGGTGGAAACAGCCAGGGTTAAGGACTATACTTCCTTTTCTGATGGACACCAAACATATTCAAGGACTGATATGTTCTGGATATCAAAAATATTAGTTATTAATGTAGAGCGTGCAAAGATACAACCAAAAACCTGATGGATCCTGCTGCAAGAGACCTCTTTGTGTTGCAAGGAATGTTATCAAATCTCTTTCCCCACTCAGCTTTTCCTGTCTCCAGAGATCTGGCTTCCTAAAGACTCTCTAGCACAGAGGTATCGAACTCATTTGTTATAAGGGCTAGATGTGACATAAATGTCACTTTGTCGGGCTGGGCCATGTGTGCCATAAAATTAACACAAGGTACCAGAGATATAAACTGTATAAAGATGATTTTAGATGCTGAATGGCAATAGCCAGGTTGATTGGATTAGGTGTGATATGCAGAGCGGTTGTAGGAGTAGAGATATCAGCATTGGTAATGAAACTGGAAACCTAGATCTCAATTTGGTACGAGAGGATTCAGTCCAGGAGGATGCAAAGAATAAATGAAAATAAGTCTGAAGAAATGAGCAGTGACTCATAAAAGCACATACCCTACCACAATTTTGTTAGTCTTTAAAGCTGCTACTGGACTCTTACTTTTTCTACTACTATTACAAACCACAACATTCAAAAACCAGTGGGGGGACAGTGAGTCAACATCTTCATTGAGTTATCTACCACTACTACAAGTGGGTGGCTGCTGATCTTACCAATTTACAAAGAACTGCCTTTAGAAGGCTCTGCTCGGATGACCAGAAATGACCAGAAATTTGGGTCCTCTAAGCCATGAAGGGCCTTGTACATGGTAACCAGCACCTTGAATGGAGCCCAGTAACTGACTGAGTGACTGCAGGAAAGTTTTTTCTAGCATGAACACATATGAAGCTGCCTTATATAGAATCTGACCCTTGGTCTGTCAAAGTCTGTATCATTCATTCAGACTAGCAGCAGCTCTGCAGGGTCTCAGGTTGAGGTATGTCATATCAACTACTGCCTGATCCTTTTAACTGGAGATGCCGCAGCAAAATAAAGAGCTCTGAACAATCTTTGGATGTTGTAAAGAGGTGCTGAAATAACAACAGCCAAATAATATCACAAGACTGGGGTAGGGATGAGGTGGCACACTCCCCGACAGCTTTAATCTGAACAGCAAGTTCTAAAGGGAGAGCACAGGAAATTGATCATGGAGAAAGTTCAGAATTGTAAAATGTTTTCCAGAATATTTCAGCACCAGCCTAAAGGTATAGTAAGCCATCATACCATCTACATATTGATGCATGGAGACTTTTTGCAAGCTTACCCTTCCCCAGACCCATTGCAGTCAGGCTTTGCATGGTGGGGAGGGGTGGATTAAAAAAAAAACCCTTCCTGTAGCCATTTATTATCAGGCTATAAAACATGATCAAGGAATGCACCCAAACACAGAGAGGAAAATTATATTCTGCATCAGTAATTCATAGTCTGCATGTGGGAACTGATCCCAGCTCAGGATATTTCCTCTGGAAATACACTTTATTTTTATCTACAGCTTAACATTGCAGGATCAAATGCCTTTGTCTCTGGTAAACATCTCTCCATCTCCTACACTGGGAGGGGGGTTATGAATCGCTGTAATTAATGCAGCCATTGATTGCTTCCCCAACTTTCCCCTAAAGGCCATTTCCATATGTAATTCATAGAAAAAGCATACAAAATTGGAGTCCAGACTTCAGGATCACCTTTTAAGACCAACAAAGTTGCATTCAAGGCTGGAGTGCACACTTCCTCAGAGATTAGTTCTTTGGCTGACCCACACATACTGAGAACAAGAACACAGAGTGGATCACCCAACCCTTGCCAGGGCAGCTTCTCCTGGTGGTGGCAAGAGGTGCCCATGGCTGCATCCTCATCCAGACTCCAGTGCCACCTTAAGATCACTCAACAAAGTTTTGTGCAAGGAAGGCTCAGCATGGCCCTGCTGGCCCCGGAAGATGGAGAGTTGGAGGAGAAGGGGCCCAATGCCAGCAGCACTTTTAAAGACCGACAGACAAAGTATAAGCCAGCGGTGGCGAACCTATGGCACGCGTGCCAGAGAGGGCACGCAGAGCCCTCTCTGTGTGCACGCGCCCTGGAGCACCCACCCACCCACCCGCCGCCTTTCTCTGCCTATGCGCCGAGGCACGCAGGCAGAGAAAGACCTCTGGAGAGCCTCCCCCACCCAACCACACACCCACCAATGCCGCCAACAGCTTTGTCTGCTGGCGCGCCAAGGGGCATCGCAGAAAAAGGCCTCCAAAGCCCCCCGCCTGCCTGCCGCCTTTCTCTGCCCACGTGCCGAGGCACGCCGGCAGAGAAAGTCCTCCGAAGGCCCCCGCCTGCCCGCCGCCTTTCTCTGCCCACGTGCCGAGGCGCGCCGGCAGAGAAAGGCCTCCCAACGCCCCACCACCTGCCCACCACCTTTCTCTGCCTGCCGCATTTCTCTGCCCACGCGCCGAGGCGTGCTGGCAGAGGAAGGCCTCCCTAGGCCCCCCACCTGCCCGCCGCCTTTCTCTGGTCGCACGCCAAGGTGCACCGGCAGAGAAAGGCCTCCCAAGGCCCCCCACCTGCCTGCCGCCTTTCTCTGCCCACGTGCCGAGGCACGCCGGCAGAGAAAGGCCTCCCAAGCCCCCCCCCACCTGCGCACCGGCAGAGAAAGGCCTCCAAAGTCCCCCCTGCCCGCCCACCTGCTGCCTTTCTCTGCCCGCACGCCGAGGCGCGCCAGCAGAGAAAGGCCTCCAAAAGGCCCCCCACCCGCTCTTCTCTGCCCCCCTGCTTTCTTCTTTCCCTCTCTCTCTTTCTCTTCCTCCCTCCCTCTTTCTTCCTTTCCCACTCTTTGCCACCTTTCCCTTCCTCCTTATCTCTTTTCTCTTCCCCCCTTTCTTTTCTTCTTTCCCAAAATTCTTTGCCCTCTTTCCCTCCCTCTCTCTTTCTCTTTCTTCCTTCCTTCATCCCCATATCTCTCTCTCTCTCTTTCTTTCTCTCTCTCTCTTTTTTATTTACTTTCTTTATCTCTCACTCTCATTCTCCCTCTTTCTCTCTCTCTTTCTTTCTCTCTTTCTTGCCAGCTTGCAATAATTCCCATGATGTCAGGCTGTGTGTGCAGAAAAGGGCAACTTGAATGATAAAAGGGTTGGAACACTTTCACTATGAAGAAAGGTTAAAGCACCTGGGGCTCTTTAGCTTGGAGAAACCATGGCTGAAGGGTGACATGATTGAGGTTTATAAGATTATTCATGGGACAGAGCAGGCTGAGAAAGAAGTACTTGTCTCCCTTTCTCACAATACAAGAACTCGTGGGCACTCAATGAAATTACTGAGCAGTCGGGTTAGAACGGAAAAAGGAAGTCCTTCTTCAATGATGAACACACGGAACTCACTGCCACAGTAGGTGGTGGCAGCTACAAGCATGGACAACTTCAAGAGGGAACTGGATAAACATCTGGAGCAGAGGTCCATCAGTGGCTATTAGCCACAAGGTATAGATAAGAACTCTCGGTCTGGGGCAAGGGATACTCTGTATTCTTGGTGCTTGGGGGGGCAACAGTGGGAGGGCTTCTAGCATCCTGGCCACACTGCTGGACCTCCTGATAGTACCTGGTATTTTTGGCCACTATGAGAGAATGTTGGACTGGATGGGCCGCTGGCCTGATCCAGCATTGGCTTCTCTTATGTTCTTATGTCTGTGGCAAGTGATGCTCTGTATTTTTGGTGCTTTGGGGGGGCAACAGTGGGAGGGTCTCTAGTGTCCTGGTTCCTCTGCTGGACCTCCTGATGGCACCTGGTATTTTTGGCCACTGTGTGACAGAGTGTTGGATTGGATGGGCCACTGGCGTAATCCAGCATTGGCTTCTCTTATGTTCTTATGTCTGGGGCAAGGGATGCTCTGTATTCTTGTTGCTTGGGGGGCAACAGTGGGAGGGCTTCTAGCATTTTGGCCCCACTGCTGGACCTCCTGATGGTACCTGGTATTTTTGGCCACTATGTGACAGAGTGTTGGACTGGATGGGCCACTGGCCTGATCCAACATTGGCTTCTCTTATGTTCTTATGTCTGTGGCAAGTGATGCTCTGTATTTTTGGTGCTTGGGGGGGGGCAACAGTGGGAGGGTCTCTAGTGTCCTGGTTCCTCTGCTGGACCTCCTGATGGCACCTGGTATTTTTGGCCACTGTGTGACAGAGTGTTGGACTGGATGGACCACTGGCCTAATCCAACATTGGCTTCTCTTATGTTCTTATGTCTGGGGCAAGGGATGGTCTGTATTCTTGGTGCTTGGGGGGCAACAGTGGGAGGGCTTCTAGCATTTTGGCCCCACTGCTGGACCTCCTGATGGCACCTGGTATTTTTGGCCACTGTGTGACAGAGTGTTGGACTGGATGGGCCTTTGGCCTGATCCAACGTTGGCTTCTCTTATGTTCTTATGAAAACTGGCACTCTCAGAAATTGGTTGCTCATCTGAATGCTCTCTAGGGCTGCCCCTCTAATGATAAAGTCTCGGTGCCCCTGTTCTAACAAGTGGAGCAGAGGCTAGGAATCAGATATTATAATACCCTTGACAACAGCTTTCCTCTTCGAAGTTTGCTCGCTACATGTTTACTGAGTATCTTAAGAGTGTGTGGAAAGTGGCAGTATGCACTGTAGTGCTGCGCTGTTAGTAACCCATTCACCAAGTGGTTGGAGTAGTTACCTCAGCAGTTGTATTCCTTGCACTTTCCCTCTTGTCATTTCCGTTTTCACTGACCTTAAACTCATGTATTAGCACTTAGTTCAGATAAAGTGCTACAGAAGATGTTAATGTATGAGTTGTTTTTTCTAAACTAATACCTCAGTATTCAGGTAAAATTGCCGTGTTGGCACTCTGTGATAAATAAGTGGGCTTGGGGTTACAGTTTGGCCACTCGGTCTCTAAAAGGTTCGCCATCACTGGTATAAGCTTTCCTGGGCAAGCACGCTTCCTACCTTGCTTTGGAAAAGCAAACCACCAGTCGCCATGTGCAGTCCACTCCAGCTCTTCTCCGGGCTGAACTGATGGCTGCTGGGGGGTGGAGCTTACCTTCCAGGAGGAAGCAAGCCCCCACCGCCCTGACTTGTTCCGTCCCACACTCCCAACCCAGCCGAACAGTCTTAGAAAGCAGAGGGAGGGGAAACTCTCCGCTTTCAAAATGGGGTGGGGTGGGGGCGGGGGGGTAGCAAGGCCCAAGGGGGGCTCAGTACCTTCAGGAGGGATGTGAGCTCCCCAGCCCCCACGAAGATTATGCGTATGCCTGTGGGATTGTACCTTTGGTTTCAATTTCAGAATCATACACTGAAATTCTGCTGATGCCTGAGCAAGAGGTCTCTTAGATATGCTTGCTCAGGGCCAGCTCGCTCACTAGGTGAACTAGGGGTGCCAAAGTGCACCCGCACCTCTGCCAAAAGCCCCCCCCCCCCCGCAGGGGGACATTCCCGGCTCTCGCCTTCCGAAGCCTGGGGCCGGGGCACCAGCCCGGCGGGTGGGTTTCTGCCGTCGCGCCTTCAGAGTCCCCAGATGAATGCAGCCATGCCAGGCCTGTCCTTCTCCCCCACCCACCCACTATCCAGCCAGCGGGCTCGCCACCTCCTCCTCTGTGCCAGCATGGCCACCGGCACCTCTCCCGATGAATCCCACCGTCTACACTCCGGGTGCCTCTGGGTTGTGGGACATCCCATTCCTCCGCCTGGGTCTGCTGCCTCAAGTCCCGGCCAGAAAGGCAGACTCTCCGGGGGGGCAAAGGGGGGAGAGAGAGGGAGAGAGATCTCTTTGGCCATTCCCATTCCCCTCCTTGCACCCCTGAGGCCACCAGCTCTCATGCAGCAGGGCTGGAATAATACGCAGTAAGGCCTGTCTGGTGGCAAGAAGAGACCCCCACTCCTTTCTGGGTGGGTGGGTGGGTGGGTGGGTGGATGCAAGTGGGGAGTCGGGCGTGGGTGGCCTCTCTGCAAGTGAGGGGAGGCGGGTACGGCAGGCTCCCTTCCCAACTGCCAGATAGCGGCTTCCCCAGGGCAGGGGGGGGCGGTTGGGCCACCCCCAGGCAGGTGCACACAAGTTCTAGCTCCCGGGTGGGATTGCTGCAATTTGCAAGGATGCGGGACTCTGCTGCCTTATCCAGAGTGCAGCTCTTGCGCAAGCGGGGGAACTGGCAGAAGGCAGGCAGGGGGCAGGTCTTGCTCTCCTCCTCTCCTCTCCCTGCTCCCTCTGGCTGGCTGGCTGTGAAGATGGTGGCCAAAGCAGCCTGGGCCTGCTGGGCTTGGCGGCTGCCCCTCCGCACAGGTACCCTCTGCTGCCTCCCTCCCTTTCCCGGCCCTGCGGTAGCTGCCGGCAAGGTCAGGTGGTGGACCCAGGAGGGGGTGCCCACTCTTGGCCTCCCATCCAGTCCCTCCCTGCCAGGGGGGCTTGCAGCAGCGAGCACGCCTCCCTCGGGGACTCTCTCCATCCATCCTGTCGGTGGGCATGCAATTGCAGGCGGGCGCTCGCTGCCGGCTGCTTTCTCTTGTAGGGCCCCTGGCATGGGCCAGCAGCTGTCAGTGGGCTCTGGAGTGGCGCAGCAGCCCCTAGGTGACCCTTCAGCAATGACAAGGTCCTGGTAGAACTGGAAGAGAGCACCAGTGCAGACGGGACGGGCTGGTGAGGGGAGAGGCAAGGCGCGGGGGGGCAGCTTTCTGTAGCGGATCTGGCTCGAAGTTTGATTCTGGGTATAAGCTTCCATGTGCATGCACACCTTTAAGGCCCACAAAGTTTAATTCTGGGGTTTAGCTTTTGTGTGCATGCACACCTTTAAGACCAACAAAGTTTACTTCTGGGTATAAGCGTTCGTGTGCATGCATACCATTAAGACCAATAAAGTTTAATTCTGGACCAGACAGGAGGTGCCCCCAGCCAGAGAAAGTCCCCAGCAAGGCTTTTATGTTTGAAAATTGGTAGGCGTATGGGGGGAGGCACCGGAAGGTAGCCTCGCCTAGGATGTAAAAAACCCTGGAGCCGGCCCTGTGCTTGCTGAAGGTTTGGGATCACTTTCAATGACCAGCTGCATATTGGTGGCCTTTCTGACATCCTGCATCAGCAGAAAACATAGCCTTTTTCAATTTGAACGTGTTCTCACTGAGCATCATTGATCTTAATGCCTATGCAACTGTGACTTCTTGAAAAACAGCTGGTGCAACTGCAGTCTATTTGTACTGGTATGCATCTACTTATGATGTTCATTTGAAATATCACCTATGCAAATGATACACAAAAAAGCAAAGCAAATTTTTGAAATATTATCTGTTCCAAACTGTATTGTTATCTGATTGTTGTTTTCCTCCAGTTTGATTTGCCATGATAGAGCAGGGTACCAAACTCAATGAGCCAGGACAGCCTGGATTATTCCAGCATTTTTATGCTGTTTAGGTCCCAGTGGTATATGCATATTTTATTTATTTATTTATGATCCTATTTATATGCCACCCTCCCAACCAAGGTCAGCTCAGGGCAGTTTACAAAACAATAAAACTCACAGTAAATAATTTAGATAATCCTAAAACAATATAAAACAATTATAACATTAAAAGGTACTAACAGTTAATGATAAAAGATGGCAGTTGACCTTCAGTGTACCATCCTCTCAGTCAGCCCATAGGTCTAACTTTGTGCAGCTGGCACAGGTTGTTTTGATGTCTTCAGGGAACATGGTTTTCTCTCAGGGCAGTTCCTAATTAAAAGCCTGGTGGAAGAGCTACATTTTTGGATTTCTTGTCTACTGCAGCAACTGAACAGGTTCAGTCTCAGCATTCCTCAACCTTATAAGATTTATGCCAATTTCACAGTCAGTGTGTCTGAAGTCAAACATACCATGTTCAATTTGTGGCAATTCAATGTGAGCCAATCAGTGGATCTGTTTGGTTTAGCACTGAATGACTCAAATGCCTGCTGTACAGGTTTAGTATTTTTTTGTTTTTGTTGTTTTGGGGGTTTGTTGTCATTGTTATTTGTACATTTGTTTTTGTTTTGTTTTTGGCTTGTTTTGTTTGTTGTTCTTTTACAAAATTGTGCATGCACAAAAATGTGGCAGATCCAGACAGTCTGGCAGTTATTAACATTGCTAGGGACTACTCAATGATAGGATTTTTCAAAGTACAATTTGTTCTGATTTATATCATTAGTGACAATTCTACTGTCTCTTTAACAGCAGAGTACTTGTGCATCAAGGACAGAAGGAAGTAGAATTCCATCAAACTCACATGCAAAAAAGCTGATTTCACTGTATTGTACTGTTAGGAAGAAATGGTAGAAGCAACCTGAATAGCTGCATGAATGGGTCTACAAACAAATAAACAGTCTGTTCAAAAACTGACTATGGTTCAGTGGAAGGGAAAGGCTGTGGCTCACTGGAAAAGCCTTTGCTTTCCATGCAGAAAGTTCCAGGTTCAATCCCTGGCATCTCCAGTGAAATATACTGGGTTCAAGATGCAATCCCAATACATAGCATCCAGTTAAAGAGCACCAGGCAGTAGGTGGTATGGACAGGGATGCCATTCCGCAATTGGAGGCAGGGGATTCCCTGATTTTGGGGTCTTTTCCCCACCCCATGATGTCATTATATTGCATGTTCCCACATGATGTCATTACATCATGACATCATGTGCTCCCCCCTCTCCCAGAACGTCCCTCCTCCTCCCCTCCTGCCTGGCAACCCTAAGACCTCTGCCTGAGGCTCTGGAGAGCCACCGCCTGTCTGAGCACACAGTATTGACCTTGATGAACCAAGGATTTGCTTCAGTATAAGGCAGCTTCATGCGTGTTCATGTGGGGCTCCCCATTTGTGAATCACAAAGAGGATAAAGGCTGAACTCGGGTATTCAATCATCTCTTATCAATCATATCTAGGTGCTCCAGACACAGAGTCCCATCTTCTCTTTCTATCAGTGGTAATCCCCATGCTGTGTATTCATTTTAAAATATTGATATCCTGCTTGGCTCATTTCACAAACATACAGTACAAATAACAATAAGAAAGCAGGCAACTTACCCCATCATAATACCTAGCCTCCACTATTCCACTGTATTAGCTGCATTTGCAGCTGTGTTGATCTTACAGTATCTTCAAAAACAGCCTGTGTTCTTAAGTCAATAACAATTCTTTGCTTGCCTATGGTAAACTCCACTATCCTACTTTCTTGTGTCTTGTTGCATCTTGGCAGTTCGCTTTATACACAAGAAACTGATTTCAGTTTCAGCCAGTTTGCTTAAATCACCAGAAGTATTCAAGAGTGAACTGGGCCTCCAAAAAAAAAATCTGAAATAGACATGTTGTTAAGTCCTTATGCATTTAAAATTTGGTCTGGATATTTAAGATAGTTTATACTGGGTGGTGAAAAGTACTGCTGTCAAGTCACGGCCAACTTATGGCAACCCCATAGGGTTTTTAAGGTAAGAGACTAACGGAGATGATTTGTCCTTGTCTGCTTCTGCATCACAACCCTGGTATTCCTTGTTGATCTCCCAGTCAAATATTAGCCAGGGCCCACTCTGTTTAGCTTCCAGGATCTGATGAGATAGGGCTAGCCTGGGCTACCCAGGTCAGGGCTCGTTTACATTTAGATGCAGAATTGTCCTCTTGTTGTGCTGTTCTCACAGTAGCACATACTTCAGCAATTTAAAAAAAAAATCAGTAGAGAAGCTTGCTAATTTAAATTATTGAGACAATAAAGAGAAATCTTGAGAGAGGCCTCATGGAAATGGAACATCATTTCAAAAACAAGTGCCTGAATGCTTACACTTGTAGTCTCCTGACACAGTAGGGTTGCCTCCAGCTCCAGGTTCGGAAATACCTGGAGAGTTGGGGGGTGGAGTCTGGGGAGGGCAGGGAGTGGGGAGAGGAGGGACTTCAGTGGGGTAAACTGCCGTAGAGTCCACCTTTCAATGTGTCCATTTTCTCCAGGGGAACTTATCTCTGTCATAGAGTTGCCAGCCTCCAGGTGGTGGCAAGTGATCTCCAGGTACAGAGTTTAGTTCATCTAGAGAAAATGGCCCTTTGGAAGGTAGACTGTATGGCATTATGGCTGTCCTGTCAGGCAAGGCGGATATAAATTTAAATAAATAAATAAATAAATTATAACCCCCCTGAAGTTCCTTCCCTCCCCAAACCCTGCCCTCCTCAGGCTCCACCCCCCAAAATCTCCAGGTATTTCCCAACCTGGAGCTGGCAACCCTACTCTGTCACCTGGAGATCAGCTGTAGTCCCAGGAGGCCCTCATCTCATCTCCCCCATGCCACTGTCCCAATCAGAATTGAGCCTGTCTGTGCTATTTACGCATGAAATGCCGCAGGGACTTTCAGCTCCAGTGTGGCTGCAAGTCCCTCCAGTGAACCAATGAAGAAAATGAATGTTTAAGTTGGCTAAGGGAGAGGGGAAAAGAGAGAGATGCATATGCTACCCTTTTATTAAAAGAGCACTCTGAGCAACTTACAAAAGGATTAAATGTCAAATAAATAAAAACAACAATGAACTGAAATAAATGACAACATAATTAAAATAGAAATAGCAGCCATTAAGAACTCCTTGTGTAGCCCATGCCTATCTAGTTTTAAATCCTGGAATCAAAAACAGTGAAACAGCAGCATCAATAAAAACCGAAAATGTAACTTGTCAAAAACATTTTTTTCTCGGTTCAGGGCATAAAGGGGTTGTGGGCAATGCTCCCTCTAAGCTGTGGAGTCTTGTGAGCAAAAATTCTACTTTGTGAGCTACTAGCATTAAAGTTGTGAGCGAGCAATTTGGCTGCTGCATATATTAGTTTGCTCTGGAGCTCACACTAACTCAGCATAGAGGGAACACTGGTTATGGGATTGCTCCCACTGCCCTTATCCATGTTGATCAGCCCTTCTGTTGAGAGGCTGTGTGTATACACGTTGTTGGGTTCTTTCTGTGTGATTTGTAGTGTGCAAAAAACATGTGTAGCTGGCCTTAATGTAATTTCTGAGTAGAAGAGATCAATACACGGAGGCTTGGGACACTGCCGGCAGTAGGGTTGCCAGCTCTGGGTTGGGAAATACCTGGAAATTTTGGAAGTGGAGTCTTGGGACAGTGGGGTTTGGGGAAGGGAGGGACCTCAGCATGGTATAACTCCATAGTTGCCACCCTCCAAAGCAGCCATTTTCTCCAGGGGAACGGATCTTGGTCATTTGGAGATCAACCGTAATAGCGGGAGATCACCAGGTGCTACCTTGAGGTTAGCAAACCTAGCTGGCAGGTATTGTCAGTACCCTCTCCATATGTTCAATATCACTGGATTTTAATTGCTTAAACAAGGCTACAATAGCAGTGGAGAAGGAGCAGGGTGGAATATAACCAAACTGCTAACAAGCATGTCCTGTAATATTTGCTTGCAAGTCTTTAATCAGCAGGGTATCAGCCATCTGACAACAACATCCAAATCCAAATGTCTTTTAAGACTCTCAAAACAGCACTGCTATAAAAGTCTTGAATTGGAACTTCCATACGTTAAACGTACATTTTTACTGATTGATATGGCTGAGCAATCTCCCCCACCCCTTTTTCGCATGAAACATGAAAAATGCAAGCACTCTAATGTTTTCTGAGTTCCCTTGGAATAACAAGCACGGCACTTTTTTAAAGCCCTTTAGAGCTACTCTTAGAAGAGTTTTTCATAGATGACACTCTACCTCTGTTTTATTGTGCATCTGGAGAAAATGTAGACAGCCAGCATCCAAGCTTGCACATGAACTCTTACTGAGTCTCTCCCAAACAGAATGAAAAATCATTAATAGTCCAGATTTCAATCTCTCTTAGACAGCTCAGGTAACAATAAATGAGTAATTTACTCTCCTTGGCTTTGGGAAGCTTACGCTTAATGGTTACTAGGGACCGGATAATGGTTCCTTAGTGATTACACCATGTTTTTCTACCACTTTCAAGGCCTTTGCTTGCTGCCCTAATGAAAAGAAAGTCCCGGAAAAGAGAGCCTATTCTTTATTAGAAGTGTTCTGAGAGACTGCACCTCAATAAAATGAACTCCTTCCTCAGGTTTATGTCATTCAGCAGAGCTGTAAAGTGGAACAGATTCATAACAGGAGCCAAAGGCACTGGCTAATTCCAGAAGTGTCTGGAAACTTACATTAAAAAAAGTTTTAGATAACTGTCCTTTCTTTCAGTACCAGTCAAAATGTTGTTTAGGCCTCAAGAGAGTGGTTCTGTTGCCCACACTCTCAGTCATCCTACTTTTGAAAAGCACCAAGTAAAATTAATATTGGACCTATGGTTTGTGAGTTCAAAACAGGGCCACACAAATTCATAAAGGAAAGGGATACTGTTTGGTATAAATTGCCATGCTTCCACAGGATCTTTGTAAGAAGGGCAGGATCAAAATTAAAAGATGAATAGACCAAGATGCTGAAGGTACATGCAAGGCGCATGCAAGGTGGCTTTATCCTCTTTTATACCTGAGTCCTATTTGGAGTTGATTTGTTTCTTGTCCAGAACTAATGTGGCACTGAACATCATCCATCTGGCAACTTTGAGAGGCTGCAGAAACTTCCAAAATGCTATCCAGTGGGTCAAGGTACGGTCCTATACCTACTTGCCTTGGAGAAAGCCCATATAACTTATTTCTGAGTAGGCATACAAAGGATTGTACAGCAAGATGCAGCATTCTGTCTTGGAGGCCTCAGTGAGGGCAAGGCCATCCTTTGTTTTGCTTATTCAGCACCTTGATCTTGAATAACTTCATGTCAAACCTTTTTGTTTATGGTTGTTTCCCCATAAAATCCAGGATTGCCAGTACAGCCTCATCAACTATTGCAACATTTTGAGAGCAGTGCCTGGGGAGGGTGAATTTGGGGAAGGATATGACATGACTTCTGGGTAACACTCTTGGAATTCCCCATAATCACCATGGTACAGACCATAGACAGATGAGGAAATTCCTAGAACATCACTACTGAGGCTATTTTCTGGCCATTTTTTCCTTCTACTCAATTTCTCAAATGTATGGGATTGGGGCCAAGGGCAGAGATTTACCAACCATGTGCAGGCAAATGGCAAGCCTAAGAAAACCACACCTTCAACCTTATATACTGTACCTGAGCCCCATGATGCCAAGACTGATAATTATGCTTAGTTCTGGAAAAGGCCTTTCTTTTTTTCAAGCAGCTTTCTAAAAGTTTCTTCACCCCAGCTTTTCAGATTTATTACCTTCTTCCTCACTTATTCCCCTTCTCAACATAACATTCCTATAAATCCAAGCTTGCCTCCCAAAAGTTCTGTTTATAGTTTGTAAGGATATCATATGTCCTCCTCACTATTTAACTCTCCACATATATATTTTCTCCTTAAGTTTCTGGCTGTCTGAACCCCACCAAAGTTCCCACATACAAGTTTTGAATACCCCAGAGATCCTCACCAATAAGCTCTCTAAAAAAGTCTCCCCAAAGCCACCACCTCCACTTATGCATTCTTCATAGCTTGTCCTATGTTCTTGAGTCCCATCAGGGGCTACCCTAGGTACATAATATCAAGCTCACTAACAGCTGGGAGTCATCATGGTTTTGTGTTCTCTAGTGAGAACAACAGAACTGCACAGTAATTCTAAGAACAGATTTCAGAAACAAGGTGCTGCCCCCTCAGGAAGCATGATGTGCCTTTTAAATGCATATAATGAAGACAGAAAGGATTCATTGTACTTTTAAAGTGCTATTAATTAGCAGAAATAATGGTTTATTTAAAATATAACAGATTTTTATCTGACAATGAATAAAGGTACAGTTAGGAAAAAAGCTTTTGCAATTATTGTAGAATCACAGCAGGCTCACCATCTAAATTTGGTAAAATGCACTTTTAGCCACTGCAGCCATCTGAGCATCTAACAACAAAGCAAGATGCAGAAGCTGTAGAAATGTTCCTTCACAAAACATGAGATGTCACCATCTCCAGATCACTAAAGCTCTGATCCTATGCACTCACCTGGGAATAAAGACTTACTTCCCAGTACATGGGCATGTCCTGACCTGGATGGCCCAGGCTAGCCTGATCTTGTCAGATCCCAGAAGCCAAGCAGGGTCAGCCCTGGCTAGTATTTGGATGGAAGTCCACCATGGAAGTCCAGGGTCACTATGCAGATGCAGGCAATAACAAACTACTTCTGAATGTCTCTAGCCTTGAAAACCCTACAGGGTCAGCATAAGTCAGCTGTGACTTGATGGCACTTTCCACTACCACCACCACCACCACCACATATGCATGGGCTTGCATGTTGTAACTCTATTGTCTTGTCTGGATGTGTTGGAGCTTACCAGTTTTTTCATGGTCAAAAAGGAGAAAGGGCCTTTCTGGACAACTAAAAGGACTAAGCTGGGAAATGATGGTACTCACATGGATGATGGACAAAAGGCAGAGGTTGCATTGGCAAAGTGAATTGAGAAAGACTGCCCAGAAAAGCTGGTGGGATCCAATCCCCCCCCCCATTTAGCCCATAACATAATCCAGGCATTCACCCATTACCATTTCTGAATTACTTTATTTTACCTTATTTATACCTCACCTTTCTCCCCACTGGAGGCCCAATTAGAAGTGAATAAAAAATAAAAATGGGTGTGTTAAGCAGGCCCTGTAAATATTCATAGTGGAGGTGCGAGTGGAGATGAAATCAGGATGATACCAACTAGGCAGATGGCACCTCATTTTTGGAAGAAGAAGAAGAAGAAGAAGAAGAAGAAGAGTTTGGATTTATACCCCGCCCTTCACTTGGAGTCTCAGGGCAGCTTACAAACTCCTTTCTCTTCCCCTCCCCACAACAGACACCCTGTGAGGTAGGTGGGGCTGAGAGAGCTCTGACAGAAACTGCTCTTTTTCAAGAACAGCTGTGCCAGAGCTTGAGACTGACCCAAGGTCACATCGGCAGGTGCAAGTGGAGGAGTGAGGAATCAAACCCAGTTCTCCCAGATTAGAGTCTGCACACTTAACCACTACACCAAACTGACTCCCCCTTGAGCATCCCCTAGTGTTTACTTTATTAACCTTTAGGTGTCAGACCAAAACACTTCTTCTTACCCAGTCTTTTAACTGAAGGGTATCATCTTTTAAAGCTGATTTTATGATCAGCTTCTAGCCAGAGGTTTGTTTTATGCCTTCTGGCATTACTGTTTGTTTCAGTATTGATGATTTTCACATTTGTTGCTTTCAGGATTTTATTGTATTGTTCTTACTTTGTGAGCCAGAAACTCTCTGGAGAAGTGGTATATATAGTTTTCTAAACAAACAGTTAGGGCCAGTGCAAGGAGGTTTTCTGGATTGTGACAGCTATCTACATGCGGAGGGCTGAGGATGCCTTTACTCTGCGCTAAAACTGAATTTCTGGAAAAGGTGAGCTATACTAATCCAAGAGTCTGATCAGACAGCTCTTTAGATCCATGCAAGGCATGATTGCCTCACAGATCTAAAGTTAATGTCCAGACACAAACATCTGGGAAACGTCCCTCTTCCATGGGCATCCCATTTTGCCACGCTTTGGAGCCATAAAGATACCACTTTAAATCTTGGGGTTTCGGTTACCTGCAGGACAACTGCGAACTTTCACCCATCTGATCGTTCCACCAGCACACAATCCTCCCATCGGGGTGGTCTGACGTCAGACCATCCTGAGGGGGCGCCATTTTAAAAAATCTCTACACATGCACAGATCAACAAAGAAACGCTGTCACGTCTATGCACTTGTGCAAAAAGTGTTTTTTTTTAAAAAAAAAAAAACACCACACCGCCTTTGACAAGAACATGCTGTGATGCCTATGCACATGTGCAAAAAGTTTAAAAAAAAAAAAAAACCACTGCGTGCCTCCTTCAGTGGACGCCGTCTAGACAATCCACAACGGAGTCAGCCTGCAGTAAGGCGATTCCCCCAGGAGATGTCTGATCATGCAACGATGGATTAAAAAGATCGGGATCAAATTCGAGCTGGCATAATGGCGGGATTAGCTGTCCATCTGAATGCACCCCAAAACACAAAAAAGAGAAAAAATATCCCAGACTCAGTGTTGTGAGTTTGGAATGGACTGTCCTTCAGTGTAAAGTGCATGCTTTGCATAAAGTTTATGAGTTTAGCCCTTGGTATTTCCAAGAAAAGAGGGCTATAACTTAAATCAGTGAATAAATACATTTCAAAAATCTTAGGCAGCTAAAATAGAAATATTACCTAGAAGTATTTCTGACCACAGTCCGATACAATGGTCAACTTACGTTAAAAAAAAGAAATATCGATGGAGACTCAATGAGAATCTACTGGACAAACAAAGCATTTTGGATAAGATAAGAATAGAAACCAAAACATATTTTCAAATAAATCTAAATAAAGAAGTACAAACGCAGACGGTATGGGACGCTTACAAGCTTGTGATGAGAGGACATTTTATTGCAATCAATAATAATGAAAGGAAAGAACAACTTAAAATGGACAAGGAAATTTTGGAAAATATCCAAAAGAAAGAAGCAGAGCTTAAGAAGAGACCTGGCAAAAAGAAAATTGTGAGAGAATTGAGGATTTTAAAGGAACAATATGATGCGAGGTTAAATAAAGAAGTTTATTGGAATTTGAAAAAATTGCAACAGAAGTCCTTTGAAGGAGCAAATAAACCGGGGAAGTACTTGGCATGGCAATTGAAGAAAAGAAGAGAAAACAAAATAGTGACCAAACTGAAAGATGGGAACAAGGAAATTACAGACACAGGAGGAATCCAGAGAGAATTCTATAAATATTACGCTACTCTTTTTCAGGCAAAACAAGTGGATCCACAGAAAATTCTGGATTATTTACAAAAGGTAAATTTAATGCAACCAAGTGAAAAAATAAAAGAATCTTTGAACGCTGCAATAACTAAAGAAGAAATCAGCAAAGCAATAGGGGAAGCAAAAATCTCCAAAGTCCCAGGACCAGATGGATTTTCAGCCAAATTCTATAAGAAGTTTCAAGAAGACCTGGTGCCGGTTCTAGAGACACCTTTAAACGAAATTAGAGAATATGGGAATATTCCAGATTCCTGGAAAGAAGCAGCAATCACCTTGATACCAAAATAGTTACAAGATTTAACTAACGTTAAAAATTATCGACCTATTTTGCTCCCGAATAATGACTATAAAATTTTTGCAAAAGTACTAGCAGAACGCCTTAAAAAGTATTTGAAAGGAGTCATTGCCGAGGACCAGGCTGGTTTTCTACCGGATAGGCAAATAAAAGACAATTTGAGGGTGGTATTGGACACAATAGAATACTATGACAAGCACCCTGAAAAGGAAGTCAGCTTTTTATTTTTGGATGCGGAAAAGGCATTTGATAACTTGAACTGGGAATTTATATTTAGAGTGATTGAAAAATTGCAGATGGGCGAAAAATTTTCAAGAATGATCAAATCAATTTATAAAGAGCAAAAAGCTACGGTGATTGTTAATGCAGAGTCAACGGAAATATTCCGGGTCAGAAAAGGAACTAGACAGGGCTGTCCTTTATCGCCATTGTTATTTATCTGGATTTTGGAAATATTGCTGCAAGCGATTAGAGATGATAAAAATATAAAAGGTCTTAACATTAGAGGTTTCTCATATAAATTAAGAGCGTTTGCTGATGATGTTATGTTTATTGTGGAAGATCCTATTAATACTATGCCGTTGGTTTTTGAAAAAGTAAAAGAGTCTGGTGAACTCGCAGGGTTCTATGTAAATAAAAACAAATAGAAAATACTATGTAAAAATATGACTACTACAAGGCAACAATCGTTACAAAAAATGATAGAATGTGAAGTGGTTAAAAAAGTTAAATATTTGGGAATTGACATTACAATGAAAAATATTGATTTGTTTAAGAATAATTATGAAAAACTGTGGATATCGATAAGTCATGATTTGAGAAAATGGGAAGAATTGCCGTTGTCAAAATGAATGTACTGCCCAGGTTAATGTTTTTATTTCAGACAATACCAATTGTGAAAGACATGAAAGTGTTAGTAAAATGGCAAAGAGAAATTTTTAAATTTATCTGGGCAGGGAAGAAGCCAAGAATTAAAATGAAAATAATGTATGATGTAAAAGAGAGAGGTGGTTTTCAAGTCCCGAATTTGCGTTTGTACCATGAAGCTGTATGTTTGTCTTGGTTGTCTGATTGGGTTAATTTGGAAAATAGAAAGCTACTGGCCCTTGAGGGTCACGATTGCAGATTTGGCTGGCATGCCTATCTTTGGTATGGGAAAAATAAGGTGGACTCAATGTTTAAGCATCATTATATAAGAAGAACGCTGTTTGAAGCATGGACCAGATACAAGAATACAATTCCCGATGAAAGACCTTTATGGATTGTTCCGGCTGCAGTTATTCATCCTTTTTCAGAACATAAAGGTAGTGATTGGTTGAAGTACCAAGAGTTGCTTCAAAAAGAAGGGAAGAATTATGTCTTAAAACCAAACAATGCATTAGTATTTGAATATGGTTGATTACAATATGGACAAATACGAGATATTTTTTAAAAAGATTGTAAAGAGGTGGGTTTTAGAGCTAAAAACGATGAGTTTGAAGATATTTGGTTGGAAAAGGGGGGGGAAATGATTTCCAAGTTGTATAAAATACTGCTAACTGTATATACTTTGGATGAAACTGTTAAAGAGCAAATGATAAAATGGGCCATAAATATGAATAAGGAAATTTCAATGGAATCTTGGGAATTTTTATGGAGGAAAGCTCTAAAAATTTCAACTTGTGTTAATGTAAAAGAAAACTGTTATAAGATGCTTTATAGGTGGTACATGACACCAAAAAAGATTGCTAATATAAGTATGGATAAGAACCTGAGTAACAAGTGTTGGAAATGTAAAAAAATAGAGGGTTCTTTTTATCATATGTGGTGGACATGCGAGAAAGCAAAAGTATACTGGTCAAATATTCATTGTGAGATGCAGAAAATACTGAAATATTGAAAATCCCTATTAGAAAAAGTCCGGAACTTCTACTCTTAGGTTTGACAATGGAAAAAATTAAGCAAGAAAAGAGAACAGTATTATGGTACATGATCACGTCGGCGAGAATGGCTTTTGCGCAACAATGGAAATCGGATAAAGTACCGGATATACAGGACTGGTTAAGAAAACTGCTATTTTTAGCTGAAATGGACGAAATGACTAAAAAATTAAATGGACAAATGGCAGAACAGTATTTAAATGAATGGGAAGACCTGAAAATATATATGGAAACTGAATATAAAATGAAAGGGAAAATGTATAACCTTGAATCTTATTGAAAATGGAATAATGTTAGATGAGTCAGATTTCTGTATACAAAAAACATGTTACCTGGTTTATCAATTGCTATAAGTTTAAACCTGATTACTGTTAAATTTTCTTTGTTATTGGCAATAGCAGTGTTGGAAGCCTATTAGGGGGGGAAGGGGGGAAGGGATATAGTTTATAAGTAGATTTGGAAAATGTGTTTAACAATGTTGAATATATTCCAATAAAAACTTTTGTTATAAAAAAAAAAATCTTAGGCAGCTGAGAAAGATCTATGACCTTGTAGAGCACCTACCAGCCGCAGTACACAATTCTGAATTACATGAAGCAACTGACTATAAGACACTTCATATTAGCTTACTGATTGTTCTCAACGAAATTATACAAAAACACATATATATTTATGGTCATTACTGCCATTATTGTGGTATCAATTCATTCAGTAACATGTGCATTCAATAGAATATAAAACCAAAACATTCATCGCATCTGATAGAATTTGTAAAACTCATTTCTTTTAAAAATGTTCCCTTCCACATAAATTGGCATATTTTAATTATACTTTAGATGTTTTTTTACCATCTGCTCCCTAAAAGAATCATCACATGTAACTCATGCTAAGAATAAAGTTCATATGCCAAACTCTTTGCCCTTTAAAACAATGTTTTTCTAGTGTAAAGATATATCCACCCATTTTATAACAAGGAAGTATCAAAACATTTAGCCATAAACTGGTTATACCATAGAATTGTGTGACCACTGTTACTAATAACAGCTCTTAAATAAAATAACTGCTAATAAATTATGGGGGGGGGGATTTAAAACCACATTTTCCTCTTTAACACTTTCCAAACAGGATAGATTATTCTATAAACTTCATCCAGAAAACCACAAGATTATTTTCTTGTAAATGTTGTCAGTCAAATGACACTCCTTTTGCACATTGGTGCCGGGGCCCTGGCTCAGTGGTGCAGCATCTGTGTCACATGCAGAAGGTCCCAGGTTCAGTTCCTGGCATCTCCAGTTAAAAGAACCAGGAAGTAGGTGGTTTTAATTTGACTGTTTTTATTTTGGTTTTATGTTGCATTTTTGTTGTTAGCAACTGCCCTCAGCCCTGTGAACTCAGGGAAAGGCAGTATATAAATTGAACGAACAAACAAACAAATAAATAAATACCTCTACCTGGCACCCTGAAAAGTTGCTGTCACTCTGAGTAGACAATACCAACCTGGATGAATCAGTGGTCTGATTCAGTATAAGGCAGCTCCATTTGTTCATTTGTATATGTGTTGTCTGGACAAAATGTAATTGGATTTTATTAATGATCTTGTACTTGTCTGACAGTTGAATCAGCCTGAGATTACCTAACTGAAAGTTGTTCGGTATCTATATTCTGATTAACAGAGCACATTTGCCTTTTACTATTCATAAAGCTTTCTTTTATATTATGAGATGCACCATTAATGATCAAACATTTTGACCCCCCAATTTAGACTTGAAAAGGAGACAAATGTCTGTATAGATGTCTCCTTTTCTCTATTTTGATGTTTAAAATAAATGCATTATTTATTTTATTTTATTTACAGAATTTATACTCTACCTTTTTGCCCATATAAGGGCCACTAAGGTGGCTAATAAATTAAAAAACGTATATGATAAAATCACATCATTAAAACTATTAACACCAACAAAAATCATGAAAACCATTAAAACCAGAAAACCCATACAAACATGTAAAAACAACAATTAAAAAGTATCACTTCACCTTCTTTTGAAACACCAAGTATCCTGGTCTGTCATTGTATATATAAAAAGAAATGCACCCAACAATCACAAAGAAAACATGCTCCAGAAATTTCCACACAACTTCCATAAGAAATTTTTATCAGCTTTGGATTAGGAGTTCTGTGCTCAGAATTTAATTCTCAGGTGACCATGTGCCTATACTGTACAACACTCATATTTTTGTGAAAGAGAAATTATCTGGCCACAGAGCAGACTCCAGTGTAAATCAAAGGCTGTAAGTACTGATTAAATGTTAAATCAGGTCATAAATCGTTTAAAAACCTCTGGTGTTTACCTGAAAATAAAGATCACCCAAGATGCTATGAAGAAGAATATATTAAAGGCTGTTGTGAATTGAAATAGATTAATTGGGACTGATTTCTTTAAAAGACAACAAGAGCAAGAATGGCAAGGAATTGTTTGTTGTATATGGGGAAGGGAGATTCAGTTTCATGCCAGAAATAATAGGTTGGATCAAACATATTTTCATTAAAAGAAGGCACTATGAAATCAGAGAGTAGCTCATGGGGCCCTTGACCAAAGCAAGCTAACAGAAGAGCTAACATGGGGACAGTTGCAAGAGGCAAAGGAGATATGTGTGTTTGTTGGTTGGTGTTATGTACTGAATGTGAATCGCTCCTATCTATTCACATGTTAAGCTTGAGTCTGAATGTGGCTCTTCAGATGTCGCATTGCTATTGGTCAATTTCTGCGAAACCTGTGTAATTACCCAATCACTGAGTGATATGGTTGCAAAGAGGGAATGGTCCTGATTGGCCTTTATCCCTGTATTCTGATTGGTCTTTAACTTGTAATGGGTGTGGCTTTGACAGCCCGGGAGAGTTTAAAAGAAGGAGTTGTGCTCCCCTTGTTGTTGTGTGTTCCTGACTTATAGTTGCTGTTTAATAAAGCTGAAATCACTTGAAGCTGAATCCTTTGTTGAGTCTCATACTTAACAGTTGGAACTGTGTGGATCTTGTGTCTTGGAACTCTGTGGTTCTAAAGCTGAGGTTTATCTTTTCTTTTTTTTATCGAAGCTTGCTTCTAGCTCTTCATGTGTGCTGCAGCACATTTATTTAATTATTCAATGTATATATTCAATTTATAGAAGGGGGGAGGGAGATTGGATTTATACCCTACCCTTCACTACCCAAAGGAGTCTCAGAGCAGCTTACAGACTCCTTTCCTTTCCCCTCCCCACAACAGACACCCTGTGAGGTAGGTGGGGCTGAGAAAGCTCTGACAGAAACTGCTCAGAGCTCTCTCAGGGTGGTATTTGGATAAGACCTCAAAGACCTGCTAGAATTCTCCCACTCCAGAGCTGATACCTTGTCTGCTGTCATGGAAATCCAGCATCTCAAGGTTGGAGGGCATCAGGCTGTAAACAATCCCTTAGAATGGACCTTTTACTTGTACAATGAACCAATATCCTCTTGTACCAGTAATACTCATCTGGTGATTGGGGGAGGTGAGCTTTTGGAACTGGGAGATTAGATCAATAGGAATATAGAGAGCAGGGTCTATGATGGGTGTTTTGACTGCTTGGTGACTTGCCTGCCTGATGCAAAGGTTGTAGATACCATGTGCTGTCTAGATAGGCTGAGAGCCAGTTTGGTATAGTGGTTAAGAGCAGCAGACTCCAATCTGGAGAACCGGGTTTGATTCCCTACTCCTCCATATAAAGTCAGCTGGGTGATCTTGAGTCACTCACAGTTCTCTTGGAGCTCTCTCAGCCCCACCTACCTCAAAGGGTATCTGTTGTGGGGAGAGGGAGGGAAGGTGATTATAAGCCACTCTGAGACTCTTTCAGGTAGTGAAGAGTGGGGTATTAAAAAAATCTCTTCTTTCTCTTCTTCCTCTTCCTCCTCCTCCTGTGGGAGACAAGTCAGCAGTCATGGTGCATATTGGTACCAATGACATTTGGAAATGTAGCTGTGGTCCTGGAAGAAAATGTTATGCTCCTAAGCAAAAGGATTGCTGCCTGTTTGACATACAGGGCCAGCTAGACAGGCACAGATTAGAGGTTTCAATGTTTGGGTGAAAAAATGGTGCTAGGAATCATAGAATCACAGAGTTGGAAGGGGCCATGCAGGCCATGTGGTCCAACCCCCTGTTCAATGCAGGATCAGCCTAGAGCATCCCTGATGTGTTTGTCCAGCCACTGCTTAAAGACTGCCAGTGAGGGGAACTCACCACCTCCCTAGGTACCTGATTCCACTACTGAACAACTCTTACTGTAAAAAAAAGTTTTTCCTAATATCCAGCCAGTACCTTCCCACTCCTAATTTAAACCCATTATTGTGAAGAAGTATTTAGATTTGTTAGGCAGTGGGGACTTTTCTGGGACAAGCTGAACCTGAACAAAAGAGATGGAATTCACTTGAAAGAAATGGGAACCAGGCTAATGGTGGTTAATATCAAAAAGGTGGCTGAATGTCTTTTAAACTAACTCTGCAGAAAAGCTGACAGGATCTGGGGAGCCTCCAATCTGGAACAATTTATACCAAAGGGATGGTGTGATAAACCATCAGGAAAATATTGCTGGCGGGAAACATAAGAACATAAGAACATAAGAGAAGCCAATGTTGAATCAGGCCAATGGCCCATCGAGTCCAACACTCTGTCACACAGTGGCCAAAATATACCACGTGCCATCAGGAGGTCCAGCAGTGGGGCCAGGACACTAGAAGCCCTCCCACTGCTGCCCCCTCCAGCACCAAGAATAGAGTGCATCACCTGACCCAGACTGAGAATTCCCATCTATACCCTGTGGCTAATAGCCACTGATGGACTTCTGCTCCATGTGTTTATCTAATTCCCTCTTGAAACTGTCCATGCTTGTAGCTGTCACCACCTCCTGTGGCAGTGAATTCCATATGTTAATCACTCTTTGGGTGAAGAAGTATTTCCTTTTATCTGTTCTACCCCAACTGCTCAGCAATTTCATGGAGTGCCCACAAGTTCTTGTATTGTGAGAAAGGGCACTTGAACATGAGCATGAGAACAGAGCAGTAAAGGAGGGCACTCTGAGGAAACCTGAGGGAGGTGAAGATCCTTAGAGAGTTACAGGTTCCTGCCCATATACTAATGCTAGAAGCCACCAAGCCACAATAGGGGAGTTGGGAGTGCTTGATGCTAAATGCTATACTGAACATTTCAGAAACCTGGTAGAATAGGGAAAATAAATGGGACACTGTTATATATACATAAGAACTCTATACACAGCACAGGGAGGGACATGTTGGGGCAGTTTTGCCCTATACAGCAATACGAGAATAGAATCAAATAAGATAAAAACTTTAGGGGAATAAACTCTCCCACTGAATTGCTATGGATTAAGATATCAGGCCCTAAAGGTTACTAAATGTGGAGGTGTACTACTGTCCCCCTGATCAAAACTATGTGGCAGATACTGAGATGGCATGGGAAATAAGAGAGGTAACTTAAGTAGAAAATGTAATAATGAGTGATTTCCACTACTCTTACATTGACTGGGCAAATGTGTGCTTCAGTCATGCTGTAGAAATGAGTTTCCTAGACATCAGAAATGACTATACATTAGAGCAGTAGATCACAGAACTGACTGCAGGTCAGTTGGTTGGTTCTTTGTGGGGCTTGATACTTGGTGCAAGATGAAGATGTTCTGTACTGATGGGAAACAGTGAACACAATGCTATTAAGTTCAGCATTCATGTCAATGGAAAGTTACCCCTAAAGTCCAAAACAGTCACTTTTGATTTCATTTTTATTACAAAAACGATGGACGTAGTCAGAAGGAAATTAAATGGGGTAATTAAGGGAGACAAATCCCTCCAGGTTGCCTGGAAACTATTTAAAATTACATTAACTGAGGCCCAGATACAATGTATATCTCAAAATATGCATACCACCAAGTCTAACAGATACCCGTATGGTTAACAATCATCAAGAAAAGGCAAAAAGGATTTCTTTAAAAAAGTGTTACCTTTTCCCAAATGAGGTAAACAGAAAGGAGAACAAGTTCTGGGAAAACAGATTTACATTGCCAATAAAACTAGCAAAAGGTGAATTTGAGAAGAGAACTGCTAAAACATTTAGACAAAACATTTCTTCAAGCTACTCAGCGAAGTGTGAAGCCTTCCTCCAGCAGAAATGGTTTGTTCTGTAGAGGAACAGCTACTTTGGCTGGAAGACATCATTTTAGAATGAAGAAAGATGTCTAACTTACACAATCCTACCTAGCCTACCCACAACCATAAATATTGCCCTTTTACAACTTAGAGTAGTATCATGTAGGCTTATGGATTGTGAATGTATCACCTAGATGTATCAGCAGATGAGCAAACAAACTGGGAGTCGTATTTTCTAGGCTGGGGTTGCCAAAGAACTTCTGGAGAGAAAAGCACTTTCATGTGTGGTGAAATAGGCCATAACCTTTGGGGTCAAATGTCACCATGAATTATTATAATTGCAATTTCTGGCAAAGACTGAAATAAGGTTTGGAACCCGTCAGTGCCTATTATGAAGTGGAGATAAATTGCAGCTTGTCATAAAATGATGGATTTCAGTTAAGGCTTCCTTTTCACTCTGACTGCACCAGACCTTCATTCACCCAGCAATTAACTTTGTTCACTTTAATATTCAGCAGTGTTGACAGGGCTGACATAGTAAAACTAGGTTTGCATAAAGGAAAAGACAGATTGCTTGAGAATAATTATTTTACCTGAAAATTCATTGCTGAGCACTGGCTCTTGGGAAATGAAGAACAAAGCTCTTGACTTGGTTGTTTAAATTGTGCCAAAAGAAAAGGACGCTGGAGTTGCTGTTCATCTCAACAGTTGAAGTTTGTTTGGAAATAAACAGTAATCTTAGCAAAAGAATTGCATGAGGAGAAGCTAACATAGGGATGCTGTCCTAGTTTCTTAGGGCAGAAGCAGGAAGTGCAGCCATCACATGGAGGCTTTATCATTTGAATTGTGGCAGCTGTTTATGTAGTGAGTAATTCATGAATCTTTGTTTCTTGGCTTACCTTGTGGATTAGGTATTTTTCTTTCCTGCAATGGCATGCAATACGTGCATAAAGATCTGTAGTGACATGCTGAAAGTTGTACAAGGGGAAGGGCTGTGACTCACTGGCTATGTGTGTGCTTTGCAGATGGAAAGTTCCAGTTTCAATCCCTGGTGTCTCCATCTTAACGCTAATAGAACCTTTTTCTGCTCAAAAGCCTTTTTGAGCTGCCTGTCCAAGGAAAACTCTGAGCTAGATGAGCTTGTGGCTTAACTTGGTATAAGGTAGCTTCATTTTTTTCGTATCCATAATGTTGCGGGGTAAATGAATGGCAGCCTATCATAGGGAGGCAACCACAAGAAGAAACAAATTGAGCAAGGCTGAAAAGTGATAGAGCACATGCTTTGCAGACAGTTGGTTTGTGACCCCCAACATCAACAGTGAGTGTATTTTATATACTTGGGATGGGAAAATTGTCTGCCCAGTGTCAAACTGGCCATTAAGTCCATCAGAAAGGTCCTAGTGGGCTACTGTCAGAAGCCCTAACTCAGTCAGCCAAACACCATGCCTTGTGGTTCAAACACGAATAGCGTTTATTAGAAAGCTGCAATAGAAAGGTCACTGGAGCAGAAACATTGTTCAGAATAACTTGGTTACACAAAGCAGGCGGTTATACAGGGAAGGGGGTGAATGGGGACCCCCCCTTCTACCAATCAGGGAATAACATGCGAGTGGGAATCGAAAGTTACTACGCTAATGAAGTTCCCACCGCCCCCATTACTCTCAGCAAGCTGCAGCTTTGAAAGAGATAGGAAAGCTCGCAGCTTGACTCTCCAAGGTCAGAATGTTCAGTCTACCAGATAGGGGTTACCAGAGCCACATTCCATTCTCACACATCAGGCATAAATCAACACCCCTACGATCCCAACCTCCCGCCCGTCACGCCATCATGGCGCCCATAGCCATCCTCCCCTCCCCTCCATCCATCATGGCAGGACTACCTGACAGCTACTGGCCATGCCCCACCCAACCAGGGCTGCTACTACCAGGGCCACCCAGACCCAAGCAAAGTGTAGCCCTTGCCCTGTGCAAGGCAGGCAAGAGCTGCCATAAGACAGAGGTCCAAGCATGGTGCAGGGCTGACAGGGGTAACTGCCACTGCAAATCACCAACTCAAGTTGCACATGGGGCTGGCAAGAACAGCTGTAGCTGCCACTGTGAGTCAGCAGCCGAAGCCCCACATGGGGCTAGTGGGATCAGTGGTCCAAGCCCCACACAAGGCTGGCAGGAGCAACTGCAGATGCTGCCATGAATTGGCTGTCAAAGCCCCATGCATGGCTAGTGGGAGCAGCCACAATTGCAAACCCTGCACGGAGCCGCCACAAAGTGCTCAGAAGGGGAGAAAGAGCTAGTCTGAGCGCTGCCCTCATCAACTGTGCTCTCATGGGCCAATCACTAGTCATCTTCCTGTGAGTCTTCTCGCTCTCCAGCTCCAATGATTTGCCCTCAGCCATCTTTTGGGTCCCCCAGGGAAGTGGAGGGGATTGTGCCACCTTATCCCTTCTCCTTTCCCCAGTACCACAGATCTTGCAGCAGCAGAGCTCCATCCTCAGTGCCTCCTTGGCCTTCCCCAGGAACCAGTCTTTAAAGGTCCAAATAGCCCCCTCCATTCCCTGGATGTATTTGGCCTCTCCCTGGGGGAGGACAGCAATTTGCTACTCCCCTATCCCTTACACTGGGCTGCTGGATAGTTCCTCCCCCAGTTGCCTTTCCTCCTGCCATACTGGCCTTGCCGGGGGCTTGGCTGGGGTAGGCTATCAGCCTCAGTCCTTGAACCTCCTTTCCCCTGGCCTTCACACCTGGGCTGTTATTTGGCTTTTTCCTTGTGCATGCCTCTCTGACCCTGCCCTGGCTTCTGCCCTAGCTGTGGAGGCTGCTGTCCTCCCTGGACTGCTCCAGTGTTGGGCCCTTGCCAGTTATTCTGCCTGAGACTGGAGTCATACATTTGCCAGGTGTCCAGTACTGACCCAGACAATCCAGTATTTTCACTGGCTGTCCAGGAAAAAAAGACATTTAAATGTCCAATATTTTCAAGGTTGCTTTGAGGCTCTCCTGTCAACTCAGCCTGAAGCAAAAATAGCCAAGCTGTGGAAAGAGTTGGGACACTGGTGGAGGAGCTAGGCCCACTCCAGCCAGCTTGCTGTCAAAAAATTGCTCCAGGCCAGGGGAAGGAAGCATCAGTGTAGAAGCATGGGCTTGATGCCACCTCCTTGAAGCCCCAAACAGCATGAAGCAGCCAAGGTGGCAGGTGTAGAATGGCCTCAGCCACCTGGGAGGACACCTCAAGGCTTGGGGGAGACTTCAAGCCTTGGAGCATACTCTTAGGTTGTTGGGGACAGTACTTTTTGTATTGAATGCCCAGCCTGATTAAGCATTCTAGGGTACTCGAATGCTTGCCAGCAGGTTTGTGATGCACATTGTTCTGGGATGTTTTGATCAGTCCTAGTAAAAAGCATTCCACAACCTTTGATTTTGAGAGGCTCAGGAGTTCCATTGTCCACTTTGGTTTAGTCTACTGTTCTGAAAATATGTCTCAGGAACATGTCACTATGCCTTTTATTTATTTATGTTTGTTTGTTTGTTTATATTCTGATTTATATCCCACCCTACCCTGCCAGAGCAGGCTCAGGGCAGCTCACACAAATAAAACACAGATCAACAATCAAATCATTAAAACCATTAAAACAGTTTGTTAAAACAATACAATAAGTGCTAGCAATGTTATTCCAATATCACAACAATGGCAGTGCTGCATGAGTGCATACCATGTAGTGTTCATTTCCAACACTGATCTTACTCGACGTGCACAGGCTGTCAATAATTCACCAGGAACCAGGCTCTACAGTTGCTAGTAGTGATAGTTACTAGTGATGGTAACTAGTGATGGTGATGGCTCCTAATTGAAAGCCTGGTGGAAGAGCTCCATCTTGCAGGCCCTGCAGAACTGTAAAAGGTCCTGCAGGGCCCTGATCTCCTCTGGGAGCTCATTCTACTAGTATGGAGTCACCACCGAAAAAGCCCTGATATATGATATTGATTCTTAATAGTGAATGCAGTGAGTGTATTCCCAGGACCACTTCAGGAGTCACAGGACTGCCTTATGTTGAATCAGAACAATCAGGGCTATTTTGGGGCAGGAATGCACAGGAATGGAGTTCCAGCTGGCTCCCGAGTTGGCCATGCCCAGCAGGAACTCATTAGCATAATAGGCCACACCCAACAGCAGAAACTCATTAGGACTGGCTACATTAGGAATTCCTGCTCCAAAAAAAGCCCTGGATTTTGACAACAAACAAGGTAAACAGAATAAGAAGCAAAAGGTGGGTATGGCTGGATGACCATACTTCTGGTAACATGGGGGTGTGGCCTAATATGCTAATGAGCTGTGCTGTCAGGGTGTGGCCTAATATGCTAATGAGTTCCTGCTGGGCTTTTTCCACAAAAAAAGCCCTGAGAACAATGATACATCTAGCTCAGCATTGCCTACTCTGAGTAAGCAGCAACTGTTCATGTCTCAGATGGAGTATAAATGCTTGGGCCTGAACCTGAATAGGGTTGCCAGGTGTCCAGTTTTGAAGTGGACAGTCCAACATTTTCCCTTCCTGCCCAGTAAATAAATTGAGAATACATCAACAAATAAATGTCCAGTATTTTCAAGTCAAGTAACCCTGCATCCATCTGGGCCAAGCTGTACTGATGTACTGTCTTCCCCATAAGGCTTGATAAAGTGGCAACACTGCATCCACTTGTTCTCCATTGCTGCCAGCAAGGTTTGAAAAGAATCAAATCCACCACTCAGTAGCCAGGCAGGATGCTCCCAGGGGAATCCTGTTGGCTCAGTTGAAGAAAGATGAAAAGGGAGAGACTTTCACTAGCCAATCAATTGGCTTCCCATATTGGTTCCAGCTGACTGTGGGAGTAGACTGAATCTTCTGAAGAAAAGTGAAAAAGAGATCTTTGGGGCTCATGGCAGGAATAATGAGGGGGGGGAGTATGAGTTAATAGTGCTTAGCATGTCAGTCTAGGACTGAGTAGATCCTGGATGGGGTTTCCAACTGCCTGGAGAAAAATGCTCAATAGTGTATGTATGTATATATATATATATATATCCTTATAAATATTTATCTTTTGGTTTCACAAGATTCCATGCACTCCCATTGGCTGTAAAATGCCCTCCCTCAGCCATTGCCCCATCAGCTGCCACTCAAGAGTACTTGCGTGCCATTGGCCAGGTGCTGGGTCTGCTCCTCTTCCCCACCCACTCCCCCTGGCAGACAGCTCTCTCTGCTGAGGAAGACAGTTCTCTTAACTCCTGTGAGGGACTGTCCCCTCAGTGGCTGTTGGTTGGCACCCAAGCTTGGTTCTGTGAGTAAAAAAACAAAGGACTTTCAGCATAACCCCTCCCCCGCCCATAACCCCCTCCCCAGTGGCCACTTTCCTGTCAGAATAAACAGAAAAAGGCTCTTTCTCCTGCTTAGCTTCAGCATGGCTGGCTGGCTAATGACGTGGGCCAGCGACCATCAGACCATTTTCTTCAGCTCCCCGCTGTGCGGCTGACTTTCCCCTAGGGCTGCCAATCTCCAGGTGGGACCTGGAGATCTCCCACTGTTGCAATTGACCTCCAGATGACAGAGATCAGTTCCCCGGGAGAAAATGGTTGGTTTGGAGGGTAGACTCTATGGCACTATACCTTGCTGAGTCCTTCCACACACACCCCAAATGCTGCCCTCCACAGGATCCACCCCCCAAAATCTCCAGATATTTCCCTAATCAGAGTTGGCACCTGTACTTTCTCCTCTGTCAGTAAAAGGCCCTTTCCACACCTATGTTGGCCTTAGGGAGAAAACTCATTGGGCCCAGTCCTGATCAGGTTGCCAACTCCAGGTGGACAATTCCTGGAGATTTGAGGGATGGAGCCTGGAGAGGGTGAGGTTTGAGGAGGGATGGCACCTCAGACAGGTACGATGCCATAGACTCCACCCTCCAATCCAGCCATTCCCTGATGGGGAAGCATTGTTGCCAATCTCCAGGTGGTGGCTGGAGATCACTCAAAATTACAGCTGCTCTGTAGGAGGGATGGGGGAGGAGATGGAAAACTAAAGGTAGGTTGATGGTTGGCTGGGAGGGAGATAGGGTTGTCAACTCCAGGTTGGGAAGGTGAGTGTTGAGGAGGGGTGGGACCTCAGACAGGTACAATGCCATAGACTCCACCCTCCAAACCAGCCACTCCCTCCCGGGGAACCACTGTTACCAATCTTGGGGGTGGGCTGGAGATCACTCAAAATTACTACTGCTCTTCAGGTAGCAAAGATCAGTTCCTCTGGAGAAAATGGTGGACTCTGTCATTATACCCTGCTGAGATTGCCACAGCAAATTGTCACTGAGTGCCCAAAGCCGGGGCACTCTCCCAGAGCCTCTTTCTAGAGCCCATTGTATTTATTTCCACAATGGGCCTTATTATATATATATATATATATATATATTACCTCCAGGCCATTAAAAGCTTCAGCAGATCATTTCCACACATAAGCCTCTATTAAAGAGAGAGGGCATTTTCTTTCTTCTTTAAAAAAAAAAAAAAATCCTGTTTCTGTGTGTGTCTGTGTTTTGTGGGGGGAATCAACAAATTTTTATCAAGTGTGCCCAGTATTTTTGTTTAAACCATCTGGCACCCCTAGTTGTGGTGCCAGGTAAGGACCCTGTGTGTCATTTCTAGGACCGGCTCAAGGTGCTTCTGTGCCCTAGGCAAGGCGCAGAAGCCAACCTCCCGGTGGAGCCTGGAGTCTCCCGCTAGCCGCCTCCTCCACCACCTGAGGGGCGAGGGGGAGGGCGTGTGAGCTGCAGCGCTGCCGCCTCCTCCCCCTGCTCCGGCCGGACCACCAGCCCGGCGCTCGCCCGCCACCTGCCCGCGCCCTCGGTCATGCCTCCCGCGCCTCATCCCCACCGCCAGCAGCAGAGCGCAGAAGGTGAGCCCTTCCTTTGTCGTCCCCATCCCCCCAGCTGTCCCTTCTACCCTGGGCACGGCAGCCCGGGCTGAGGGCAGGAGAGTCCCCGCGCTGGCTGCCGCCTCCTCCTCCTCCACCCGAGGGGGAGGGCGGGTGAACTGCGGTGCCACCTCCACCCCCTCCCCCTGCTCCCCACCGCCGCTCCTGCTGGGGCTGCCTCCTGCGCCTCGTCCCCGCCACCACCCCAGCTGGCCACCGCCATGCCGAGGTGGGAGGGGGGAGAGCGGGCGATCTGCAGGGGCGCAGGAGTGTCCTGGACAGGGCACTTTGGTGCCCCTGAGGGCCGGCACACCCTAGGCAAGTGCCTAGCTCGCCTAGCGGGCGAGCCAGTGCTGGTCATCTCCACCACTCTTCCTCTGCCCAAAATGCATCAGCCCAACACTGCTTCCAGGGCCTGTGTTGTTGCCTTGTAGGCCATCAGGCTCCCTTTCGTTAGGGGTCGGCCTACTAGGCAACAACAGTGGCAGCAGTGGAGGGGGCTGGTCCTGAGTCTAGTGGCATCTCTGTACACTTCCATTGAGCTTAAGGTTGGCAGGTATGGGGGGTGGCCATCAGCAACAGTGTAACATTACTTCTGGAGATAACCCAGAAGTGGTTACCATCCTTTCTAGGAATTGCTGGAAACTCTGTGATTTTACTCTCTAGGAATCACTGGGTACTTTATAATAAAACCATAGAGTTTCCAGCAGTTCCTAGGGAGGAGTGACACATCACTTCTGGATATTACCTGGAAAGTGATGTCACAGTGTCACCCTGACAGCCATTTTTAATTATGGGGCTGGCAACTCGACTGGGATGAGTGTGGGCTGAAGGACAAGAGCTTGGTATTGCTGCTGTTGAAGGACAAGTGAGGTAGGTGAATGGGGTAAGCCAAATTAAGAGGTACCTCAGTCAGAGACGGGTGGAAAGAGAAGGGATGGATACCTTGAACTGGCTTGGCCAGAGTAGCTGATGCCAGTTCTTGGATGTCCCTCTGTTGTCCCTTCCCTCTGTCCTGCATGGATCAGCATCCAGAACTTGACAAAGGTTAGTCAGACGTAATTTGATGTTACGTATTAATAGTGTCTATGATTCAGACAGAAAGAGAAAGAACTCTATTAGATCATTTTTTAATTGTAACTCAAAGGGTCTTATTTACTGTATCATCTGTGGATGTAAAAGAAAATACATCGGGTGTACTTCAAGGCCATTAAAGACCAGAATCACGGAACACAGAAGTTGCAACAGAAGAAGGAGACAGAACGTGCCCCTGACTGAACATTTTGCTACAGCAGGCCACCACAACAGAGACTTTTCTTTTTTTGCTCTTGAGTACATTCGACCTTGCAATCAGCTGCAGATGACTCAGCAATTGAAAAGAAGAGAACTGTTCTGGATTCATGCCCTTAAAACTTTAACCCCATATGGTCTGAATGAACAAACTGATTGGTGTGCAATATGATTTTGAAAGTATAGCATATGTATGATTCTTTGACTGTTTTACATCCAGTTTGGAATGTCTCCATATATTTTTTAATGTTATGCTCTATGTGAAATGTGCAATCACATGACTACTTCAAGACACCTTGTAGGGATTGCATCATCCTACTTATTAGGATTGTATCACCCTTATAAGGATTGCATCATCCTGCACATTAGGATTGCATCACCCTTAACCAGCTATAAAGCTCCAGCATTTTTAGTTGACAAGCATTGCTCTTTGCTTGGGAATTATTTGGCTCTATAATCATAGGAAAGTGATTCCTGGACCTGAAGTAATTATGGTTTTTTATTATTTATTATTTTTTGCATTTAGGCTCTGAATTGTGGGATACATTGATTTATACATGTTTTGTCTTTAGGTTTATATCTGAGAACCACTTTGGTATGTGATTGCACTATTAGAGGCCTCATCTATTTTTCCTCTGTGCCTGGTGGTTTATCTTGAAAATAAATCAATGGTATATATTTATTTATTGGCAATATATATTTACAGTCTATTTATTTGTTTTAATACATGTGTTTAATTTTCCAATTTTTATCTTTTACAGCAACTTGCTTCTGGTCCTTATTGAATTTATGCTTTGTATTTACATGATTGTACTATATTTTTATAATAGCCAATATGTTCCTCACTATTGACCTCTGAGGAAGGCCTATGTAGGCCGAAACACATCAGGTCAGATTTATAAGCCCTTGTGTTTTATCGTGTGTTATTTATACATGACGTGTGATTGTGTCAGAGCCATGAGGCTTGGGTTATTTTTACACTGACTTCATTGTATTCTGCTGTGTCTATTATCTTGTCTGTTGCTTGTGCGGTTGCGTAGTAATGCCAGCTGCAATGTGGGAGAATGGCTCAGCCGCTCTGGCTTATCACGACGGCCTTGAATGGGAGGCTATGGAGTATTCTTTGTTTAAAGGAATTTCCCAGTCCTGTGAGACCAAGGGGTGGGGGCAACTCATTCTCCCGATCATCAAGTAATCTCCCGCTGGGAGTTTCCCGCACGCGCGCTAAAAGTTCATTTGCTAGTCGCGCTTTTGCATCATACTATAATAATGCCTAACCAGCTTGTGCCGCCATTCCTGACAATAATCGTGTTCCTGTGGGTTACAGCATTGTATTCCAATAAAGCTTTTCTTCACATAATGAATGCTTGGATCTACTTGCTATTGAACCTGACAGATTGGGCCATTATATAATTTTAAATTTGTGATCAATAAATACATGTATTTTTATATATTTCCTTCACTAAGTTTTTAATATTGGCCCCCTTTCTTACATTTGACTAACCTTTGTCAGGTTCTGGATTCTAGGTTTTAGGTTCAGTTCTTGTCCCCTTCCCTTTTTTGTTCCTGCATGGATCAGCAACATGGTCCTGTCAGGCAGGCTCAGGAACCACTGCTCAGTGAGCAAAGGAAGCTTCTTAGTAGCTTCCTTCCATCTTCCCCTGCATTGGGAGGAGCAGGGCCTTTTTGCTCTCTAGTCCACCCTCCCCCACAAAACAGCTATAGTCAAAGCACACAATATTGGAATAACAGACCAATGGCAGCTTCCTGGGTCAGGGTGTTTTGCACCAGTGCTATATTGGAGGTGCCTTGTGAATATTTCCTGAATGTCCTGTGAATGGATTGGTAGCCATTAATAATTGATCAATTCACACCACGATGAAGCTGGTTATGCTACAGTAGTACATGTGTAGTAGTAGCAGCAGCAGCAGCAGCAGTCTGACACACAGTAGCCTGGCAACAGTTTACATGTAAGCAGATGACTAGCCTGATTGTATACTAGCCCAAAGAGCAAAGCAAGGGGAAATATGGTCATGCAACCAGTCAAATCCACTTCCGTATCTTTTACCCAAACTGTACACTAAGAGGGGGAAATTAGCTTGTTACAAGGGATCTTTTGCCCATGTATATGGAGGTTTTATTCCTGCACAATATTCCCAAGAGGAAGAGTAACAGAGACCAACCACTTCAAAATACATGGAATATTTATTTACTAGCACTCAGACACACAATTAGAGGTTGACCAAAATTGTCTCTAATGTTAAGACCACAAATACAACTACACAAGTAAAATCCAGAATAAAATCACCCCCTCTCTCCCAATAAACACATGCATACACACTCAGGACTGAGAATGGGGGAGGGGGATGAAGGGAAAGAGAAAAGAATAGGGGGGGGAGGTTAATACCACCTGATCTAAGGTGAGTGAGAGGCTGGAAAATGCAGGAAGTCTATATAGCAGAAGTCCAACGAGGAGAGAGTGGAGCCTGCAAAGCAGTTTCAGGGGTATCTGAGTAGTGGGAGAACCTGACACTGACCTGTACTGATCCTTTTATGGGAGGAAGTTCCATAACTAAACATGGGACTTTTTGTTCAAGATCAGGATTGGATAAGGTGAGTAAAGTTTGAATATGATTGGGTAATCTGAAGATAAGTGCCATCAATATTCAGTTTAAACACTGGGAAATGACACCTGGCATTCCAAGGTGAGGTGATTGATTGATGTTTTTAGTATATTGACAAAGAACCAGGGGTTGCAGTGAAGGTCAATTGTCCTCTTGATGGCCCATCCTGGGTGGATTGGATATTGGGCTCCTTTTGATCAACAGCTGGATTGGAGGTGATACTTTCCCCATCAAATGGAAATTGCCTATATTGTTTTGAGGAAGCATCCCTTGAAGCGGGGGATATGATAGCACTATGCATGCCTTGGAGCTGGGGGTATGTAAATGCCTTTGTGATGGAATGTGCTCTGGACATGGCAGGCCAGATGGACTCTCTGAAACTTATCCTATTGCACTTTATGCTTTCAAGGGGGTGCCTCTCAAAACAACTAAGAGGAGACTTGGGATCAAATTGGGGTTTCTCAACTGAGGAGAGGACACAGCCTAGTGGGTTCCTGGATTGGAGCACAAACAGTCACCGATAGGTGGCTTTCCTATCTTTCTGGAAAACTTCTATATGGTATAGCCTTGTATGGCATCAAGAGTTGGATCCAGACTATCAGTTCCCCTTTCTCACCTTATGTCATTCTTCAAGGTCCCCTGTCCCCCAGGAGCAGTCAGTGTGGAGGTCTGTGAGATGCAGTGGGAGGGGAGGCAGGAAAGTTCCATTCTACCATGAGAAAATTTAGTCTGATTCCACCCCTTCAAAGTAGCCCTCTTCCCCTAAGCCAAGTGCAATGCTGAACTGGTAATTTTGAAAGCAATGGACAGAGGGGACATGGTCTGGAGCTCCTTCAGTCTTCTGGAGCTTGCCAGACAGGATACTACTTTAGCTGTTGCATCCTATGTCATTCCTCCTCCTGGAGTGTTAGCCAAATTACTCTATTATTTAATAAATATGGGGAATTATAATTATTAATATGCGATTGGCTTATCTATAGGATCTGACCTGTGTATACCAGAGTTAGAATTCCCAAGAATCCAGGAACAGACACAGAAACTGGGTGGCTACAATAATTATTTCTTTACTGAATATTCTCAAGCATACAAACAATATTCACACAATATAGAACTAAGGAAGCAGAGGTGATTGATGGCTTATAGAGGGTTGATACAACCTGTCCAGATGTTCAGAGGTCCATGAAGAAAGGATTGTGGCCTAAACTCAGAGAAAGTCTAGGGGTGGACTGCCATTTTGGGATCATGGCAGAAAACACACGGTCTAAGGCCATGCGTGTACTGGGATATAGGCATTGGCAAAGAATGCAGATCAATGGGCAGCCCTGGGGGCTGGTCTCAGGTGAGAATGATAGATTACCTGGACCAGTGATGAGTCCCATGGGTGTGTGATGCCAGTAGGGGCAGACCTTAGGTATGACCAATGAGCTTCCAGAAAGACAGGGTCTGGATTTAACAACAGAAGCCAGGTGTTGGGTAGCTAGTTAAATGGATTATCTGATTTACCAATGGTCCTGGCCAGGGTAGACAAAAGGTGGGAGACGTCCCTGATTAGCGTCAGAAAGGATTGCTAAACATTTGAATGATTGATTGGTTTATCCCGGTATCTTGAGGGACAGAGCAGGAAAGACAAAGAATTCACACAAAGAATTACTGGAGACAGAGTTATCTGCCAGGTGGCCTCTGAAAATTTTTTAGAAATGTAGACACTTTACCTGATGGAACCCATTGTTAGTCCATAAACTTAATCTCTACTGGGTGGAGGAGGAACACTGAAACTTGCTCTGAGGTCACCTTATGAAACCTGAAAATGGAGACCCCCTTTTCAAAGCTATGGCTAGCTGTGTTTCAGAACCAGGAGTGTCCTCCTTGGCTTGAGTTTTCTTTGGGGCAACCCAAGAGTAAAGGCAGTACCCCTGGCAACAGGAGTCATGGCTGTCTTCATGAATTTGAGTTATTCAAGGGGTTCTCTCTCAGTTAATTTCAGTGGACTTGCCCAGGAAAAATCCCAGGTGGATTTGTGCCTTTGTTTTGTTTCTACTCATCATGTAATACAATTCTGAAGTATCAATAAGGAGGAGAAAATGGTAGCAGAAGTGTGGGTATTAAACATTCCACGAGATGTAGAGGATTGTGACACAGATGTTACTTGAGGAGGTTAACAGCTGCTCTTCTAATATATTTGTTAAAATAAGCTACAGATCATCTGTTGCTTGTACCATCAAATAGATAAACAGTTGAACGTTTGTGTTTTTTTCCAAGAGGAAATGTTAAATGAGTATAAACAGCCCTTTCTTCTAGCACTTTCCAACAGCACAAAACTGTTCTGGTTGCTTAGCAGGCATCTGTTTATATCACTGGTGGTGGTAACTTTTTGCAACAAATTAGATTTTAAAAAAAACTTTTCAGTCACCAAATGGTACTAAACAAGTGAGTCGAGGTTGAATGGATCCAATAAGTGATACACTCGACGGTTAACATTTTTTACAGGCTTGACTTTCTCAGCTTCTTCAATGTGTGATAGATGAAGAACTGGCATGCATTGCTCACTGGACCCTTCAAGAAATTCAACTCCACTTGATTCTCAGAAGATCCAGTCATGACTTCCTATAGTCATCTGATTCTACCACTGGGAATGAAAGAAAAAGTCCGTGTTGTGTGGGAGATCCATGACTGATTTCCCAAAATTTTGTTCAGACTTCACAGTCATGTGGAAGCAACTGGGGCCTTCTTCACAAGCTCTTTGAGGCAAACGACACAGGTTTGCTAAGCAAAAAAAATGGGTGATTTCCCACTAAAGCTTGCCGCGGGGTTGTGCCGCCGTTTGCCCGGAGATTTTTAGTCAATTTCACACCCGAAGCCGCGGGGCTGCATTTTGACCCGCGGCTTCGCCCGATTTCCCCCGCAGTTTCGTAATCCTCAAAAAACAGGATTACGAAACTGCGGGGGCAATCGAGCGAGCCGCGGGTCAAAATGCAACCCCGCGGCTTCGGGTGTGAAATTGACTAAAAATCTCCGGGCAAACGGCGGCACAACCTCGCGGCAAGCTTTAGTGGGAAATCACCCAATATGTAATCAACCTCATAGGTAAGGAAGGCCTTATGGTATAGACCAATCTTGTCAGATTTCAGGGCAATTCTGCATCTAGCATTCTCTCCACATTTTCTCAACTGGGAGGAAAAAGTGTAGCTCAAAACCACATTCAAATACCCCAGGCCAATGTGGTACTGACTGCAGAGTCACCCCTGAACAGCCTTAAAATGGCCATAAATCTATGCAGAATTTACCATAAAATCCGATGATCAAAGGAAGAGAAAGTGGCATGGAGTGTGGAGGCTACCATAAAATCTGATGATCAAAGGAAGTGAAAGCAGCATGCAATGCAGAGGGGAATTTCTGTTCCAACGTGGGTTTGCTAAAACAACGGAGGGAAAAGCCAATGCAGAATCAGCCTCAGAAGTTAAGCAAGGTCAGTACTTGGACAGGAGACCACCAAGGAAGTCTCCGCAAAAAAAGGCAATGGCAAACCACTTCTGCTTCTCACTTGCCTTGAAAGCTCCTTGCTGGGATCATCATAAATTTGTTGACTTAATGGCACATATGTACATAGTCAACCTTGTTCTAATGGTAGGGCCAGCACTGATTTCTTCATAATATCTAGAGCCACACTGAAACATTATTCTAGTGTTTTTGCTTCACTCTCAGATTAACATTAACTACTTTACAGACATAAAGGGAGCTGAAGAACATATTTTGTTTCCTTCCTCAGAGTTTAGCTTGTCATTGCTGGATGTTACAGCAGGAGTCATTTCTGATGTTCACACTATACACATACTTTGCTGAACTGATAACCAAGAAGCATGTTGTCCAGAATGTTAAGTATTCCTTTGGCAAAATATGTATTGTTGTTCAGTCGCACAGTCGAGTCCGACTCTTCGCGACCCCATGGACCAGATTACGCCAGGCCCTCCTGTCTTCCGCTGTCCGCTGACCGTATATACTGACCGTGTATACTGGGTAGCTGTATGTATACATGCATGTTACCTCTATTTGTAATTAGGGATAGGCATGAACTGGGAAAATGTGGTTCCCTTTAGTTCATGATTTGTGGCATGCCTGGTTCATGAGTCACAAACCGCCGTGAACTTTTAAGCTCCAAATGAACCAGTTCAGTTCATGAGATTCATGATGCAGTAGAATGCCTTCCACCCAGTACACTAGACATACCAAACTCAACAGGGATCTATGGATGACTCTGCTCTACCCTCCCCCCAAATGTGGTAAGGATTAGATCTATGGGGTCCGAGTTATGCCCCCTGCAAAGAAGGTGCCCCAGGAAAGTGCTCTCTGGGGAAATGGCAGGAACAGGTTCAGAAGTCTCAGAAGCATATAGAATGGACCCTGTGCAAGCTAGAGACCTCCCCCTGATGTTCTTCTATGTGCCCTCCAAGTTATGTGCATATTGGACTTAGGGGGTCCAAGTTATGGCCCCCAAACAAGATGTCCCAAGAAAATGCTTTGGGGAAAAACTAAGGCACAGGTTCAAAAGTGTATAGAAAGGACCCCCTGCAAGCTACACATACCAAATATACAGGGAACCTCACCTGCCATACACTCCTGTACAACCGTTCAAAGATGGAGGCAGATTACATTTCTGGGGTCCCAGTTACGGACCCCCCCTCAAAAAAGTTCTCCCCAATGGCCTCTCTGGAAAAGACAGTTGTAGTTACAGGAGTCTATGGAACCGCTCAGGGACAAGCCAGTGACACCAAACTCACAGAGAGACTTCATCTAGGCAGATGCCCCCCCAGACACTGGAAGGAAGGCAAGCATCCCCCCTATGCTTGCACCCCCACCAAATCTCCAAAGGCAAGTTCTGAAGGACAGAAAGGCAGATATCCTCAGAGTTTTGACTGGATATCCTCAAAGTAATCCCATGGCAGCTTGGCAGGCACTGTAGCCACACAACAAAAGCAAGAGAAGCATGCCTACAACTCTAACCCCCCCCCCGGCTGAAACACACAGGCCCAGAGCACACCCATCAAACGGAGTATATTCTTCTACACAGCAAAGGAATGGAAACACATGGTAAGCTGGCAGGGCCACCTCCAAGTCTCCAAAGGCAAGTTCTGAAGAACAGAAAGGCAGACATCCCTAGAGTTTTGACATGGGCTGCCCAAAGTTACCCCATGGCAGGTTGGCAGAGACTCCTGGTAAGCACTGGAACCCAGTGAGGCAGATCCACAGCACTCCCAGGCCCTCTCCAGCACAAACACATAGATCCTCTGGTCACAGCCCACTCCAGGTGAAATTTCTGGTTATTCACCATTAGCGGAACACGTTGTATAGATAAGATACCATTTGTTGTGAATTGAACAAATGCAATGGAAAGGGGTAGTCAAACAGGGGCTTGTTTGTGCAAGCAGATGTTTGTTGAGGTAGATGTTTGCTGAGGCAGATGTTGTTCCATGAGGTACATGCTGTGTTATAAGATAGATGTTCTTTCATGAAGTAGGTACTGAGTGAGGGAGATTTTCTTTGGAGGGGTCAACAAATTTCCTGGGACTAGATAACCATGAATCTGGTGGGAAATACAGAGCCACCTTTCCAGATATGTTACATTGTACAGCCCTCCTTGGGGTACAGGTGTGGGATTCCCTGAATATAGGCTTGCCATCCATGATTTGAAGGATGGGAGAAAAATGGGGGAATGGCATTAATGGCAGTGCCCTAGGAATTTCCCCAGTCTCTATGGTAGAGATCCTTCTATGGCAGGGATTCCTGATGTGTTGCTTGAAAGTGATGCCACTTCCAGGTAGACAGTTGCAAATTGAGATACTCAGCTTACCTTCAATCATGCAGAGAAGATCCTTGTGTTGAGGTGGCAGCTGCTGCTAAAAGCAATGTTGTTTTGAATCTACTGAGCCAGTCAGATTTCCAGTGGCTGGTCAAAAGCCCTGCTGGGCAAAAGCCCCACCAGGCCCTACTGACATTCTAAAACCACTTGACAGATGCCTGGATAGGTCTTGGTGGGTGCCATGTTGGGGACCACTGCTCTAGGAATTCCTACAATCTCAGTGGCCTTTACCACAGACATTGGGGAAATTCCTAGAGCATTATGTCTTCACCATAGTGATTGGGGAAATTCCTACAGCCTCATGCAGGATGTGACATCACATTCCCTGAAACTCTATCCTCCCCAGGCACCACCCTGAAAATATCTCTGCGCACATAACTTTGGCTGTCAAGAGAAAAATTGTCAGGAGTACTACTGAAAGAGCAAGCCAAGGCAACAATTGGAATAGCATATCTCATGACCCATGCCTTTCAATGAACCAGTTCCACAGATACTTCAGAGTAAACGGAGCCCCTACCACTTGTTTTTAAAAGCCTGACAAGAGTTCCTCCTGCCAGTAAAAAAGATATAGTGGCATTTTCTGTGTTTTTATTTTAATCCACTTTGGATCTCACTTAGAGGGGCTTCTTACAGTTCCCCATGGAAAAGTAAGTCTTCTGAGGAAATGTCAATTTTCTGAGTGGTCATATGTTTCATAAGTCAGGGCGAGAATTTCACAATGATGTCCACAGGAAGATGATTTAGGCTTCTGCAAATTATTGGTTTGGATGTGTGTATGTGTGTTTCTCCCTGAAAGAGTTTGATTCACTCAGCTTCTGCAGCTTATTATTTCAGGTTTGTTTTTGTTTGGCGATGGCATGTTGTTTGAGTTGGTAAATTAAACATGCTGTCAACCAAAATGCTTAATTTCAGTCAGAATCTGCAGAAAACAAACAGATTAAAATAACAGCAAACAAAACTACAAAAAAGTCTGTGGCATTCCCAAGTCAAGAGAAAAACAGAAAACAGCTCTGTTTACTGTTTGGTGACATTCTGACATTTGGATTAATATAACTGACATGCAAAGGTGACAGATTTCACCAAAGAAACATATGAAGAGCCCTGCTCAAGGGTTCATGTAGTCCAAGACCCTGTTTCCAATGGTGTCAGTCAGACGCTTCTGGGAAGCCCACAGACAAGCCATAATGGCAACAGTCTTTCCCCAGTATTTGATCCCAGGGCCGGTTCCAGATTTTAAGGGACCCTGGACAGAGAGTAATAAGGGCCCACCTTCCTTCCTCTGATCACTTCCAGGACCTTTGATCACACCTTCTCCCCTGCCTCCACCTACACATCCCCCCAACCTGCCTGTGCATATTTCCCTTGCACTTTGATCACACACGACCCTTCTCACCACCCATGTTTACAGCTGCCTGCATGCCCGTCCCTCAAAAACACTGAGAGTTATCTGTGCCTAGGACCACCGCTACTGTGACTATCAGTGGCACCACATGTATTACCCACACTCTGGAGGTGCTGGGCAGTCCAGGTAGCCAGCAGCCCCCCATTTGATGGTACATGGTGCTGCCTGCCCTGTTTGCTCCCCAGGCAACAGTTAATCTGTAGTGCATCACCTTTTATTCCTTTTTGGCAGAGATGAGGAGCACCTGCCTTCATCAGCATTCATCACTTAGTTGTGGATAAAGACAGGGCAGGCTGAGTCTAGCTAGGGGTATATGAAGCATGCTTCACACCCAAAGAGTGGCCAGCTGAACTCGGAAGCGTAAACCAGTGATATAATCATTCTAGGACTGCCAGGTGCCTGCCCACAGTATGTGAACTCTTGCCCCTGCCCTTTATTACCCACGCTCAATTCAATGAGCAGCAGGAGAAAAGTGTGGGGGAATGATGTCACAGCCCCCCTATGACACTCTAGGCATTGACCCAATCTTTGTGGTATCTACTATAGGGATTGGGGGGATTCCTAAAGCATTGGGGGGTAGTAACACAGTGGCATACCTAGCCTATTTGGTGCTCAGGGCAAATAATTTTTTAACACTCTCTCCTCTTTTTTTTTTTGCTATCAAGTCACAGCTGACTTATGGTGACCCCGTAGGGTTTTCAAGGCAAGAGATGTTCAGAGGTGGTTTGCCACTGCCTGCCTCCACATTGGCCCTACTTAGTTTCTGAATTCTGCTGAGATCAGGCTAGTCTGGGGCTATCCAGGTCAGGGACCCTCCTCAATGCATCAAAATTATTTTCAGTAATAATCATGAAACAAAACAAATAATAACAATAATGGCTAGAAAAGAAACCCATCTTTAAAAAGGGTTCCAGAGGAGATCCAAGACATTACAGGTGAGTCAGTCTGACATTGATACCGGGTAAGTTGGTGGAAACTGTTATTAAGGAAAGAATTAGCAGGCATGTTGATGAACAAAAACTATTGAGGCAGACTCAGCATGGGTTCTGTAAGGGAAGATCTTGTCTCACTAACCTGTTAGTGTTTTTTGAGGGAGTGAACAAACATGTGGACAAGGGGGACCTAATAGATGTTGTCTACCTTGACTTCCAGAAGCATTTTGATAAAGTTCCTCATCAAAGGCTCCTAAGTAAGCTCAGGATAAAAGGACAAGTCCTCTTGTGGATCAAAAACTGGCTAGTTAATAGGAGAGAGAGAGTGAGTATAAATGGGCAATTTTCTCAGTGGAGGGTGGTAAGCAGTAGGGTATCACAGGGATCAGTACTCACTCCGATGCTTTTTAACTTGTTTATTAATTATTGGAGTTGGGAGTAAGCAGTGAAGTGGCTAATTTTGCAGATAACACAAAGTTGTTCAGGGTGGTGAGAACCAGGGAAGACTGTGAGGCACTCCAAAGGGATCTGTTGAGGATGGGCTAGTGGGCATCAACATGGCAAATTGGGTTCAATGTGGCCAACTGTAAAGTGAAGCACATTAGAGCCAAAAATCCTAACTATAAATACATGTTGATGGGGTCCGAACTGGCAGAGACTGACCAAGTGAGATGTCTTGGAGTCATAGTAAATAACTCAATGAAAATGTCGAGACAGTGTATAAATGGGAAACTTTTGCCTCTGTCTTCACTGTGGAAGAGGAGAAGTGCTTGCCCACTCCAGAAGCACCGATTTTGGGAGGGGGTTTGAAAATCACCAAGCCGGATGGCATTCATCCGAGAGTTCTGAAAGAACACAAATGTGAACTTGTGGGTCTCCTTACAAAAATATGTAAACTTTCTTTAAAATCTGCCTCCATTCCTGAGGACTGGAAGGTGTCTAATGTCACTCCCATCTTTAAAAAGGGCTACGGGGGAGATCCAGGAAATTACAGGCTAGTCAGTCTGATGTCGACACCGGGTAAGTTGGTGGAAACTGTTATTAAGGAAAGAATTAGTAGGCTCATTGATGAACAAAAACTATTGAGGCAGACTCAGCATGGGTTCTGTAAGGGAAGATCTTGTCTCACTAACCTGTTAGTGTTTTTTGAGGGAATGAACAAACATGTGGACAAGGGAGACCCAATAGATGTTGTTTACCTTGACTTCCGGAAAGCTTTTGATAAAGTTCTTCATCAGAGGCTCCTAAGTAAGCTCAATAGTCATGAGATAAAAGGACAAATCCTCTTGTGGATCAAAAACTGGCTTATAAATAGGAAACAGAGAGTGAGTATAAATGGGAAACTTTCTCAGTGGAGGGTGGTAAGCAGTGGGGTACCACAGGGATCAGTACTCAGTCTGATGCTTTTTAACTTGTTTATTAATGATTTGGAATTGGGAGTAAGCATGAAGTGGCTAAAATTGCAGATGACACGAAGTTGTCCAGGGTGGTGAAAACCAGGGAGGATTGTGAGGCACTCCAAAGGGATCTGTCGAGGATGGGTGAGTGGGCGTCAACATGGCAAATGGGGTTCAATGTGGCCAAGTGCAAAGTGATGCACATTGGAGCCAAAAATCCTAACTATAAATACACATTGATGGGGTCTGAACTGGCAGAGACTGACCAAGAGAGAGATCTTGGAGTCATAGTAGATAACTCAATGAAAATGTCTAGACAGTGTGTAACTGCAATAAAGAAGGCCAACGCTATGCTGGGGATTATTAGGAAGGGAATTGAAAACAAATCAGCCAGTATCATCATGCCTCTGTATAAATCATTGGTGCAACCTCTTTTGGAATACTGTGTACAGTTCTGGTTGCCACACCTCAAAAAGGATATTATAGCATTGGAAAAAGTGCAGAGAAGGGCAACTTGAATGATAAAAGGCTTGGAACACTTTCCCTATGAAGAAAGGTTAAAACGCTTGGGGCTCTTTAGCTTGGAGAAATGATGGCTCGAGGTTTATAAGATTATGCATGGGATAGAGCAGGTTGAGAAAGAAGTACTTTTCTCCCTTTCTCACAGTACAAGAACTCGTGGGCACTCCATGAAATTGCTGAGCAGTTGGGTTAGAACAGATAAAAGGAAGTCCTTCTTTACCCAAAGAGTGATTAACACATGGAATTCACTGCCACAGGAGGTGGTGGCAGCTAAACGCATGGACAGTTTCAAGAGGGAATTAGATAAGCATATGGAGCAGAAGTCCATCAGTGGCTATTAGCCACAAGGTATAGATAGGAACTCTCAGTCTGGGGCAGGTGATGCACTCTATTCTTGGTGCTAGGGGGGCAGCAGTGGGAGGGCTTCTAGTGTCCTGGCCCCACTGCTGGACCTCCTGATGGCACCTGGTATTTTTGGCTGCTGTGTGACAGAGTGTTGGAGTAGATGGGCCATTGGCCTGATTCAACATTGGCTTCTCTTATGTTCTTATTGTCACCACCTCCTCCTTCTCCTCTGGCTGCCTCTCTCACTCTATTTCTGCCATGATGCCAGAAAAATGGCAGGAAGAATAAGGGAGTGAGAAAGTAACTATGTGTGAAGGTGGTTGTGGTGGGGAACTGCTGATGGAAACAGGCATTAGGGGAAGCAGAATGTATCTGGGGGGTGGGGTATAAGGGACTGGAGGAATGGGCACGGAAGGGAAGGGCTGAAGTGTGTGCAATGGAGTGCGTGGTGGGAACAGCACTTGGAAAGCCATGGTAGGGGAGGAGAAAAATAGCTGTTGGGGTGAGGGAAGGTGCTGAATGTTTTGTTCTGGGGGGTGGCATGCAAGAGCAGGGGTGTAATTGGAGGCTAAAATAAAACAGGAGTGTTGAGCCACCTTAAAGACTTAATGAGATTTTGTTGCATCATATTTATTTTCTAGGCATTTGTACCTTACTTTTCTCTCCAAACGGGGACCCAAAGCAATTTACAAATATCATTCTCTCCATCTATGTTTTTGTCCTCACAACAACTGTGCAGGGTATGTTAGGCCAAGAGAGTGACTGGTCCAAAGTCACCCAGCAACTTCCATGGCAGAGTGGGTCTTATGAACCTGGGTCTCCCAATTATTAATGCCCATGTTTGAACCATGTATGTGTGTCTTTGTGGAAGGTCAGCTCTCTAAATGGGACTAAAGTGCAAAGAAAGGAGTGGACAGTGGACACAGACTTGAGATTTCTAGGAGAATGGATTGGTGTGGATGAATCACACAGAGGTGGTGGGAGAAAAGGGCTGATTTAGGAGTTCTCGTCATTTGTGATTTTTGTGGTGGACTGAGCAAATGTTGAGGGTGGTGGCTCCAGTTCCTTGGAGAGTTTATACTATAAATATTCATTTGGGGGTAGACCTACTTAAGTGGAGAAGAAGCCCTGCTTCACACACAAAAATGCATCCAGGGTTACAGAGAAAAAAATTGCTGCTGATCTGGTGTAGTGGGGAAGTATATTTTCAGAGAGAAAAGAAAACCCTTGAGGTTACTTGAGGAGGTGGAGGAAAAGTGTCTCTAAAGTGGGAGGCATACTCAAAGCAGATTACACAGTGAGTCAGTACAGCCGACAAAATTGGACATTCACACTGCTCCCCGACTACCAATGGAAGGATGCCACAAATCACAGGTAGGTGAGGGAGCAGCGTGATGCTATACTGAAGGATAAGCTTTCTGAACTTGACATTAGCAAATTTTACCAGTTTTTGGGGTCCAAATTACCCCCAACTTAAAGCTTTTGTTTCTAAAATTCTGTCTATGCTTGGAACAACATACGTCTGTGAACAGCTCTTTTCTGTAATAACTGTCAATAAAACAAAAATATGCTCTCAGCTTACAGATACTCACCTAAACAGCATACTCAAGATTGCTGCAGTAAAGACATTGACTCCAGATTTTGATGCAATGATTCAGAGCAAGAGGTGTCCATTATCAAAGACTATTAAAGGAAATACTGTAAGAGTGTTAATATTTTAAGCATGTTCATATTTTGAGTAAAAATAATATCGTTAATTGGATTTGCCTGTGTCCTCTATAGTTTATATCTCTGGTACCTGGCATTACATTTTCTTGTACACCTGGCCCGGCCCAACAAAATAGCATTTATATCATATCTGGCCCTCATAAGAAATGACTTTGACACCTTTGGGCTAGACTATTGGGGAAAATGACCTGCAGGCTGGCAATTACTGTAGCAGCTATCAGCGTGCTGGCTCAGTTATTAAGCAAGTTTGCTTCAGTCTTGGGGAAATGGAAGTGTCGGCAATTTTTGCTATGGTCAGACTCCCCTGTGCCTCTAGTGGCTGCAGCTGGAACTGCATTTTAAAAAGAAAAAGATGTTCTGTGGGACACAGCATGACGCTGGCTTTAAGGGCCCTCCAGCTGACTTCTTGAAGCTGTGTCCAGGGTGGACAGCACCTCCCACCCTGCTCTTGGTACGCCATTGCAATAACATGAATTCTGAGTGATTACAAAGAGTGATGTCACAGCGTCAGATGCTTCCACCTTCTGGGCTTTACCCCGCAACAGCTCCTCTGGATTCTCAGTAACAGCCTGGCAACCTTAACTGGAAAATGCCAGTGCTTCTCTAACCCAGGTTCAAATCCCCATTCCGCCATGAATCTTCATGACCATGGCCAACTCACTCTCCACTTAATCTCTTTCAAAGGTTATGATACCAGAATGGAAGAGGAACAACCATGTATGCTACCCTAAGCTCCCTGGAGAATGAGCAGAATAATAATGTTCTAGACAGAATCCTACAGAAGCTAGTAGTATTTTTTTACTGTGAGAATTGACCCATATAATAGACAAAATCTCTCTCCGTAAGATGACCTGCATGCCTGATCAACTGAATAGGAAACTGGATGAAAGAGTAATGGAAACAATGAGGGCTTCCACAGGTAATGCACATGGAGTTCAGTTTCTAAAATGGAGTTCTGTGCTTTTCAAAATGGTGTCTCCCAGGACAGCAATGCATGGCTCATCCTGGGTTTCTCTGAAGTACAAACATTACTGCTAAAAACTAGAAGAGGACAGGGGTCGTGGCATTAGGTGAGGCTCTCTAGACTATTTCTTTTACATGCAATGAAAAAAAAATCACACGATCATCTGTTCATCAGTGATGAATTGCAGGACACAGTGTTCTACATGTACAGATATAATTTCTAATTCTTTTAACATTATGATAGATAATCATCAAGTGGAATTCAGCCTTACCAGGAAACAACTGCAAGTACAGCAAAACATAGTATGTATTTAATTATTTTGCCTGCTCCACAAACCTGTTTAATTGGAATCTTAAAACAGCAAGGGACAAAAGTTCAGTCATTAGCGATTAACCAACCAAAGTGGATAGATGAAAAGAAAACTCTTTGTCTGATCCAGATGTACCTACTGAGCTCCATCTGAGAACACTAAGCAATATACACACATCACAAAGTCAGAGACTCATTGTTACTCTCTTAAAGCATAAACTAAGCCACAGGCTTTGAAGGTACTGATCATCAATTATTTTCTCTAATTGTTTTGTCTGTTGGTATGTCTCAGGCTAAAAGGGAAGAGACATTGATGCAAAAAAGAGAGAGAGAAATAATTACTACTTCAGTGAGAGCTGTAGTTTTTGTATCCCATTATTTATTCTTTGTTTTCTTCTGCTTGAGATTTGAAGTCACTTGTATTCACATACAACTCCAGAAGTATAAAATACAACATTTGAGAGAGCATTTTGTGTGCTCTTTAGTCAGCCCGAAACCAAAAAGCCACTCTGAATGTGCTGCCAAATCAGAATTCAGTTCAATCTGCTTATTATCAAATCTGGCAATTTGTCTATGTAGAAGTGGAGTGCAAATTTTTTCCACACACCACTGAGAACAAAAATGTGGCTATTTAAATTACTTCTATTGCCTAAAATGCCTCAGGAAAAAAGCTTTCATCTTCCTTGATTGTATTGTCTCTCCTAGAAGAGCATGTTGGGGGGGGAATACATATAACATAAGAGAACATAAAGAGAAGCCAATGCTGGATCAGGCCAATGGCCCATCCAGTCCAACACTTTGTCACACAGTGGCCAAAAATTCAAGGTGCCATCAGGAGGTCCACCAGTGGGGCCAGGACACTAGAAGCTCTCCCACTGTTGCCCCCCCCAAGCACCAAGAATAGAGTGCATCACTTGCCCCAGCCTGAGAGTTCCTATCTATACCTTGTGGCTAATAGCCACTGATGGACCTCTGCTCCATATGTTTATCCAATTCCCTCTTGAAGCCATCTGTGCTTGTAGCCGCCGCCACTTCCTGTGGCAGTGAATTCCATGTGTTAATCACTCTTGGGTGAAGAAGTACTTCCTTTTATCCATTCTAACCTGACTGCTCAGCAATTTCATTGAGTGCCCATGAGTTCTTGTACTGTGAGAAAGGGAGAAAACTACTTCTTTGCAGACTTAGTCAGAAGAAAGAGACTGATACAGGTAAATGGATTAAACTAGGGCAGCTTTATTTAATGTGAATAACATTATAACTGTAACTGGCAAGGACCACCAAAACTGGCGGAGGAACCCTTGATCCCTCTCCAGCCTCAATAAGGGTGAAACACCATAGCCCCGGCACGGGCCAACCATAACACAGCCTTTGCCAGCGGCAAACATGTCAGCATCCCGCCTTGAACCCATCTTCAGCTGCAGAGCATGGAACTAGGCCCAAGTCAAAGTGCCTGACAGGCCACCCACAGTCCCCATCCGAGAGCCATCGCAAGGCATGGTTTGTGTATGGTGCGCCAACCCTGCTGCAAAGGGAGGGGTCTGTCTCATGGTGTTCCCCTGAACAGAACAAAACAGGCCAGATTTCTGCCACAGAAAAGGGTCAAGCCTCTGCTTTGCCCCTTGACCCCACACATTGGCCAACAATCTGCCGCAGCCCTTGCCTCAAATCCTCCAAGAAGATTCTGTTGCCCAAGTCAGATAGGTGAACACCATCTTCCTGGTAAAGATGGGCACATTCCCTGACTGTGCCAGGATGGGTGATGACAAACCCCCAGCTCCTCAGCATGGCATTTGAAAGCTCCCGGTTTTCATTTTTTGCGCGCCCGTTCGATCACAAGGGGGTTGCGTGCCCACTTCCAAACATGTCATGGCAAGATAGCCGACCATACCAGCTGTACAGAAGGCCTCCTGCTTATAATTTCCTGCATATCATCATGCGCCTGCAGGATGAGAGCTTTTCCTTTGACCATGCCAAGATCATTACCCCCAAGATGAATCACAACAATATTGGGAGGGGGACCCTCCCACTCACAAAATAAAAGTGGCATGAACTCAGTCCAATGTAGGCCCCATCGTCCCAGCCACTTCACTATGGTGCAATTGCTGAGGCCAAGCTGAGCCCCCCAACAGGATCTTGATGCTAAGTGGGTGGCCCAAAAAACCATACTATGCCCAACGATAAGCACCCAAAACCTCCACTCTGGATCTAAGGAACCTAGAACAATAATAAAAAAATGTGAAACAGGAACCTCCCTTAGGAGGCCAACAATGGCCGGACGTAGCCTTTATAAGCTGAGGACTGCCAACGCCCAACCTTCTGGATGGCCTTGCCAGAGTACTCCATGGCTGCAGCCGTGGACGTGGCCCCTATCTGAAAGGAATGAGTACCAAAACGGACTCCCGACAAGCCCAGCTTATGCAGTGCTCTTGTGGTGACTTCCCAAAATTGGTACTTCGTCAAGGGTGCCTTATCCCAGTGCTGAAACAAAATCCCGTCTTCACTACCCCGTTGCTGGATATCAAGGTGCAAGGCCTTCACCGGGCAAAGGTCAACCTGTGAACAAACTCCCAGGACCACCTCCTTCCCTTTTGCCTTCTGATCAGTCTTAGACCACCAGATTTGTACCAAAACCGTACCCTCACCAAAGGAAAGATCCCGCACCTGGAGGGTACACTTCATTGAATCAGTTTTAGACTGCTGAACTAGTTCACTGAAATGCAGGGCCCCAAAGAAAGTGGCCAAGGCCACAGCATGAAACAAGAGGCACTCAAACTCAGATTCACAAACCTGAGCCCAGGTACTATGAAGGCCTTTAAGAATGCTGGGGGGAAAAGGCTGCCAGCAGTCCTTATGGGAGCTAGCCTCCCTGGTCCATCCCTCGAGCATTTCTGGAGCCGAAAATCCACTGTGAGCTCTGGAAAACCCCTCACTTTGCTATGAAAGGCGATACTGGCCAACTGGGACCTGATAGTTTTTACTGCCGGACCCTTATCTTTTGACATCACTGAAAACTGTAGCACATGATTGATGGGCACTGGCCAAATATCCTGAAGCCCTCCCTGCCCCCTAAATGCCAGAAACTGTTGTACCGTGTGTCCATAAGCTTTTTTGGTGCTGGGTGCTAATGTAAGCTTGACGGCCCTGTCAGCTTCAACCTGCCAATCAACCAAAGGTCCTGAGGCATCCTGTTCAGAAGTAGATCTGCCTCCAGGACGAGTTGGCGAAACCTCTCCATCTGTTTGCAAGACAGAGCATCCACCACCCCGTTACTGACCCCTGGCACGTGCTTGGCAAGGAAGAGAACATTCAACTGCAAACAGCATAACATGAAACTACGAACAAGGCCCATGAACCTGGGGGAAGTAGAAGTCAATGAGTTGATGACCTGCACCACCGCCAAGTTATCACACCAAAAGTGGATGGTGCTGTTACCTAAGTGGTCACCCCACAGCCATAAGGCCACCAAAATTGGAAAAAAACTCTAAAAAGGTTAGGTCCCTACATATGTCAGCCTGCAGCCAGTCTGTGGCCACTCCTCTGCACACCAGTGCCCTTGAAAGTACAGACTGAGCCCTGCGGTACCCCACTGCTTACCACCCTCCACTGTGAAAATTGCCCATTTATACTCACTCTCTATGTTGTTCAGTTGCACAGTTGTTGCACAGTTGAGTCTGACTCTTTGCAACCCCATGGACCACATCACGCCAGGCCCTCCTGTCTTCCAGAGTCTGCTTAATTTCATGTTCATTGCATCAATAACACTGCCTAACTATCTCATCCTTTGCTATTCTCTTTCATTCTCTGTATCCTATTAATGAACCAGTTTTTAATCCATGACTACTGAGCTTGCTTAAGAGCCTTTGATGAGGAACTTTATCAAAAGCTTTCTGGAAATCAAGGTAAACAACATCTATTGGGTCCCCGTTTTCCACATGTTTGTTCACCCCCTTAAAGAACACTAACAGGTTAGTGAGACAAGATCTTCCCTTACAGAACCCATGCTGAATCTGCCTCAATAGTTTTTGTTCATCAAAGTGCCTACTAATTCTCTCCTTGATAACAGTTTCCACCAGCTTATCTGGTATTGATGTCAGACTGACTGGCCTGTAATTTCCCAGATCTCCTCTGGAACTCTTTTTAAAGATGGGAGTGACATTAGACACCTTCCAGTCCTCAGGAATGGAGGCAGATTTTAATGAAAGATTACATATTTTTGTCAGGAGATCCACAAGTTCACATTTGAGTTCTTTCAGAACTCTTGGATATATGCCATCTGGGCCTGGTGATTTATCAGTTTTTAAGTTGTCTATCAGTCATAGGACCTCCTCTCTCATCACCTCAATCTAACTCAGGTCTTTCAACACACCTCCCAAAATCAGCAGTTCTGGAATAGGCAAGCACTTCTCATCTTCCACAATGAAGACAGAGGCAAAAAATGCATTCAGCTTCTCAGCCATTTCTGTGGAATCTTTTTATCTTAACCCATTCAGACAGTGGAGATAACTTTACATGAGTCTAGGAAAGGGATTGACAACTGGAAGCCCAGGCCAAATATGGCCCCTCCCTATGGTATTCTAGCTGGCTCCCTTACTGCCAGCACAAAAACATCAGTTAAGAGTGTTGTACTAGGATCTGGGAGACCCAAGTCTGAATCCCTTCTCTGCCATGGAAGCTTGCTGCATAACCTTAGTAAGTCCAGAGGTTAATTGTGTTAATCTATTGTAGCAAAACAAAATAGAAGACCAGGGGCACCTTTAAAACTAAAAAGCACGAGCTCTTTATCTGTCAACCCTCACTATCTCAAGAAGAGAAAATTATCACCTTGGGCCAGCCAGACACTCTTTCTCAGCCTAACACATCACACAGGATTGTTTGATGTGTTGATAAAATAGAGGAGGCGAGAATGGTATAATAAGCCGGTGGCAGGGAGAAGCCTGCAAAATTGGGGGATCCCCCACCCAGACCTGGGGGCTGGCAAGCCTAGATTCTAAGCAGATCTACTCAGATGTACCTCCCATTTTACTCAATGGTACTTATTCGCAGGAACATATTGTTAGGCCTGCAGCCACAGTTGGCTATATTTGCAAATATCAATAATAAGAAAAACTGTGTTTCTTTTTTATATTTTATATTTCTTTATATTTGTCAGTGGTTTTGGTTTTCACATTGCATCATTGGTTCTGTAGATTCACTTTCATTTTGTTGTCCTGTTTTACAATTTATGTGATGTTTATACATAGAATGTGAGCCATACATATGATGAAAAAATTGAAGTCATTCTGAAAAGTCATTAACATTCCAGGTCAACTCAATTGAGCCCAAGAGAGTTCCTCTGCTACAACCTCAGTGGTTTCCACCACTGTAGTACACCGTTCCTCTGAATGATGATCTCAGCACTCTAACCTGAATGTCTTCCAGAAGCATAGTCAGACTTTTGGTTTGGATTGGTGGGTTGGTCACAAAGATTAAGCTGACAAAATACCAGCTGTTACATTGTCCTTCTTACAAACAAGAACTTTCTTTTTCATGGATTTATACTATATCATATTAATTTTCCAGCATCAACAAGAAAGACAAATCCCCTTATTATTTTTTCTTGTCATAATTATATCCAAAATAAATGCTTTCCCTCAGAGCTGAGCTTTGTATATGGGTGTTCTCAAGCTATCATGAGCCAAATTCAAGACTTGTACTGGGAAAAAAAACTTCAGTTAAACACTCCATAGTTCAACAGCATCTGTTTTGATCCAGCACCCATAGTTGGTGCTTTTGTATGGTTTTATTGTTGATATGAAAATCATGGATGGTATAAATTTCTTCGAACTCTTTTCTGGAAGGTATTTTTCATTCACCTTTGTAATCATTGTTTGCTTCATAGACTGCTGCTTCGTTCATTTTTTTTTTTTTAGTTGAGAGTGCTTCTTCATTGTATAATGTCAGCTACTCATAGTGAACATTATGACATCATAGTGTCAAATAACAAAGTAGACATTCTACATAAAATTAATGAGACCAAATGCAGCCCTCCCCCATTACTGTCTCTTTAAATTAGGGTTGCCAGGTCTCCCTGGCCATTGGTGGGGGATGGGGAGGTAGGGTTGCAGATCCAAGTTGGGAAACTCCTGGAGATTTGGAGATGGAGGACAGAGATCTCAATTGGGTACATTGCCATACAGTCCACCTCCAAAGTAACCATTTTCTCTGGGGGAACTGATCTGTGTAGTCTGGAGATGAGCTGTAATTCCAGGAGATCACCATGTTCCAACTGGAGGCTTGAATCCCTTCTTTGAATGCTGGTGGAAAGTGACTATATCACCATTGGCCAGGTAACTGGGCTGACACCCTTTGGCTGGCTATGTTGTCCTGAAAGTTACATTACCTGATAGCACATCATCATAATGTTCATATCCCAGACAAGTTCAGGTTGGGCATATATTGGGCTACATTGTGATCCAACCAGAGAACTATTCACAAATGGACTATGTCGAAGAAACATTTGTCAGGTTACCTTAGCAACAGGAACCCATTTCCTGTTCCACTGTACCTGAAGAAGTGAGCTCTGTCTCATGAAAGCTTATACTGGAATAAATGTCGTTAGTCTTTAATGAATCTTTGGGTTTGTTTTTTTGTTTGTTTTAACTAATAAACTAACACCATTACCCCACTGGAAGTACCACTTATACTTAACCTCTTGTTAAAAAGTTCCACACTGTTTTATAAAGGAATGGGGGGGGAATCACTGAAAGGGGAGGTGTGTTTCACACGGGACAAAAATGTTCATAAAACGTGCTCAGCACTAATAGTAGCTTTTCATCTGTTTCTGTATCTCATGCACACTGCTTGACACTGTATACTTAAATACACTAAATAAAAATCTTGCTCAATATGATATTCCTTGATTTCAGTTATTGCATTTAGGCCACCATGCAGACATTTTATTTATTGCTGAAAGAGCTTAGGGCAGGGTACATAATTTTCTGCCTTTTTATCTTCACAACAACCCTGTGGATTAAAGTAAGAAGAATGACTAGACTAACCTTACCTATTGTGCTCTTGGCTCTGCAGTGCTTTGAACCCGGATCTGTCTGCTCCAAGGGCAACAGTCCAGCTAGGATTGCCAACTCTGGGTTCGGAAATCCCTGGAGATTTTTTTTTTTTGGGGGGGTGGAACCTGGGGAGAGTGGGGTTTAGGAAGAGGTGGGACCTCAGCAGTGTATAATACCATGGAGTACACCCTCTGAAGCAACGATTTTCTCCAGGAGAAATGATTTCTGTCATCTGGTGATCAGATGTAATTCCAGGAGGTCTCCAGGTCCCACCTGGAGGCTGGCAATCCTAAATCCAGCTGCAGCACCAGACTGTGCTTTGCATGGAGGCATCTGGTCAGGAAAATCTAAAAGTCTCCTCATGCTTAATCTGTATGAGCAAAACTGATGTAATAGTTGTTCCTTTTTTCTGGGGACATGTGGTTTGGGTCAGGGACAGGGACAGAGATCTCTGTTTCAGAATTCTCAGAGTCCTCTCTATACTATCAATTCTAGTACTGTGTGATATAGTAATTAATGTGGGATAAAATGTGATGCATGGTATGGTATCTATCAGAATCAAAGAGCTGGTATTGTATGGTCTGTCTCAGAATTGAGGAAATGAATTGTTTGGGAATATTTCTGTGGCTGTTATTGCGATTGGTTTGCTTAATTTCTTTAGTATCTTCATTCCTATTGCAATATTCAACTGTTGTTGCTGTTGACAAGTTGTGATTTGATTTGATTGTTTTCAGAAAAACTCCAAGCCAGTCCACAATAAAAATACAAAGCAGATGATGAGAGAGGCCAAAGGCAGGGAAAACAATAAAACAAAAATGCAACCTATTTGCATTTCATTTCCACACATGGAGTTACATAGCACTTTAAGTATTTTGTATGATTGTGTTTGGTTTATTTTTGCATGCAACTGTAAATGGAGCAAGCCTCCTTCTAATTAACTATTGCAAGCTAATGGTGAACAAGGATGTTGATGGCCTTAAAAATACCACAGTTAATCAAGAACAACTTACAGTTTGGACGTTTATTTGAACTCCCCCCCCCATACTGCTAGATCTACTCTGTCATCATTTTTTTTTAACTGACAGCCCATCCATCCCCAAAAGCATGTTGAACACATGAAAATATGGCTGCTCATGGCTGCTAAGAACCAGCCTGGGCCCTTGGACAAGGATTCCACCTCAGCCTCCCATATGCCTGTCTTCCAAGTCAAATATCTTAACAAAACAAATCACTTGGCTGGCTGTTACCATGCAACTATAATAATAAAAGAATCCACATGTCCATCCATCTGTCCATTTGTGGTAGGCATAATCCAACAGAAAATAAAATTGGGAATCTCAGAATTGGCTACCAGCTTCAGTATGATCATAAGAGTTCCAGGGCCAACAAATGAAATGAATATCCTGGCCCAGGTTATCTCCACACACACCCAAACACACACACCCAGTGCTATTTGCAGAGGAAGCTAAGCTAAGTTCTAGCATCTGTTCCTCAATTGTTACCACTAAAGTACATTAACATTTCATTACCATGCATGTAAAGGGTGGAGGGGAGGGGGAAGCATACTTCTACTGCTTTGATAGATCGTGGGGAAATATTAACTCCCCCTCCTGTTCATAACATTAACAAAGGTTTGCTACTATACTGCTGTTAAATGCCTTCTAAGTTACCATCCAGGATGGATAAGAAGCAGTTGAAATCAAGCCTGAAAAATAAGGGCAGGGCAGGGCAGGGATAGAAGAGGGGGTAGAGGAATGAAAGGAACTTTAGTGGTTATAAATGAGCAACAGAAGTTAGAATTTAGCTTAGTTTCCATTGCAAATAGCACTGGAGGGTGAGGTGTCTGGAGATAACCTGCCGTCACTCAGTAGGCTGACAGGGAGGGGGGAATAATGGCAGAATTGCCATCATGTTGATTGCATGGCATCATTTCCTGGGCAAACCTGTAAGTGACATCATGTCACCCTAGGATTCAGTGAAAACTCTATGCTAAAACTCCAGGTTCACCCCCAAAATTACATCACACCATTGATGTGACAGCACCCCCTCAGGTCCCCACCCCCCAGTCTCCTTTTGCATGCCAATCATTGGCTGGCAACCTTAAGTCTGCCCCTCCCTGATCCTAACTCTCTCAGATATGTCTGCCCAGGTGCTAGCAGATCTGAAGTAGGACAATAATCATTATGGTAAATCATCGCCACCCTTGTAATATCTTTAAATGCATTTTGAGAGACTTAGAACATCTTTTTTTCTGTCAAGCAGTTGTTGGTCCTCACTGATTTCTAGGAGTGGATTCAAGATCACAATGCAGAAATAATAATCCCTTTACAAATACTGTGTGCTGCCACATGGAGCAATATTACCATACTAAGTCAGCACATCATCTGAAGCTATTTGCTCTGCAGGTATATTTCAGCAGTACACCTGCTCTCAGCTTGTGGTACACTATAATCTGGATTGCATAGTTTGATCTGTAGCAGGACCAGTGGGTGGATTTGGATAGGAGAAGTGAAGAATTAGATTACTTTTGTTCCTTTCCTTTCTAGTCCTGTGAAGTGTGTAACACTACCAATGTGACTCCATTCCTGATAGCTGACAGCCGGATAAAGAAGAGTACTTCATACAGCATTCCTTTGTGCATTCTGAAGAGTGCAGCCACCACAAAATAGCAGCTTGCATTCTTTCTGCAGTTTTTATGTCAAGCATCATGAATAATTAGGTCAACAGGAGAAGGAAGGAGGAATACAATTGAAAAGTAATTCGCATTTAAAGGTGAACACACTGTAAATGTTGACTATGCAGACCAGGAGGTTTGTAGTTCGGCAGTTCGAGACCCTAGTGCCACATGGCAGAGTGAGCTCCCATCTCCAGCCCCAGCTCCTGCCAACCTAGCAGTTTGAAAGCAAGACATTGCAAATAGATAAACCAGTACTGCTTTGGTGGGAAGGTAACAGCATTCCGTGCACCTCAGCATTTAGTCATGCCAATCACATGACCAAGGAAACATATTCGGACAGCGCTGGATCTTTGGCTTGGAAACAGAGATGAGCACTGCCCCCTAGAGTTGGATTTGACTAGCTTTTGAGCAAGGGAAACCTTTACCTTTTACTAATACTGGCCAAGTCACCATGGTGTCTACCAGTTGAATCCTAAACAGAGCAAAGGTATGCACAGACAGATTTGAATTGACACTTATTTTGTTTTATTTGTGGCATGGTATGTCCCTGTTTCACTTCTCAGGTGACACAATGCCCTTGCCTCCAAAGCCCGTGCTGGTCTCCTTATTCTTTCCCACTACCTGTGATTTAGGTAGGCTGCTGGCCAAACTTTTGCCCCTCAGGAGCTTTGTAACTTTATCTGACTAAACATTTGGTTGGTGTGGTTGGTTGGTTGGTTGGTTGGTTGGTTGGTTGGTTGGTTGGCTGGTTCTTTCTTTCTTTCTTTCTTTCTTTCTTTCTTTCTTTCTTTCTTTCTTTCTTTCTTTCTTTCTTTCTTTCTTTCTTTCTTTCTTTCCTTCCTTCCTTCCTTCCTTCCTTCCTTCCTTCCTTCCTTCCTTCCTTCCTTCCTTCCTTCCTTCCTTCCTTCCTTCCATTTTTACCCCGCCCTCCCAGCAAGGCTGGCTCAATCAGTATTTTTACTCATGAAAAGGGAAGGTGAGAGATGATTTAGTAAAAATGTCACAAGGCTAGTCAATCAGCACTGGGTTTCTGTAGGAATCTAGCGTGGATCTTTAGCTCGGTCCTACAGCCAATTTTATATATCCAATCAAAATAAACATGGTCCTATGGCTGCTTGACCTTCTTTCTTTCTGTCTGTTCTTCTGTCTTCCTTTGTCTGTATGAACTCTTACGTGCGCAGAAATAGCTATCCTCTGGCCTACTGTGCAACTGCTTGTAGCAGATTAATGTAATAGAGTTGGCCTGTATCAGTGGTTCCAGTCTCATTGAGCTTCTGGGTGCTTTGGAAACTTTGAGAATGGAGAGTGGGCACTACAGTAACATGGCTGCCATGGACACTGGGTCTAATAATAAAATATTGAGAGGGTGCAAGCCAAGCATTCTTCCAAATAAGTGCTTCCTACAAATTCTAAGGTGATGAGTTCATCTAAAGCACCCAGGGCCAGACTGCCCATAGATGAAATTAGGCACCTACTTAGAGGCCCCCCCCCCCGAAGAGGGTGCCATACCAGCCTGCCTGCTGCCCCACCTCTCGCCTCATCATCCTGCTCAGCTGCTCCTCCACTCACCCCTGTGCTGTGCTCCTGCCTCCTCCTCAGTTGGAGGGCACCGTGCTGGCCTGCCTGACTGCTGCCCCTCCCCTCCCTGCTAGCAGAGAGAGGAAGGCAGAAAAGCAGTGGGAAGGCCGCTGTCACCACTGCCTGAGGTGCCCAACTGTTAACAGTCCCCTCACTGGTCCCTGCTACTTGGGCACCGGCTTAGCCTGCCTGACTGATGGAGGGACGGCCAGGGTGGCTGACAAGTTGGGGAGGTGCAGTTCCTGAAGCAGCTGATCAGTGAGGTGGTAGAAGTCAGAGGTATCGGTGGCAGACTCATGTGCGGTGGTGGTGTAGCATCGGGGCTGCGTGGAACCTTGCGTGTTCTGGGGGCCCTTCGACCTGCAGACTTTGGCGAGATGGCCCTGTTTTCCACAGCTGCGGCAGGTCACATCCCGGAAGTGGCATGTCTTCCTCCCATGGGCCTCTCTGCAGCTGGCACATTGGGAGTGGCTGGGGGCCTTACCGGCATGACTGCTGGTTGGCAGCCCCTGCGGCAGGCGGCGTTGCAGTTGCCAGACGATGCAGACCTCCTCCTTGTCCAACTTTTCTGGGCTGTGTCCCGTCCCGACCTGGTGTGCTGTGGCTGCTAGGCACTTCTGGTGTGATGCCTCATGTGCTAGGGCGAGCTGCATGGCCTCTTCTAGGGTGATCTGGTAGTTGCCGATCATCTTCCTTCGCAGTTTGGCGTCTGACAACCCCCACATGAATTGGGTCAGGAGGTTGTCAGCCACCTTTGGGAAGGAGTAGTCCACTGCAAGGGCACTTGTAAGTGGTGCCAGATTTTCCTTGGACCTGTACCTGCCCTTGGAAACCCATCTGTCTGGCCAGGAAGGTCAGCTTTGGGCTGAAGTAGTTGTTGAGGGCTTCCATTATCTCCTCAAATGAACACTCCAGAATGGCTCGGGGGACCAGTAGACTCTTCGCGAGCCGAATGGTGTGGGTTCCATAGGAACTCAGGAGATGGGCTCATCATTGTGGTAAGCAGTGGGGTACCACAGGGATCAGTACTCGGTCCGATGCTTTTTAACTTGTTTATTAATGATTTGGAATTGGGAGTAAGCAGTGAAGTGGCTAAATTTGCAGATGACACGAAGTTGTTCCGGGTGGTGAAAACCAGGGAGGAGTGTGAGGCACTCCAAAGGGATCTGTTGAGGATGGGTGAGTGGGCGTCAACGTGGCAAATGGGGTTCACTGTGGCCAAGTGCAAAGTGATGCACATTGGAGCCAAAAATCTTAAATATAAATACACGTTGATGGGGTCTGAACTGGCAGAGACGGACCAAGAGAGAGATCTTGGAGTCATAGTAGATAACTCAATGAAAATGTCTAGACAGTGTGTAGCTGCAATAAAGAAGGCCAACGCTATGCTGGGGATTATTAGGAAGGGAATTGAAAACAAATCAGCCAGTATCATCATGCCCCTGTATAAATCATTGATGCGACCTCATTTGGAATACTGTGTACAGTTCTGGTCACCACATCTCAAAAAGGATATTATAGCATTGGAAAAAGTGCAGAGAAGGGCAACTAGAATGATAAAAGGGTTGGAACACCTTCCCTATGAAGAAAGGTTAAAATGCTTGGGGCTCTTTAGCTTGGAGAAACAACGGCTGAGGGGTGACATGACTGAGGTTTATAAGATTATGAATGGGACTGAGCAGGTTGAGAAAGAAGTACTTTTCTCCCTTTCTCACAATACAAGAACTCGTGGGCACTCCATGAAATTGCTGAGCAGTCGGGGTAGAACAGATAAAAGGAAATACTTCTTCACCCAAAGAGTGATTAACATATGGAATTCACTGCCACAGGACGTGGTGGCAGTTACAAGCATGGGCAGTTTCAAGAGGGAATTAGATAAACATATGGAGCAGAAGTCCATCAGTGGCTATTAGCCACAGGGTATAGATGGGAACTCTCAGTCTGGGGCAGGTGATGCACTCTATTCTTGGTGCTAGGGGGGCAGCAGTGGGAGGGCTTCTAGTGTCCTGGCCCCACTGCTGGACCTCCTGATGGCACCTGGTATATTTTGGCCACTGTGTGACAGAGTGTTGGACTAGATGGGCCATTGGCCTGATTCAACATTGGCTTCTCTTATGTTCTTATGTTCTTTTTCCTGCATTGGTGAACCCATTTAGCTCGATGTAGCACATCAGCTGGTCCGGCCATGAGTTCCACACTTCAGGGCATGAGGGATTGAACTTGTCAAGGCTTCCATGAGTGGCAGCCATGGCTCAATCATGTTGCAGGAGTGGTGTCCATGATGTGGGGCGCTTTGTGGTGCTCAGGAGCGATGTGGCGTAGCATTGGTTGGAGCAATGCTCAGTGCTGCGATTCAGGCCCGCTCCATGGATCCCACCTTTGTCACCACTGTAAAGTTCTGGGTTCAGTACATCAGGACTTGGACCACAACATAGGTGAAGACATGTTTATTGGTACTTTACATCAGATATCAACTAACGGCTGGGTGGCCAACTATATGCGGTGAGGGGGAACGCCCCGATGTTCTATTGGTGTATTCAAATCTCCCGCCAAAGACCTTATTTGCTCCTTATTTGGGGTTTCAGGTGCCTAATTCCCATTGTTTTTGGGATTGAAGCTTGGCTGCCTCTGGCTGGTGCCAGCCCCTGGTCTCGGGACATAACACCCCCCCATGGTCCCGTCTAGTGTGGCCAATCTCTGTGTGTCCTCCTTGGCTCTTTCATTGTACAGCATTGCACTGGGGTTTCTTCATCATTACATCCCATACCTGACCCAGCCCACCACAGACAAGGTAGTTGGCAAGAATATACCACACCAGCATCTGCCCAGGAAATGTGGGGTCCCCTAAGAGAAAGCAAGGCTGGAGAGAGGAAAACATAATGACAAGATAATAAGAATAAGTATTTTGGGAGGCAGTGTCAAAATTGTTGGCGCCAAACTTGTACAAAGATTGGTGCCAAACTTTTTCTTAGCACCGGGGTGACCAGACCTGGCTAAGGCTACAATCCTAAGCATCCTTACCAAGAAGTGGGCTCGATTAAGATATTCTTGTTAGGAAATGTGTCCCATTAGGGTAAATGGGACTTTCTTAAGAGTAGTGAACACACTGCATGAGTTTTGTTCAATGGTCACTTTGGGTTGCCAGATTGCAGTTTCAGATCCAGTCAGTTCTGCACTGCTAAACATCCACAAGCTTAAAAACCATGGTTAAAAAATATTAAAAAGAAAAGCTACAAAGTTTTATGGATCTGAGAGGGTTCTTGAGAAATAAGAAGCAACCCCTTTTGGCATTATGGAAGAATGCAGTATCCTTTTTCTTGGAAGTTTTTCAAGAAGTGCTTAGATAACGAACGGTTGGGAAAGCTTTAGATGTGTGTGGTTTTCATCTCTGTTGGGGAACACTGTTGTTACTTCAGAGCTTATCAGCTGGTCTTCAGTTAGGAGAATAGTTGACAGGCTTTCCTATGAGATAGCTTGCCAACCAGTATTGATCTTGCAATACACTTTCTATAGGAAGGTGTTCCGGATGATCTAGGTGACACCAGCAGTTTGTGCAAACATCTGATGCCTGTACAGCACCCTGTGTACCCTATAATGTAATGTAAGCCAGTATCCTATGCAAATACATAGAGGAGATGTAGCAGACATGTATATATCTATATATAAGGTACTATGAGAGGATTCTGTGAAGGTAGACATTTTTTTAAAAAAATGCCCTACATTATAGTCATACCTCTCAGGCTACATTAGATTCATTGACAGTGTGTCCCCAATTAGAATTGCATCATTCCAAGCCTATTACGTTCAGTGGACTTAGAAGGGTATAACTTTGTTTAGGATTGCACTGAGTCTCTTTTAATTGTGACCAAGAGATATGACTGTACCTTCAAATTACTTCAGACAGCCACAGTGTTTCCTGACCATTCATCCTCAGTTCTTTTAATTTAGGGAGACTTTACAGTGTACAGATCTCAAGGTTTCAGTCTGAAAATGCTACTGTGGAGTCTGTGATTTTATAGTTGAGAGAGCTTCCTGCTGAAACCTGTCCTTTAATCTAGCCATTTGACTTGGAACCAAATTGTCCACATAATTCAAGATGCCCTAATAGATGCTTTCTTGACACTTTCAGAAAGATTTCAAGGAACAGGACTGGTGGGTGCCAGAAGGTAGCCTCGCCTAGTGTGCAAAAAAAAACCCTGGCATTGTCCCTGAAACCACCTACTGCTTCAATGAGGAAAGAAAAGCAAGACTAGCTGTATGTCTTAGGGAAGAGATGCTTTGAGGAAGAAGCAAATGAGTACCAAGAAACCTATCAGTGAGCACTATATTTCTATGGGTTCTACACTGGCAATCATTGGCCTACATTTCTTTCTTCTTTCCCACAGGATTTACTGGCATGTATACTACCACATCTCTCAGCCAGCTTAAAACTTTGCTGAGTGGAGGGTTAGGCTACATGTCAATGTATTTGGTCCTGTTCATAGGGAAAGAACCATGTAATAATGGGAGCAATCCTAAGCAGTATACTCAGAAGTAACTTCCATGTTATTCAGTGGGGCTTATTCCCAGGAAAGTGACCTTAGTTCTTACAACCAATGTCATATTGCTGGCAGCTCTGATTTGTGGGTCTTTTCTTCTCAGACAAATTCTTTGCAAATGTCCAAACTGGAGTTTTGCATCCATAGCCAAGAGCAAGTATCTCTTCCAACTATCCCTGCCAGTGGCAAATAGATATATAGATGGTGAGTCTTGTTTCTAAAGCATTTCTAAATAATAGCATTATGAAACAGATAAAGCCCTGCACACAGAATTGCAACCTAATAGACAAAAAAAGGACATACCATTCGAGATTCATCAGAAGCGGAAAAGTTATAAGGACTTGACACTCTTTCTCCAAACCAACCAAATTAGATACAAATGGGTAGACCCGGAAGGAGTGGTCTTTAAGATGAATGATAAGAGAGAGAAGATCGATTCTGTGTTTAAAGCCAAGGAATTTCTCAAACGTCACCTGGGGACTAAAGAAGACGGTGAAACTGGTTTGAGTGGCTCTGTTCCTTCCGAGACGGACGAGGACCTGGCGGCAGAAGAAGGCGCTGATGCCCGAAGACCAGCTTATCTACTTAGGGACAGGAAACTTAAGTAAAGGCAGAAGGACTCTGAAATTGGCCTTTATGAAGTGAGTTTGAGAGATGCTCTGGAATACTCTCATAACAATTTGTTGTTGTTGTTCAGTCGCACAGTCAAGTCCGACTCTTCGCGACCCCATGGACCAGACCACGCCAGGCCCTCCTGTCCTCCACCGTCCGCTGAAGTTTGCTCAATTTCATGTTCATTGCATCGATGACACTGTCTAACCATCTCATCCTTTGCCGTCCCCTTCTTCTTTGACCTTCAATCTTTCCCAGCATCAGGGTCTTCTCCAGTGAATGCTCCCTTCTCATTTGGTGGCCAAAGTATTTGAGCTTCAGCTTCAGGATCTGGCCTTCCAGGGAACAGTCAGGGTTGATTTCTTTTAGGATTGACTGATTTGATCTCCTTGCAGTCCAAGGGACTCTCAAGAGTCTTCTCCAGCACCATAGTTCAAAAGAATCTATTCTTCGGCGCTCAGCCTTCCTTATAGTCCAACTCTCGCAGCCATACATTACTACGGGGAATACCATTGCTTTGACCATGCGGACTTTTGTTGGCAAGGTGATGTCTCTGCTTTTTATCATGCTGTTTAGGTTTGCCATCGCTTTCCTCCCAAGGAGCAGGCGTCTTTTAATTTCATGGCTGCAGTCACCATCTGCAGTGATCTGGGATCCTAGGAACGTGAAGTCTGTCACTACTTCTACGACTTCCCCTTCTATTTGCCAAGGAGTGATGGGGCCAGATGCCATGATCTTAGTTTTTTTGATGTTGAGCTTCAAGCCCACTTTTGCGCTCTCCTCTTTGACCCTGAGCAAGAGGCTCTTTAGGTCCTCTTCACTTTCTGCCATCAGAGTGGTATCGTCTGCATATCTGAGGTTATTGATCTTTTCCCCAGCAATCTTAACTCCAGCTTGTGATTCATCCAGGCCAGCATTTCGCATGATGTACTCTGCATATAAATTAAATAAGCAAGGTGACAATATACATCCTTGTCGTACTCTTTTTCCTATGCTAAACCAATCAGTTGTTCCATATCCGGTTCTAACTGTTGCTTCTTGACCCTTATACAGGTTTCTCAGGAGACAGGTGAGGTGGTCTGGTACTCCCATCTCTTTAAGAACCTGCTATAATTTATTGTGATCCACACAATCAAAGGCTTTAGCATAGTCAATGAAGCAGAAGTAGATGTTTTTCTGGTACTCTCTTGCTTTCTCCATAATCCAGCGAATGTTGGCAATTTGATCTCTAGTTCCTCTACCTCTTCGAAACCCAGCTTGTACTTCTGGCAGTTCTCTATCCACGTACTGTTGGAGCCTAGCTTGTAGGATTTTGAGCATGACCTTGCTAGCGTGTGAAATGAGTGCAATTGTGCGATAGTTTGAACATTCCTTGACGTTGCCCTTCTTTGGGATTGGAATGTAAATTGACCTTTTCCAATCCTGTGGCCACTGTTGTGTTTTCCAAATTTGTTGGCAAATTGAGTGCAGCACTTTAACGGCATCTTCTTTTAAGACTTTGAATAACTCAGCTGGGATACCATCACCTCCACTAGCTTTGTTGTTAGTAATGCTTTCTAAGGCCCATTTAACTTCGCTTTCCAGGATGTCTGGCTCGAGGTCAGTGATTATACCATCGTGGTTGTCAAGGACGTCGAGGTCCTTCTTGTATAGTTCTTCTGTGTATTCTTGCCATCTTTTCCTAATCTCTTCTGCTTCTGTTAGGTCCCTACTGTTTTTGTCCTTTATCATGGCCATCTTTGCATGGAACGTTCCCTTGATTTCTCCAATTTTCTTGAAGAGATCTCTAGTCCTTCCCAATCTATTGTTTTCCTCTATTACTCTGCATTGTTAATTCAGGAAAGCCTCCTTATCTCTCCTTGCTGTTCTCTGGAAATCTGCATTCAGTTGGGCAAATCTTTCCTTTTCCCCATTGCCTTTAGCTTTCCTTCTTTCCTCTGCTATGTGTAAAGCCTCATCAGACAGCCACTTTGCTTTTTTGCATTTCTTTTTCTTTGGGATGGCAGTGAGTGCTGCCTCCTTTACAATGTCACGGACCTCTGTCCATAGTTCTTCAGGCACTCTGTCTATCAAATCTAGTCCCTTAAACCTATTCTTCACCTCTACTGTATATTCATCGGGGATGCGATCTAGGTCAAATCTGAATGGCCTTGTGGTTTTCCCAACTTTCTTCAATTTAAGTCTGAATTTTGCAATGAGTAGCTCATGATCTGAGCCACAGTCAGCTCCAGGTCTTGTTTTTACTGACTGAATAGAGCTTCTCCATCTTTGACTGCAAATTATATAGTCAATCTGATTTCGGTGTTGCCCATCTGATGATGTCCATGTGTAGAGACGCCTCTTAGGTTGTTGGAAAAGGGTGTTTGCTATGACCAGCGTGTTCTCTTGACAAAACTCTGTTAGCCTTTGCCCTGCTTCATTTTGTTCTCCAAGGCCAAACTTGTCTGTTATTCCGGTTACCTTTTGATTTCCTACTTTAGCATTCCAGTCCCCTATGATGATGAGGACATCATTTTTTGGTGTTAGTTCTACGAGCTGTTGTAGGTCTTCATAGAACTGGTCCACTTCAGCCTCTTCTGCAGCAGTGGTTGGGGCATATACTTGGATTACTGTGATATTGAATGGTTTGCCTTGGATTCGGACCGAGATCATTCTGTCATTTTTGAGATTGTATCCCAATACTGCCTTTCTCACTCTCTTGTTGACTATAAAGGCCACACCATTTTTACTACGGGATTCCTGGCCACAGTAGTAGATATAATGGTCTTCTGAGTTAAATTCGCCCATTCCTGTCCACTTTAGTTCACTGATTCCCAAGATGTCGATGTTCATTCTTGCCATCTCATTTTTGACCACGTCAAGCTTACCTTGATTCATAGATCTTACATTCCAGGTTCCTATGCAGTATTGTTCTTTGCAGCATCGAACTTTCCTTTCACCATCAGACATATCCACAACTGAGCGTCCTTTCGGCTTTGGCCCAGCCGCTTCACTCTTTCTGGGGTTACTCGTACTTGCCCTCTGCTCTTCCTCAGTAGCATATTGGACACCTTCCGATCTGAGGGGCTCATCTTCCGGCGTCATATCTTTTAGCCTTTTGTTACTGTCCATGGGGTTTTCTTGGCAAAGATACTGGAGTGGGTTGCCATTTCCTTCTCCAGGGGATCACGCTTGGTCTGAGTTCTCTGCTGTGGCCTGTCCGTCCTGGGTGGCCCTCCACGGCATAGCCCACAGCCTCATCGAACCACGCAAGCCCCCTTGCCACGACAAGGCAGTGATCCATGAGGGAGCTCATAACAATTAATCAGCTAATTTTGAAACAGGGAAAGTTAGACAGGAACTCACGGTATTCATGCATGCTAAATGTGTTGTACTAACATAGATACTAACAGGGTGGAATGATCTCCTACTCTTGGGTTTTTTAGTTTAGTGTGGGTTTGCTTTTCTTTCTCCCTTAGTGTTTAGTTCCACCTCCTTTTTTCTTTAGTTTGTAGTCTATATAAAATGCAAATAAATAAAAAATCCCCTTTGGGGGGTTTAAAAAAAAAATTGGGATAGAACCACAATAGGAATTTAAATAGAGTAGTAATAGCTAAACATGGGGAACAGCCCTTATACTAGCCTGACAGCTCCATGCATTAACTGAACAATCAGGGAGGGAGAGTGGGTGCAAATGTACTGCCCGTGCCCCCTACCTCCTTGCAATCTCCTGGTTATCTTCAGGGGTGACCATGTGGAGGCAGTGGTTCCCCATGATAAATCAATGTTTTGTTGTTGATTGTGGAGAGGGAGATTTCGCACAGCCACTTCCTGTTTGTGTTTGCCACTACAGTCGATCAGGAGATTGTGTAGAGGTAGGGGGCAGAGTGAGCTCATGCCCATTCTCCCTCCTGAAGCACACCCAGTGAGTGCATGGAGCTGCCACCTGTTCTCGGCTACTGAGTCAGACCAATGGTCTGTTAAGGTCAGTATTGCCCGCTTTGATTGGTACTAGGTCTCCAGGAACTCAGAAATCCTTTGTACACAATCATTTTAACTGGAAATGCCAGGGACTGAACCTGGGGCTTTCTTTCTTTATTAACTAATTTATTGCCTGCCTGTCTTGCTGAGACAGAAGATGCATTATAGACTACAAAACAATGCAATCAGACCCAACAAGATAATCAGGGAACAATGCAATAGGACTAGGATTACAGAATTAGAAAACAATACAAACAACTACCTGCCAGAGGTATTCTATAAACAACACAGACAGTAGAAATTGTAAAGGTAGAAGGCGATGCAGTATAACAAGACGATACCTACAATAATTGTTGAAGTTGACTACTGCTCTACCACTGATCAGTGGCTTCTCCCTTCATATGTGAAAGCTTTTAAATCCTATTTAAAATCTCTGGCCTCGGAGGACTTCTTTTTAGTAAATAATTTGGTATTTGCCCAGACCAGCATTATGGCATCTGCTACAAAAGGGTCAATTAAAAAAATAGTAACAAGTGGTTCTGTAGTCAAATGGTCTACAATGTAAGGAAACAGAATCTATGTCATTGTAAAACTATTAGTGAAATTTTCATGCACACTGGATATTACAAGGAAGATAAGTGGTTGTTGTTGTTTTCTTCAGCTATGTCATTGTAGCAATTTCTATGCCAAAACCAGAAATATTTGTGCCAAATTTATGGTGGATAAGAATAGCAACTGCTCAACAGCCAACTGGAGCTAGAAAGGAAATCCAGAGCTGAAATCCAGTCAGTAAATGGGACAGTTAATTGCTATGAGGCTTTTTTCCAGTGAGACCTTAGTTTCCATCACAAGAAGACTTCATTCCTCTCAAAGACTCAACATCTTGATTATTCTTGATAATGAATCACAAATGAAGTGTTCTTATATGGCACTGCGGATCTGCATTTTACCCTGATTTCTGTTTGTGCCAGTTTTCCATTGTGACAGAAAATAAAGATGATGTATGTTTCCTTCTGGAAATTTAGGAACAAGTTTTGCTTTGCATTGTAATTAAACCAGATAAAGCTATTAGGAGTTTTTTAGTCACTCTTCCTACTCCAGTCTAGGATTCAGGTGACTTTGAATTCCTTCTGGCATGAGATGCTCTCGGCCTCAGGATTTTCTGTGGGAATTACATTTCATCATAATACTGGAAAGTACTACTGATGTGAGCCTTTTCCTTCCTTGAGAATGAATAACTGGAGAAAGCCAAGCATGCTTTAAATCATGCTAAAAATTGTACAAGGCAATTCCATTTGCCTTGTGTCTTGAAATATGGCATTTCAGAATATCTGATTAAACCGAAACTCATCAGTAGATTTCACACAAAGTCTTGTGCTGGGGTCAATCCTCTGTTTCATCCGTTGCAAAATGTCAATTTCACACCATTTGTCCCGGGGCTGGCTTTTGGTCTGGAGCTTCCCCCATTTACTCCAGATCAGCGTGATCCTTGATTCCCAGGAGTTTCCTGTTGCCCCGCATCAAATCAAACCCGCCCACCTTCCCCCTCTATGTTAACTGCAGGATTTCTTGATCTCCACCCACGTTCCTTAACCCTTTCCCAACCCAACCTGCAGAAACATGTGCAACAATTCAAACCCACCCCCAGTTATTTTTCTGTGGTCCCTGTTCCGGTTTATTTTCTCCTGCACCATTGAATGAGGAAGACAACAGTTTCACAAATACAAGAAATTTATTTCAGATGTATCTTCACAAACAATTCACCTTGTTCTGCTAAGCTGCAGTTGGGAGCTGTACATTTACTTGAAGGAGCCTGAAGGCGAACTGTGTACTTTTGCCCTTTAAATCACTGTACTCAAATGCAAAGCAAACCACACAACAGAAGCATAGGAATGTTGCAGGAAGCCACGCCAAGGCTGTAATGGGAAAATGAAACCCCCAGAGCGGATCCGGGGCAGACGGCTACAGTGTGAAATTGACAAAAACGATCTGGGGCAGAAAACTCCAAGGAAAACCAGTGGTAAGTGCCGTGTGAGAAATCGGCCTTGATGCTACAGATATAGAAGTTCAAGTTTTTCAAAGAGTTGAAGGTATAATTGTTGGTCTTGAGTATATTTTATAATTAGTAAGCAGGTTTCATAGGAGGTTCATAGTGTTTAGAAAACCTGAAACTGAAAAACTGAAAAAATATTGACCAGATATAACAATGTACAAAAATGCCTGTCTCTCTATGGGTCATGAGTAACATATGAAGTTTCCTTATAGTGAATCAGTGGGTCTATTCAGATAGCATTGTCTGCATTCTCTGGCAACAGCTTTCATGCAGAGAAGTTCTTTCCCCAAAAAAACCTATTGCATGGGGAAAAAAATTAGCAGGCAAGACTAGGGATTGAACCTGAGATCTTCTACACTCAAAAGCATATACTCTACCACTGAGCCACAGTCTGATCCCTAAGCAAGTCATACCTTGCTAGCACATGAAATTTCCACACCAATCCAAACAACTTGTGCTTCTAGGTCAACATTGCTTTCTGTTATTGGTAGTGGCTTTCCAGGATCTCAGGCAAAGAAAGGCCTTTCCCAACACAGATGGCACAGAAAGCATGTGCTCTACCTAGGGTAGCCAACCTCCAAGTGGCACCTGGAGATCCCTGCTATTACAACTGATCTCCAGATAATTAAAATTAGTCCCCTGGAGAAAATGGCTGCTTTGGAGGGTGGACTCTATGGCATTAGATTTTGATGAGGTCCTTCCCCTCCCCAAACCCTGCCCTTCCCAGGCTCCACCCCCCAAATCTCTAGGTGTTCCCAATCCAGAGCTGGAAACCCTAGCTCTACTGCTGAGCCTTAACATTTTTGCCTGTAGAAATCCTAGGATTCCTTGGGTTTCCAACTGTCATTTTCCAAGAAGATGGACTGGGATGGATAATCAAACAAATGGAGCTGCTCATGTGTCTTCTCTCCCACCCCATCTCATTGTCTTATCCTGTCTCAGTGCTTCTCCTCCTACTGAGATACTATCTACCACATAGCACCCTCCCAAATTCCCAAATGCTATGGGGGGAAATCAATTTGGTAATCATTGATTTTAATGGCTCACCCTTCCACTTTGAATTTGCTTTCCCTAGAGAAAGACTCCCTTGCTAATATATTTTGCTGGACTCATTGTTTGGTTGGCAAGCCTTTGTGCTTTGCAAAACCTGTTTGATGTGAACACTAGTATGGAGCAGAAAGAATGACATGATATTGGATGGGTGCAACTTTCTGGAGCATAGAAGCGCAGCAGTCACTATGCAGATTTTTTTTTTGCAAACTGTAAATCATCTGTGAGCCAGGATTGTTCTACTAATTACAGCAAGAAGCTGTGCTCATTAGCTGTTCTCATCTGGCTCACTGCACGAGCTAAATAGTCCGTAAATGAGCCAGCAATTATTGTTGTATTACCACTACCAGCTACTGCTCATATCAAAATATCTCCACCAAATGTTGCGCCTGATGCTGTTCTCAGGTTAGGCATTTCATAAACATATTGAAGCAGTTAATTGGGCAATCATTTGAAGGAGAAAGGGGATTAAAATAGTATCAACAATTAAGTATTTGCTTGGATGCCAGAAAGGTGAGTTCTGCAAAAAGAGAACTTCAAAATCCAAACAACAAAAGGTCTCTATGCAAGTATTGCTTAATATACACACATGGCCTTTGGGACCATGACCATTTTCTCCCTTACAGCTGCTGTAACAGGAAGGCGCATTAAGCTAAGGTATTGGGATGCATTGTGATTCACTGGTAAAGCACAGACTTAGTTGCCAAAGATTCTTGGTTGAATCCCTGACATCTCCAGGACTGCAGATACCAATGGTTGGAAAGGTTCAGTTCAGTTCTTTGACTTGAGTCACTGCTGATCAGTGTGGACAGTGCTAGGCTAGATGGGCCAATGATGATCTTTGCATCAGGCTGAATCTTCAACAAAACAAAACAAAAAAAGAACAGAAGAGAGAGAGAAGGTTCAGTGCTTTGCAGAAAAGCTCCAGTCTAAGAGTCTTAAATTAAAACATTAGAAGTGTTGCCGACTTAATTGTGTTGTGTGGTACTCCATGCAAACTGGTTGCAGGATGCAACCATGGCTTTGAAAGAAAAATCGATGCCCCAACCAGAATACACAGATCCCTTGTAAGCAGACAGCAAAATAAAAGTGTGATAGTCCTTGTATTAAAGAAGTAGGAGATTCACTTTAGATGAAGTAGGAGGAAAAGAATAGCAGCCATGTTGGTTAATATTACCTAGGACAAGCAACCCCAAATGTAGAGTCCCTTCATAAGAATACTTGTCTTTGCTTGCAGAGTACCTCTCTTTGATGGCTAAATTCAGTATTTCCTACTATCGATCAAGTCTGTAGGCACATCACAGAAAAACCACAAAAACAAAATTGTGCAATTTTGTGACCTGTTTTGGGAGTTCCTCTATGTCATCCCTTTAAATCATGGTCTTAATCCATTCCAATATGTGTGAAATTCACCAGTGAATTCAAAGGTGTTATCAACTGTATCCTTCATAAATATTGTGCATGTTGTACTTAGATGCCGCAATACTCTAGCTGGGTTATGCTGATCCCAGAACTTTTTGTCAGACACCCAAAGCTCCAAGAAGTCATCAACAAATGCTCTAAGAAGTCATCAACAATGACAAAGCCTGCTAATTATTCATTCTTGCTTTCATTGCAAGTTCCAATGAAAGCAAAGTTCAGTGGGTGAAGGAAAAGGAATCCTTGAAGGTGTCATTCAGAAAATGCTTGAAAAGGTTACGGAAGTTTAAAAATGAACTAGTGTTGATGAGGAGACAGTTTAAGGCTGCTTGTTAGCATATGCTAAAAGTCTCAGTGTGTGCTCAGAGGTCACATCATTAATTAATATGCAGTCAGAGTGCCAAAAGAGATGAAACCAAGTCAGCTTCAAGTTTGCTTGACTGCAATGGCCGCTCAAATTCCTGTAAACTGAATGAAGCCTGTCAGAATAATGAAAGTGTTTAATGACACAACTTTCTCAAGTAAGTTTGATTTGTGCATGTGATAGAGAAACTCAGACATTTGGATCAAATGCAAAAGATCTCTCTTGCTCCTCTTCTGGGCATGGAATAGCACTGACATCTGTGAAACATCCTTGTGAAACATCAGGCATGTGAGGTGATCATTTTCACCCCCTCTCACCCTTTCTACCTTCTAGCAGCTATAGCACAAAGAATGGGAGAAATCTGTCCTCCCATTAAACTAAGGAGCCACAAAAACAGCTGCCACTGCCTGCAGCACACTTAAGACATTGTGCACAACCTCTGCAGTTCTTCAGTTTCCCTTGGGTTGGGTGGGCCTCTCTGGAAGAAGTCCTGTAAAGAAAGCACAGGACAAACTCATAGGCTTTAAATGCAAAGAGGAAATGGGGAATATATTCATTCATTCATTCAAATTTATACCTTCCCTTCCCACCAAAGGAGGCTCAGGGCACTTATGTGAGAATAAAACACATAAATAACAGTTATACAATCATAAAACCTTCTAAAACCATACAAAATTATAATATTATAATATAAAGTGTTAGCAGGATCTATGGTCAATATTGCTTAAAATGATGATCTGTTAAAATGATATGTTAATATGATGATCATATTAACATATTAACCTTGCTCCTCTTTTTCCACTCACTGCTTTCATCAGACATACACAATGATCACATGATTTTGCAGCACAAGCCATCACAACAAGTTGGATAGGGTGTGTCTGGCCCTTTGCAAGTCACTCCATGGTTCCTGAATGAATGTCTGGCAGGGCTTGTGCTCCTGTTCAGTTACCCACTCACTGAAAGAACCTGAACTGACTTTCCTGCACCAAATGGACTTCAAGCAATTTTAAAGTAGATTTTCTCTCTACAGGCTTCTAGCACCCTGATCTGGATGGCTCAGTCTCATCAGAGGCTAAGCAGGGTTGGCTGTGGTTAGCACTTGAAGAAGAAGAGATTGGATTTATATCCTGCCCTTCACTTGGAGTCTTAGAGCAGTTTACAAACTCCTTTCCCTTCCCCTCCCCACAACAGACCCTGTGAGGTAGGTGGGGCTGAGAGAGCTCTTTCAAGAACTGTCCTTGAGAGAACAGCTGTGCCAGAACTATGGCTTGCCCAAGGTCATCCAGCAGCTGCAAGTGGAGGAGTGTGGAATCAAACCCAGTTCTCCCAGATTAGATTCTGCACACTTAACTACTACACCAATCTTGGATAGGAGACCACCAAGAAAGTCCAGGGTTGCTACTCAGGGCAGGCAATGGCAAACCACATCTGATAATCTCTTGCCTAGAAAACCCTACAGGGTTGCCATAAGTCAGCTGCAACTTGATGGCACTTTCCACCACCACCAGGCTTCCTGCAATTCCATTTGGTGCACTGCTGGCTTTGGACTGGAGTTTTGCTCACTACTGAGTCATAAAACTACCTCCCAGCCAAACCTACTTCACAGGAGCCTTGGAGTTATAAAATGAGACAATCCCAGATATATTATAAAGAGTGGAATATAGACATGATAAATAAAATATGCACATATTATTTCTGTTGGATACCTAAAACAACAGGTGTAGATGGAGAATCCAGATGCAAAGAAGAGTCAGGGCCGAATGGTGAGCTCTCATATGTGTTCACAGCAAGAACCTCCACTGCTCATTGGTTTAAAATCCATGTGACTTTCCCCATGCCTACTGAGCTGCCAACCTTTGCTAAGATACATAAACAATAACCTTACTACTTTCATTACATCTTTTTTGCTTACAACTTCAAGCAGGGAGACAGTGCTGTGTCCTGACTGCCAACACACAGCAAGCACACAGAGTTGGTTTCACAACATCAGGGTGGGTCAAAATATAGTTCTGACATTCAGGCACAGGTTAGGCAACACTCACAGCTTCAAGTCTGAAGGTGAATCTAAGAACAAGGTTTCTGTGATATAGGTAGAGGTCAGAGACAAAGAAATCTATCCAGAATGCAAGATCAGTAACTAACAAAATTGCTTCCACACAGCTACACCCTTCTCTGTTCTTTTTAAGCCTTATCACTAAACACCTGTATTGTATCATGTACCTGCCAGCTGCCTCAGTCCTCCTGCTCCTGCAAGCACTCATCCTCATTGTTGTTGTTTTTTATAAAGACTCTCCTAAAAAGGAGAGAATTTTATTGCTTTTTTATATAGAAAAAGGGTATGGTATATAGATGGGTAAAGAAAAGAAGTGAGTGAATTCTCTGTTAAAATGTTAGTTTTTTTGTTAGTACAAATAAAGCTTTTGGCTTCTACCGTGGTTGAAGGATCTTCTTTTCATCTTACCGAAAGTCCAAAATACACCTGTTAGATAGATTAGTAAAGTCCTTTGGGGGTAATTGTTAATCAGCTCCATTCTGTCATCTCACGAACAACTGTTATATCTTGGGGTGTCTTCTTTTTAAGTCTCTCAGATTGTACGATGGGCCCTCCTTTACTTTTTTGTCTTCCGTTCTTGCACCTCCCTCTTCTGGGCCGCTGTCTTCCTCGCTGCTTAACACTATCCAATTAGCGAGTTCTGCATCTTCCTCTGAACTGGCGTGTCTCTTCAGAAATTCTTGAGCTTTGAAAACGGAATCAATCTTCTCTCTTTTGTCATTAAACTTAAACACCAGTCCCTCGGGAAACCACCATTTGTAGCTAATTTGATGTCTTTGTCGAAACAAGGTCAATCCTTTATATGCTTTCCTTTTCATACAAATTTCATATGGAACATCTTTTAAGATTCTGATGGTCTGCTCACCAATCTTCAAGGGCATTGCTGATGTCGCTCGTAGAATTTGATCTCTAGTACGCTGCTTGGTAAACTTGACAACCACTTCTGCTGGCAAATTGTTTTTCTTTGTAAAGCTGGAGTAGGCTCTATAGGCCACATCCATCTACTCATTTAATTTTTGCGCTTCTCTGCCAGTTAGTGGTGCCAAGGCATTCGCCAAAATGCTTCTGAGATCTTCTTTCTCTTCTGCCTTTATGCCCTGAAAACGGAGAGTTAAGTTTGATTTTTCCATCTGAAGCATTAAAATTCTTTTTTCTTGCATGTCTTGATGTTTCTCTAATTTGTTGACCTTTTTCTTGATTTTCTTGGTGTCTTCCATCGAGATCAAACATTTCTGTGCAATCTCCTCCATTTTCTTAGCTGTGTCTGTTAATTGCTTCTGTTGACTACTGAGCACACTTTCCATGTTACAAAGGGTTTCGCTGATTTTCTGCATTTGATCCAGCAGAGGGCGCAGTGACTCACTTTTCTGCTGATTGACAGCTGGCTCCAGGGGGAGGCTGCCAGAACCATAAGTCCCTCCCATCTTCTTTACCGGCTTGTCTGGGACCTTCTTCTGCCCCGACATTTTTATTGTTTATTTTTACAAAGTTCGTGCCGCGACACTCAGGAGACAGGCTAATTTCTTTAGCTTCAATAGAACCCCCAAAGGTATCTTTTCCAATCTGCTTTTTTGCTTCACCCCCCTCCTCTCTTTCTTTACCAGTCCCAATTTCTAGGGGGGTGGGGATTCCTCCCTCCTCCCATGCGCTTATACGATTATAGGGGGGAGCGCATTTATGCCACTTCCAATCAGATCTCCAACTCACAATTTGCTGCCAATTCTTCCTTTGTTAATTCATCATCCGCTGCTTCACTCCGGGAAGTCGGTGGCGTTGCTGCGTCCCATACGGGCACAACACAGTGGAGCCGTTGGGGCAGAGGGAAAGCCTCAATTTCCCGACCGTCAGGCCGGCAAAGAGGCTGTTCCCCAAAGTGCCCCCTGGTTCGGAGCCTTTGACTAAGGCTCACTAGGGTTCTTCGCTTGTGCAAAGACCCCCCCCCCGACTGTGCGTGGGCTGATCGCCTCCAGGAGAGTCCCGAGAGGCGACCGCCATTCACTCCGCCGAAACCAAAAGTCCACACTCATCCTCATTGTTGAAGCAGGGCTGGAGCTGTGCTGCTAGATGGGTACTGTGCTTTCTGGCTTGAAGCTCTCTCCTATTCTTCCAATGGCATTCCCAAGGCTCTGGTGATGAGGGGGGAGAAAGAGAAAAGCAGGTCTCATCCCTGGCATCACACAGGAAGTGATCTCTTCACACCAGTGACATCCAGGCAATGCTCTGGTATTTGGGGGGGGAACTCTATGGTAAAACCAGCTTCTACCATAGAGTTGCCCAAATACCAGAGAATCACATGGATGTCACTAGTGCGATGATGTCACTTCCTGTGCAACAGCAGCTGGAGGCCTGGACCTTTCTCTTTCTCCAGATAAGTCCCCCCCCACTGGCTAGCTGATTGGCAGCTGAGGGGCAGGGCCTATCAGCAGGGGACCCCTGCCTCCACTGGGGGGGTGTCTGGAAACCCTATGCCTGAATAATCTAATTCAATGTGAAATGAGTTGTCTGGTCTTTCTGGGAGCACTTCCCAACACACCTCAACAATTCTTGGTGGTGGTGGTTGGGAGGCAGCCAAGCTAGGCAGGTGTAATTCCCTATCTATGCTTGCAGAGTTGAACCTGCTTTAGTAGAATATATAAAGATGTCTGGGGTTTATTTATAGACCCTTTCTGAAATTTAGCCACCACATAGGCTGAGAACTCTGTTTACTAGTAAATTTAAAATATTAAAAATGTCCAGTATTGTGTAAAGACTGGCAGGATATGAAAGTGCCTGCTTATCTACATTTGAATTGGAGTAGGGAGTCTTCCAGAGGCATACATGAGCATAAATCAGAATAGAATACAGCCACTCATCCAATAAAATGGACAGATATAAGAGTCAGGCTGGCAGAGCCATTTGTGAGCACAAAAATGGAAATTACCAGTCCACACATATAGGTAGAGGGCAGTGTTCCTTCTAAGCTGAGTTAGTGTGAGCTAGCTCACAGATTTTTAGCCTCTGGCTCACACATTTTTGTCTTAGCTCAGGAAGGATGGCTCCAGAGCAGACTAATTTATACAGTAGCCAAATCTCTCGCTCACAACTTTAATGCCAGTAGCTCACAAAGTAGAATTTTTGCTCACAAAACTCCACAGCTTAGAGAGAGCATTGGTAGAGGGTGAGCAGTAAATTATCATATGTCATAATGAAGATGTTTAACAAATTCAAGGATCAAACAGGAATAATAAGCTTAGTTTATATAGTTACAATTTGTTCGGGTTCAGTTCTGAGGGAACTGAGGGTGTCCAAATAGCACCATGTAGTTACCCAGCTGCTGATTGCACAGGCACAAGAATGAGTAGTAACATCAGTGGATCTACCTTAGTTATTTGACCATTCAGACAATGCACACCAATATAGTGCTCATCCAGATATTTCTCTGCACTGTCCACCAGTGAGGGTGTGGAGTCACTCAGCCTAGGTTGCTACTCAAGTGCAGCAGATTCAATGACTTCTTCCAGCTGTACTCCTGGCAAACCACTGTTGATGTGGCAATACTAAATAGGAGATGTACTTTGATACAGGACAGGAAAGGTTAGTGGTGGTGGAAGAGGAGGAAGAGGAGGAAGTGTTGGAGATGGAAAATTTGCCCTGATGAAACCATTTGCGGTAGTTAATGAAATCCTACTCTAGCCCAAAAAATTAATGAAGTGCTTAACCTTTGCTTCCCAGTGTTTCAGGCTGGCTTGTGTGACTGTTTTTAGTGTTGTTAAACCTCTGCTGTATAGACTGGTAAATTCCATTTCATTGTTTTTGTGTGCACACCAAAGCTCATACCTTGAATAAAATTTTGTTGGTCTTAAAGGTGTCTCAAACTTTGTTTTTAGTGCTGTTATATAAACACACACATTGGATGATCCAGTGTCTGTTCTTGTATCGCTTAGTTTGGTACAGGAGAAAAATCTAAGCGGTTAATCTACCTTTGGTTAAAAAAAAAGAGGCAATGTTTTCCCTTAATTTAATTCTGTTAACCAGTATTTATACGGCAGTTCTACAACACAGGCAATAATAGTACATATTGTGCCATGTATTAATTCCACCCCCCTTCCAAATAGTTCATATCTACCTAGCCCGATCATTGTGTTTACAACTTCACATATACCCATGTACGGCACATTCCCTTATGAGAATCACTCTGAGGTATGTGGTATAAAAATGCTGATAGTGCAATATTTTGTGTATGCTGTGCAAATTTATGGGTGACAATTCCATCAGGGATTGCAAGCAAGGAATGTGATAAAAATTCTTATTCCCTGTATCTAGTAAAGTGGGGGGGGGGAGTCCCAGAATGTGACAAATAGGAGAAGCGGCAATTGTTAATTATCATGACACACAGCCCATCTATAATTAATCCTTTTTTTCTTTTAACAGGATTCTGCAACTGTAGCAGAAAAAAAAACAGGTCAGATTACGCTTTAATTAAGGCTGTGCTGTGTTATTGCTTCAACAGCAACAAGAACTGTTTTTGTCTATAGGTGTGTGTGAATCACTACAAATATTTTCTTAACATCTTTATAGAGTGCTGGTTAAGCATCTTTGTTAGCGTTATGTCTGTACTGGAGGTTGTCTGATTGAAATTCAAAGTAGGTTCCCCCCATCCCCTACTTCCTTTCTTTTTACAGCTATCCTAAGATCTACTAAACCAATATTGGGACTTTACTTCCAAGACTGTGTTTTAACTGAAAATGTAAATAAATAAATGAATAGTACACCCAGATCTGTGCAATGAGGAGAAATGGTCTTCAGGTTACAGTACTATTTGAAGTAAGAACAGTTTTAATTACTTGCTAGATTTTATAATAATGAAAAATAAAGTTGAATGTAGAATGAAAAACAAGTTGAATAACTCTTAGCATGCTCCATATATGTGCAACTCTAACTGAACCTCACAATTTCTGATGGCACATCCCTTAGTATAGTCTGTTCTAATATATGAAAGCAATCTGTGCTTAGTAACAGGTGACCTACATGTGGCCCACTCCCCCATTAAACAGAGGCCCTGGTCGTACGGGCTAGAAAATGCGGGGGGAGGTGTGGCTGTTCATCCTGGAGCAAAATAAGGTGCGGTAGCCTGATCACACAGTCCGCCAAGTTGCCACACTCCAGCTCTGAGCGTTGATCACACTGCAATGCTGCAGCATGGCGAAAAAGCAGTGCAGCACGAGCACACAAGCCGCGCTGATGTAATGTGCGCATGCGCCGTTGTGGGGGGGGGTCACTCTTGGTGTCTTGCGTGTGCACATGCACCATTTGGCGTTGGTGCGCATTCCATGGAAATTTACAACATCCGGTTTGCCCTGGGACATGGGCGAGCATCAGATGCCGCGGGATATTGGTGCTCCCGCGATCAGACACCGGCCTTTGCCCCAGGGTTTCCAGAAACTAGTGCTCCTTTCCTGGTAGTTTTTTATTCCACAGTTTCAGAGGGAAGCTGCGCGTTGGCCACGGGAGTGCTATGGCTCCCAGATGTGCCTGTGTGATCCCGCCTGGAAACCGCCACAGGGCTGCCGTGTCTTCGGTAGGGCAAATGCTCCGTGTGACTGGGACCAGAGATTATCAACTTGCAGTTAGGCCTCAACTCCACACAAGTTACGGTTACTGGTGCAGCTGATAGCAGTGAAAATCCATTCTGCAGCAGCAAGCATGCAGAACAAGACCACCTTCTCTTAGAAGGATTGACTACATTGTTTTTCTTCTTCACCACTATTTGGCATTATTCCAGAAAGATGATCCACATGCAGTAGGCTCCTGTCAAAACCACAAGTCTTATGGTATAGCTTTTCCACTCCAGAATCCACCATTGTAATATTAGCCAGTGATGTATAATAGTCAGAGCATCAGACATTAGTCTGGATGACCTTGAGCCAATCACTCTTCACTGGCCTAACCTACCTTATAGGGTTGTTGTATGAATAACATGGGGAAGAGAGAACCATGTATACCACACTGAGCTCCATGGAGCACAGGATGGCTGGAAATGAAATCTTAGCATCAGTTTCAATGTTGCATTATTACTAAGATAGCAGATACCAAAATCACTCATATGTCTGCATACCTATCAATAATATAATATAAAAACCTTGAACACAGATCTTGCTGTGTGCTACAAAATTTCATTTCTGTGTTATCTGATTGGCCATTTACACCATCTCCATAGTTGCAACAGGTACAAAAAGGGCTATTATGACCTATGAATTTGCAGCAATCATATTATTTTGTGCTCTAGCAATAGGGATTTCCCTTCCAATGGAAGTACAAAGCAGCACTGTTTTTTGAGCTGCTGTAGGGCTTGGGCAGGACAGTCCTAAATCCAACATGGCAGGCATATCACTAATGCTGGTGTAACATCAGCGTAGCTAGTCAGTATCGGAAGGAAGGAAGGAAGGAAGGAAGGAAAGAAGAAGGAAGGAAGGAAGGAAGGAAGGAAGGAAGGAAGGAAGGAAGGAAGGAAGGAAGGAAGGAAGGAAGGAAGGAAGGAAGGAAGGAAGGAAGGAAGGGAACGAATGAACCAGAGAGCATGACAACTGCACTGGAATCCATTGTGCTACTGCTCACACTCACCAGTCATAGAGCTGAATGCCAAGGACGTCCCCACAGCAGCCATATGTTGAAAGCAGCCAAACAATGCATCACACATCCCTGACGCTACTCTGCTTCCACCCACAAAAAGGGAAGGAAATACAGCACCCACTTCTATATGGAGGCCTGTGGTGAGCTTGCTAGTCAAATAGCTGCCTCTTAAGCAGCTTGCACTGGGCTACAATAAGGGAGTTAACAACCTCACAGCAGCGAGGTATACACTTGCCACTGCAGTTGATGGTCACGTTGGCACAGCAGGATGAGAGAGGTCTATTGTTTCTTCTATTCCTGCTGGAGGGCTATGTCAGCAGCCCCAAAATTACAAGGAAAGTGAGTGGCAACAAACAGCATGTTTGTTCAAGCCCTCTGCTGTGCATATGGTCTGAACAACAGATTTGACAGAGTAATGTTACCTAACAGTGTCTATACCTTATCTCACCTCTCCATCTAGAGGCCGCTCACAAGTTGGGATTTACCTGTTGGGTAGGGTTGCCAATCTCCAAGTGCGGCCTGGAAATCTCCCAGAATAACTGGTCTTCATACTAGACAGATCAGTTCCACTGGAGAAAATGGCTGCTTTGAAGGGTGGCCTGTATGAACTTCCTCCCCTCCCCAAACTCCAGAAGTTTTGTCCAGATGATGACCTTGAGCCAATCAACTTCTCAATTTCTCAACTCAGATTTGGCAACCCTATTGTTGGAGGTCTCACAGAGCAAACCTAAGCAGAGTTACTTCCATTAAGATGAAAGTCCTAATTCTCCTTAGGACTTCATTGCAATATTGTAGTCATTGAACAAATTCTTGTGCAACCCTTGTGTAGAGGTGCGCTGGTACTCTGTCTGCAGTTTCTTCTTAGGCTCCTCCATGGGGCTGTGATCCTGTGAGACAAAAGATGTCATTAATAGTTGGCTAACAGTAGCCATGAGTACAGTGTCCAGTTGTTACCCAGAAATGTGATGATACTCCCTGTTTCCTCCAGTGGAAGTGGGGTTATATCAGCATAACATTGTACCAACACATCAGATATGTTACCAATGATATAGCAATGGTTGTTCTCATCCATTCCTAGGTAGAAAGCACAAAAACCGCTGGCTAAAGATAAACAAAATATATAGAAATAATATTTAATGGCAAGTTCAGTAATTCAGAAATATAACTATATAAGGCCAAGATGTTCTTGCAAGAAAAAACAAATATACAGAAGGATAGAAGAATAAAGTCCCAAAAATTCCAGTGTGTCTCACTCCAGTTGTATTGTAATATCATAGTCCAACTTGACATACATTCATCATGGAGTGGACTCATAGTTCCTGGATAAGCCAAACATTCTAGAATTCCATAAGCCATAGAGACACATAGTCCGGATGCAAGCTGCCGCGTTTCAAGTAATTCTTTTTCAAAACCAATAGGCTATAGTGGGGCCCAGTCTCAGTAGAGGCACATACAAAAGCCAGGATATTCAATCAGAAAGTAGGACACACATGAGTAGATTTATCTGTGAATAAAACTTCATATTTTCCAGCACAAATTGGAAGATAGAGTACACATGTACTTACAATTTACTCCAATTAGGCTTTTAAAATGTTATGCTCCTGTGTTTGCTTGTAAGTAAATTTTACCAATTCTTGTAAGATGATTTGTCTCCCACTGTCACTGGTCTGCCCCTTTTTATACGTAACTGTTGTAACTGCATAAAGAACCATAGACCACATGAGACAAAATGAGGAAAAAATAAAAACGAACACCAAGAGGAATGTTCTGGTGCACACACAGAGTTATGTTTTGTCCAGAAAAGAAGCAGAAACCAGAATCAGGAACTTCAGTATCCATTATGGACAATGCAGAGCATGGTTTAGGTTTAGTGAGGAGCAGGGCTGTTTTTGTAGCAGGAACTCATTTGCATATTAGATGACACACCCCTAATATAGCCAATCCTCCAAGAGCTTACAGAGGTCTTCTTACAGAGCCCTGGTGAGGAGGATCAATTTTTAATTATAAGTAATATTTAGAACAGCGTGGTTTCAGTATCTGTCACAAATAAGACAGACAGAACTGCACAGTTATTTCAAAATGTTCCGCAACTTGAACCAAATCATTCCAGAATGTTTCCATATTCCCATCTCAGTGTTTCTGGAAAGAGCATGAGACTATTTTTCATTTCAAATGGGAAGAGAAGATGCTGATCTCCTCCTCCTCCTCCACAAAAGAGAAAAATAAGATAATCTTAAAGTTGGGGTTTTTTTAAAGCAGCAGTAACAATTGGAGACATTACAACCACCTCCATATTGTTGCCACTTTGAATACAAGATGACAAGCTGAGAAAATAGAAGTAGCTTTCTCAATTAGCTTTGGTGGCTGCAGGAAACATTGTTTGCCCTAGGAAAAAAACAACAACAAGATTGCCAGATCCTTTAAATGTGCATAACAAACCACCTCAGAATACATGAAACAGAAAAGCCTCCACAATTGCTATCCTTGATTACTTGTGATAGAAAAGAACCATTCCAAAATGAAATGGGGAAATGTCCCCAAAGGGTCCCCTTGGTGTACGGTTCATGTGGCTGTGAAAAGGGTTCACACATTTCTAAAAACTTGGGTCTATGTAGAGTTCAGTGTGGCTAAAGCCATTGGTGTCAATAGGGCCAGGCATTCCCAATACTATTGGAAGGGCCATAACTCCATAGCAGAGTATAATTGCATTGTTCCTAAAATCTTAGTTTAAGCAGTGTCTTCAGACCTTAGAGACATATTTGGTCAGGCATTGAAATTATGTAGATTTCTCTCACCATAATATGTGTCATTTGTAGACACCGCTGGCATCCAGACTTTCCATTTTGACTTCTATTGTTTTATGCTGGTTCTTTGGCTGAGATGTTGTTTTTAGCTTTTATTTGTTGCTTTTAGCTGGCATTTAGGATAATTGATGTTTCATTTTTTATCATGATTATAGAGTTCCAGTTATGTTATGATCTTGTCCCTGTATTTATTATCCTGGTAGTCAGCTACCTCAAGTAATCTGTTTTGCAGAGAGATAGCATATAGATATTATCAATCAGTTATTGATAAGCCATTTAAATGTCATGCACCATTTGTACACAGAACTGCATGATTTTTGCAGTAAGAAATCAACACAAGGAAACAGAAAATAGTGTGAAAATAAAGTTCCTTGCACCAGGGAAGAGTGCCACCGCTAGCGTAATGTATCCACAGGGAGCAAGTCTTTTTTCCCACCGGAGAAGCTACTCCTGCAATTAGTCTACTAGAGGGCACAGAATGGGCAACTTCCAGGCAGTGCCTGGACCTGAATTTGAGGCCTGGTGATGTCTGATCCATATGTGTATTTTGCCATTTATTATCAAAGAAAGAAGAGGGACTCTGCTACATCAGTTTCTGTTGGCCTAGTGAATATACATCCTAGCTGGCTTTTGGCATTTATTTAGTTAGTTATTTGCACTACAGTCCTAAGAACAATTTTCCTGGAAATAAGCACCAATTGAAGCAAATGGGACTGACCTGAGTAAACCTGCTTAAGATTGCTCCCCTGGAATATTTATTTATATTTATTTTATTTTATTAAATACTTATTTCCTCAACTTATTTTATCCCCCCTTTCCCCTAAAAGACCTGAGCTGATCCACGAAAGAAAATAAAAAAGACAACCAACATTAATAGCAATCATCAAAACTTCCAGCATTAAAGTAAATAAGAAGGCAATAACATAAATACTAACCATCTCAAGCAGAGATGTCGAAACTCCTGCAGGTTCGGTTTGTGTCTGGATCACCAGCCACCATTATGCCACTGATTTATCCATAATTGGACAGACTATTTGCCACCTCATTTGTGGCTGTTCACTGAGTGGCTACATGCCTAGCATAGCAGCATGCAGACATGATCCCATTTCATGCCCGTGCATTAGTCTCAAACAGCCTAATGGCACTGTCACCCACACCACACAAGTATGCTTCTTTGCTCAGCAACCAAATCACAGGCTTAAATCTATCACAGATTATAATGTACAGACAAATGAATCTAGTGTTAAAGGGCAGCCTACTGTTCACTGTTCCTGTTATGTATTAAGTCTGGACCATTCCAGGACTATCTACCAGAGACTGGCTGAACTTGGGGCTCTAGAACAATAGCCCACCAGGACTCTGGAAGTGACCAATAAGAAACTAATGATATGTAAATAGCCTATCATTGAGAGTTGTGTGTGTTTGGGTGTGGATTTTGCATGCTTTTTAAACAGGGTTGTTGCCCTGGTGTTTTAGTCTTGTTCCTGAAATCACTTAATAAGGTAGAGCTGTTCACTGCTATGCGTCTTGACCCCGGTATTTAATACTGGCGATGAAGGTGGGCTCCTGTTGAGTGAGCAAGCCCAGAGCTCATCCGCACCGCTCCACACACCAAGCTCCAGTGCCATGCGCATCACACCGCAACTGGGACCATGGCTGCCGCTCCAGGACACTTCAAAGCATTTGACCCTACTGCAGTGGACTGGGACTCCTACATTTCTCACTTTGAGTTCTTCCTAGAGTCCTCTGAGATCACCAAGGCCAAGAAGAAGTGCACCACTTTATTCCGGGCTTGCGGCTGCTCAACATTCAAGATCGCCCGCTCGCTGCTGGCTCCAACAGAGCTACGAGCCACTCCATACCAGATGATTATAGACTGGCTGCAGGAGCACTTAGCACCAATGCCCTCTGTCATTGCCACCTGCCACGCATTCTACATGAGGAACCAGGTAACAGGTGAGTCGATCATGGCCTACATTACGTCCCTCCAGTGTGCTGCCTGACACTGCAACTTCCATGACCTCAAGGAAGCACTCAGTGACCAGCTTGTGTGCAGACTTCAAGATGAGGATCCAAAGGCAGCTCATTGCCAAGCAGGACCCCACATTCAAGGTCACACTTGAAGAAGCCCTCTCTGCTGAAGCTACTGACCAATTCACTGCAGAGGTCCACCAGGCTCTGAGCCCACCAGCTTCACGGAGGCCCAACACTGCAGCCCACCATGTGGACACCTCCAATGAGGATGAGGAGGTCCTAAAAATACATTGCCCAGCCCACCAAGGCATTAGCACTCCCACCACAGCTCTCGCCGGCGAATCCACCACCTCGACACTATGCACCAGCTGCGGGGAGCCCCATGAGTGGAAATACTGCCATTTCCAAGATGCCTCATGTTGGAGCTGTGGAGAGGTTGGCCATATCGCCCATGCCTGCTATTACAAGGGAACCTAGAGTCAACAGTCTGCCCATCGGGAGTCTGTGCATGCCATGGAACTGCACACCACCCCCAGCCAGGCTCACCAGGTACTGCAGTTGCTCCAGGATGCCCCCGGTAAAATTAAAGTGACTCTTCTAATCAAGGGAGTTACTTACATGATGGAGCTAGAGACAAGGTCCTCCATCTCCATTATCTCAGAGGACACCCTCCATAGGCTCTGCCCTAAAGGGGGCCCTCGGCTCAGCCCAGCTGGTTTCACCCTACAGGACTTCCAACAGAATGAAGTGTTCATGAAAGGGGTGTGGAAGTTTTGGGTGCAGTACTGGAATTTTGAAGGACTCTTGGAGTTGGTGGTAGTAGGAGGCCATCGCATGAGTTTACTAGGATTAGCATGGTTTGAGCCCTTGGGTCATGGGGGTACACCAAGTTGCTCAAGATGACTTTTAGCGGATGTGCGATGAGTTCCTGGCCATCTTTGATGGGATGCTTGGTCACTACACCAGACCCCCTGTCTCCCTCCAGCTCAACTCAGAGGTGCAGCCCCTTCCAGCTGAAGGCCCAGCACGTCCCATTTGCATTGAAGCCTAAAATTGATCAGGAGCTGGATCGTTTGGTGGACCAAGGGGTTTTGGAACCAGTATCACATGCCATTTGGGAGACCCCAATTATCACATCCGTTAAGCCCAATGGGGACGTCCACATCTGCGCAGACTAGAAAAGTACCATTAATAAGGCACTGCAGGACCACGCCTACCTGGTCCTGGTAGTCAGCCACATCTTGGCCTCCTTGGTGGGTGCCAAGATTTTTGGGAAGTTGGACTTGGCCCAGGCCTACCAGCAACTCCCAGTGGATGATGCAACAGCAGAGGCCCAGACCATAGTCACGCACAGAGGTGCATTCAGGGTGCAGCAACTACAATTTGGTGTCAGCATGGTCCCAGGGATTTTCCAAAATCTCATGGACTCTCTCCTTAATGGAATCCCTGGGGTCCAGCCCTTCTTCTATGATGTTCTGATCACCACCCCCATAGAGGAGGAATTTGTCTGCCAGTTGTGCGCCATCCTGCAGTAGTTCCAGTTGAAGATGAAGCAGGAGAAGTGCCTCCTGGGTGTTCCATGGGTCAAGTTCCTGGGGTTCTCCATGGATGCCAACGGCATCCATCTGGCCCCAGACAAGGTTCGTGCCATCGTCAATGCCCCCATGCCCACTTCCAAGCAGAAGCTACAGGCTTTCTTGGGGCTACTGAACTTTTATCATTCCTTCTTGCCCCATAAAGCTGTGCTGGTGAAGCTACTTCACTGCCTCCTCGACAAGAAGGTCCCATAGATCTGGGGCCAACAACAAGTTGCTGTGTCCTGGACCACGAAGGAGCTACTCACCTCCAACACAGTCCTGGCCCATTTCGATTAAAAGCTGCCCGTCATGCTTGCTTGCGACACTTTTCTGTATGAGGTTGGCGCCGTTCTTGGCCACCAGCTGCTGGATGGCAAGAAACTCCCTGTAGCATATTACTCCCACACCTTTTCCTTGGCCAAGTGCAACTATACGCAAATCAATACAGAGGCACTGGCCATCATTGCAGGGGTCAAATGGAATGATTACCTCTATGGGCAGCCGTTCACCATTGCAACAGACCACAAGCCTCTGCTGGGACTTCTTGCCCCGGATTGCCAACCCCCCCAGATGCTCTCACCTTGGGTACTTCATTGGTCCATTTTCCTCATGGGGTACCAGTACTCTCTCCACCACCATCCTGGGAAGGCAATGGGACATATCGACGCCCTCAGCAGCTTGCTGCTCTGCTTCATCAATCCAGACCCAGCTCCTGTGCACTAGATCCTGCTTGTGGAGGAGCTTCCCGACTGCCCTCTTCATGCCGCTGACATTTCCCACCACACTCTGAAGGACAGGATCCTCTCCCACATTCAGGACTGGGTCGGGAGGGGCTCGCCCACCAGCTGGATGGGCCCAAACTTTACAGCCTTCTCATCCCACTGGGACAAGCTCTCAGCTCACAAAGGGTGCTTACTGCAGAGCAGTCAGGTAATGGTTCCTGCTCCCCTGCACCAGCAAGTCTTGTTGGACCTGCATGGAATGCATCCCGGAATTGTACAGATGAAAGCACTCACCTGGAGATGGCCGGGAATGGACAGTGAAATAGATGCCTGGGTCCAGCATTGCCAGGCCTGCCAAGAGACCCAGCTGGAACCGCCCCACGCTCCCATGCAACATTGGGAGTCCACCCACAATCTTTGGTCATAGGTGCATTTGGACTTTGCCAGCCCCTTCCAAGGACAAATATTCTTTATTTTGGTGGACTCCTACACCAAATGGCTGGAGGTCATGCCTGTCACCTCCACCTCCTTCAAAGTGGCAATCCAGGCCTTCAGACGAATCTTCAGCATGCACAGCCTACCTGACACAGTTGTGACGGATAACAGAACTGCCTTCACTTCAGGGGAGTTTCAGGAGTTCCTCATAAGGCACATCCGCTCCATGTCCTTTCACCTGGCCACTAACAGGCAAGCACAGAGGATGATATGGACCACAAAGGAGTCCCTCAGGCAGACCAACCATGGGGACTGGAACCACAGGCTGACGGCATTCCTTTTTGGCCATTGGGTGACCCCAAGTGTAATCACCAGCCATGGCCCTGCTGAGCTCCTCATGGGCAGGTGCTTAACTATGCAACTGGACAGACTGTACCCAGACCAAGCCCCAAAGCAGAGAGCCAGAAAGCACCCAGAGGGTTTTTCCCAGGCAACCCTGTCTACGCGCGAAACTTCTCCAGCATCTGGCCTGGGTTCCAGCCAGGGTCATCAGAGTCACTGGACCCCTCTCGTACGAGGTCTCTACCAACAGAGGACAGGTCCTGCGCAGGCACATCGACCAGCTTCATCATTGTCTCCTGGAGATAGCCGACCCAGCACCAGTCGCCATGGAGGCCAGCTGCCAGGGACCACTACCACTGCCACTGGAGCCCAGCAGGGAAGGGGATGCGCTACGCGCAGGGACCATTCTGACTGCGAGGAGTCACCCACACCTATCCAGACTGTTCCAGAGCCCTGGGACTCTGCTCCTGACCTGCTATCCTTCCCCAGTGCTGCTGCTGAGACCCCAAATAGGGCCCCCGTGACTGAACTGCACCCACACCATCAGAGCCAAGACGCTCTCAGCAGTTGAGGTGCAGGCCAGTGTACCTTGAGGACTATTAGTGTTAAGGTGCTTTGGAACTTAGGGGGGAGGAGTGTTATGTATTAGGTCTGGAACATTCCAGGACTATCTACCAGAGGCTGGCTGAGCTTGGAGCTCTAGAACAATAGCCCACCAGGACTCTAGAAGTGACCAATGAGAAACTAATGCTATGTAAATAGCCTATCGTTGGAAGCTAGGTGTGTTTGGGTATGGGTTTTGCATGCTATTTAAACAGGGCTGTTGCCCTGGTGTTTTAGTCTTGTTCCTGAAATTACTTAATAAAGCAGAGCTGTTCACTGCCATATGTCTTGAACCCAGTATTTAACCGTTCCCATTCATGAATTTCAGTTTTCATTGCTGATATCTGTGGGGTTTTCACACACATGCAGGGCTATTGGACTTGTAGTTTCTCCCTCCCCTTTTAGTACTGCCCCTTCCTTCCCCCACCAGCATAATTGGGCTCACTGTTTTCCAACTGATTCTTTCTTGTGCATCTGAGCAGGAGGATGGGGAGATTCACCACCTTCCCTCTGGCACCTCAGAGTCCGCACAAAGCGTTGGAGGAATGATATGCAAGGCAACCCCACCGGAGTACACAGAGTAATTAGAGAACACAACTATACCCTAATTCTATGTAGGGGAAGAAGTCCCTAATGGGGATGGCCCAAGCTAGCTGGATCTGGCCCAATATTGCAAGCTAAGCAGGGTTGGCCCTGGTTGGTCCTTGGATGGGAGACCACCAAGTATAGAGCTTCTATGCAGAGGCCGAGTTCAGACTGGCAGTTTGGCCTGATGTAGGCACATTTCACAAATGGATTAAAGGGGCCAGTTCACACAGGCACAGCTGCCAGGCATTCCCCAGCTGTACTCAACCCATCTTGTAACGTTTCCCTCCTGAGTTTAAAAAGTATCAGGTGAAAGTGGTAGCAAACGCTGGAGAGCGCATTGATCCTGCTTCCTGGATGTGTGCACACTACACGCTAAAAGCCGGGAACAACCCGCATTGATCATGTGCACCAGTCCATGTATTCTTAGGCAGCTAACAGCACAAAATACCGTAACAACAAATAATTTTGTGGCCCATTAAAGGCAGTTTAATTTGTTGTAGCATAAGCCAGAACCCATTTCATCACATAAATGAAATGCACAAATGCTTAAGACACAACAAATGCTTTAGTTGTTAGATGCCACTAGATTCTGGGTGCCATAGAGTGACAGAATTACCCCTTCCAGAATAAATAGAACAACCATTTGAGTTACCATGATGAGTGAGAGGTCAGGTTTTCAGGCTGTCCCAGTCCTCTCTATTGCAAACCTGGATGGTCCTATGAAAGCAAGGTGCCCTAGGTTTTGTGTATACACTTTAGGGGCACTAAGTCTTTACACAGAGGGAGGTTGCAACCCTCTCTGTAGTGCAAGCTCTGTACAGATGAATAGTATGATACTGACTATGGGCAGAATCAACTGGGATGTTATTCTGGGGGCACCCTCTAGAAACAAAGGTATAACATCCAATTATGTGGCTATGTTCTAACACAGATCCCTTTAATTTCAATGGGGTTTACTTAAGGTAACTTCCCAGTGAACTGTTCCCTGTGGCCCAGCTTTTTGGTTCTGTATAAAGAACTTCAGGCTTGTGGAATGGTATAGGATAACCCAATCTCATCAGAGCTTGGAAGCTAAGCAGGGCTGGTAGTTGGATGGGGGACCATCAAGGAAGACTTTGCAGAGGCAGTCAAAGGCAAACCACTTCTGCTTCTCACTTACCTGTGACTTGAAGGCACTGTACACACGGACATAAGGCACCCCATTTTTCCCAGTTCAGAGGATTCCTCTAGAAGCAAAGTGTAATGCTTTAGTTACCCAAATGCTTAAAGCCCTAGCCTGCTATCAATATGTATAGGTAAATTCTATTAACTTTAATGAGTGCTACACACATCCATTGAGTGCAGAATAGACACATTTATTTTTATGTTGTGAAACTGTTAAACTGCTCCCCCACATATACAATTCTTAGAAGCAGTCAACTGAATGTTAAGTAAGCAGATATTTTCCCTCTTCACTCTGCAAAACCTGGCGGGGAACTGGAGATAATGTTAAGTCTTATGAATACCTTTGTCAAGATAAGCACAACATAAACTCATTTCGCATACAACACATTTTATATACAGAATGCAATTTGGAAGTAGAGATGTTGAGTTTAATGCCCCTGACAGGAATACTTTCTGTGTCTGGCTCCAGGGTATCACAGCAGAAATAGATGTTGAGTAATAATGCAAGGTTGTGTTTCTGTTTCCCTGTCATGACTGTTGTGTGTGTGTGTGTGTGTTTTTAAGTACCTTCATTTTTTTTTCAAGCTTACTCTGATGTTCGATCTCCATGGAGACAAAGGCCCCTTCCAACAACTCAAAAGTTCTACAAGTTAGCAATATCCTACAAGTGTATTTTTGTATATTTCTATAGATAATCTTATTTATTTCTATATATATACACCCTTCTGCATCTGTTTGGTTCATCCATAATAAAATAAAAAGTACAGTAGGTTGGGTCCTATGAACCATTACCATAAGTCACAGGTAGAAGCACATCCCCCCCCCAACCTTCCCAAGTTTTCTTTCTCCCACAATTTCATGAAAGGCTCAAAATTGGGAAACAAAACAAAAACATGCAACATTGGCAGCCACACTGAGGAGAGTAATGAAAGCAAAATTGCACACACACCCATTTTTCTAGTGGTGTTTCCACTGGTGAAGACATTTCTGTCGATGGTGAAAATTTCCTCTCCTCAGCATAGCTGCTTGTGTTACATGGCTTTTCATCCATGTGTGTGACCCAGCCCTCAGCATCACCCACTCAAGGCTCACAGACAGCTGCTGGGAGTAGGGGTAGATGGGGAAGATCCACCTCTCCCATATCTTTCATTGGCATTGCATAGTATTCAGCCCATAGACAACAGATCTAGCTATTATCTAGCTATAATGGAACTTGTTAAGATAATCCACAAATCAGAAAACTAATCAGTGTAGCTTTAAAGGCAAACAGTACAAAACAAAATCCTTCCCAAAAATCCCCCAAAAGCCTGGAGACATACTGTGCCTTCAGGGCTTTCATAAGAAAAGAATCTCAATTTTGTGTACTCTTAAATAAATAAGTACTTTCTTTTCTTTTCATGCTCTAATGTCTTGCTCAACTTAAGATGGTATCAGGATCAAGAGAAACAAGCCAACTCAACTCTGTTAGGTTATGTACAAGAGAGGGGGATCCTGGCCCATGAACATTCCCAAGGACTTAGGGGCCCACTGGATGCCCTAGAGAACCCTTTGTGGTCACATATACCATGGCAGCTGTTGTGGTGATAGCCACACCATAGTTGTTCACTGATCCTATGATGGTCAAAGTGCAATAATTTCTCAATTAAGTTCCTAGCTTGGTCTTCCTAGGACTGCCAACTAGACAGGACTCCACCTCCCTCAGTTTTCCCCCCAATAAGGATGGGATAAAATCATTTTTCCCCTGTAGATGAGGCAGTTGTTCCTAAATGTCCTCTCTAAAATTCAAATGGTCACAGTGTCCTTCAATCCAGCAGTCCAGTGCCAAACAGCATCTTCATCATGGAATGGTGGCATGTTGGCCAATCAGCACTATGATGGGACCTAAACTGACCAGCTAGGTTGCTAAGTGTGCAATGGCACTACAAAGTGCTGAGAACCAATGGCTGGGCTGATGAGTGGTGGATGGTGGTGGCAATCAGTCCAGTATCAATGATCTGCACCCAAGTAGCTGATGCTGGTGGTGGTACTTCTTCACACAATGCATAGCTAACTTAAATAGATATGCTCCCTTGCTTAGGTAGCTAAATAAATTCATGGATTCTGTTGATGGTTAATTGAAAATTCCATGCACAGAGGCTGTATATATCTGAACACACAGTTGCAGGGGGAAGCCATTTCCACCATACTCTGGGCTCTTTAATGTCATTTAGTTGGCTATTGAGGGTAACATGATGCAGGTCTCATGTACTAGGGCTCTTATGTTCTTACAAAGGTGGGTGATAGGATAAACCATTTGGGAATGGAACAGTTTTTTCTCTGTGTGTCAGCAATGTGGCAGGAGTGCTATGCAGCATCTGCCCTGCCTACTTTGTGTTTCGTGAGTCTGATCTGTATATGTACATGAATAGGTATGTGTGTGTTCTGATATCTCCACTATAGATATGTGTGTGTAATTGATATGCTTATCTAGGTGCATTCACACTTGGAATCCCTTGGCATTTGCAGATAATCATTCAGAACCGCTATGTACCACAACTCTACCAGTGGGGCCAGTAGAGGATTGTGATGTGTTAGTGCTTATGGTTCCATGGAATACATTCAGCCTTTGCTTAGTTTAAGAATATTCTGACACAGATTCACTGCTTGGCTCAGATAAGTTGCATCTCTGTATTCCAAATCTGTAAAATATTTTCTAGATTTTTTCTAAATTCATACTACACACAAATACATGATATGTGGCTGTGCTTGAGACCTGCTTTATTAGTTCCTGCTCTTATTGATCATATGTGGCTGACACCGCTTAGTAGCAGAGAACTTTCAAGGTCATGCAACAGCTGTACACCTTAATCCAACAGTGAGCTTTTACAACTGGCTCTGTCCCACCGGACCCACCACAGCTACTGATTTCCATGCCAAGATACACCCTGGGGGCTGCAGAATTTTTTTAAAATGTCAAGAACTAACATTTCTTAAAAAAACCCAAAAACCTCTTCCATTCACAGAGCACATTTCGTGTAGTTCATAGGTAGAAGTGAAAGAATTTGCACCCAGTGATTCTTTCAAAATCTTCTTGCAAATATTTGTGTTATATATTCTCCTAAAGATCTCAAATGCTTGGACTTTTTTCAAGTATTGTGTGTGTTCATTTCATACCCAGTCACTAGCAGCAAAAAGACTTTCCTAACACCTGCTACCTGAACCCTTTGATTTCAGAGGTGGAGACTGAGATGCCATGTCATACATTTTACCACTGACTCATAGTTTCCCACCTCTGCAATGCCAAATGTAGTACACATGGTAAATTAGGGGTGCGCACTCGGCTAAATCCGAGCCAGAAAAAAATCCAAAAAAATACCTTATTGCTATTTTTCAGATATTGGTTCAGCCAGACTGTGATTTGGGGCATTGTTCGGCTATCCAAAATAGCCAAGCCCTGAAAACCCCCCAAATATTCAGGATTTTCAGGACCACCAGGTAGACAAACTTAAAGTGTGTTAAAAGAGATCAGGGAGAGCCAGTTTGGTGTAGTGGTTAGGAGCACAGACTGTAATCTGGGAGAACCGGGTTTGATTCCCCACTCCTCCACATGCAGCTGCTGGTGTGACCTTGGGTTAGTCACAAGTTATTTCAGAGCTGTTCTCTCAAGAGCAGTTTTCAAAGAGCTCTCTCAGCCCCACTTACCTCACAGGGTGTCTGTTGTGAGGAGGGGAAGGGAAAGGGGATTGTAAACCACTCTAAGATACCTTTGGGTAGTAAAGGGCCAGGTATAAACCCAATCTCATCCTCATCCTCCTCTTCTTCTTCTTTGCCTTTTCCAAGCTGCACAACTCCATGGCAAGTGAACTCTGAAGGCATTTAAAGGACTCATAGACCACAATACTTTTAAATCCCTTTTTTTCCTCCATTGTTTTCAATCTTTTTGAAACTTGGGTGTTTTAGATTTGCTATGCTGCAAATTTGGTGACTTTACCTCAAAAAACCAAGGCCCCCCAGAGCCCCAGATACCCCAGTTTGATTATCCATTATACTCTATGGGGATCCTTGACTATAACAGTCCACATAGGGTATAATGGACCTGAACAAAATTGGGTTTCCCAAATATTTCCCAAATCTGAATACTGTACTGGTATTGGAATTCAGGAATATCAGAAAATACCACTATTTTTCAGGTTCAATATATCGAACCCAAAAAATACCAGGTTGGGGGGTTTTTTGCACACCCCTAATGCTTAATATGTGTTCATTGATTTAAGCAACTGAAGACAGAAAATATAAATACTGGATAAGGAAAATATTGAAATGTCTTACTTTAGAGTTACAGCCTGCCAGACACTGCTTTTAGTTTTGTTGGATAATTCAAAAGAGGACAAATCGCTTGAGATAAAGATGGTGTTTATTAAGGTTTAACAAGGTGTTAACTTACAGACATGGTGGTCGTTACATGACTAGGCAAAACAAGCAAATATTAGGTTTACTACAACCCTCTTGAAAACTGGGGATTCCAGACAGTCTTCTTGCGATGTCACTGCATGAGGTGAATTGCTGGTCATATGTCTGCACTGTTCCCTATCAGACAGCAAGATTCAAAGACCTTAAGGCTTATTTAGCTTTTTAAAAGTGGCTGTGACCTAAATGCAAACACACACTAGCACCTGTCTGTGGGATGGTTTCCCACAGTCAGGCTGTTTTACCTTCTTCAGCCTTATCTCTGCTACTAGTGCTGAGGTGAATTGGCTGGGAATTGGCAGAGCAGGCCCTAAGCTTGGGAAAGTGTTGTGTCCTGGGATCAGAAGGCAGAGCTGGCAAAACACAGCCAAGCTTCGCTCTCTGAGAACAATAGGGACTAGGTTCCTGAGCTCGCCAGTAGTGAACCAATGGCAGCATTGGCGGGCGATTCAAACCCGCCAATAGGAATATAGGGCCGTCCCCCCTAACTGTATATAGTTGGCCTCCGGCCGTTACTGTTTGTTCTTTGTCTTGTGTGAAGTACGAATAAACGCGTCTTCTCTTATGTCGTCGTCCGAGTCATGAGGCCCGAAACCCAGTACTTTACAGTGGCGACGAGGATGGGATTTCAACGCCTTCCGTGACTCCATGAGCGACGAAAAGGACACCGCCAAGCGCCGCATCGCTGACCCCGAGAGCAGCACCGCACCGCTCGCCGAGCATCGCATCGCTGACCCCGAGAGCAGCACCGCACCACTCGCCCCGGCGCACGCATTCCCAGACAGAACCATGGCCGCTTCTCATGTAACACTGGAGCACTTCGATCCGTCGCAGCCAGAAACCTGGGACGCATGGGTCGACCAGCTCATCAGCTATTTGGAGCTCAACGAAATCCGCCACCCCGACCAGAAACGAGCGATCCTGCTGAACGCCTGCGGCACCCAAACCGTCCGCCTCGCCAAGAGCCTCTTGGTGCCCCGCACAGCCTTGGAGAGCTCATTTGGGGAGATCCTGGATGTCCTCAACGCTTACTTCAGCCCCCGGCCGACCTTCCTGGCCAAGAGGATGGATTTCCAGAGGCAAGTCCAGGCCCAAGGGGAATCCATTGTCACCTTCCTGGCCGCGCTAAGGGCGCTTGCGGTGGACTGCGGATTCCCGAAGGTGGAGGACAACCTGCTGACGCAGTTCGTGTGGGGCCTGGCGGACTCCAAGCTGTGGCGCAAGTTGGTTGGACACCGGAGGCTCTCCTTAGACGAGGCCCTAGACGCCGCAACAGCCCACGAGGCCGCAGAAGGGGAACGGCCGGCCGCGGCCGCCCATGTGGTCGGAAGGAGTCCAAGCCCCGGGAATGTAGATACGGAAGAGGTCTTCGCCCTCAGACCTCAACAACGCCGGCCGGCGCCGTTCCAGCAGGCCAACAGAGAGCCAGCCAAGCCTTCCGGCAACCGGATCGTCTGTGCCAGCTGCGGGGAAGGCCACGGAAGGAAATCCTGCAAGTTCCGGGATGCTGTTTGTCACGGATGCGGAAAGCAGGGACACCTCGCACGGGTCTGCCGGTCCAAGGGCCCCAGGAATTCGAGATCGTCGGCTCCACCGCACCGCGCATCGTCCACCGCCTACGAGACGACGGAAGAGGTCGCCGAGTTGTACCATCTCACCGACCAGCCGCTGCAGGTACTTTGCCTCCCCAACCCCAACCTCTCCTCTGCCCCGAAGATCCAAGTAACCGTGCGGATCGAGGGGTCCCCCTGTTGCATGGAAGTGGACTCGGGATCGGCGGCGTCCATCATTTCCCTAGACACTTTAAAAAGACTTTGCCCATTAGGGGACCCCTCTACGTCCATCGCCACTAAGCTTGGTGGATTTTCAAAAGAACCATGTCCCCATCCGGGGAGTCGGCACTTTCCGAGTGCAGTACAGAGACTTTGAGGGGAACTTGGACTTGGTGGTGGTAGAAGGAAATCTCGTGAGTCTCCTGGGGCGGGCGTGGTTCGAAGCCCTAGGCATAACGATTGGGGGAGTGAATAAGTGCGGGGTGCGGGACTGGGGGGCGGTGTGCAAGGAATTCCCTGAGGTCTTTGACGGGAAACTGGGGTGTTATAAAGGGCCCCCGGTGTCGCTTCACTTAGACCCCACCGTGACGCCCGTTCGACGGCGCTTCCGCACCGTGCCCCTGGCCCTCCGCCCAAAAATAGAGGCCGAACTGGACCGGTTAGTGGCCCAGGGAGTCCTAGAGCCCGTCCCGAACGCTCGATGGGAGACCCCGATTGTGACACCCGTCAAGCCAAACGGGGAAATCCGCATCTGCGCGGATTATAAGTGCACCATTAACCAGGCACTTCAGGCGCACGCATATCCCGTACCCGTGGTCAGCCATGTCTTAGCCACACTGGCGGGGGCGCGCATATTTGGAAAGCTGGATCTCGCACAGGCGTACCAGCAACTCCCGGTAGATGAGGCCACGGCCGAGGCGCAAACCATAGTGACCCACCGGGGGGCCTTCCGGGTGAAGCGGCTGCAGTTCGGGGTCAGTGTGGCCCCAGGGATATTTCAAAATCTAATGGACGATTTGTTGAAAGGGATCCCTGGGGTGACGCCGTTCTTCGACGACGTCCTCATCGCCGCGACCACCCCGGAAAGCTTCGCCGCCCGCCTCCGAACTGTACTGGAACGCTTCCAAGCCGCGGGGCTGAAAGTGAAGCGGGAAAAGTGCCTCCTCGGGGTGCCGGAGGTGGAGTTCTTGGGATACCGGGTAGACGCAACAGGCCTGCATCCGGCGAGGGACAAGGTGAAGGCCATCGTGGAGGCCCCCGCCCCGAAGTCCAAGGCCGAGCTCCAGGCGTTCTTAGGCCTCCTGAACTTTTACCACGCCTTTCTCCCCCACAAGGCCGCCGTGGCCGAACCCCTGCACAGACTGCTGGATAAGGCGACACCTTGGGCCTGGGGAGCGAGGGAGGCGGCGGCGTTTCGGGGGGTTAAAGTACTCTTGATTTCTAACGCGGTGCTCGCCCACTTTGATGAAAAGCTCCCGGTAATCCTTGCGTGCGACGCCTCACCGTATGGGGTCGGGGCAGTCTTGGCACACAAGCTACCGGATGGAAGGGAAGTCCCGGTGGCTTATTACTCCCGCACGCTGTCCCCCGCGGAGCGGAACTATGCACAAATCGACCGGGAGGGCTTGGCACTGGTGGCGGGGGTTAAAAAGTTTCACAACTTTGTGTACGGGCGGCCCTTCACGCTCGTAACCGATCATAAGCCGCTCCTGGGACTGTTCGCGGCGGACAAACAAACGCCGCAGGTATTGTCGCCCCGGGTGTTGCGCTGGTCCTTGTTTTTAGCGGGCTACCAGTACCAGTTGGAGCATCGGCCGGGCAAGGCGCTGGGTCATGCCGACGCCTTGAGCCGCCTGCCGCATACAGGGGAAGATCCGGCCCCGGCTCCCGCAGTCTTGTTAATGGAGGAGCTGCCAAACCCCCCCCTTCAGGCTGCAGACGTGGCCGCCCGCACGTCCCGAGATCCCATTCTCTCCCGGGTCCTAAACTGGGTGGTGAGGGGATGGCCAGCGGAACAGACAGGGCCAGAGTTCACGGCATACAAAGCCAGGCGGGAAGAGTTATCCGCCTTAAAAGGGTGCTTGTTATGGGGGGACAGGGTGGTCATCCCGGGGCCCATGAGACAAGGGGTTCTAGAAACGCTACATGAGGCCCACCCCGGCATTGTACGCATGAAGGCTCTGGCAAGGAGCTACGTGTGGTGGCCCGGGATGGACGCCGAAATTGAAACCTGGGTCCGAGGGTGCACACGGTGTCAGGAAGTCCGCCCCAATCCCCCGAGAGCGCCAACCCAAAGCTGGGAGTCTACCCACAAGCCGTGGTCGCGCCTACACATAGATTTTGCGGGGCCATTTCAGGGGCTCCAGTTCATGGTGACGGTAGACTCCTACTCGAAATGGGTGGAAATAAGCCCAGTGTCTACCACCTCTGCCAAAGCGGCAATAAGGGCCCTGCGGAAAATATTCGCGACGCACGGGTTACCAGACACAATCGTGTCAGACAACGGGGCAGCGTTCACATCTGCTGAGTTTCAAGCGTTCCTCGAAAGGAACCTAATCAGGCACATACGATCAGCGCCCTTCCACCCGGCAACAAATGGACAGGCGGAGAGAACGGTACGCACCGCCAAAGAAGCCCTGAGCCGCATAACGGAGGGGGACTGGGAGTTCCGGCTGGCCCGCTTTCTTCTAACATACCGCACCACCCCAAACCCCATCTCCGGGCATTGCCCCGCAGAACTATTAATGGGCCGCCGCCCTACCACTTTATTAGACAGGCTCCACCCGGACCGAGCCCCAGAGAGAAAGCTGGTCGAGAACCGGGAGGCTCCCCGAAGCTTCCTCCCGGGGGAACCTGTCTACTTCCGGAACTACGGAGCGGGGCCTCAGTGGGTGGCAGGGCGCATCCTAAAACCCACCGGGCCAGTGTCATACGAAGTCCTAACAGATGGGGACCGGGTCCTCCGTAAACACGTCGACCAGCTCCGGAGGCGGCAAGACCCCGACACAGAGATCCAGTTACCGGGAAATGCTGCGGCCGCCCCAGCACCCGATCAACTGCAAGCACCGACAGCGGGGCCAGCGCCGGAAAGTCCACGGAATCCGGAGGGGGCCCCGGTGACAGCTGAACCGCCGCCGCCGTCACAGCCGCCACCGTCACCGCCTCGGCTACTACCAGAGATCCAAGCTCCTTGTGCTGGCGGACCACCCGATAGGGGCCCCGCCAGTCCGGTACCGGCCCCCGACGATCGCTAAGAGAACGGAGGGCACCAACATACTTAAAAGACTACGTCACCTGATAGGAGACGAACTATGGGGGAGGGGTGTTGTGTCCTGGGATCAGAAGGCAGAGCTGGCAAAACACAGCCAAGCTTCGCTCTCTGAGAACAATAGGGACTAGGTTCCTGAGCTCGCCAGTAGTGAACCAATGGCAGCATTGGCGGGCGATTCAAACCCGCCAATAGGAATATAGGGCCGTCCCCCCTAACTGTATATAGTTGGCCTCCGGCCGTTACTGTTTGTTCTTTGTCTTGTGTGAAGTACGAATAAACGCGTCTTCTCTTATGTCGTCGTCCGAGTCATGAGGCCCGAAACCCAGTACTTTACAGAAAGAGAGCAAACAGAGTGAATTTTGTAAGAATCACTATCTCCTTGCCATACAGTGGGTTCCACGTGTAGACCCATTGCATCAAGAAAGGATTTTTTCTTTTGCTTAATCCACAGTTATCCTGAAATGTTTCATTGAATTTAATGTATTTTTAGTTCATTGTAATATTATATACTAGTAAGGAAAGCCCGTTGTGGCGTTAGACAACGGGCCCTAGATAGGAAGGAAAGGCCAGTGGAAGGAAGGGAGGGAGGAAGCGAGAAGCGGAGGTAGAGTGAGAGAGAGAGTTGGGGGAGGGAGAAAAAGGGGAACAGAGAGAGGGAAAGAGGGGGGAGACAGAGACAGAGTGAGGGAGTACGAAGGAAGGGAGAAAGAATGAAAGCCGGGAAGGAAGGAAGAAGGTAGAGAGATTGAGAGATTGAGAGAGAGAGAGAGAGTGGAAGGAAAGAAGGGAGGAAAGAATGGGAGAAAAGAAAGAGGCGGGGAAAACAGAGTGAGAGAGATAAAGTGGGGAGGGGAGATAGAGAGAAAGGAAGAAAGAAGGGGGAGGCATGGGATGGGGGAGGGACGGCGGCTATGCGAGCTTCTCCTGTCTGCCTGGATTGCTGGGCAGTGGGAGAAGCGAAGGGGGGAGGTCCTGGGCAAGCCACTGCCGCTGCCTGTCTCCTGGGTGGGGTGGGGGAGCAGTCCGAAGCTGGGCGCAGCAGCTCAGTGGCTGCCACGAGGTGTCTGCTGAGTGGGGGAAGCGGTCCAAAGCCGGGCGCGGCAGCTCACTGGCCACCATGGCTGTCTCCTGAGTGGGGGGAGTGGGCTGAAGCCAGGCATGGTGGCTCACTGGCTGCCGCGGCCATCTCCTGGGTGCCTGGGGGGAGCAGGGCAAAGCCAGGTGCGGCGGCTCACTGGCCGCCGCTGCCCGTCTCCAGGGGTGGTGGCACAATTATGGGAGGCCTTGCCAGGGCCTGTGGCCTCAGCAAGGGTGCAGCGTGTCCCTCCAGGCCGTGGGGCCGTGGTAGCAGCGCATGGGCAGCACGGGTTGGAGGGGCCCAGCAAATGGCCTACCTGTCGCAGGAAGCCCCCCAGAGTTCAGGAAGGCCAGGAAGGGGACTGTGGCGCTGGGTGCAGGCCCAGGAATGGGCCCAGGCTCATAAGTGTGCAGCCGGCGGCTGGAAACAGACTGCAGGCGAGAGGCTGCCTGCTGGCTGCATGTGCAGGACTGAGCCCATGCAGCAAGGCAAGTCAGCCATGGTTGAGTGGCTGAGTGGCAGGTTCTGCGGCCAACTCATTTTGGCATGCATTGAACGTTATGGAGTCAAAAGGCAATTATTATAAGGACAGATATAAAAGGCTTACTAATTTATTCACAATTCCAGGCTCTCCGATTGGCCCTTGAAGAGTACCACATCACCCATTGGCAGATGATCTGCCACTCAAAAGTAATCAGTTGGCATTGGATGGGTGCTGGGTCTACTCTTCTCTCCCACCTACTGCAGCCTAGGCCACTCTTCTCTGATTGGGCCAGCATTTCAAGGTCATTTGCATATGGAAGCTGATTGGACCTCACTTCATTCTGCACCTCAATCTCGCCCCCAAGACAGTTGGAACTGTCAGTTGCATATGTGAGCTGGTGTTTTCTGAGGTAAAATATGTCCTAACCCACAACACATCACTTCCCCTTCAAAAGAAACAAACCCAATAACACAACCATGCCACACCACAAAAAAGACAGATCACACCACAAGCAGAATACCACAAGGCAAAAAGTGATAGGAAAAAGTGCCAGCAGTCACCCTATTACTGCCACTGATATGTACCTGATAGCATTTCAGAGGATAGTGTGCAGGTCCCAGGTTCATGTTATAAAAGCTGCCTGGGGGATTATGGACCATTCACAGACTTTCAACCTAACATACCTTACAGGGTTGTTGTGTGGAAAATACAGGGGAGAGGAGAATGATGTCAGCTGCTTTGGTTCACCAAAACATGCTACTTTGTGCACAATAACAACCGTCCTTCTAATTGCAGCCAGTCTGTTCTGGATGCACGTACACTATCCAGCCACTACCCACTGCTTAGGCATACCTTTACTGCCTCTACCTCCTGGTCCACAACAAAACCAAGAACACACTGCCACTACGCCTTCTGTCAGGTGCCAATTAACAACTCCCACTGTTTTTAGCACAAATACTCATATGGCCACATTCCTCTTCTATCTTTACATCACTTCTGTCCTGACCTCTACAACTACTTCTGACCTTGCCCCCCCTTCCTTTGACACCTGTTCTCTCACAGGGCACATGCAACAACCACTTGCTCAGATGTGCAAAAGTGACACCAGATGACTTTGCAAAATGCACAGATGCAGAACTTACTGAATGCTTCACCCTATCATGGCTTTTCCAGCCCTATGCATCCCAAAATCTATTCACCACTATGATTATGGACACTGCAATCTTACATCGTATGACCATGAACAACAATTACTCTCTACTACCATAAGGTATGCTGTTCTTCACTCCCACATTAGTTCTTTACACTGCAAAACACTACTCTGTGTCTGCCTGCAAGATACAAAATTATTGACCCACCCTCTTTCTAAAGCTCGTTGTATTTTTTCTCCACAACGTGTCTTATCCCTAGTTTATTTATAATTTATTACACTATGTCAAGTCTGCCTTGATCCCAAAAGGACCAAACATATTTATTATAATTTCTCTGACATTGTAATGTAGAAAAAGTTTCACAGTACGAAAGTAGAAATGAAATGGTGGTGGATGGATCATCACTTTTGAATTTTCTATGTCAACATGCCAGCCATAGAATGCCTTTGTACTGCAGAGGATCCTGGATCTTGTTCTAAGTTGCACGCTCAGTTTACGTGGAATGATCTTGGACCTTATTATGTCCTATTGTAAAGTGACAATGTGCACTAGAACTGACCCATAATTCCACTGTGGTTGTACATTGCAGAGAATGGTGGCAGGCAATCTGTTTCAAAGTATTTTCAAAGGAGCCATAGATTCTTTGAAGCTACAGTTGCAGCAGAAACTGTTCTTTTCACTGAAGAACATTGGATAATCCTGAGGAACCTTTGATAAACTTCAAGTAATCTAGAATTCCCGGGGGGGGGGACTCTTGGCATATTCACTGTATTTGATAGTTGTCATGCAATAATATTTTATATCTGACAGAATATCATAGTTGAGACACAATAATATTGAATATATTACATAATTTGGTGGAAATCAAGAGATACCAAATAAATTGGAAGCTTTCAAATTTTCATACCCATACAATGTCTCATCCCCACAGAGTTGAGGGTCAGTGTCATGACCCCAGCGGGTCGCCACCTTCCGCTGCCACCACCCTGGACTTATGGTCCCTTGAGAAGGCCCAGGGTACCCTCTCAAGCCCATCCAAAAATGCCTATTTTACAGCCGAGAAAACACAGGCATGATGACCAGGCAAAGTACTTAACAATGGTTTATTAAGAACAATACAGGGGCAAGGCAAATAAGGCAAGGTGCTTTAAAAAGGTATAACAGTATTGAAAGGCAAAAAGAACACAAAGCTAACGCAGCTATCTATTACTCCTTAACTGTTACTACTTAAGGCCTACAAGCCTTCTTACCAGGCCTCACTACCTGTACAGTCACTCTGACTAGTGAGGGAGCTTCTCCTCTCAGGCCAGCTCTTCTCCCTCAGTGACTCCGTGAAAGGGAAAACTGCAGAGAGACAGCAAGATCCGTTTCCTCACAACACAGAATGTTTATCACAGTTCCCTTCAATTCACTCTTGTGTGAAGAAAGACACCATTTTCCACAGCCTACAGTTTAAGACACACCTCCACAAGAATGCAACAGTCTCCTTCCAGAATCCCTGCACTCCCATTGGCTAAAACCGTCCCCAAGCATTGTGGGGATTGCAGGCTGTCTATTTTCTACTGCCAGACAGGCCCCTCCTATAGTCTGGGCCTCTAGGCCCTGTCTCCATCCTGCACAGATCATGACAGTCAGTCTTGCTTAGCTTCATCAGTACAACTGTTCTTGGTAACTTTAGATTAATTTGGGGAGATTCAGTTCCTCATAGTTTCCATTTTCTTTTAAAGACAGTCCTGTGGAGGACAGGAGATTAGATTGGGACTATGGTACTGTGAGAGGTGCACTCTAACCATTCCCCTTTTCATAATTTTTCCCTATGTAAATGCTACTAAGCTGTTGTTTACTCCAATAGGGAAAGCATACAGGCCCCTATATTCCTCCCCCCCCGCCGCCAGGTCACATAGTAGCTGTGAGGGGTCAGGTTAAAGCAGGAAAATGCTATGAGGTAAAAGGGTTTTTTCTCTTTCAGTGTCATGGCCTTGAGCCAATTCTCCACACAGACATTACTGCTTCTAAAAGAAAATAGGTAAGAGGAGAGATTTGATCATGGGTCTCTGATGTCTCCTCTAGTTTAGCCTTAAGTAACATACATTTCCAAAGAGTAACATATCACAACAATGCACAGAGAAAGAAATTCAACGCTGTGACTTCAGTTATTCTGGTGAGTGCTTACTGACACAGGCCTTACAGAGTCTCACCCCACCTAGAGTATTCAAGCCAGCTGCCCTTCAATCAAAGACTATCAAGCACTCGTGTGGGCAAGTGCCTCAGAAAATCAGGATGGATCAACTTGGCAAGATTTGTGCAGATGCCCTCAGCTTACCGTATCAAGGGGTGACAGCTTTTGTGCAATACTCATCAAAGGCAAAGTTTCCCATCTTGTGTCAATTTTTTTAGACCCTCACAATGAGAGGCCACTATGTGTGAATTGTAGAGAGTTTGATTTGAAACTAAAACTAGCTCAAAGGGTCACTGGAGATGGGGGCCAAGTGTATCCAATCTCTGTAAACTAAATAGGCAAAACAGGACAGGTTTGAGGAAGACCAGGTAAGGCAAATCAAAACCAGAGGTATGGAGTTCCAGGAGTGACAAGTAGCTGAAGCAAAGCCCATAAAGACAGAAAAAATTATAAACAATATTCACTGATGAAGGGGAATTGAAGGGGGGGGGCTTCATATAACACAGGACATCTCAGAGCTGTTTATTCAAATAAACTTTCTCATTCATTATCTTACCTTTAGTTGTACTGGTATTAGATGTGATCCACCTCATTCTACTGATAGCTTAGAAGAAGATTTATTAGCAATTAAAATTTCCCTCTCCCCATAATTTAAATCTGCCAGAAAATCAATTCTATACAGAACTCATAGCTTTTTGACAGCTTGTCAAAATCCTTCCTACATGCCAAACTGATACATGTCCAAATCTTCTCACCTGGTATAAAAAGGCAGTGTGGGCACTGTATTTATTATCAATGTCATGTTTAATTTATTGCTGCAAACAGTTATATCAATGTACACAAAACCACAGGTAGCAATATTTGTAGCTTTCAGGATTCCCAGAGGCCTGCACCTACACCTAGTTAATTGATGTCCTCTGCTGACATCTAGTGGTATCTCACAGTCATAGACATACATGTAAGTCATATAAAGAATTTGGGCATTATTTAGCATTGCCTTCAGGGACTTTTTATAGTGAACTTACTCTTAGTATTTTGTACTATTGAGAACTTTCAAAATGTCATCTGCAAGATAACTGTACTCTGCCCATCAGTCTTTTAGAGGTTTTATCTATCAATAAAGCAATAATAAAATCAGATGCAGAATATTCTTATTTGGGAAATAAATTGTACACTAAAAACCGTCCTGTCTTCTCTTGACTGACATACAAATGATTAGGAAGATGAATCTTATGATTTAGTTAGGATGGCCACAGGTTGACCAGATGCTTACTCTAGCATCATTAGTAATATTTCCCAAGCCACTACATGTCAAAAACACAATGAAAAGAGAAAGAAAACGAGGCAATGTGACAATGACAGTCTCTCGAACAGTTTCATCACTCACCACCACCTGCAATGGTATTGCTTGCTAACAGTGACCCTCACATTAGCCATGCATGGCAGGCAGTAATCAATACACAGTGATGGCAGGAAAACAAAGATTATTTATTTATTTATTTATTTATCACATTTATATCCTGCCCATCCCTTAAACGGGTTCAGGGCAGGTTACATCATTTCAATAAATACAATAAAATTTAAAACACATTATAAAAGTATAAGATCAGCAGTCGCAGCTTGCCATTGGGAGATTCCAGCCCATTGATGTAAATAGATCTGGCCAGTTATCAGTGGATGGGTGACAGCCACCTTGGGGAGGCCATGTTTGGAGGCCCACTGCCTCAGCCAAAGGCCTGGCAGAACAGCTCCACCTTGCAGGCCCTGCAGAATTGAATGAGATCCCTCAGGGCCCTGATCTCAATATGGAGCATGTTCTACCAGGTAGGGGCGAGGGCAGAAAAAGCCCTGGCCCTAGTCGAGACTAGGCAGACATTTTTTGGGCCAGGGATCACCAGGAGATGTTGAGTCTCAGTGTGTAATGCTCTACAGGGCATATATGGGAAGAGGTGGCCCCTTAAGTATGTTGGTCCCAGGCCATGTAAAGCTTTGAAAGTTATTACCAACACCTTGAAGAGGTTCCAGTACTCAACTGGTAACCAGTGCAGCTGATGAGGCACAAGACATACATGGAAGTCATTTCAAATTCCTACCAAAGCAGAGTCCTCAAGCATGATATTAGAAAATGCCATAGGGACAATCATCTAAAGTTCTCCATTGACTTCCTGTGGTTTTCTGTAATGGTATGTTTTTGATAGGTGCAACACTGCTGCCATTGATGATGACCCAACTTCTGGATAAAACCAACATCTATACAGAGTTCAGACTTGTGCATATATATTGTATTGTAAATCTAGTTTCTAGACTAGAACATAAGAACCCAAGAAGAACTTTGCTGGAAACTGGTAGTCCATCTGTCTCACAGCATCCAGTGAGACAGGAGAACATCCTATCTTATGCAGTAGCCAACCAGTTACTCTGGAGGGCAAGCAACACAGCATAGAGGCCAAGACCTCCTCTGATATTCCCTCCTGATATGGTTTTTGATGTTTATTGCCTCTGAATATGGAAGTTTACTTTAGTCACTATGGCTAGTAGCCACTGATAGACCATGAAAACTGTCTAATTCCCTTTTAAAGCCATTTGTGGCTGTGGCCATCACTATATGCTCTGGCAGTGAATTCCATATTTTAATCATTCATTGAGTAAGATTTTTCAGCTCTGGCTCCAGTTTGGTGGAACACGCTCCCAAGTGAGATCGGGGCCAGTTATTTATTACAATTCTGAGGGGCCTGTAAAAGAGATCTGTTCCACCAGGTCTTTGATTGAGGCAGCGGGTGTCTAGTTACATTGGCCTCCCCTGCTCTAACCTGCCTACGTTGCCCACTATACCAGCTTCTGCCATATGTGGTGGCCTGGGCCCAGTTGCTTAATATGCTGGCCCTTTCTGGGTATACATACAGCATGCACAGGTGGCTTTGTTGAATTACTGGTTCTCGATCATGCATCAATTAGTCTGGATTTTAGGTCTTAAATTGGAATTATATGGAAATTATTTTTATCTATTTTATTGTTTTATTGTAACCTGCCCTGAGTCTGCTTATGGAGGAGGACAGGATAGAAATCCAATAAATAAGTAAGTAAATAAATAAATAAATAAGTTATTGTATTTTGCCCTGACCTGGATAGCCCAGGCAAGCCTGATCTTGTCAGATCTCAGAAGCTAAGCAGGGCCAGCCCTGGCTAGTATTTGGATGGGAGACCTCCAAGGAATATCAGGGCTGGGATGCAGAGGCATGCAATGACAAGCCACCTCTCAATGTCCCTTGCCTTCAAGCCCCACTAGAGATTTCCAGATGGCAAAAAAAGGAGTTAGTTCTAATATTTCTAGTTCTCCAAATTCTAGTATTTTCTCTCTGTCCAGTCTCTCTACCTGTGAATAATTTTATAAACCTTCTTCTTTATGGTTGGAAAGGCAGCATATATGTTTGGAAAGGCAGAGTCTTCCCTGATTTGAAGTTTCAAGCCAGGCTACAGTATACCAGCTTTTCACAGAGGATTCCCACTAACTTCTATTCCTCCCTTTTCACACACCCCAGATTGGTCTTGCTTTTATCCTTGTGCTGCCAGAATCTCATGAATGTAAAGGTTAAAACTAGCGGTAGCTGCCCAAGGATACTGCCATGCTAGGAATAGCATTCAAAACCACACTGGCAGGGAAGGCAGTGTTATACTGGAAGGAGGAATTGTCAAAAATTCCCTACCCCTCTTCTATGAGATCTTCTCCCCTCGGATATCCACAAATTACCCCTTCTCTTTGCAGCCTCTTGTGCTTGTATCCCTTACTATTTATGAAGGGCCCCCAATCCTCCAAGGAGGCTTTTCAGAGGCTGCAGCAGAAAGGGAGAATCAGCAAAGGTCCACCCCACAAATGTCTTCTGCACTCATGACCTAAGCCAGTTTTCCCACCACCACTAGCAGCATGTGTTCCATTAGTGCAAAGAGATTTAGGAGGAAACCAGTTTTGCTCGGCAGGTAAATGTTCCACAGGATTGTACTGCTAGTTGTTTATATTGTTAATATGTTCTCAGAAGAAGAACACAAACGCACAGGAAACAAGAAAATCTATGCTAAACTCCTATCTGAACGGAAGATCTTGGAATCATTGGAGACCACACAAATTCAACGCAATCTACTTTATATGAAACAATGTTACTGGCAAAGATCTCCAAGAAGTATACGTCTGTTGTCCTGGAGAGTAAAAGAAAAAAAGAGAACACCCGCTGTGACGTCTTTGAAGAATCAATCTGGTACCCAATCTACAGAACCCAAGAAAATTGCACAGATTTTTGCATTGTTTTATGAACAACTGTATACATCCAAATCTCCTGACATCAGGAATATAAGACATTATCTTAATCATTCAGGGGCAGTCAAACATCTCTCCTTGAATCACTCTGCCCTCATGGAAAAACCGATATCGCATCAAGAACTACAAGATACCATCAAGACCTTAAAAACCAACAAGTCGCCCGGAATAGATGATCTACCAGCTGAATTCTATAACGCTTTTTGCCATACGCTAACACCATCATTGCTTCAGGTATGCAACACAATCCTAGATGAAGGCCAAATTCCAAATTCTTGGCTGCAATCCTCGATCATAGTGCTTCCTAAAGAAAAAAAGGACCCATCGAATCCAGCCTCGTATAGCCCAATTGCGCTCATCAACAATGACGCAAAGATATTTACAACAATCCGGGCAAACCATCTGAAGTCCATAATAACAGAATATATACACCCAGATCAGACGGGGTTTATTCCCACCAGGCAACTGACTGATAATATCAGACGCACTCTTAATGTCATCACATCAGGAAAGAAAAGTGCATTTAACTGGCTAATCCTTGCACTGGATTTTTAGAAGGCCTTTGACTCTTTAGAACCAGCCTTCTTAATGGAATTACTCCAGAGAACAGGTTTTGGACCGAAATTCCTGTCCGTGCTGCATTTACTGCTATCGCAATCATCAGCCAGAATTAGAGTTAATGGACTCAACTCCAACTTTTTTCATCCCACACGGGGAACCTGTCAAGGATGTCCACTATCTCCACTGATTTTTGCGCTAGCAATTGAACCACTGGCAGAACTACGAAAAGAAACAGAGTTCTCAGGACTGACAATCGATGGCACAGAACACAAGATGATGATTTATGCCGATGACCTTACACTATATGTCTCTAATCCATTAAAATCTATACCAGCTATCAACAAAATTCTAGAGGGTTTTGAGAGGGTCTCGGGCCTTCGAGTCAACACCCAAAAGTCCGAAATTTACCCCATTTCCATTAATGCAGAGATGAAAAAGGTCTTACTACAAGATTTTCATTTCCCTTGGGTACAATCTTCGTGGAGACACCTTGGCATCCAGATCCCATTGAATCTTAAAGATCTCATGGTGTGTAATTTTAACAAATTATATAAAGATACCCAAAAAAGGTTCAAAGATTGGAATGATCTTCAACTTTCACTCCCAGATAGAATACACATGATCCAAAGTTTCATTTTTCCAGGCTACTTATTCCTTCTCAGGGCATTGCCCATCAATATACCAGATGCAGACATCAAAGCATGGCAAGACACATTGTCAACTTTTGTGTGGGCATTTAAAAAAGCTAGACTCGATCGACGCATTTTATCTCGACCAATCTCGAACGGCGGCCTTAACTTACCTGACTTACAAAATTATTATCATGCCACAGCTCTCTCTAATGTTCTGAAGATGTTGGATGGCTCCTCACTAACCAATTGGATGACGATAGAACAAGCCAGTGTCGCCCCTCTCACATTACAAGAATTCTTATGGTGTCCCCAACAGCAGAGACCCAAATTAGCGATTGATAATCCTTATCTAAGTCACACAATACAAATCTGGGATAGACAGAGGAAACATCTGATACCGTCTATTTCACAACTATCAGCATTTACACATCAGGGGTGGTTCCGACCAGGCCAGGAATCGGGGGCATTTCAAGTCTGGACGGATGCGGGTTTCAACCGACTCCAAGATTTGGTCAAGAAAGGGAAAATAATGAACAAGAATGATTTTGAGGAGCGAATCAGCAAACCTATTCCATGGCTTAGATATTATCAATTAAGGAATCTTGTAGAGCACCTGGCTGATAAAAAGGTTTTCAAGAGTTCAAAAACCCAATTTGAAATACTGCTAGAAACATTCTCTGACTCTTCAAAGCATCTTTCAAAAATATATAAACAGAACTCAACAGTACAATGAAAATGGCATTCCAGTCTGCCTGGCAACGAGATTTACAAACTGAACTGTCTGAACAACAGTGGTCTCAGATTTGGTCATCTAAAGCCAATAAATCAAAAATATTCAAAGTAAGAATGCAATTTTTTAAAATAGTCTCCTGATGGTATTACACTCTTAGTCGCCTAAAGCACATGAATAAAGCATACTCACCAGTGTGCTGGAAAAACTGCGGGGAGATGGGAGATTATATACATTGCTGGTGGCAATGTCCTTACTCCTTACGTGCAAAGCTTCTGGGTGCAGGTAACCTCTGAAATCTCGAAAATAACAGGTCAGAACATCCCACTTTCTCCCAAAGTTATCCTATTACATCTTAGAGATCCAGATTATGACGAAGAACCATTACAACAGCTAACATCATACTTACTCATGGCGGCACAAACCACCATCGCAGCTGCCTGGAAGTCACCCAAGTCTCCAAGTTTAGAGGCCTGGAGAAACAAAGTGTGGGAACAACTCCTGATGGACAAAATAAGTGACACCTTAAATACAGCTCAAACAAATTCCCATACAACGCAATCCTCCTTTGTGCGCACCTGGTTCTTCTACCTACAATATATGGCAGAGAACGAGTTACTTCCAAACAACTCGGCTTATGATTCCTGGTTACATTTATGGATACAAAACAGTATAATGTACCCTATCACTACAACTATTGCACAGTAGTCAATCGATACATAGTAATATAGTCTCCATTAGTATCCTCTTAACACCAGCCTTCAGCCGATATATGTTTATTCCGAACAAACTCAGTAATGATTTTATTTAAAAGTGCTCTTAGGCTTAAGCCTTAATGTAGTAACAGTCTTTTAAAGCAAATTGCTTAAATTTATTCCCCAGTTTTTTATATTGCTTGTTATTATACTCTGCTTAGTACTGTGTATTTTTAATGTAGCATGTTGTTATTTTAATAAATTAAAAAAATAAAATATAAAATATAAACAAATATATATGTTCTCCACTTCTGCTTATCTGATTGGTTTTGCTGTGTATCATTCCCAGTATGCATAATTCTCTGTACATAGAATTGGAAGGACAGCTTCCATCTGTCCATTGTAAATAGCTCATTGTAAACCAGTTTGTTAACTGTGTTGATGGGGAAGAAATTGCATAAAAACTTTTACTACATGTAAGACCTGGATAGCTCAGGCTAGCCTCATCAGATCCTGGAAGCTAAGTAAGGTTGGCCCTGGGTAGTAATTGGATGGGAAGCTTCTAAGTGATACTCGGGTCGTGAGGTGAAGGTAGGCAATGGCACACCACCTCTGAGCACCTCTTGCCTGGAAAACCTTCTAGGGTCACCATAAATTGGCTGTGACTTGACACACACACCGCAGCTCACTAAGTTTGAAGTTCATGTTATACAATGCCCATACTAAGAAAAAGCACCCAATCCCTTTGTGTAGAGAAAACAACAATACATATCCAAATGACAGTTGAAAACTCAGTAATAAAACAGTATGGTTGAAGCAAATTGATGAGACAGTACCCCAGATCCCTAAAATAAAGCTCCCAGTAGCTTCAGGAAAACATTTGTTTATAGGATTTATATCCCACCTTTTCATTTAAAAATATCTGAAGGGACTTACAATACTAAGAATAAAATATCCATATAATGCAATTAACATAACAAAATAGTGTGGAAATCCCTCACTAAAACTAACATCAATTTAAACAATAAAAGACAACAGAACTCTGAAAGAGCAAGAAAAGGTATAGCAGAGATGTAGGATCTTGATGCAAAACTGATCAACCAAGCAGACTCTAGAGAGGCAAGTCTTTGGACTGCACCAGAAAACCCAAAGCCCTACCCCTGTAAGAAGGAAGGTCTGCAACTGAGCTTCACCAGCTGAAAAAGCTTTGTCATAAATAAATGTCAGCCCCATATCTGGTAATGCAGGTTCTAACAGTAGAACAGCAGCAGCTAGTAGGGACATTCAAACAGCCACTTATGTCCTGAACAGGGATCTGATCTTTCAACAGCTGGCTCGATAGTTCATTGATCTGTTCATTGCTGTTTAGGTTGCTTCACCGTATCACTTCCTGACAATGAAATACAGCACAACTGGCTTTTCACCCATGTATGTTCTCACACAGCCTGATCGAGTGCTACTAACTCCCATCCTGTTCCACTCAGCAGGCAATTCTTTAAACAGATTATTAGACGAGAGCACTCATAAATCATATACATCAGTCATCGATATTGTGTTTCAACAAGATCCTATCCTTCGTTGTTCTTCTAGGTACTCTTTAGTGAAGCTGTTGGCCACCTATCAGTTTGAATTGGCAACATCTTTGCACATGAATAGTTTCGCAAAAGCTCAATACAAACCAATTCAGCAGGTGCTCCCAGCTATGTGGCATATACTGGGCAGATCAGGTGATTGATTCGTATCCAACCAACACCTTCAAACATGGTTCATTTGAATGTTGAATGCATTCAAGGTGAAATTCACAACATGTCTAGTAGCCAGTAGATCCTGGGCAGGCTCACATGGGTAAAAGTGGTTCTTTAGGTTAATCATTGTAAGGGACCTCTGCAGAACAGTTCCCATAGGATACACCAACAACCCCCTAGTTCCACCTTCTTTAACACAACTAGTAAGTATGAGCAGAACCACTTCAATGTTCACCCCAATGCCCAGCTTGGCCAGAAGGTTACCATGATCAGTGGAATTGAAAGCCACTGAGAGGTCCAGGACAATCTTCAGGCATTGATCATCCATCAGGGCAATGAAGCCACTTTATAACACATGTCAATGCATTGGCTCTTTCTGGATGAAGGCCACTTACGTTTGCACATGGTTTAAAAAAATATTTTAAGAGATGGTTTTACCTATATTAAAGATGTTAAATATGTGAGTACCTGGATTTTATCAGTCACCACATATTTAAGGAAACACCCCCATGCAGTAAATGCCTCCTTTTAACAAAACTTTCTATATCTGTAAAATTCCGATGCTTTGTTCCCAGATAATGTAGAAGTCAACTGTGTTAAGTAGTTTAATCCAATAATGTTACCTTCTTTAAGACTTAAAACAGTATGGGCTAGCTATTTAAACACTCTCATTTTTAAAACATCCATTATACACGAGAAGGTAGATAATAATGAATGGAGATAAATAGTAGGTTCTAATAATGATGCAATACATTACTCCACAATTTTGCACTGCATTCAGGTAGCTAGCAGAGGGAACACAGGCTAAAATGAATTTTCTAGTGTGAAATACAAAAACTTGGCAGCATTTCTCAGACTGAGGGCTGTGGGGTAGCAAGGGCAGGGCACAAACAGTTTTCCATGTCTAGTTGGAAATGGGCATAATAAATAGAAAGGACCAACATTTTGATTCAGATCTGGGTTAGGGCCTTCACAGGGATGTTTCTGTGCTGCAAGTTACATTTAAAACCTCTCCCCAACTTTGATGCACCGTTTGAGTGCTGCTGTAACAAAGACTGTTTTGGGGCCATCCAGCTAGCTATGCCATTGTCCTGATGACGCCCAGTATCTTCACGGGGGGAACGTCCCTGAAGTATTATAGTGCTTTGGAAGGATATATTAGAATACAAGATGAATTTGTATATTTCATTTGTGGAACACATTTTATGGCCAGTCAAACAAAATATTCCCTGCTTTTCTTTCTTTGCAAGCAATTACAGAACCTGACATGAAGACATTTTCCTCTGTTAAGTTGAAAGGAAGAGACATGTCTTCATGCTCCCTTCAGCTTGTTGTGCATTATTCCACTATGTCAGGTTTAACCACATAGTCATGCAAGTGGCAGCTTACTCTTAAAAAATGCCTACCACCAATGGAGGGATAAGAAGATGGAAGAAAAGAATTAGGCGGCAAAGATCTCCTTTCTTCTAATAGTGTGCCTATTGTGCAGTTAGAATCTTTATTTTTTTAACCTGTGGGGTTTTGTGCTGAAAAGTCTGCCCATTTTACACCTTCTGCTTGTACAGAGATAAGCATAGGAGCCAAATCAAATTCCCCTGCTTTGCGATCAGAAGCTAAGCAAACAGAGGCTAAGCAAATGGAGGCAAAAAACCAAAATTACCCTGAGTATTCAGTCACTTTAGTGCATATTGCAGCTGGTTTCATAGTGAAGCTATCATTGATTACCTCTGTCACTCCGCCAGAATGATTTGTAGCTTCCAGTGAGTTTGGGGGAGGGGTTGACTCACGGGCTGATTCTCAATCTGTTCATGCACCAGAGCAATCAGATAACAGCTCTACCACATGGCCTGCTGAAAGGCAAACCAAAGGTGCCAAGTTTTGACCATGTGCGAAACATCACTCCATGCGACTGGCTCAGAATGATGATTGGCTAAGGCAAAATGCCCATTAAACTGCTCCCTTTATTAATTTATGTAAATATACTTTAGAAAATGCTTAAACTATTTTTAGGGAGGGAATCTTCATTTAAATAAGCAGAATTGTGTTACTGGAAAGGTTCCTGTTCGGGGTGAATGGATAGGATAGTGAAAGAGGTGGCAAGATGTCATAATGCCCCTATTAAAGTAAACAGATACTCCCACATGGTTATAATTTCAAGTGTGTGGCAGTAGAAGAGCAAGATTTGCAGTAGAAGAGCAAGATTTCACTCCAGTCGCACTTTAAAGACCAACAATATGTATGAGCTGATAATGAAGATTATGGAATGTGCTGAAATTTACAGATTGACGAATATATTAAAAGGAAAAATGGAAGAAGAATTTATGGGACCATGGAGGACGTTTTATAATTGGCTAAAACTTAAGTACTGAGAAAATAAGATTAAATGAAGAATAATAAGAATGATGCATATAATAATTGTGAATGAGAAGAATTGCATGCAGAATGTTAAATTGGAGATTATATATATATACCTACATACAAGTGGAGACCCGCAAGAAACTTGCGGGATGGTTATCTCATTCGTCACACCTTTGTTTCCTCTCCTCGCCCCCTACCTCTCTCACACTATTTCTCCCCTCTGCCCCCCTTTTCTTACTCACTATTTCTGCTCCATGCATGTGACTTCCTCTCTCTTTCTGACCTGTCATCTTTCTCTTTGTTTTTCTGCCTCCCCACTTCATCACTTTCTCTCTCCTTCTGCCCCCCACCCCATCATTCTTTCTTTCTGCCCCCATCACTCTCCCAGCCTCCTGCCTGCTTCCTCCCCCACTCCGCAGAGCAGCAGTAGCAGTAGCAGTAGTGGCAGTGCTCTCAGCCACCCACCTGCTTCCTCTCCCCCCACAGCAGCAGTGGCAGCACTCTGGGAATCACAACGGATCTCCCAGCTACAGAGATCAATTCACCTTAGGACTGCCAGCTCCAGGTTGGGAAATTCCTGGAGATTTGGGGGTGGAGCCTTGGGACAGTGAGGCTTGGGGAGGCAAGCAGCCTCAGCAGGGTATGATGCCATAGACTCAACCCTCCAAAACAGCCATTTTATCCTGGGGAACTGATCTCTGTCTCCTGGACAACAGTTGTAATTCTGGGTGATCTCCAGTCCTCACCCAGAGGCTGGCAATGGTGGTTCTCATGGAAGAAATGGCTGGAGGGTGGAGTCTATGGCATTACACCAGTCCAAAGTTCCTCCCCTCCTCAAATCCCACCCTCTCCAGGCTTCACCCCTCAAATGTCCAGGGACTTCCCACCCTGGAGTTGGCAACCCTATTTCCTTCCCAACCAACAGCCAACCTACCTTTATCTGCCTCTCTGTCTCTTGTTTTCCATCTCCACCCTCCAGCCTCTACCTAGGAAAATTACAGTCTTTCTCCACAGTGGGGACCAAAGCAGCTTTCATTATTCCCTCCTCCTTTTTATCTGCACAACCCTGTGAGGTTGGTTAGGATGAAATATGTGACTGGTCCAAAATCACACAGTCAGCTTCCACTGCAAGATGGGGATATGAACCTGGGTCTTGCAGACCCTACTTTGAAGCTCTAACTGCTGCACCTCACTGGCTTTCATAGGGTGGCTGCTGATGAATGGTAGCAAGCAGCCGAGGCTAGATGAGTCATGCAAATCAGGGGGGACCTGGCAACCCTAGACTACTGCCAGGCCTAGAGTGGCCAACCTCCAAATGGGAACTGGAGACCCCCCAGAATTACAACTGGACTCTAGACAGCAGAGGTCTGTCTCCCTCCAGAAAATGGCTGCTTTGGAGGGTGGACTCTGTGGCATTATACCCTGGGAGGGAGAGGGCAGAGGCTAGACCCCCGCCCCCTTCCCGGCTTTCCTGAGGGTCTCGCAGTCGTGGAGTCCCCAAGAAAGCTGGCACTGGTAGGGAGGGGGTGGCGGCTAGACCCCCGCCCCCTTCCCGGCTTTCCTGGGGGGCCCGCAGCTACGGAGCGCCCAGGAAAGCCAGCACTCCGCCGCCGCCCCCGATCTCCAGGCCCCACTGGGAGGTTGGCATCCCCGGTGGGGGGCGCCCCAGGCTGTCCTGCCTAGGGTGCCCAGACACCTGGAGCTGGCCCTGCCTCTGGGTGCCCAGCAGCTGCCATTACAGATGATGCCAGCGCCTCCATCCATTGCTGGCCCCTACCAAAGGCTTCCTGCAACTTATGATGGCTCTCCAGCCACTCCCACTTGATTGTTGCCCACATGGTGGAAAGCGTGGGCAAGATGGGCAGTGCCAGATGAGGGCCCCATGGTTGGAGACCCAGCAAGAGATCAAAGTCCTCCCCTCCTCTGCGGCAGCAAAAGCATCATCCCCTTGTGACAGGTTGCATTCCTGTGGCCCATCTGCAGCAACCCTTGCAGCCTCTGAGTTTTGAAGGGAGTGTCAACAGCAAGGGGAAGCTTCCACACTGCACTGTGTCCCTCAGTCTCCCATGGCTGCAGCCAATGGGAAACGCCCCCCATCACTCAGTCTGTTTTTTAGAATGGTTTGGTCCCCTGAACAGGGGGTGGGGCAACAATTACTACAGAGCTAGGAATTTCTGCCAGGTGAGATGATCATTCTATGCATAAATTGCATCCCAGGCCAGAGGCCAAGGTGTAATTTCCATAGGCACTATGAACCAAGGGAGGGTTTATGGAAGGGATCACACATCCATGCAGATGGCTGATCCTTCCACAGTGTAGGCCCTTGGAATCCACCCAAAGGCAGGCAGATGCTCCTAGCTTTGTGGGCACTGGGCCTCAGGATGGTTTCAAGTGAATGGGACCTGGCTTGACACATGTAAGGATGGCATTAACCCTCATAGCAGCCATCAGGCAGGGAAGCCATCAGGTAGGGTCAAGCAGATGTCAACTTGTTGCTCTTTGTTTTTGTCGTTGGCACTGCTATGTGCCATCCAAGCCCCACATTTGCATAGGAATATATCACTGGAGCAGCTGGGATCTAGATGGGCAAAGCAGGTCTCTCTAGAGAACTGCCTTGTGAAATTGACTATCTCTGCTCAGCTACATGGAATAGTACCTGCAAAGCCTCAATGAGGTGGTGGTCCCTTAAGCCAACAGCATCATTTGCACAGCAGTTTTACCCATGGGACCACTGCCAGTATTGATCCATTAGCGCACACCCATGGCATTTGCATCTTCATTCACTGCTGTGGCAATCCATCTTCCCCTTGGGCACCCCCCAACTGATTCAAGACAATTCTTGGGATGAGCCTGCTGCTTTTGGGTGTGTGGTCTGTGCTTTTGGCTGGGGGGATGGCAGCCTGTCGCATGGCCTTTCCCTCCCACCCATCTGTGTCTGCTGCTGTGACAGTATTTTCAGGATGGGCCCCCTGCTGGAGTTTTGTCCGTGAGGATTGTGTGGCTTGTGTGGCACCCCCATGCCCTCCCATAGTCCACAACAAACACAAACACCTGGGATGGACACAATGGATGAGCTTTGTTGGAGGGAACCTGGGACAACAGTAAGGCTGGGACTGCAGTATTGACGTCCAGACTCCCACTTTGGTGCTTGGGACACCTCCCCAATGGACATGGGTAGGGAAGGGCCAGGAGGCTGGATATGTCCACATGTTCCCAAGGCCTGGCTTCTGATGCAGGGAGGGCACTTGGTGGGGTTTCAGCTCCACAGATGGGGTGATGGCTCTTCCTGGGACTGGCACCTGCATGCAGGGAAAACACACGGTGGAACAGCTGCCGACATTCCTTGTTGGTAGCTGTGGGGCATTTGGCAGTCATGGACACCCCATCTGGCACTCCAAGGGGGACCTGACAGGTGGCAGAATCCAGATAATCCACACCTGATCCAGCGTCCTGTCCAAACGTCTGTGCATTTGTATGTGCATTTTGTCAACAGTGTCATTCTGCACCTACAAGGGAAGAGTTTGGGCATCTGGTGGGATCACTCAGCCCTCAAAGATGCAGCTCCCTATTTGAAGGAAACTATACAAAACTTTTAACTGAAGTTAAAAAAGACTTGGAAAAATGGAAGAATCTAAAGTTATCTATTATGGGAAGAATAGCTGCTGTGAAGATTTACCAAGTTTTATTTTCTTTTTCCAAACAATTCGAATTATAAAAAATCAACAATATTTTAAAGAAATAGATAAACTGGTGAGACAATTTATTTGGCAAAGGAAAAGACCTAGCATTAAGATGAAAGTGTTACAAGATTCAAAAGACAGAGGAGGTTTTGTGCCTCCAAATTGGAAACTATATTACAGTGCAGCAGCACTGACATGGATGAAAGAATGGATTACATTAGAAAATCCAAGACTATTAAAACTTGAAGGACATGATTTACAATTAGGGTGGCATGCCTTTATCTGGTATGGGAAAAGCCAGGTACATAAGTACTTTAACAAATTGTGGGAAGAAATACAGAAGTTTTGCTATACCAAAATTTCTAAATGGGTCTCACCCTTAGAGGACTTTACAAACCCCATGACAATTACAAAAGACTTAATGTGGACATAGGAAGACTTGTTAAATAGTCAAAATAAGCTACATAATCAAGAAGAACTTAAGAGAAAGGGTATAAACCTGAACTGGTGGGAAAGAGCACAACTTGACTCTAGATATGTGAAAGACCAGGCAACTGGATTTCATGATGCACTCTTAGAGCTTGATAAAATGTTGATAGGAGTAGAGGGGAAACAGATAAAGCTATTTTATACACTGTTAATAGATATGAAAATGCAAGATGAAATTGTAAAGGAATATAGGGTTAAATGGGCACAAAATCTAGGTCATAATATACAATTGGAGTAATGGTCTAGAGTGTGGAAGGTAAATATGAAATTTACAAAAGCCACTTCATATAAAAAAATGTATATAAAATGTTTTATAGATGGTATGTAACCCCTGAGAAATTAACTAAATGGTACTCTAATGTGTCAAACTTATATTGGAAATGTAAAAATGAAACTGGTTCTTTTTATCATATGTGGTGGTCTTGTAAAATAGCTAATGCATGATACATGAAATATTGCAAAAAAAAAAAATACATACAAATGTACCATTTACTCCTGAATTCTTTTTATCAAATATTGTACCACAAAGTTTTACAAAACAATATATTTACATGATTGTACATGTTGTGACAGCAGCCAGGATACTATATGCAAAATATTAGCAAATAGAACAAACACCTACAAAAGAAGAAATAATATACAAGTTGTTGGAAACAGCAGAAACTGATAAATTAACTTTACAATTACAAGAAAAACAAGAAGGAACTTCTGAAAAGATTTGGTCAAGACTCTATAGATGGATAGAGGTTTACAACAACAGACCATGAAAACGTTTTAAAAATTGGACTCTACACCTCTAGAAAGATATTGTAAGCAGGTATAGGTGTATTAGATAAGATTCAATTTACTTTTTTATGGTAACTAGATACTAGTATAGACTCTATTTTATAGATGTTGATTATTTGTCTGTGCTCTTGTTTGTTGTGTTCTCTCTTTGTAGCATTATTTCTTTTTTTTCTGAAAATAATAACATTATTTTAAAAAGAGAGAGAGAGAGAGAAACGGCAGCTGAGGCGTGACATGATTGAGGTTTATATGATTATGCATGGGATAGAGCAGGTAGAGAAAGAGGTACTTTTCTCCCTTTCTCACAGTATAAGAACTCGTGGGCACTCAATGAAATTGCTGAGCAGCCAGGTTAGAATGGATAAAAGAAAGTACTTCTTCACCCAAGAGTGATTAACACATGGAATTCACCACCACAGGAGTTGGTGGGGGCTACAAGCATGGACAGCTACAAGAGGGAATTAGATAAGCATATGGAGCAGAAGTCCATCAGTGGCTATTAGCCACAAGGTATAGATAGGAACTCTCAGGCTGGGGCAGGTGATGCTCTGTATTCTTGGTGCTTGGGGGGGGCAACAGTGAGAGGGCTTCTAGTGTCCAGGCCTCACTGCTGGACCTCCTGATGGTACCTTGTATTTTTGGCCACTGTGTGACAGAGTCAGGGCCGGCCCCAGGTGTCTGGGTGCCTTAGGCAGGACAGCTTGGGGTGCCCACCCCACCGAGGATGCCAACCTCCCAGTGGGGCCTGGAGACTGGGGGGGGGTGGCGGAGCGCTCTGCAGCTGTGGGACCCCCAGGAAAGCCAGGGAAAGCCTAACCCCCGCCCCTTCCCTCCCAGCGCTGGCTTTCCCTCCCAGCCCTTCCCTTTGAGCCCCAGCAGGTGCTCAAAGGCAAGCCAGCCGCCGCCCCCGTCTTCTCTCCCCCCCCCGGGGGGAGGGAGAGGGCAGGCAAGCTCTGCTGCTGCCTCATAAGCCCTGCTGGGCGCTCTTTGCTGGCGGCGGTGGTGGGGAGGTGGCAGCAGTGGCAGTGGTGGTGGGGCTTTTCACGGGGTGGGCAGGGGGCCGTTTGGTGTCCCTGTGGGCACAGCACCCTAGGCGAGTGCCTAGCTTGCCTAGTGGGCAAGCCGGCCATGGACAGAGTGTTGGACTAGATGGGCCATTGTCCTGATCCAACATTGGCTTCTCTTATGTTCTCTTATGTTCTTATGTTCTTCCTTTTCATCCCCTCCCAGCTTGAAGGGAGCCAGCCAAATCCTCCGTTACTGCACTTTACCAGCTTTTGAGGCAAAACTTGCCCATCAGGACTAAAGTCCAAATGGAACAGCCTTCACTTCCTTACAAGATGCCGATTTTTTTTAAAAAAAGAGAGACAGCAGCACCTCCCTCTTCCCTTCCCTTCCCTTCCCTTCCCTTCCCTTCCCTTCCCTTCCTTCCTTCCCTTCCCTTCCCTTCCCTTCCCTTCCCTTCCAAAGGATGGAGAGGTCTAGGAAAGAGAAAGAGGGAAGTTACCAAACTAGAAAGTCTCTTGGTGGTAAAGTACCATCTGGTTGCTGCAGCAGCAGCTGTTCCCCTTCATGACAGACTTCCAGTTGCAAGGAGGAAGCACTGCTACTGCGCAGTGTTAGGGTCTGATAAAGCGCCAAAGGACGCAGATGGTGCAGTATCTTCTTTGAAAGTGGCTCTCCCTGCCTAGCTTCCCAGTCTCTAGCCCCCTAATCCATTGTCAGCCAAGTGCCACACATTCAGCTCTCACTCTCCCCCTGCCCAGTCTAACTAAGGAGAGAGACAAAAGAAGCCCCATGTTGTGGCAGCCCTCCAGCCAAGGGCAGATGGAGCAACAAGTCCCAGCAATTAGCAAGACACTTTGCAACTGTAGGCATGAAAGCCTGTGTGGGTGACACCTCTCCTGGTCAGGGAAGGCACCAGCCACACAAATGAACACAAGAGAGGCTATTATTGTTATTAGGGTTGTTCTCGGTTTCAGGTATTGATTTTGGGAACACATGATTAAATTAAAGCAGGGGCTTTTTGATGGGAAAATCCTAGATGGTTGGTAGGCACCAATACATCTTGAAGCCCATCACACTTTTTTTCGTTGTTGTTATCTGTTAGCATTACCTGTGCAGAACCAGTGCTTTATCTGGCATGAAAACAACTTTTTTTCATTCCTATTTTCATTCTTACTTTCTAAAATTAATGTGTGCTTCTTGCATTGCCATCATAAGCAGAGCTATACTCTTCTGAGCCCAAAGGCCTTCAAAGACTAGATGTAACTTAGGATGGCACTGTCAACCTGTAAATGTTTGGTGTTTTTTTGTTTTCCCACACTGGGATTTTCATTATCATAGGTAAGGTGGTCTACATAACATGCACATGAAATGTATTATTATATATATGCAATGCAGTCCTCAACCTGTTTTCTCGAAAGTGGTTCATTTAATCAATCTTTCCTTCAAGCCACTCAGGGTATGACAGACATCAGTTTCCTCTCCTTCATTTTACCCTCACAACAATTCTGTACGGTGTCCTGGCTGCTTATATCTGTTGGACACAGTTAATGCCTCCCTAGAGCACAGGCCTGTAGCCATGGGAGGGCTGAAAAGGGTGATGCCCCACCCCAAATGTACCCTGCCCCACCAAAGAGCTTTGGAAAAGGTCCCCACACCAGTCATAACAAAGGCGGAGCAATCCACCCCAGGGTGCAAATCATTAGAAGAGGTGGGTTCCAGGAGCACTCGGTGCTTGCAAAGTGATCAGCTCATATTTTATTAGTGATTCAGCAAAAGAAAGAAGACTGAAAATCCCTGGCCGAAGCCAGGTATTTATGCCTAAAAAAGGTTACACCCAAAACACACCCCACTCCCAATGATAGGCTATTTACACTCTATTGTTTCCCAGTTGGTTTACTCCAGGATCCCTCTCTCCCTACTGGCCCATTCTAGGATCCTAGCAATCTATTGTCATGCATCCCAAGCTAAGTCCTTTTGCCAGTACAGTTCAGGCTCAATACATAACAGTGGCAAAAGAACATACAGCTGCCAGCCGTAACAGAACTCAAACAGAATGTAGCTAATAGTCATGTGCAAGCAAACAAGCTAGCCCCAATGCGCACTGACCAAGGAATTTTTGCACCTCCAGACTAGCCTACCTGGAGTACTGTTGCCCAACACCAAGCTCTCCAAGTTGGACACATTGTGCCTGGCCTCCAGCTACCTTGCCCACCTCCAGCAGCTGCTGCAGGAAGACTGTAAGGAGAAGGGCCACGTGCACCCTGTCAACCTGGTAAGGGGGAGGGGGAGGAATAAATGAATGAGCCCAATTTATCAACTCTACCGAAGGAAGGAGGAAAGCAAATATATTATGTGCTTTTCTAATTCCACAATAGATTCTCCTGCAGAAAGCGAAAGTGAAAATGCAAAGAGCCACTCCCAAGTTACCAAGCTCACTTACCCCCCTTTTATTTTTTTAATTTTTTTGCAATTACAATACATAGAAGTGAATCAATCAAAACATAAATCATACTATTCTTAATATGTGCTAAAGGTTCTTAAATAAGTAAATTATCGACATTACTTCACAAGCTCCCTTATATATATGTATTATTTGCTCTTGAAATTACCCTCCTGTTTTGTCATGTGGATTTCGCCTGATATTTTTAATGAAACAATAACACAGAAATTTTGATCTATCCAGCATGTTTGTTTTGTTTTATCCTTAAGAATATTTTGTGTTTCTATAAAAGGAGCCCATTTCAACATTGCACTTTTCTGTTCAGATATACTTTCAGTGCGAGCTATCCAGTCTGTGATTTTGTCTGATATAAAAAACTCCCAGACTTTTCTATACCACTGTTCAATTGTAGGTACAACTTTGTCTTTCCATTTCAAAGCAATTAGACATTTTGCTGCACTAAGTAAAGTCGAGATTAGTTCCTTATCGCTAACAGTAATCTGCATTTGGGGCCAAAGATTCAACAAGATTAGGGTGGGATCCTTCTGTATAGCATAACCCTAATCATTATTTTTTGGATATCAAGGAGGACCTCAGACCAAAAATTACTGACTAGGGGGCAAAGCCACCAGCAGTGTATAAATGTTCCATGGCTTCCACATAACTTCCAACATAATGGGGATTGTGGTGGGATTATATGGGCTAATCTATTTGAAGTTAAGTACCATCTAAATAGAGTTTTGAATGCTTCTGTCTGAATGGGTACAGATCTCAAAGTGTAAATTGAGAAATTCCAGATTTGTTTCCATTGTTGTTCTGAAGAGTTCTATTTAAGTCTTTATGCCAGGCTTTTTGTGATGGAGTAAGCATAAGATCTGGATCAGTTAGTAGAGCTCTATATATTACCAAGATTGTGCCTTTTATAGTAATGGATCTGGATGATAACAATTTTTCAAAGAAATTTAATGGTCTATCAAAATTTATTTCCTTGTTCCGAGACAGAAACAAATGCGAAATCTGCAAATACTCAAACCAAGGCAAGTTTTTAGAATCTTCCAATGTTGCTTTTCCTAGAATTAATCTTCATTTGGAAATATCAATGAATCTGGTTAGAATCTGGTTAGATTAGCAGACCTCCAATTGGGGAAAGATTCGGGGCTATAGCCAGGGGCAAACCAGGTCTGCCCTAAGAATGAAACAATTGGGGATCCAGTTGGAGTTAATACCTTTCTAAATTTATCCCAAGTTTTGAAAATAGAGCTAAGGAAGGGGTGTGTTGTATACGTGGTTAGTCTAGAGTTGGGAGATCTCCAGAGTTCTTCTTGGAAGGAGCCTGTGCACTGATACGTGTCCTCAATATTCTTCCAATCTGCCTTGTAAGAGTTATGATAGTGTTTAAGTAAGTTGGAAAGGTTGGAGGCTGAATAATAAAAGTAACGGTCAGGTACAGCCAAACCTCCCTGTGATTTTATTTTCCGAACCATATGGAAATTCACTCTAGGTTTACGTGATTGCCAGATGAAGTTATTTAAGTTTTTCTGCCATGTTTTGAAATAGTGGGGGGAAATCAGTATGGGTAGGGCACGGAAGTGATATAGAATTTTAGGTAATAAGAAGGATTTCACTATACTTATTCTCTCAAACCATGTTAAGGATTTGGATTCCCACGATTTGAAAGAGTTGTTGATAAGACCAATGACTTCCATATGATTGTATTTTATAATGTCCTTTAAATCTATTGGGATTTTGACTCCTAGGTATTGCCAGCATCCATTGGTCCATTGGAATGTGTACTGTTGCTTCAGGTAAGAGGTGATTCCAGAGGTGAGGTTTATAGGGTATAATACAGACTTAGATTGATTTATGAATAGTCCTGATATTAAGCCAAAAACCTTGAGGGCCTCAAAGAGAACTGGTATGTTTAATTTGGGGTTAGATACATAAATTGTCATGTCATCTGCAAATAAACTGGTTTTAATATGACAACCTTTCACTTGTATCCCATAGACTAGCAGGTTATTATGGATAGAATTTGCTAATGGCTCTATTGAAAGGGCAAAAAGTAGAGGGGACAAGGGACATCCTTGCTGGGTTCCTCTATTTAACTTAAGTTCTCTAGAATAGATATCGTTTATGAATAAATTGGCCGTAGGTGTTGTATATATAGATTTAATTACGTGCGTGAATTTTCCACCGAATTGCATCCGTTTTAGTAGGTTCAGAAGGTAATTAAACTCTATGGAATCAAAAGCTTTTTCAATATCCAGAGATAGAATTAGAAAAGAATGGCTTTTTTGTTGTTTACAGTAATTAATTAAGCAAGTAGATGAAATGGGTACCTGCCTTAGATGGCAGGGAGCACCCTCCTCCCCTCTCGTGGGGGTAGTGGAGTACCGGCAACGGCAACGGCGAGCGGCAAGATGCCGAACATCAGGCAATGCAGAACTCCGGATGGCGGAAGGCGGAAGGCGGAACCAGAACGGCGCAGGGAGCGCAGAGGCGCAGGCGCAGCGGAGTCGAAGGACAGAGCCGGAAGTCACGCTGACGCAGAACCAAGCGCCGGAGGGACCTACTGAAACTGAGCCGATCCAGGATGGAAAGAACACTCACTCCACGGGGTGCCGGTAGGGCAGTCCCTTTCCAAATGTCTATGTGGCCTTAGATAGGATTGAAAGAGTAACTGTAAGCCGCTCAGAGACCCCTTCAGGGGTTCGAGCGGGATATAAGCTGAAGAAATAAATAAATATAAATAAATAAATTATATCTATAGTTTTACGTATGTTGTCAGTAATATCTCTCTGCGGGATAAAACCTGGTCCTGATGTATATAATCCAACTAAGTCGTGAAGATAATAGAGCTGTAAGTATTTTTGTAATCCATGTTTAGGAGAGATATTGGGCGGTACGATTTAGGGTTAGTTCTGTCCTTCCCTGGTTTGGGCAAGATAATTACTTTAGCTGATCTCCAAGTAGGGGAAATATTATTTTTATTCAAGATGTAATTAAACAGCTCTGTTAGCGGATGAGCAAGTATGTGTTGGAACCTTTTGTAGTATTCGGACACAAAACCATTGGGTCCTGGAGCCTTGTTACATTTGGAAGCTTTAATTGTGTCAATTACTTCCTGCTCTGTTATTGGTGCATCCAAATACTCCCTATGCGTTTCGGAAATGTAATTTTTATAGTCATTATTTTGGAAGTAGGCCTGAATTTTGTTTGTTGCTGGAGAAGTCAATTTGTATAATGAACCATAGTAGTTTTCAAATACCTGCAAGATTTCGGGAGATGATGTTCGGAGGTTCCCCTGCTGATCTTATATACAGGTAACTGTACATTCCATTTTTTTGTTTGTTTGTTTAATCTTCCAAGATAATACACGCAAGGATTTAGGACTTCTATAGTTAAATTTATGTTTCATCAGAAGCATGTTTTCCTGGACCTGAGATATTTCTAATGCTTCCAGTTTTTTTCTTAGTATCGAGAGACAGTGAAAAAAAAATTTACTACCATTTTTTTTGTGTGTGAATATTCTCTAATACATATATTTGGCTTTTTAGATCTGATTGGATCTTATTCTTTTCTTTCTTATAGGCTGAAGCTAAATCAATATACTTACCCCGTATTACCACTTTTAATGAGTCCCAAACTATTTCCAGAGGAACACCACAGTCGGAATTATTTTTAAGGAAGTTTTGGATTTCTGATTCTATTGAAGTGACGATTAGCGGATCATTTAATAAAGACTTATGTAATGACCATACGTATCTTTTATGTTTCAATTCTTCACCTGCAACAGTGCATTCCACTGGGGCATGGTCAGAAATATGTCTAATGCCTACAGAAGAGGATAAGACTTTTGGTAATAATATGTCAGCAATAAGGATGTAGTCTATTCTACTGTATGAATTATATTCTACTGTATGAATTATATTTAGGAGAGAAGTAGGTAAAGTCTTTCTCTAAGCTGTGTTGTCTTTTCCATATATCACACAAGGAAAAGGTCTTTAGTATCCCATTGAGGGAACCTGGTGTCTGCTTAATATCATGAGCATTATCCAAGGCTTTGGATTTAGAACAGTCTAGAATGGAGTTAGCTACCATATTGAGATCCCCACCTACCACTATTGCTCTTTCACTAAAATCATGTAGTTTGCTCAGGGTGTCCTTCAAAAAAACATTCTGACCTGAGTTAGGCTCGTAGATGGATGCTAGCGTAAACTTTTCTCCATTCAGCAGGTCTTTAACAAAAATAAATCAGCCCCTTGGGTCACATAATATTCCTTGACTATGGAAACGTATTGGTTTTGCTAAGATTATTATAACTCCCCTTGTCTTAGACGAACCTGGTGCAGAAAATTGAAGTAGAAACCAGGTCGTAAGTAAGAGAGGAGTACTAGGAAGTTTTTGGTGTGTCTCTTGTAAAAAGACTATTTCAGCTTTTGATTGTTTTAAGAAAGTTAAGAGACTTTTGCATTTAATACAGTTGTTGGTGCCTCTGCAGTTAAGAGATAGAAACTTTATTTTATCTCCCACCATGAATAATTGTGGTATAAGAGTTCATATGAACCACCAAGTCTAATGAGCTTATTGCTGTATAATTTAAAAGCATTATGCTATTTGCTTTGAATCTTCTGGAATTGTTAAGACCATTCCTCAAGTACAAGGCATAAACACAGTGGAGTATTAGGTGATATAAACAAGGGAGTAAATTACATCTTTTCAGTTCATAAGTACAAGCTTGTAATTGCATACATTCATTAAAGTAAAACATTAAGTAACCTTAAATCAATTTCCCATACCCAACCCCCTCCCCTCTATGAAGATTTTCCCACGATGCCCAAAACTGATTGGTTCTTGTGTCCTCCCCCTTCCTCCTCCCTCCCAATCCCCCCCTTAAAAATAGCAAAGAACTGACATTTCATTAAGTAAAATCATTAATAGAAACACACACTAAAATCAAACAGCAATAAATTCTGCAGGTACCATTGGAGGCACGGATAGCACCCGTGTCGGGCTTAAATAGCTCCACCATTCAGGTTCCTGCGGTAACAAGAGCTAAGTAAGACTCCCCGCCCCCCAACTACAAAATAGATTAGTGATGTTGCACCTGTATAGTTGGGTGTAACCTAACTGAATCTAATCTAAGAATATCCTAAAAAATTAACTAAAAGTAATCCTTAGCTACTGTATATCCCAGTTACAGTGGGTTTATTCAGTTAAAAGGTTTATGACCATTTCCTCACCGGGATCTTACTCCACTGAAGAGGAGGAGAGGAGAACTCTAGTTTTCTTTTGTTGGATCTTATCAGCGATAACTCCTGGCTAAAAGGCAGTTTTAAGACTCGAAGAAGATTATTGCCAGATTCCTCATCAATAGCTTGCAGGAGGGATCCTTGGTGCCTAACCTGAAGATCCCCTGATCTCGCCCATTTATATCGGATGTCCGCTTCCATAAGCCTAATGGTGACAAGTTTCAATGTGCGCCTGATTTGGAGAGCCTCTGCAGAGAGATCCGGAAATACTAGTATTTTTTCATTTTGGAAAGGGAGACCTGCATTTATTCTAGCTTCCTGTAGTATGCGCTGTTTAGTTCTGGAGTCCAGGAACTCTGCCAGGATGTCTCTCGGACCTTGATGACGACTAGAGTTAGCTGAGCCCAGCCTGTATGCTTTTATGGAGGAGAAGAACCGTTGCTTGCCAAGAACTGATGAAGGTTGAAGGGTCAGTGTTTCCCTCAGATTTTTCTGGGAATCCGCGAAATTTTAAATGACGATCCCGAAGGGAGTTTTCCAGTATTAATTTTTTTTCTTTCACCCGAGTTTCATGGGCTTGTAACTGTTGTATGTTTTCTTGGCTGGCTAGGCTATTTTCCATTACTGTCTCCACAGTCTGGGAGACTTGGTGGAGAGCTGTCTGCACATTACATAATTCATCAGCAACAGGCTTAATTATTTTGTTAATTGTGTCAAGTAGCTCTGATTTAAGACTCTTAAGGGATTCTGTCAGGTCCTGTTTTGTTAGCGTACAATCTTCCCATGACAAGTCCGCTGCTCCAGTCGCCATTTTGGAGTCAGTTGCCCGATTCAGTTGAGCCGTTGGGGGGGGGGGCTCAGGTGTGAAATAGTCTTTTAAAGTTTGTTTGTTTTTAGTGTCACCTCATTTGTTTCAGGTTCCTCCCCATTTTTTGCCCATAACCTTATGTAAGTTTCGGTGCCACAATATTAGTTTCTGCCGGGGAGGGAGGAAGCTGGAGTGGGAGAGAGCCTACTCAGCATCCACCACCATCCCTGGCGATGCCCCGCCCTCACCCCTGCCCTTTTAGAGAAATGTGTTTATCCTATTCACTGGCCTATGAAGGACTATTTTCTTATTTGACTCAGTGATGAACAAACTCCATCAGTCCTGGAAAGTCCCTGCCAGTCTGACTAGACAATACTGGCCTTGGTGGATGGATGATCCAGTTCAGTGTAAGTCAGCTTCATGTGCATTTGTGCAAGGGTTGCATTCCCTCTTCAGGGTTTTTCCCAGAGATGCATACAAATAGATCTTTATCCTGCTTCTGTTTAACAGCAACTTGATGTTTAGGCATTTATGTACAATATGGCTTTTCCCATGCCACCTGAACCATCACTTGCCGCTTTCTTCAGATCAAGCTGCTGTTAAAGGCAGAAGAGCAGATTGGAGTCTGTTTTTCCTGATCATTTGGCAACCCTGTGTTGGAGCAATAGATTTAAAATCAGAATGCTAAAGAGGCTTTTAAAAAGTTGGGGACCACAGCATTAAAGCAAAGGCACTTCTGTTGCCATAAAGGGAGGGGGTGATTTCCACTGATTCTCCCTTCTTCAGCCACCTGTGCCATATCCCCAAGGGTCCTCCCTCTGCTTTTTGGAGGAAGTAGGGAGATGGAGGAGCAAGGGTGAGGTGCAGAAACCAAATTTTTCATGGTTAATTAGAAGTAACCTATGGAGCAGGGGCCTCTAGTCTTACTGACACTGTGAACATTTTTGGGAATGAGCACCACCATGAAATGGCTGATATGGGGTAGAGGGAAAAATCACAAGTTTAGACAGTTACAAAAAATGTGCACTGATTTACCCAACTTTGTATTCTGACTATTCTTCCCTTATTTTCAGAAATTTGGTGTTTTGGGAAATGCACTCATGCTCTCTCTCTCTCTCTCTGTTATGTATGTGGACCGCCACCAGGGGTCCACGGCTAAGCAGGAGCTTAGTCCCCAAGCACAAAGGGGATCTAGGATCCTAGTCCACCACGAGTCCACCAATAGAACCTTGGTGGGAAATTCAAACCTTCCAGTGGGGATATGGGTGTGCCATGTGGAGTGTATATAGTTGGCCTTGCAGGGCAATTTTCCTTGTCTAGTGTGTGAAGTACAATAAACGCATCTGAACACATGTTGTAATTCGAGTCTTCCATGCGGTGAACCCAGTACTTTACAATGACGACGAGGATGGGATCCCAATGAGTGGGCCTGATTCTCCAACTGGCGCAGCACCAAGCAATGTTCCAGAGGAAGCCACCGCACCCCGCACTGCTCCCAAGCAGCACTGCACTGTGTCCAGCAATTCTGAACACCGCTTCCCGCTTCATGCTAGAGTCACAGCCTCTGCTCCGGGACACCTTGAAGCTTTCGACCCCACTCATCCTGAGCATTGGGATTCATGGACGGACCAGCTTACCTGCTACCTCACCTACCATGAAGTGACTGATGCAGGCAAGAGAAGGGCTCTCCTCCTCAGCTCTTGTGGCATGAACACCATTTGGCTCGCAAAGAGCCCTCTGGCCCCGAATCCTTGGGTGCATGTACAAGGAAATCATCGATGCCCTAACCAGGTATCTCATGCCCCGGCCAATGACGCTGGCCAAGTGGATGGAATTCCAGGGGTGCATCAAGAAGCCTGGTGAGATGGCTGCAGCCTTCCTGGCCACACTGCACCAACACGCCATGGAATCCAAATTCACTAAAGTGGAGAAGAACCTCATGATCCAGTTTACCTGGGGAATCAGCGACCTGAAGCTCCGCCGGAGGATGATCAGCACCACCGACATCAACCTCAATGAGGCCCTACAGCTTTCCATCACCCACGAGGCCTCCCACTGTGACTGACCACCGGCAGCATCCCATCTCATGCTCCCCGACCCAGCACCCAAGAACTCAGATGAGGAGGACGTCCGTCTCATCCAGAAGCTGCTGACAACTGCCGGAGTCTCCAGGCACTCAGGGATGGCCACTGGTCATTCCACGTGCGTCAGTTGCGGAGCAGCACACGAGAGAAAATTGTGCTGGTTCCGTGATGCCACCTGCCACACATCTGGAAAACAAGGACACCTAGCCCACATTTGCAGGTCCAAGGGCAACCGGAACCATCCCTCCCAGCAGCATCCACACTGCCAGACTTCTGTGCACTATGAGGCCACCAAGGACACAGACAGTCTCTACCTCCTGACCAGCCAGCCCTCACTAAAAGTACTGAGCCTCCCCAACTTGCCGCAACCCCAAAGTTCCAGGTCCAGGTCACTATCAAGGGGTCCCCCTGCTCAATGGAAGCCAGTGGCTTCTATCATATCTGTGGAAACACTGCAAAGACCTTGCCCAAATGGCGGGCCCCACCTGCGGCCCTCACCATTGAACTTGATGGACTTCCAGAAGAACCCGGTCCCAATATGGGATGTGGGGACTTTCTGGATGAAGAACCAGGGATTTGAGGGTTTCCTGGACTTGATTGTTCTGGAGGGGGAATTTAGTAAGCTTATTGGGGCGGGCGTGGTTTGCACCGTTGGGCATCACGGTAGGGGGGTTGAATACATGTGTGCCACGGGACTTTGCTGAGGTTTGTGGGGAATTCCCCATGATATTTGATGGGGCTCTGGGTTGTCACAAGGGACCCCCAGTTTCATTGCAACTCGACCCCCGGGTTGCCCCCATCCGCATGCAGTTCCACAGCGCCCTGCTCATCTTGTGGCTGAAGATCGATGCAGAACTGGACCACTTAGTGCAGACTGCCAGGCAGTCTGCTCAAACCCACCAAACGCAACCCGCAGCCATGGGAGTCTACACACAAGCCTTGGTCCCGGTTACAGATAGATTTTGTCGGGCCCTTCCAGGGGCTGATATTCTTAGTAACAGTAGACTCATACTCCAGATGGTTGGAGATCAGCCCCATATCCACCACCTCCATAAAGGCTGTCATCTGAGCACTCCACCGAATCTTCTCCAGCCACGGGCTGCCAGACACAATAGTCTCCGACAACAGGACTGCCTTCATGGCAGCAGAGTTCCAGGACTTTCTCTAGCAGAACCTGATCCAACACATAAGATCAGAGCCTTTCCACCCCGCGTCCAAAAGCCAAGCGGAAAGGATGGTCCGCACGGTGAAGGAAGCCCTCAGCTGGATCACAGACAGGGACTGGGAGTTCCAGCTCATCCACTTCCTGCTGACACAGCAGACAACTCCCAACCCCATCACTGGGTGTTGCCCCACAGAACTGCTGATAGGCTGGCGCCCCACTATTCTGCTGGACCGCCTACATCCAGACTGGGCACCAGAATTGAGGTTGACAGAACAGAGGGACGTGCCCCGGGGGTTCTTCCCAGGCGACCACATGTTCATCCGGAACTTTGGGAGGAGCCCCACCTGGATTGCAGGAAGGGTTGTCCAAGTCACCGGCCCAGTATCCTATGAGGTCTCTACAGAGGACAGCCAACTACTACGGAAGCATATTGATCAACTTAGGCAGCGACAACTCCCAGAGGCTGAAGTGCACCCCCCAGCTCAAGGGACCGGGGCTCGACACCCCATGGGCCAGCACCCCGGCATTCCCAATGAGAGTGCAGACCCCCTCCTATCTAAAAGACTATGTGACATAAGTTGAGTGGAACTAAGGGGGGAGGGGTGTTATGTATGCGAACCACCACCAGGGGTCCATGGCTAAGCAGGAGCTTAGTCCCCAAACACAAAGGGGACCTAGGATCCTAGTCCACTGCGAGTCCACCAATAGAACCTTGGTGGGAAATTCAAACCTTACAATGGGGACATGGGTGTGCCACGTGGAGTGTATATAGTTGGCCTTGCAGGGCCATTTTCCTTGTCTACTGTGTGAAGTACAATAAACACGTCTGAACGCATGTCGTAGTTCGAGTCTTCCATGCGGTGAACCCAGTACTTCTCTCTCTCTCTCTCTCTCTCTCTCTCTCTCTCTCTCTCTCTCTCTCTCTCTCTCTCTCTCTCTCTCTCTCTCTCTCTCTCCCCACACACAGACACACAGAAGCTGGGAATTGCTCCATGTCCCAGAGTTAAGGTGTTCACACTGCAACTCAGATTCCAGTTATTCTCCCTCTCCTCTCAGGTGATGACTGTGTGACAAGCAGAAATAGGTCAGTTGAACCTTGATTTTATAAACCTTTATTGGGTCACCTTTTATCATTCCCCCCCCAAAAAATCATAAATGCTTCAGGAGCTGGCTGCAGCTCAAAGCAATGCTGCTACTGCTTTCCTCAAAAGAACATAAGAAAAGCCAATATTGGATCAGATCAATGGCCCATCCAGTCCAACACTCTGTCACACAGTGGCCAAAAATACCAGGTGCCATCAGGAGGTCCAGCAGTGGGGCCAGGACACTAGAAGCCCTCCCACTGTTGCCCCCCCAAGCACCAAGAATACAGTCCATCACTTGCCCCAGACTGAGAGTTCCTATCTATGTTGTTCTTCAGTCACACAGTCGAGTCCAACTTTTCGCGACCCCATGGACCACATCACGCCAGGCCCTCCTGTTTTCTGTCGTGCTCCAGAGTTTGCTTAATTTCATGTTTGTTGCCTCGATAACACTGTCTAGCCATCTCATCCTTTGCTATCCCCTTCTTCTTTAACCTTCAATCTTTCCCAACATCAGGGTCTTCTCTAGTGAGGGCTCCCTTCTCATTTGGTGGCCAAAGTATTTGAGCTTCAGCTTCAGGATCTGGCCTTCCAGGGAACAGTCAGGATTGATTTCTTTTAGGATTGACTGATTTGATCTCCTTGCAGTCCAAGGGACTCTCAAGAGTCTTCTCCACACCATAATTCAAAATAATCTATTCTTCAGTGCTCGGTCTTCCTTATAATCCAACTCTTGCAGCCATACAGTACTACTGTGAATACCATTGCTTTGATCATACGGACTTTTGTTGACAGGGTGATGTCTCTACTTTTTATTATGCTGTCTAGGTTTTATTATGCTGTCTATACCTTGTGGCTAATAGCCACTGATGGACCTCTGCTCCTGCAGGGTCCCAATGTTTCCTTTAAAACCTAGTTTTTAAATTCATAGACAAATTTCATGCCCAATCAGATCGACTTCTACTTTAATTGTTCAAGAAGCTGAAAAGTGTAGAATGGCAATCCAGTCCTTCTCTAATGGTCAGCATAATTTAACAAATTGACAGTTTAGAGAATCTATGGTTGAATAATTATTTGGTATTTATGATCCATTTGTCTCACTGAACTATGTAGCAGTACTGGTTCGTTTATGGTCACCTTGTCTCACTGAGCTGTGTGTATAGGAAATGTATTTTAATTTATTTATATTCTGCTTGACTCACTGAGATTAATAAATAAAATCAGACAGGTGGAATGGAGAAGGTGTGATGCAGACTTGATTCAAGCGTATGATGCTGACAGATTTCAAGTTGCATAAAGAGCTACTAGGTTATAACAACTATCCTGTGAAGTAGGTGAGGCTGAGAATGCCAGTAGGGACTTGAACCTAGGTCTCTTAGGTCGAGCACTATAGTTACACACTTGCTGAGTGGAAGAACAGTTGTTATGAGGTTTTCTGTCCCGGTGGTGCAGTATGAAATCTCTTTTATGTGGTCTAGCCCAATTTAGTCTGCATAATACCTCTTATACCACATCTTGTTAAACTTCAGAGTTGAACAGTTTGAAAATGTATGTTGTCTATTACTTGTTAGAGTAGTCAATATGTTCCACCTGTAAATATCTTTGTAATAAACCTGAAACATCTTTGTGTGATATACCACTTGTCTTTATTATTTAGAAGTATAAGCATGGTAGGTCTGTACAGACACATAATGGGCTGCTCTCCATTGTGCTAAACTACCACTTTAACAAAAAAAATTGCCCCCCTAACAAAAACTTCTGGCTATGGGCCTGGTGGTTGCTCCTGCCTTAAAGTGGGTAGTGGTACATCTACTCCTAAAGAAGCCTACTCTGGACCCAGGAGAGTTAGATACCTACTCTCCAATCTAAAATGTACCATTCTTGATGACTGAACCAGTGGTGGCTGGCCAACTTCAGAGATTCCTGAATTTTTACCTTATTTATATCCTGCCTTTTACCCCAATGGGGACCCATTACATCATTCTCCTCTCCTCCATTTTATCCTCACAAATACTCTGTGAAGTAGGTTAGACTGATATTATGACTGGCCCAAGTTCCCCCAGCAAGCTTCCGTGGCACAAGCATGAATTCTAACCTGGACTTCTCAGATGCTAGTCCAACATTTTAACCACCACACCACGCTTTGAAGAGGATTGTTAGAATTAGAGGCCATACGGGCCATCTAGTCCACCCCTCTGCTCAATGCAGGATCAGCCTAAAGTATCCCTGACAAGTGTTGGTCCAGCTGCTGCCTGAAGACTAACAGTGAGGGGGAGCTCACCACCTCCCTAGGCAGCCAATTCCACTGCTGAACTACTCTTACTGTTAAAAAAATTCCTAATATCCAGTTGGTATCTTTCTACCCATAATTTAAACCCATTATTAAGAGTCCTCTGCTGCCAACAGGAACAGCTCCCTGCTCTCTAAGTGATAGGCTTCAAATTCTTAAAGAGAGCAATCATGTCCCCACTCAACCTCCTCTTTTCCAAACTGAACATTCTCAAGTGCCTCAATCTTTTCTTATAGGGCTTGGTCTCCAGGCCCCTGATCATCTTCGTCACTCTCTTCTGCATCTGTTCCATTCTGTCCACATCCTTTTTACAGTGAGGACTCCAAAACTATGCACAGTACTCCAGGTGCCACCTGTCCAATGTGGTGTATAGCAGGACTGACAGCCTGTAATTTGGATGTTATGCTTTTGTTGATACATCCCAACACATCACACTGATTGCTCATATTTATCTTACAGTCCACCCATACCCGAAGATCTTGTATACACACACACACACACACACACACACTTCTACCCACTCTGTTGTCCATAATTCAATATACATGCTTCTCATTTTGTTACCCAGATGTAGAACTCTGTACTTACCCTTGTTGAATTGCATTTTATTCACATCTGCCCACATTTCCAGTGTGTCCAGTTCTCATTGAATTCTATCTCTGTATTCCAGGGTGTTCACTTTTCCTCCCAATTTGGTGCCATCTGCAAATGTAATGATAGTTTCTCCACCCCCTAACCCAGATCAGTTATAAAAATGTTGAAAAGTACCAGGTCCAGAACCAAGCCCTGTGGCACCCCACTGAGTACCTCCCTCCAATCAGATGAAACGCCATTGACAAATGCTCTTTGGATGTGGTTCACTAACCAGTTCCTTAGTCACTTAATTATCCAAAAGTCCAGTCAGTAGTCCTCCAGTCTACCCATCAGAACATCATGGGGAACCCTGTTAAAAGCTTTACTGAAATCCAAGCAAAAAAAGTTGATGACATTTCTATGATCCAGTACGCTCATCACTCAAAGAAGGAAACAAGGTTAGTCTGGTAAGACCTATTGGGGTCAAATCCATGCTGATTCCCTGGATCACCAAGTTGTTCTTCAGACACTCACAGATTGACCCCTTTAAAATTTGTTCCAGTGTCTTCCCTGGAACAGAGATCAGACTGACTGGCCCGTAGTTTGCTGGCTCCATTTAACCCTTCATTTTTGCTTCCCACTTGCAGCAGTGGGGAGGAGATCAAAAGGATTTAAATAGCTCCCAGACATTTAACCCTCTTATTTTGCTTCCTGCCATTTTGAAGAAGGGGGAGTAAAACCAGAGGGTTAAAAATGGGGGTGAGGTGCCTCCAAGGGGGCACCGCAGCCAGCAGAAAGGTGGGAGGGAAGATCTCCCAGGAAGGGACTTCCCCCCCCTTCCATTTAAACCCTGCTTTCTGCTCCCTGAAGCTTTTCACAGGGAGCTAAAGACAAGGCCATTTAGACCCCTGTTTTCTGCTCCCCATGAAAAGCCAAAGGAACTGAAAGCAGGGTCTAAATGACTCAGAGCCATTTAAAGCGAACAGCTGAGTGGCAGGGAGCTCCCAGCCACTCAGCTGTTTCTTGTGAAGAGCAGAAAGCGGGGGTAAACCTGCTTCAGGAACCATCACAAGCCACCAAAATTCACAGTGGTTCATCACAGTTCTTCAGTTGATGAACTTTGGTTCACAAACCTCAAACAGGCCAAAATCCATGATTAACTTTAGTTTGTTAGCCAGTTCGTGCCCATCCTTAGACTGCCTGTGTAGTGAAAACAGATCATCCTGCTTATGTGCAGTAACAAGACATGATCTCTTCACTCTTCTATTACAAGACTGTATGCTTTTCTAAATACATAGAGTAAGATTTGCTCTGGGGAAGGGGGTCCTAGCTTGTTTACATTTTGTTAGCTAATGCATTTTATTTAGCTGGCAGTTTATTCAGCGCTCTGAAGTGTTTCTAACTTTTCATTGTAGAAGAGATCCTGATTTGGAAAAGAAAAATGATCCACTGATTGCTTGTTCTCCCTAGGGTTTGCTGTGCCTTTAATATTTACTTTGTGCAGATAGAGTATTGTTTCATATTTAGCTTCACAAGTCTGCTGTGTGTTAGCACAACGTCTTCTGCTTCCATCAAACTTTCCTCGGTTATAAACGAAATCATAGTGTTCAAAATTTAGCATATAAAGGTAATTTCAAAATATAAAGCTGCACAGGCTCGTAGCTACTGTGGGGCCCGTGGGACCCACCCCCTCCCACGGTTTTTACAAGCCCCTCCCCAATCCTCAGCTCCCCCCCATTTCTGCCCTCAGCCTAGTAGCCGGTGACTCTGCGCCATCTGCTGCTGCTCCTGGGTGCCTGCTTCCCTCATTCCTGGTGCCAGTGCCCACTTTCCCTGGCACATTTTCACTGCTCCACAGAGCGGGGCTCATCCTGCAGCTCCCCAAAGTGGCTCCTCAGCCTAAGGGCACTCCGCTGCTTGCCAGCTCACCTATGCCCTGGAGAGCCCCACAGCTGGTCCAAGGAGGCGATGACCCACCCAGCAAGGGAGGGAAGGATGGAGAGCCAGCCACCAGCCTGCGAGGCTGCCTGCCCTGGAGGAAGAGTGCCTAGAAGTGAGTTCGGCTGTCGGGAAGGCTCCAGGAGGAACTGTGGGAGGACAAGGCTGACGGCTGATGCCGAGGAGCCAAGTGGGGAGCTGAGAGAGTGGAATCCTCACCCCCTGGATTTCTCTGCAGCATCGTGGGCTACATAAAGGGTCACCCATTTCAGTACCGGGTCTCTTGTTAGTAGGGCTACTTGAGTTACAGGGGACTAATCTGCCCTTGCAGGGGGATGGGGAGGGAAGCTACAGCCACTGGGAATTACCCTAGAGCCTGGGTGTATATGCAGGGCTGCCTTAGGAGTTCCACCAATTAAATCAAAGTTAATTTAATTAATTTCGATTTAATTGGCTGGTGGCCCCCCCCAGGCCCCCTCCACTAAAACTCCTTAGCTACAGGACTGCAGCTACACACAAGCTTGTGTAAATGAAACAAATATGCCCCATTCACCTTTCCCCAGAAGTTCTTGAAAACTCCCCCACAACTGCCCACTTACCTTTGTGGAAGCTCAGCAAGTACCGCACAAAAAAAACTGGCATAGAAGTTTGCACAAAAATGAGGGGAAGCAACGTCTGTCAATTCTTCCATCTTGTTGCAGCCCTTTGCATTACAAGGCATATTGGCCTGGGGAGTCCATGAGCAACAGCAATGCAGGAAGCAGAGGAGGTAGCTGGCAGAAGGGGAAAGCAGTAAAAGTTACTTCAGAGAATATGGTCCTTCTGCAGCAGCCTTGGAACTAGCTCATGAATTTAAACAGGCAACATGATTGATAGTACATAGGTTACCAGCCTGCTATGGTAACAATCTCCTCTCAAAAAAGTGAAAGGAACAGTTGTAATGAAAGGAATGTTTCTGGAGCATTTAAGAGTCCTATAGATTTCTTATTTATTAATGTGTAAGCCACGTTGGAGGGAAGGAAGTATGGTATAGCCTGGTCTCATCAGATCTCAGAAGACAAGCAAGATCAGTACTTAGAAACATAGAATCATAGAGTTGAAAGGGACCTCCAGGGTCATCTAGTCCAACCCCTTGCACAATGCAGGAAATTCACAAATACCTCCCTCCACACTCCTAGTGACCACTGTTTCATGCCCAGAAACTGTCCCGGATCTCCAGCCAAATTGGAGAAAATTGCTTTCTGACTCCAAAGTGGTTTGTAGACCCAACAGAAAAATCCAACAGATGCTACGATCGGCAAAAGTCAGAAGAGACCCCCTCACTTCTGCAGGAGTATACCGCATACCATGTAGTTGTGGACAAGCTTACATCAGGACCACACAGTGTAGCATTCAGACAAGAATAAAAGAGCATGAAAGACACTGCAGACTTGGCCAACCTGAAAAATCAACAGTGGTTGAACATAGCCTAACCCAAAAAGGACACAGCATTTTGTTCCGAGACACTGAAAGACTGGACAACATTCCAATTACCATGTCAGATTACACAGGGAAGCCATTGAAATTCATAAGCATAAACACAATTTCAACAGGAAAAAAAAGAGTTTAAAAATAAATAGGGTATGGTTTCCTGTCTTGAAAAACACAAAATGCTCTACAGCTGGCAATAGCACCACAGATAAGATTAGAGTTTCAATAGCCATTCCACACACAAAAGAACCTCCTCAAACCTCCTCAGAAAACAATCCATAGACAAAAGAACCTCCCCAGGAAAGCTCCTCCATTAGCATGTTCATAGCCTGGAGAACTGCACAAGATAATTGACTCAGCCCTACCCCACCTTCCAGGGTAGAAATAAATTACTTGCCTATCATTTTTCTGCTCACCTTGACATAGAGAGTACTCCATCTTTCTGTGTTATACCTCTGAAGATGCCAGTCACAGCTACTGGTGAAACGTCAGGTCCTACAGTGCCAAGACCATGGCCACACAACCCGGAAAATCTACAGCAACTAATGAACTCCGGCTGTGAAAGCCTTTGACAACATAGTTCTTCCTAATGTTTAACTGAAAACTCTTCTGATTTAATTTCACCCCGTTGGTTCTGGTCCAATCTTCTGGGGCAACAGAAAACAACACCACACCATCCTCTATATGACAGCTCTTTGAGTACTTGAAGATGGTTATCATATCACCTCTCAGTCGTCTCCTCTCCAGGCTTCACATATGCAGCTCTTTCAACCTTTCCTCATAGGACATGGTCTCCAGACCCCTCACCATCTTCGTTGCCCTCCTCTGAACATGTTCCAGGTTGTCTATATTTTTCTGAAATTGTGGTGCCCAAAACTGAACACAATACTCTAGGTGAGATCTAACCAGAGCAGAGTAAAGTGATATCATTACTTTGCATGATCTAGACACTATACTTCTGTTAATACAGCCCAAAATCGCATTTGCCTTTTTAGCTACCACAGTACACTGCTGATTCATGTTTAGTGTATGGTTTTTGCACATACTACTGTCAAGACAAGTCTCCCCCAACCTATAATTATGCATTTGATTTTTCTTACCTTAATGCAGAACTTTACATTCATCTCCATTGAAATTCATTTTATTTGTTTTAGCCCAGTTTTCCAGCCTGTCAAGATCATCCTGAATCCTGACTCTGTCTTCTACCGTATTTGCTACCCATCCCAATTTAGTATCATCTGCAAATTTAATAACCATTCCCTCTATTCCTTCATCCAAATCATTTATAAAGATGTTGAACAAAACAGGATCCTTGAGGCACTCCACTTGTCACTTCTCTCCAAGAGGACAAGGAACCATTAACAGGCACTCTTTGTGTGTGATCTGTCAACCAGTTACAGATCCACCTAACAGTCATAGGATCCAAACCACATTTTTTCAATTTGTCAACAAGAATATTAAGTGGAACCTTATCAAAAGCTTTACTGAAATCAAGGTAAACTATGTCTACTGCATTCCCCTGATCCAGCAAGGTAGTAACTTCTCAAAAAAATAGATAAGGTTAGTCTGAGATGACTTGTTCTTGAGAAACCCATGCTGGCTCTTAGTAATCACAGCCATCCTTTCTAAATGCTCAAGGATTGTCTGTCTGATGATTTGTTCTAAAACTTTCCCAGGTATAGCCTTCAAGCTGACAGATCGGTAGTTACCCAGATCCTCCTTTTCCCCCTTCTTGAAGATGGGGACAACATTTGCCCACCTCCAATCTTCTGGCACCTCACCTGTTCTCCAAGAATTCTCAAAAATAATGGACAGAGGTTCAGAAATTACATCCGCAAGTTCTTTTAGTGCCCTTGGATGTAGTTCATCTGGCCCTGAGGACTTAGTTTCATTTAAAGAAACTAGGTGTTTATGTACTACCCCTATGCCAATCCTAGGCTGCAACTCCCTTCACTCATCATGTGCTCTGTTTTACCATGTTGAGCACCATTTCCTTCACAAGAGAAGACTGAGGAAAAGTAGGAATTGAGCAGTTCTGCCCTCTCTTCATGACCTGTTACAGTTTCACTTTCCTGTCCCCACAATGGGCCTACCATGTCCTTGCTCTTTTTCTTACTTTGAACATAAGAAAAGAACCCTTTCTTCTTGTTTTTAGTGTCTCTCGCTAGCCTAAGTTCTTCCTGAGCTTTAGCTTTCCTAACTCTCTCTCTACAAGCACTAGTTATTTGTTTATATTCATCCTTGGTTATAAGGCTCTCCTTCCACCTTCTGAATGAGTCTTTTTTATTTTATTTCTCAAGTCTTTAGAAGGCTGTTTATGGAGTCACCATGACTTCTTTAGGCTCCTTCCATTTTTCCTTCTCATAGGAATCGTTTGTGATTGTGCCTTCAGTATTTCACTTTTAAGAAACTCCCATCCCTCTTGAACTCCCTTTTCGTTAAGTATTTCTGACCATGGGATTCTACCCAGCATAACTTTAAGTTTGCCAAAATATGCTTCCCTGAAGTCCAACCTATATGTCTGACTACGTACAGCTTTTCCCTTCCCCGAGACTGTAAATTCCAAAATTACATGGTCACTACTACCCAGGGTGCCCACTACTTTCGCCTCATCAACCAGTTCTTCCCTTTTGGTGAGCATCAGGTCCGAGATAGCAGATCCCCTTGTTTCCCTCTCTACTTTCTGGAAAATGAAGTCATCAGCAAGACAAGTCAGGAATTTATTGGACCTTCCATTTTTAGCAGAGTTGAACTTCCAACAGATATCTGGGTATGTGCCACTCCCTGCAAAACTTTAGAGTCCTTATCTCCAGTTATTGACATCGTACTGGGCTTTGCATTTTTATAGTTACAAGACTTAAACAAAAGAGTAACCATGATACAACCACGATCACAAAATGGACAGGAAGAAACTTAAAATCATCTCTATCAATGTCACAGGCTATTGGGCCCACAATTCTTTCCACCTACCCTCGGGGAGCATAAAATCTCAATTTTACTTTATGCAGATGACATGGCCTTAATATCACTTACTAAAATCGGGATGAGAAGACTATTGCAGCAACTAGGATTATACTGTAAGGAAGAGGCCCTTAATATTAACTTTGAAAAAAAACAAAGTGATGGTCTTTAGGAAAAGGGCTCAAATATCCTCCTGGAGCATACTTGGCAACTCAATAAATCCATGTAGTTTCTTTAAGTATTTAGAAATCACATTTATAGAGAATTTGAACTGGAATGTTCATATTGCCACAGTAAGAGCATCTGTGACAAGGATTGTGGGATCTGTTTTGAGGTTTTACTATACTAAGTGTGGCTTTCTTATTGATCCCATTTTAAAATTATTCAAAAGTAAGATAATCCCCCACCTTCTGTATGGTGCTGAGGTTTGGGGATGGAAAAAGGATATTCTCACTAGCATTGAAACAATTCAAAATCAGTTTTTAAGGTGTATTCTGGCTGTTCCTAAGGGAACGCCAGTCACCCTGATGAGAGCAGAAACTGGCCTTCCTTCCTTAAGGGCGAGGGTGCACCTTGCTGTTTTAAAATCTTGGGGGGGAAACAGAGCTTCCAGTTCTGACTCATTCAGTCAACTGGTATTTAAATCAATGTTATCAAAAGACTTGGAGCATTCTTTTTTTTAATAATCTATTATCAAGATACTCCATTTCTGATGACCCCCTCAGTCCTTCAACAAGCAGTTCAGATCTTAGAGACTGGGTATTTAAGTGTGATATTCTGTTAGATAAACAGTTAATCTTGAAATCACAGTCTGCTCCCTGGTTTAAATTGTTTAAGAATGACCATTTTAGATCCTCCTACCTAGTTAGTATAGATAACCATAACCGGAGCGGCCTTCACATCCTTGTGCTTTGAATCAATGCCAACGACCGTATTACCTGGTCACTACAGTAGAACACCTAAGGAACGACACTTTTGTATTTGTGGCTCTTCTGTTATCAAGGATCTTCCCCATTATATTCTTGAGTGCTCTATCTATGCCCAACCTAAGTTAAAATTTCTCTCCGGGATTTTATCAGACTTGCGTTTCTACTCAGATTCTGAGAAGATTGTATTCTTGTTAGCTGATTTTGATGCTAACATATCCTATAGAATGTCTTTATGTGCCTTGGCTGCAAAGAAAATTCTGGCTAATGCTGTCCTTATGGGAACTAATTAATATTGATCTTAGCAGACACCTTTTGACTAATTTTATTCTGATTGTATGGTTTTATTATATCTTAAATTTTACTCTAATCCTTGGTTTGTAATGGCTTATGGCTAAATACAAATAAATTTCTATTCTATTCTATCCTATCAACATCAATGTATTAAATGCACCACACAAGAGAAGAAGGATATTTCAACAACAGAAGAAGATGTCATTAGATGTGATTTGCTTGCAAGAAACTCATATAAGACTGTTAGATCAAAAACACCTGGAATTTAAAAAACTAGGAAAAATCTTTATTTCTTCTGATAAAGTAAAGAAGAAAAGAGAACTTGTCACATACATAAAGGAACAGCTACAACCTGAGATGCTTTATAGTTCTAAAGATGGCAGAATTCTTTTAACCCACATCCAAAGACAGGGAAAGACAACCTTGATTGCCAACATATATACACCAAACCAAAATCACGAAAATTTTTATAGCCTTTTACATTTACTTACATCCAAATATAATTTCGACCAGATCTGTGTGATGGGAGACTACAACGCAGTTGTTGACAGTCTTGTAGACAGAAAAACAGCAACTACAAAACAAAAGAGAAAAGGAAATTAATATAATTTGAATGATGTGTAGAGGGTAAGAAACCCGAACAAAAAAGACTCTACCTTTCATTCAACAAGATACAACTCATGGTCTAGGCTTGACATGAGTTGGATATCAACATCAATGATAAATGACATATTGGAAGTGGAAATATTACCAGCAAACTTTGCTGACCATAACCCCATACTTCTCACGTTACAAGATTTAAAATAAAAATATAGATGGACTTTAAACATACTTCTATTAAAAAACAAGAAATTTGTGACAAAGATGGAAAAGGAATTCCAGATGTTTTTTGAATAAAATATGCAACCAGATATGCCTATTAGAACTGTTTGGGACGCATTTAAGGCTTATGCTAGAGGTTGGGCCATTAGCAAAGCAATGCACGCTAGGAAACAAAATGATGAGAAATTTATACAAATTAAGAAACAAATTGAGAAATGTGAACAAGGAATGAACTTTCAGACTTGGAAGAAGAAACTGAAATATCTAGGAATAAATTTAACAGACTTGAAAATGAAATTGAAAATTTTACAACACCAAATGAACTGTTTGCTGACACAAGAAATAGCCCAAAAATTACGTATATGAAACAAAACTATTTTGAAAACACCAATGAACCAACAAGATGGTTGGCTTATAAACTAAGGAAAGAAAAAGAAAAGAGAACTATTACAATCCTGAAAGATGATCATGGGAATGATAAAAATTTGCCTGAGGAACTAAAAGATATTGTTGAAACCTTCTATGAAAAATTATATCAGAAGAGAGAACCCAGTCAAGAAGAGATTAATAACTTTCTACAAAAATATAATTTGAAGATTTTTACAGAGGACCATAAAAAAATCATAAATGATCCAATAACCTTCTCAGAAATGACTGAAGCACTGAAAAAAAAAAGGGAAGACTCCAGGTCCAGATGGTTTTCCAGGAGAATTTTATCAACTTTTGAAGATCAAATGTTGTTACCTTTAGAATTGGTTATACAAGATATACTGACTAAAGGTAAAGTATTAGACACCTGGAATGAAGCTTTAATAACTTTGATACATAAACAAAAGACAGATCCAAAAGAAATTAAGAATTACAGGCCAATATCATTACTTAATGAGGACTATAAACTATATGCTTCTATCTTGGCTACAAGACTGAAAAGAGTTTTGATAAAAATAATACATCAAGACCAAGCAGGGTTTTTACCCAAAAGGCAGCTAAGAAACAATGTAAGAATTATATTAAATGTAATTGAATACTTTGAAGTGCATCCAGAAAAACAGATGGCCTTGGTCTTCTTAGATTAGATGCTGAAAAAGCCTTTGACAATGTCAATTAGAACTTTATGCTTGAACAATTATTGACTTCTCAATGTGGCAAAGAATTCTTCACAATGATAAAAGCAATTTATACCAGGCATAAGTGAGAATTCTTGTCAATGGAGACTTAACAAGGAATATAAAAATACAAAAAGGAACAAGACAAGGTTGCCCCCTTTCACCATTACTATTTATATTTGATCTTGAAATATTAAATGATATGATTAGAAATGATATCCATATTAGAGGCTTTAAAGTTAGAGGAGAAGAATACCAATTGCAAGCATTTGTCGATGATTTAGTTTTTATATTGGAGAACTCAATGGGATCTATTAAGCAGCTTCTAAATTCTCTACAAAAATATGGGCAAGTAGCTGGATTGAGAATTAAGTTTAATAAAACAAAGCTGTTAACAAAAATATGACTAAAGAGCAAAATTTTACCGTTTCAGCAACTTTCAGGCTTGGAAGTCAAGAAGAAACTGAAATATCTAGGAATAAATATAACAGATGCAGCTTCTTGATGGAAGACAATTATATGCAACTTATTCCAGAAATTAAGAAAGATCTCGAAAGATGGACAAATTTACAAATATCTTTGATGGGCAAAACTGCAACAATAAAAATGAACATTCTTCCTAGGTTGATCTTTCTATTTCAAATGATTCCTGTTCTTCAAAACCATAAATACTTTGTGGAATTAGACAAACTGCTGAACCATTTTATATGGCAGGGAAAGAAACCAAGAATACAATTGAAAGCATTACAAGATGCAAGAGAAAGAGCTGGCTTTGCATTACCAACTGGTCTTTATATTTTAAAACAGCATCACTGACATGGTTAAGAGAATGGATTACATTATAAAACCTTAGAATCCTAGCCTTGGAGGGACATGACTTATTACTGAGATTGCATGCGTTTATCTGGTATGAGAAAGCCGAGATCCATAAATATTTTAAACAACATATTATCAGGAAAGCTTTATTAAAGGTATGGGAAGAAATTAAAAAACTTTTTTACACTAAGATTCCAAAATGGGTCTCCCCATTGGAAGCCTTTACAAACCCAAACTTGGCTGTTAAGGACCTTTTGTTAAGATATGAAAAACTCTTGGACAATAAAAATAACTTAAAAACAATTAAAAACATCAAAAACTTAAATTCAGATATTAGCTAGTGGGAAATAGTACAAATTCAATCAAGATACACCAAAGATAAGCTAACAGGTTTTTGCTCTAAAATAACTGGAGTAGATAAAATCTTGTTATATTCTGCGGAAAAATTGATTAAAAAATTGTATGCATTAATGTTGGAACATAAAACACAAGATGAAGTTATTAAAAGTTCTATGATTAAATGGGCACAAAATGTTGGGCATAATATACATTTAGATCAATGGTCTCAGGTATGGAAAATGAATGTAAAAATTACTAAAGCAACTGCATATAAAGCGAATATAAATAAAATATTTTATAGATGGTATATGACACCAGATATGCTAGCAAAATTCTATCCTGGCTTATCAAATGCTTGTTGGAAATGTAAAAGAATTCCTGGGACCTTTTTTCATATGTGGTGGACGTGTGTTAAAATTATTGGGCCTAGATTCATGAAATATTACAAAAAAAAATGTTGAATTTTATTATACCTTTTACTCCTGAATTATTTTTACTGAGTGTAAGACCAGAAAATTGTAAAAAAGAGGACTTTTATCTTATTATACATGTACTAACCACTGCAAGAATATTATATGCCAAGTATTGGAGAAAAAATGAAATAACTTTCAAAGAAGAAATTATAAGTAAAATTTTGGAAACAGCAGAGATGGACAAATTAACTTTATTTTTGAGAGGACAAGAAGAAAAAATTCACAATACATGGTCAAGATTTTATACTTGGTTGGAACATTACAATAAAGGAACTATATAACTCCTTAACATTTATTAGAGACATTATAGATACTATCTACAGTTATCTGCAGACCCTATGGATGATTTTTTGCTTTATGGTATGCATTTTAACACTTAACAGGATACTGTAAAAAGTAATTGAACAGACTATTACTATATAGACTCTGAAGACCCCCAACTTGTATGTGTGTTTTTTGTATGTTTTGTATTTTTGTGCTAAAATAAAAAAATTACCTTAAAAAAAATACTGGGCTTTGCATTTTTGTCTCACTCACCCATAGGATTTAGTTTGCAAGGCTGTTTCCATACACATTTTTCCTACCCTCATGAGATGCAAACCATCTCTTGATAGAAGAGTTTCATCTTGAAAGCGTAAGCCATGGTCCAAAAATCCAAACCTTTCTTGATGACACCATCTACGTAGCCAGTCATTGATCTGAAGTATTCTTCCTTCCCTTCCTAAGCCACGGCCTTCGACGGGAAGAACTGATGAAAATACAATCTGCGCTCCCAATTCCTTCACCTTTTTACCCAGAGCCACATAGTGTCTTTTAATATGTTCTGGGCTGTGCCAGGAAATATCATTTGTTCCCAAGTGGATGAGCAAGAAGAGACGATAATCCATGGGCTTGATGAGTCTTCCTATGCTTTCCATCACATCCTGGATGCATGCATCTGGTAGACAGCATGCCTCTCAAGGTGACAAGTCCAGTTGGCACACTTTTGTTTCTACCCCTCTCAGTAGGGAATCCCCAATTATCAGGCAGCAGAAGTTTGAGTCCTTCATCCACAGTGGTCTGAGAAATTTTCTTCAAGCTTTGTGGAGGCTGAGAGAGGAGCCCTTGTTCCAATGGTCCAGAATCAATATCTGTGGGGAGATCCAAAAACCAATTGCTTACTAACAGAGGCTCAGAATGTCTCTTGATTTTCCTGCTCCTGGGGGTTACATTCTTCCATGTGCCCGCCCCCTGTGTTGGGTGCTCTGTTTTCTGAGATACTTTTCCCTCCTCCTCCTGGTGCCCTCTCAGGAGTGCTTCATGCATTCTGTCCATGAAATCTTCACCTTCCCTTATAGTGTGGACAAGTTGCCTCAAGTCCCTGTATCCTCTCCTCCAGTGGGGCTACCAACTTACACTTGCTGTAAGTGTAATTGCTGTTACCCTCAGGTAAGAATAGGAACATGCCACAGACTTTGTATATCACTGCCTCAGCTCTCTCACCAGCCATGCTGCTGCTATCCATTTCAAAATTAGTTCAGTTTAACTGGCACTTCCTTGATAACTCCCCTGCCAAACTGCCTCTCAGTTTGCCTCTCAAAAACAAAAACAAGCAACAGCAAGTGGATTCTTTCACCTAGAAATACCTTGATGTGCTGATGTACCCTGAAACTTAAGAGAACTGACCAAATGGCTACCTGAGCTAAAGGGGAAACAAGCACAACAATGTACTATTTTCTTAACTTCTTATGAGAACTCCAGGCCTGATCCCCAAGCTGAGCCCTTTAGCTCGAGCCCTTTGGCTCACACCTCTGGCAAGGAGGAGCCTAATAAGGCTCACCCAGCAGAGGGCGGGGCCAGCAGTCTGCCCCTGGCAAAACTGCTAAAAGCTGCAAACAGTTACACCCAGGCAAATGAGACAAACAGAAACCACACTTCCTCAAACAAACACCACACTCCAACAGGCTATACAAACCCACACACCCTCAAACACTAACCTCCCACACAGTACCCTCAGCTGCTTCTCGTCAGCAGTTAAAGAAAGGCAAATAATAAAACACTCACCACTCCAGCAGCAACTCCCTTTTCTCCTGCCCCTTCTCAGAGCACTTGGATGAGAGGCCACCAAAAATATTCTACAGAGGAAGGCAATGGCAAACTACTTCTGCTTCTCACATACCGTGAAAGTCCCTTGCTGGGATCATCATAAATCAGTTGCAACTTGACAGCACTTATGTACTTAAGCTACTTTCAGAGAAAGAGGAGTACAAATATTTTAATTAATAAATAACTTATTCAGTATTTGTCTTGCATTGTAAGCTTATTACCTTATATGTATTTTAATAATGCCATAAGTACTTTTTTTCTTTTTAACAGATCATGGTATATTGGTAAATTACAGAGTATACATGGATGCATCAATGCAGTGTGATTGAAGTCTACCTACCAACTGCATTATAAGTTCCAGGAATTGAGGATTACCCTTGGTTCAATATGTGCTAGGTTCTTTGTTGAATAAATGTACATCTGCATCCTTCTATAGACTTTTTTGTGCTACATTTATTTTGGGAGATATCCTTTTGCTAAAATGGACAAAATAAAGTAAATACAATGTATGAAGCATACTATGCAACTAAAAAGTTAAGCGTCCCATCAGGCTCATCCCCCATTTTGACAGGTAAAGGTTCAGGAGTGTATAAAACAGATACCTGCTTTCCATGTCTGGTGAGGATTGATTTTATGGGGTCTGAGTTATAGCCTCCCAAAGAAGGTGCTCCCAGGAAAGTGCTTTCTAGGGAAATGACCACTTGTCATTTCCCCATTAAGTACTTTCATGGGGGTGCCTTCTTTGGGGGAACATAACTCAAACATCTGTAAATCCAATCCTCATTAGACTTGGAGGGTAGGCAGAGGAGAGTCAGCCAGAAAACTCCTGTGAGTTTGGTGTCTCTAGCATGCCGGGGGAGGGGGATTCTAATAGCTCACAAACCTCATGAACTATACCAGTTTGTGAGGTGGCTAAAAGTTTGTGACCATTTGTGTTTCACAAATGGGGTACGCCATGAACCAAACTGCATTTTTCTGGTTCATGCCTATCCCTAGTAGTAATAATGCAATAAAATGAATAGCTTGCCCTAATCTGGAGGTATATTGTGACTCCTTCACTTCTTCCTTTCCTGTATGGAGGTAAGCCCAGTTTATAAGTTCTTCTGTATTGTCAAACTAGAGTTTGCTTCCAAACAGAAAGGGAAGGAAGGATTGAATCACAGTGTACAACAGGAAGTGGGACTGGAAGTAGACAAGGGAGTGCTCATGACTCATACCCAGTGTACCATACATCTAGAGCAAGACAGAGATCTTCCACCAGGCTTTCAGCAAGGGAGCCACCACCACTATAGAGCCCTGGCCCTTGGTTTCTAACACCTAGCCGACCCCTTGGTTATTAATACCGAGCCTGCGCCACGGGAAAATCTCGAGCAGATTGACTTTTAGACAGTACAGTGAAATAAGCCATCTTGAATAACTATCTTCAGCACTTTATTAAATTATTTTAATAATGAATTGTTCTTATATGATTTTATGTTGTTTTAATTGTATTAGTTGCACTGACTGTGAGCCACCCTGAGCCTGTTTTGCGGGGAGGGCAAGGTATAAATGTGATAAATAAATAAATAAATATGTTATTCATTAAGAACCATTTATCTTATGGTAGTTTGTTAACAAGGATCCCATTATATCAGGAGTTGAGATGTGATGGATGGATACAATCTCTCATGAAAATCTCCATTTGATCGGAAAGCTCTCCTTGATCTCAAGTGAATGGGTGTATGTAGAATTAAATATTGAAGAGTATGTGCTGCATAGTTTCAAAAGTGGTTCCATTTCCATGCTCTTATTGGGCTTTCATAATTATCAAACTGGGAACAAGCTTGCAGAGGAAGGACTGAGATTGGGTGTTATAGTGATTTTAGCAATTATATACAGATATTGCTATCTGTAACACTGGTATCCCCAGATCTTGAATCACATGACCACCTCATAAGAAAATAAATGCCTCTTGTGCAGTGTGATGAGTGCATGTCATTCATACAATGTAACTTAGATGGGGCAAGATACCAGTTAGAGGTCAGTTTCAATTGCTTCAGAAGGAATGGTTTTTGTGCCACATGGAAGACCACAAAACAGATAGTAGAGGCTCACTAACATCTGCATGCAAACTGTTTTAGGTCCACACATCTCATTTAAGACCAGACAGCAAATAATTTAGACTAAACTTTTAGAAGTGTGAGAAACCTTGACATAAAACAGTTTGATTTTTGCTAAAATGGCTTAACTGATTGTTATGCTGAATATAATTCCTCAAAATCTAGAAGCAAGGTCCTCTTCACAATATGATGTCAATTGTAGAAATGTCTAATCCAACAAAACAGCTAGATTTGAGTCCAGTAGCATCTTTGGCCGCGGTCACATGGTCCTTTTGATTGTGTTTTGCTGCTGCTACCTCCCGCATTTAAGTTTGCTGATCAGACAGGCGAATCTGCCTCCCATGCCGAAGCGGGCTCACTCCCACAATGCTCCCAGGTTTTCCTGTCCCCCAGAAAATCAAGTATTTTCCTGGCACTTGCGCTTTGAATGTGCAATTTCACCCATCTGGACAGCCATCTTTCACAATGATAGTGATTAGGGCTGTCTGACCACTCTGTGCATTGTTTTTTCAAAAAAAACCTTCCAGCTTTGAGCGCTTGAGTAAACAAGCGCTCATCCTGCTTGGAGAAAAGTCCTGCCCACCATCCCCCGGCATGGAGGTGGAGTTGAAAGTTTCTGGGGGAGCAGGCTTTGGCATCTGCCCCAGGAGTCCCCGAAGCTGCGGCGTTAGGAGGGAGGGAGCCCCCAGTGCTGGGAAGTGCACCCAGCTAACCAGCAGCATCAGGCGGAAAAGAGAACTCTTTCAAAGGTGCCTTTTTCTTTTTTTTTTTCATTGGGCCAGTGGCTGGAAAGTTGCGGGGGGGGGAGGTGGGCAGGTGGGGAAGGTGATCTTGTGGTTCAGGGAAGGTGGGGAAGGTGAGCTTGTGGTTCACACATCCCAACTTGGAAAAAAAAATCCGGTTTTAATTACATTGGGAACAAAGTGCAATTGCCTTGCCGTGTGACCACACCCTTCGAGACCAAAAAGATTTTCAGGATATGAGCTTTTGAGAGTCAGAGCTCCCTTCGTCAGACATGAAGGGATATCTGATTAAAGGAGTTTTGACTTCCAAAAGGTCATACCCCGAAAATCTTTTTTTTTTTAAGCGCCCCTAAAAGAGGCATTTTTATTGTTTTTAAGACAATGACATAACAACAAAACAGACCAAAACACCAAATACAATCACAAACAATACAATACAATACACAATACAAAACCTTAACACTAAGCAACACCCACAAAATACAACATTCAACATTCACGGGGGGTAAATTTCCCAAAGCAAATCACCCAGTTAGTTTCCCTCCCCCCTTACCGACATAAGTGTTACCTTCTTTTACTTCTGTATCCACCAATTCTATCATTCTATCTTATCCACTTCTAATTTAACACAAAACTAATAATAGTCAATGTTCAAACCATTATTGTTTCTCTCCATCCTTCTCTCTCTGGTCATACCAGTTATAAAAGCATTGCCACGTGTTTATAAAGGCTGATTCATCATACCCTTTCAACATCAAAGTCAGTTTGTCCATTTCTGCTGCTTCCATAATCTTCTCAATCAGTTCTTGTTTTGTTGGAACCACCGTAGACCGCCAATACTTTGCATACAAAATCCTAGCTGCAGTTGCAATGTATATTAACAAATATCTCTCCTCTCTCTGCAACTCCTTTGGCAGTATACCCAGCAATAACACCTCTGGCTTAAACACAAGAGTACCTTTGATAATTCTCTGCATCATTCTATGCACCCATATCTAATATTTTTTTGTAACTTCACATGTCCACCACATATGATAAAAGGACCCAACTTTAGCATTACATTTCCAGCACTTATTAGAACATTTTTCATCATACTTCGCCAGCTTATCTGGTGTGATATACCACCTATACAGCATTTTATACATGTTTTCTCTATATGGGACCGCCCTGGTTATTTTTACATTTATTTTCCATATTTGGTCCCATTGTTCCAACTCAATATTATAACCAAAGTTCGTTGCCCATTGAATCATGTTATTTTTCACCATTTCATCTGCCATATAGTCAGCCAACAACAGTGCATACATTTTTTAAATAAATTTCTCTTCTGGTTCATACAAAATTTTCTCCATATCTGTTAAAGATTTCTCAAACCCTACTTTCTTATCTTTTTTATATCTTGACTGAATCTGCACTCTGTGCCACCAACTGATATCATCATCCAAGTCCAACTCCCCCTTCACATTAATAATGTCCAGATACCTTTGTGGGGGGTCTTCACAGTATAGCCTAGGCAAAGTCACAGCTTCTACTGGAGCCACCAACCTTGAAGTTTTGGTAAACCACCTCCTTCGGATGGTCTCCCATACTCTTCCAAGTGCATCTCATATCCAGTGCTGTTTAATATACCCCGAAAATCTTGTTGGTATCTAAGGTAATCCAATAAAGGCCACATTGTTCCCATAGCTGGTAGTGATTAAATGTATTTAGGTCAGAACTCACTTTAAAACTTTACCTAACTTCTAAGTTAGAAATTGGATAATAAATACCACTTTCCAGAAGAAGAGAAAAAACTTGGCTGTGAATTGTCCTTCTTTCTTTGTCAACAAGTGGCTTTTTGGAGCAAGACTCTTCCCTAAAAATAATTGCAGATAACTATGGTGGTGTTAGAGGCTCTGTGGGTATGGGAGAGCACAACAGGCTGGGTGATGATGACTTCTCTGTGGCCTCACCCAGATACTCACAAAGAGACTCAAACCCAGAGGTACACTTTCAGCTTTCTTTTATTCAGAAGTCTTACTTGTGCAACTCCCTTACAGGACACAGGTTTGTCACCTGGGTAACTTCCCTCATTTCCTGATGCTGAGACGACTTCCTCAAACTCCCCTTTCCATTGCCCACCCCCAACTTCTCAGGGCACTGGCTCTTCAGGAGCAAAAGGAGACTGAGACTGGGAACCGCAGCTGTAAAGGAGCTAATAAAGATCCTTAAGTGTAAGGATGCGTTGTTGGCAACCATGATAGGTTATACCATAGTATTCTCCATTATTATGTGTAAAGTACTGGGTTTCGGGCCTCATGACTCGGACGACGACATAAGAGAAGACGCGTTTATTCGTACTTCACATAAGACAAGAACACACAGTAACGGCCGGAGGCCGACAACTATATACAGTTAGGGGGACGGCCCTATATTCCTATTGGCGGGTTTGAATCGCCCGCCAATGCTGCCATTGGTTCACTTCTGGCGAGCTCAGGAACCTAGTCCCTATTGTTCTCAGAGAGCGAAGCTTGGCTGTATTTCGCCAGCTCAGCCCTCTGATCCCAGGACACAACACCCCTCCCCCCATAGTTCGTCTCCTATCAGGTGACGTAGTCCTTTAAGTATGCTGGTGGCCTCCTTTCTCTTAGCGAACGTCGGGGGCCGGTACCGGACTGGCGGGGCCCCTGTCGGTTGGTCCGCCCGCCCGAGGAGCTGGGGCCTCTGGAAGTAGCCGAGGCGGTGACGGTGGTGGCTGTAACGGTGGCGGCAGCGGCGGCGGCGGTTCGGCTGCTACCGGGGCCAACGGTGGCGGCAGCGGCGGCGGCGGTTCAGCGGCTGCTGGGGCCCCTCCGGATTCCGTGGACTCCCTGGCGCTGGTTCCGCTGTCGGTTCTTGCGGTTGATCGGATGATGGGGCCGGCGGGGCGGCATTTCCCGGTAACTCGATCTCTCTATCGGGGTCTTGTCGCCTCCGGAGCTGGTCGATGTGTTTGCGGAGGACCCGGTCCCCATCGGTTAGGACCTCGTATGACACCGGCCCGGTGGGTTTTAGGATGCGCCCTGCCACCCACTGCGGCCCTGCTCCGTAGTTCCGGAAGTAGACAGGGTCTCCCGGTAGGAAGCTTCGGGGCGCCTCCCTGTTCTCGACCAGCTTTCTCTCGGGGGCTCGGTCTGGGTGGAGTCTGTCTAATAAAGTGGTAGGGCGGCGGCCCATTAATAGTTCGGCGGGGCAGTGGCCGGAGATGGGGTTTGGGGTGGTGCGGTATGTGAGAAGGAAGCGGGCCAGCCGGAACTCCCAGTCCCCCTCCGTTATGCGGCTCAGGGCCTCTTTGGCGGTGCGTACTGTCCTCTCCGCCTGTCCATTAGTTGCTGGGTGGAAAGGCGCGGATCGTATGTGCCTGATGAGGTTCCTTTCGAGGAACGCTTGAAACTCCGCAGATGTGGTGAATGCTGCCCCGTTGTCCGACACGATTGTGTCGGGTAACCCGTGCGTTGCGAATATTTTCCGCAGGGCCCTTATTGCCGCCTTGGTAGAGGTGGTGGACACTGGGCTTATTTCCACCCATTTTGAATAAGAGTCTACCGTTACCATGAACTGGAGCCCCTGGAACGGCCCCGCAAAGTCTATGTGCAGGCGTGACCACGGCTTGTGGGTAGACTCCCAGCTTTGGGTTGGCGCTCTCGGTGGATTGGGGCGGACCTCCTGACATCGTGTGCACCCTCGGACCCAGGATTCGATTTCTGCGTCCACCCCGGGCCACCATACGTAGCTCCTTGCTAGAGCTTTCATTCGTACGATGCCCGGGTGGGCCTCGTGCAGCGTTTCTAACACCCCTTGTCTCATGGGCCCCGGAATGATCACCCTGTCTCCCCATAGTAAACACCCTTTCAATGCTGACAGTGAAGAAAGCTGATAGGAAGAAAGTTGATTCATTCAAAATGTGGTGTTGGAGGAGAGTGTTATGGATATCATAAACCACCAAAAAAGACAAATAAGTGTGTTCTGGACTAAATCAAGCCTGAACTCTCTCTAGAAGCTAAAATGACTAAACTGAGGCTATCATACTTTGATCACATTATGATTAGACAAGAGTCACTGGAAAATACAATAATGCTAGGAAAAGTTGAAGGCAGCAGGAAGAGAGGAAGACCCAAATTGAGATTTATTTATTTATTTATTTATTGTTCAAATTCATACCCTGCCCTCCCAGCCTAGGCCGGCTCCTAGATGGATTGACTAAATCAAGGAAGCTGCAGCTCTCAGTTTGCAAGACCTGAGCAAGGCTGTTAATGATAGGTCATTTCGAAGGTCATTAATCCATTGGGTCATCATAAGTCAGAAGCAACATGTGGGTACTTAACACACACACAATTAATCACAATCCCACAAAATGAATGTGTTTTGGATGTGTAAAACTGGCACACAAAACTATTCTTCATTTTTGGTTCCCCTATTTTGTGAAATGTCGCTTGTTTAGAATTAGGGAGGGCTTTTTCATGCATAACTTGGATACATGTGTGGATATAAAATATCCAAAAACATTTTGAATTTAAAATCTCATAGTCCAGTTTAACAATATTTGCAATCCACATGAAAGTCTGAAAGTTGCAGTTGCCATTTACCACCATACATGAAATCAACAATTTCCATTTTTTGTTTTAGTATTAATATGTTATATGTCTTTTTGATGTTAAGGTGGTCATTTCCAGATTCCCTGTGTGTGTATTAAATAGCAGGTTTATAGTGCAATCCTAAACAGTTATAACTTTCTAAGCTCATTGACTTCTTAGGATTGCACCACTAGTAACTTAGATGAAAGTTACTACTATATCAACTCAGAAATCCAAAGAATGAATAATTTTTATTCTATGACTTAGCTGCAAATTAACAAAAAAAAGCCTCACTAATCTTCTCCTGTCTTTATTAGAGCTTATACAATGCAACAATGTGCAGAGTACTTAAAAACAATAAAGAAATAACCTAAGAAAATGAAGGAAAATGAATTTCCAATTACTCGCCGAAATTGTAATAAATGCTCTTGCAAAGCAAAGAGTAAAATGTAACTTTGTTCTGTATAAATGGAGCTTGCCTTTTGTGCTTAATATAGTTCTTTTATAATTAGCTGAAGATTTGTTCTGGCTTGAAACAAAGTTCCTTCTTGAGATTGCTGTGCTCTGTGTATGCAGAACTTTCCATCAAGGCAGGCTGGAGCGGCAGGGTTTGCTTTGACAGCCTTTATAATCTCTTTATAGAAATGAAAACGGGAAAGAACACAGCTGGTTTGAACAATGGAGCATGTTCAACATTAGACCAAAACACTGGAGATATTGCAAAATATTGCACAATATATTTATAGCTCCCAGCACGTTTTTTTTAATTCATGCTGATGCTCTTCTACTCAAGACTCAGTGGAACAATCTGTCCTCTAATTAACTTTCAATTTGAGATATTGCTTTTTAAGCCATTGGCAGCAGAACTGGCCTCGGAGCAATGAAATTATGTGCCAATGGAGCTGACTAGTCCCGAAGGGTGCAATCCAAAAAGTGCTTCTCTGGCACAGAAGCTAAGGATAGTGTCCATACCCACTTCCAAGAGAGCCAAACACATTTCATCACAAAGGATACATTTTGTGGTGTCATATTGAGTTAGCTGTACAGATGATCAGTGTTAGATTATTCAAAAAAGCCAATCAAATGTGTTGGTAGATGTCCTTTGCTCTTACTTCTGTCTCATGTTCTCCTACTCAGTGTTGGTTTTTTCTTGCAGAAAGTAATACTGAGCTACCCGAAAAATAAAGGAAGGTGTTTCAGGTTCAAGGAGTATGGGAAGGGTTAAACAGAGGATCAAACAAAGGACAAGGATTAAAACTGAGGGCACAGAGCTCTAATATCACTTTGGAACTTTACTACAGCTATAAAGTAATAATATTAGAGATAGTGAATTCATAGATAGGGTGAAACCTTAGGTAGATTTTTGTAACAGAAAAAGGAAAGCAAATAACAAAACAAACTGCACCTAGGGTTTAAATACAGCTAGCGCTCAAAACAGATCAAAACAGGGGGTCCAATTTTAAACTAAATCTAAAATTTTAAGATAATTCTCACATTCCTTAAAGAAAGGGTTTCCCTCCTACAAGAAAACAAGCAGTTATATACCTCTGAAACTGCTGAGGCTGTTCAGGTAGAGTCTTCTTTAAACCTAGCTTAGAAGGGCTAAATGAAGCTGCTGCCAGACACCCCCCCCCCAACCCTTATCCTCAAAACAGATGCAGGAAAGGTTGAAGGGGCTATCAGTCGCAGCAGCCAGGAGCCCTAATCAGAGGAAAAAATAAAATTATATGCCTTTTATTGATGATAACTGAAGTGAAAACACAGAACAAACTTTGAGTCCAGTGGAACCTTTAAGACCAACAAAATTTAATTCTGGGTATAAGCTTTTGTGTGCATGCACACTTCTTCAGATACATTGGAAACAAGACTTCCTCAACCACTGCATATAGGTAGAGAGAGGGTGGGGAGTTAGGGGCCAGGAAGGACTAATTGGAGTCAAGATGCATAAGTAACTGAGCGATAAGTATGGCTATGATTGGATTAAAGCAGTTGGTAAGACCTGTGAATAGCAACTAGCACACAGATAATAAAAGAGTTAACAAACAGATGAAAGAACTAAGTTTGAATCCAAAGTTTACTTCTGGATATAAGTGAGAGATGAGTGACTTAGCATGCGTAGCGACGCAAGGCATTGTATAAGCTTTCAAGTTCTTTATGTCCCTTCATCAAGCCAAGGAGTATCCTGCTGGGAGAGGTGGCCCTGCCCTGGAATGGAAGGGCTGTCCAGCCTCCTTCCATAGCAGATTCCTCCACTATTTCTCCGGGCTTCTCAGGCAGCTCCTGCTTGGCTCACATTTCATGGACAGAAAGCCATTGTTCTTAAGGCAATCCCAAAGCTGCTACTTTTGCTTAGGGCTGCTGCCTGTATAGGGTTGCTAATTCTGAGTGGAGAAATTCCTGCATATTTGGGGGTAGAGATTGGGAAGGGTGGAGTTTGGGGAGGAGAGAGACCTCAGCTGGCTGTGATGTGATCAAGACCACTCTCTAAAGTAGCCATTTTCTCCAGAGTCACTGATCTCTGTAGTTTGGAGTTCAGCTGTAATTCTGGTAGATCTCTGTGCTGCCCAAGCTGGATGAATAGCCCTAGCTATCAATCTTTTAAGCACACAATCATTGAGAGGCAGAAGGGAGGATCCTCAGTCACAGACTCAGCTATGGTGGGGTTAATATTTTCCAGCAAACTCATGTAAAAAGGACTCAAAATTATACAAAACTGCATTTTTCAAATGCTATGTCCTCAATTTCTGTTGACTTTCTTTCTATATAGTATCTCAGACAGGTTTGCTATCTGAGCACTGGCAACCAGCAGGAAGCTCAAGGTGGGTGGGGAAATGCAATTTGCATTCAGTCAGGTGGTATGACATCATTTCCAGCACAAACCTGGAAGAGATGTCATTCTGTCATGGTGCATTTCTGTGGAATGGCCCTGGTGCAATGTCCTCTGGGTTTGCACTGTAAATGACACTATTCCCTCATCATTTTTTCTCTTGAAACCCTTCCAAGTAGCAACAGGGATCTGGGGCTGCCTTTGGAGGTTTCCTGCTATAGCCCCAATCCCAACATTAGTAATCATTCCAGATAAGTAGTTATGTTAGTTTTTTGCAGCAAAAATAAATAGGACTTCTGTGGCATTTTAAAGATTAACACTTTTTAAAATTCTAGCATAGGCTTCCATGGGCCTAGATAGGGCCTGTTTTTTTCCACAACACTCCCAAACTAAGCTTCTGATACCCACTGCCGGCTCGCCCACTAGGCGAGCTAGGCGCTCGCCTAGGGCGCTGGGGTCCACAGGGGCGCCAAAGCGCCCCCGCCCCGCCCCCTGTGAGCCGGCGCTGGGAGGGAAGGGCGCCCCTTCAAACGGGCGCCCCTTTCCTGGCTTTCCTGAGCACGCCGCTACTGCGGCGTGCTCAGGAAAGCCGGTGCTCCCCCCGTCTTCAGCTGGCGCTGGGGCTGGGAGGGAAGGGGCACCCGTTCAAACGGGCGCTCCTTCCCTGGCTTCCCCCCGTCTCCAGCCGGCGGAAGGGGCGCCCGTTCAAACGGGCGCCCCTTTCCTGGCTTTCCTGAGCACGCCGCTACTGCGGCGTGCTCAGAAAGCCGGCGCTCCCCCCCCATCTTCAGCCGGCGCTGGGGCTGGGAGGGAAGGAGCGCCCGTTCAAACGAGCGCCCCTTCCCTGGCTCCCCCCCGTCTCCAGCCGGCGGAAGGGGCGCCCGTTCGAACGGGCGCCCCTTTCCTGAGCACGCCGCTACTGCGGCGTGCTCAGGAAAGCCGGCGCTCCCCCCCGTCTTCAGCCGGTGCTGGGGAGGGAAGGGGCGCCCGTTCAAAGCCGGCGCTCCACCCCCCGTCTCCAGCCGGCCCTGGGGCTGGGAAGGGGCGGCCGTTCAAACGGCTGCCCCTTCCCTAGCTTTCTGAGCACGCCGCTAGTGCGGCGTGCTCAGGAAAGCCGGCGCTCCACCCCCCCCGGTCTCCAGGCCCCACCGGGAGATTGGCATCCCCGTGGGGTGGGCGCCCCAGGCTGTCTTGCCTAGGGCGCCCAGACACCTGGGGCCGGCCCTGCTGATACCTGATTAGGGCATAATTAGAGCAATCTTCATTTGAAGCCATAATTCTGATTATTGGGCCATGAACACCGCAGAGTCACACAGTGCATTAGGTGCCAGTTTCTCTATTGTGCAGTTTTTTTGCAACTTCATTAATCTTTTAAAGCTATTCTACTAGGGCCAGAATTCATTAATATTAATTTACTTCATTTATACCCACCTTTTTCTCCAATGGGGACCCAAAGCAGCTTTTGTCACTCTCTTCTCTTCCATTTCAAGCAGCAGAATCTTTCCACATTAAAAACGTTCTTATGTTTCAGCATCCAAGCCTCCCTGTTGCTATATTTTGGGTGTACAAACACATCCACTCTAAATTAGTGGAAAATGTGAGAAAAATATCTATGGGTGACAACACATGACAATGTCATTACTATTTCCAAAAGATATTAAAATGGCTTCAAACTTGAACCTTGATAAGAATAAAACTACACATGATGCTGGAGTTCTGGGACTGGAACCTTAGATGTATTATTTGCTCTTTTAAAGCAGCCATGAGAAAGGGGAAAGCCATATAGATTTTGGCAAAATAGATCCCCACACACATGCACACAATTATAGAGAAAAAATATATAAAGTATAGAATTAAAAGCCTATGAAATGCAAGTAATACTGTCTGTGACTACTTCTATGCAAAGCTTTAATGTGTTCACCAGGTATTTCTGTTGTGACTGGTCACTGCTTATCTTGGTTATGTTTGAGTTTTAAACAGAAATCTCACAACCTGGTCTTGCATCTCACGGTCTTTTGCAAGGTAGCCAGCTCTCACCGCACTCAAACTAGATGGCCTTAGAAAAACCATTCTCTCTTAGCCTCCATCAAAAATGTTTGACAGCCAGTGGGATGCAGAGCTTAGCGTATTGGGCTAGGAAGTGGGACATGTGAGCAGTGGCATACCAAGGGTGGAGTGGGGACTGCAGTCCACCCTGGGAGCAGCTTGAGGAAGGCCCTTGAAGGGGGCTCTTGCTGTGTCCAGCCAAACATCTTTCCTTTTATTTTTATTTCCTATTATTTTTAAAATACAGTTCTGGCTGCAGACACTAGGGGCCTAGGACACTAGGCAGACACTAGGGACGCTAGGGAGCCAGCAGGCTGAAAGCTGCTACAGTAATTGTCAGCCTGCAGGCCATTTTCTCCAACAGTTTAGCCTTTCTCTCTTCCTTGCATCCAGGTCAGCCAGATCTTGCAAAGCAGTAGTTAGGGTGTTGCAGCAAGATAAAACAGTCTTTCCCTATTTTAATGTGTCTCCCTCTTTTCCACATATTTCTCATTCATTTATGTCTCTCTTCACCTAATTTTTCCATGCCCCCCCTTTATTTTCACTTCTTAGTCTCAAGACCTTCTCATCCCTACCCTGCTTGGTGATAGAATGTACTGGTTCTGATGGGCTTCCAAATCCCCCACACAGTTGGACTGTGATTCTGTGCTTGACATCAGCTGGCATTGGCACAATTACCGTGCTACAGACAATTACAAAATATCTCAAATAATTTTATATATTTATTCATTTTATATATTTTAAATTTTTTCTATATTTCTTATAAATTATTCACCATTATATTAATTATCACATAAACATTATCACATAAAAAGAATCATATATCCAAAATTTTTGTATCATCTTTTTATACAACAAAAGATATTGCACAACCCCTTTATTAATACCAATCCTCCTTAATTGTACAAAAGTTTTGAGAAGGAGGACGCCTTTTATTTCGAATTAGTGCTCATTCTTCCTCCAACAGAGGTCCAGATATCCTCCTGTTTCAGGGTCTTCCTCAGGGAGTTCAACAGATATTTCCAAACACAAGGTTGCCAAATACCAAGATATTTATCCAAATTTCACCAATGAACGTTGGAAAAAGTCTCTCTTAGTGAGCTCAAGGCTTCTTCCAAAGTGAAAAGCATGTACAGCGTTCATTGGTGGAATCTGGATAAATATCTTGGTATTTGGAAAATACCAATATTTGGAAAATAAAATATATATAAAAATGAACAAATATATAAAAATTATTTGAGATATTTTGTAATTGTCTGTAGCACGGTATTTGCTGATTTTTGGTATTTCCTACTTACCGTGGGTCCTATTTTGGTTCTGACCATTGACACAATGGCACTGGGTTTGCTGGGCACTGTAAATTGCACTGGGTCTGCTGGGTTTTTAACCCTTGCTTGGACTTGCTTGGACCATGATTCTGTGTTTGACATCAGCTGGCATTGCCACAATGGCACTGGATTTGCTGGGCTTCCAATCCCCCTTGCTTGGACTGTGATTCTGGAATTGCCACAATGGCACTGGGTTCTGCTGAGCACTCTATAATTACACTGGTACTGCTGGGTACATTACACTGGATAAGCTGGGCTTGCAAAAATGCCCCTCCTTCAGTTTCTACTGCAGAGATTGTCTGGTTTGATTTTAGTCATTTGGAAATAATGGAGGATGGGGGCACCTTCTTTGGGGGGGGGGTAGTGTGTTTCTTAAAATCCAGTCTGGTGAAGCTTGCAATCACTATTTTGTGATGCTTTGGCTAGTGTTAGTTAGTAAAAGTAGGTATCAAGGGAGACTCTTACCTCTCCATAATGCCTTGTAGATGTTTGAGATGGTCAGCTCTTGGGCTTCAAAATGGAGAACAGAAGCCCTTCCAAGAGCCTGCTCAGAACAGAAGTGGTGTAATAGGATTTTTTTTTTTTGCCATCAAGTCACAGTTAAGTTATGGAGACTGTGTAGGGTTTTCATGGCAAGAGACAGATGGAGGTGGTTTGCCATTGCCTACCTCCACATCAGCCCTGCTTAGCTTCTGAGATCTTATGAGATCAGGCTATCCTGGGTCTATCCACATCAGAGCTAGGCTGAGAGTAATGTGATTGGCCCAAGGTCACCCAGCAAGCTTCTATGGCATGATTGGGGATTCGAACAGTCTAGTCCAACACTTTAAGCACTACACCACGCTGGCTCTTCTGATGGAATAGCATGTTGGAATTAGATTTTTTTTACTGGCATGATTTATACAAAGTTAAATAAAAGAAATTTTACACCGTCTGCATTTCTTTTCTGGCCACTGAAATAAAGTTTGGGTCCAGTGGCACCTTTAAGACTAAACTTTGTTCTGCAGCTTCAGACCAACACAGCTACCCATATGGATCTATTTTCTGGCCATCATTACTATTAATTTTATTTCATGATTATTACATAAAATATTTTTGTTGTATAGAGGAGGGGCCCTGCCCCAGGCTAGCCTGATCTCATCAGGTCTCAGAAGCTAAGCAGGGCTGATGTAGAGGCAGGCAAAGGCAAACCACCTTGAAATGCCTCTTGCCTTGAAAACTCTATGGAGGCTCCATAAATTAGCTGTGACTTGGTGGCAAAAAGAAATAGAGAAGGAAGGGTGTTAAAAATCACCAAATAAGCTAAGTACACCACTAGATGTGAGGCAAATCCCCTTTCAGCCATGAGGTTTGTTTCATAACCTGGAGCCAGTTGGTGTCTCTTTCTGTCACCATCAGCCTAATCTAGTTTACAAAGTTATGGTGAGAATAAAATGAGGGAGAATAAAATAGGGGAACTCTGTATGCTGTCTTGAGCTTATTTGAGACAGAGCAAGATAAAAAACTAACCTTGGTTTTCTGCACAGGAGAAGATTCAACCATACCCCCCCCCCAACTGGGTACCTTATACCTCTGTGTCCTTTGACCTACTAGCATCCACCCTTAAACCTGACCAGAGATATGCAAGGAGGTCACTCAGAAGCTTTTTTCTAGGGCCATTTTTGCTTCCCAGTCTGCCCCAAATCCAAACAACCTTGGCTTTCACTGTTTTGTAAAGCTTCAGAATTGAAGAGAAAAGATATCTACAGATGACCATCTAACACCTAACTAAAGTAATAATAAGGGATGCTGGTAAAAAGTGGACTACATTTTTGCAGTCATCACATCATCTTCCTATAACACTTATTGTATTCTGGGTGTTCAGTGAGGCAAGCTTTCCTGCACCACTGTCTTGGACTTCTGCATAGTTACAATACCAGATCATGTGACTCTACCCTTAGAGTCATTTTGATGTAAATATTATTAGTACATGCTTATGTTTTTGCTTAACATGACAGAGACAAATATTACTTTTCATTTATCCATATCCTATGAAATCTCCTCATTTCAGGCACTTCATGGTTAAATATTAGACATTCTGGTGAAAATGCTGTGGCACATTTAACCGGTGTACAATATTCAGTCAAATGCCATTCTGTAAGAACTATGCGGTAAAAATGGCAGTTTGTTTACTGTATGGGTGGCATGCAGTTTGTTTGTTGATACTTGATATAATCTGTGTTACGTTCACTTGGCATCATTTTCAGCTACATAAATGAGTCAGAAAGGTATGTTAGTGCTATTCCCTCATCATGTGTTATTAAAGTTCAGAAGATACAGTCGCACAACACTTACTGTTGGCTTGTGATCAGCAAAAGATCATTTGTTGCTGTAGCACAGACAATGCTCAGAGCAAATTTTAATGACAGCTTTTCAGCTAGGGATTGCATTCCACATTTATAGATTCAATCAGGGGATTTACCTTATCGCTGGAGCTGACTTACCAGTAAGAATAGTGTTGTTTTGCATGAGAATGTGAATCTTTGACATAGTGATTGTGTTTATGAACAGAAGCAGTAACATGAATTATTTTTCCAGGCTGATTTTAGAAATAATGGGCTCTCCTATTGTTATCTACCTAACCTAACACAATACACTGCATAATAACTCAGACTCATAAAAAACTGGGAACCATTGTTTTTGTACAGTAATTTTTTGACATTAATTATACACATCTTCCTTCTGAGGTTCTTCAGACTGAACATTACATGGTTAAAGTCCTGAAATCAGACAGAACTAATTCCCCAATAGGCATGCCACATATTCCAGAGGTTAGAGAAAAAGAGGGAAGGGGAGCCAAGGCAAATGTCAATGTATTTTGATATGGAAAATGTTAGGAGTAACCACTGGTTTGTGTGAGAGGAGAAGAACTCAAATTACTTATTTGTATAGTACTTAGAAATATAAAACACACACACACTAGTACTATCAAGGTAGATGATGCTCTACATTAAAAAGATAGGGATGTCCTCTGGCACAAGGTCCTTGCAGGTTAAAGACAGGCAACAACTCTGCAAACATTCCTGAAATCACCTGTATGAAAAACAAAAGGAACAGAACCAATTTATTTATTTAATTCCATTTTTACCTTGCACTCCCCAGCAAGCAGGGCTCAGGATGGCTTACAGCATATGTAAATACAACAATTTAAAAATTAAAACATTATACAATAAAAGTCAGTTCAATATAGCATAATATAAAGTGCAAAATGGCTCCAATGTGGCTAAATTACTCATAAATTCCCATTGTATGTATGCTCTGATGGTTTGATAGTTTAATGAGTGGCAAAACTCCCACCAGTAACAACATAAAAGTAATGCCTGCAAATATCACTGGCAGATGGAACAGGTGGGAGAAGCAAGGGAGCCATTATAGTTTGAGATCTGCCACTTCAACCAAAGACCTGGCAGAACATCTCCCTTTTACAGGCCCTGAAGAACTGTAATGAGTCCCAAAGGGCCCTAATTTCACTTAGGAAACTGTTCTACCAGGCCAGAGCATACAGATTCATTGTCAAAAATTTCATATTGCAGAGTCCACCTGGAACCTCTGCAAGTAAAGGAAATCCTACTGACCAAGATGGCACATCAGGAACTTTCATCTTCCATTCTTGCCTGGTTCCATAGAAAAAATAAACATCAGGCATCTCCAGCACACACTTAACAAACTACAGTAGAATGTTACCATCCCTCCATACAGTGTGACAACAGATGTGACAGAAAAGATAAAAAGGAATTCAGAGCCGCAATGTACTTTTTTTCAGGTTTGGCAAGTGTGTCTGTTGTGCACCATTTTGGACAGAGATCTTCTTGCTGTATCTATAGTATGCTGTGGTTACATCTAACCTTGATTATTCCTGTAATAATATAGCAATCAGACTTCTGACTAGGACTATCACTGGGAACCTATTTCACCAGTTTTAAAACAACTTCACTGCATCCAGGTTTGGTATCAAGCAAAATTTAAATTTCTGATGCTGAACTATGAAGTCTAAATGGCCTAAGTCTAAGGGTATCTCAACTGCTTATTCTCATGTGACTCTGTGGGTCCATCTCTGTGCTCACATCTTCAGACTTTTGGTGGATGATTATTGGACAAGCAGCCTGTTCTTAGATTGTGTCTGTGTAGCTGCCATGTAGTTTATTTGAATGGATTTTTATAAATAAATAAATCAATAAATAATGATTAAGGGAGTATGAAGGCCAGAGGGCTCTTACCTGCTTAAAGAAATCTTAAGTCAGTCAATCAATTTTAGTTAATAAAATCTAGTAAATGAACCAATTAATTAATCAAAGTACAATAAATGTGCATATGAGTAAATGCAATAGTTCTGAAGAAAAACATATTTTCAGTGTTTTCATATGAAGTATGAACATGCAACAGCAAGTACCATCTTGAAAAGAAAGAGACCGCATTAGGAACTGCATAAGGCCCAGATGTTTCCCTTACCTTGGGCCTGTAAATGGACACCACACTGGCAGAAGGGATCCAATTGTTTTCCAGAAGAGGAACACTAAAATGCCAAGAATAAGAGTGGATACAGGCGTTTAATCAAGTATACTTTAAATGTTTAATTTTGTAGTGTCTTTATGAGGAGTGTATGTAGTTCACTGGAATGCCTGAGCAGTTCAAAAATTCCAGGATCAACTTGGAGCCATTTTCTTATTGCAAGAATTTCACATGCCCATTCTCGCACACTTCTACACAGAACATGAAAAGGAGGAGCAACATGGGGTTCTTGATACCAGATAATTAATGTTAATAAAAATGAAGATGTTGCCCCTCTTGCTGAAAGGCAGATTTTGATATGTGAAGAAATAGGGTGGTCTTTGTAGGGATAGTCAGAAAGAGTGATAACTAGAGATGCCAAAAGCTTTAAAACAAACATGATAGACATAAGAACTTATTGTGATCACAGTGTTTGTCTACATGAGAGTAGAGCATCTCACCAGATGCTTGCTGTGATGTTTTGGTTCAAAGTTTGAATTGAATGGCATGTTGATCAGCTTTTCATATGTGCAGTAGCTACTTCTAAAGACTTTCCTGCATATCGTGTTTGTATGATGCAAATCCTGAACAGGTAAATGAAATCAATCAGAGTAGTTCTTAATGATGCAGGACAATATTTTGTGATGGTCAAGGGCATGATTTACACCCCCCCCAAAAAAAATCTATTTTTCCATGTAAGTCATGTTAAACAGCATTATAAATTATATATACTAGCCATATCATAAATGATGTACATTTTACATACAAATAGCATATACATTGCATATAAAAACTATACAATAAATGGTACACAAACAAATGTAGAAAATTAACAGGTAAGTGGAGCACCTAAACTGTTGTCAAATATATGAATGAATATAAAAAGAAGCAAAATAAGGAGTATTTATAATATAAATGAATATAAAAAGAAGCAAAGTAAGGAATGTTTATACATCTCCAGTTCAGTGCATGCTTCTGAGACCAAATACCAAAAAAATTAGGATTTTAGCTTTTTAATATAGATAAGTGTTATAGAGCATTTTGTTGTATTCATGATGTATAGTGTCACATAACTATGATTTTGGTTCAAGAAAAAGTTCTGCTTACAAGAAGTTGCTCCTACTCTACTCCTTTTTCTTTCTCCAGTGCACGCAGCATAGAGAAGAAGGAAACATCACAATTTGCCATATATAATTTTTATTGTCATCTATAGACTGATAGTTGAGGGCTAGGAGCTGAAACAATATTTTATGAAAGTATCATGTTGAAGTTTCTGCAGGTTTCAAAATATTTAAATATGTAAATTCCGATGAAGAGATTTCAGATTTTTTTTTTGATAGCCTAATGATTTTCAGCATCTCATTTCTAGTCAAACACTGACAAAAGATGTGCAGATTGCAGTGTGAGATGGTTTCTATGGTTACAGTTGTTTCCTAGCAGTTTAGTGACATCTTTTGTGAGCATTGGCTGCTTCACTTATTTGTCACTAATGTATGTGTAGAACTATAGTTAATAGCCTTGGGCGGACAATTTTTTCCCCTCGGAATGGCTGTATTGTTTTTTAGCAGCATTTTTCAATAAGGTGACAATGCACCAGAATACTAATGGTATGTATGGTGTTTTAAGATGTCAAGTTTTCAATAAAATGGTGATGAAAATTTTGCATTTCAGTTAATAGTTAAATATTCATGAATTTTCACAGCACGATCAAGCAGACGAAAAATAAACTGTATAATGTGTAACACTAAACATCATAAATTCAGGTTCTTTTCATAAAATCTATTCACAACTGTTAAATATAAAAACCTTTTATGATTTTAAGCCAGCTTGTGATAAATTAAAAGGTATATAAAATCACTTTCGATCAATCAAAATAATTCAGCACAGCATGTTTACAACCTAAAGGGAAAATATACCTTGCAAATAAATTATACTTTTTGTCATCATAATTTATAATGACCATTGGAGGAAGAATGTAATAATATTTTGGCCTTCGCAGGTGAACACACACACAGATACAGTGAGTACTCATTCAATCATAATGTTTTGGTGATGTTTGTATATATTTAGATTTATGTAAACACTTGGAAATTGCAGGGTTAAACTGGGAAATGTGGAGGCTATGGAGGAAGTGTAGGAGCTCATGGCATGTCTAGACTATTGCCAGTGCAATATTACAGCACTATGATTGAAACTGTAACTCTCCAGGAATTACTGGGAGTTTGAAGGAGATCCAAGATTCCAAATGAATAGAAACCTGTTCCTCTTATGCATGTATCCCTCCATTCTACGAAACATTAATTTAAGAAACGCAGAATCAGAACACATCAAGTCATTTTTGCCAAAACATGCATGTCTAATGATATGCTAACTTCATACATAGATACTAATTAACCTGGCAAGTATTTACAGGACTAAAGCCTACCATCACCAATCAATGTAAATTGAGAAATGTCACAGATTTCTTCAGGGGACTCTATACTCTGTAACAGCATCTCCTGCATTGATTTGCTGAGATTCTGTGGGATATAGAGGTTATTTATCATCAATATATCTAATTCACAGCATGGCCAGATCGGTGGATACTTAAATCTAGAGACAATAACCATGAACAGACAAGACAGATTTTTCAATAAACTTGAGAAAAGCCCCAGGTTTGTAAAATTATCTGAATTAAAAAAAACAAAAAAAGGGGGGGATCCCAAAATAATAGAAGCAGCTCTTGTTGCTTTAAAAAACTAATGCCCTTGGTGGCTGTTGCTAGGCAACCACAACAATATTGCCTATTGGTTCCTGTCAGTTAAAGGCCAGGGGATGGGGATGGCCCTTTCAAGGGCTGTTTTTGCCTTTGAAGGAGAATCAGGACCAGGACCAGGACCTGCAGCAATTGCTGGGTGATTTGATACCACACAAGTTCCCTTGCTCACCCAAGCCTGGCTGCACACTATTGTTCAACAACAAGCCACCATGAAAGCCAGTGCAGTGTAGCATTTAGAGGTTCAGACTAATATCTGAAAGGCTAAGGTTCCCCACGCTGCCATGGAATCTTGCTGGGTGACTTTGCACCAGTCGCACACTCTGCCTAATCTAACTCACAGGGTTGTTATGAAGATAAAATGGAAGAGAAAGATGTAAGCTGGTCGGGGTCTACATTGCGGGGAAAGGTGGGGTATAAATATAGTCAAAGATAAAAGGTAGGCTGGCTCATGGGTAGGAAGGATGAAAGAAAAAGGGAAAGGTGAGGACATGGGGATTGCTGCCAGAAAGAAGGAAAGAGGAAGTGATACATGGAAAAGTGAGATGCCCCTGGCCAGTTGTTGCAGGTTCCCCACCATGCAGCTTGGCGTGATGGTCAGCACTGCACAACTCAGCTATAGTTTTCCTGGGTAGAAGACGCCATGGAAAGGGAAGGAAGGAAAACTGAAGAAAGGGGACAGATAAAAGTAGATCAGCTGGTGGCTGGGAAGGAGAGAAAGAAGCAGGAAAAAGTGAGAGGGTACAAGGGTTTTCAGAAAATGGAAAGAGGAACTACTGGGTGAGGGGGAAATAAGATGCCCATTCCAAGTCCTTGCAAATCCCCTGCTTGTTTACTTATATTTTGGAACATTTATATCCCACCTTTCTAAGCCACACACCCCAGCAACTAAAAAATTTAAATTAACAATATAAATACCAAAAGTAAACAATAAGCTAAAACAATTATCAATATAACAAGCAAAACAGATAAAGTTCATAATACCATTCACAGAACAGACTGATGATTCAGCAGCAGTAAATGCCACCCCCTAGATCAATCCTATTCACAGTCTTCCAGAACAGAAGAGTTTATATTTGCTCTGGAAGGCCTGCAAGGATGGTGCCAATTTCACCTCCTGAGTTCAGCAGTGCGTGGATGAAATGTCCTTCTTCAGTCTCCATTTCATTTCACTTCTCAGCATATTAGTTACCAGGCCTATTAACTAAATATATTAATGACAAATAAGTGGAACAGCTAATGCCCACAAAAAAATTCACTACAAATCAACCTCATACCTGTAATGTCCTTCTGCCTCAACCATAGCCAGTGATTACAGTAGCAAAGAGAACAGCATCTCCCAATGTTAGAAGGAGACATAAATTGCCATTCAGTATATGAGTCACCCAGCTGGGTTCTGCTCTACTGCATGGCTTGTTCTAAAGTTGCACGTTTAATCTGTATGGGACTGCCCTTGAAGATGCTTTTGAAACTGAAGTTGGTGTAGAATGCAAGACTTCTGAGTGGGACATCTTCAACTACTTTGCTTTCCAGGTCCTGAAAGACTTGGGGCATGTGAGAGATTGCCTCTGCTGAAACTTAGTTAAGAAGTAAGGAAATAGAACAGCACCACTTATTGGCTGGAGATACTGCTTACAGAATCATTACAAAAGCCCAAATGACATGCTACATTTAACACATGCTTGCCATATGGCAGCTGCAAGTTCCTAATGGAACTAAATTCAAGAGCACTGCAGGAACACAGTATGTATATGCAGCTCTTCCCCCCACCCCATGCATCAAATAATATTTTAGGTCATTTTAGGTCAGGAAAGCAGTACAGAAGAGGTTATAGTCCCTCTTCTCCCACGGGTTCTCTTTGGCACTTTATAATTTTGAACTGGTGTCCTGTGAGTCACTGTGGGGATCATGTATTAAAAGTTACCTTTAGTTTGGGCCTCAGTGAGCCACATTTTAATTAAGCAGTAAAATGACTACACAATTTTGTAAAGTGGGCTTCCCTGGACAAGGGTTTTCAAAGATTCTGTGCAGTTACTAAGAAGACCTTATACCCAGTCTGTACCAGTCTCAGAAAATGAGCAGATCCTTGCTGCCTTGGAGCTAGATCCAGACCATTTAAAGGTTTAAAAGTGATATTGTGAAGAGGATCCAGAAGCTCACTGGCAACCAGTTCAAATAAGCAAGAATAACTGTGATGTGCACCCTGTGTTCAGGCAGAAAGGCAGGCTACAGGAGCAAAGCCAACTGTGGACCTCACTTCCCTATTTAGAACAGGAAAATCCACTATCTCCTGGTCCTACAACTCTCCATGATCAGAACTTCACTCTATGACCAGATTCAATTTATTCTCCTTATACAAATCATAAATTGATCTGAGCTCACTGGCTATCTCCCCTGCAGATTCATTCACCTGTTTCCTACCATTCCACAAATTAAAGTTTGAAGCCTTCCTTCAGCATTACAGAACCTTCCTTCAACTTAAGTGGCTCTTCCATTAGAACATGGGTCACCATCCTTTTTTTGCCTGCAGGTACATTTGGAATTCTGACACAGCATGGTGGGCACAGCAACAAAATGGCTGCCGCAAGCAGTAGAGCTAGCCACAAAATGATTGCCAAAGCTTAACTTCAGTAACACAGTGTAAATCCTTGTGCTGTGCCAGCAGCTGCTGCCAAAGCAACATCTAAAAAAATCTGCACAGCCAATCAAATCTCCAATAGTCAATCAGAAGTCTCGCTGGGTAAAAGCCCCACCTGTTCCTAAAAGCCCTTGGTGGGTGCCAGAAAAGATGTCTGCAGGCATTATGATGTTTGCAGGCACCATATTAGGGACACCTGAATTAGAAGAACAACAACTGACTTTGGAGCAAGTCTCCTTAGTTTGGAGGAACTTCTTCCAAAAAGCCAAGGATGTGTTCATTCATTGTCTACAACAACTCAGTAGGTCACAGAGAAGCCTGGTTCTACTGTCTTGTCTAAAAATGACTATATCAACATTTTGGATCATATGTTCATCCTATAGATCAGCCACACCAGCAATAGGAAGGCTTGTAAAGAAAACTGGAAAATACCCAGGACATTCAGTAATCCAAAAGGATCCATGAGTCTCTGAGGGATAAAAGTCTCTGAGAAAAGTTCATCCCAATAGGTTCTATATGCCAATATAAGTCTTGGATGAAGGGCTGAAACTGGGGCTCTGATTAGGTAAAAACCTGACAAAGACAATAATGAAACAGAGATCACCAAATGCAGATTGCCAGCTTCATGGCCCGAAACACACATCCACTGAAGCATATATATTTTAACTTATGGGACTGAAAAACTAGGGAAAGCTCAAGGTCACTAAGACCATCAACTTGGGTCACAGATCATCCATAACAAACCAAAAACTACTTCCAGGATCCCAGCCAGGTAGTTCATTAGGGAGTGTGGGTAAACTAGGACAATTTTTCTCCAGTCTGTAAGGTATATATGCACTGTATTATATTCACAAATTCCACTGCTTAAGTTGCACTGGCTTCACTGGAACCAAGACATTACACTGAGACAGTTTTTGAGATTGCTTATCCTGCACCATGCTTTGTTCTAGAATAGTCATTGTTTACCTGCCTGGTTCTGACTGAACAGATGCGTATATTGGTTACCAGTACTAGAGAGTATTGGCTGACCTTCTTTATGTATAATAATAAGGCTGATGTTATTAATTTTTATCCTAACTCTTTTCCAAGGAACTTGGAGCAGCATACATAGGCCTTCCTCCCATGTTATTCTCATAACAACCCATTGAGTTTGATTGAGAGACTAACTGGCAGTAACCCAGTAAACTTCATTATAGCATGGATATTTGAACCTAGGCCTCCCATTATATTTCCACTGATGATAAGACCCAGTTCTTCTTATATAACCTTTTATAGCACAATCCTGGCAATAGGCTACATTGGTACTTCTTCACTTGCAAGTTATAACTAGACGTAAATCTAGCACAGAAATTTGACTCCATGGTAAGCCTAACCCTACAAATTGGGGTGAACCTCCATTTCCTGGTTTGTGCACATCCCTAGACAGAACTAGGCCTGCTGTCTTTGGAACTATATTTAGATAGCATAATGTTCCAGACAGCTTTCTGCTTGCTTGAATACAATTATATGGATTGAAGAACTCTCCCAAAAGCCAATATCTTCACCAAAAACCATGAATTCCAGAAGAACAGTGTGACTTTAATACTGAAACAATCATGCAGTATAAAGGTGTTAAGGAGACAATAGAGGGATATTCTCTGAAATGATAGTTCTTGGTAGATGACTGTATTTGCATCTGAAATTATCATACTAAAAATGTAACATATTTATACCATTTCCCAGAGGGATTTTTGTATGTGTGTGGATACTTATTTCTGCCAACAGAGGGCTCACTCTCCCCCAACAGCTCTTTCTACAGTCTCAAGGGCCTTCCTGGATTTGCAGAAAAATCCAAAAAGGGAGGGGGGAACCCTCAGGGAAGGCCGAATTCCCCCCAAAACCTTTTGAAATGGCATCTGCAGGGATCTAACTCCAGGCATCAGTGCTGAGAGATTAGAACATTGGGGGGGATTCTAACTGGCTCTGTCAGTAAAAGGGTGGGGGAAGGGCCCTATCCAAGCCTCTTTTGGCCTTTGAGGGAGGGAGGGAGCCTTGGGGCCAGGCCTGACAAGGGTTGCCAGTGCCACGCTAGGGAATTCCTAGAGGTTTTCTGGAAGGCAGGATTTGAGGAAGGGAGAGGCCTTGTCTGGGTATAATGCCACAGAGTCCACCCTCCAAAGCAGCCATTTTCTCCAGGGAGACTGATCTCTGCTGGAGTTCACTCTCTGGAGTTCACTCTCCAGGCCCCACTTGGAGGTTGCCAACCCTAGGCCTGGCAGCAGTCTAGGGTTGCCAGGTCCCCCCTGGCCACTGGCAGAGGATGGGGGGGGAGGTTGCCAGATCCAGGCTGGGAAACTCCTAGAGATTTGGGGGTGGACCCTGGGGAGGACAGGGACCTCAGTGAGGTACAGTGCCCTAGAGTCCACCCTCCAAAAACAGGTTGCTTACCTGTAACTGATGATCTTCGAGTGGTCATCTGTGCATTCCCACCCATGGGAAACAGTGCGCCTGCACTGACCTGGTCGGTGTTGTACAAAGCTCACAACAGGATTTTCGCGCCCTCGCTCCAGGCCTGCACGAGGACCCCTCAGCACGCATGCCCAGAGAGGCAGGGCACGAATATCCCGCCAGTTCCTTCTGACCGCTATCAACCCAAGCCATGCATGAGACCAGCCGAGGATGACAGCAGTGGGGAAGGATGGGCGGGCGGTGTGAATGCACAGATGACCACTCAAAGATCATCAGTTACAGGTAAGCAACCTGTTTATCTTCTTCGTGGTCTCTGTGCAACACACCCATGGGAGATTAAAAAGCAGTGGCCCACCTGGAGGTGGGTGCTGGCATACTCAGCGAGCCGCAGCGGACAGGACCAGACGACCCAAGTCACCCTTCTGTTGCACACGAACGTCCAGAGTGTAGTGTTTGATGAACGTGGTTGGCGTGGACCACGTAGCAGCTCTGCAGATAGACGATAAGGATGCACCCTTCAGAAAGGCCGTAGAGGTCGCCATGGATCGTGTGGAGTGAGCCCGGAGAGTAGAAGGATGTGACTGCTTCGCTAGGGCATAACACAGCCTGATAGTTCCAACAATCCATTTGGACAGACGTTGGGATGATATACGTAATCCCAAGGAAGCCGGGCTATAGGAGACAAACAGGTTACTGTCCCGTCTGGTAGGTTGAGTCCTGTTAAGGTAGAAAAGGAGAGCCCTTCTGACATCTAATGTGTGCAGGAGGCATTGTTCATCCCCATCAGGATGTGGAAAAAAGTCCGGTAAGAAAATTTCCGTATTAACGTGGAACTCAGAAACAACTTTCGGAACAAACGTGAAGTCCAGTACTAAACGAACTCCGTCAGGGAAAAATACTAAGTACGGAGGGTCGTGGCGTAACGCTGAAAGTTCACTGACTCTCCTAGCTGAGGTGATGGCCACTAGGAAGGCTGTCTTCCAGGCGGCGTATTGAATCTCGCACGTTGCCATCGGTTCAAAGGGACGTCTGGTGAGATGGCGGAGGACAAGAGGTAGATCCCAAAGTTCCGTGGGCAGAGCCACAGGGGGATACAATCGAAGGAGACCCTTCAAGAACTTTTTGGAGGTTGGATGGGAAAAAATGGTATGGCCATCCAAACCCTCATGGTATGCAGATATAGCTGCCAGGTAAACTCGGATGGATGATTGCGAAAGGCCTTGATCTTTAAGGGAGATGAGAAATTCTAGAATCCTGTCAAGACCAACCGAAGCAGGTGACGCAACAGGGGAACCGAGGAAGGAAAGGAATCTTGACCACTTCCTCTTGTATGACGAACGTGTGGAGTCCTTTCTTGCATTGGCAAGCACTTCTGTGACTCTCGCAGAGAAGATTATGGATGGATCCTCCAGGCTGTTAGTTTGAGCTTGTTCACCTCTGGGTGGAATAGCGTGCCCCCTTCCATCATGAGAAGGTCTTGGACCTTGGGAAAATGGTGGTAATTTCCCTTGGCCAGTCGAAGTAGGGTTGGGAACCAGGGTTGTCTGGGCCACCACGGAGTTATTACGATGCAATCTGGGCGTAGACTGGCCAGCTTGTGAACTACTCTTAGGAGCAGGGACAAAGGAGGAAACATATAAAGAAGAGCTCCGTCCCAAGGAAGAAGGAGGCCATCTCCCAGGGAAAGAGGGTCTTTCCCTCCCTGGGTGCAGAATAGTCTGCATTTCTTGTTTTCTCTGGAGGCGAACACATCGACCGCTGGAGTTCCCCATCTTTGGAAGAGAGGTTGGAGGTAGGTTTGGTTTAATTCCCATTCGTGATGATGGGCGGCCCCGCTGCTGAGCAGGTCTGCCTCTATGTTGAAGAACCCGTGGATGTGTGTGGCTATCGGAATGATCTGGGAGGCAAGGCACCAATCCCACAATTCGATTGCAAGATGACAAAGGCTTCGTGACACCGTTCCCCCTTGACAGTTCACATAGCTCATGGCTGTCATATTGTCCATAAGGATAGCCACCATATTGCCCCGGAGAAGAGGCTGGAAAGCTCGAAGGGCCAATCTGATCGACAATAGCTCCAGGAAGTTGATGTGACGAGATGCGGTGGAAGCATCCTATCGGGACCCGATACTGATGCCGTTGAGATGGGCCCCCCAACCCCAAAGAGAGGCATCTGTGGTCAGTGTGTAGTGAGGAACTGGAAGGGTGAAGGGTGCACCTTCTGTGATATTCGGGATGACAGTCCACCAGAGAAGGCAGTCCCGCACAGTTTGAGGTGGAGTGAGGGATGTGGATTGCGGCATGATTGCTGGGCGGAAGTTCCATAAGAACCAGAGTTGGAAGGGCCTCATCCACAGTTTGGCCAGTGGGAGGACAGAGGTTGTTGCCGACATGTGCCCCAGGAGGCGCTGAATTTGGAAAGCGGTAGAGGACAGGGAAGTGCGAACGGCATTCGCCAGAGAGGCTAGGGTTTGAGCCCTGTCCGATGGAAGGTAAGCCCTGCAGGAGATGGTGTCCAAGAGAGCTCCAATGAAATGCACCTTCTGGGACGGTTCCAGGTGAGATTTTGAGAGGTTCACCTGGAGTCCCAGAGACGAAAGAAGGTTCAGCGTCTGGGCGATATCTCTTCTCAGACGTGCCGGGTTGTCTGCCACCAGAAGACAGTCGTCTATATAAGGGAAGATTGTGATTCCCTGGAGACGAAGATGGGCCGCCACCACCACCATGGTTTTGGTGAAGATCCTCAGTGTGGTAGAAAGACCGAAGGGAAGGCATTTGTACTGGTAATGGTACTCCCCTATGGCAAAACGGAGGTATCTCCTGTGAGAAGGATGGATGTTGATGTGGAAGTAGGCGTCCTGGAGATCGATAGTGGCCATCCAGGCACCTCGAGAAAGGAGAGGAAGTATAACCTGCAGAGTCGTCATCTTGAATTTCTGATATCTGATGTAAACGTTGAGATCCCGAAGATCCAAGATTGGCCACAATCCGCCATCACGTTTCAGCACCGCAAAGTACTGGGAGTAGAACCCTTTCTGCGTGGAAGAGACCGGTACAGGTTCTATCGCCTCCTTTCTGTGGAGGGAGTCAACCTCTTGAAGAAGAATGGTGGAAGGCAGGGTGGGGCAGAAGACCGGGAGGGTAGGACGGTCGATAAATTCGATGTAGTAACCCTTGGTCACTATGGACAGGACCCAGGCATCTGATGTGACAGTTCTCCATATGGAGAGGAATGGAAGAAGACGAGTCAGTTCTGACAGTATCGGTGGGAGAGAGTCAAAGATTCTGTTTAGGGCCTCAGTTGGACTTCGATCTTTGTTGTTGTTGCTGCATTCCTGACCTTGACTTGGGTTGGTATGAGGAACGATGTGGAATCGGAGACTGGCGTGGTTTCCAGGTGTTATCTGGAGAGGGTTTGGACGGGTATGGATGTCGCGTGGTATACCGGGGCCAGGATCGTTGTCGATAGGACCGTTGCGGAGCGGATACCCCTAGTGACTTCGAGGCCTTAATATTTTTGTCAAGCTCCTGTAAGGCAGCGTCTGTGGATGAGTGAAAGAGGCCATCCCCATCGAAGGGGAGGTCCTCGATATAGGATCGAGTATCCATCGGTAAGGATGTGGTGCGTAGCCAAGCATGGCATCGAAGGGATACCGATGAGGCCATAGATGTCGAAAAGGCATTCAACGAGTGCTTCGTGGTGTTCAGTATCTGTTTAGAAACCAGAAGGCCCCCCTTCTGGATGGAACGGGCTTTGGCCAATTTGTCCTCCGGTATGGAGGGGAATAGGGCAGACATTCTTTGCCAAAGGGAGTATTCATATCTTCCGAAGCAGGCCAGGTAGTTTGAGGACTTTACGCCCAAGGCGGCTGAAGAATCAATCCTCCATACGGTCTTCATTGGAGTCAGCCTGAGATGGCTCAGAATCGGACTCAATTTCCTGTACTGGAATTGGTGTAGCAGGCTGTTGTAAAGGCATCGACATCGACGGTTGATGCGGAGGAGAATGAGCAGGAGGCGGTGGTGGGGAGTCTGGCGCTTTCGACAGTGGCACCGAGGGCGGTGGATGGCGTGGCGAGCGTGCTCTACGTTGGTGGGATCCCCAAGGTTCCGGTCCCCGCGGATACTGCCATGGGACGGACGAAAACCAATATTGCATGTCCAGGCCTTGGTCACAACGAAATCTCGACGGGCCGTACGGATAGCCCCCTTGGGGGTCATGCATATAACTCGGGCGGTACCTCGAATCGTAGTCTTCCCATCCGTATCGACGTGGAGGGTGAGGAGATCAAGACCGGTGCTTGGAGTGGTGATGAGAGTGTTCGGAGTGGTCACTAGCCCAGGAGGCTGCCGATGGTGAGTGGGATCCCACGGCCTGAGTCTCAGAAATGAGATCGATATCAGTCGGAGGGGGCGGCAATGACTGAGGTGGTTTGGTATGGCTGCGGCCGACCAACATCGGGGGGTCCAGCTGCCGAGGTGGGGGGTCCAGGATTTTGAGCGGAGGCTCCACCAAGACCTTCGGTAGCTCCGGTGTTGAGCGTTGCTGCTGAAGAGGTTGCTTTGATGCATCGGCATGCATAGCAGAGCCTCTTGGAGATAATGCACTGCTCACATCGTGAGACTTATGTGTGTCTCCTGATGACTGGGCAGCGTGTCCTTTGGATTTGTCTTTCTTGGGCTTTTTTATTGGAGTCGACACAGAGGACGTCGTCTTCGAGCCCGTTTTCTTTTGGGAGCCAGTCCCATATCGGAGGAAGACTTTCCTGCTTTGGGAGGCTTCGGTGTCGAAGGTTCCTTCGGGATCGACATCGACGTAGACTTCGATCCTGACTGCGCGGACTCCACGGCAGTAGAAGGGGGCGCAAGGGCTGACTCCCAGAGTGCAACTTTCAGCCTAGCGACTCTGTTCTTTCTCGTCTGATTGGAAAAATGAGCGCAAAGAGCACAGGCCTCAGGACAATGGCTCTCGCCCAAACAAAAAACACACAAAGAGTGCTCGTCCTTAAGGGCTAGCTTGCTGCCGCAAGAGGAGCACCGTTTGAAGCACCCCCACTTTCGGCTTTCCATAAACTGGCGCAGGAGAGACAGCTTTAGTAAAAGATGGGCGGGGGGGGTCGTCGGGACAAGGTCCGAAGACCACGAGAAACCTCGCAAGAGGACTTCCCTAAAGTCCCGGAAACGAAAGCTGAAGAAAAAGTTGAAGAAAAAGCTGAGGAAAAGCTGAAGAAAAAAATTATCCCTGCTGTGAGGAAAAAAACAGCGATCTCAGAGCAACCGACACAGGCTGTTACCAGTGAGGTGGTCAGAAGAGAACTGGCAGGATATTCGTGCCCCGCCTCTCTGGGCATGCGTGCTGAAGGGTCCTCGCGCAGGCCCGGAGCAAGGGCGCGAAAATCCTGTTATGAGCTTTGTACAACACCGACCAGGTCAGCGCAGGTGCACTGTTTCTCATGGGTGTGATGCACAGAGACCACGAAGAAGATAGCATCCTTTTTCTCCAGGGGAAATTAGTAGTCTGGAGCTGAGCAGGAATTCCAGGGGATCCCCAGATCCCACCTGGAGGCTGGCATCCCAAGGCAGCAACCTCTGGGTGACTTGATACCACCTGATTTGCATGACTCAACTTGGCCCAGCTGCTTGCTGCTGTTCAGCAGCCACCCAATGAAAGCCAGTGTGGTGCAGCAGTTAGAGCTTCAGAGTAGGGTCTGCAAGACCCAGGTTCAGATCCCTATCTTGCGGTGGAAGCTGAGTGATTTTGGACCAGTCACATACTTTCAGCCTAACCATCCTCACAGGGTTGTTGTGCAGATAAAAAGGAGGTGAGAATAATGTAAACTGCTTTGGCCCCCACTGTGGAGGAAGACTATAATTTTCCTTGGTAGAAGCTGTGGGGGAGGGGGGTGGAAACAGAAAGCTGAAGACAGATAAAGGCATATAAAGTTATGATGGGTGGGAAGGAAACAGGGTTGCCAACTCCAGGTTGGGAAATTTCTGGACATTTGATGGGTGGAGCCTGGGGAGGGTGGGGTTTGAGGAGGGGAGGAACTTCAGACCAGTATAATGCCATAGAGTCCACCCCCTAAACCAGCCATTTTCTCCATGAGAATTACCATTGCCAGCCTCCAGGTGAGGGCTGGAGATCACCCAGAATTACAACTCTTGTCCTGGTGACAGAGATTAGTTCCCCTGGATAAAATGGTTGCATTGGAGCATTGAGTCTATGGCATTATACCCTACTGAGCCTGCTTGCTTCCCCAAGCCTTACTGTCCCAAGGCTCTACCCCCAAATCTCCAGGAATTTCCCAACCTGGAGCTGGCAGCCCTGAGGTGATTTGATCTCTGTAGCTGAGAGATCCGTTGTGATTCCAAGAGTGCTTCCAGTGCTGCTATGAGGAGAGAGGAAGCAGGTGGGTGGCTGTTGCTGTTACTGCTGTGTGAGGGGTGATAGAGGAAGCAGGCAGGAGGCTGGGAGAGTGATGGGGGCAGAAAGAGAGAGTGATGGGAGTCAGAAAGAGAGAGAAAGAGTGATGAGGTGGGGAGACAGAAAAACAAAGGGAATGATGATGAGTCAGAAAGAGAGAGGAAGTAACATGCATGGTGGAGAGATAAAGAGTAAGAAGAGGGGGAAGAAGGGAGAATGAGTGTGAGACAGGTAGGGTGAGAGGGGAGGATGCAAAGGTGTGAAGAATGGGATGACCATCCCGCAAGGTTCTTGCGGGTCTCCACTTGTCACATCTGTTGTAAAATATTCAAAAGTATTTAATTACTCAGAGTATCGATAGATCTTTCTCTATTGGAAAGAAGAGATTTCTTTGCATTTTAAAAACCTTTATTTCTAAGGGTAAAAGGTACACAGGAAACCTACAAATAAACAAACATCTAAGAGCTACATTTCTAAGCTGCTTACAGTTCAAGTCATGGCTACTCACTACACACAGACAAAGGAGAAGCTGTGCTTCTTCTTGACCCCTAGAAAGGAAGTCACCTGAAACAAACAAGCAATCTGTATCACAATAAAAGTTACTTTTCCCGAGCTCAGTTATCCCTTTCAGGTCAGTCCAAACAAATTAACCCTATAATGACTGGATTGTCAGACCTTGTAAGCACATACATTTCCAACACCCCTTCTCAAAGTCTAACATGTAAGTCATACATATACATACAAAACATCATTCATTATTCACTTCAACATTTGTACCAATCATATTCAACATTTTACGTAGACGTTCAAACTTCTCTTTGGTCAGTGGTTTAGTCAGTATGTCAGCCACCATTTCCTCTGTACGACAATGCTCAATATCTATCAGCTTCTTCTGGTACAAATCTTTTACTAAAGCACACTTAATACCAATAGATCTACTTCTTGCAGTGATGCTTTCTTCCTTACATAGAGTTATACAAGCCCGATTATCCTCAAACATAAGTACAGGTACAGGTTCTCTTATTCCAAAGTCCTTTAACATATGAAAAATCCATTCAAGTCTGGTACAGGCGCTTGCTGCTGAAACACATTCAGCTTCCGCAGTGGATTGCACCACAACAGTTTGCTTTCTGCTAGTCCAGTCTATTAGTCCATCTTTGTAGAAAAATAGATATCCACTTGTAGACTTATAATTGTCCGATTCTTTTCCCCAGTTGGCGTCCATATACATGACTAGTCTGGGCCCTGGAGTGCAATTTTCAGTTGTAAGTCCATTGTTCCTTTCAGATACCACACTCCAATCATGATGATTAGGCGAACTCACTTTCCTGCATAAGATGCCAACTGCTGCTGTGATATCTGGCCTTGTGGTTTTGCTCAGGCAGAGAAGTTTTCCAACTGCTTCTCTGTATTCCCCAATGTCTCTGAGTGGTTTGCCGTTCTTTTCCTTCAGATATCCAGGTTCCATTGGTATGGATGATATGTTACAGTCTTTCATGCCAATGGATTCTACAAAGTCCATAATCTTTCGTTTCTGACATAGAAGAAAAGTTCCATCCTCGAGTCTCTCAATTTGTATTCTGAGGTAGTGTTGTACATCTCCTAGCTGTTTGACTTCCACATCCTTATTCAGTCCATCAGCTATTTCTTTGATGTCCTCTCTGTTTTGACAGGCCATGATCAAGTCATCAACATAAACAAGAACATACTGGTATTGTCCATTTTTAATCCTAGTGTATAGACAGGGTTCAGCTTTCCCCTGTTCAAAGCCTTGCTTCTGTAGCAATCCAGTAATTCTGCCATACCAGGCCTTTGCTCCTTGTTTTAGCCCATAGAGTCCTTTGTTGAGTCTGTAGACATAATCCTCTTGTCCTTTGACTTTAAAACTTTCAGGTTGTTCCATGTAAATTTCTTCAGATAGTTCTCCATTGAGAAAAGCAGTCTTTACATCAAGATGCTCTATTATCATGTCTCTTGATGCCACAACACTAAGAAGTGTTCTGAAAGTTGTTTGGTCAGTAACTGGAGCAAAAGTTTCAAAATAGTCAGTCCCATATTCTTGTGAATAGCCTTTAGCAACTAGACATGATTTATACAGCTCCACAGTTCCATCTTCTATATGCTTTATTTTGAAAACCCATTTGCATCCAACAGGCTTTCTGCCTTGAGGTAGCTTAGTAAGAGTCCATGCTTCTTTCTCATATATGGATAGTATTTCCTGTTCCATTGCTTCAATCCCTCTATCTCTTTCACTTGCAGGTAAGTTGCATATTTCTTTTCAGTTCTTGGGTTCTTTTGCAGATTGCACAGTTTCACAAAATCCATATTTCTTTGGTGGTTGCCCTTTAGTGCTCCTTTCTGACCATCTCACACTGATTGTGGGTTCTGCTGCTTCCTCTGGTGTGGTTCCCACTTCCCCTTCTGTTCTGGTAGTTTCCTTAGAAGGTAGACCTGCTGGTTCCCTGGTGATCACTACAGATAACCATGCCACCAACTCTTCAGGTGCAGTCCCAGGCGTCTGTGGATCAGTTGCACTGGAAACACTTGGCAAATCACGCTCATCAACAAACACAACATTACGTTCCTTAACTGTGCGATTTTGGGGATTGTATATCCTGTATCCTTTCCCATCAACAGGATACCCTACTACAAAACCAACTTCAACTCTGGGGTCAAGTTTTCCCCTTCTCTCTTTTGGTATGTGGGCATACCCTTTGGAACCCCAAGCTTTGATATGCTTTAATTCAGGCCTCTTTTTAAATCAGGCCTGAAAAGGAGTGGTTCCAGTAAGCTTTGAGGGTACTCTATTGTGTAGATATACCGCTGTGTTTACAGCTTCAGCCCTTAGGCTATTTGGCAGTCCAGAATGCATTAGCATAGCTCTACACATTTCCTGAATTGTTCTATTCAGCCTCTCAGAAGATACATTTTGTTGAGGCGAGTGTGAGATAGATACCTTGTGTTCAATCTCTTCAAGTTCCAGAAACACTTTAAATTCAGCATTGCAATATTCTCCACCTCCATCAGTGCATAAGCTTTGAGGTGCTTGGCCAAACTTGTTTTTAATTGTGGCCAGGTAACATTTGAATTTACTCAGTGTCTCATCTTTGCTCTTCATCATATACACAAAGGTATATTTCGTTTTGTTCTCAGTAAAAGTCACAAAATATTTATTCCCGCCACAGGATGGTGCTAGTGGACCAACAAGATCACTGTACACAGTCTCTAGAAATCCCTCATCAGGAGCAGGGGATTTTTGAGAATATTTTAGGGCGGTCCCTTTAGCTTCGAGACACGTGTCACATTTCTCCTTTGCCTTATCACAGTTCACAACAGAGATTCCACATTCCTTCAACAACCTTTCGACAGAGTGCATGCTCCTGTGCGCAAATTTCAAATGCCATGCATAGAAACAATTCTGATGATTACAAGAGTCATTGCTAGTTTGACAAACTTGTTTCTCATCATTAACAGTTCCAGATTCCTCACTGGCATCCACAAGATAATGAAATCCATTTCTCTCTTCCACTTTGAATGCAAAACCAGGCCCTTGAGCAAGAATCTCACCTCTTTTGCCTTTCCTAAGCAACACAGTATGACCACTGTCCATAAGCTTTTTAGTTGAAATCAAATTATCAGCTGCTCCAGGGACTAGAGCCACATCCTGCAACTTAACATTAACTGCTTCTCCAATAGTAGTGAGAAGTTCAATGGGTACAGTCCCTACACCTTTGACATCAAGTAATTGCTTATCAGCTTGAAAAATCCTTGGCCTATTGTTAGCATCAAGTTCAGAAAACAGTTCCTCATATTTGCAAACATGCGCGCAGGATCCAGAGTCAATTAAAAATATTTTCTTATTTCCATCAACATCATCATCATCACAAATTCTAAAAGCATGATCCTTTCCATTAGTATGGTGATTCCCACGTTCCTTTGTCTGCGGTTTAAAGCTGCTGCTATAATTTCCTCTACCACTGAGTGTCTGGCCTCTCTGACCATGTGCTCCGAAAGGCTTTTGTCTGCCTCACGGTCTCTGGCATTTCTAAATTCACAGTTCACAACTTTGTGATTTCCTTTATATAAGAAACATTCAATTTCCCTTTTAAATCTTTGCCCATGTTTCAAACTCAGTACAGAGATCTCATTATACAAATCATCATCATTGCTCCTTGAGTCAAAGTCTTCCTGTAAAATCATCAGTAAACCTTCAAGACTTAAATCATCCTCATGTCTCAGATTCATAGCCAGATTTTTGTAACTCTGTGGCAGACCTCTAAGAATTGCAGTGATCATATCAATTTCATCAGGGGTTTTACCCAACTCCTTAAGCTCATTATAAACGCCCATTAGTTTGCTCAGTTTCTCAGGTAAATGGTCAGTCTCTCTTACTTTAAAGTCAAAGATCTGAGCCTTTAAGTAATAAATCTTACTTGTAGTCTTTCCCCCATATTTCTTTTTCAGATATTCAACCATTTCTTTTGACGTTCCCACAGTATATCAATTTGGCACATCTTTATAATCAACAGACCCGAGAATTAGATTCTTAGCATAGCCATCCAGTTGTTCAAAAGCACTTTTCTCTGACTCATTTGCTGGGGGGATCATTGTTAAGACATGTTGGGCTCTCTGCATTTGCAGCTTTACTGTGAGAAAACCATGCCAGTAGAGAAAATTGTGGGGCATCAATTTTAAGGGTGAGATCTCCCTTGAAGTATGGAACATACTCACAGATGTGGGTGGTGTTTCTCTGGGTGCAGGAGTTGAGGCTCTGGCTGTGGAAGATTCAGCTTCACTCATCTTTAGGTTGTAGCAGGCACACTGCAGGAACTCACAGGGTTAATTCCTTTCCTCAGGCTGTGGAGCTGGGAGTGGGAGACTTGAAAGCAATCAGGTCAGCTTTCCTCCATCTGGGCTCCGGAGCGCGCATAGAAAAAAATTCAAAAAGCTTTCTCTCAGCTGCTCTCCAAAGTGCAAGCTAGCATAAAGTGGGAATTCCTCCAATTAGCAAGAATTAAAGTGTTCCCACTCTTTCTGGCTGCAGCTTTGTTTGGCAAAAAGCAGAAAAACTTTGCAGAAAAATTGTTTCCTTTTAAAATAAGCCTCTATCAATCCAATGAACATATCAAAAACAAAACTGAACCATCCTCTGCTACCATTTGTTGTAAAATATTCAAAAGTATTTAATTACTCAGAGTATCGACGGATCTTGCTCTATTGGAAAGAAGAGATTTCTTTGCATGTTAAAAACCTTTATTTCTAAGGGTAAAAGGTACACAGGAAACCTACAAATAAACAAACATCTAAGAGCTACATTTCTAAGCTGCTTACAGTTCAAGTCATGGCTACTCACTACACACAGAAAAAGGAGAAGCTGTGCTTCTTCTTGACCCCTAGAAAAGAAGTCATCTGAAACAAACAACCAATCTGTATCACAATAGAAGTTATTTTTCCCGGGCTCAGTTATCCCTTCCAGGTCAGTCCAGACAATAGCAATACTAGATAAACAAGTTAACCCTATAATGACTGGATTGTCAGACCTTGTAAGCACATACATTTCCAACAACATCTACAGTGAGGTTGTAACTGATTTTAAGAGACAATGATATAATTTATTGGATTTTACCAGAATGGCCTGTTCATAATCAGCATAGTCTGATTGTCTTCTTCAACTAATGTTCCCCATCTTAGTCCTGTTGTCTACAGACACAGGTAGGGAAAGTACATCCTCCAAAATTGGCATGTATTGTGAGGCTGACACACTACATTCTGCCTGAAGAGTCCCATGTGGTTAAAAATCTTGCATCTATTATTTCAAGCACTTATTGCTCTAGATAATGGCACTGTACCTCACTTGCTCTCTGATTGCTCTGTGCCCACTAGAAGGGGCAAGCTACTTAAACAGTTTAAATGGGAGCATGAATCCAAGCAATTCATTGTACCAATAGCACTATGGACATTTTACAGTTATCACAGTTGAAGGTGGAAATATTATCTGTTGTGATCTATATTGAAGGCAACACTTTGTCACACAATCCCTTTTCACTCTTAGAATTTTCTATATGACATTCACTAATATTACTCTATGGGCTGTGGTGGCTCAAGTGGTTAAGATGCTGAACTGCAGGCCAGAAGGTCAGTAGTTCAGTGCCGCAAGATAGAGTGAGCTCCCATCTCTGGTCCCAGCTCCTGCCAACCTAGCAGTTTTAAAGCAAGAAATTGCAAGTAGATAAATAGGTACAGCTTCGGTGGGAAGGTAACAGTGTTCTGTGTGCCTTGGTGTTTAGTCATGCCAGCCACATGACCACAGAAATGTCTCTGGACAGCGCTGGCTCTTCAGCTTGGAAACGGAGATGAGCACCGCATCCCTAGAGTTGGATTTGACTGGCTTTCGAGCAAGGGAAATCTTTACCTTTACCTTAATATTGTTCTAAATTACTACAGCATCTACTTCAACACTATCACTAGAGGAACACATTCCAAATGTGTACAGAACAGAAATCTTCATGCACACTCCTGCTTGCAACCATATTTAGTCTCTTTGTTTAAACATTGAGCATAGTAAATTATGGTCCTTTATGCATTTCTGAGTTGATAACCAGGTTGACTAATCTCTTCCCAAAGTAGATCAAGAATGGTATTTCAGGTTTCACATAAGGAGAAGAGAAGACTCACTCAGTATGGAAAAGCACAGTTCATACCATCATTTGCTGCTGGTACAAATCTTACTCTCCAACATTTCACAGCTCGTAATAGGGCTTTGTAAAATCCAAATTATTGCAAGACCCACCTACCATGCCACCATCACATAGGGCTGAAGGCACTTCGTTGTCACCTAGTGTAATATGTTTTCATTTACTCCACTATGCTGATTGAAAAGCCAAGAGAATGAGAGTTGTTTGGGTTCAATAGGACACTATCCGTATGGAGACTCCATTTGATACAGAATGGACACAGATTGGTTATAATCAGTAGCCAGGAAAAGCATGCATATTACTTCCATACTGCAATCAATCTATTGGCTGCCCATCAGTTACCAGGCTTAATTCAAAGTATTGGCTACCATATACAAAGGCCTTCATGATTTTGGTCCCTCATATCTGCAGGATTGCCTCTCTCCCTATGCTCCACGACAACAGCTTTGCCCATCTGAGTAGGGCCTTCTTGCAAATTGGCAAAATCAACAACTGCCCAGAAATGTGCATTTTCTGTTGCAGCCCCCACCTTATAGAACAACTTGCCTGACAAGGATAGAAAGCCTTCCACTTTTCTTCTTTTTCACAAACTATGCAAAGCTTCAATTGTTCAGGAGGGCTTTCTGAACTGCTAATAGGGCTGTAGTGTAATGAAATAGCTCAAAAAGTCACACTGGTAAAGGCATAGGGACTGGGGACTATACTACTGTGATCTGTCTGTTTTGAAAGTTTGCTCTTAGTATACAATTTCTGCATTGTTTAACATATCATGTTTAAATGGTTATACCTTGTTATCAGGTTTGTTTCTGCTCTATTTCAGATTGGATCCAGATTTCTACAATCCAAATTCTATTGCAGTGTTTATTGAATGCCCCATCCTGTTTCTTGCATTTGCCTTAGACTATGTAATCTGCCTTGAGTCTCAGTGAGAAAAGTGGACTATAAATAATGTCAATAAATAAAATAATAAAAAGGCTAAAAGTAGGGACCAAATAAGAACAGTGATTTACTAGGAACAGGGACAAAAAAAATAGGAACTGCCTTGGGAATAAGGAGAGTTGGGACATATGGAAGCCATATAGATGTTGTTTTCTTTCCTCTGTCTTGTATGGGGCTATAATGCAATGTGTGATCAAATAACATCAGACTTCCTGAAAGGCCTATCAACATAACTATCATTCAAGGTTATGCCCCAACTACAAATGCTGAAGTGGAAGAAATTGAAAATTTTAATGCAAATGTCCAGGAAGAAATTGATCATACACTTAAACAAGGCGTGCTGATAAACACAGGTGACTAGAATGCAAAATAGGAAAGAAGATAGAATCAAATATTGTTGGAAAATTTGGCCAAGAAGTATGAAATGAAGCATGAGAGCAACTCGTAGAAGGGTAGGGGGCTTTTTTTCTCTTTTTCTTTTGATGAAGGCTTTAGCGGTGGATATTGATACACTGATCCTATACCAAAAAGGCCATTCTTGGTTGGATTCTACCATAGTGCTCAACAGAGGCTACAGCAAGTGTGGAACCTTTCCACAATGTGCAAAACCTTCTTCCAGAGGCAGAGCTTCTGCCAGCAGTGGAAGACTTCACATTTAGCTGAACAGAATGATAGGATGCAGCCTATCATCTTTATTAAACAAATTATTGCTACAGGACTTTGCATGAACTCTCATCATGAATTTTGCTCTTTTGAGATTTACCAAGGATTTAGCAAGGAATAAAGCAAATCCTGGAGAGTGCCTTTATCCTGCTGCATTCCGCTTCCTGGAAGTGTGAACACTCAGCTGAAAAGCCGGGAGCAACCTGCGTTGCGCATAAGGCAGCAGCAATATGATTGGCTGTGCTCTGCTCTACCGCCCAATGCAGTGCCAGCACAATGGGATCCTCCGCAGATCAGCTGGATGCCTGTGTGTGCATGAGAGCATATGTGCTCATGGGCTCATGCGCTCATACACAGGCATCCAGCCGATTTACCAGGAAAAAGCCATTTACAGCTGCGCCTCCAGGCCAGCAGTCTGAACGTTCCTGTGCGCCTCCTCCCGGTATGCTCCCTCATCAGTCAGCCCTGTGTGACTGGGGAAACCCAGAACAGTTTGTTCCGGGGCTTTTTTGCCATGATTGGCTCCCACTTCAAACTGCCAGTCTGAACTCAGCCTTTAACTGAACATGACAAAATAAAGAAAAGATAACAACATAAACTAGACTAGATTGAGATGACAGTGGACTGAAAACTGGAGGAAGGAACATTAAGATTGAGATAAACAGGTGATAACACATTTCTGTTAGAAAATAATGAAGACTTGAAAGAGTATTGATGAAGGTTAAAGCAGAAAGTACCAAAGAGGATTACAGCTGAACATCAAGAAGACGAAAGTAATGACTAATGAGCAATTACACAACTTTAAGGACGACGATGAAGAAACTGAAATTGTTAAAGATCTTCTCCATCATCAACGAAAAGAGAAACTGCAACCAAGAAATCAGAAGGAGATTCAGACTGGGATGGGCCACAGTGAAGGAGCTAGAAAAGATTCTTAAGTGTAAGGATGTGTTGCTGGCAATCAAAATCAAGATAATTCCCCATTACCAGTAGAAATTCTGCCTTTGACATATGCTGACCATAACCCATTACTTTTAATTTTACAGGATACACCAAGAAAAAATAGATGGACAATGAATCTTTGGCTATTAAAAGGCCCAGAATTTACTGCCAGGTCTAAAGAAGAATTTCAAGAGTTTTTTAAAAATAAACAAACAACCAGAATCTTCACAGGATATAATTTGGGACGCTTTTAAGGCTTTCACAAGGGGATGGATTATTACACAAAATGTATTGGTACAAAATGTTGTTACTACAGCCAGAATTTTATATGCAAAATATTGGGAAAAGGAAGAGATACCTACAAAGGAAGAACTGATTTTTAGACTTTTGGACACAGCAGAGATGAACAAATTAACACTACATTTGAATGAAAAACCAGAGAGTGACTTTGAAAGAAAATGGGTGAAATTTTACAAGTGGATACAAACTTATTTGGGACAGCTTAAAGCATGAGTTATAAAAGGCATAAAAGGCCCAAATGAAATGAACTTAATGGTTGTACGTGAACAAACTGGTATATGAGTATAGTCTTTGTTGTCTGTTTTCTGTCTTTTCTTCTTTTTTTCTTTCTGTTTTCTTTATGAAATCAATGAAAACTGTTTAAAAAAAGAAAAAGCATAATAGGCCACACGCAACAGCAGAAACTCATTAGCATATTAGGCCACACACCCCATGTTACCAGAAGTATGGTCATCCAGCCACACCCACCTTTTGCTTCTTATTCTGTTTACCTTGTTTGTTGTCAAAACCCAGGGCTTCTTTTGGAGCAGGAACTCCTTTGCATGTTAGGCCACACACCCCAATGTAGTCAGTCCTAATGAGTTTCTGCTGTTGGCTGTGGCCTATTATGCTAATGAGTTCCTTCTGGGCGTGGCCAACTTGGGAGCCAGCTGGAACTCCATTCCTGCGCATTCCTGCCCTAAAATAGCCCTGCCCATTACTATGTATGGGTGTGGAAATTGGACAATGAAGAAAACTGACAGGAAGAAAGCTGATTAATTGAAATGTGGTGTTGGAGAAGAGTTTTAAAGATACCAGGGACTTCCAGAAAGACAAGTGGGTTCTAGATCAAATCAAGCTTGAACTTCCCCTAGAAGCTAAAATGACTAGACTGAGGCTGTCACACTTTGGTCACATCATGAGAAGACCTCAATGGAAAAGACAATAAGGTCCTGATCACATGCACAATTAGCCATGCCATAGGCGCGATTGCCGGGTGGATTTAATGGGCATGATCAGATATGAACATCTGGCCAGCACTCCGCACCCATCGGCAACCCATTTCGCTCTGCTGCAAGAGCGAAGTTAAAAGACACTGGGGAAAGTCCACTATCAAATGGGCCACAGACAGAATTTCCCCTGTGTAATCACAGACAGCCGCGCTGCCCAAGGGGCATGCGCACAATGGTGAAAGTCACAAAAACAAATCTACCGGAAGAAGGATGTCCAGATGATCTAATCACAATCATTGTGAGAGATGGCTGTCCAGATAGGCAAAATCATGGATTCGGAGCACAAATACCTGGAAAGTACTTGATATTTCTAGTGTTGGAAAACTCGCTAGGGAACCGAGACTGTGTGATCGCTCAAATGCGAGTCAAATTGCAACAGAGCAAATAGCCTCACTTCCCCCCACACATTATCTCACTTGTGTCACCACAGCCTAACATTAGGAAAAGTTGAAGGCAGCAGGAAAAGAGGAAGCCCCAACATGAGATGGATTGGTTCATTAAAGAAAGCCATCACCTTCAGTTTGTAAGACCTGAGAAAGGCTGTTAATGATAGGACTTTTGGGAGGTAATTAATTCACAGGCTCACCTTACTTTGGAAATGACTTAACAGCACATACTACACATACATCTTGTATGGGTAACCAGAGCAGAGCGTACAAAGATGTTCTGAGATAATGGACAGATTTGGATGGGGGTATACAGCCATTTAGATTTCTTTGTCCCAAGCTCTTCAGGTGTTGCGTACATAAAAAAAATTACTGGTAGCTAGTGCAAATGCTTTAAAAATTATCATTGTGGCAGGTCCCAGTCTCATTGCTGTAACTTCAAATGCATCTCCATGTATAATGTAGTCTTACAATTGTGGACTTGCTGTAACAAATATACAGATCACAGTGGCAAGGTCATATTTCATATAGCAAAGCTGCAATTTCATATAATCCAAAATTGGTGAAAGGCATTTTGTCCCGTGGATGCTAACTAAGCATTCATAGCTATCTCTAGAAGCACCTGTAAGTTGTGAACCTCTTCCATAAAGAGACCACAGCCCCACCCAGGTACAGGCCAGCCTCATCCCTATTTTTACATAATTAATCATGTGTTAATAAATTCCCATGTAGACCTCTCTCTATCAATACATGTCTATGATATCTGTACATGTGGTAGTCAAACCAATGCCTGTTAAGCAGTTTGTATTTATTTTTATTTATTTATTAATTCAATTTATACCCCGCCCTCCCCACGTGCGGGCTCAGGGCAGCTTACAACATTGACACATTGCCGCTAAAACCATATAACATTGTAAAACACTACAACATAGGATTATAAAACATAAAAACATAAGGTGCTATTAGTAATACAATTCATATTTGCAGTGGCATACTGGATATGTCTCCAAATGCTGAGTTCAGTTCAATGTCGTCCTGAGTCACTCGTTGTAATGAGCCAGATGTTGAGACTGAGGGCTGGGCTTGTTGATGGTAGTAGTGGGGCGGCTCCTAATCGAAAGCCTGGTGGAAGAGCTCCATCTTGCAGGCCCTGTGGAACTGTAATAGGTCCCACAGGGCCCTGATCTCTTCCGGGAGCTCATTCCACCAGTAAGGAGCCACCACTGAAAAGGCCCTAGCCTTCATCATCCTTGGGGCCAGGAGGGTCAGCCAGTTCTGTGACCCCGACTGCAGTGCTCTCCAGGGTATATGCAGGGAAAGGCAGTCCCTCAGGTATGTCAGACCCTGGCCATATAGGACTTTAAAGGTAAGTACTAGCACCTTGAAGCGAACTCAGTATGCTATTGGCAGCCAGTGCAGAGCCTTCAGCACAGGCTGGATGTGCTCCCATCTTGGTAAGCCCATCAACAGCCTGGCTGCAGCATTCTGCACTAGCTGCAGCTTCCAAATCTGTGACAAGGGCAGCCCCGTGTAGAAAGCATTGCAGTAGTCTAGTCTCAAGGTGACCATCACATGGATCACTGTGGCCAGGTCATTGCAGTTGAGGAAGGGAACCAACTGCCTAATCAGCTGAAGATGGTAAAAGACCAACTTAGGAGTGGCTGCTACCTGGGCCTCCATTGTTAAGGAGGAATCCAGGAGCACTCCCAAACTCCAAACCTCCGGCACTGGCACCAATGGTGCCCCACCAAAGGTTGGGAGTGGAGTCCCCACCCACACACTGCCCTGACCCACACACAGGACCTCCAGCTTCCCCTGATTCAGTTTCAGCTGACTCAGCCTGAGCCAATCAGCCACAGCCTGTAACGCCTGGTCCAGATCTTCAGGACTGGAGTCTGACTGGCCGCCCAGCATCAGATAGAGCTGGGTGTCATCAGCGTACTGGTGGCATCCCAGCCCATAACTCCAGGCTATCTGGGCAAGGGGGCACATATAGATGTTAAATAGCATTGGGGAGAGCACTGCCCCTTGAGGCACTCTGCACTCCAGTGGGTGTCTCCTAGACAGCTGCTCCCCACCATTTGTCCCCGACCTTGGAGAAAGGAAGCAAGCTATTACAAGGCAAGCCCCTGAACACCTATGTCGGTGAGGTGGTAAAGCAGCAGCTGATGGTCGACCATGTCGAATGCAGCTGACAGGTCTAACAACAGCAGTACTGCCGACCCACCCCAATCCAGATGCCTCCGGAGATCATCAGTCAGTGTGAGCAGTGCCATCTCCATCCCAAGTCCTGAGGCAAAAGCCAGACTGGAAGGGATCTAGCATGAAAGTGTCATCCATAAAGCCCTGTAACTGTGTCGCCACCACCCTTTTAATTAGTTTGCCCAAATAGGGCAAATTGCAGACTGGCCAGTAATTAGCCAAATCGACCGGGTCCACAGATGGTTTTTTTAGGAGAGGGCGGACCATTGCTTCCTTGAGTGCCTCCAGGAACAGCCCCTCCAAGAGGGACTTGTTGATAATTTCCCTTAAGGCATATCAAAACCCCTCGTGGCCCGCTTTAATGAGCCAGGAAGGGCATGGATCAAGGCTGCATGTGGTTGGGCGCACAGTCAAGAGCTATCTGTCAACTTCCTCCAGGCTAAGAGGGCTGAAATGATCCAAGCCTGACACTGAAGATGTGCTTGGGGCCTTGAGCTCACTCACTGTTTCAACTGTGGCAGGGAGGTCACGGTGAAGCAACAAGACTTTATCCGTGAAATAGCTCGCAAATGCCTCACAGCCAATATTCAGTTCCCTAGCATTTAGTCTGCCCTGTGGCAGAGTCGTTATAGACTGAATCTTCCTAAACAATTGAGCTGGGCATGAGCTCGCAGATGCAATCATGGCCACGTAGTACTCTCTCTTTGCAGCTTTGACTGCCATCTTATAGGCTCTTATAAGCGTCCGATAAGATGCTCTTGTAGCTTCATCACGAGCGTGATGCCACCATCTCTCTAGCCGTCTAAGCTTTTGCTTCATAAGCCGTAACTCTTAGGTAAACCAGAGAGCAAGCCTAGAGCAAGCATGCAGAAGGTGCCAGGGAGCAATCTCATCAATGGCTGCAGAGAGCCAGCTATATAAGTCCTCTAAAAGCTCATCCAATGAGCCGCCAGGGGGCATCAGATCCTGCAGAGCTGTCCAGAGCCTCATTGGGTCCATCTGGCTCTGCAGGTGAGTTAAAATATACTCATTGCCTAAACAAGGTTGGGGCAGCACATTCAGGTGGGCCCTCAGGGCATGGTGGTCTGACCAAAGCGGTAACTGCCAAAGCAGTAACAGTCCATTACCCCCACTGCAAAAATCAAATTGAGCATGTGCCCAGCTCGGTGGGTGGGGGTCATTACATATTGGGCAAGTCCCAGTGCTACCATGGACAACACCAGGTCTGCTGCCTGAATGGAGGTCATGTCATCAGCATGGACATTGAAATCACCCAGGACTATCAGTCTAGGGTGTTCCAGTGCTCAGCCTGATATGGCCTCCATCAGGGACAGTAGGCTATTGGCCGGTGCGTTAGGCAGTCAGTACACCAGCCAAATCGCCACACTCTCCCTGGCCTCCCATACCAGGTCGGCACACTCCATGCCCATGATCTTTGGTGGCAGGAGCGCCCTGAAGGTGTAAACCTCCTGGATAAATAGAGCCACTCCTCCCCCCACCCCCAAGTCAGTGATTGGTGGAGGACTGAGTGTCAGCATTTGCATAGGGAATGCCTTGCGAGATTACAGCTTGTCAGACAGATCATGACCATCTAGATGACAGCTAAGAGTCATATGACTGGACAGATTGCATCAGTCTGCAGGAGGTGCTACAATGACTAAGCATCTCTACTCTGATTCGTTATGTGGACTGTACTAAGTGTATATAGTCTGTACTGTCCTTATCATTGTGTGCCAGTATGGTAACAGGCTGCCTGGTGAAGCACTTTGTCTGTCTGAAGAACGAATGCTTTGCTGTAAAGCACTGTGTGTATATATTGTAAATAAAACTGTAAATAGCTCTGCACTAAGCTGGTGTGCGCAGGATATCTTTATTCGCACTCAGGTCTCAGTCATGCACACCGGGTCTACCTTCTGTTCTAGCAGGAAGTCCCGAAGGACCATGGTCTTATTGTTGTCAGGCTCAATAGCAAGTATGTCCAGGCATTTTCTTAAGAAAAAGAAGCTTTATTGGAATACAAGGATGTAGCCCACAGTAATAACGCTATTGTCAGGAATGCCCGTCTAGGCTGGGCCAAATGCAATTATAGTATGATGCAAAGCCAAACTAGTGTATGGATTCTTAGCACACACGCAGGAAAACTCCTGGCGGGGTGTTACTTAATGACTGGGAGAACTCTCCCCCCCACTGCCTAGTCACGTAGGACTGGAAACTTTCCCTAAGCTGAGAAACTGCTCCATAGCCTCTTCGTCAAGGCCATCCCGATAACAGGCGGCAGAAAGGAGTTCTCCCACAGTTGCATCTGGCCAACTAAGTGCAAGCGCATAAGCAGGAAACAATACGAGAAACAATGAATACAGTGTACTTGGCAACAAAAGGCTCATGGCTGTCTTCCGACGTTCTGCCCCCCTAAAGGCCCTCCCCCACATTCTTATTGCTGGAGAAAGTCTGGACCTCCCAGTTTTGCCGGGAACTTGCGATGAAACCTGCGGAGCAAATGGGGTGCATTAATATCTTGTACTTTCACCCATTCCTTTTGCTGAGGCCCGATATGCACCCACTCAACCAAATAGTGAAGTTGGCCCTGCTTGAGCTTAGAGTCCAGAATATCAGTGAGTTCATAATGTTCACTGTCATCAACAATCAAGGGGGGCGGCACTGGAGGTTCAGGACGCCATCGGTTTGGGGGGTACCCAGGTTTCAGGAGGCTGTAATGGAAAATGGGATGAACATGTTAAAGAGACTTGAACATAAGGACATAAGAGAAGCCAATGTTGAATCAGGCCAATGGCCCATCTAGTCCAACACTCTGTCACACAGCGGCCAAAAATACCAAGTGCTATCAGGAGGTCCAGCAGTGGGGCCAGGACACTAGAAGCCCTCCCACTGCTGCCCCCTCCAGCACCAAGAATAGAGTGCATCACCTGCCCCAGACTGAGAATTCCCATCTATACCCTGTGGCTAATAGCCACTGATGGACTTCTGCTCCATATGTTTATCTAATTCCCTCTTGAAACTGTCCATGCTTGTAGCTGCCACCACCTCCTGCGGCAGTGAATTCCATATGTTAATCACTCTTTGGGTAAAGAAGTATTTCCTTTTATCTGTTCTATCCCAACTGCTCAGCAATTTCATGGAGTGCCCATGAGTTCTTGTATTGTGAGAAAGGGAGAAAAGTACTTCTTTCTCAACCTGCTCAATCCCATTCATAATCTTATAAACCTCAATCATGTCACCCCTCAGCTGTCGTTTCTCCAAGCTGAAGAGCCCCAAGCGTTTTAACCTTTCTTCATAGGGAAGGTGTTCCAACCCTTTATCATTCTAGTTGCCCTTCTCTGCACTTTTTCCAATGCTATAATATCCTTTTTGAGATGTGGTGACCAGAACTGTACACAGTATTCCAAATGAGGTTGCACCAATGATTTATACAGGGGCATTATACTTGGTATATGATTAGTATACATTATGATTGGTATACATTAGTATATGATTTATACTTGGGCAAGTCCAATTCCACAGTCACTTTGTTGATAGGTCCGTGAATCTTGAAGAGCCCAATGTATTTCCAGGCAAGTTTCTTAGACTGCTGGGGAAGCTTCAAATGTTTTATGGATACATACACAGTCTTCAGGCTGCAGATCCCAACCCACCACCCTTTTCCTGTCAGCCTGATTTTTGTTAGCAGCCTTTGCTGCTTCAAGTGCTTCACAAATGTGTGGCCAAGAATGACTGAGCTTTTGACACCAGTCCACCACTTCCCTCCCCGCTCCCGGTGGGGTTTTCAGGAATGGCAGAGGGGGGCTTTCATAGCCTAGAGCTGCTTTGAACGGAGAGACCCCCGTGGAGGAGTGCCACGCATTGTTGTATGCAAATTCAGCTAAAGGGAGAAGTTCAACCCAGTCATCTTGTTGGAAGTTAGTAAAACACTGTAAGTACTGCTCCAGGGTCTGGTTAACCTGCTCGGTTTGGCCATCGGTCTCTGGGTGGTAAGCACTGCTCAGAGCCCGTTCAATGCCCATGAGAGACATTAATTCAGTCCATACCTTAGAAACAAATTGTGTGCCGTGGTCGGAAATGATCTTGGCTGGCAGCATGTGCAATCTAACAATGTATTGCAGAAAAGCCTTTGCCAGCGCTCTAGCAGTGGGCAGCCCTGGGAACAGGATGAAATGTGCTTGTTTGGAAAACAAATCCACGACTACCCAGATCACAGTCATTTGTTACTTGAGGGCAAATCAGTGATAAAATCCATTGATATCACTTCCCGGGGCCTCTGGGGGGTTGGCAACGGTTGTAACAGACCAGGGGGTCCCCCCCCCGGTTTGTACATGCTACAAGTTTGGCACGACTGCACAAAGGTGGACAGGTCTTTTCACATCTGCTGCCACCAAAAAGTTCTCTGTAGCAAATGTAATGATTTTACGAAGCCAAAGTGCCCTGCTGGTTTGGAGCCATGCATCAACCGTAACACCTCCCCCCTCAGAGCCTCGGATACAAAAAGCTTTTCTCCTTTGTACCAGTAACTGTTCTCCCGGTGCTCCAAAGACCCTTGTGCTTGCAATTCTTGTATTTCTGTGGTAGTTATCGCTTTAGCAAACCTCTCCTCCCAAGGGGCCCCGGGGCTAGATTGGGTTAATTCTGGCGTACTTTGTTTCCAAGTCACAACAGCCCCGCTCAATTGGGAGGGAGTGAAGAAGGACTCTCGGACTTCCATCCTCTTGCTATCATGCTGGGGAAGGCAAGAGAGAGCATCTGCCAGTGGGTTTGAGTGAGTTTGAGTGCCCAGGAAAATGATGGAGGGTAAATTGGAACTTAGAGAAGAATTCTGTTTGGCATTAAGGTTGCGGGGCTTTAGTAGGACCTTGAGGTTTTTGTGATCAGTCCAGACCTCGAAGGGTACCCGGGCCCCTTCCAGCCAATGCTGCCAGGTGGCAAGGCCAAACGGATAGAAGCTGCTTCTTTGTCCCACATGGGCCAGAACCTTTCTGTTTCATTAAATTTACAAGACACATAGGCTAAAGGCTGTAGCTGCCCGTTGGCCCCATCTTGCAAAATCGCCCCCCCCGCCATGGCAGTATCAGATGCGTCAACCTGCACCACGAATTTTTTTGTCTCATCGGGGTGGGCCAGGACTGGCTCCATAGTGAATAGTGAGTAGTTGTTTCAATTTCTCAAACGCTTCTTGGCATTTGGGTGTCCATTCTAATTTCACCCCAGGGTGAATGGCCCCCGCCCCTTTCCCTTTGGTTTTGGTTTTGAGGAGGTCAGTGAGGGGTAGGCTCACTTGAGCAAAGTGGGGCAGAAATTGGCGATAAAAGTTCGCAAATCCGATGAAACTCTGGAGCTGCCTTCAGGTTTTGGGGGCCTCCCAGTCTAATACAGCCTGTACCTTTTTGGGGTCCATCTCCAGCCCCTTGGGTGATATATGGTACCCCAGAAAGTCAATGCAGGTCTGATGGAACTCACATTTGGACAATTTAACAAACAGTTTGTGCTTCAGGAGCTTGGTGAACGTGCAAATCTAGGTCCGGGGAGTACAATAAAATGTCATCCAAGTAAACAACCACCCCCTTGAAAAGGTGTGGATGCAGTACCTCATTGAATAGGTTCATGAATACTCCCGGAGCTCCCTGGAGACCAAATGGCATCACCCGGTATTCGAATTGTCCCAAGGGAGTATTGAACGCGGTCTTAAATTCATCTCCTTCCCGGATGCGTACGTGGAAGTAGGCATCCCTCAGGTCTAGTTTGGAAAAGACTTTGGCCACTTCGGCAAGCAGGTCTTTAATCAGGGGCATGGGGTATGCGTTAGTAGCTGACACCGCGTTCAGACCCCGGTAGTCTGTACAAAGCCTGAGCCCCCCATCTTTCTTTTTACAGAATAAGAAAGGGCCGGCGAATGGGGAGGAGGCTGGCCGGATGAAACCCCGGGCTACGTTCTTGTCGATAATTTCCGTAACTCCATTTTTACGTCAGGGCTTATGGCATAAATCTTTCCCTTAGGCATTTGATGGCCTGGGAGCAGCTCAATCGCACAGTCAGAATTGTGGTGAGGGGGGAGCTCGTCAGCCTCCTCCTCCTCAAAGACACAGGATAGGTCTCTATATTCCTCTGGTATAAGAGCCAACTCCTCAGCTGCTAGGCAGGCTCTTGGGGGCTCGCTATCAGGTGGGTTACCCCAGGCAGGGTCCCATTTGTGTTCCGTGCACCTCAGAGAAATAAAGCAAATGACCCTTTCTTCCCATAAAATATACAGGTCATGTCCATGGAGCCAGGGGCTACCCAAGACTAAAGGGAACTTGGCTCCTGGTGCCACCACGATTGAATGGTGTTCCCAATGGTCACAAGCCCCAATTCGCAAAGGTACAGTCTCAAACTTACAGGGCTCCTTCATGGGCAACCCATCCATCTGTGTGAAAATGATGGGCTCCTTTAATCGGACCACAGCCGTATCTAACCCCAACACCAGGGACGGGTTTATGAGATCCCTCCCGTACCCTGAGTCTATGAGGCCTCGAACCCGAATGTGGGTCATCATGGCCGAGTTCATAATAATTACAGTCACAAAGAAGAGAGACGGGTAATTGCCCACCACTTTAGGTGCTTCATTCGGTGGATCCTGTTGAGCCGCGCCACCTACAACAGGGCCTGTTCGTTTCCTGGCAACTCGGCCATTTCCTCCTCACTCGATTGTGGTTCCATATAATCAGGGTGGGCATGCAGGGCCTGGGGGTTCCGTGATTTGGCTGTGCCCCACTTCAACGGGGTTCTGGTATGACGCTTGTCCTCCTCTCAGGGTGAGGCCTTCCCGATGTCCTCTCCAGGACAGGAGGCAGTGAAATGCCCCTTCTCACTGCACTTCAGGCAGAGCCCCTGCTTCATCCACTGGTCTCAGAGGGTGGGTCTCGGCGGGGGTGATTTTGCCTTCAGATGAGGAGAGGTGTGAGGGCGACCGGTGCTCAGTGAAATATCCAGCTTCATTGTGTGCAGCTGGCTTTCAGCCCTTTCGGCTTCCTCCATCTAGGCTCCTTGGAACTCAGGACATTGAGGTCCTGCAAGGTTCTAGGCTCCTTGGAACTCAGGGCATTGTTGCGGACGTCCACCGAGAGTCCCAGCCGGCATTGTTGAGCCAATACAGGGTCAGTCCAGTCGCGGATCTTAGCCGCATGCCTCTGGAACTCCGTGGAGTACTCTCGAATCGAGAGCTTGCCCTGTTTGAACGTGCGAAGGAAGGCTTCCACCTTCTGCGCTGCCATTGGGTCTTCAAAACGGGTTCTCAGCACCCACATAAAGGCATCCACACTCCCTAATTCCACAGCCTCTAAGTCATGGAGTGAGACGTACCAACTGGTAGCTACTCCCTGTAGCCAAGAAGCTATAAAATCCACCTGTTGCTCCTCATCTTGGAACAGATGGCCCCAGTGCTGAACAAATTTCCCCACTTGCAGGATGAAAAAGGACAGGTTATCTGGGTCCCCATCAAAAGTAATGTCCAATAAGTCTTTTGGTCGGGGTACGACCTGGGGAGCCACCGGCGCCTGTGGAGGGACTGGTACGGGGGCAGGTAGCAGTCCTGGCCCCGGAAGAGGAGGCTGAGGTTGGGGAGCTGGCATGCCACGTGGCGCACCCGGTAGCAGCTGGGGTTGGGGACCCGGGGGGGACTCCTCCAGGGGAAGTGGAACCGGTGCCCGTTTAGGGGCTGGCACCAGAATGGGCACTGGAGCTGGTACTGGAGCAGGTATTGGGGCCGGCCAACCCGCCATGTGGGTCTGAATCGCCTGATTCATCATATTAAGCAAGTTCTGCAACAAGTGTCCCATGTCCCGCATAATCCTGTGGCAATCCTCTTCCAGCGTATCTAGGCGCGTATCCATGTCCTTGCTCGGACTTGGCCTCACGGGGCCCCGGGATGTGCGACCTGGCGTTATCTCAAAACTCAGGCGAGGATCGAACAAACTGTCCCGACTCTGGCTGCCTGGCAGTACCCAGGTGGTCTGCGTGGACTCCCTCAGGTTCTTTGTCCAGTCCCGGGGCTTCCATTGGGTAACCCATTTGTCCCACTGGGACGGGATGAAGGAGTATTGAGTGCGCGGAATGGCTCCTCCATTCCTTGGTGTGGTCCCTGCTGGGCTGTAGGTCAGTAGAGTAGCCGTCAATGCGGGAACCCCGATAATCGTGGACAGTGGGGTTAGAGGCACCGCTGTGGTTCTCGGTGCCGTGGTGGCGGGGATCATGGTGACAGGAACCGTCGTAACGGGGGTCATTGTAACGGGAACCATGGTCACAGGAGTCGTGGTAATGGGGACCATTGTAACGGGGACCGTGGTGACTGGGACCATTACCGGTACCCCCCCTCCTCCGGCTCCACTCATCTTGGTCAGAGAGAAACATAGCCAGCAGGAGCTGTAGCAATTCCTGACAATTTCTTTCTTTTTTTTTTGAATACTTTATTTATACACATTTTCATAATAACGACAGCAATACACAAGAACAACACACCACACACAACACAACACACACCACACACAACAACAATGATACCAACAGCAACCAACCAACTAGACAAACAAGAGAGTATCTGGTAATTTTCAACAATTAGTTTGTGGTCACAATGGGTAATTTACACTTTTTCCCAGCCACTTATATACTTTTTCCCATCTATTTTGGTATATTAAATCACCCCTTCCTAAGAGAAGTAAATTTAACTTATCTGATTCAGCTATTTCCATAACTTTCTCTATTATTTCTTCCTTATTAGGGGTAACTTCTTTTTTCCAACGTTTTGCAATTTCAATTCTTGATGTTGTAATTATATAAAGTATGATCCTTACATCCTCTTTCCTAGTTCCTACCGGTAAGATGTTGAGAAGAAAAGTTTCGGGCTTGAGTTCTAGCTTCACATTAGTAATATCTTCTATGATTTTATTAAGCATTTGCCAAAACTTTTTAATTTTTCTACACTCCCACCAAATATGTATATATGTTCCTATCCCTTTCCTGCATCTCCAGCATATGTCAAGAGCTTCCTTGTAACATTTCGCAATTTTATCTGGGGTCCAGTGCCACCTATAAAACATCTTATATATATTTTCTTTATAATTTGTTGCTCTTAAAAGATTCAAAGACTTCCATGACCTGGCCCATTGCTCTAGAGTAATACTATGCCCTATGTCCAATAGATCATTTTTGGTTTGATAGTTTCCTCCATCAAGTCTTCCCCTAACAGAAAGTTATACAATTTTTGGATCAATTTATCTGACAAGGAGAGCCAGATTTTATCCAGTTGAGTAGGAGTATTTATAAAGTTTATTTTTTTGTCTTTGATAAACCTAGAGTTCAATTGTTTTTTTCCCCAAATAGTTAGTTTTGCCATTTTAATTTCTTGTAGCTCTAATGATTTTAATTCATTATTTTTGGGGACAGGATGAAGGAGTATTGAGTACGCGGAATGGCTCCTCCATCCCTTGGTGTGGTCCCCGCTGGGCTGTAGGTCGGTAGAGTAGCCGTCAATGCGGGAACCCCAATAATCGTGGACGGTGGGTTAGAGGCACCGCTGTGGTTCTCGGTGCCATGGTGGCGGGGATCACGGTGACAGGAACCATCGTGACAGGGGTCATCGTAACGGGAACCGTGGTCACAGGAGTCGTGGTAATGGGGACCATTGTAACGGGGACCGTGGTGACTGGGACCATTACCGATACCCCCCCTCCTCCGGCTCCACTCATCTTGGTCAGAGAGAAACATAACCAGCAGGAGCTGTAGCTATTCCTGACAATTTCTGTCAGGCTCAATAGCAAGTATGTCCAGGCATTTTCTTAAGAAAAAGAAGCTTTATTGGAATACAAGGATGTAGCCCACAGTAATAACGCTATTGTCAGGAATGCCCGTCAAGGCCGGGCCAAATGTAATTATAGTATGATGCAAAGCCAAACTAGCGAATGGATTCTTAGCGCACGCGCGGGAAAACTCCTGGCGGGGTGTTACTTAATGACCAGGAGAACTCTCCCCCCCACCGCCTAGTCACGTAGGACTGGAAACTTTCCCTAAGCTGAGAAACCGCTCCATAGCCTCTTCGTCAAGGCCATCCCGATAACAGGCGGCAGAAAGGAGTTGTCCCACAGTTGCATCTGGCCAACTAAGCGCAAGCGCAGAAGCAGAAAACAACACGAGAAACAATGAATACAGTGTACTTGGCAACAAAAGGCTCATGGCTGTCTTCTGACAATTGTTTATAGACCTGGTGTTGCACAACACTAATGTTGGAGGGGAGTTAATCGTCCTAGCCCCACTGCCAACATCTCTCAGGATGAGATGCAGGCTGGAAGGGGGCCAAGCTCTTGTATTTCTCTGCCCCCTTCCCTTTGTGCTATGCCTGGCCCCACCGCTGTACTTTCCCCTCCCCAGGAGCACTGGGATCCCCTGCTCAGACATCGCTGCAACTAGTGGTCTTTGCTAGACTTAACCAGCTAGGCCTTCAGACCGACCAGCTGAGCTGATGATGTTTAATAAGCCTATGTCTGCTTGTTATTAAGATTACAACCTTCCCCCCCACTCCTTCCCTGCCATACATTCCCAGCTCAGATATTATTGCCTCCCGGTCTGTCTGTTCTCAGTATTTCTCTTCTAGCCCATATAGTTTGACTGGTAGCCTATGATTGCCTTCCCCCCCCCCTTTAAAAAAAAAATTGTAGCCAGTAATTTAAATAAAGGCTAGTAGATCTGTGGCACATTTACCTCAGGTTAATCAGCCTACTCCCTAATCGATAACCAATAAAATAATCAATAACATCTATTGGACAGTTAATACCAATTCACTAATTAGACCCTACAATTAATTGGAAGCTATCAATAATAATCAACCCCACCCCAATTAATTAAGTCAATAAATAATCCTTAAGTCTCCCTATAGATTAAATTAAGTTCATCAATGTTGACCCATAATTAATTGAGGAAAAAATCAGCACCAATAATAATATCAATAACCCACCCCAACCAATTAAGTCTACAGAAACCCCACTTTCCCTCTGAGTTTATAAACAGAAAGTTGTTATTAAAAGGTTCATCTCTGGGTGGCAGTAGCAACCCATTCCAGGCAGCTGCTAGCCTGTAAATCCATTGAATCTTCCTTCGCTCAGTCAGTCCTGGGGGTCTCAGGAACAAGTGATAGTCTGCACCTGGGCTCTCCCACATCAGCACACCGGTGTATGATCTCTTTCCACACCCCTTTGGGCCCACAGCTATCAGTCCTACAGCTCTCCATTCTTATAAAGTTCGGAGTCTTCCAGTGCTCAGGGGTCCTTACTTGATTCCCTGGTGCTGCTTTCAGCCATGTTACTGTAGGCAGCTGCAGAGCACCTGCCCTGGTCTCTGCCTCTCACTCCGTCCCGAAGCTCTCGGCCCGCTCTGAGCAGGCTCGAGAGAAATAAACACCCTCTTCGGGTTCACCAGTCTCTTTGCTGGCAATCTCAGTATGGCTTGATTTGGCATTGTTCGATTCGTGTCGCTGAGATAGTCAGTTTGTGTCACCGCGGTGGTCAAAATGGTGGCCGTGATAGTCCAGCTGGGCAATCCATGGGGCGAGCCCCAGGCGGACGCCATCAAAAGTGCTCCACAGCTCAGCTGGGGTCTCAGGCCACTCTGCAGCTTCTTTACTCATCCTCACCACGTCCAGGCCACTCCAGAGACTCCCCCATTTCATCCCTCTTACTTCGTGTGTGATGGGGTACAACTGGTCTTTCCAGTTCTTTCAGCTGCCTGGCACTGTCAAGGATTTGTAGGCAGAGTAGGTAGACTTGGACAAGGGTTTATGCATAGGTATCAGCGTCGGAGTTGCAGGGAGCCTAGCACCAATGCTCCGTGCCCGCCAGCATAATGGCATGTAATGGTATAAAGGCCATGGCAGAACAAGAGAGTTGGCAAACAGACTGCACTGATTGTGTTGTTGCCTGAGCAGATGATTGGCATTGCACTGTGACTGGGATCCATCTTGGCCTCTACCAATGTTGGAGGCCAACTGGAAAGATCCAAAGAGAAATGAGGACCATAATGAGTAATGTTCAGCACTAGCAACAAACAATGTAAACTCAGACATTCTGCACATGGTAATGACCTGTGGATCTGATAGAATGGTATCACTTATGCATCCTACTAATTCCAATATCACCCCTTTCTCACTGATGTTTCCTGTGTGTTGGTATTCATCTATTAGGGGGCATTTAGTGTGGTCACTGGGCTGCTACTTACTCATCCCTTGTAGGGAATTGCACTGGAACCCTATCTGCCACTTCTGATTGGAATGTTCCACAGGACTCAGATCCTACAGAGCAAAAGGGGTCATGACTTTGCCAACAATACCAATGGTTGGAGTGTCCGGTAGTCTCCTAGAAATGTGGTTGCACTCCTTGTTTCCTGTTTTGCAGCTGGGGTCACAGAAGCATGAATGTTGTACTGAAATCATGGTGACATTCTGCCAGTGTATCTCCAAGGGGTCCTCTCTCTACACCGTGCATACTTACCTGTGCCCAGTGTATAAGAAACACTCCTAACAGCTGTTGAGGGAGGAAAGTTTTTCAGCCAATACAGAGCAGCTGCTTGTTTTGAGAGGGCAGAGCCATCTGTAGCAGTAAAAATTTGAGGCTCTGTATTGATCTGCCTCTCTTGTTTATCTATGCAGGTTATGTTGCCTTCATATTCCCAGTTGTTGGACTGGAAGGGCAGGAGAAGTGGAGAAATGTGTTATCCTTATACAAATGCACCTTATTAAGAGAAATATGTTGATACCTCACAACAAGGAATAACATCTATGCATGTGTTACCCTATAAACGGATTACTCAGGAAGATCCTTTACCATTTTACATTTTCCAAGGCAAATTTAAAAGTAGGGGTGCCTAGACCAGGGGTGGCCAAACTTGCTCAACATAAGAGCCACATAGAATAAACATCAGATCTTTGAGAGCCACAAGATATGGACAAATATCACATACATTTTTTTGTTTTAAAATATGTAAATTTGATTTTTATTAACATTAAACGAGACTGCCAAAATTAAAACAAAAGGGGTCAAAACAGATATTGGTAATGATAACTATTTGTCCAGTGATATTTATTTGTTTGCTAATGATATTTATTTGTATAATAGAGAGAGGCAAAAAGAAAGAAGGAAAGAGGAGGAAAGAAAGAGAGAGAGAGAGAGAGAGAGAGAGAGAGAGAGAGAGAGAGAGAGAGAGAGAGAGAGAGAGAATGGCTCCCCTTCGTTTTCCCAGCTGCCCTGCCAGGAGCCACACAATATGTGTGAAAGAGCCACATGTGGCTCCCGAGCCGTGGTCTGGCCACCCCTGGTCTAGACTGTAAATTCTGGGTTAAACTAAACCCTTATGGCAAGAGAGGAACAGATCCTGCATATTTTGCTCATTTTAACAGGCAAACATAATGTTCACAAACACTCCTAGGAATTCTCCAAAGTCTTGTTGCTATAAATCTTGTGTGTGTGTGTTTTCTTTTTAAAAAAGGCTAAAAGCTGGTTAATGTGTAGATTTCTTTTTTCCAGCAAACACACACATGATTATGATCAAGGAATGGAAACTGTGGGCAAAAGGCAGACATTTTTTTTTAGTACCCTTGAACTTCAAATACTGGATCCCAGTTGTTTGCATTCCAGAATACCATAGTAGTAAGTTTTTGTCTCCTTTACATATTTTATGAATGAGAAAAATCCTGATAATTTTGTTTCATTAGAAGTGGAGGCGGGCACAGAGTGAAAGTCCCAGGCCAACAGACTGCAATGAACTTATAGTCAAAAGACTGAAATTCTGTTATGATTACCAGTCACAAAAGCCAGTTGTGCAATGGCTGCTTGACTGATTCCTGACTCCATTGCATTATTAAAGTGCAATAAACTTCAAAATGCCAAAAATTCATTCTGGTTGCCACTGCCACTAGCTATACTCCATCACCCACTGGCATCTTGCTTGCTGACCACGATCACAAAGCCAGCTGTTGATATTGCAGTTCAGAAGCTTCTGAGTGAATTCAGATAAATCTGTTTGCACCATTGCCTTGTTTTCTCTCTGCTGCCACACCCCACCCATCTGCTGCCACCATCAGTATTTTTAAAGGGCACTTAGTGACCAGCACCATGCTGTGGCCAAGAAAATCTCTACAGGAAACACTGAGGCAACCCAGTCAGGGGCTTACCTCATATGTAAGCAAGGGAGTTTGATCAAGGCCTGGTGATCATCTTCATATTAAGGTTCTCAGCACACCTAATAGGCTCTAAAAAATCGAATTGCCAGGTCCTGAAGTTACCTTGATTAAAAATCACAGGAAAGCTTCTCATACTCTTTGCACAAATAGACTATGCATTCCCAGGGAAGAAATTTTACCTACATGTTAATAATTTATACAAATGTTGATAAGAATCTACAGTACTGATTGTAGAATTGGAGAACAGATATTACTTTCTCATAAATCTCATTGCTATTTTAATGCTCCTTCTCTACCTTTACCTTACTAGATCATCAACTGGATCTTATCATGCAGGACAAGAAGAAGAAGAAGAAGAAGAAGAAGAAGAAGAAGAAGAAGAAGAAGAAGAAGAAGAAGAAGAAGAAGAAGAAGAAGAAGAAGAAGAAGAAGAAGAAGAAGAAGAAGAAGAAGAAGAAGAAGAAGAAGAAGAAGAGATTGGATTTATACCCCACCCTTCACTCAGAGTCTCAGACCAGCTTACAAACTCCTTTCCCTTCCCCTCCCCACAATAGACACCCTGTGAGGTAGGTGGAGCTGAGAGAGCTCTGTCAGAAACTGCTCTTTTTCAAGAACACCCCTGACAGAACTAAGGGTCATTTCCAACTGCAACGAGCTGGGACAGCATTCTAGCAGTAACAAGCCCAGGAAAGGGCACATGTGGTGGAAAGCCCTGCCCCCAGCAGCCCTCAGTTGGGCCAGGAGGATCAGGAAGCAGCACGTGCTGTCTCTGCTTGCCGCCATCACCACCACCAGCCAGAAGGCAGGGTAAGTTGGTGGGGGTCTAGGGGCAGGGGTTTGTTTCAGGTGAGATGGGGTGGGAGCCTGGAGAGAGCCCCCCAGCCTTCTCTGGCTCACCTGCCAAGGTGGGCAAGCCAGAGAAGGCCCTGCAAGGAGCAGGAAGGCATTTCAATGCCTCCCCATGCCTTCCCCGGCCCACCTGCCAAAGTGGGTGAGCCAGGGAAGGCCTGGAGAGAGCCCCCACACACACCTTCCCTGGCCCACTCACCAAGGCGGGTGAGCTGGAGAAGGCCCTGCAAGGAGCAGGGAGGCATTTAAATGCCTCCCCGTGCCTTCCCCAGCATGCCCACTGAAGCAGGTGAGCCAGGGAAGGCCTGGAGAGGGCCCCCTGGCCTTCCCTGGCCTGCCTGCCGCCTTCCCTTACCCTACCTGGCCCGCTTTATCAGGCAGAAGCACCTGAGATCCTTTCCCCTCCCCTTTTCCTTCACCCCACTTGGAGGTGAAGGGAAGAGAGAGGGGGAAAGGAATGGAACTCAGGTGTTTCTGCCTGTTAGAGGAGCTGGCGTGCTGGTCCCTCCGTCTGGCAGAAGCGTTGGAGATCCTTCCTTCCCCCTTTTTCTTTGCCCCACTTGAAAGCGAAGGGAAGGGAGAGGGGAAAAGGAATAGAACTCAGGGGCTTCTGCCTGTCAGAGGGGCTTGCCCTCTGTGAGGCAGAAGCACCTGAGATCCTCTCCCTCCCCTCTTTTCCTTCGCCTCGCTTGGAAGCAAAGGGAAGGGAGATGTCAGGGGGTGTGGCATATGCAAATAAGTGATGCTAATGAGTTATGCTAATGAGCTCCTACACCTCTTTTTCTATTAAATGACCCCTGGACCGAACTATGACTTGCCCAAGGTCATCCAGCAGCTGCAAGTGGAGGAGTGGGGAATCAACCTCGGTTCTCCCAGATCAGAGTCCATGCACTTAACTACTACACCAAACTGGCATTGAGATGCCAGTTAAGGGGAGAATTATTGTCTGGCCTGTAGCAGTCTATTAAAGGCAGAAGTATGTGTTTGTACGCGCATTTGTGTGGGTGAAGAAAGTTTAGGCAAACAGTTTTCAAACCATTTCAGTAAATCCACAAGCCTTTTGAAGAAAGTCTGTGTGGATCAGACTTACTGTCTTCTGACAAGTTTTCTAGGGCAGTTCCACACTGAATGTTTTTCAGTAGTCAAAGATCACAGGCAGATATATCTATACACTGCTTTCTTCAGTGTTTTTTAATACTCATTTTATCCAGTTGTTTCTTAGTAGTCTCCTCCCCAAACAACTGGATCAAATCACTACATAAAAACATTGAAAAAAGCATGTATCTTTTTTTAATGTATTGTTTGTGATGCTTGATGTGCCAAGAATTCTGTACAGGACTGGCTGGAAATAATCTAATGGATCTCATTCACACAGAAGACTTTTACCATTCCTTCAGCTACTGTGCCTCTCTACTTAAAAGCACATTTAAAGAAACATTCAAAATTGAAAGAATGGGTCGTTATTTCAATTTCCAGAACCAGGAGAAAGGTAGTGCTTTATGTTTTAGAAATTTGCAAAGCAGTCAGCATTTTCTGTTTCCTAGAAGTCAAAAGATGAGAATATTTTAACATAATGGAAAGCTACACAACCAATATAACTCTGGTAAAGCTGCCCCCACCCCCATTGGCACAAGTCTTATAATGCTATTCCTTTCAGATTAGAATTTCTCTTTTAACACTATGTTGTAAAAGATGGCAATCCAGTCTGGGCTGCTAGTTGTTAAATACATTTGATTTGCAAAAACACAAGAGAGTTAATTAACTTGTGCTGAAGAAGCGTAATTTATTATAACAAATTAGGGCATTTTTTTAAAAAAATTGCTCTGCCACAGTGAATTTCAATGATCACTCATTCAAAACGATGAGGTACAAACATTCCTTGTGTTTTTAGTACCATATTAGCAATCTAAACTGTAAATACATCCGTATGGTGAGGGCAACCCACACAGAGAAAGGCGTATTTATATAGCAACATTATTTTTCAGTCGTCTTTGTACTATTTCTATTATGTTTTTTTATTTATATCAGCTCAATTACTCATTTACCTTATGCCATTTTCTTTCTCATTATTACATCACAACAGTGGGGCTTCAGTTTCTGAAATTCAACAGAACCATGAGTTAGTAAATGGAGTTTAGATTTCTTGATACTTCTGTACCTTGTGTTTAAAATTTGTAAATGACGCAATTTAACAACAATCAAATAATTAATCCTTTCTCGGACTCCATATGTGGCCAGCCATTCTGTAACTTAACAGAACAGATGGAGAGACCTGCAAGACTCTTTCCACTGGCCTGCCTGGCTCAACTATTTCCTATCTTTCCCCCAGCAATTAGCTTTTCTGCAGCCATTTACTTTACTGAAAAAAATCCTGGTGGATTGCTCAGGAGGACTGATTGTACCAGAACCAACACCACCCCTACACTGCAGTGGGGCTGGCAATGAGGATTACCGTGACACCCAGCTATGCCCTGCTGGCCTGGGCTGTGAAGGGAACAGTGCTCTTTTCAAGGGCCCCGCCTACAGCCGAAAGACAGCATGGTCCCCTCCATTGACCTGCTGTCATCAGTTTGTATTTAATATTCCTTTGTTAGTGGCTTTGAAGGCAAAAGAAGAAGGGGACAGCAAAGGATGAGACGGTTAGACAGTGTTATCGATGCAACAAACATGAAATTAAGCAAATTCTGGAGCACAATGGAAAACAGGAGGGCCTGGCATGATGTGGTTCATGGGGTCGAAAAGAGTCAGACTCGACTGTGCGACTGAACAACAACAACAAAGCGGCTTTGTGTTATTCTTTTTTAAAAGAAAGGCAGGATATAAATATAATAACTTTTCTCCAGTTCCTCTTCCACTTACAAAATATTATGGAAGAACCTTCTTTTTCATTTTTAAATCCCAGCCAATTACAAAGCAGGTCTGGAAGGATTTGATTTCTGGAGAAAGGAGGTTGGAGGAGGGAATTTCACCCTAATCCTTGCTGTTTCCCTTCTTCCACAACAGACAGAGGTTCTATGTTTGTGATGGAAACAGGGACCTGGAAGCCTTTCTGAGGGAAATGAGCTCCAGGGTGGGTGGGTGGGGGGTAAAACAGAGGATAACAAATTGTATTTATATTAAGTGTTATATATCCAACAAACTGTGAGCAGTGTGAAACTTGTGGAGCAGAACTTTTCTGCCATCCCCTTCTCCTCCAGTTCACTGAGCCCCCGGAAATTCTGTTCCAACTCAGGAACAGCTTGGATGGCAAAGTGGGAGTCTGCAGTGGGAAGGGGAAAGGGGCAAAAATCACCTTCTCATGCCTCCACCAATGGGAGGCCACTTCCATCAGCAGAAAAGGAAGTAGGATACAAGATAATGTTTCTTCATCTTTTGGCTGAGTAGAAGTTACTTTTGTGGAGACCTGAATTCCTTTCAGCTTCAAGTTCTTTTATCAAGGAATACTCTCGAAAGTTGAGCCCTAGGACTTTTCTGTCCCTTGGAGTTAACCATCAACTGCCTTGTACAATACATTTTTATTTGAGTTCTAATGTAAAAATGCTAGGATAGGTTTTGCACATTATAGTTAAAGGGAAGGGAGATGGAAAATGAGCATGGAACTTACCTCACAGTTTCTTCCCTTTGCCAACCATTCCCTTTTAGAACACCATTTCTGTAAAGAATGCTTTCAATAGTTTAACTCATGTACGCTACCCTAAGCTGCAACAAAAATACCACCAGTATGATCCTATGGAACTTTCTGGAGAGGAATGGAAGTTACTGGCAGTGCAGTCCTAAGTAGAGTTACCTATTGACTTGAATGGGTGCATAAAAGTGTAGCTCTGCTTAGGGTGGCACTGTTAGCTTCCCATTAGTTTTTGCCAGCAGTGTAGAACTATTGCTGCCCTGCCTCCACCTTGCCCCTGAAATCTTTCTTCAGTAGCAGCACCATATAATGGTTGTATTGAAAAATAGTAGAAAGGCAGACCAGGATGGGGTTAAAAGCCAGGTTTGCAGCTTAGAGTGCTACTCAACACAGCAGTCATCTTGGAAAACCAGGTGGCTGTGCTGGTCCAGAGTGCTTTTGCCCATGCGTTGCATGAGTCAGTCAGGTCTAGCCACAGTGATCTATGACTTAGTTGCATTTAGATTGGACTATTGAAATGCACTCAACTTTTGGCTACTCTTGAAGAGTGATCAGAAGCTGCAGCTAGTGCAGAACACTGCAGCTAGCAAATACACTGGCTACCAATCCACTCCTGTGCCCAATTCAAGGTGTTAGTTTTGACCTTTAAAGTCCTACATGGCTTGGGACCAGGGAATATGAAGGAATGTTATCCCATATGTTCCTGCCTGGGAGTTAAGATCACAGGAAGACGCTCTCCTAGTCATGCTATCAACCAAAGAAGCTCATTTGGTGAGTGTACAATAGAGGGCCTTCACAGTGACAGCCCCAGGATTATGGGAGGTGCATCTGGTCCCCTCACTTTAAATCTATAGAAGCTTGAGCTAAACTAAGTAAAACCAGTTTGAGTGTAAGCAGTGGCAGAGGCTCACTCTGATTGGTGGGCTGCCTCCATGGCAACGGAATGTATCCAGCAGGGAGGTGGGGAATTCTCAACAGTTAGGGGTTTAGGTTGTGATTGTCAGGTTCAATAACAAGTGGATCCAGTCATTCTTTTCAAAGAAAGGTTTTATTGGATTATCTTGCTAAAACCCACAGTAGGAGGTCATTGTCAGGAATGGGGGCGAAGCAATGCAAGCTAACTTATAGTGTGATGCAAAAAGCGCCTAGCAAATGAAATACGAGCGCGCGCGCGGGAAACTCCCGGCGGGAGATATACTTCATGAGCGGGAGACTACTCCCCCCTCCCTTTGCCTTCCCAGGACTGGAAAATTCTCAGTAACACAAGAATAGCCCAAAGCCTACATTCAAGGCCACCGTGATAAGGAAAAGCGGCAGGGAAGAAGCTCCCACGTTTCTGCCTGCATAGCTACGCAAGCGCAAAGCAGGGTAGGGAACACATAACAATGGACTCAGTGAGAAACATCAAAGAAGCACTTTTTGACATTCTGCCCTTCCCAAAATACCACCCACCCACCACTCAGGAAGGAGAGAATGAAGGGCCCCCAGGTTTATTTGGGTAGCAGGTGTGAAACTCCTTTAGGTGATCAGGTGCATTGATATCAGACACTTTCACCCACTCCCTGTGTTGAGGCCCAAAGTGTACCCATTCAATAAGGTACAGCAGCTGTCCACGGAGGATCTTAGAGTCCAAAATGTTGGCAATTTCATAGTGCTCCTCATTATCAATCATCAGCGGTGGGGGGGGTGCTGGAGGCTCAGGATGCCACTTAGTCGCGGGTAATGCTGGTTTGAGGAGGCTGTAATGGAAAATTGGATGTATTGCTTTAAGAGATTTAGGTAAATCCAGTTGCACAGTCACCTGATTAATACAGCGTACTACTTTGAATGGACCAATATATTTCCAAGCAAGTTTCCGGGATTGTTGTGCCAGTCTCAAGTTTTTGGTGGAGAGGTATACAGAGTCCCCCGGTTGCAGATTCCAGCCACCCGCCCTCTTTTTGTCTGCCTGTTTTTTGTATTGTGCCTTGGCCTCGTTTAAAGTCTCAATGATTAGGGGCCAGGACTCCTGGAAAGATTTACACCATGCTGTGGCTTTTCCACCAGTCTCGCCGGGCTTTAAAAACGGAAGAGAGGGGCTGTCATAACCCATGGCAGCTTTGAAGGGAGACATATTTGTTGAGGCATGCCATGAGTTGTTATACGCAAATTCCGCTAGTGGTAATAAATCTGCCCAATTGTCTTGTTGATAGTTAGTGAAACATCTTAAGTATTGCTCTAAGGTTTGGTTTACTCTTTCTGTTTGTCCATCGGTTTCTGGGTGATAGGCACTACTGAGAGCGCGTTCAATACCCATAAGAGTCATCAACTCCGTCCACAGTTTTGAAACAAATTGAACCCCCCTGTCGGAGATTATTTTGAGCGGTAACGTATGTAGCCTGGCAATGTGCTGAAGGAAGGCTTTGGCCAGGACCTTGGCCATCGGCAGGCTAGCAAATGGTATAAAGTGGGCCTGTTTAGAAAATAAGTCCACTACCACCCAAATGACTGTCATATGTTTGCTGGGGGGAAGATCAGTGATAAAGTCCATGGAGATCACTTCCCAGGGTCGGCTCGGGGTGGGCAAAGGCTGTAGCAAACCTGGGGGTTTTCCTGGTCTAGTCTTGCAATGATTGCATGTTGGGCAGGATTGTATATAGAGGGATAAATCTCGTTTCATTCGGGGCCACCAGAAGCTGCGTTGCAGTAGGTGTAGCGACTTTACATACCCGAAGTGCCCAGCAGATTTTGAGTCATGGGCTGATTGCAACACCTGAGCTCGGGTAGCTTCTGGAACAAAGATTTTAGTGCCCTTATACCAGCAGCCATTTGAGTTACATTGCACATCTTCCCGAGCTTTTAATTCAATTGCTTCTTGTTTGGTAATGTCAATGGCAAATTGCTTTTCCCAGGTTGTACCATGGCTTGGGGTTAATGATTGTGCTTGCCGGGTTTTCCGGGTTACTACTGCCCCAACTAGTTGTTCTGGGGTGAACATAGACTCTCTTATTTCTGTCCTCTTACAAAGGTGTTGGGGAAGGCGGGAGAGAGCATCTGCCAGATGATTAGATTTACCTGGAAAATGGTGGAGGGTGAATTGAAATTTGGAGAAAAACTCAGCCCATCGGAATTGTTTTGCATTTAGATTCCGAGGCTTCCGCAGTACCTCAAGATTCTTGTGATCAGTCCAGATTTCAAAAGGTACCCGGGACCCCTCCAACCAGTGCCTCCAAGTGATTAACGCTAAACGTATAGAGGCTGCTTCTTTATCCCAAATGGGCCAAAATCTCTCCGTATCATTAAACTTTTTGGACACATAGGCAAGGGGTTGTAGTTGCCCCTGAGCATTCTCTTGCAAAATCACCCCCCCCCCCATGGCGGTATCCGATGCGTCTACTTGGACCACGAATTTTTTTGTTTCATCGGGGTGTGCTAACACAGGTTCAGACGTGAATAACTGTTTTAGTTGTTCAAATGCTCCCTGACACTGGGGAGTCCAGTTCAAAGGGGCCCCGGGCATTGAAGCCTTAGCCCCTCTCCCTTTAGTCTTCAGAAGGTCTGTGAGGGGGAGGGCCACCTGGGCAAAATGAGGCAGGAATTGACGGTAAAAATTGGCGAAACTGAGAAAACTTTGGAGCTGCCGCCTGGTTTTAGGAGGCTCCCAATCCAACACATCTTGGACCTTTTTTGGGTCCATTTCTAATCCAGCCAAGGATATGCGGTACCCCAGAAAGTCAATGCACTCCTGGTGGAATTCACATTTTGACAACTTAACAAACAGTTTGTGTTCTAATAACGTTTCCAATACTTCCCGCATAAGCGTGGTGTGAGATTCTTGATCTGGGGTGTAGACCAAGATATCATCCAAGTAAACAACCACCCCCTTGAATAAGTAGGGGTGTAACACCTCATTAATTAAGTTTATAAAGACCCCGGGCGCCCCCTGTAATCCGAAGGGCATAACCCGATATTCAAATTGCCCCAGCGGGGTATTAAATGCAGTCTTATGTTCATCACCTTGTCTAATACAGACCCGAAAATAAGCATCACGTAAATCCAGTTTAGAAAACACTTTCCCCTTTGCCACCTCTGCCAACAAGTCCTTGATGAGGGGCATGGGGTAGGTATTGGTTGCAGATACCGCATTAAGACCCCTATAGTCCGTGCACAGTCTGAGCCCCCGTCCTTTTTTTACAGAACAACACGGGTGCTGCGAAAGGGGACGATGCTGGCCTAATAAATCCACGGGCCAGATTCTTATCAATAAATCGGCGTAGTTCTTCCTTTTCTATGGGACTCATGGCATAAATCTTCCCTTTTGGCAATTTGTGGCCAGGAAGGATTTCAATCGCACAGTCTGAGTTACGGTGGGGAGGTAGTTCGTCTGCTTCCTCCTCCTCAAACACCCTGGTTAAGTACCGGTATTCTTTGGGGATGCGGTTAAGGTCCTCTGTGGCTAGACAGGCCCGTGGAGGTTCATTGCATGGGGGTTTTCCCCACCCCGGGTCCCATTTATGCTCTGCACATTTCGGGGAGATGAATCGTACGATCCCCTCTTCCCAAAGTATATAAGGATCGTGACCATGTAACCATGGGCTGCCCAACACTAATGGGAACTGGGCTTGAGGGGCTATTACAAACGAGCGTAGCTCCCAGTGCTCACCCGTGCCTACTCTCAAAGGAATAGTCTCAAATCGACATGGTTCTTTCATCGGTGACCCATCCATTTGAGTAAAAGTTATCGGGTCTTTCAGATTGACAACGGTTGCCTCCAGTCCCATAACCATAGATGGGTTTATCAGATCCCTCCCACACCCCGAGTCAATGAGGGCTCGAACCCTGATATGTGTCATCATCGCTGGATTCATCACAAGTACAGTCACAAAGAAGAGAGAGAGGTAATTGCTCACCAGTCTAGGCGCCTCAGGGACAGGGTCCTGTTGTGTAGCGCCATTCACAAACAGGACCACTTCGTTTCCCTGCATCTCACTCTCCTCCTCCAGCATCATGGTATCCGCTTGGTCGGGACTGGCAAAAAGGGCGCGTGAGTTGCGTGGTTTCGCGGTTCCCTTTCTTGGAGTAGGGGTTGGCCATCGTCTGGGCTCCTCTTGTGGTAGGGCTCTGTTGGGATCCCCTCTGGGACAGGATGCGGCGAAGTGCCCCCTCTCTCCACACCGCAGGCAAAGGCCCTGTCGCATGCGCTGATCTTTCACCCCGCTCGGGGTGGCGGTTGGTCTGGTTTGGTCTGGCCTGCCGAGAGACTCGGACGGTTGTTACCCAGAGACAGGTCCAGTTTCATGACACGCAAGCAGCTTTCAGCTTTTTTGGCCTCCTCCATCCAGCCTTGGAGAGTGCGGGGCTGCTGAGAGCTGAGAACATTATTGCGGACATCTACTGCTAATCCCATTCGATATTGTTGGGCCAGCACAGCATCAGTCCAGTCTCGAATTTTCACTGCATGCCTTTGAAATTCCCGTGAATACTCCCGCACGGTGAGTTTGCCTTGTCTGAAAGTGCGAAGGAAGGCTTCTGCCTTCTGGGCCGCCCCCGGATCCTCGAAACGGTTCCTCAAGGCCCACATGAAGTCATCGACATTCCCCAGCTCCGCTGCCTCTAGATCATGAAGGGCTACGTACCAGCTGGTAGCACTCCCCCGGAACCTCGAAGCGATAAACTCCACCTGTTGTTCCTCATCCGGGAACACATAGCCCCATCTCTGCACAAATTTCCCTACTTGCAATATGAAAAAGGACACAGTCTCAGGGTCCCCGTCAAAAGTGATCTCCAACATGTCCTTGGGGCGGATTACGGGAGGAACAGGGGCCATGATCGGTGCAGGAGCTGGCTGCGGGAGGGGTGCTGGAGCAGGGGGTTGAGGCAGAGGCAAAGCTGGTGGCTGGATAGGTCCTGGTTGCCCTGGCCCGGGTCCCAGTACTGGGCCGGCCGGTGGAGGTTGGGCCGGTGCCGGCTGGCACGGCCCTGGGACCGGTGGCACAGGAGGTGGCTGTCCCGGTGCCACCGGTGGTGCAAGCGCTGGCGCTGGTCTTGGTTGTGTCAGCGGATGGGCTTGAATTGCTTGATCCATCATCTGTGGTAGGGATTGCATCAGTTTGCCCATGTCTCGTACCAAACGTCGAGTGTCCTCTTGAATAGAGTCCATGCGAGCCTCTGGATCGGAACTGGATCCTGTTCTGGGAGATCCTCGAGACATCCGTCCCTGGGGAAGTCCAAAGCTCCCTCTGGGATCCAACAGGCTGTCCCGGCTCTGGCTCCCCGGCATGGACCAGGTCGTCTGGGTAGTGTCCAACAAGTTCTTAGTCCAATCGCGTGACCTGCGGTAGGTCACCCCTTTGTCCCACGGTGTTGGGGCCCCTGGCATGTAGGATCGTGGGATGGCTCCCCCTTGGCTCTGCGTGGGCCCGGCCGGGCTATAGATTGGGAGAGTGTACGAGGCTCCCACTGTGCTGATCAATGGGGGGGTGACCAATCCTGCCACGGATTGCGGGGTCGGTGCTGTCGATCCCAGAGTTGTAGTCACTGGAACAACGGTAGTAGTCGGAGTGATGATCGCTGGAGTTGCCACGGTGGTGACCGGGGCCGTGGCTCCCGAAGTGGTAGTCACTGGGACTGTTCCAGAGGTTCCCCCCCCAGCTCCGCTCATTGTGGTAGATGGCAGAAACTGAAGGTGGGGGAATGATGATGATTCCTGACAATTTCTGTCAGGTTCAATAACAAGTGGATCCAGTCATTCTTTTCAAAGAAAGGTTTTATTGGATTATCTTGTTAAAACCCACAGTAGGAGGTCATTGTCAGGAATGGGGGGTGAAGCAATGCAAGCTAACTTATAGTGTGATGCAAAAAGCGCCTAGCAAATGAAATACGAGCGCGCACGCGGGAAACTCCCGGCGGGAGATATACTTCATGAGCGGGAGACTACTCCCCCCTCCCTTTGCCTTCCCAGGACTGGAAAATTCTCAGTAACACAAGAATAGCCCAAAGCCTACATTCAAGGCCACCGTGATAAGGAAAAGCGGCAGGGAAGAAGCTCCCACGTTTCTGCCTGCATAGCTACGCAAGCGCAAAGCAGGGTAGGGAACACATAACAATGGACTCAGTGAGAAACATCAAAGAAGCACTTTTTGACAGTGATGCTTGGAGAGAGACAGTTGAAAGAGCTTGGTTCAGATAGAGTTATTATTGAGAGGGGGCTTTTGGTGGTTTCCTTCTGAGGGGGGAAACTCTCAGTCTGGGGGACAGTGATAGTGTGTCAGAGAGCAGGAGGACAGATACAACTCTGCTGAGGGGTTTTGCCAGAGTATAAGAGCAGATCTCTGTTTAAAAGAAAAACACACCCCACACACACTAGGAAGTACTGTAGTTCTGTTATCCAGGGAAAAGTCCAAGGAACAGATGGATCTCCAGCATGGAGGGGGGAAACTGGATATTTGAGAGTGAGTGGTCAGTGAGAGGACCCTCAGGGGTATATCATTTCCAGTTCCTCAGGGTGCTTAAGGGAGAACAGTCTAAGGAGGGACTAGTTGGGATTCAGAGTCCAGTCAGATTTCACTAAGAGAGTGTGTGTGGGGAGAAATAATTTTGAACCAGCCAGACAAGATAATAAAGTCTCTCCCAGTATTTAGAAGGGTTGTCCACTCAGGGGAATACTGATTTATTCATTGTACTAGAAATAAGGCCCATTGTGGAAATAAATACAACGAGCTCTAGAAAGAGGCTCTGGGAGAGTGCCCTGGCTCTGGGCACACAGTGTGAATTTGCTGTGGTGACCTCAGCAGGGTATAATGACAGAGACCACCATTTTCTCCAGAGGAACTGATCTCTGCTACCTGAAGAACAGTTGTAGTTTTGAGTGATCTCCAGCCCTCACCTGGAGATCGGCAACAATTGTTACCCAGGAGGAAATGGCTGGTTTGGAGGGTGGAGTCTATGGCATTCTACCTGCCTGAGGTCCAACCCTTCCTCAAACCCCACCCTCTCCAGGTTCCACCCCTCAAATCCCCAGGAATTTGCTAACCTGGAGTTGGCAACCCCATCTCCTTTCCAGCTAACCATCAACCTACTGTTATCTTCCCCTCTGACTTCAGCTGACTTCTGCCCTCTCTCCTGCAGAGCAGTTGTAATTCTGAGTGGTCTCCAGCCCTCACCTGGAGATTGGCAACAATGGTTCCCCATGAGGGGCTGGCTGGTTTAGAGGGTGGAGTATATGGCATTGTACCTGTCTGAGACCCCAACCCTCCTCAAACCTCACCATCTCCAGGCTCTACCCCTCAAATCTCCAGAAATTTCCCAACCTGGAGTTGGCAGCTGTATCTCCCTCCCAGCCAATTGTCAACCTACTGTTATATGCCCCCTGACTTCAGCTTTCCATCTCCTCCCCCTCCCTCCTGGAGAGCAGTTGTAATTCTGATTGATTTCCAGCCCCCACCTGGAGATTGGCAACAATGGTTCCTCAGGATGGAATGGCTAGTTTGATGGGTGGAGTCTATGGCATTGTACCTGTCTGAGGTCCCACCCCTCCTGAAACCTCACCCGCTTCAGGCTCCATCACTCAAATCTCCAGGAATTTCCCATCTGGAGTTGGCAACCATATCAGGACTGGCCCCAATGAGTTTTCTCCCAAAGGCCAAAACAGGTGACAGGAGCAAGCTTGGTTGCCTACCAACAGGCACTGAGGGGAAAGTAGGGTTACCAGCTCTAAGTAGGGAAATACCTGGAGATTTGGGGGGTGGATCCTGTGGAGAGCAGCATTGGGGGGGGGGCGGAAGGACTCAGCAGGGTATAATGCCATAGGGTCTACCCTCCAAAGCAGCCATTTTCTCCAGGGGAACTGATCTTGGTCATCTAGAGATCAATTGTAACAGCAGGAGATCTCCAGGTCTCACCTGGAGATTGGCAACCCTAGGGGAAAGACAGCTGCACAGCAGGGGGTGGAAGAGAATGGTTTGATGGCCACTGGGCCAAGATTGGCAACAATAGTTCCCCAGGAGAAAATGGCTGGTTTGGAGGGTGGAGTCTATGGCACTGTACCTGTCTGAGGTCCCACCCCTCCTCAGACCTCACCCTCTCTGGGCTCCACCCCTCAAATCTCCAGGAATTTCCATACCTATAGTTGGCAACTTTATCTCATCCCCTCTCAGCAGCCTCTTCCTAGGCAAAATTCTGTCTTTCTCATTAGCGGGGAGCAAAGCAGTTTACTTCATTCTTTTCGGCTTTGTGATCTGTACAGCAACCCTGTAAGGCTGGTTAGGCAGAAAGTCTCCGGCTGGTCCAAAATCACCCAGGCAGTTTCCATAGGGATGCTCCTGCTGAACAGGAGCAAGCAGCCAGGCCTAGGGTTGCCATTGCCAACAAAGACAAATTGATGCAAAGCAGGATGGAAAAGTCTCCATATCTCTATTTTGCCTTCAATTGGTTTTGATGCCAGCAGAGTGAGAAAATGCCAGAGGCTCTGGGTGGGTGCCCCATGGTAAATGCACCAAATAATTCCTAAAGATTTTCCACTGTGTCGATAAATCATTTTCTACACTCACAGTGTCCCCTGCCAGAATTAGTACCAGAGCTTTTTTTGCCTTGTGGTATTTTGCTTGTGGTGTGACCTGTCTTTTTTGTGGTGTGGCATGGTTATGTTATTGGGTTTGTTTCTTTTGAACAGGAAGTGTTGTGAGTGAGGACATATTTCACCTCAGAATACAACAGGTTGCATAAACAACGGACAATTCCAACTGTCTTGCGGTGGGGGGGGAGTTTGAGGTGCGAAATGGAGTGAAGTCCAATCAGCTTCTGTATGCAAATGAGCTTGAAATGCTGGCCCAATCAGAGAAGAGTGGCCTAGGCTGCAGTGGGTGGGAGAGAACTCAGGCAATGCAGCTAGTGGATAGGGACAGATTCTGAGCGACATACCAGGGAGTGAATTGATTTTGCCAAGCATAGAACCTTGCCAGACCACTACCCTTTTATTTAATAGGACAGGATATGTTCTCTAACATTACAACTGCCTGCCTATTTTTAAAGAAATATAGGGTTTATGGTTTATATTATTTCTGCCTGAATTTTAAGAAGCCTTCAACAGTGTTCATATTGGGAGCTTTCTGGTTGCCAACTGTTTTGTTCATATAACAACCTTTAAAACCATTTTTCCATTTCCCTGCCTTTTAGAAATAATAAATCTTTATTCTTATTTTATTTAAAACCACACTATCAGTGTCATTCTTTGATATCTGTCAGGAAAGGTTTGGGTTCCTGAGGTCCCCTTTTCCTGGAGTGGGAAGGACTCTCCACAGAGCTAGCTGAAGATAGTTTTATTTAGGACTGCATTTGATTAAAGCAGTCCTAAACTGTGAATTTAAATGGGGGAGGGGTGTTTTTATGTACTCTATATGTATTTAATTTATATGGTAAGCCCCATTGAGTTCTGTAAGGGAGATGGGTGGTTAATAAATGTTGTAAATAAATAAATAAAAAGAGGATGAACTTTGGATCATCATCCTATGCAGCTACTTACTCAATTGATGGTTGTGGGCAAATTATTATGCCAGCCTATATGAAAATGAGAAAAATTACTGAATAACTTTGCTCCCAGTGTTTCTAAAAGATCAAAGAAGAAAGCTATACAATGTAAATATTCAGTGTGTTACCCAAAGGCTTCATAACGATTACCTGTTATGAATGTAGCCACATGCATATTTAATGGTTCTTATCCAGAATGAGACTCTAATATTTGGAGTTATACAAGCATAAACAAGCTTTGGTTTCTGATCTTATTGAACACACACAAAGCTGCCTTATGCTGAATCATCAGACTACTGGTCCATCATGGTCAGTATTGTCTACTCAAACTCTGGGGTCTCAGGCAGACATGTTTCACATCTCCTACTGCTTGATCCTTTTTTAACTGGAGATGCCAGGAAGTGAACCTGGGACCTTCTGCATGCCAAGCAGATGCTCTACCACTGAGCCATTGCCCCTCCCCTCCCCTTATTCTTCTTTATCAGTGATTTTTTCCCCCTTCTGAACTAACAGCAATGAATGTATGGGGAGGAGGAATCCTCAGTAATAATGCATTGTGCTTCTCAATAGATTACACCATGTTCTTTTAAAGATGTCACAGCAGGAAATGCATCAGAGAGTGGGCATAACAAAATGGCCTTTATTTATCAGGAGTGTATGCAGTTTCCACCTCTGAGATACACTGTGGTGAGCTCGAAAGATTGCTGATTTTTTTCTGAAAACTTTGAGTGATTCCAGAGGTGTAGAGGTCTACTGTTTGGGGTAATTAATATATACTAACAAGGCAAAGCGATCACACTCTCCTGGCATATTCATACCAAATCAATGGCAATTGCTTACCCTGACAACATTTCTCATCCATAGTTGGCTAACCGTTAAGTGAGTCTCCTAATTAAAAAAAAAATAACAAAAGGAAGAACAATTTTCTTTTCATTTGGTGGCTGTGTTATAGCTGCATTTCAGACATCATCTGGGAGAGAGGTGTAATTTAGTGGCAAGGTGTTTTCTTTCTGATCAGAGAGAAAGAAAACAAACTTGGTAAAACAGAAATAAAATGAAAAGAAAGAAATTATTTGCGTAATGCCCAAAGCACTGTGGCTTGTTAATCATTTTGCAAACTGTGTCACATGCTACCTGAATAACAATCTCCCCTCACTTTATCCATCTGGAGAGACAGGCATGTAACAGGCTGACCAATTTATAATAAACAGGCCTTTTATACTAGACTGATTGCAGAGATGTTACTTTAATGGAGAATGCTGCAGATGATATTAAAATATAGTTAAAATGCCAAATAGGCTGATTTTGCAGGGTTTTATTCATACTGAGCCATTCAGCATGTTGAAACCACTAGGTGGTCCTAGAATAAATTTGAACAGTCCGTCCGCTTTTTTCAGATCACAGATAACTAGACCATAGAACATAATGATGGCCTGTCCTGTCAGCATTTTTTCTGAAAGGCAAGTGCTACCACTATGACATTGTACTTTAGCCTTTTTAAAAGAAGGTCCTTGCATAATTATTTACCCAGAACTAATAAATCCCTTTAACTCTCTTCAGCATCACATTTAGCAACATGGTCATACAAATCCCAGTTGTTGCTGGGGGGTTTTCCAGGCCCCCCTTTTTGTCTACTTCTTCCCTCTTCTCCCCAGCAAGAAAAAGATCTTATCCATACTGCTGTCTCTGTGGCCTGGCACACACAATGGAAGGTACTGCTCAACAAACTCTGGTTTGTGATTTCAGGCACTGTGGTTCCCACTGGGTGGGGTAATGACCACTAACAGAAATCTTTAAAAGAGGATCTGACAGACTTATGCTGGAGAGGTCCATCAATGGATACGAACGTTAATGACAAAAGGGAACCTCTACATTCAGAGGCAGTAAACCTCTGAAAAACAATGCTGGAGGCAACATTGGGGGAAGGCCTTGGCCTCTATGTCTTGATTATTAGCTCTCCAGAAATGTGAAAAAGGATGCTGGACCAGGTGGACCATCATCTGAGCTTCCAAGGCACCTGTTATGTTCTTATATTCACAAACTAGCTACAGACCTCAGCTTGGAATAGGGAGGAGGTACTATTCAAAGATGCTTGACATTTGTCCTACATGACATTGCTAAGTACATAAAAATTACCATGCATAAAATGAGTGCAAGAGGTTGTTTCAATATGACATATTAGGAAGTGCAACCAGCCATACTTACAAACCCTGTCTGTCTGTCTGTCTGTCTGTCTGTCTGTCTGTCTGTCTGTCTGTCTGTCTTATCTATCTATCTATCTATCTATCTATCTATCTATCTATCTATCTATCTATCTATCATCTATCTATCTATCTATCTATCTATCTATCTATCTATCTATCTATCTATCTGAAAAAGGGAAATTATAGGAGTTAAATGAGCAAGGAAACTCACAGAAACAGGCAGGAGAAACTAGAGTTGGCAACCCTACTTCCCATTTGGATTGTTGCAAGAAAATCTGCCTCTTTATAGGGCCTCCCTCCACCAGTATATTTGTAGTGCATCTTGAAAGAGCAACAATCTCCTTCCCTTCAGTCTTCAGCTGGCTGAATAATATTCCTTGTCTAAGTATCCCCTTGTACCATTTTAACTGTCAAGTAATTTGAGAGATGCTTCCTGAATTTGTTTTTATTTCATAAGATATGTGTTGTACTGGATTAGTGGTTTTGCAAAATTCCAAGCAGTACTTACAACAAAACAACAAGAAAAAAATCCGAAGGAATCTATACTCAGTTGTAGGCCTTCTAGGAAGTACCGAATTACCGTATTTTTCACTCCATAAGACGCACTTTTCCCCAAAAAAAAAGTGGGAGGGAAAGTGCGTGCGTCTTATGGAGCGAACACTGCAAAAGTTGGAGGGGGTGGAGCACCGGCTTTTCTGGGTGCGCCGCAGCTGCGGCACACCCAGAAAAGCCAGGGAAGGGGCGGGCGTTCTAACTCCCACCCCTTCCCTCCGAGCCCCAGTGCCGGCTTTCCTGAGCGCTCTGCACGAGCAGCGTACCCAGGAAAACCAGGGAAGGGGCAGGCATTCTAACTCCCACCCCTTCCCTCCCAGATGATGTGCGTCTCATGGTCAGGTGTGTCTTATGGTGCGAAAAATACGGTAATACTGTGTCCTGGTGGACTTGGGGGCCCTCTGCTGCCAGGCCCTGCCACCTAGCTGGCTGGCAAGAGGGACTTACCAGTAGAAAGAAGACCTAGGCCATATTGCTGGTGTTGTACAGGAATGTGATGACATCACATCAGTGACTTTCAGGCGACCCTCTGGTATTTGGGCAAAACCTTATGGTAGAAGCCAGCTTTACCATGAAGTTTTTGCCCAAATACCAGAGCATCATCTGGAAGTTGCTGGCATGATGATCTCACTACCTGCACAATGCTGGCAATGTAGCCTAGGCCGCCGCCTTTCTACTGGTAAGTTCCCCCCATCGTCCACCGGTTGCCAGGAGGGACCTACTGTCAACCCTACTGTACTGTATGGCCCTTTCAGAATTAGTGTACTGCTAATTCTTCCTTCTCAGAAGGACATACAAAAGCATGTAAGTATTAGGGAGATATATTATATGCTAAACTTAATTTTACCAAAAAGGGGAAGGACATCAATTTTGGGGGAAAGCCATTTTATGAAAATGTAAAAAATATTATTCAAGCAGAATGTTGTGTCCTGGGATCAGAAGGCAGAGCTGGCGAAATACAGCCAAGCTTCGCTCTCTGAGAACAATAGGGACTAGGTTCCTGAGCTCGCCAGTAGAGAACCAATGGCAGCATTGGCGGGCGATTCAAACCCGCCAATAGGAATATGGGGCCGTTCCCCCTAACTGTATATAGTTGGCCTCCGGCCGTTACTGTCTGTTCTTGTCTTGTGTGAAGTACGAATAAACGCGTCTTCTCTTATGTCGTCGTCCGAGTCATGAGGCCCGAAACCCAGTACTTTACACAGAACTAGGTAGCTTTTCAAAAATACATTATCTTAGCACTATTTTAATAGGATCATCATAATACAACAGTAGAAAAGAGCAAGAGTCCAGTAGCATCTAGAAGATTATCAAAAATTGTATGAGGTTTTGTGAGTCACTTTTTCAGAGCGGCTTACAAACTCCTTTCCCTTCCCCTCCCCACAACAGACAGCCTGTGAGGTAGGTGGGGCTGAGAGAGCTCTGACACAAACTGGTCTTTCAGGAACAGCTGTGCCAGAGCTTGTGACTGACCCAAGGTCACATCAGCAGGTGCAAATGGAGGAGTGAGGAATCAGACCCGGTTCTCCCAGATTAGAATCCGCACACTTAACCACTATACCAAACTGGCTACAGACAAATTCCACTACCATCTTGATCTATCTCCATAATAAAACAGTGAGTTTTGTTATCAATATAGTATTTACTGCCATTTTCCATTTCTATCAATGTTACAATGCTGTGTAAGCCAAAGGGGGGAAATGTATAGGAACAGGAAAGGGGAACAGCACAATAGCTGTTTTTAAGGATTGCTCATTAGTTGCTGGCTATATCATTTAACAGTCACCCACCATATAAAAATTTCCCTGCAAGTATACACTAGCATGTCAAAGAAAAGATTTCAATTTGTTTTGTTCTCTGTATCCATTCTATGTTTTATTCCAAAGGGGAAAGGAAATGTTCAAATCCCCCGCCAATGGCAAACTGGTACAATCTTTCAACAGATACCACACATGTTGATAGCATACCCAGCTTTACACTAGTAGAACTGGATGATGTCACTATCCAGTCAGCCAAAGCAGCCCCCCCCCATCAATGATTATGTTAATTACTTTTAGGGGGGAAAGGCACAGAGGTTGATGTATCACACCAAGCATGTCTTGCTCACACCCACAAGCACACACATACACACCCATGCTTGGACACAAAATTCCAAAGCACTTCCGCTTTCTTTCCAGTTTTTCTCAACAGAGTTCATCCATGTATCATCCTGCAGGACAATGTTGTAAAATACACCTTGCTATGCAGGTATGGTTAGCATCTAGATTTTTCCTTTGTTATTGCATTGTTAGAAAGTTCACTCAGCCTTAAAATATGAGAGGACCCTGAGGGCATAAAAAGATGGGAACAGAAGCCATGGCCACCATCTTACCAGTGGCCACTTTGTGGCCACAGGGCTGGGGCTTCCTGAGTGGGAAGGGGTCCACATGTTCAACCACAGCATAGTCCACCTGATCCGCTGTGGTTGTTTGCCCCCCAGGCAGCTGAGCGGTCTCCTTGGCAAATGGGCTGCTTATTGCCAGCTGTTTCACTAGCTCCTCATCTTGGGCTTTGCAGAGGACAGGGTATTGGTTGAGCATCTGGGTTGCCCAACCCTGCACCTTGCCCATTTGAAGCCCAGTACCCAGGGGTTTTGCTTGCTTGCTGCTTTGGACACTCTGGTTTTTTCTGGTTTTGGTTATTGCATTTTATAGTTTCTCATGTAATTCTTTGTCACAGCACTATGGCAGTTTTAGGCATTGGGTCACATCCATTTTGTGGGGAGGCTGTGCCTGCATACCTACCTCCCTGGTGGGGACCCCCTACTGGGGTCTCAGGAGTCATTTAGCAGCATGTCCAGCTCGGAGGTGGTTGCCTGGCTCCACTCACAGGTGGCAAGGGTTCCATGCAGGTGCTTGTGCCTTTGTGGGACCACCCTCTTGTCACTCCTGGTTTTCCCCAGGTGGGCCAGGATGCAGTGCATCAGCCAACGGCTGGGTCACCCAATGCCCTATGCTGCACCAAATGCTTTGAATGCTGTGATCAATAAAGCTGTAGCCTCTTTGCTCCAATTATTTGTTGTGTCTTCCTCACTTGGTGCCCACACTACCTTTAGGAACACAAAAGTGTAGATACTCACAGATCTTCTGAACTAATCAAACACCCTTCAAAAGCATATTTAGACAGGTCTTGGTACACAAGTCCAGCAAAAGGCTCACTGCCTCCACAGTACTCCTATTCTCATGTGGCATACAACAATGGATGGATGGATCTATTCATTTCTTTATTTTTAAAATATGTGCTTTCTGTTTTCTCCATTAAAAAAATTTGAGGCTTCAAACAGCGTACAAAAATCCTGGGGATGTACAAAGATGCCCTTTTTGTTTCTTTTTATGTTTGTATGTTCTCATTGTGAGGCCTGCTTTTCCCATTTATATGTAACTGATGCAGAACCAGACACCAGTTTTAAAAGTAAAATGCCTATAGAATTTTTTTTAATATGGTCAAAACAAAAAATGGGCTAGATCCTATGGATTCATTCTCATAGCTAAAAGGAGCCTCTGTGTCTGGAAAAGGCTTCTTGACCCAAAGGAAAGTGCCACACTAGCAGACTACGTCCATGGGATCCATCCCAATGATTGTAGTTTGGTTCCCAGAAACAACTATGCCAACTGTGCCAGAAACTGAAATCTTTGGGGAGGGCTATGGCTCAGTGGTAGGGCATCTACTTGTCATGCAGAAGGTTTTAGGTTCAATCCCTGGCATCTCCACTTAAAGGATCTGGTAGTAGGTGATGTGGAAGACCTCTGCCCCAAATCCTGGAGAACCATTGCCAGTCTGAGTGGATAGTCATGACTTTGATGGGCCTGTGGTCTGATTCTGTGCAAAGAAGCTTGATACATTCTAACAGGTTCATGTGAATCAAAAGTGCATTCACAAAACTCAGTGTCATCCTTAGAAAATACTTGGTTTGCACAACACCTTTCTCATATATTACATTGCACTGATTTCCTCCAATTCCTCCCTCAGGACATAGGAGAGCCCCCGAAAATCATGCCAGTATTCAGTACCAGTAAGTACCACCATACAAAAAAAAACCCCAACCCTGTGGAGGCATGAGGTTGGAGAAAACCTTCTTCCTTTGTGCCTGTAATTTTTGTGCAAGGAACGGGGAACCAGTATTTCTTAGCAAAGAACTTAGCAAAGGACTCTAAATCCCAAATGACTCTGACAGGCATGACTCTCTGCTAAATCTTGTTTAAGGACTCTTAGGATAGTGAACAGCCATGAGTGGCCGGAAGTTGGCTCTGACTTCTCACCTGAAAAGTCTGAAATGCTAGCCCCAGGTTCAGGTCCAGCAATATATCTTCTCAGGAATGTCAGTGAGGTGCTTTCCCTTTGCTGCTGTTGCATTCACCCTACAAAAGAAGCAATGATTAGTAGTAGTAGTAGTAGTAGTAGTAGGTGGAGTAGAATCATAGAATCCTAGAATGTTAGAGTTGGAAGGGACCTTGCAGGTCATCTAGTCCAGCCCCCTGCACTCTGCAAGAGCATAGCCAAAAGATAGCCCTACAACATACCCAAAAGATGGTCATCCAGCCTCCACTTAAAAATGTCCAGTGAAGGAGCATCCACCACCTCCCAAGGCAGTCTGTTCCACTGCTCAACCACTCTTACAGTTAGGAAGTTTCTCCTGATATTTAGCTGATAACGACTCCCTTGTAATTTCCACCCATTACATCTAGTCTTGCAATCCGGAGCAAGACAGAATACATCTGCTCTATCTTCTACATCACAGCCCTTCAAATATTTGAAGACTGCAATCATGTCTCCTCTAAGCCTTCTCTTTCCCTGGCTAAACATACCCAACTCTTTCAGCCTTAAGACTTGGACTCCAACCCTCTCACCATCCTGGTTGCCCTCTTCTGGACACACTCGAGCTTATCAACATGCTTCCTAAAATGTGGTGCCCAAAACTGGACACAGGACTCCAGGTGAGGCCCGACCATAGCAGAATAGACCGGAACTACCACCTCCTATGATCTGCACACAACGCTTCCGTTAATGCATCCTAAGATTGCATTAGCTTTCTTCACAGCCACATCACACTGCAGGCTCATGTTGAGTTTGTGATCAATCAGAACACCCAGATCCCTTTCACATGTGCTGCTGTCAAGCCAAGTCCCTCCCATTCCATATCTGTGCCTTTGATTTTTTGTACCTAAGTGTAGAACTCTGCACTTATTGCTATTGAATTTCATTTTATTTGTCTCAGCCCACTGTTCCAGCCTATCTAGATCATTTTGAATCCTGACTCTGTCTTCTTCAGAATTAGCAATCCCACCCAGCTTCGTGTCATCTGCAGATCTGATAAGCATCCCCTCTATGTCTTCCTCCAGGTCATTTATAAAAGCATTGAACAACACTGGGCCCAGGACCGAGCCCTGTGGCACTCCACTTGAGACTTCCCTCCACGTAGATGCAGAGCCATTTATGAGCACTCGTTGGGTACAATTTTTCAACCATCCATGAATCCATCCAACAGTTGCACCATCCAGCCCACACTTAACCAGTTTATGCTCAAGGACATCATGAGAAACTTCGTCAAATGCTTTACTGAAATCTAGATACACTATATCCACAGCATTGCCAGAGTAAACCATTTTTGTAACTCTGTCAAAAAAGGAAATAAGGTTGGTCTGGCATGACTTATTCTTGATAAACCCATGCTGGCTACTACCAATTAACTCATTCCACTCAAGGTACTCACAGACAGAGCATTTAATAATCTGCTCTAGAATTTTTCCAGGTATTGCCGTCAAACTGACAGGCCTGTAATTTCCCGGGTCAGTCTTTTTTCCCTTCTTGAAGATCGGGACAACATTCGCTCTTCTCCAGTCTCCAGTTTAATCTCAAAGATTAGAGCCAGAGGCTCTGAAATAACATCTGCAATTTCTTTTAGCACCCTGGGATGCAAGCCATCCAGACCTGGAGATTTGAAAGTATTTAAGGCAGCTAGATGCTCTCTAACCATTTCCTTACTTACTCTGGACTGGCAGTTCCTTCTTATGCCCTGCATTTTTCAGTTTGTATACAGCTCATCTTACGGTTAAAGACTGACACAAAGTAGTGAGTAGTGAGAGCTGGTATGGTGTATTGGTTAAGAACAGCAGACTCCAATCTGGAGAACTGGGTTTGATTCCTCACTCCTTCACACAAAGCCTGCTGGGTGACCTTGGGTTAGTCACAGTTCTCTCAGAACTCTTTCAGCCCCACCTACATCACAGGGTGCCTGTTGTGGGGAAGGGAAGAGATGGTGATCATAAGCCGCTTTGAGATTCCTTAAGATAGAGAAAAGCAGGGTATAAAACCCAATTCTTTTTATTCTTCTGTATCATAACAATAAAAAAATCATCATCATAATTATCAAATTCTGGAGTTACAAGAACTCTGAGATGAATAGTTTCAGTTTAAGGTTTCAGTCAGAGAAGGGCACAATTGTATGGGCCTGAGGTTCTGAACACACTCATCAAAGCTGATATCAGCTCCACCTTAGGGCTAGGTTCGAAGCAAACTGTGGGTAGATAGCACTGATGAAAAACTATGTTGGTGTGACTACAGGAGTGCATTCTTGCACTCTCATAGCTTTTCATGCTAATACTGGCTCTCTGCCATATGAGTGAGGCTGGGCTGTACTTCTCAAGGCCAAAAAAGATGAAATGCCAGAAGATCCATGAATGGAGCTCACAATATTTTACAGCATTCTATTATCAGGCATGTGGGAATGCAATTCCAGGGAACTGTTATTTACCCCACTGAGGAAACATTATTCCCTGGATGTTTCCCCAGTGGGTCAAATGATGGCTTCCTTGTGTGATTTTAGCTCAGGAAAAAGGTGTTGGGGGAGGTGTAAACTGACCAGAACTGGGCCCTCCATAGAATTCCCAGCATCTGGTCTGCCCTCAGAGATTGGATTAGAACTGTTCCTGAAAAGAAAGTGCATACTTTTAATGAAACATAGTCAGCTCAGCTGTGCTTGCTCTCATTATAACATTTGTGTATATATAATTGGTTAAGAAATGTTTGTTTTTAAAAGACCAAAAAGTCACCAGGGAAAGAACATTGTTAATATTGTTATTTTTGTTTTATGTACTAAAGCCACTTTTGAAAGCCATTTTGCAATTTCTCTATTGTGGATGTGGTTATAATCAATTTGTGCAAATGTCAATTAGCATCTCTTGTTTTGTTCTACTGTGCAAATGGAAAATAAAATAAAATATGTGGTATCCATATACTCTTAGAATACTTGTAAACATTAGTTACATTTTAAAAAGAAAATGTATTCCGATTCTTTTTGTTCTTCTTTTCTAAGTATCAGACTTTTTCCTGGGCTCCATCCAACAATATTTAAACTGAATGGAGAATATCATTGAACAACCAGTCTGTCCTCTGACTGGCAGTATGTCACTACCAGCAACTCTCTAACTTACCTACAAATGTTTCCATATAAACCAGGGTGGAAATGTACTCACTGAAGGCATAGAAGGGGTTTATTCAAACACATAGAAACAAAAATTCAAGAGGTGATTCAGGTAAAAAGTAAATTTAAGATCTGTGCTCAGGTCAAATTCATTGTGCATATATTCAGAGTTTGTATTTTTATTATATATCAGCATTCACTATTGTAGACTTTCAAAATGCATATTAAAAATTAATTTTGATACAATACTTAAATCATATTTCTATCCTAGATGACAATGACTCTTATTTAAATACACAGTGAGACAGAGGGCTCCCTTGGATGAAAGCTAAACACACATAAGAAGGAGTGAAATAGACAGTATTCGCAGAGAGGAATTTTCCTTCCATATATTGTTGTCCAGGATACATGAGTACTGGAAACGGCTCTGTATATTTGTACAGTGCTGTTACTGTATCTAATCCCTTGGCATAATCAAATAAATCCCCAGTTTAAATTTGAATCTTCTGTTTCACTTTATGAAATCCAAGTTCTAGATGCAATTCAACTTATTAACAGTTGATATATTGTTAATATAAGAATAATATAAGAACAGGTAAAGTAAAGGTAAAGGTTCCCTTGCTCGAAAGCCAGTCGAATCCGACTCTAGGGTTGCAGTGCTCATCTCCGTTTCAAAGCCGAAGAGCCAGCGCTGTCTGAAGACATTTCCGTGGTCTGGCATGACTAAACACCAAGGCGCACGGAACGCTGTTACCGTCCCACCGAAGTGGTACCTATTTATCTACTTGCAATTTCTTGCTTTCGAATTGCTAGGTTGGCAGGAGCTGGAACTAGAGACGGGAGCTCACTCCCTCATGCGGCACTCTCAGGTCTTGAACTGCTGAACTACTGACCTTCCACAGCCTGCAGTAAATGCTGATTGTTTCAGAGAATTAATCCAGAACTGCAGTTGTGGTCTCATCTTGTGCATAAGTCAACAGACACTCCAAAAATCAGAAATTTATAGGGATGTGCATGGTGGAGTATTCAGATGATATGTTTTCCATGTGTATAGGCAACCCAGACATATAAAATCTGTACAGTTGATAAGTCAGATAATTAGTTTGGAAGGGCTATGGCTCAGTGGTTGAGCATCTATGCTTTGCTCACAGAAGGTCCCAAGTTCAATCCTCAACATCTTCAGTTAAAAGAATAAAGTAGTAAGTGATATGCAAGACCCTGGTCAGAGTAGACAACACTAGGCAGCTTTATGCGCTGTACCTGGTTGTGTTTAATCAAGCCTCAGAATGCAGGATCAATGATTTCCACAATTGGAGGCCATGTCCTGGAGCTCAAACATGCTTTATATAGTTAAGGACAAGATTTTCTTTTTAAACTTCTGACTTCTCCAGTATCACAGTATGCAGTGTGAACTTATTGTTATTGATGATATATAGTATCTTATGCCTCAAAATGCATAAACCCTGCGCAGATGTTTTAATGTTATGCCTAATGAAAGGTCTGTCTGCATTGGTGTGCTATTCGCTCAGGCCCGCCTGATGCAAGCAAAATGGACATCATGGGCTGGTTTCAGAGGGCAGTAAATTCAGATATTTGATAGGACCTGACAATAAGCAAAGGGACCACCTTTCCAATAGCATATCCATTGTCACTTTGCATGGAGCGCCTGAGAAGACTGGAGTTTGTATGAGAGAATTCTCAGTTTGAAACCCTCACTTCATGCAAGTTGCCTTGCCGAGGGGCATCCAAAATTCTGAAGCCAGCACCGTCTAATTTATACACCACAAAATGGGAGCACATAAATCAATGTCCTCCATTTTCTGTTAATCTTTTCATGAGCACTAATATCCCCTGATCACAGTCAGAAGACCCAATGAAAGCCTGGTGAATGTTAGAATACTGTTGTTTGTGTGAAACACGTCTATCTTGAATAGAAGCCAAGGTAATTTACAATAAATAAAATTATAAAATAAAATTTTGTGTATGTGTATTGTTTTTGTTTTGTTTTGCAGATAAAATTTGCATGTATGGCAAATGCAAATGTCATGGCTTAGGCCTTCACAAATCGGCTTATTTGTTGTCGACCCCTAGCATAAACATGATGTTTAATGGACCAAGGAACAGGGAGGAGAGGAGGGAAATATAATCCCCATCCATTTTATTATTTATTATTACTTAATTTATAGTTCATTCACATACCCCTGAAATATCTGCAAATGGGTGCAGTACTATCTGGATTAATTTATCTCAGAAAAGTCATGTGTCCATGGGTTTTTAATCTATGCATTTTTGCATCCTTGATGTTTGTTGTTGAGTTTTAGTCACATTGAGCCTAAGGACATAAGGCAGAGTTTAAACATTTCAGACAACCCAACAGGTAAATGCAGTCCACTCCCTTGAGCTCGGGGTCACTAGTCACACAAGCCTCTCCAGTAGTCTTGAGGAGCTAAAGCTCAAACTCTGAAAGGTAAGACAAGTTTTCCTCCAGAATGAATGACACTCAGTTTAGTGAGACACAAGAGCCAGCAGCTCAGTTTAAACAAGTTGTCCCACTATGTTGCAGAACACCTTGAATAGCACCTGGAATTCTACAGACCGCCTAGAGAGCCCAGGGGTGCTTGCTTTGACCCTGCCCAGTGCATAGGAAGCTCATAGCTCAATGCAGCATGCTCCAGCTTTGGCAACCTCTTGACAGGCCATCCCAAGATTACAATTACCCAGCCTTGAAGCTATATATCTCTGTAGGCAGACTGTTTTCTCCAGCAGAGTTTGAAACTATTCTGCCACTGAAAGAGTTAAAAAAAATCCCCTTGGAAAAGCTAATTATTGCATGCAGATACTTCTTTGTGCGATCAAGGAGGGGACAATTTAATAGGCTCTGTAATACAACCAAGAACAAAATTGCTTTAAAGGAAGTCTCTTGTTGAGTGACAACTCTGTTGCCTGAGCCAATTAGGTCCCAATAAAGAGTGTTGAATTGGCTCCTGCTTTCTCATTAATTATGTTCTGTCACAGACATGGGGCTTGATTTAGCAATTTTGTATTACATTAAGATACTGAAAGGCATGGAACAAATGGCTCACTCTGATAATAGGCATTCTATACACGGTGTGACATTTACTATCCAGCTGTCCATAAGGCAGCCTAGCACTTCAGTTCAGGGGTTTATTTGTCATTGCTTCAAAGGGACACTCAGCTTTTCACAAAAAAGAAACAGAGAGGCTAATAGATAGGACAAAATGTACTGCTGATATGCTTTATTAGAGATAGGATACTAGGGTTTTGCTAACAAGCTCATCCGTTGGGACTAAGCCGAGTTTGCTGTCAATCATCCTCCACACAAAAGCACACTAGTTAACAAGGAGAAATGAATTACAGACGCTTATTCTTGCCTGTGGGATCACAAATACACCAATCTGCGAAAGAGGCACAAACTCAGGAGACAAGCTACATATTTGTCAATAACCTCCTAGAAAGAACCCTAGTAATTCTTTGAAGACCTTTGATTTAGCTTCCCTCTAAAATACATGTATAGGAAATGTTTTCGTTACCATGACATTTTTTCCCCTTTGTTACTTGTACAAATTTTCATCACATTAAAAACAGAAAACTGAGGAGGTCTGCAAATGTTGCTGTAGGTATACACGCTACGTTTTATTCCAACCCACGGGAGGTGGCTGTTGTTGTAATATTCATTAAAAGAGACAGAAAATTAAATCTCTAAACTTTAGGTTCAGAGCTACATCCATCAATATGAAGAACATAAACCTTAAATCTTATATAGCAATTAAAGTGGCAGGATTTTTTCAAGCCAACACTCACTCTTCCCATTGCATATGCACTGAAAAAGCTATGTGACACTGTCAGGATTTACTGAAGAAAGATTGCTGATGTAAATTAGACAGATACATTTGTATGCCTTCATGTATGTGTATATGTGTCTCATGTGCATATTTGTGTATACATAAATTTCTGAAGGAAGGCAGGAAAATGTTGGTGGTATAGGTCGCCTACAAGATATGTACCTAATGTATCTGGATAATACAGTTCATAATGAGATTTCCAGGGGGGAAACAGCACTTGTCATGAACAAAACCAAGATACTGTAAACATCAAGAACTCACAATGCAAATCTTTCATTGCACTGAAATAAAACCATGTTGGAAGTAAAGACAGCATCATGAATTTTGTAGTACCATGACAGCGTAGCCAAGGTTATTTTGCCAATATTTAACACAAAATAACAAACCATATGAAAGCAATTTTAAAATATAGTAAGTGTAAATATTATTTGCCCCTTTATGCTGTTATGCCTTCCCTAAGGCCATTTAGTAGGTTCATCATAGAGGAATATCCTGATTTAAAAAAAAATATTTAGCAATTATACTGTACCTGCCTTCATAAGTAGGAAAACAAAACAAAAGCCCAGGGGCATTTAAAAGACTGTCAACCATTATTCCAGCATGAGCTTTCATGAATCACAGCTCACTTCCTCAGATACAAAGGAAAGAAAGAAAAACATTTCCCTCATATTAGCCCAGAAAATTACAAAAGCAAGGGAGACAAGGGGAGGAGTTGAGCAAAAAGATGCCTGGTGTGATAAATCATATGTGATTTTCTGTCAGGGACTTAAACTGATTTGATTGTTACATGTAAGGAACAATGAGGGAGGTCAGAAATTATGTCTTCTCTCTTATGCAGTGAAGTGTGATAAAATATGATTAATAAGAAATTAATTAAGGAAAAGCATTCTGAAGCATGAGAGGATTAACTGACATCAGTAAAGGGTTATGGTATGATACGTGTTAAGAACCAGTCCATTAGTGTTTATAAAAAGTGAATTCTTTTGATTTATAAGAAATGATAATGTAAATAGACCTAAGTCTCCGTTTAAGCCAGAATGATATAAAATGTTTAATTTCATAATGAGTTCTAATTCAGCACTTTACATTGTATATTCTATTTGACTTTCAAATCTGCAGTAGTATATATAGGCAGATACTAGTTTCGCAGTATTGTGACTTCTTATGTTCATGCCCATTGATTCTTTCGAGTAGGGACTGATACATTGTCCAATGGGCACTCTTGGCACAGAATGGCCTATATTGAGTTATATTATGTGCAAGTGAACACTCTCTATTCTAGAGAAGGGCATTAGGCAATGACAGGAGGCCCAGAAATTCAGGAAGTTCTAACACAGCTTCTGATTGACTCCAGCAAACTCATGAGAGATCTAGAATATAGATACATGGATAAAAAGGAAAGACGTTTCTATAAATATCTTCAGTCATGATCCTCAGCCAGGAGGTCCCCAATCGTTTTGGCCTGTGGGCATCTTTGGAATTCTGACACAATGTGGTGGGCTCAACAACAAAATGGCTGCTGCAGGAGGCAAGTCAGCAACCAGATTGCTGCCAGAGTGACAGAACCAACAAGGTTGCCGTAAAAGATGGAGCCAATCACAAAATATCAGAGAGTGAGGTTGTGCATATCTCTAATAGTAACTCTTCAACATTTCAGGCAGAAGCTCTACTTAACAGGATGCCTTTTAAAATGACCACATTGTTTAAAAATATTTTCTTACATACACAGCTTACCTTCAGTTACATACTAAAGATCCTTGTAGTGCAGTGGCAGCTGTTGCCAAAGCAATTGTTTGTAATGTGCACAGCCAGTCAGATCTCCAGTGTCCATTCAGAAGCCCTTTTGAGCACAAGCTCAACTTGGCCACTCCAGCTTTCTCAAAATACTTGATAGACTTCAGGGAAAAAAGATGCTGAGTGCCATGGCACCATGTTTGGGGCCACAGTTCTAAAGGTCATCCTCAATTTTTTCCTCGTGGTAATGGGGATTGCAGTCTGGGCTGCCACTGGGCACCTCTGGACTCCCAAGCCCCAATAAAGTATACCCTTCTTCCCCAGTATTGAGGCCCTAACCATAATGTGGTCATAAATTGTTACCTGAGTACATGCAGGGACAAAGCTAGCATCTAGATCTGTTTCAGGGTTTGGTTCCTGGCTTTATGTCTTTCTTGGATGGTCCATTTTTGTTGGAAAGAAGCTGTTTTAAGTGGAGGGGGGCTATCTATAAGGAAATAAAAACCTGCCATCCAAAGCCTGGGAAATAGAAATGTCCTTACCTAGGAGAGACTGCAGGTCACTAATGATACACTGGAGTGGTTCAGGTTGTGAGTTGCAGATGACAATCAGTGATGTCCTGTTGTTGCCTTCCTTGGATCAGTCTTGGAGTAGGTAAGTTTCGGGCTTTGTTGATCTGGTCCTTTACTATAAAAGAAAACTGGGACACAGAGGAGAATACAGAACCATCTCCTGCCTAAACTCACCATGCTTCAGTGTCCCACATTTCTTTCCCACCCATCCTCCAACACATTCAGGTCACACAAGCAGCTATTCCATTTTATTTTCACCACAGATCAGTGAGATGGGTTACACTGACACAGATTTCTTTCTGCCCCATTGGTGGCAAAAACTCTAGGAGTTGATTTTTGTTTTTATTCCTCCCCATTAAAAAAAGATAGGCAGCATTACTAGTTCCAACAGCTTTTTGTTCTTTGATTCACTGGAGGCAGCTTCAGAAGTGTACTGACATATTGGCAGGTGGGGGACTGGGATTATTATGAGGCTTTTAAAAAGCAACATATATAAACAAACAATATTATTTTTAACATGTCCTGATTTGAAATTCTGATTCATTCCCTTTTGCTTCATGCATATTGCAGAGTTATCATAAGCTATTTTTAAAAATAGGTGTTAGATCCGTCAGACTAAAAGTACATGACAAAAGAGTTCTTACTGCACTCTAACACAGCATGAACTGGTGCAGTCCCAGAGAAGCACAGTGGTTTTCTGCTGCCAGTTTTGTGATGTATAAACACGGTTGTGAGCATGAAGACCATGGCTGCATTTTTCCCATCAAGACTGGCCTATCCATCATCACAACATTAAACAGTTTGCACCCCCCACCCACACATTATTCAGGATGGTAAAAACCAAAGCTGACTGTGAAGAGCTCCAGGAGGACCTCCACAAGTTGGGTGAGCGGGCGACAATGTGGCAAAGTTGATAAGTACAAGGTAATACACATTGGACCAAAAAAGCCCAACTTTCAATTGGCTAATGAGGTTGGCTAACAAGGTGTGAACTTGCTGGGACTGAGGAAAAAAGGTCTCAAAGAAAGTGTCGACCCAGTGTGCTGCAGCAGTCAAAATGGCAAACTTGATGTTAGAGATTATTATTGAGAATTAAACAGCCAATATTGTAATGCCCCAGTGTAATATTGTAATGCCCCTATGATGTGGCCTCATTTGGAATACTGTGTATAGTTCTAGTCACCATATCTCAAAAAGGATATTGCAGAGCTGGAAAATGTACAGAAGAAGGCAACCAAGAACATTTGGGGGTTGGAACACCTTCCCTATGAGGAAAGGCTGATACTTTTCCATTTAGAAAAGAGACTACTAAGAGGGGGACATGACGGAGGTTTATAAATTTATGCATGAGATTAATTAATCATCATACGGCAGTGTGTGTAGTGTAGCCAGGAGATCCTAAAATTGTCCGGCAGCCAGAAATTCTAGCTCTTTTAGTGTTATGCACCACTAGGAGGCGAGCTTGATTTATTTTTAAGGCAAGAGACATTTCAGAGGTGATTTACCATTGTCTGCATCTGCATCATGCCCCCGATATTCCTCGGAGGATGCCTATCCAAATACTAGAGAGGGCCAACCATCCTTAGCTTCTGAGATCTGATGGGATCGGGCTAGCCAGGGCTATCCAAGTCCCTGCATGAGGTGAAGAGTGTTGGCAAAGAGAACTTTTTCTCCCTCTCCCAAAATATTAGAACTCGAGAGCATCCAATGATCCTGATGGGTGGTAGGTTCAGGACAGACAAAAGGAAACACTACTTTACACAGATTAAAATGTGGAATTTGCTGCCAGAAGATGTGGTGATGGCCACAGGAATAAACAGCTTTAAAGGGGAATTAGACAGATTAATGGAAGATTCGTCTATCAACAGCTACTAGCCATGGCGACTGAGGGGAACCTCCACATTCAGGGGCAGTAAACCTCTGAATCCCAGAGCCAGGAGGCAACATTAGGGAAAGGCCTCAGCCTCCATGCCCTGTTGTTGGCCATCCAGAGGAACTGATTGGCCACTGTGTGAGACAGGATGCTGGACTAGGTGGACCATTGCTCTGATCCAGCAGGGCTCTTCTTATATTCTTAATGATCACTGCTGTCAGCTTAGAAGGCCTTCTTAAGTCCCATTTCTGCACACCTGCAGTGCAATCCTAAACACTGTTTTCAATAGACTTGTAAGGGTGTAGTTCTGTTGAGATGATCGTAATACAATGTTTGATTGCAAGTTATGAAACTGCCTTATACTGGAATCATATTGAAGAACTGATTTGTGGGGACCTGGAAGCATTTTAACCTTTTAAAAAAATTGGGCTTGTTATGGATAGAACAGGATCATCATACAGGGGAACAGATTTATCCAAGCTATATGGTATATTATATATCTACTGTCAAACCTATCACTGCATAATTGGCGTATCTGGAATTGAACAGGCTAGATTCTGCTAAGTAGATAAATGAAGACTTTTTCACATATTGTGAGCCCCCCATCCTTCAGGGCTCTTTTTGTAGCTGGAACTCCTTTGCATATTAGGTGACACACGCTAATGTAGCCAATCCTCCAAGAGCTTATAGAGCTCTTCTTACAGGGGCTACTGTAAGCTCTTGGAGGATTGGCTACATTAGGGTGTGTCGCCTAATATGCAAAGGAGCTCCTCCTACAAAAAGAGCCCTGCTTAACATAATAATGAAGTGCATTATATAAGCTCTGAAAAAGCTGAAAATTCCAATGCATGAAACTATCTTATGCAGACCAGCTCTTTCCTTATTGCGAATGCCTTGCAAGTAAATTAGCAACTCATCTTGTGATCTGTGCACAGTGGTTTGCTAATAAAATATGTTTTTAGAATCAAAGTAAAGAATTCCCATACAACCTAGTGCTGGTCTAATGATTTATCAAGAAGAGCTACTTTAAATAGAGCATACTTTAATAGCATCCAACATCTTGAGCATCCCTAGTAGGATTTTTACCCTTTGGGGAAAGAGGATATGAATTGGAGATATCACTACTATTTTCCCCATCTGATATCTTAATTGCCTTTAAAAGTGTCCTAAATTTCAAAAGTCCAAAGCCACCTGCAGTTTAAAATTCATTAGATTGTAAGTAGTAAAGTCCTTGAGAAATCAGTTAAATGGCAAACATATCGAAATTTGAAAGCAACCATCATCATTATTCTAGGATGCATATCCTCAGCACTCAATAAAGTGTTTGGCAAGAACAAAATTCTCCTGAGAAAATATCCTTGAATATACTTTAAATTTATTCTCTGTGTCATTGATAACAACCTGCACTCAATCAAAATGTTTACCAGACTACAAAGCAACAGGGGGGCAGAATTCTCCAGCCTTGGAAACATTCTGGTCACTTCCAAACTAGTAATGTAAGTTTCAAGAGGCTTTTCCCCTCATTGTTGGCTTTCCTGTGTTCCCTTCCCATTTTCTTGCACAGAGGTTGTAAAATCACACCCCTTCCTTGTTTTGTTGTTACTCTGTGCTTTGAGAGCAATCCTTTTAAGCCTGCAATGCCAGTGGCACTGGGTTCTGCTGGGCATTCTGCACACTGTAACTGTAGGGATTCTCTGGTTTGACATTAGTCCACCTTTTGCTTACATTGCCACAGTGGCACTAGGTTCTGTAGGACACCAGTACTTTGCACTGGTTCTGCTAGGCACTAGTACATTGCAGTGGTTCTGCTGGGGGAATGTACTAAATGGAATGAAAGGATTGCCCATTGGAAACAATGAGAGAGGCTTGAAGACCCATTAGAGATAATGTGAGCCAGGAATGCCAATTGACTTGCATGAGCTCCATTGAAATACATTACAGCACAAAATACTTGCAATGAAAACGTGGAGTGGATTTTCAATTAATGTCTCTGGGCCAGATAAATTGATGTGGGACTAGAATAACAGGCCCCAGAGTGGAATGACGGTAGCCAGAAACAGAATAAGTGCTCTGGGACTGCAATGACAGCCCCCAAAGTGGAATGATAGCCTCTGGGAGTAGCAGAAGTGTTCTAGGAGTGGAATGAAACCCCCAGATGGGAATGGTGGCCCCTGGGATTATCAGAAGTGTTCAGGTGTTGGAATGATGGCCCACAGAGTGGGATGGAGCCCCCTGAGAGTAGGAGAAGTCTACTGGCACTGGACTGACAGGTCACAGAATGGAATGGTGTGCCCTGGGAGTAGCAGAAGCATTCTCAAACTGGAATGACAGCTCTCAGAGTGGATTGATCGCCTGTGGGTCATAGCAAAAGTATTCTGGGACAAGAATGACAGCCCCCCCAGGGGGAATGACAGCTTGTCATTCTACTCCCAGAACTCTTCTGCTCCTCCCAGGGGATATTATTCCACTTTGGGGGATGTCATTCTAGCTCCAAAACTCTTCTGCTACTCCCAAGGGTTGTCATTCCACTCTGAGGGCCGTCATTCCAGTCCTAGAACACTTTGCTCCTTCCAGGAGCTGTCATTCCAGTCTGGGGGTAATCATTCCTGTCTCAGAAGACATCTACTACTCCCCCTGGCTGTCATTCCACTCTGTAATCTGTCATCCCTGTCCCAAAACAATTCTGCTACTCCTAGTGGCTGTCATTCCACTCTGGAGGCTGTCATTCTAGCCTCAGAGCACTTCTGCTACTCTCAGGGAGGCCACTTGAGGGTGGCTATCATTCCACTCCCAGAGCATGAAATCTATTCCAGAGCACTGTCATTCCACTCTGGGGCCTGTTATTCCAGTCCCACAGCAGTTTATCTTGTCCCAGGGACATTAATTGAAAATCCGCTCTGTAAAGTACTGGGTTTCGGGCCTCATGACTCGGACGACGACATAAGAGAAGACGCGTTTATTCGTACTTCACACAAGACAAGAACTAACAGTAACGGCCGGAGGCCAACTATATACAGTTAGGGGGGGGACGGCCCCATATTCCTATTGGCGGGTTTGAATCGCCCGCCAATGCTGCCATTGGTTCTCTACTGGCTAGCTCAGGAACCTAGTCCCTATTGTTCTCAGAGAGCGAAGCTTGGCTGTATTTCGCCAGCTCTGCCTTCTGATCCCAGGACACAACACCCCTCCCCCCATAGTTCGTCTCCTCTCAGGTGACGTAGTCTTTTAAGTATGCAGGTGACCTCCGTTCCCTTAGTGATCGTCGGGGGGCCGGTACCGGACTGGCGGGGCCCCCATCGGGTGGTTCTCCAAACAAGGAGCTTGGATCTCCGGTAGTAGCTGTGGTGGTGACGGTGGCGGCTGTAACGGCGGCGGCAGCAGCGGCAGCGGTTCAGCTGTCTCTGGGACCCCCTCCGGACTCCGTGGTCTTTCAGGCGCTGGCTCCGCTGGCGGTGCCTGCAGCCGATCGGATGCTGGGGCGGCCGCGGCGTTTCCCGGTAACGGGGCCTGGATCCCTGTGTCGGGGTCTTGCCGCCTCCGGAGCTGGTCCACGTGTTTCCGGAGGACCCTGTCCCCATCTGCTAGGACCTCGTATGACACTGGCCCGGTGGGTTTTAGGATGCGCCCGGCCAACTACTGAGGCCCCGCCCCGTAATTCCGGAAGTAGACAGGTTCCCCCGGGAGGAAGCTTCGGGGCGCCTCCTGGGTTTCGACCAGCTTTCCCTCTGGGGCTCGGTCCGGGTGGAGCCTGTCTAACAAAGTCGTGGGGCGGCGGCCCATCAATAGTTCTGCGGGGCAATGCCCGGAGATGGGGTTTGGGGTGGTGCGGTGTGTTAGGAGGAAGCGGGCCAGCTGGAACTCCCAATCCCCCTCCGTTATGCGGCTCAGGGCTTCTTTGGCGGTGCGTACCGTTCTCTCCGCCTGTCCATTTGTTGCCGGGTGGAAGGGCGCTGATCGTATATGCCTGATTAGGTTCCTTGCGAGGAACGCTTGAAATTCCGCAGATGTGAACACTGCCCCGTTGTCTGACACGATTGTGTCTGGCAACCCGTGCGTAGCGAATATTTTCCGCAGGGCCCTTATTGCCGCTTTGGCAGAGGTGGTAGACACTGGGCTTATTTCCACCCACTTTGAGTAGGAGTCTACCGTCACCATGAACTGGAGCCCCTGAAACGGCCCGGCAAAATCTACGTGTAGGCGTGACCACGGCTTGTGGGTAGACTCCCAGCTTTGGGTTGGCGCTCTCGGGGGACTGGGGCGGACTTCCTGACACTGTGTGCACCCTCAGACCCAGGTTTCAATTTCTGCGTCCATCCCGGGCCACCAGACGTAGCTCCTTGCCAGAGCTTTCATTCGTACAATGCCAGGGTGGGCCCCATGCAGCGTTTCTAGAACCCCTTGTCTCATGGGCCCCGGGATGACCACCCTTTCCCCCCATAGTAAGCACCCTTTCAAGGCGGATAACTCTTCCCTCCTGGCTTTGTATGCCGTGAACTCTGGCCCTGTCTGTTCCGCTGGCCATCCCCTCACCACCCAGTTTAGGACCCGGGAGAGAATGGGATCTCGGGACGTGCGGGCGGCCACGTCTGCAGCCTGAAGGGGGGGGTTTGGCAGCTCCTCCATTAACAATACTGCGGGAGCTGGGGCCGGATCCTCCCCGGTATGCGGCAGCGGCAGGCGGCTCAAGGCGTCGGCATGACCCAGCGCCTTGCCCGGCCGATGCTCCAACTGGTACTGGTAGCCCGCTAAAAACAAGAACCAGCACAACACCCAGGGCGACAGTACCTGCGGCGTTTGTTTGTCCGCCGCGAACAGTCCCAGGAGCGGCTTATGATCGGTTACGAGCGTGAAGGGCCGCCCGTACACAAAGTTGTGAAACTTTTTAACCCCCGCTACCAGTGCCAAGCCCTCCCGGTCGATTTGCGCATAGTTCCGCTCCGCGGGGGACAGCGTGCGGGAGTAGTAAGCCACTGGGACTTCCCTCCCATCTGGTAGCTTGTGGGCCAAGACCGCCCCGACCCCATACGGTGATGCGTCGCATGCAAGGATTACCGGGAGCTTTTCATCAAAGTGGGCGAGTACAGCGTTAGAAATCAAGAGTACCTTAACCCCCCGAAACGCCGCCTCCTCCCTCGCTCCCCATGCCCAAGGTGTCGCCTTATCCAGCAGCCTGTGCAGGGGTTCGGCCACGGCGACTTTGTGTGGGAGAAAGGCGTGGTAAAAGTTCAGGAGGCCTAAGAACGCCTGGAGCTCTGCCTTGGACTTCGGGGCGGGGGCCTCCACGATGGCCTTCACCTTGTCCCTCGCCGGATGCAGGCCTGTTGCGTCTACCCGGTACCCCAAGAACTCCACCTCCGGCACCCCCAGGAGGCACTTTTCCCGCTTCACTTTCAGCCCCGCAGCTTGGAAGCGTCCCAGTACCGTTCGGAGGCGGGCGGCGAAGCTTTCAGGGGTGGTCGCGGCGATGAGGATGTCGTCGAAGAACGGTGTCACTCCAGGGATCCCTTTTAACAAATCGTCCATGAGATTTTGGAAGATCCCGGGGGCCACACTGACCCCGAACTGCAGCCGCTTCACCCTGAAGGCCCCCTGGTGGGTCACTATGGTTTGCGCCTCGGCAGTGGCCTCATCCACCGGGAGTTGCTGGTACGCCTGTGCGAGATCCAGCTTTCCAAATATGCGCGCCCCCGCCAGTGTGGCTAAGACGTGGCTGACCATGGGTACGGGGTATGCGTGCGCCTGAAGTGCCTGGTTAATGGTGCACTTATAATCTGCGCAGATGCGGATTTCCCCATTTGGCTTTACGGGTGTCACAATCGGGGTTTCCCATCGAGCGTTCGGGACGGGCTCTAGGACTCCCTGGGCCACTAACCGGTCCAGTTCGGCCTCTATTTTAGGGCGGAGGGCCAGGGGCACGGTGCGGAAGCGCCGTCGGATGGGCGTCACTGTGGGGTCTAAGTGGAGCGACACCGGGGGCCCTTTATAACACCCCAGTTTCCCATCAAAGACCTCTGGGAATTCCTTGCACACCGCCCCCCAGTCACGCATCCCGCACTTATTCACTCCCCAATCGTGATGCCTAGGGCCTCGAACCACGCCCGCCCCAGGAGACTCACGAGATTTCCCTCCACCACCACCAAGTCCAAGTTCCCCTCAAAGTCTCGGTACTGCACTCGGAAAGTGCCGACTCCCCGGATGGGGACAGGGTTCTTTTGGAAGTCCACCAAGCTTAATGGCGATGGACGTAGAGGGGTCCCCTGCCGGGCAAAGTTTATTTAAAGTGTCCATGGAAATGATGGACGCCGCCAATCCCGAGTCCACCTCCATGCAACAGGGGACCCCTCGATCCGCACGGTTACTTGGATCTTCGGGGTAGAGGAGAGATTGGGGTTGGGGAGGCGAAGTACCTGCAGCGGTTGGTCGGTGAGATGATACAACTCGGCGACCTCTTCCGTCGTCTCGTAGGCGGTGGACGATGCGCGGTGCTGTGGGGCGGACGATCTCGAACTCCGGAGGCCCTTGGACTGGCAGACCCGTGCGAGGTGTCCCTGCTTCCCGCACCCGTGACAGACAGCATCCCGGAACTTGCAGGATTTCCTTCCGTGGCCTTCCCCGCAGCTGGCACAGACTGTCCGGTCGCCGGAAGGCTTGGCTGGCTCCCTGTTGGCCTGCTGGAATGGCGCCGGCCGGCGGTGTTGGGGTCTGAGGGCGATGACCTCTTCGGTATCTGAGTTCCCGGGGCTGGGACTCCTCCCGACCACATGGGCGGCCGCGGCCGGGCGTTCCCCTTCAGCGGCCTCGTGGGCTGTTGCGGCGTCGATGGCCTCGTCTAGGGAGAGCACCCGGTAGCCGATCAACTTGCGCCGCAGCTTGGAGTCCGCCAGGCCCCACACGAACTGCGTCAGCAAGTTGTCTTCCAACTTCGGGAACCCGCAGTCCACCGCGAGCGCCCTCAGCGCGGCCAGGAAGGTGGCAACGGATTCCCCTTGGGCCTGGACTCGCCTCTGGAACTCCATCCTCTTGGCCAGGAAGGTCGGCCGGGGGCTGAAGTACGCGTTGAGGACGTCCAGGATCTCCCCAAACGAGCTTTCCAAGGCCGTGCGGGGCACCAAGAGGCTCTTGGCGAGGCGGACGGTTTGAGTGCCGCACACGTTCAGCAGGAGCGATCGTTTCTTGTCTGGGTGGCGGATCTCGTTGAGCTCCAAATAACTGATGAGCTGGTCGACCCATGCGTCCCAGGTTTCTGGCTGCGACGGATCGAAGCGCTCGAGTGTTACATGAGAGGCGGCCATGGCTCTGTCTGGGAAGGCGTGCGCCGGGGCGAGCGGTGCGGTGCTGCTCTCGGGGTCAGCGATGCGATGCTCGGCGAGCGGTGCGGTGCTGCTCTCGGGGTCAGCGATGCGATGCTCGGCGGTGTCCTTTTCGTCGCTCATGGAGTCACAGAAGGCGTTGAAACCCCACCTTCGTCACCACTGTAAAGTACTGGGTTTCGGGCCTCATGACTCGGACGACGACATAAGAGAAGACGCGTTTATTCGTACTTCACACAAGACAAGAACTAACAGTAACGGCCGGAGGCCAACTATATACAGTTAGGGGGGGACGGCCCCATATTCCTATTGGCGGGTTTGAATCGCCCGCCAATGCTGCCATTGGTTCTCTACTGGCTAGCTCAGGAACCTAGTCCCTATTGTTCTCAGAGAGTGAAGCTTGGCTGTATTTCGCCAGCTCTGCCTTCTGATCCCAGGACACAACACGCTCCACATTTTCATTGCAACTATTTTATGTTGTAAGGTATTTCAAGGGAACCCATGCAAGTCAATTGGCATTCCCACTTTTTGATTACACTCGTACTGCTGGGCATTCTGTATATTGCACTGATTCTGCTTGGCTTGCAAAAAATGCCTCCCACCATTACCTTCAAATTCTACTGCAGACATTCTCTGCCTGGGTTTGCACTGCCACAGTGGTACTGGTTCTGCTGGGCACATTGCACTAGTTCTGCTGGGCTTGCAAAAATGCCCCCCCACCTTAAGTTTCTACTACAGAGATTCCCTGGAACTTTGATTTTGTTGTACTGGGCTTCTATTGCCTTGGGTGGGGGTTGATTTTTCTCCACTGGAAAAAATGGAGAACAGGGCACCTTTTTGGGGGGGAGCATAACTTGGACCCCATAAACAATCCTTACCAAACTTGGAGGGCAGGTAGAGGAGAGTCAGCCAGAGGTTTCCTGTGAGTTTGGTGTCTCTAGCATGCCGGGAGGGCCATTTCACCACATCACAAAACTCACAAATTGAATCAATTTGTTTAGCCCCTAAAAATCCATGACAGTTTGTGTTTTGCAAACCAGGCATGCCATGAACCATGAACCAAATCATATTTTTCTCATTCATGACCATCCCTAGCTATTTTATGAGCATAAAGTAACACTGATGATCTTTTCGACCTTTTTTAGGAGAACCATTTTATCACAAAAAATGGAGCCAGGATACTGCTCTGACATAGCACCACTAAAAGCAAAAGTGGAGTAAGAGTAGTGCAGGGAAGTCTAAAGATAATGATAAGGGGATAGGGTAACATCATAGATTGGGACTGAGGGAGAATGAAGAAGAAGCATGTACTACTGGGGGCATAGCCTTGGAGCCAGTGATGTGCAAGTGGAAACATAAATGGACAACACATTCTGCTTGTCCAAGATCTCATGCAATACCTAGCATTTTCCTCCCTATATATCATAATGCTCAGAAACTGGTTGCTCAAGTTCTCACACAAACAGAAACATGAGGGGATGCAATGGGATTGCTCCAACCATCTTCCAGATAGCCTTCCTCCAGCCTAAGGAGCCTTCCTGCAACTTAACAGGCTCTTCCTCTAACAGAAGAGCCACTTAAATTGGAAGAAGTCTCCTCAGATAGGAGGAAGGCTTCAGATTTGAACCAAAAGGAAAGGTAGAGAATAAATATTTTAATAAAGAAACAAACAAATCAATTGTACTCACTGCAGTGAGGGTTAGGATTCATCCCAGTAAACAAATTTGGTACAACTGTGCTTTTTCTTGTACTTCCATTTGTTCAGGAGTTCTAGAGCCAGCAGAAATTTCCCACTAGATCCAACCCATGGGAACTGAGTTCCTGCATATTATTGGAGGATATATGCTCAGAAAATCTTGTAAATGTAAACTGATCAGGGATTGGTCAGTGCCTGAATGGAATCCTTCCTGATAGTCCTACACTGACCACCTTGAGTTTCATGACGGAAGAAAGGCAGAACAGAATAAAATACTTAAAAGAAGGGGTTGCAGAAAGATGAAGCAAGGTAGGGTTCAGGATCCCCCGCAGAGCAGCCAGTTGGCAGACTGTTCCCTGCCTCATGCAAGTCATCACCTACTATTTGCTGTAGGCTTATTTAAATATTTTTTTTCTAAAAAAAAAAGAGAGAGAGAGAGAGGCAGCCTCCATCCTTCCTCAGTGCTCTGTACAAATTGCCACCTACACAAAATCCTTAACGAAAAATTGCATATTTATAAACATCTCAACCCACAGTAAATAAACTATCAGGTCCTTATTGAAAAACATGCAAATTGAGTAGCAACAGCTCTATTTAATTCCAACATCTTTAGCATACAGGTGGTGCCAAATGTTTCTGAATTCATCACAAGATTGTACATGCTCTCTTTGGACACTCTGGCATCAAAATTCCTCACAGACTTTGGAGGTAAGGCCCCTTACAAAATGATGCACATTTGTGTGAATGTGCACCCCAAAGTAGCAAAATTCACTAAGTGATAGAGCTGGTATTGTACAAAAATGCCAATAATCTGTAAGAGTTCAACAATGATTCTATGGCAGTCTATTTTGAACTGCATTCTAGGAAATCCTGGAGTTCTCTGGAAATTTATCGGGAATGTTTCATGTCAGATAAGATTCTCTGATAATACTCCCAAGCAACTGGCAGAACTGACTATTCGCTTTTGAGGGGAATAGACCGTATGCCCTAGATTCAAAACATGATCCAGAATTTTCTCATACAGACACAGTTCTCTAGCACACAAAATGGGCTTCCTCATCAGATAAATGAGTGAGAAAAGTGCTCCCTGAAGGTAAATTGTCTGGGTTCTATGCAACCCAACAAGGGCAGCTCTGCACAAAAATTAGTCAAGAAATACTCCTCTAGTCTGTGTCTGTTTTAGTCCTGAATGTTGCCTCCAAACAATACAATAATTATTTACAACAAACAAATCTCTCAATACAAACAGAAAATTAACTATTTTATACACATATATTTTGTATGAAACCCCACAGCATGTTTTTCTGAGGTTTTCTAGAAACCTAAAATGAATATTGACAATCCTTCATTTTCCTCTTAATTAGATTTACTTTTAGATTTTTCTTTAGAAAACTCTAAAATCTGATGTTTGCTACACAGTCATAGGGACCTGGCAATCTCTTCGAGGCCTATATCTCACAAGAAATTGTTATGTTCACCAGCACTTCAATTTCTCTGCCTGAGGGTTAGATCCAATCCTTTAAGCCATCTGTCTTTGCCGACATAGGACAATAAACCTCTGACACATTTTCATTCCACCCGCCATACTGGCCACATAGGAAATGCCAGAAGGAGAAACTAAAACTGGGAACATCTAGTTAGTCAACCATCCTTATGGTGATAATTGAGTAAAGAAACCAATTCCATTTTTTAAAATATATGTTATGTAAATAGTAGCCACAGCAAGTGCAAAGGAGCCAGGGACACTTCTGTTAAAACACAGAACATGAGGACAAATGTCTAGATTACTTTAGCCAAGCTGTCCATCTGTTCATTTAATCACTAAAAGACTTGCTCTCCATATTTTGCTGAATCTCTCACACTTAAGCCAAAACATCACTCACAGGCATTGGCGCTTGGAAATTAGCATGACTTTGACTGCATCAAAGAGCACAGGAGCTCAGCATCAAGAAAAGCAATCTATGAAAAAAACTAAGCTTGTACATTTTATTTATTATTTCTTTTAAAATTGGATCTTGCCGTTTCCCTTAAAAAATGATTTACATAATTGAAATGTCTCCAGATACAATCATCTAACAGACAATCTCTAGAAAAAGTTCTAAACTTATTTTATTTATTTTAAAAACATTGTGCCACCTTTCCACTCAATTGGGGTCCCCAGTGTGGCAAACATAAAAAAAATTTGAACAATTACAAAAACATTTAAAGTTATAAAGTAATTCAATAAAAACACATAAGCATATGACACCAGAACCATGAAGAAGGGCCAATAACTGTTATTGGGGGTATGTCAAATGAAACAAAAAAGTCTTCACCTACAGGCAGAAAACACCAATAGAGGGAGACAGATTAATCTCCCTGGGGAGAGAGGTATAGCAATATTGCACTGTTTCTGCTTGGCTTGCAAATATGGCAATATGGTAAAAATAGCAATATGGGGGGGACTCATTATGATGTAGTTCCTGAAAGAAACCAGGAATTAGGAAATTGTTTTGCCTCACCTGGGGCCCGAGCAGAATGAGAGGAAACCATAATCCTGGATCCACCAAATACCCCAGCAAAAACATATATATGTACAGAGAATCTTATTGTTTGTGTGTGTTTTAGGGCACTACTGCTTTAAAATTTTCCAATGTTGGAATGTAGACATTCCAATCTTGGGATGTTTTTCCTGTAGCCTCCATTTTTCAAGATGGTAGATATGGTTACTGTGATATTTAAAATTCATGTAGAATGATCATCTTGGTGTCAAAATATGTCTTTGAAGTCAATAAAGTCAAATACACTATTGTATTAGTTGTAGAGACAGCCATTTTCCCTGTAGCCACCATTTTGCAAGATGGTGGATCTTTTTCACATTCTTGTAAGATGCTCATATTGGTGTCAAACCATATGTTTTGGGGGTTGATAAAACCAGACATACTATTCCTTTTGCTCTAAAAGCAAAATAAAGTATTATTCTTAAGGTTTGTAATATGGGGGGAGATAAATCCAGACAAGCTGTTATTTTTTAATGATGTATTAAGCAAGGGTAGGATCAAACCAGTAGCAACGAGAGCAGAGGCTCTTAAGATTGTCTCACAGCCAGCTTAAGTAGTGAGTTTCCTTTCCATGTGTACCTGGGTCCAGTTATCGGGATCAATTACCTTAGCTGAGTCATCCTTCCTCCTCCTGAGGAGCAGCAGGGCCCAGATCCTGTAAAGACTCATCACCGGAGTCCCCCTAACGATCATTACTTGTTGGGATATGGCACTTTACAATAACACTGTATACTTCTGGTCCGAGGTTGGTGAAAAGCTCATGTAAAGGAATGAAATTTTTTCCCAGTTCTGAATCTGGCCCAAACTTCATCTAGACCTTCACTACAGAAGGCAGACATGTACTGAAGCAGTAGTACCACCACAATTGTATCATTGATAGTATCACTGCACACTTTGTACCTTGCTCAATTGTCCTGTTCGCATGCAATTATCAGCTTCCTCTGTAGCACTAATGATTTGTGGTCTGAAGGGCAGGAGGGGAAGGCTGGGGAAAGGAAGGAGATAAAAAAAAACCCACGCACAGAGAAGTTGGAGTAAAACAGGTCATAGCTTTATTGGCTACAGCCATTGGAGCATTGGTGCAGCATAGGGCAAGGATCCAGGCATCTGGCAACCTGTCTGTCAGCTAATGGAACCCCTACACCAGCCCTTTATTGTGGAGAACCTGGATTGGAAAGTCCTGTGGTCAGACCTGAGAGTAAGTGTCTGTGTGGTGCCCCATCTGGGAATGGAGCAGGGTGATAGCCCCTGAACTGAGCGTGACACTACCTGGCTCCACCCTGAGACCCCTTAAGAGGGTCCCCAAAATGGGTGAGGTGGACATGAAGTCATGGCCTCCCCCCAAAATTAGATTCAGCCCAATGCACATATTGCCACCAGAGCTGGGCAGAAAGCGCCCACCAAATGCAAGCAGGCATTGTAACAGCAGCAGCTTGTAAAGGAGAGGGGCAGTCCAGGGGGAAGCCTATGCTTCCCCAGTCCTCCAAGGCCCTGTCCTCCAGGGCAGTCCCAGGCAGCCAGCAACTGGCTTGCTGGAGCTGCAGCCAGCCCCCCCCCCCCGCAGCTGGCTTATGGCTACACGAGGTTCCCTGCCATGGCAAGGTAACAAAAAAAGTCCCTTTTGAGCATGTGACACTAGCACTGTGGAGTTAGCAAATATCTGTCCTGATATGTGAACTCCCGCTCAGATGACCAAGTTCTAGACATCATCTCAGAAGAAATCCAGTTTGCAGCAACTTGCCTGGCAAATGATTCCTGAGAAATCCAAAGATGCATACAAACCATTTTTTGCAAGTGGGATGGTCATTGATGTTCACTGATGATGAAAACGTTATCACTGTAGGACTATACCTGACTAAGGAGAAGCCTGGAGTTAAGGAAATCAGTAGCAGTACTGAGGAGGCTGATTGTTCAGCAGTACCCCATGCAATCTGGTCAATCATATCTTATCAGAGTATTGTCCAGAAATGCTGACATGGACACAAATGATCAATTGAGATTTATTTCCAATACACAAATGACCAAATCCCTGAATATGCTCCCCCCTACTTCAAACTCCATTAGAGAACATATTCAACAGGCATTTGTAGTCGTCAGAGCATCATTTATACTCCTAACCATTCAATGCTGAATCCTGTGGCCAGCAGCTGGGAGGAGGTGGATGGGCATTTGATACCAACAAAGTGACTCAGACCCATACCAGAGGAACTACCAACACTGAGTGGCTCTAAAACTTGCAAAACTAATGCATGCAGGTGCAAGAAGGCTGGACTACTCTTTTCTGCAAGAGTCAAAGGACTGTGAATGTGTTGCATAGCAATATACTTTTTGATTTAGAATATAACCTTTGTTTAAGAATAAGAGTTTCACCAACATATAAGCATGATAAATATCAAGCAAGAACTCTAACATTTTGTTAACTGTTATTTAAGTCTGCAGAATAAATCATTTTTTGTACTTTTAGGAGCTGTCTCCTTGACCATTCTTCTGCTACATTTTGCCCCAATATTACAAGCATTTTTTAAAAAAACAACAGCTTGTCTGGATTTATCCTTCCCCGCAATATTACAGACCTTAAAGAATAATATTTTGTTTTGTTTTTACAACAAAAGGAATAGTGTGTCTGGTTTTATTAACCCCCAAAACATATGATTTGACATCAATATGAGCATCTTACAAGTATGTGAAAAAGATCCGCCATCTTGCAAAATGGCAGCTACAGGAAAAATGGAAGAAAAAAAGAATATAAGTGTGATTTGAGACAAACTTAAACTGAAAGTCACTGAAGTACATTGGATATTGTCCTCAAAAAGCCTAAAAGTAGACCTAGAAAAAGTGAGACCTATCTGAGATATGCCAGGGCCTCAAGATGTCAAGAGACTCCAAAGGTTTCTAGGAATGATCAACTACCTAGCCAAATGCTGTAAGCATCTCTCAGAAAACTGTGAATATCTTAGACAGATGACATATCATGATACAACATGAGAGTGCTCCAACCGACATGCAGAGGCTTTCCAAAAAGTAAAGAAGATTATTCTAACTGTCCCATTTTGAAGTATTATAACCAGGGCTCTTTTTGAATAAGGAACTCCTTTGCATATTAGGTGACACACCCCTAATGTAGCCAATCCTCCAAGAGCTTACAGAGCTCTTCTTACAGGGGCTACTGTAAGCTCTTGGAGGATTGGCTACATTAGGGGTGTGTCGCCTAATATGCAAAGGAGTTCCTGCTACAAAAAGAGCCCTGGTTATAACCCAGAAGAACCACAGATGTTGCAGTGGGACACATCAAAGATGCATCTAGGTACTTCAGTGTTACTAAGAGGTCAATCAGTTGCATTCACAAGCAGAGCCTTATCAGAAGCAGGAAAAGGCTATGCTAAACTGAAAAAGAGCTACTTTCCTTTTTTTTTTAATGGAGAAATTCCTTCAGTATATGTATGGGCACAAGGCAGATATACAGACTTACATAAACCTCCAGAAAATATATGGAAAAAAGCTCTTATTTAGTGCACCAAAACGTCTACAGTGCATGATGATGCATCTGCAGAAGTATAATATACAGATTAACTACTTCCCTGGCAGACATCTAGCACTGGCAGATAACAGAAGCTGCCACAAAGGGCTCAGTAGAAGCAGAAGTAGAAACCATTAATATGGTACAATACCTGCCTGTTTCACAAGAAAGGCTGAGCAAAATTCAACAGTGAACAGAATATGACAACATATTCCAGAGAAAAATTATGATACGGCAAGCCTGGCCAGAAACAAAAGACCATGTTCCAAAAGAGATAACACCATTCCTCCAGATGCGAGATGAGCTTTGTGGACAGAATAGCATCATCTTCAGAAGAGAAAAGGCAGTAATACAGGAAGCTTTTAGGATTGAAATCATGCACCAAATTGGATTGAAATCATGCACTAATCCCATCTGGTAATTGAAGAATATTTGTGATTGGCAGAGAAGCCATTTATTGTCCAAGAATGAATGGCCAATTAAAGATTTCCAGGGAGAAATGTGATACATTTAGGTCTTGGGATGACTGACAACCTAAAGAAACATTAGTATAGCATGACATTCCATAGAGGGATTCCAGGAGTAAAGAGTAAAGAGACTGCACCAAGGACATGCCTTGGGAGGAAAAGAGATGAAAAGCCTTGAGAGGAGGAGGAGAAAACAGGAGGACACGTGACAGAGAACTTAAATTTATTCAGAGTGATCTATATATTATTATACATACCGTTTTACTTGTATCAGTCTTTATAAAGTGATCTTATTGATCATCTATACCCATAACTTGTTGTTATTGCACTTCCTTATTGCTTAACTGTGATTAATTACATACTAAAGTGTGCTTACCTATTTTTAACAATCTCTCTACATCTATTTAGTCAATTACATTACTAGATTTTTTCTTTCATTTCATAATTAATATATACCATTAACTATCTCCTTGATTAACAAGTGTTGCAATTGATTATTGTGTGTTTAACTCAATAATATAAATTGACTGATTGATTGATTGATAACATTTAGAATTACTGTTGACTGCAAAAACTAAAATAATCAATTTCAGAAGTTCATTTATTGTTTTTAAAATTTTGTTTGGCTAAATTTAGAATATATTTCAAATAATTATACCACTCCACAACTCAGCTAAGGTACATATCTTAACCTAAACTGTACAAGTGTATTATACTGTGTTATTATTAAGGCACTATTCTTTAAAGTTAGGAATGTAACTGTTTAGTGAATATATTTACCTGAGTGTGTAATAGAGTGACCAGTTTTTCTCAAGCCTTTCTCCTATAAATTTAGATAAAAGCATTTTCACAACTAGCATTGCATAAGCTCACATTATAGATCTTCTGTATCACACCCTTGCTAACTAGACAGGATGACGACCACCTGGAAGGTTTTTCATGAAATGTGAGGTCTTAATAATCTAATCAAGCACAAGTGGGTCTTATCATATTTGTCCAAATCATGTTCAGAGGTGTTCCTGCTACAAAAGATACTTAAAGGAAAACTGCATAGAAGACACATCCTCTCTCATGATCTGGAATGCCCTAAAAGCAGTTCTCAGGGGGCACCTCATCTCATGACTTCGCACCTGAAAAAAGAAAAATCAGCTTTAAAGGAAGAAATAAACAACAAGATCAGACTTCTGGAAAACAAACATAGAGCTACGGGGATCAAAAAAGTATATAGAAAACTCATATCTGAACGCAAAACCCTAGAACGACTAGACAGTTCACAGATACAAAAAACCCTTATCTATGCGAAACAAAAATATTGAATCAACTCACCTAAATCACTGTGCCTCCTGTCTTGTTGTGTTAAGGATAAAAGATTGTCCAGACATGTAATGGCGGCCAAAGATCTGAAAGGGAAACTGCACACAGATTCCTTATTGATTAATAAAATCTTTGCTGATTTCTACCAATCTTTCTATACATCTACCAATCCTTCCTCTGAGGATATCAAGACATACTTGTCATTGAACCTACACATAAAAAACTATCTGATGATCACCATGAAGCACTGTAGAAAAAAATAGAACCCCAAGAGGTCCTTGAGGTCATAAGGAATCTGAAAAATAATAAATCGGTGGGCCCGGATGGATATCCTCTGGAGTTTTATAAATGATTTGCTACCATCTTAGCTACACTGCTAGCTGAAGCTTGCAACATTATCTTATCAATGGGTCAACTGCCACCGTCTTGGAGCTCTGCTTCTATAATAGCAATTCTAAAACCAGGAAAAGACATCTCAAATCCAAGCTCTTTTCATTCCATCTCACTCTTGAACCAGGACTACAAAATATTTATGGCAATACTGACCAAAAGATTAAACTCCTTCATCTCGCAATACATTCGCTAAGATCAGTCGGGATTCATACCAAGTAGAGAGCTGACGAATAATATCTTCAAGACGCTGAACATTATCTCGCTCTGTGAAAGATCAAAGACGAACTCACTACTCCTATCTCTCAACACAGAGAAGGCATTTAACTCTCTCAAAACATCCTATCTAGTTGCTCTATTATATCACATGGGATTTGAACCTATGTTCCTTTGAGCCATCACTTCAATGTATGCAAGACCAACCACCCAAGTTAAATTAAACAGATTAACCTCCAGAAATATCTCTCTAAACAGAGGCACCAGACAAGGATGTCCCTTGTTGCCAATCCTTTTTGCCCTGGCACTAGAACCGCTGGCAGCTGAGATCAGAACTGACTGCAACATTCAAGGAATCCCTGTTGGACCTCATACCTTCAAATTAAGCTTATTTGTGGATGATATTCTTGTTTATCTTTCAAATCCAGCTACATCCTTGGAACACCTCCACCGAGTCCTGTGAACTTTTGGCTCAATATCTGGACTTAACGTTAACCAATCTAAACCATATATAATGAGCTTGACCTCAAAAACTGCTATGATTTCCAATGGGCCTGCACTGCTCTTCAGTATCTGGGAATACAACTACCTCAGAAGATGACTGATTTACTTTCCAAGAATCATCACCCCAAATTTTTGGAAATCAAAGCAGACTTCTGCAGATGGGAGAAAATCACCTTACCAACCTAGAGAGATTACACCTTATTAAATCTTTCATTCTCCCCAAACTGCTATTTTTATTTCGCACAATCCCTATTGAATTGCCACTTGATATGCTTTTAAAAATGGCAATCAACCATCAATTCCTTTTTATGGCAAGGCAAACGTCCGAGAACAAGCTTTCTGATGCTCAGAAGATGCACATCACAAAGTGGCTTAAATTATCCAGACTTAACAATCTACTACAAATCAACTTTGTTGATTCTGATAATTAAAATACTATGACACAATGACTATCTAGATTGGGTCTAACCTCTAACTCCTCTATTGTCTCCACTTACAATTCAGGAAACTATATGGATTACCTCAGATAGTCATCCATCCACATCCAAATACAATATGTTTTTGGTAGCATCTTGAAAAACCACAAAGTACTCCAGATTTACTTCTTTTCTCATTCAACCCTGGTGCCCCCCTGGGAATGACAAAGGACTAATTGAAGGCTGGAGATCATCGAATATGTCTTGTTTGATAAACATCTTGACTAAAGATGATCTATTGTCAAAACTGATACTGGAACAAAAATTAAAACAACTTATTCCATGGTTTTTCTACCTCCAATTAAATCACATGATACATCATCTGGGCATATCCCAACTATTGAAAGAACCACTTACTACTTTTGAAAAACTCATTAATTCCAAAAATCATCACAGCTTAATCACAGCTATGTATGACATCTTAATCTGTCAAAATGGCAACAAAGCTCTGAGGCACCAACATCAATGGCAGCACAACTGTGGAACCATCATTTATTTATTATATTTATACTTTCGGCTTATACACCGCCCTAACCCCGGAGGGTCTCTGGGCAGTTTACATAGTGGTTCTAACCAACCAATTTAACCTAACTAGGGCCACATAGTCTACAGGGTGGTGACCGTCTACCAGCACCCTGGGCTAGTTGTCATCCGGCTTCCTTCCACAGCTTCAGATATTGGCATCCTGGCACCCTTCTGGAGCCGATCTTCCGGGCAGCTTCCTCTGGCAGGTCTCGTCCCGGTGCGAGGTTCTGTGTTGGCTGCAGTTCCGGCTACTGTCCACAGGTGGCTCCGCCATGCTGTGCCACACGTCACCACGCTCTCCAGGCCTCCACTTCTCCGGATTCTGCCTCCACATTGCTCCACCGGGTCGCCAGGAACTACTTGCCACCATCACCACCACCGCTGCCACCGTCGAAACCTCCACATCACAAGGAGGAGGGGGTGCCCCCTGCCACCTAGGGCAGGTACCCACTTTTATCTACTTGCATTTATGATGCTTTCGAACCGCTGGGTGGATGGAAGTTGGGACATGGGCCGGGAGCTCAACCTGGCCGCGGTTGGTTTCGAAAAGCCGTAAGGGCTGTTCGTTGATGTTACATTTGCAGGCATTCTTACTGCCTGCACCACCACTCCCATCATAACACTGGAGGAAATAGATCTGCAGTTGCACAATCACACCACCCTTTGAAGCTATGGGCACAGCCCGTCAGTGTGTGATCAGACACAACTGTGGGTGAGTCTTTTGTGTGTGTGTGCCATTTGTTTCCCATGCACTTAAACAAGGAATCGGTGAACCGCACCTCTGCACTGAGGGCTCCCTATGGAGTTTGCGATGATGTGCATACTGCAAAGGAGGGGGAAATGGTATGGAGTTGGGTGGCCTGATCAGACCATCACGATGACATGAGAGCATGCTGGAGCAATCAGACAGGGGAAAGTCTGCCCGTGGCCCGTCACAACCTGTTTACTACCGAAGTTTCCCTGGTGCCTTGTAACTCCACTTCTGTGGCTGAGAAGAATGGGTTGCTGATGGCTGCAGGGCACTTCCCAGATGTTGTCTGATTGTGCCCTTTAAATCCACCCAGCATTCGCGCCTATGTTGGGTCTAACTGTGCATATGATTGCAGCTGAAGATGGCTAGCTGTGTTAGTCTGTAACGGTAGAAAACAGTAAAGAGTCCAGTAGCACCTTAAAGACTAATAAAGTTTGTAGTAAGGCATGAGTTTTTGTGAGGAAGTGAGCAGTGACTCACAAAAGCTCATACCCTAGCACAGATTTTGTTAGTCTTTAAGGTGCTTAAAGTACTGGATGATACAGCAGTATAAAGTCCTGGTTTCTAGTTCAACCTACAAATTATTCAGCACACAAAGTTACAAAGTCAGCTGCTTCACAACCAACCCATTCAGAGACTGAGATGGGATAATACTGATTTGTGAAGAGCCTGAATATCTTTCACATCATTCTTTTTCTTGGTGAGATGCAGTAAGACTTTGTTTGAGAGGGCAGATGTTGAGAGAGTAGGCTGAGGTTGTGGGCACCTTCCTGACCTCCTCAGGCAGGCCATTCCATCAGGTGGGGAGAATGGAGAAAGCACCTGTGCAGGACTTGTGGATTTTGCCTGTTAGCAGGTTGGCACCTGGAGAAAGCCCTGCCTTGTGGTGGCAAAGCAGAGGGGGAGAGGGGACCACTGAGTCAGAAGGGCATCACTCTGCATAGGATGGCACTGCTGGGCTCTTAGGACACATTAAATCTTGTTACCTCCCAGAAATAATTCTAAACAGTTCTGGCAGCAGAGCTGGAAAAAGGCCAGGATTATTTTGAGCAGACCACCATACAGTACTTCAAGAAGAATCAGCTCAGTTTAAAGCCTGCCTTTGACTTAATAATTATTTAAGCATAATGTAATGTTTGCCTTTTTACCATTTTATTTATGGATTAGAAATGCCTGTAACCCACTTTTCCAAGTTGTTAAAAGAAACTTATAACAATGAATGAAGCAGAACTTTAATAAAAATTAGGTAAACAAATTAAGTCAAATAGAGCAAAAAGGTAAAATAATAAACCAGAACATTAACACAGCAAATTAAAAACCTATTCCCAAAATCTGAAAATGGGTGTAGAGAGGAGTCCAGTCCACAAAATGATGGGAGATTTCAATGCTTGTGATGTAGGGTAGGTTAGAAGTTGATATGAAAAACACATCTGGCAAAGCTCCTGGGACCTTTGGAGCATGTTGTACTCACATCTGGTCATCCTACATTTTAGAGATATGCTGCTACATTTGCTTTATATTAAAGGTATGTCTTACTGAGAAATGCACACATTCACCATGGATTTGGTTTCGTTGGCAGAAGCTCATCTCTGTCACTTTTAAAGAGTTATAACATTTGCTGTAGAAAGTGCCCTAACTTGTCAAAGTGACCTAACTATGGTTATGCCTTCTGATGAGAATTTCCTGAAGAAATACTTCCAATGAATTGGGCTTGGTTTTTCCTTACCTCTCAATCCATTTAATCATAAAGGTTCAAGGAAAAAGTGAGCCTAGGTAACTAAATGGTCCACTTCAATGTTAGTATAATGGTTGCTCTGATGGAAATGAATCCACATTAACGTTGATAAAGATGTCATTAATGCTAACTATTGCAAGATACCCAGAGCCTTCAGTCATTGATTTCAAGGAGCTTCTCCTTGATTGCCACACAGAGCTGCTTCCTGAGCAGCAGCCAAGGTTTGCACATGCAAATAAGCGTTCCTGCAAACTCATTAGTATTATGGCTTCTAAGTAAAGAGACTGGGTTGTTGTTTTTTTTGCAAATGCAACTCAAAAACCACAAGTTTAGTTGCAAAATTTTGTTTTTGGATTCTAACGAAATTAACAGCAACGGCACAACCCAAGTGTACAACCATTGTAAACCAGAGGTCCTAGCACTAATCGCTTTACAATGGAGATTTTGTGCATTTGATAGTGTTTCTGGCATGCTTGTGACTATTACAGAAGATGGATAATTTCTCAGATCATGTTAGGGTCTGGTCACACTGCCGTTTTGATCGGGATTTGCTGCTGTTTCCTTGCGCATGTCAGTTTCACGTTCACACGCACCAATCCGCCTCCCGCCCCGAAGCAGGCTCACTCGTGCAATGATGCCGGGTTTTCCTGACCCCTGGAAAATCAAGTGTTTTCCTGGCACTTCCGCTTTGAATGCATGATTTTGCCTATCTGGACAGCCCATCTTTCGCAATGATTGCAATTAAGGCCATCTGAACGCTCTTTGTGCTTTTTTTTTTTTTTTTTTAAAGCTTCTGGTTTGAGCGCTTGAGCAAACATGTGCTTAATAAATCCATTTAATGTTTAATAATGGATTTATTAAGTGCATGTCTAGCCAAGCGCTCAAACCGGAAGCTTTTTTAAAAAAGAACACACAAAAGATGGCCCTGGAGGCGGGAACAAGAGGCGGGGGCTCCGGCAGCCTGGATGGGGCCAGCAAGGAGGATGGCGGAGACGGCAGACACGGCGGAGCCTGTTTTCGTGGGGCAATGGCGGTGGCGGCGGCGGCACCCCCCCCCAAAGTGTCGGCAGAAGCAGCAGCCGCCCAAGCCTCCCCCGTGGCCAGCAGGATCGCCTGGAGGGATGGCGCAGCAGCAGGCGAGCGAGTGCTGTAAGAGACGGGCTGGCTGCATCTAGTCAGCCCAATGCGAAGAAAAATGTTCCCAATTTAAACAAAGCGGGAACAAAGCGCAATTACCTTTGCAGTGTGACCAGAGCCTTAGTCTCTTGTCCCTGGCTCAGCTATAAAGTTTTTTTCTAAGGTTTTTAAAAAACAGTAGCAAAGTGGCTAAGCAGCAGGGCCACCAAGCCTCTGCCAAGGGTGGGGGATCTCACCCAGCTGCCACTCCTGCCACCGATCAGCTCCCTACTGGGAGACTTACTGGCAGCAGGAGGGGCTTACCAGGAGCAAGGGGAGGCAGAAAGAGAAAGGAAGTGACCAGCATGAAGGAGAGAGTAAGAAAAGGGATGGCAGGACAGAGAATGAGTGTGAGAGGAGAAGTAAGGGGAGAGGGGAGGCAGCAAAGGTGGAGGGAATGGAGGTGGCCACTCCTGCAAGAGGTCCCCACTTGTGATCATCTAAAAGACTCCCAGACAAAATGCTGACCTCTGTGCAATATTTACAAGTACTGGGCTCTCTCTGGGCCTAAAGAAGAAGGAAGGATCAATAAGGGAAGCATTTCATTGGTAAAAAGGAAAAACCAATGCCAACCCTGCAGCCATTCAACTAGACTCCCTCTGTGAAACAAGAAAATATATATAGCAACTGGCAAAGCTTCCCCTTCCTTCATTTGTCCTTTGAGAAGAACAGGTGTCAGTGCTGCAGGGGGAGAAGGCTGCCATGGTGAAGAGTAGGGTTGCCAACTTCAGCCTGGTAAATTTCTGGATATTTGAGGGTAGAGCCTAGGGAGGATGGAGTTTGGGGAGGGAAAGAAACTCAGCAGGGATGTGATGCCACAGAGACTGCCCTCCAAAGCTGTCATTTCTTCCAGGGGAACTCATCTCTGTACTCTGGAGGTCAGTTATAATCCCACAAGAACTCCAGGCCCCACCTGGAGACTGGTAGCCCTAGGAGCAATCCCAGCTAAGCATAGCCTTTCCTCTCTCCTTTCTAAACTGCCATCCATGGACAGGGCACAGATCTAATTCAATGTAACTATTGCTGATACTAATAATCTGCTCTTGCTCCAAAAGCTCAGCTTGACTGATCTATGGTTCTAGGTGGTCTCTAGCCCAGTTACACAACCAGACTTGCTTAGTTTCAGCAGCAGAAGTGCATTTTCATAATAGCCTTCAGATCATTACCAGACTCCTGTACCATCAGCAACCGGCTTTTGTTGAAACCCAGATCTACACGGCTCACAGTTTGGCCCTGTTTCAGTGGGCAGCCATGTTGGTCTGCAGGACAACATTTAAATTCAATGCCACCAGCACCTTAGAGACCAACAAGAATTTCGGGGTATGAGCTGTCCAGAGTCAGAGCTCCTTTCTTCAGATACAGTTTGGCCCTGGTGATTTTAAAAAACAACAACCCTCCTCCCCAGCGTTCATACCCTATTTTTATCCCCACAGAGACCCAAAGTAGCTTATAACAGGAAAACTCCCAATAACGCAATAAACATAAACCAAACATCTCTGACTAGTCCTGGACTCATTGGCTGGCTCATCCAACGGCACAGGCTGTAAGCCAAGAGCCTTTTTGTTCTTGCTCTTTGGCTTCAACCCAAGGGTTGGTGTCTCTGGCCATGCCCAAGTATCTGAACATTTGAAACAGGAAGGGGAAAGTCCGTTCTCAGCAAGAAGGTGCAGCTAGTTTAGATATTCCCCCACTATTCAAATGTCGCAAGGCACAAATCTCTTTTTTCCCCTCCTCAGTAAACTGTAAACTTACATCCAGTGTTGTATAAATGTTCCATCCACTATGCACAAGCTTTTCATCAACCAAAAATTGACTTTTTTCTAAAAATGTAATCTAAGTGCATTCTGATGCTTTTAATTCTGATTGTTTGAAACCTTTCTTGAAATATCACTCCAATAAAGAAAACATTCCAATCCTATTCAATGAGAAGATTCACAAGATACAGTAGAAGAAATCAGGGGTCTTCCATATTAATTGGCCAGAAATGTTATGGTATTCATATGCAATTACAAACCTTTATCAAGTTGAATCATTTTGCTAAGTAATCTTCACTGTCCGTAGTGCAAATTACAGTTCTTGGGGTGGAGACGTTTTCACAATTGCCAAGTCTGTCATGTTAAGTATCGTTATTTGGTAATTCATCTTGATAGCTAATTTTCATGAGGATGTATGTGTTAATTGAGCAAAAAAGAGAAGCATCTTTAAAAAGGCATCTATAAGGCGGTTATCAGATGATAATCACACCCCAGGGGATAGCGATGCATGAACAGCAGCCAAATGTTTCTGTTCCTTAAAAGACATAACTGTAATATCATAATCTTAACCTTAACTGACTGTTGACCTTTGGAAAAATATGATACAATATACACTAAACTGGTAAATATAAGCCGGCAATACATAACTCAAACTTCCTTGAGGGACTATTTATTGCTATTATTTATGCAAGATCTAAAGGAAGGACACTGATATAGGCCACAAATCTAAATATTAAATAAATAAACATAACCAGGCAAGTTTCTCCCCCTTCCCACTAGGGAACACACACCCCTTCCCTCCAGCCAGACACACAAATGTCCAGTCCCTGCAATCTTCACAGAAGAAACCCAGCAGTCACAATGGTTAGACTGTGTCTTGTGCAGGCTGGGTCTCATCACCAAGAAATTATGAAGAAGGCAAAGGACAACCTGTTCCAGTTCAAGAGGACATTGAGTAATTCAGGGGGGAACACAGTAAATCTCATGGTAGCCTCCAGCTGGCTGGCAGGGAAACCCCACCCCCAAATAGAAATTTGATCTGGATTTTGAAGGCAAAAAACCCATAGAGTACTGCCCAAAAACTAGAGTATCATCCCCCTGAAAATCAGCAATGAGATAACATCGCTTCTGAGAAGAAGATTCTGGGAAGGATCCAAGAGCCCCCGCTGGATGAAAAGTAGAACCTGGCAACCCTAGTCCATAGTCTGGGGGTATTCATGGATCCAGGCCTACTGCTGGATAAGCAGATGGCAGCTGTAGCCAAGAATGCCTTTTACCATCTTCAGCTGGTTAGCAAAATGTAGCCTTTCCTAGATAGAAAAGATCTGGCCAGTGCAGTACAAAGACTTACAGGAGGCCTCTCATTTCCCTCCCCCACTATTTCCTCTTTCTCTTTCCTGACTCTCCTCCCATAGACTCTCCCCTTTTCCTAGGGTTTCCTAGGGTTACCTGCTCCAGGCTGGAAAATTCCAGGAGATTTGGGGGTGGGAGGTGAGGTGTGGGGATGGAAGCAACCTCAACAGTTACAATTCTACCACTTCGAGGTAAGGTTACCAGGTCCCTACCTTCTGCCAGGGGGGGTTGATGCTTCCATTCCTGGATCTTCTGGCATGCACGCCATGTGTGCACACCCCTATAACATCACTTGGAAATGACATCATCACACTAGGCACATTGCTGGGGAAAACTCTAGCATTCAGCCAGAAACTCTATGGTGCCATAGAAGTTTTTGGCTGAGTGCTAGAGTGTCCTTCCAGTGACGTGCCCTGCACGATGATGTCACCTCCAGGTGATGTCATCACACTTGGCATGTTGGCATGATCTCAGCACTCTGGAGGCGGGGTTCCCCTGCTGGCTTAAAATGGGCAAACCCCCACCCCCAGTGGGGAAATGACAAGCCTACTTGGAGGTTGGAAGCACTAGTTTCCCTGAAGGAAATGGCTGCTTTGGACTGTGGAGTCTCTTGCATTATACCCTTCTGAGGTCCCCACCTTTTCAAACCCCACCATCTCCAGGCTCCATCTCCAAATCATCAGGTATTTCCTAACCTGAAGTTGGTAACCCTATCTCCTTTCCACCCAACAGACAACCTACCTTTATCTGCCCCTCTGTCTTAAGCTTCCCCCCCCGTCAGCAGCCTCTAGCTAGGAAACATGTGGCCCACCTTTGTGGTGCCAGCTACTGGGCCAGGCCCACTTCCATAGTAGAGTGCTCTAAAAGAATTATGGGGCAACATCTCGCTTTCCTCTGTATCCCCTTCCCCATGCTCAGAGGTCTTTTTTGGGGGGAATGCACCTAAGCGCACCTCCGGCAGCTCAGGAGCCAAGCCCGCCCCCAGCCAGCATCCCTAGGAGTTTGGGGTTTCTGTGTGGCACTGTGGCATGCTTGCACTGCAACAGTGCCACTTGTTCTGGAGTGTGCCACTTGTTCTCATGGCAAACAAGCAGCTCCCAAGACAGTTCACTTTCCTTGAGATTCTCTGGGAGAGTCTGACTGCTAAGCACTGCCTGCTTGCCTGCCTTAAGTGCTGCTGGCTGGGTTTCCCCATTGGAAACAATGGAGGTAATGGAGGTAACCTGTTTGGATGCCCATAGAATTAGGCCCATTGGTCCAATTGCTTTGAGACATGGGGGTGTATGTGGGGAGAGGCTCCCAAAGCTACCCTGAAGGTTTGGAGCCTCTCCCTCAAACCCGCTCTCCCCCAGAGCTACTAACAGTACCGTGGGGAAAAGAAACTTTTTTTCCCACCATAGAGAACAATGGAGGGAATGGGGACAACCTGTTTGGGGGCCCATAGAATTGGACTCCCTGGTCCAATGTTCTTGAAAGTTGGTGGGTATCTTAGGGAGAGGCTCCAACAGCTACCCTGTGAGTTTGGAGCCTCTCCCTCAAACCCCCTCCCCTCCAGCCCCCAGAATATACCCTATGTTTTCACTATTGACTTCAATGGCCCATAGGATATAATGGGGCCGAATTGATGCCGAATTTCTTTCATTCCCTCCTTTCCTTCTCTCCTTTTCCTCTTTCCCTCCTTCTTCCCTTATCTCTTTCTTTCTTTCCCACCTTCTTCTCTTCTTCTTTTCCCTCCTTTCCCTGTTTCCCTCCTTCTTCCCTCTCTTTCTTTCCCTCCTTCTTTCCTTCTCTTTCTTTCCCTCTTTCCTTCCTTCTTTCCTTCTTTCTACTCTCTCTCTTTCCTTCCCTCTTTCCTCCTTCTGTGGCCCAACTCTAGTGAGAAGGAGTTTAAACCCCTTCTCTCTTAGCTCCCCCACCCAGGCCAGCTGGGGAAGGGAAGGGGAGGCTTTCAAAGATGCCTCCCCCCTTTTGCTTCCCCTTCTGATATCACTTCCAGTGATGTCAAGGGGCGTGGCATATGCTAATAGCCTAATAGCTCATTAGCATACCATATGCTAATGAGCTCCTGCAGCTCTTTTTCTATGAAAAGACCCCTGCCCATGCTATTTTCTCTTTCTCTCCTGCAGGCAATCCCCATATCCACTCCCCTTTCTCTGCCTCATTCTCTCCTTCTCAGCCATTCACCAACTTACCTTTTATCTGCCTCCCAACTTCAGCTATATTTATTACTAGGAATAAGGCCCGTTGTGGAAATGAACACAATGAGCTCTAGAAAGAGGCTCTGAGAGAGTGCCAAGGCCTTAATTGTTTTAATTACACATGTTTTTTTGCAGAGGGTTGATGTTAAATAGTTTTAAAATGTGATTTTATCACAGACATTTTAATCTGTTAGAAGAAAAAAAACAAAGGGGGAAGAAATCCAACCACAACAACAGGTGGGTACTCAGAAGGTTGAGTATGACAAACTTAAAGATATAACAAAGCATTTATTACACAGTGTAACAATTAACAATTTAAAACAAAACAGATACATGAGAAATGCTAAACTCTAACCTATTGAACTTGCACATCAACTGTACATGAATCACATAACTGAATATCTCATAAAAAGCTAGATGTGTTTCAGCTCTGCGAGCCTTCTTCAGTGGCCTAAAGCCAAATAGCACACACTTAAAACATTTGCAACAATGAGGACAGAAGGGCAGGATATAAACTTTGTAAACAAATAAATAATAAATAAATATGTCTTTTCCCTTTGATTAGAGGGCCAGCTAGTGGTCCACCTACCACAATGCATATGAAATTAATGTGTACCTGAATTTCCTGATATCTATCCAGAAGGGCAGGATCATGCCCTAAATAGTGACGTACGGTTTGAAATATGTTGTGAAAAGGCTATTCATATCCCTATAAGCTTGTTAAAAATACCTTATTAATATTTCAGAGTCATTTTCATACTTTTAGGTATGGGAATAATTTGGATACTTAAGGTTATAGGGCCGTGGCTCAGAAGCATCTGCTTTACATATGTAGGTCTTCCTTTTGCAAGTTTTTAACATTTTTAATCCTGGACTGTAGGGCTGTTTGGAAGCCAGCAGGAGAGAAGCCCCAGCCTTGCCAAGCCCTCCTTTTCCTATATGGCTGCTAGCAAATGGCTAACAGGAGATAGAAGGGCAAGGAGAGGGGGGATGATGTTGTGCCATTGCACGGAATGTGACACTCTAGGATTCACCAAAACTCAGTAAAGGCACAGAGTTTTTGGCAAATCCTAGAGCATCATGTAACGATGTCCCTTCTGAATATTCAATGGAAGTGACGGAATAATGCTATTTTTTTATATATTTTTGCCCCACTGTCCCACTATGTGGTGGTAAGTGAAGGAGAAGAAAGACAGGAAGTATCCCTTTCTTCCCAACTTGTGCATCTGGTTTTCCCTATTCCCAGAACAGCACCTTTTGGGCTCTGGTGCTAGCAAGAGCCCTGGAAGAGATGAATTTTCAAATGCAATCTCTCCCAACCCTTCCCTTCTCTGCAGCAACACTGGATGAGTCTAGCCCAGACATAGCCAACCCACCTGCTGAATTACAAGCCCCTATAGAAATGCTATTTTAATGTTTTTGGTAAAGCTATGCCTTCCTCCTGCCTCTCTTTGCATGCATGTTGAGAACAACATCAGGATGGCAAGGCAATGTCATTTAAAGGTGGAGAGTATTCCATTTTAGCAGAGGCAGATTCAGATACTCTGGCTTCTTTTTTTGTCACACAACTATGATGTTACATACTTCCACTTGTAGTTCAAAGTTGAGACCCAGGTAGGGTTGCCAGTACTGCCTCAGCAAATGCCAGATTTTGATGCCCTAGAGGGTGGAGATGATGTGATGTGATGTCTCTTCTTGGAGATTATCTAGGAATTTCCCATAATTTCCATGGCAAAAATCATAGAGAATCTCTATGGTGAAGACTATAGAGAAGCCCTTAATCTATATTGTAAAGACCATAAAGAGAAATGGAAAAATTCCTGGAAAATTACTATGGAGGCCATTTTCCAAGTTCCCCCAAGTTCTTCCCTTCTCCCCCTGGGCACGATTGGCTAAGAGCAAAGATCCAATTTCACAGCAAGCTTTTTAGCTGCAAGGTTCATTCCCCCCCCCTTTCTCCAGTTGCAAACAGATGTAGCCTCCCTTCTTTGCCTCCTGCAAATGACTTCCCTGTCCCAGGGTTGCAACCCGCTAGCCTTCCGTTAACACCCTAGATCCTGCTTCCTTGTGAGAAGGCTGTCTTTTCCCCACTTCTCTTTTTCGTCCAGCAGCCTGCTTGTGGCAAGAGATGGCTGGGGCAGCCCTTCTCAAGGAAGCAAGGGGTTAATGGTTTGGCTGTTGATCCCTCCGGAGCAGCTGTTGATCGGAGGGAAGGCTGAAGGTGAAGTTCCTAGCTCAACGCCTGCATTAGTGTAGGAGGAGAAACGCTCCCTTCCCCCTCTTTCTCCAGCCAGGGCCGGTTCACCTGCTAGATGACCTAGACACTCACCTAGGGCGCGCCAGCCTACAGGGACACCAAAACTACACCCCGCCCCCCTGCAAAAAGCCCCCTGCCACTGCCGCCAACCACCACCGCTATCTTCCCACCACCACCACCAGTGAAGAGCGCCCTGGCAGGGTGCAGGAGGTGGCAGTGGAGCTTGCCTGCCCTCCCCCCTCAGGGGGGAGAGGAGGCAGGGGTGGTGGCCACTGCCAGTGAAGAGTGCCCCAGTGGGGCTCAGGAGGCAGCAGCGGAGCTTGCTCGCCCTCCCTCTCCCCCCTCAGGGGGGAAAAGAGGTGGGGTGGCGGCTGCCACTGCCACCAAAGAGCACCCCTGCGGGGCACAGGAGGTGGAGGTGGAGCTTGCCCACCCTCCCCTCCCCCTGGGGGAAAGAGAGGCGGGGGGCAGCTGTCACCAGTGAAGACCGCCCTGGCAGGGTGCAGGAGGCAACGGCGGAGCTTGCCCACCCTCCCCCTCCCTCCTTGGGGGGGAAAGGAGGCAGGGGTGGCCACCACCGCCATCAAAGAGTGCCCCGGTGGGGCACAGGAGGCGGCGGCAGAGCTTGCCCACCCTCCCCCCTCAGGGAGGGAGGGGGCAAAAGGGGCTCCAGGCCCCACTGGGAGGTTGGCATCTGTGCCCACCTATGGCACAGAACCACCTTGAGCCGGCCCTATCTCCAGCCCTAATAATCTTTCCCAGTTTTGGAAGTATGATCATGGCATGGCAGTACCACACAGACATATAATGACAGGCCCCCTGAGAAAAACATTGCCGCCCCCCCCCCCGAGAAAAAAGTTGTTAGCTACGGGGCTGGCTCTCTTAGAGCTCTCTCAGCCCCACCTACCTCACAGGGTGCCTGTTGTGGGGACAGGAGGGGAAGGCAATCGTAAGCTGCTCTGAGACTCCTTCGAGTAGTGAAAAGCAGGGTATAAAATCAACTCTTTTTCTTCTCCTCTCTCCAGATTGTACAAGAGTGACCAGGTGCTGCCAACCTTTTCCCTGCTCCAATTCTGAGGTTCTGCAAGACCAAGCGGTACAGAAATGGACATGATGGATAAAGGAGCTGCTGAGGGCAGGGGCATGGAGGTCCCTAAACCCCACAAGAACAGAACAGCTTTCTCTCACTTGGTTCCTTTCCTGTGTCATTTCTACTGCCCCCCACTCCCTATTAGGACTTCTGGCTCCTCCCTGCTTCCTTGGGCCTAGTAGATAGAGTAACATGATAGATCACACATTTGTTTTTTTAAAGGAGCCTTGACTTTTAGAGAAAACTATTTGAATGGCTCCTCTTTTTAAAAAAATATCACTGTTGGTGCTTTACAATAAAAACTAATCTTTTTCTTTTTTTAAGCTTCTTAAATGTAATGCATACATTGTGGCATAAGTTGTTGTGGGCCAGAGCCCACTTGGCAGATGAATCTTTTGGTAGCTACTCCCCCACACAGATTGTGTGCTAGAAGCGTTAGGTGTGTTAATCAAAATTCCTCGTAGCCTTTCCCAGCCTTGATACTTTGATTATGCGTTTGCCAAGAATCTGATCACCTCTCCTCTTGGTGACTAGGCCTCAGCACCTGTGTCATGGTATCTCACACTTCCTCTTTAACATATGGTGCTAGTGCAAAGGCAAGTGCCTTGTTATTCCTTCACTTTCTGGCCACCTTTTTACTATACTATATTTCTACATTCAAACAAATGCACAAAGCCAACTAAGTCAGCATTGTAGTATTGCTTTAGCTGTTATCTAATACATTCAAATAAATTGGTGTGCTTGTATAAAATACTTCAATAGCCATCTATTCAAATAAAGGAGGAAGATTTCCTGTGAGGCGCAAGAGTGTATTTTAGAAATATGCCTGAAGCCCTCCTACTAGCCATCCAGAGCAGAGACTGAGGCTGCCAAAAACCCCACGACTCTCCCGCAGTTGCATCTGATCACACAGTGACAGGCTGTTCCCACAGCTATAAAGGGAAGTGTGATCTTGGAACTGTGGGTCAAATTCCTCTGGAGGAAGTAGCCTTGCATTTGATTTCCCCTAAGGTGCACCAAAAGAAGTCCTTGTGTGGCTCTCCTGCACAGCCTGTCAGTTTGTAGCAGAAGGGGAAAGGAGCCTGGGGTAAAGGGATGTGCTTTGCTATGCAAGGAAGATCCCCTGGAAGACAAGCAGGGCTGGCGAGGACAGGTGTGGTGCAGTCAAAGCAGGCTGGTGCTCTCTTTCTCTCTTAGGAGTCATCGGCAAATTGAGGACTGAAAAATCTCTCTCCACTCACCCCCTTTATTGCATAAGGAAGTTTATCATTAAAATCTCTAAAAACCTGTGTTTTCTTGGAGAAGTACTGCTATTTATCAGAATGTGGCAGGACTGCATGTGTGCATTTAAAATAACAAGGTTCACTCATGTCTAAAGGAAAAAAAATCATTGGAGTTTGTTTTTTCAGTGTTCCCCCAGATTCCCTCCCCTCCTCTTTTTTGGAAAACATTTAATCTTATTTATTTATGAAAATATTCACACTCTGTCTTTCTACTTGGCTGACAGCCAAATTTGGACCAAAAAAGTAGGGGAAATGTCAGTGAAGTGTTTTGTCTCTGAATTTTTCTGTTAGTTTTATGGGGGCCTCACATTTCTGGACTTAATGCTTAAGCACAAGATGAAAAATATGGGATGCAATGGTTAGAATGTATTTGATAACAACAATTGAGGTTGTTGATGGTAATAAGCACTGCAACATAAGCAGCAGAAGTGACATCTGTGGTGACATCTTCGCTTTCTTACTACTCCCCCCATTCTTAGACCAAGGTCTTGAACAATAAAACTGAGGAACTTAAATAAAACCCATATCTAAAAACACCTCCCTTCGACACTTCTCTGCAGCCTCTAGAAATCGAGCAACATCTTAACTTTTACTTTTTTCCTACCTTAGAAGGGCTTGAGTTAGTATAGATTCATTGGAGTTGGAAAGAGACAAATCTGTTTGCTGAAGTGACACTTTCACTTCTAAAGGAAAGCTATGCAAAGCATACTTCTCTTCAGCACTTTTTGGTAACACTAATTATCATTCTGCCCTATTGACTGTTCTTTCAACCACAGGGTCCATCTGTTTAGGTGGGAAATAAGAAGAGAGAAAATATCTCACAGGCTGAAAAGTGAGAGAGTGTCTTGAAGATTATTACTCCTGTACAGAAGTGTACAGAGCACTGCTTAAATAATGGTTGGTTCTAGTATACTAGGTCCTCAAACAAACTGGGAATAGCAGCTGCCCATAACCTTCTATCTAATGCAGTCAAACCTTAATACTAAGAGCTGCAAAAACAAAGGACAGCCAGGTTTGGAGCTTGGTCATGTATGATTTCAAAAACTTGAGACAGATTCTTTAACATCAGAGTTAACATATTTCCAGGGACAGTTTCCCACATCCACCCCCCAATTGAGATGAAATTCCCATGAGTTATACCCCTTATAAAGGGATCCTTCCATTCCAAACTTCAAACAGATAGGACAAAAGGTACCCATTTATTGGCAATTAAATAACTACCTTGAAGAGGTATTTAGCAATAATTGCCATATGGCTAGTTAGTTATTCTCAGTATAAGTTATCCTTGGTTAATTAGTTATTCTCAGTTAGTTAGTTATTCTCAATAAGTTAGTTATTCTCTGTGCAAGGAGAGAAAAGAAGGCCTTCCTGAATAAACAATGCAAAGTAACAGAAGCAAATAATAGAATGGGAAGGACTAGAGTTCTCTTCAAGAAAGCTGGTGAAATTAAGGGAACATTCCATGCAAAGCTGGCCATGATAAAGGACAAAAATGGTAGGGACCTAACAGAAGCAGAAGAGATTAAGAAGAGGCAGCAAGAATACACAGAAGAACTATACAAGAAGGATCTAAATGTCCTTGACAACCACAACGGTGTGTTCACTGACCTTGAGCCAGACATCCTGGAGTGCGAAGTCAAAAGGGCCTTAGAAAGCATTACTAACAACAAAGCTAGCAGAGGGGATGGTATCCCAGCTGAGCTATTCAAAGTCTTAAAAGATGATGCTGTTAAAGTGCTGCACTCAATTTGCCAGCAAATCTGGAAAAAGCAACAGTGGCCACAGAATTGGAAAAGGTCAGTTTACATTCCAATCCCAATGAAGGGCAATGCCTTGGAATGTTCAAACTATTGCACAATTGCACTCATTTCACATTCTAGCAAGGTCATGCTCAAGATCCTACAAGCTAGGCTTCAGCAGTACGTGGATAGAGAACTGCCAGAAGTACAAGCTGGGTTTCAAAGAGGTAGAGGAATGAGAGATCAAATTGCCAACATTCGCTGGATTATGGAGAAAGCAGGGGAGTACCAGAAAAACTTCTACTTCTGCTTCATTGACTACGCTAAAGCCTTTGATTGTGTGGATCACACCAAACTTTGGCAAGTCTTTAAAGAGATGGGAGTACCAGACCACCTCACATGTCTCTTGAGAAATCCTTATAAACGTCAAGAAGCAACAGTTAGAACCGAATATGGAACAACTGATTGGTTTAACATAGGAAAAGGAGTACGACAAAGATGTATATTGTCACCCTGCTTATTTAATTTATATGCAGAGTACATCATAAGAACATAAGAACATAAGAGAAGCCAGTGTTGAATCAGGCCAATGGCCCATCTAGTCCAACACTCTGTCACACAGCGGCCAAAAATACCAGGTGCCATCAGGAGGTCCAGCAGTGGTGCCAGGACACTAGAAGCCCTCCCACTGCTGCCCCCTCCAGCACCAAGAATAGAGTGCATCACCTGCCCCAGATTGAGAGTTCCTAGCTATACCTTGTGGCTAATAGCCACTGATGGACTTCTGCTCCATATGTTCCCTGAAAGGCCAGATACTGAAACTGAAGCTCATATATTTTGGCCACCAAATGAGAAGGCAGAACTCACTGGAGAAGACACTGATGCTGGGAAAGACTGAAGGTAGAAGAAGAAAGGGACGGGAGATGGTTAGACAGTGGTATTGATGCAACAACATGATATTAAGCAAATTCCGGAGGACGGCGGAAGACAGGAGGGCCTGGTGTGATGTGGTCCATGGGGTTGCAAAGAGTCAGACTCAACTGTGCAACTGAACAACAAAAATCCTAAAAAAGAGTTACACCCTTCTAATCCCATTGACTTCAGAAACATATAACTTAGTTTAGAATTGTCCTGTTCAGGATTTTACTGTCTGCAAGAAAAATACTGTAAGTACAAGACTAAGGCGTGGGATGGGTCAAGTTTTAACTTTTCAAGGCCAAATGTTCTGGTTTTGTTTGAAAATAGACTCCTTCCCTCTACTCTCTTTACGGATGACTGGAACATCACCTGTCTTTTTCACCTTCTGGAGCTAATAGCAGCTGAGAAGATCTCTTTGTAGGGGGAATTGGTGTGGGTATGTGCTTTGATGCTTTTACCTGGAAGGAAAGTCAAGACTGAGAACCCAGCAATTTGAATTTTCATCAGTACTCTCATGCACTGAGAGAAGATGGATCCTCCTCACATATCTCTTTTGTCTAATTTGTGGGTTGGACTTCACAGGGAGGGAGGGAAGCACTTGCTTTAATCCTACATCATCTGTCACATCTGTGAGCCACCTGTCATGAGGAGGTGTTAGTGCAACACATTTCTGTCCCCTTGCAGGTATGCTGCTCAGCCTGTCACAAAGGGGAGGGATCTATTGTGATTCCCCTATGATTCTATTCACTGCCCCTCCATCTGTAAACAGTTAAGCTTCTTTCAGTCATGCTTCCCTGCCAGTCAATGGGGGTAAAAGGAACCCCCCCCCTCCATTGCCTACCTAACAGTGCAGCTCCAGAGAATGAAATCGCACAAACAGAACCCATGCTTATATGGATCAGAAAGCCTTTCCAAAGCCTGAGTTGGGGCAATTATTGCCAGAATGTGGAAATACTGTGCAAAGAAACACCAGATGGGTTGATCCTAGTTGGAGGCAAAAGACCAGCAAAGTCTTTTAGCTGGAGAATGATCCAGGTCCTTTCAGTACTGTGCATTAAGTTAATGGCTGTTGCCAATAGGATCACTTACGAAACCAAAAGTGGGACTATAGCCACAGGGTGTCATTCACTGCAAGGAAGAGAATGCCTGGTATGCTGCTCCCCCAGTCCTTACATGAGAAATTCTACTACAGAGCAGACTTCTGCTATATGCAAAATGAAAAAACTAAGTGTGCTTGTCAGATGTGAGCACCAGACTGATTGCTGTGCACAACAGTGACATGAATATAAAGACTCCCTAAGGTTAAATTAGGCTCCTAAACTGAGATTCTAATTAGGAATATGAGTGCCCCAACTCTGAGAAAATGCATGTGTGTTTAATTACTCTCTGTTTTCACTGTCTCTCTTCTATTATTCCATACGACTTTCCTTCCTCTTTTCTTGCTGTTTTCAAGCAACCCATTCTGCTCACTTAATCTAAGTGTAGGGCCTTTTTAGGCTGGCATTAATTGACAAGCAGTGTTTAATTATTATTTTTCATCTTCGAAGAGACCTTGTATTAACTCACCATGGCTCTGTGGCAGCATCCCTACCCCCTTGGATCGTGTAGCACAGCTCTGCTATCTTCTGACATTTTGCTCCACTTGTCAGCAAAGCAGATATTTCTGTATTTTAACCCCCATTATTACTGTTGTCAGTTGTCGCCACTGCAGATTATCTATGGAAATTCTCTGAGTTCTTGAATGGAATATAGAATGTTTTAAGCAGATGGCTGTGTGATTTTTCTCCAGTACCTAAGAAAAACTTTATCTTTATTTTCAAGCCAATACCTATGCAGGCCTAACCTGGCATACTGAGCCTAGTATATGATACTGCAGAGGAAGAACTTGAGAAGTTAAAGAAAAATCATGTCTGGAACAAATCTGCCTGCCCCATATCACTTCCAGACTAAATAATTAAGGAATTCTCCAATCCATGATTAAAACAGGGGATGCTTTCAATCAGTCTCAAGGAGGGAAACTTCTAGACAAATTGGGTTTAAGCAATTGGTTACACAGCTTCACTTTCCAAGATCCGCTTTCCAAACAGTTATTATTGAACCCCTGCCAAGATTCAGTTTGGGGAATTTTTGTTAAAACGAATCATCATTTCAGGAGTTTCACAAATAATAGAATCCCATGCAGTTCAGACATCAGCCATCTAAAACCCAACACAAGCTCAACAGGAGTGGATCCTAGTAGGGTTTTATCTTTTTGTATCTTCTCCGACTGCATCCTGTCTTTACTTGTGCTGTGAATGGATGTAAATGTGAAAAACAGCAGTCAGGCTGTGGCTTGGCACAGACATTTTGGAGCAGTTTGAATGTTCCATGTCTTTTTCCTCCCTTGTTCGCCTTATCCCCAAACAATCTCAAAGTCAGCAGGAAGCTGTGCACGCATCTCAATGAGATACACAATGTAGGATGTGCAGAAAATAGAAGCTGCCTTCTCTGTTGGCTACTTGTACTTGTTGAGTTATTCCCCAGGTAGTCAGCAGTATGTTCTACAATGGAATACTGGCTATGCTTTCTTAACACAAAAACTCTTTCCCAGGTAGAAAAAAGAACTGAAAAATATCACTGGTGCTTTACAAGCTATTGCTATGTTGGAGGAGTTAAAAGAACTCCCCCATTTTCACATCTTCATATCTAGAGGGTCATTATTTTAAATCACCATAGCCTCATAAGCTTGTGGGGTTTTGCTAGGCCAGGTAATCAAAAATATACCATCCCTGAACCTAGACCCTTCTCTGTTCAAACTAATTTATAGGCCTTTCTTCCATGAATTTAACCACCCTAAGCTAGTAGGAATCAAGTCTCCAGTGAATTTCATGTTAACTAATTTTTATATAAAGTGGTATATTTCTTCACCCTTGTAACAATCCCCCCTGTCTCTTGCTGGTTACTTGTGGGTAGCCACTGCATTGCTCACTGTTGCCCTCCTGCCTTTTCCCCTTTTGCTCTTGGGGAACGGTCAAACAGTGGAGGCTAAGGAGTCTGGAGTCCCCTCAGATATAGGCAACCAGGGGGGTTCACCCACTCCCCAGGCTTGCCCCAGAGTCTGTCTGCTCTCTCTCTCTCTGGCTTTCACAGGACTGTTCTCCGGCCTCCTCCTCGATGGAGTCCTGCATCCTTATATATCCCCCACTCTCTTGGCCCTCCCCTCACCCTGGGGCTGTCCCCTCCCCCTGGTCGGCCCCACCTCCGCCTAAAAGCGCAGATGCCGAGGCCTGCTGTTTCTTCATCACACTGCCAGTCCCTCCTAGGTCTTCCAACACTTCTGCATGCCCTCCCCCCAGTGCTGCCACTGCCTCCCTTTTCCTCCACAGCCTTCCCTGTCACCAGCAGCCATGCCCATCACAGCCACAGTCATGCTTGACCAGGGGCTGGGCTACCACCATGCCGGTGCTGAGCCCAGGCTTGGGGCCTACCAGGCCTGCCAGAAGCAACTGGTCATGATTCCCACCGATCTCCAATACCCCATGGAGCCCACCACTCCACTGCTTGTTGGCCTGGATAAGTAAGCTGGGGCCCCATGGTTGGGTTGGTGGGACTGTGAGGGTCAGGCTGTCAGGATTTGGGGGTCCCAGCTTTGTGGCTGAGGGGCCTGTGGGGGACTTCTCCCCCTCCCTTTCTTCAGCAGCCCATTCTGGACCAGGACAACCCTATTGCAAATCAATTCCCAAAGAATACTCCAAGTTCTAATATTTCTATTAGAACATAAAAGCTAGCAAACATGTTAAAATAATGCTGTGCTATGCACCTTTGAGACTACCTAACATAAGGATGTGAACATCTGTATGTTTTTATAGGCAAAACTATTTAAGGTATCATTATAACCCTCTGCAGACATTACACTAGTGTTCCATGCACATGAAGCTGGAGCCTGCCAGCTATACATTTGTGCAGTTTGATATGCAGGACTGCTGTATTGTTTGAACTGGGAATGTATGGATTTTCCATGCGTACACAGCTTCCATTCACACAAACCAGAATCCCAGCTGTGCAAGTTGTGGCTCCCACTTTCCATGAATGGAAAGCCAGTGTAACATTTGTAGGTGGCATATCATTAGCAAACTCAGCTAAAAACAACCTCCTCCACTGACCCCAACCCTAATCTTGTAGTTAACACATGAGATTATAAGGAAAATTATTCCAAACATCATTCTGCATATATTACATAGCCAAGGTTTTTCCACTGATGTTCAGAACATACACTAAAATTTAGGGAGAAAAGGGATCAGTTAAGATATGCTGGAAGAGGAAATGAACATAAGAAAAGCCCTGCTGGATCAGACCGATGGTACATCTAGTTTCATCTGAACCAGGAGCTTCCCTTTAGTCACCAGTAGCACTGATAAACCTATCACCCATGAATCTGTCTAATTTCCTTTTAAAGCTATTTATGCCTGTGGCCATCACTCCATCCTCTGACAGTGAATTCCACATTTTAATCACTCTCTGTGTAACAAAGTATTTCCTTTTGTCCATCCTGAATCTGCCCATCAGCTTCATTGAATGCCCTCAAATACTAGTATTTCAGAGAGGGAGAAGAAGTTCCCTTTGCCAACTCTCTCCACTCCATGCATAATTTTATAAATAATTTTATCTAAATTGAAAAATACCAGACTCTTTCCTTGTAGGGAAGGTGTTCCAGCCTCTTAATCATCTTGGTTGCCCTCTTCTGTACTTTTTCCAGCTCTGCAATGTCCTTTTGGAAATACAGTGACCAGAACTGTACACAGTATCGCAAATGAGGCCACACCATAGATCAGAATAGGGGCTTTATAATATCAGCTATTTTATTTTCAATCCCATTCCTAATAATCCCTAACACAGAGTTTGCCTTTTCCACTGCTGCAGCACACTGAGTTGACACTTTTATCAAGCTATCTACTATGACCCTGAGATCTTTTCCATCTCAGTGTCACCAAGTTCAGACCCCATTGGCCTATACTTAAAGTTGGGGAAGTTGTCACAATCTGCATCACTTTACACTTTTCATTCATTCATTCATTCATTCATTCATCACCTTTATTAGGCATTTGTCTCACCAGAACTAAAGAGATATTTTTTTTAAAAAAATTACATTCAGCAAAGTAAGATTGCATAAAAACAAAGTGACATAAAAATTAAGATAAAATTATCCAAAAGCATACACAAACTGTTCATGGAACATTATTGCAGCTAGCAAATATTTAGCCACCTGCAAGATGATATAGGGATTTCCATCCAACAAGAGCTGCTCTTCTGGGATACCATGAACATTATACAAAAGAGGTCTAATAATTACATTCGTCCACTCCAAATAAAAATTACAGTAAAGTACTACATGAGCTAATTGTTTGGGAACCCCAGCCCTACAAGGGCAATATCTTTCAGTAGAAGGAGTTCCCAATCCCAGGTATCTACCAAAAAGAATAGTTGAGGGAAGGATATTAAATCAGGCAAGCATAAAGGCTGTGCGATCATGAGGCAATCTAGATTGGACAAATAGGCAGCTGCAGTATCATATTCTGGTGCAATACCATGGGACACAGGAGAGCAAAATCTATTTGCTAGAGAACACAAGATTTGCCTTCCCATGTCTAACAGGTGCTGATGTAACAGTCTAAAAGTGTGCTTCCTCTCCTGCATCAGGAGAGAGTCAGGGAAGATGCCAACTGAGATAATTTTCCTGCTGATTAACTTTGACCACTTGCTTACATATGAATCCGCAAGCATAGCAGTTACGTAGCTTGGATGATCAGTCGGAAAAAAGAGATGCAACCAGAACTTTATGGTCTAATCCATATACACTTATCATTACACATATACACATTAAACATCATTTGTCACATTGTTGCCCACTCACCCAATTTGTGGAGATCCTCCTGGAGCTCTTCATAGTCAGACTTCTGAATAATTTCGTGTCATCTGCAAACTTGGTCACTACACTACTCACCCTTTGTTCCAGATCATTTATGAACAAATTAAATAGTACAAACCCCAATAATGATCCTTGTGGGACCTCACTGCTTACTTCCCTCCATTGTGAGAACTGTCCATTTATTCCTACTCTTTGTTTCCTGTCATTTAACACATTTTTAATTTATAATAGAACCCATCTTCTTATTGCATGACTGCTAAATTTATGCAATTTACTCAAAAGTCTTTGGTGAGGTACCTTGTCAAAAGCCTATTGAAAGTCCAAGTACATCATGTCTATTGGGTCACCATTGTCTACATGCTTGTTGACTTTCTCAAAGAACTCCAAAAGGTTGGTGAGGCAGGACTTCCCTTTCCAGAAGCCATGCTGATTTCCCCTTCTCAGGTTTTGTTCATCTATGTGCCCAATAATTCTATTTTGGATTACAGTTTCTACTAATTTGGCTGGGACAAACATTAGAATGAATGGCCTGTCATTTCCTGGTTCTCCTTTGGACCCCTTTAAAAAAATCAGTGTAACATTTGCTATTCTCTAGACTTCTGGTACAGCAGTTGAATTTGGTTATAGGTTGCATATACAGGTTAGTAGATAACAATCTCACATTTGACTGTCTTAAGAACTCTCAGGTATGTGCCATCAGGACCTGGAAACTTAAAAAAAAAATCCAAGTAAGTCTAGAGATTCATCTCTCAGCACTTGTAAGGATAGGCATGAACTGGAAAAATGTGGTTCATTTCAGTTCATGTCCAGTTCATAAACCACAATGGAGTCAAGGCATCTCAATGATGCCACTATAGCACTGGTTTTAAAAAAAAACCTCTGAAGAAGATCACACAGTGAAAAATGGAGGGGGGAAGCGGGGCTGTTTGGAATGACCATAGCACTTCAGAGATGGCTCATTAAATGAAGGAAATTCACTGTATGAAACCCCTGTCCCTGTATTGCTTTACTCAAAATTGAGCCAACAATGAATAACATCCAGTTTAGAACAGTAAGGTGAAAACCTTCAGAGTTACAACTTGACAGGTCTAGATATCAATACTAGCAAATGAAATATAATTTTAGGAAATGCCCTCCTCCATATCATCCTAAAGTTAAGAATAGGGGAGGGGGCTGAGCCCAAGTTGAATTTCTGGAATTCAAGCTAAAATAATTTTCTATAGCCTACCAATGTTTCTCTATTATCAGGCAGAATTGCCTTTCTTACTATCACTTTGAATTCATTATTTTCAGATAAGACTTTATGAGACACTATCAAGTACTATACTCAAGTCTAAATATCCTAAATCTACCACAATCTCTTTAACCCCTACTATTGTTATTCTGCATTTTTGAAGCAATCAAATATGTCTGAAATGATTTCTTCATTGTAAATGCATTTGATTATGGTTCATAATTCAAGGAGTCTCCAACTCTCCATGTACTTAACAGTTCTACTTCACATTGTCCTGATTATTTTTTACTAGGAGCCAAATAATTTTTTTCCTTGACAGTAACTATCACAATAAGGATTTGGGTGATACCGAATCAGCCCAGCAGCACCTAAACATTTGAGGCTTGTTTCATTTTTTAAATGAAATTTTAAGAATCCATGAGTTTTATCTATTATTACTGTTCTTCTTCCTGCTGATATAAAGACAAATTATGTGACCATTCCCAAGTCCTCTCTAGATACAAAAAGAAATAAAAGGGAGCTCAAAAAGAACATATCAAAAAAGTCAGGGTATAATATAATATAATATACTATTAGAAAGAACTATCAAGAATATGTCTATATGCCCAGATCAAATCCTCATGCCCCTAAGTCCAGTATTTCTCTGATCTTAGGAGTTCTTTTAGAAAGCTGGAGTGGAATTGCTAATGTTTCTGGGTTATCACATGCTCTGTCTTTGGGGTTCCAAGTTCTGAAAGTGTCTCTGCAGAATATGTACCTGCATTTATAGAAATCAAGGATATAAAGACTGTTAAAATGTCAGTGTACTTTGTCATTTCAAGTGGCTCCAAGCTGATTGGAGCTGCCATCTCCGCAGGTAGATTCTCTAAATGGAGTTCTTCCGCATAGCATAGTTGCACTTGGTTATAATGTCAACAGATATGTCTTTATCTAATACCCTCATTCCCCAAGAAAGTGGTCATGCTTTTACTATGATGCAACATGATAACCAGCAAATAATGTGCCATAAGTCTGGGCACATACCATGCTGCCACATCTAATGTCCTTGATGCTGCTTTTGAATCATAACAGGAAATTTGTGTTGCCTGTTTTTCTCATACCTTAGCAGCTTCTTCAGGATGTAAAGAGTCCAGATGTGTCCATTTCTTCTGGCCCATTAGCAATTCTATTGGCAGCTTCTATCATGTCCTTCTATCATGTCCCTCTTTAGTCAACTGAAAAGTCTCAGAATCTTCAGTCTTTCCTCATACAGAAAGTATGCTAACCCCATAATCATCTTGGTTGTCCTCTCCTGCACTTTTTCAGCTCTGCAATGTCCTTTCTGAGATACAGTGACCAGCACTAGTTGGCCACTGTGTGAAACAGGATGGTGAACTAGATGAACCGCTAGTCTGATCCAGCAGGGTTCTTCTTAGGTTCTTATCCTTACACTACCACCTGACTTCAGCACTGGAACTATTGGGGCAGCCCAGAAAGAACTTGATAGCTTCCAAAACCCAGTTCTTGATCCACTTTGTGACACATAACATAAAGTTTAAAGCCTTGGCTTTAAAAAAGATGGGTTTGACATCTAGCTCTTCGAATAACTCTTGAATGTTTTTCAACAACTGCTTCTGCCCCAAAGTGATTAAAGGTAATTAACACTTGTCCAGTCCAGATTTATAATTCTTATCCAATCGTGGCCCCTAAGACTAAAGCCCTTTCTTTTAGCTACTACTAAAGTTAAGAATAATTTCTGGTTTGCGTACATCACTTCTACATTGCCAATATCTCTCAGTGGGACTTGTTGCCCTGTATATGTTTGCAACACCATTTTATGCTTGCCTGCCATCTCCTTGTGTAGTGTCCAGAGCTGTACTGACTGGCAGGCTCTGAATATCTGATGGCCATGCCCTTGTCTGTTGGCCAAAGAAGTTGTGGCTAGAAGTGGGTTCTGAAGTTTGGCATTGTTCAGTCCAGGGTCAGGGCTCCAGAGATCAAGCAGTGTAATTCAGTCTGAGGTCAGCATATCAGAGATTAACCAGGTGAGGCAGTGGCAGCATGGCAGCATGTAGCATATGTCTTGTGTCCACACTCAGCAGCCTTCCTTGGGTAGTTTTATAGCCACATGCCTAATTGTCAAGCCTTCAGCCAGCCACTCAAGGTCAGTTGTATAACTCATCTCCATTATCAGCAAGCAGCTGGCACTGGGCCAGGCACTTTGCGATCTCACCTCTAGCTATTCTCAGCCTCCATCTATGGTGCTCTAAGGGTGTAGGTGATACCGGAGGGCTGGGAATGGCCAACTGACTTTCACCTGCTGAGCCAGGGCTGGAGGGTGGTGTTAGCTCTGCAACAGCTCTTGGCTGTGAATCCTGACAAGCCTGCAGCTCATTCTCTTGCTGGTCATCTTCTATTGACTCAGGGCTGGCTACACAGAGCTCCTCTTCTCCAAAGAAATCCTCACTATCGCTGTGCCCTGGCTGACCCACAAGAGCTTTTTAAATGTCTACACTGGATTCTGCCTGTAAGCATCTCTGAATTTTATCATTGATACCACAGACCAGCCTGTCCCTCAGCACATCATTCAAAAAGTCTCCAAAATTACAGTGTTTTGAGAGGCGCCATAGTTTTGCTACAAAAACAGCTACTGAAATTCCAAATGGATGTGCAAAACTGTTAAATCTCTGATGGTAAGGGACTGTAATGACAATGACAATTACAATCAGTTCTTCAAAGGATTTGGCACTGGGCTTTTCAGGTGCTACCAAAAATCTAAGTAAGCCCAAAACCTTTGCTGCATGTATACTCACTAAAACTGCATGCTTTTGTGTTTTCATTGTTAATATCATTAGCAATGAAATACTAGAGAGGCTTTCTGCATAGTGGACCAAGTCCTCCTGGCCTGCATCAGACACAGCCATTCTGCACTTCTACTTACACGGTGCAGAGAAACAGGCAAGGCTGTTGCACCCTGGTTATCCTTGTCATCAGTGTAATGTTTGGAGCCCACATCACCCAGTCAAGAGTATAAATCTGCTTTATTTGAACTGCAGCACACAAAGCTTCAGCCAGGCATCCATCTCAGAATCAGGCTTCAACTAACACCTTTCTCAGAAGCATGCCTTGTCTGACTGTTGAACAAAAAGTATCTTCTACTTGGCCATTAGGTGGCAACTAATAGGAAAGTATATTACAGTATGTACCAATACATTGGGAGACCTCAGCCTCATCAGATCCTGGGGCAGTTTGCTCTTCCCTCTACTTAGCAGAATTTCCCCAGTGTGATGCAGGGTGGTTAGGGTATTAGTCTATTACGTAAAGTGATTTGGGTTCAATTATCCACTCAGCTATGAAGCTGAGTGATCTTGTATCAGTCATGATCTCTTAACCCTCATAGTATTGTCACGAGGATGAAACAGGATGTGGGGTGTTCTGTATACTGCTCTGAGTTCCTTCTGCCTGCTGCTTTTCAGATAGAAGCACCTAACCTACACTGGAGCTTTGGTTTCATAAGAACATAAGAGAAGCCAGTGTTGGAGCAGGCCAATGGCCCATCCAGTCCAACACTCTGTCACACAGTGGCCAAAAATACCAAGTACCATCAGGAGGTCCACCAGTGGGGCCAGGACACCAGGACATTCATTTGGGCTGAGAATTATGGTGAATGTGAAGATGCTTAAACAAACAGCTTAATACATCATGGGAAACCTTCAAGAACTGCTCTGTGGCAAAAGATGAGGAGTTACACCTGTGTAGCACATTCTCATGATCAGCCCTGAGTACCAACAGATAAAGGGAAAGAAATGGTTTCCTAGTGTTTCAGGAGTTGTTGCAAGAGGTGAAATTCACAATTCCAGGTTCTAAGCTGTTTGATCAGCCCACCAAGCCACACGGCACACAGCCTGTTTCAAATCTGTCAAAACAATGCTCCTCAGGGGTGTTGTTTTGATATCAAGCAGACACATTCAGATGTCACCCCCAATGTGTGAATTCTTACTCAGTGTTTAGTATTAATAGTGACAGCATCAATATTTAAAAATAAACAGAGTTGTGTAGTTTTTAATGTTTGTCGAAATAATCACTGTCTCGGGGGAAAAAAACCAACAAAAACCTCTTAAAACATTTGTTACACTCCAAATGTGAATGCCTTCTTTTGTCATCTAGTATGATTTCATTTGCAAAATAATTGTCTTCCACATTGCCAGGCGTATGGCTGGATACCAAATTATTTCAGTAAACCTTTTTAAGGGCTCTCAGTTGATGGCAAATGGTTTCCCATGTTGTACTGTTGAGTACAGGGAATCACCTTCTTCATCCTGCTGTGAATGGTGGTGGCCCAGAAACATTTGAAGTTGGAAGACAGCCTGCAGCTTCGTAAGAAACTTGGTCTTTTTGTGTCAGTGATGTTGAATAAAGACAACAAAGCTAAATTTTTATTCCCCGCTGACAGCAGGTCCACATGGCAAGGGCTGATGTTTTGACACTGCAGGATATCTCCAATGAAACCAGGTAGAACAACTTTTATTCTCTGTCAGCAGAAAGCAACACTAACATTATGACAGTTACATCACAATGTGATTAATGGCAGCCAGTGTTCCCTCTAAGCTGAATTAGTGTGAGCTAGCGCACATTTTTTAGCTTCCAACTCACACATTTTTGTCTTAGCTGAGGAAGGATGGCTCTAGAGCAACTAACTTATGAAGTAGCCAAATCGCTCACTCACAACTTTAATGCCGGTAGCTCACAAAGTAGAACTTGTACTCACAAGACTTCAAAGCTTAGAGGGAGCATTCAATATATGTACACTCTGATATATGTACATATTGCTAAGCTGGTCCCAGATCGTTGATGGCTGCAAACAACTAGCTAAGAATCAAGGGACAGGCTGAAATACATGTAAGGGTTGCCAGGTCCCTACCTTCTGCTGGCAGGGGGATGGAGCTTCCTTTCCTTGATCTTCTGAAATGTGTGCATAGTGTATGCACCACAATGACATCAGCCACAAATGATGTCATTGCGTTAGACACATCACCAAAGGGACGCTCTAGCATTCGACCAGAAACTCTATGGTAACATAGAGGGGGTTTTTTGGCTGAGTGCCAGAGCATCCCCCTGGCAACATGCCCAATGCAATGACATCACCTCCAGGTCATCACACCAGGCATGTTGGCACAATCCTGGCACTTTGAAGTAGGGCTTCCCCACCAGCTGGATCTGGGCCAGCAGATTGGGGGCCCCTAAAGCAGACAAAACCCCACCCCCAGAGGGGAATGGCAAACCTATAGTGAACAGTAGGGGCCAAATTATGCTAAATATGCTGCTACCAGGGCCAGGGTTTTTTCGGTGGTGGCCCCTACCTGGTGGAATGAGCTCCCAGAGGAGATCAGGGCCCTGCGGGACCTTATGCAGTTCCGCAGGGCCTGTAAGACGGAGCTCTTCCACCAGGCTTTTGAGTAGGGGCTGCCACCATTATCACCGTTATCACCGCTATCACTCATCACTGTTTGACATCATGGTGCGTACTGGCCCTGGTATGTGACCATGGTTGTAGTGGGACACCATCAGAGTGGCAACAACTGTGCCCACTGGAGTACTAGGGTTATGGGCTCATGTTAGGGACTCATTCACTCTGCAGACTGTTGTTGTAATTTTTTAAGTAATGGATTATTTATTGTTTTAATGTTTATATATGGCATCTGCCTCTATGTCCTATTGTTTTATATGGTATTTGCCTCTGTGTTTGCCACCCTGAGCCCATGCTGGCAGGGCGGGATATAAATCCAATAAATAAATAAATAAATAAATAAATTACATGCTACATTTTGGGGCAAGTCATGTTGGGATTCCCTGGACTCAACTTGCCTTCTCTGCACTCATGCAGGAGCTCTGGGGAAAGGTATTTTTAAGGAACCCAATTCTGCCTAGCACTGCAGTGTGCAGGGAGGGGCCCTTGAATATGGTGTGCTCTAAGTGGAGCTTCGAAGTCATGCAAATAACTCCCTACAGAGCCTATTTTGGCTCAGGAACAGGCTGGGTGGAGAGCAAGAGCCACTTCTCCCTGACATACCAAAGTTCCAAGCAGCACTGGACTCCTGAGGGCTTTAAAAATGCCTTTCCCTGCAGCTACTATGTGACTCCAGGGTGAAGCAAGTTGAGTGCAGGGAACTCCAATCCAACTCTTTAAAAAAACTGTAGGCTGGCCCCAGCTCAGCACAGATCAGAATAATGGGAGTCCTATGGACAAAGTTCAACTTGCCTTAAGGAGGCTCCTGAGGAGATGAGGAACTAGGCAATGTTGCTGCCCCTCTGTCTTCCACTAGCAGAGTTTCTGTTGATGCAGTATCATCTATCAGTTTATGAGGGAAGTGGGGACTTCTGGTTTGTGGCACACCATCATCAAAGGGCTCCCAGGTGACTCCTGAGGAACCCCCAAACTTCCTGGCCCCAGCAGGAGGACTGGATCCGGTCTCCCAAGAGCCATCCCAGAGGGAGGCTCTCATGGGGAGCTTGATTTGAGGACTCCCGAGTACAGTGGTACCTGAGTAGACCCCTCATCACTTCATAGCAGGGACCAGGAAGGGAGAGCTCATGGGCAGCCATTGAGCACTGAGGCGGGATCAACTGATCTTCAGAGCTATACTCCAACTAGAGAATCTCATCTATCAACTTTAATTCATCTGCCGTGAGTAGCTGAACTGCCCACTTTGACTATGTATTAATTTGAAGATGTTTGCTGCCTAAAGAAGATCCATTTAAAATTTAAAGACCTGGGAGGAGAGAGATGGGTGGAAGATTCCCCCTGCCATGTTTTCAGCTTGGAAGTGCAGCCCAGGCACCTTAAACTGTATAAAGAAAAGGAGCTGGCTTAAATACTTTATGGAACGGGGAAATAGCTGGAAAGTCGGAATCTCTTCCTTCTTCAGTGGAATACTTGGGGGTTTTTTTATTTTTCTTCTTTTGGGAGATTGTTGGCTTGGCTATACATTAAGAGCTGCCTGACTTACTTGAACTGGAGGTCTGTCTTGACCCTCTGGATTACTTTTGCTTTTGTCTTGGCTTTGTGGATTACTTTTGTTTTTTGCCTTTTTATGTATCTTTTTAAGGGGCTTGATTATTGGAATAATAAAAAATGAAGCATCTCTTTAGTGGAATTGTTTATAAAAGGGACTAAGTCTTCCTTACTAAAGAGGTACAACTTATACCCCTTTGTGGATCTATAAGTTATATTTAGTGGGGAAAGGATATGATCACAAGATTTTGGAAATATAAACTCTCCCCTGGTGGATTTATGATTTATACCTTGTGGAGATATAATCTATATTTTTTGGATATAAAATCTTTCACCTGGTAGTATATATAATACTCATTAGGAGATTTACAATTTGTGGAATTACAGATTACCTACATTTGAACTGGAAACACTTGACACACTATACAATAAAGGTGCTGGTAAGGCTAGAGGATGTTGAAAAGGGATAGGGAAAAAAAACTTATAGCTGGCTAGTGACTACACAACTTTGTGCTTATTGTGGGAACCATATGATTGGGATTGCCTCCTCTGAAATGTATGATTTTGTTTAGATAAGGGGAAACTGAGGAAGCGCTTGAAAATTAGTATTGTGGTTAAATTTTTTGGGAACATTTGGAACATCGGGAGCCTTTTGAAGTAATTATTATTAAAACAATGTTTGTATGTATTGGCATTGACGGGGGGGGAAGGGAGGAGGAGGTTTTTGTGAAATAATTGTGATTTTAATTGAACAATGTCTTCTAGTTCAACTAGACCCTCCCCAAATGTAACAAAATCAGTAGCCCTAAATTTAGCCAAGATGCCAAACCAAGAATTGCAGGCCATGATCAAAGAGGCTGTAAATAAAGCAATAGAAAGTACAATTCCTCAGGCCATAAGTAATGCATTACCAATGGTGGTTGAACCTCTGCAAGCAAAATTTGATGCCTTGGTACTGCAATTGACCTCTCAAACCCAGGAGTACAAACAACAGATTCTGGAAAATACCCAACAAATTACTACATTAAAGCAGAACACTACCCAGCTGCAGGAGAAGTCTGAAAAGATAGACCAAAAATTTCAAATTATGGAGGCTAAACAAGATCTTTTAGAAGACTCTATAATTAAGCTAGAATTGGACAAAGCTTCATATATGCTGAGGTTTCAGAATATCCCAGGGGAAAAAAAGATGAAGATGTCAAAGAAGAAATGACTAAAATATTGGCAACAGATTTAGAAGAAGAGAATATCCAGGATATCTCGGATGAGATAGACTTGGCCTACAGAATGAACTCAGCATAGGCAAGAAGAAACAAGGTGCCCAGAGAGATTCATGTGAGATTTCACAAAAAAGTTATGATAGATACCATCTTAAAAATTTCAAGCAAAAAGACATTATATGCGCAGGAGATAGAAATTTCAATTTTGAAAGAGATTCCATGAAGAGTAAGAGAAAAGAGAAGAAGCCATTCCCAACTTACAAGACTATTATGAGAGAACGGAATAACATATAAATGGCTGTTCCCTGAAGGCATTTTCTTCATCTTTGAAGGCAAAAGATACAGAATAAACTCGATATTCAAAGTGGAAGATTTCCTAAAAAACCATGGAGAAGATCTGGGAGCCAAGGAAGAGGAAGAAGAAGAGCAAGAAGAGGAAGGAACGAGTGAAGGAGAAAAGGAGGATCAACAAAATAAAGGTGCAACAGGACCCAAAACAGAGAAAATAAAGGAAAAAGGCAAGATTATACCAAGTGTCATAGTAACAAGACTGCAAAAAAGAATAAAGCTGGAAATAAAAAAGAAAAAGCGGCTAAAGATGGATAGGAAGAAGATAAAAATAATTTCCGTAAATGTTAATGGCCTGAATGATCCACAAAAAACGAAACAAATATTCTAACAATTCAAGAAGATGCAAGTAGATGTAGTTTGCTTACAAGAAACACACATTAAACACTCAGACAAAAAATATTTGGAAGCAAAAAAAATTGGGAATTTTTTTGTATCTGCAGATAGGCAAAAGAAAAAGAGAGGAGTTGTTATTTATGTAAAAGAACATCTATACCCAGAAATGATGTATGAATCAGAAGATGGAATGGTGGTGATAGTTAAAATTCAGAGACAAGCCAAAGCAACATTGCTAACATATACACACCGAATCAAAAACAGGAAGAATTCTTTAAGGTCCTACAGAAGATCATCACAAATCAAATATATGAGGGAATTTGTATTATTGTAGATTACAATGCAGTATTTGACAAAAGTGCAGACAGGAGGAGACAAATGGGGAAACAGAAAAAAGGCAATGAATTACCAAATTCTTTTCTACAATTGGTGGAAGAACACACATTAGTGAATTCCTGGAGAATCAGAAATTTCAATAAAAAACAATATACCTTCTTCTCAGCAAGACATAAATCATGGTCAAGATTGGATATGGCATGGATATCATTGAACATGGTAAATGATATCATAGAAGTAGAAATTCTCCCTCTGACATACACAGATCACAACTTTTTACTTTTGACTCTACAGGATACACTGAGAAAGAATAGATGGTCTATGAATTTATGACTATTAAAAGATACAGAATTTATTACCAGATCTAAAGAAGAATTTCAAGATTTTTTTAAAGTAAATACCCAACCAGGGACTTCTAAAAATATAATTTGAAATGTCTTTAAAGCATATGTGAGAGGATGGTTTATTAGACAAAATGTGTGGGTGAAGAAAAAAGGAAATAGAGATATATCCAGATTGAAGAACAAATCAAACAAGAAGAGCAAAAAATGCTATCTGAGCCTTCAACAGTACATACAAGATTAAAGATCAAAAATTTGCAGCACCAACTCAATTGTATGTTAACGCAAGAAATTGCAATGAAAACAATGTTTGTAAAACAAAATTATTTTGAAAATGCTAATAAACCTACTAGATGGCTGACATACAAATTATGAAAAACAGCAGATAAGAAACATATAAAAATTCTAAAAACTAAAAAAGAAGAAAAAAATATACACAAGAAAATAAAGAATACAGTTGAAGAGTTTTATGGTGATTTGTATCAAGAAGGCATTCCAACCAAGATAAGATTAGAGATGTTTTTCAAAAATATAATAAAAAAGAATTTACAGAGGATCAAAGCAAAACCTTAAATGATTCAATCTCCTCTGCAGAAATAACTGATGCTATCAAAAACCAAAAGAAGAAAACTCCAGTCCCAGATGGGCTACCTGCAGAATTTTACCAGATATTTGAAGACCAAATTGTAGTACCACTGAAGAATACTATTGAAAACATATTTGAACAAAAAAAAATTACCAGAGTCATGGAATCAAGCATTGATTACATTAATACACAAATCGGACACAGATGAAAGTGAAATTAAAAATTATCAACCAATTTCACTACTTAATATGGACTATAAAATTTATGCATCAAATAATTAGGAATAACAATAACTAATAGATTAAGTTCATTATACAAAGATAATTATATGAAGCTTTTGGCGGAAATTAGAAAAGATCTAGAAAACTGGAAGCACTTGCAACTATCATTTATGGGAAGAATAGCAACAGTTAAGATGAATATTTTACCCAGACTAATCTTCCTATTTCAGACAATTCCAATTACAAAAAAACAAAAATACTTTAAAGAGGTGGAAAAGTTTATAAGACAATTTATTTGGGAAGGTAAATAGCCAAAAATTAAAATTACTACAGGAGTCCAAGGAAAAAGGGGGATTTGCATTATTAGATTGGCAATTATACTATAAAGCGACGGCTCTTACATGGATGAACAAATGGATTACATTGGAAGATGCGAGATTGTTAAAGCTGGAAGGTCATGATTTAAAGTTGGGCTGGCATGCTTTTGTTTGGTACAAAAAAAGTGGTAACACGAGTACTTTAAACAACATATATTGAGAGCAGCATTAATAAAGGAAAGGGAGCAAGTTCAGAAATTGTACTATAACAAGATACCAAAATGGGTTTCCCCATTAGAAGCTTTTATAAACCCAATAATATGTACAAAAAACAGATGTGGAGAGATCAAGATTTGTTAGATAGCCAAAATAAATTAATTCAGCAAGAAAAGTTAAAGAAAAATGGTATTAACTTGAATTGGTGGGAAAGAGCCCAATTAGATTCCAGATATGCAAAAGACAAAACCATGGGATTTTGTGATGTACCTGTAGAGCTAGATAAAATTGTGTGGTGGGTTGAAGGAAAACACATAAAACTATTTTATATGTTATTATTAGAAATGAAAATGCAAGATGAAGTGGTAAAAGAAGCAATGGTTAAGTGGACACAAAATATAGGTCATAACATACAACTTGAATAATGGGAAAAGGTATGGAAAGTTAACATAAAGCTTACTAAAGCTGTGTCATATAAAGAAAATATATATAAAATGCTTTATAGATGGCATATGACACCTGAAAATTTAGCTAAATGGTACCCAAATATGTCAAATGTATGTTGGAAATGCAAGCTAAAAAATGCAAACTAAAAATCTTTTTACCATATGTAGTGGACATGTGATGTTGCAAAAAAATATTAGCTATAGATACATGAGTTATTACAATAAATACTTGACACAAATGTACCATTCATACCAGAATTGTTTTTATTAAACATTGTACTGCAAAATTTTAACACACAAGATGTATATGTGATTGTACAAGTCATAACTACTGCTAGAATTCTGTATGCAAAAAACTAGAAAAAAGAAGAGTCACCTACAAAGGAAGAGCTAATTTTTCAACTTTTAGATGCAGCAGAAATGGACAAATTAACCTTACAATTACATGAAAAACAAGAAGGAACTTTTGAAAGAAAATGAGTGAGGTTTTATAAGTGGATGCAAAACTATCTTGGAGAACTTAAATTATGACTTTAAACAAAAGACATCACAGACACGGCTTAAAAGAGTCAGATTCTATAATTACATTGTGTATTAAAGCTTTTTTAAAAATCTTTTTATTGTTTTTGCTATAATAAACAAAAGTGAATCGTCATTTTATACAACAAAACATTCCACCAAAGAAAAATTCAACATAGATTTCAGCATATATTTCTAACAATAACTATAAAGAGATTATGTCCACCCCCAATATAAAGTTCATCAGGATGTCTTTTCTATTGCTTGGTGTTTCTACAAATATAATCAGTTAGTATTTTATCCCACAACCTTAAAAATCCATCTTTACACCTATGTCATACACATAACATAACACCAACAGCAATCAGTTCTTTAAACATAAATTCATCCTTAGTTCCTTTTATCTATAAACAAATCCGAATTGATTTAGTCCCTCTATTTTTCTGGTCTTTTTAAACATTTTCCAGTTTCCTATAAATTACAGTCAAATAACAAGCTACGATTTCTTATTTCCTATCTCTTTTCTTTAAAGTTATAATATTTCTCTTTTTCTTCTTCAGATATTTATCCAAAATGTATACCTTATATTTCTATTGTCCTACTCTAATCATGTCCCTGTAAAGTATTTAATCATAACCTGGTAAACCAAGAAAATATACCAGAATAAACAGATGTTTCCTGTTTTTTTCCCCCTCTATGTCTTTCTATCTCATCTATCTTCTTATAAATTATATATAACCTCCTGTTCAGATGCCTTTCTACTGTCTATCGCATTCCCTCCTGGTGTTTCTTATTGTTAATTACTTGAAATTATTTACCTTAAAGTAATTAATATCTCCTTATTTTAATTATTTAATCACATTATACCACCCTCTACTAATTATTTTGACAATACAATGCAATACGAGTGTAAATAATAATTAGAAGATATCTTTAAGCTATAAAGAAAAGAAAAGAAAGTTAATTGATTCCATTTTCACCTTGCCATCCTTTCATACATCTATCAGTTTGGGCAATTATTCTACCATTTAATAGACTTTGCCAATTCTGCCGTTAATACACATCACCTATGTCTAATCATTTTGTGCAATTTATAAAGGATACAAAAAAAAGTTGTTCTGGCTCCCAACGCATGCTGCCTGTTTTCGCTTTGTTTTCCAGAACAACCTTCTCTCCTTAATCATACTGAAGTGTCTTAACTCTTTATATTCCTGGTAATTTGCTTCCATGTTTTGCTTTTTCTGTCTATTCGGTTCTATCTTCATTTTTCTTTTACATCTTATACTTTTCGCTGAAGAGTGCCTTGGTCCCTTTTTGGCCACCTTAAACGACTCTCCTTGTATTAGTTCTCTGGCTTCGCTTTTTACCGGTCCCACCTTCAAGGAAATTTTTAAAAATCTCATTTGTTTTTGCTTTATTCGCCAGAACAGCCTTCTCTTCTTATTCATACTTAGGTGTCTTAACTCTTTATATTTCTGGTAATTTGCTTCCATGTTTTGCTTTTTCTGTCTCTTCAGTTCTGTCTTCATTTCCCTTTTATGTCTTATACTTTTCCCTGAAGGGCATCTTGCTCCCTTTTTGGCCACCTTAAACACCTCTCCTTGCATTAATTCTTTAGCTCCACTTTTTACCGGTCCCCTCTCCATAGAAAATTTTTTAAGTCGCACTTATTTATTTTATTTATTTATATCTTCAATTTATATCCCGCTCGAACCCCCGAAGGGGTCTCTGAGCGGCTTACAGTTACTCATTGAATCCTAACTAAGGCCACATAGCTGTCCGGGAAGGGACTGCCCTACCAGCACCCTGTGGAGAGCGGTGTTCTTGTTCTTGTCAGTTTTGTCAGTTTCTTTGTCAGTTTCATCCTGGGTCGGCTCAGCTCGGCGTTCGCAGATCCCTCGGCGCATGGTTTCTGCGTCGGCGTGGCTCCGGCTCTGTCTTCCTGACTCCGCTGCGCCTGCGCCTTCACGTCCTCCTTGCGCTGTCGTCTCTGCTCCGCCTTCCGTCTCTCGCCGTCCCCTGGAGCTCTTGCCATCTTTTGCCGCCATCATTCCGCCTGCCTTGTTACCGGCAGCTCCACAACCCTCGCGGGGGGGGTGCTCCCTGTCATCTAAGACAGGTACCCATTTTATCTACTTGCTATTGTTGTTATTTTAGCAGCTTTTGAACCGCTGGGTAGACAGGAGCTGGGACTTGGGCCAGGTGCTCACCCTGGCCGCGGTGGGATTCGAACAGCCGTAATGGCTGTTCATAGATGTTACTAGCAGGCATTAGTTGCCTGCGCCACCGCTCCCTCTGAATATTTGCCCCATATCTACTAAAGACATGTCTTGCATCTCCTTATTCTGGTTATAGTCTTGCTCTCTTTTTAAATCCTCTGCACTCCACTGAGGCTGTAGTGGTTCCTCTTCATTTATACATTTCAAACCTGTTCTCTGTAGACTCTCAAAAGCATTTTTACAAGCTTTTTCGACTGCCGACTGTACCTCATTGAACAGAAACTTTTTAAATTGTTCCAGAGATAATTGACCAACTTCTGTATTTTCTAAGTCCATTTCCTCAATTTGTCCTGCAATTAGTTCCATGTTCTTCCCTGCCAGTGCCATTTTATTATCTTTGCTCCAAGTCTTTAACTAGCTGCATTCCAAATGTTTGGAGAATCTCCTGTGCAGTTAGCTCAGGGGTGTCTTCACTGGGTTATCTAGAAATCATATGCTACTCACATTCTTGGCTTTGTTGTGTATTATATTGAAAATCCAAAGTTAAAATGTGTGGTTGCAGCTGAGAACATGGTGAACCATGTTGTTCCATTCTTCGCTCCCGCGTCGAAACAGCTCAGTCTCACCCCATTCACCGCCATTTGTGGGGTGCCTAGGCAGCGCTGGCCCCAGGTGTCTGGGTGCCCTAGGCAGGACTGCCTGGGGCGCCCACCCCACCGGGGATGCCAACCTCCCGGTGGGGCCTGGAGATGGCCCAGTGCCTAGGAGAGCCAGGGAAGGGGCGGGCTTAGAAGCCCCCCCTTCCCTCCCAGGGGCGGCGCGCGGGGCTCTCCCGTGTGTCTCGCAGCCACGAGGCACCCGGGACAGCCAGGGAAGGGGCGGGCTTAGAAGCCCCCCCTTCCCTCCCAGGGGCGGCGCGCGCGGCTCTCCCGGGTGCCTTGCAGCCGCGAGGCACCCAGGAAAGCCGGGGCTGCCGGAATTGGGCAGCTCGGGGGCCTTTTTACGGGGGGGTGGGGGGCATTTTGGCACCCCTGCAGGGCCGGCGCCCTAGGCGAGCGCCTAGCTCGCCTAGTGGGTGAGCCGGCCCTGTGCCTAGGCAAGTTTCTTGCTGCCAAATCTCCCTCCAAGAGGCTTGGTGATCCCCCAACGTGCACTAGGACCCTGGGGGCTCCAAAAAAGTGGGAAGGATGAGGCTAGTCAGGAGCATCCTGACTAAGCTCCCGCATGCTGCACCATTGCTCTCTCTCTCTGCATTTGTATATTAAAGCTGATGTAAGAGTATAGTATCCATTTTGTTAAGATATTTCTGTTCTGATTCTTATTTCTCTCTTTTTTTTCTGTAGTACTTTTCAATGAAAGTAATAAAAATGTGTTTTAAAAAAAAGTTTATGAGGAAAGTGGAGTTGATATTACCCAATAGCTCCGTGAGCCGATAACATTTTGTCTACAGGGCTTCCAGGGCTCTGAACATCAGTTTTTAAAGAGGTCTCCAGAAGGTGTTGTGGGGAGGTGAAGGTGGAAAAGACAGATAATCACAACAGTCTTCCACTTCCACTTCATAGGATTCGCCCCTAGTCATTTTAATCAGTTTATACAAAATCTCAGAGCCAACATCTTCTTATTGGGCATTTTGCCATGTCTCAATCCTTTCCGTTCCAACATCTATTTCCTGTGCTCTTATTCTTACAAGTCTCCAATACACTGAGAAATAAAATAAAGGAGTGGTTGCTGCCTACATATGCCGTCAAGTGACCTTTTAAAGATTTTTTCCCATTCAAGATGCAAATAACCTGCACTTCAGGGCTTGGATGGTAATGACAGAGACTGGCATTTTTTGTTCACTTGTGCTAATGCATCACCTAGAAACAAAATCTGGCACTTAGAGAGATGCTACACCTCCCAATGTGTGGAAAGGCAGCTCACAGAAATATGACCAGTTCTGTCATTCCTACTACACTGCATTTTTAACATTAGTAACTATGGTCCCAAGCAATCTCTGTAAAAGTTCATTCTTGTAGCACTCCCAGTTTGACTACCATAAGTAGGATGGTTTCTGCTAGTTCAGTTTAAATCCAGATGTCTATTAAAGCATACCAGTAGGCAATTCCATGTAAAAGAGAGCCACATTTACACACATATAGGACAAACAGACCTAGTGATACTTTGACAGTCCAGCTACATGCTATATGGTAATCACAAATAATATTTACTAAAGGAAATATGACCTATCTTCCAGGAAATGACAAAGTACATCAAACTGGTATTTGTCTGCTCAAAACCTATTTTTCCCACCATTGTGATCCACAGTCACAAGTTTGTCACATATTTACAAATCATAAAATCTTTCTTTTTCAAGATCACATATTTACAAATACTGAAAAGAAACTTGCCAAGTCCATCAACATCTAGAAAGATAAAACCTATGGATGTACTTCTACATATATATAAAAGAACATCCCCTCACAGTAAAATCAACGCCCATGTCATGGGCTGGGGTGCAGGACCAGGGAAGTGTGGCATGGTCAGAGTAGAGTCTGAGGTCAGAGCCGGCCAAGACTAAAGAACCAAGTTCAAGGGGTGGAACGAGCAGGGTGGTCGAGAAACACAGTCTGAGATCAGAGCCAGTCAGGACGGAAGAGGCAAGTCCAAGGAGAGAGTCGAGCAGGGTGGTTGAGAGACAGTCCAGAGTCAGAAGCTGAGTAAGCCAAGAAAACCGAGAAGCCAAGTCCAAGTTACCAACCGTAAGCATGCTCAAAGAGTACAAGAGTCAAGGGTCAGAGTACAAGAGCCGTGAGTCAACAGTCCGAAAACCAAGGGTCCAGAGTCTGGGGGTGCGTGGTGCAGAGTAGCGAAGTTCTCAGAGCTGATCCAGCTGAGCTCTGAGAAGGAGCAAGAGCTGCTAGAGGGGTGTTTTTTTATTATTATTAACTTTCAGCTGAAGTGATTTAGCTGAGAAGGTACTGTGTGGGGGACTGTATTTGGGAGTGTGTGGGTGAGTTGTAAGTTGTTGCAGAGTCCTGGCTGCTCAAGTTAGGGTGTGAAAGGGTCATTGTTTGCCTGTAACTGAGTGCCTGGGTGGATTTGAATAGCTGCTGGCCACACCCTCTCCTGGGGGAAGCTTCTATTTAAGGCAGGAAGCTTGTAGGAGGCACGAGCCTCTGGCATGAGCCGAAGGGTGAGGCTCTTGGCCTGTGGCTCTTAGACTAGAGACTCTTAGACTAGGGGCTCTGTAAGAAACCCAGGAAGAGCCAGAAAGCCAGGGACCTAGGCTCCTTGGGTTCCCGGTAAGGTAAGTAGACTTCTACAACAGGAACCACATAAATACAAAGGGTTTTAAAAGGGGGGTTATATAAAAGTATTATTTTAAAAGCAATTATGAAGCCAGAATGCCAGCAGGGGGTTGGGGGATATCCAGTGTTTTGCATGGAGTGTCACATGTATGACTATCTGCCCACTGGTCAGAAGTCTTGGGTGTGTGCTCAGTGCAAGGAGCTCCTGGTTCTCAGGGAGTGAGTTTGCTCCCTTGAGGCCAAGGTGGCTGACCTGGAGAAGCAGAGACAATCAGTTATGTGCATGGAGAAGACTCTCGGGTACTTGTTAAATATGTCCCACTCTGGATCTGGCAGCCCTGCTGCAGCCAGGGAGCATGAGGGTCAAGGGGAAATGGGGCACCATGCTGAGGACAAGGGGAATGTGCCCTCAGAAGGGACCTCTTCTTCAGCTGGTGAATGGGTATCGTTTCGTACCAAGGAACCATCCCTGGGAAGGGTGAGAGGGGGGCTCTTGGTAGTTGGTGATTCGATCCTTAGGCAGGTAGACAGCTGGGTGGAGAACTCGCGTACTGACCGTATGGTGACTTGCCTGCCTGGTGCAAAGGTAGCGGACATTACGCATGTTTTAGATAGGCTGGTAGATAGTGCTGGGGAGGAGCAAGTGGTCGTGGTGCATGTCGGCACCAATGATGTGGGGAAATGCAGTCGTGAGGTCCTGGAGGAGAAATTTAGGCTGCTGGGCAGGAAACTCAAGGCCAGGACCTCCAAGGTAGCCTTCTCAGAACTGCTTCCTGTTCTGCGCGCAGGGCCGGAGAGACAGGCACAGATCAGGAGTCTCAATGGGTGGATGAGACAATAGTGTAGGGGGGAAGGGTTCAAGTTTGTTAGGCACTGGGATGCTTTTCAGGACAAGAGGGAGCTGTACAAAAGAGACGGTCTCCACTTGTCCTGAGAAGGAACCAGGCTGCTAGCGCTCAAAATCAAAAAGGTAGCAGAGCAGTATTTAAACTGAATATTGAGGGAAAGCCAACAGGAGATGAAAAATCTGTGGTTCAGGATGGCTCATCTCAAAGAGATGAAGGGGTAGATGTTACTTTTGTACAAGGAAATGGATTACAATTGTCCACTGAGACTGTGGCTAATGATAGGTACTGCCTGGCAAGGTCTCGAGGCAGCAAGAGGAAGGTTGTGGGCTTAACAAGCATGGGAAACTATAGGTGTTTATACACAAATGCTAGAAGTCTCCGAGGTAAAATCAGGGAATTGGAATGCTTGGTGTTGGGGGGGGGAATAGACATTGTGGGTATTTCAGAAACTTGGTGGGATGAGGCAAATCAGTGGGATGCGGTGATTCCTGGTTATAAATTATATCGGAAGGATGGGGGGAAGAGTTGGAGGTGGGGTGGCTCTGTACCTCAGAGCGGGTATACAGTCTAGTAAGATTGAGAGGGTAAGAGAATTGGATTCGCTTCTGGAAATACTATGGGTTGAAATAGTGGGTCCAAAAGGAGGCTTAACAGTGGGAGTTTGTTATCGCCCACCAGATCAAAAGGTAGATGAGGATTACAACATGATGAATGAATTAAACATAGCGGCTAGACAAAATAACTGTGTCGTAATAGGCGACTTTAACTACACACACATTGATTGGTTCAATATGAGTTCTAGTCGGGAAAAAGAGATTGAGTTTTTAGACACTCTCAGTGACTGTGCTATGGAACAGGTGGTCACAGATCCTATCAGGGGAGAGGCAATCCTGGATTTGGTCCGAAGTAACGCCCAAGACCTGGTGAGAGATGTAAAAGTGATTGCACCGGTTGGGAACAGTGACCATAATGTTATTGAGTTTAACATTTGTATAAATATGGAGTTGCCCAAAAAGACTGATGCAACCACTTTTAACTTTAAAAGGGGTAACTTCTCTGGTATGAGGGGACATATGAGGAAGAAATTGAAAGGAAAAGTGGAAAAGATCAAAAACATTGGGGAAGCTTGGAAACTATTTAAAAAGACAATCCTAGAAGCTCAGAACAAATATATACCACAAGAAAGGCACAAATATATAGGAAAGGCACATCAGGTATAGAAAAAAGCCTCCATGGTTAACAAATAAAGTAATGGAAGCTGTAAAAGGTAAGAAGGATTCCTTTAAGCGGTGGAAAGCTAGTCTCATTGAGGTTGATAAAAAGGAACACAGGCTGTGGCAAATAAAATGCCAATCTGTGATCACGCAAGCAAAAAGGGAATATGAGGAGCAGGGGTCCATAGAAAAGCAGCTGCAGGAGCTCATTAGCATATGGTATGCTAATGAGCTATTAGGCTATTAGCATATGCCACGCCCCCTGACATCACCGGAAGTAGTGTCAGAAGGGGAAGCAAAAGGGGGAGGCATCTTCAAAAGCCTCCCCTTCCCTTCCCCAGCTGGCCTGGGTGGGGGAGCTAAGAGAGAAGGGGTTTAAAGTTTAAATTCCTTCTCATGAGAGTTGGGCCACAGAAGGAGGAAAGAGAGAAAGTAGAGAGAAGGAAAGAGGGAAGGAAAGAGGGAAAGAAAGAGAAGGAAAGGGGAGGGAAACAGGGAAAGGAGGAAAAAGAGAAGAGAAGAAGGTGAGAAGAAAGGTGGAGAAAGAAAGAAAGAAAGAAAGAAAGAAAGAAAGAGAAGATAAGAAGGAGGGAAAGAGGAAAAAGAGAGAAGGAAAGGAGGGAATGAAAGAAATTTGGTGGCAATTCGGCCCCATTATATCCTAAGGGCCTTTGAAGTCAATGGTGAAAACACAGGGTATATTCTGGGGGCTGGAGGGGAGGGGGTTTGAGGGAGAGGCTCCAAACACACAGGGTAGCTGATGGAGCCTCTCCCCAAGATACCCACCAAGTTTCAAGAACATTGGACCAGGGGGTCAAATTCTATCAGCCCCTAAACAGGTTGACCCTATTCCCTCCATTGTTCTCTATGGTGGGGGGAAAGTTAATTTTTTCCCACCATAGCGAACAATGGAGGGAATAGGGGCAACCTGTTTGGGGGCCCATAGAATTGGACCCCCATATCCAATGTTCTTGAAACTTGGTGGGTATCTTGGGGAGAGGCTCCATCAGCTACCTTGTGAGTTTGGAGCCTCTCCCTCAAACCCCTTCCCTCCAGCCCCCAGAATATACCCTATGTTTTCACCATTGACTTCAATGGCCCATAGGATATAATGGAGCTGAAATTGACATTTGGCTACCTGAAAGACTCACCGGAACGCCAATTGGGGGCGAGGCTTGGCTCCTGAGCTCTTGGAGCTGCGCTCCCCCCAAAAAAGACCCCTGATGAGGAGCATATCGCAAAAAACATAAAGGCCGACAATAAAACTTTCTTCAAATACATTAGAAGTAGGAAACCAGCCAGGGAGGCAGTGGGGCCCTTGGATTACCAAGGGGTAAAACGAGTAGTGAAGGATGACAGGGAAATGGCTGAGAAGCTGAATGCATTTTTTGCCTCTGTCTTCATTGTGGAAGATGAGAAGTGCTTGCCCACTCCAGAAGCGCCGATTTCGGGAGGGGGTTTGAAAGACCTGAATCAGATTGCGGTGACAAGAGAGGAAGTCCTACAACTGATGGACAATTTAAAAACTAATAAATCACCAGGCCCAGATGGCATTCATCAAAGAGTTCTGAAAGAATTCAAATGTGAACTTGTGGATCTCCTGACAAAAATATGTAATCTTTCTTTAAAATCTGCCTCCATTCCTGAGGACTGGAAGGTAGCTAAAGTCACTCCCATCTTTAAAAAGGGCTCCAGGGGAGATCCAGGAAATTACAGGCCAGTCAGTCTGACATCGATACCGGGTAAGTTGGTGGAAACTGTTATTAAGGAAAGAATTAGTAGGCACATTGATAAACAAAAACTATTGAGGCAGACTCAGCATGGGTTCTGTAAGGGAAGGTCTTGTCTCACTAACCTGTTAGTGTTTTTTGAGGGAGTGAACAAACATGTGGACAAGGGGGACCCAATAGATGTTGTTTACCTTGACTTCCGGAAAGCTTTTGATAAAGTTCCTCATCAAAGGCTCCTAAGTAAGCTCAATAGTCATGGGATAAAAGGACAAGTCCTCTTGTGGATCAAAAACTGGCTTATAAATAGGAAACAGAGAGTGAGTATAAATGGGAAACTTTCTCAACGGAGGGTGGTAAGCAGTGGGGTACCACAGGGATCAGTACTCGGTCCGATGCTTTTTAACTTGTTTATTAACAGTTTGGAATTGGGAGTAAGCAGTGAAGTGGCTAAATTTGCAGATGACACAAAGTTCTTCAGGGTGGTGAAAACCAGGGAGGATTGTGAGGCACTCCAAAGGGATCTGTCAAGGATGGGTGAGTGGGCGTCAACGTGGCAAATGGGGTTCAATGTGGCCAAGTGCAAAGTGATGGAGCCAAAAATCCTAAATATAAATACACATTGATGGGGTCTGAACTGGCAGACCAAGAGAGAGATCTTGGAGTCGTAGTAGATAACTCAATGAAAATGTCTAGACAGTGTGTAGCTGCAATAAAGAAGGCCAATGCTATGCTGGGGATTATTAGGAAGGGAATTGAAAACAAATCAGCCAGTATCATAATGCCCCTGTATAAATCATTGGTGCGACCTCATTTGGAATACTGAGTACAGTTCTGGTCGCCACACCTCAAACAGGATATTATAGCATTGGAAAAAGTGCAGAGGAGGGCAACTATAATGATAAAAGGGTTGGAACACTTTCCCTATGAAGAAAGGTTAAAACGCTTGGGGCTCTTTAGCTTGGAGAAATGATGACTGAGGGGTGACCTGATCGAGGTTTATAAGATTATGTATGGGATAGAGCAGGTTGAGAAAGAAGTACTTTTCTCCCTTTCTCACAGTACAAGAACTCGTGGACACTCAATGAAATTGCTGAGCAGTCGGGTTAGAACAGATAAAAGGAAGTACTTCTTCACCCAAAGAGTGATTAATACATGGAATTCACTGCCACAGGAGGTAGTGGCAGCTACAAGCATGGATAGTTTCAAGAGGGAATTAGATAAACATATGGAGCAGAGGTCTATCAGTGGCTATTAGCCACAAGGTATAGATAGGAACTCTCAGTATGGGGCAGGTGATGCACTCTATTCTTGGTGCTGAGGGGGGGCAACAGTAGGAGGGCTTCTAGTATCCTGGTCCCACTGCTGGACCTCCTGATGGCACCTGGTATTTTTGGCCACTGTGTGACAGAGTGTTGGACTAGATGGGCCATTGGCCTGATTCAACATTGGCTTCTCTTATGTTCTTATCTTAAGATGAGCTGAGGTTGAGGAGCAGGAGAGATCAAAACCAGGAACAAGGCAACAGGAACTGGAGTGGTGCGGTGCAATGCTTCACAGATGCGACTAGTTGCTGGCACAAGTTTGATGCCATGCCAGCATGAGCTAAATAGCAATCCCAGCAGGTGGTAATTAGCACACTCCGAGCACAGCCTGGGTCCTGCTAATACTCTGGGCTAAACGAAGGCCAGGCACGCATAAAGTCAAGTCCCGTCAGCGCTGCTCTCATAAGCAAGACACAGGTGGGAGTGAGTCAGGGTGTGTGTCACTCAAGTGGTGATCTGCCCCAGCTGTTGCAGGGCCGGTTCGGAGCTTGCCGTGTCATCAGATGCGGAGGCTTCTGGCGAAAGGAGCTCATCCCTGCTAGCACTTAGCTCCTCCATAGCCTTCGAAGGCTCAGGCGCAGCAGGGGGCGTGACAGCCCAGGCCGAACCGCTGGACCTAGAGACACCAAATTTGGGGAGAGCACTCCTACCATGGCATAGGTGCTCACTAAGAAGGGATTTTTAGAAATTCGACCCCTAAGTGGGTCAAAAGGGGGAAAATGTGCTCCTCCCATTGATTCCTATGCAGCTGCCACCATGCACCCCCCACTCTCTGATTGGTCAGCTGCAGAGCTCAGTGTTCTGAGGTTAAAAAAAAACACCTCCTACACTGGACAGGCAGCTGCCTGTTGGGTGTAAGAGAGGAGGTGGGATGGCTTCCAACACACTTCCGCCACCTCCTATACCTAACAGGTGGTTGTCTGTCAGGTGCAGCAACCATTGCAGGGTTTTTAAAGCCATGAGGGAGCCCACCTCAGCTGTAATGCCTTAGTGATCCTGCCAGCCCCACCTCCACCGTGGCTTCCAATACTTCTCTCACCTCCCCTCCTACCTGTCAGGTGTAGGAGAGGAGGTGGGATGCTTACAGCCACCAGGGAGGTTTGCTCAGCAGGATTGCCTTAGCACTGCTGCTGGCCCAGCCTCCCTGATGCCTTTAAATACAACCCCCCAACACCAGACAGGCTGGTGTCTGTCAGGAGTAGAAGCAGGACCAGGGTTCTTTAATCCAACAGAGATGCCGCCCCAGCAGGATCACCTTAGCGATGCTGCTGGCCCAGTCTCTCTGATCACTTCCAACACACTGCCCCACCTCCTACACCTGTCAGGTGCGGCAATGGTTGCAGGGTGCTTAAAGCCACGAGGGAGCCTGCCTCAGCAGTAATGTCTTAGTGATCCTGCCAGCCCTGCCTTCACAGTGGCTTCTCCTCCCCCCCTCCCCATTCTGCATTGGACAGGCAGTTGGCTGTCAGGTGTAGAAGAGGAGGTGGGATGCTTACAGCTGCCGGGGAGGTTTGCTTAGCAGGATTGCCTTAGAACTCTTGCTGGCCCAGCCTCCCCAATGCCTTTAAATACAATCCCCCCCAACACTAGACAGGCCGGTGTCTATCAGGTGTAGGAGCAGAGCCAGGGTATGAATGTTTATGAGAAGATAGTAACAGACATTTCTAGGAGACATTTTGATGCGTGCTTCCCTCATGAATCTGAAGATATGTCCACCACATCACCACTCCCTCACACCAACTCCCCCTCACACCTCTCACCTCTTACTGCCCCCAAGAAAGCTCCTGGCAAACATTGAGCCAAATATACCAATGCTACAAGGAGGAGGCAACTTAGGAATGTGGCAAAGACATTTGCACATAGTACTCCTGCAATGCACTGAGCTGAGCATGCCAAGTACCAGCAAGATCACCCTGAGGTGCTCAGAACAACACAGTCTCCATATGAGCAAAAATATCCAGTAGAGAGGCCATCACTTTTGTGGAAGATAGCAGGAGTCGACTTAACAGACGACTGCTTCTTAAATGGACAGTTCTGTGTGGCCTGCTCCAGAGTGAGCTCATCAAGCAGCCTGGTGATCCTAGCACCTGAGGGCAGAACCACCACTGTGGTCTACAGAGAGGTCCTTCAGCAGAGAAAAAAAAAGTACGTATTTCTCACTCCATTGTTTACACTACAATCTTCTCCATTAGAATTCCTACAACAAATGTCACATTTCAAATTTCACATCATCAGGCTAGTGTCTGTATATACTGTCTTCATAAAGTGATACAAATCAGAGATGTCATGTCTGTCATAGAATGTAAATCAAATAATCTTGTTTCTATTCAGTGTGACATACATTACTATTAGGTTAAAACTAAATGCTGTTTTAAAAACAGCCACAGTTCTGTCAAAGATAAGTACACATAAGTCCCATTAATTTCAGTAGGAGAAATTTAAGCAGTGCATAAAACTATCATTGAAATGTCTATGACCTACAACCAGTTAACAAATTTTGGAAGGACTGTGATGTATTTACACTTAATATAATAAGCTGCTGAGCTCCAAATTCCTATGGCATTTGGTACCCTGTATTGCTGTTTCTTCCCTGGTCATAGATTATATGATTGTCATCCCATGACATGACCACTCCTCCGAATAAACTGCAGCTTGACTATAAATTGCAAGCAGGGCCACAAACACTCAAAAAGTTCACTTCTTATCAAGCACCAAATTCTACTGTTCTAAATTATAGTGTAAATGTTTCACATATGTATTCCATCTCATCGCTTTTCTGTAACTGTCCAGTCTCTCCACCTGCTAGCAACCCAACCCAACCCAAATTTTTTGATATAGTTTCTTCTACTTTTCTGGACACTGAAGCCTATAGAATGTTAAATTCCCCAACAAGGAATAGAGCAGAAATGTAATTCTCACATAAATTGTAAGAAAACAGTAGGGAAAAGTGGAAGGGGGAAAACATGATTTAAGCAGTCAGTGGAGGAAGGGCAAAAAACTTTTGCACTCAGCCTCTTCAGCATAATCAGCGCAAAATCATCTACAATTTCTTTCCAAATTGCATATTATGCCTTTGAAAAGTCAAACCTGATTGCAAAGAATGTAGATGGCTCAACTTTTTGCTAAGAACACCATTCATAAAAAAGAACTATTGTGTAAACATTCCTCCATTTGGACCGTTCTAATATGCATATACTGAGTGTTTGAATGACTCCTTATAATTGTAAAGGTGGCGCAAAGATGCCACATTCATATTTCTGACTTAAGGGAAAAGGCCTTTGGAGCTTTCCTGGCCATTTATTCCTGCTTCAACATCTGCTGTACTGAGGCAAGCCCAGTACAACAAAACATTGCAAGCCCAGCAGAACCAGTGCCACTGGAAACCCAACAGGACCAAGATCAAACCAGGAAAGAGCATTTGGGGAAATGTCAGCATGGGTTCAAAAGTGTATAGAATGGACCCCCTGCAAGCTATACAGACCAAACGCATGGGGAGCCTACACCTGCCACCCACTCCTCTACAATCTCTCCAAGTTGGGGGGGGGATTACATTTCTGGGATCCCAGTTATGAACCCCCAAAAAAGGTCTCCGTTTTCCTCTCTCTGGAAAAGACAACTGCAGTTACAGGAGGCCATGGAATGGCTTAGGAACAATCCTGTGACACCAAACTCACAGGGAAACTTAATCTGGGCAGACCCCCTCCCACCCAGACACTGGAAACAATACAAGCATCACCCTACATTCACAGCCCCCCCCCCAGTCTCCAAAGGCAGGTTCTGAAGGACAGAAAGGCAGACACCCCCCCAGAGTTCAACAGGGGCTCCACAGCAGCTTGGCAGGCACCCTAGCCACACTACACGAGCAAGGGAAGCAGAGGAGCAGCTTTTGAAGCAAGCTCTCAGGATTGTTCCCAGTACTACAAAATACGGTTTATACAGTATGGTGTAAAAAGCCACTCCTCTGCTTGCTTCAACTTCTTGAACACCTCTGTGTGCTGTGAGGGTGAAAGTGGGTGTAAAGGGTGCTCGTTGTGGGGAGAAGAAGTCATCCATCCCCAGCATACCACAGGCCCCCATTCTCAGGCACCAAACCCAGCCTGCCAGCCCACTGCAATCCAGCCCTAGCAGGACATCACCAGGGATAACATAAGAACATAAGAGAAGCCAGTGTTGGATCAGGCCAATGGCCCATCCAGTACAACACTCTGTCACACAGTGGCCAAGAATACCAGGTGCCATCAGGAGGCCCACCAGTGGGCCAGGACACTAGAAGCCCTCCCACTATGCCCCCCCAGCACCAAGAATACAAAGCATCACTTGACCCAGACTGAGAGTTCCTATTTATACCTTGTGGCTAATAGCCACTGATGGACCTCTGCTCCAAGTACAAGTTAACAAAGCACTAGAGGGAAGAGTATATTCCTACAAGCATGGGGGGGGGAGACAATTGCAGACCCCCCCCCAGATGATCAGATAAAGGAAACTACTATTGGATAAATGGAACATGAAGGGACTGTGACGTAGGAACACTGAGATCTAAGAACCAAGTAACACATAAGCAAACATTTGGGACTTTAAAAACAGTAATTGAAAATGCTTTCTATGGCTAGCTAGAAATGGCTAGAAGGAAGAATTAGAATCTTCTCTTTTAAAGACTGTTAAGATCACATAAGAGACCGAGTGGAACAAAGTCCTTCCCTCCCCCTCAAAAAAGAAGCGGGGGGGGGAAAGGGAACTCCCTCCTCCTGCATAACAATATAAAAATATAAAAATAAATATAAAAATAAAGCTTTCAGGGGGTAGGGGGAGTGAAGAGAATACCAGAAAAGAGAGAAAGCAACGAATGGGAAACTTACGATAGTTTGAAGTGTTTTCTGAATATTGGCTGGAAACGATGTAGAATGGAGCTCCCGGTCTCCAGCCGACGGCAACAGCTGGGTCATAGCGGGGAGGAGCCAGCCCAATATAGCTCGGCTCCCTCTCCCGCCCAAAGCAGTTGGAGCCGCGTGCTTGGGCTGGCTGGAGGCTTCTGTGACTGCAGACCTTGTAGCTCTGCAGTCGGAACGGCAGAATCTTGTTGGGCCGGCGAGCGGTGGAGCAGAGGGCTCTCTTCATTGTCGAATGATCAGGGAGCATTTCCAGTGGGCTCTGGGGGCAGCGGGGGTCGGAATCAGGCCGGGAAGACCAACGGCGCAGCGGCGTCCATCGTCACAGGCGGTGGACGCGATTGTGCCAGGAGGACGAGCGACGAGGCAGCATCCTGCTTATAAAGGCTGCGGTGATCGTGCCGAGTAGCTTCTCGGCTGCATTTTTATTATAATTATTACTTTGATTGTTTAGTGGCCTTTTGGGGGAGTGGTGTCCCGGGTATTTGTGTATGTGCTGCAATATTTTAGGTTAGGCATAGGGTTTACAGTCGCGCCCCCCTTTTTTCGCCTCGGATTTTTATCACTGTAGATCTCTGGGGCCTACTTGGAGATTGGATTTTTCTTGCTCTGGGGGAGTTTCAACAGACCGTTAGTTTAGGCGGGCTCCAGCCCCTGGTGGTGTTCTAAATAAATTATTTTGCTTGTGGGGAGGCCATCTTTAGTGTGGCTTAAGGACAATGAGGCAATACAGGGAGGCAGCCATTTTGTGGATTGCTCCAGTAATTGGGCCGGCAGCCATTTTGAGAGGGGGTTTCTAGTGCTCCTCTATTGAGTAGCCAATTTTTGCGGATTCTAATTTTGGGAGGACATTTTAGGGTGTTGTTTGTCATCCTTAATTCAGTTCGGCACTGTCCATAGGTGCAGATAGGATGGCTCCCAAGAAGGGTCAGGGCAAGCCAAAAGGCAAACAGCCGGCACCTAAAATCCCCCCGGCTGCTCCTGCCCTGCCAACTTCTGAGGATGATGATACTGATCCTATCAATGCTGCAATATTGGCTAGGTTGGAGGCTTTGGAGAAGCAGAGGGCCAGGCCTCAGCGGCTTGATCCCGCTCCATCCGTAGCAAAGAGGTCGAAAAACTCTGGTATTTCTTCCTTTCAAGCGCAGGTGTTAGCAAGACTGGCACTTCTCGAGGATGGTCAAGCGTCCACTTCTGGGATTGGTGATACAGAGAACAGGTCGGCAGAAGAAGGCGAGGGGTCTCATCAGTTGGAGCTCTACAAGGGTCCTGTACATCCTCCTGGCCAAGATGGTAAGGCTGGTGCTGTTAGTCAAGATGACACATCGTGGCCTTGGGGTTCAGGTAACCAGGATACATCAGGGGCTTCATCTTCTGGCAAGAGTTCATCGACAAGGGCGGGAGCCTCCTCATCACCCAGTGTGTGGCACTTTGTACTGCCTGCATTAGACGGAGGAACCTCACAATATCCCGGACAGGGTGGGTGGTATCCCTCTACTCCAGCTACTCCAGAAGGATATTCTTACGATCAAGCCCCAGCCAAAGTTTTGCCTGTGGGTGATATAGCCCTGCCATTGGGAGACCACCTTTCCCTGGCTACTAGGGAAAAAATTCTCAAAGGCTCCTATGTGGATGTTTTTACTCTGTTATACCGCGAATTGGACAAAAAGGACAAAGAAGATTTAGATGAAAGGGACAGGGAGCGTATTAGGAAGCGTAGAGTAGATAGGATCTGGGGTAATTGGTACCCGGGATTCCTCATTTATTCTGGCGTGATAGTGCGTCACCAGCCTTGGAGGGCATCAGCACTTTTACAATACATGGATATAATTTACAAAGCCTTTACGGGTTTCACTGGACACGCGTGGCTGGAATATGATGAGGGTTTTCGCACAAGGGCGGCGATGAATCCTTCCTTGCGCTGGGACCTTATTCATCCTATGGCTGCAGGTTGTGTCTGCCCCTAAATCTTTGTATTCCGAGCACTCTGACAGTGGTCACGTAGTGCAGAGGCTGCAGAGTCAGAACCCTTCACGGGTGCAGACGGGGACTCCAGTACAGAAGCGTCCCCTGTGTTGGGAATTTACATCTCAGGGTACTTGTGGAAGGAAGGCTTGTTCCTTTCGGCACGAGTGCCTTCTATGTGGGGGGCAACATGCACTGTCGGGTTGCCCCAAGCCGAAGGGACGTTTCGGAGCAAGGGGAGGTAAGCGTCCCAGTGGGGGTGGAAGTCAAGCTGCCTTTCTGGACAAAGGGGCCCAGCCCAATTAAGGTTCAGGTTTTGGAGAGGTTTTTGAGAAGTTACCCAAATAAAACAGATAGTAAGTATCTACTTGAGGGGTTTTTGTTTGGATTTCGGATTCCTTACCAAGGTGAGAGGGCACCTTTTCATGCTCCTAATTTAAAGTCAGTCATAGGGATGGAAGACATAGTACGAGCTAAAACTGGAAAAGAGTGTAAAGAGGAGAGGATCCTGGGGCCTTTTCTTTCCCCCCCAGTTTCTCATTTACGGGTGTCTCCTTTGGGCGTTGTACCAAAGAAGGCGCCTGGTGAGTATCGCCTCATTCATCATTTATCGTACCCTCGGGGCGGATCTGTGAATGATGCTATACCGGATGAGCTTTGTTCAGTTAAATATACGTCATTTGATCAAGCCATGAGGGTTGTACGGGGCTGTGGTCATGGTGCACTTTTAGCAAAATGCGACATCAAGTCAGCTTTCCGACTTCTGCCATTACACCCGGCTGATTTTGATTTATTGGGTTTTGCTTTTGAAGGGTTTTACTATATGGACAGGGCCCTTCCTATGGGCTGTTCAGTGTCCTGTGCTGCATTCGAGAAGTTTAGTTCCTTTTTGGAATGGGCTTTGCGATTCAGGACAGGACTGGCCTCTACAGCTCACTATTTGGATGATTTTTTGTTTGCTGGCCGTGCAGGGACTATTCAGTGTGCCTTTTTACTGTCTAGTTTCATAGACATGGCAGCTGAATTGGGGGTGCCCTTGGCTGAAGAGAAGACGGAAGGTCCTAAGCCTATTTTGACTTTCTTGGGTATTGAGATAGATACGGTTCAACAGTGTTCTAGGCTTCATTTGGAGAAGTTGGAGGTTCTTCAGGCCTTGGTTGACAGATTTAGTGTTTGTAAGAAGATATCATTGCGGGAATTGCAACAACTGGTGGGTCATCTTAACTTTGCATGCAAAGTTGTGGCTCCCGGTCGGGCCTTCGTCCGGCGTCTTTGTGATGCTATGCGGGGCCTTCGCCTTCCTCATCACAGGACTAGGGTGACTTTAGGGATGCGGGAGGACCTTCTACTTTGGAAGGAGTTGTTACGGTCATTTAATGGGGTGTCATTCTGGAGGGAGGAATTGCAATTGGAGGCAGAATTACAGGTGACGTCAGATGCAGCAGGCTCATCCGGTTTTGGAGTTTACTTTAGACGTCATTGGTGTGCTGAAGATTGGCTTCCGGAGTGGTTCCAGGCTGGCTGGGTCAAAGACCTAACCTTCCTGGAGTTTTTCCCGATTGTGGTAGCAGTGGGGATTTGGACGGCTGATTTTGCTGGTCGTTCGGTCCACTTTTGGTGCGACAATCAGGCTACAGTACACGTGATAAATTCTCTGACATCTAAGTCCATGCGGGTCATGAAGTTAGTTAGGGCATTTACACTACTATGTTTAAGGAATAATATATTATTTCGTGCAAGGCATGTTCCGGGCATAAGTAATGGGGTCGCTGATGCTCTCTCTCGGAAACAGATGGAGAGATTCCGTCAGCTGGCCCCGGATGCGGACGAGCACCCGGTAAGGATGCCCCCCAATTTTTGGCAGATTGGCGGTTTGAAGCTGAGCGGGCGATAAGTATGGCCCTGGCCCCGTCAACACGTAAATCTTATATGAGGGCCGGTCGCCAATTTTTGGCTTGCCAAAGGGAGGCTGGATTACGGCATGAATGGCCTATTCCGGTGCATCAATTGATGCAGTACTGTGTTTATCTGAAGGGCAGGGGGTTATCGGTACGCTCTATAAAGGGCAGGTTGTCTTCTTTGGCCTATGCTAGTAAGGCTGCTGGGCATGAAGATAAGACGAATGATTTTCGGATTAGAAAAATTCTGGAAGGGTGGTCTCGTGAGGCAGGGCAGCTACCTGATTCTAGGGAGCCGTTAACTCCTTCAATTCTGAGGGGCTTGAGGGCGTTGTGGCCTGGCCTATGCAAGGATGAATACGAGGCTGCTCTTTTTCACTCAGCAGCTTTGCTTGCATTTTTTGGAGCTCTTTGAATCAGTGAGCTTGTCCCTGCTTCGCGTCATGACACATCTAATCGGGCTATTAATTTGGGTGACATTAGGGTTAATGAAGATAAAGTAGTCATTCATATTAGGAGGTCGAAGACTGACCAGTTGGGTAGGGGCCTTAATAACCCGCAGGCCGTTCCTGATGACCCCATGTTCCTAAACTAGGAATGGCTTAAGGTGCTCACCAATTTCTGCTTTCTACTCCCTGCACTATTCTGCCAAAGTGACCAGCCTATTTAAATGCCCCACCACAACCCGTTGTTCCTCCGTCAACCAGTGTAAGGTAGGCAAAAACACCATCTCCCCCAATGCCAATCTGGGGAAATGGCGAAAAATTCCTACCTCTTGGATAAGCTCCTCTCTGCAAACTTTATGGTTTCAGGGGTAGGCGCTCCCAGGAGGCCACCAGTGGCTGGGCTGCTGGTCGCAAGCCAGATTAATGGCTCAAGATCGGGGTTGGTGGCTCGCCCGTATCCTGGACAAGGAGGCTGGTCTGGCTGACACCTGCCTTGTCTATTCTGCTCTTGAAATGCTTCCTTGCTGTTTTTAGTTGTTTAAACGTTATGTAGTTAATAAAGTGGCCCTTGTCTGATCCAAAACTGTTGTCTGTCTTTTTATTCCGTCTGTGGGGGCAATCCTCCTTTAGCAGGCAGAGGGTGGGAAATCCCCCCTCTCGAAAGACAAAGTGATTGTGTAAACATCTGAAAACAACCTTTTTAGGCATTGAAGAATCCTTTTCCTCTTTAAAGAAACTCTAAACATTTCTGTGAGTGGTTGCTGTGAAATGTTGAATGGGGGGAAGTTTCCCCCTCTTAAAAATAAAATAATTTGGAATGAGCTGGAAATAAGATCGACAGATCTAGAGAATTTTTAGAGGCGGTGGAACGACTTGATGGATTTATGGGACCCTGGCGATCTGGTAATAAAAAGAAGATAAACAGCCCCTCTAGCTCTGGGAATGGTATCTTTGGAAATGGCGTCTGTTGCGTGGAAAGAATTAAAACGAAATCGAGTCTTCTTCAGGAATTCAAAAGTAACTGAACAATAAACTATACTGAGAAAGATTGGTGGGACAGCAAGGCAGCTATGTTCTCCTACGACAAGTGGGGGAGGGGAAACCTTCCTCCTAAAAAATAAAGTTATTATATATTTTGATGGGGGGACAAAGCTAAGGGAAGATTGAGGAGAAGATTCTACAGTGAGGATCCTTTCCAGAGATAAGATTTTTGGCTGGGGGGGGGATGTTTGGATAAAATTAAGGGGAAGGGTATATACAGAAATTGATAATGAACATTTAAATTAAATTTAAATGCATTTTATTAATTTAGGCTAATTCCATAAAAGGAAGAGGGAAAAGGGGTGTTATTTGATGCAGATTTAAGTTCCTTTTTGTCTGTTTTTTTTCTTTTTTAATAGGAGGATAAATAGAGAGTTTTTAAGAGAAGCATACTTAAGCCTAACTTGGATGATTTTAACAACTGTACTTAAATAATGCTGGATTGCATGTAATGATTGATAAAAACTTTAAAGAGTTAGATGGGCAGAAAGTAATAGGCAGATAGGCAGAAATTATTGTAACTAGATGATGAGAAGGCCTGATGTTTTCATAAAAGAAATTTTAGTGTATTGTAAAAGTATACTCCAAACAGTCTGTATGAGCTAGAGCTTCATAAGCGATGTACTCAACTGTCACCTTCAAGGTTAACAACTGAAAGTTTTTATTTGTTAATGCCATATTTGTAAGCATTGTATACAATCACCACGCCTTGGATTTTCTTTTCTATCATCCCTTTCTTGTAGTTGTGTTTGTTAGTACCCTTCCCCCTTTCTGTAGATATTTAGAAAATGCAATAAAAAATCCCCTTTGTGGGGCCAAAAAAAAAAAAGAAAGAATACTAGATTTCCCACCAGGCTCAGGAGAGAGGTCCCACCTCCTGTTTGGTTTCTGGGAATTGATAACTGATCAGCTCTGTGCCAGAGCTGCAGATAATTAATTAACACACAGTGGTACCTTCTAGGTGAACAGCTTAGGCACTGACATCTAGACTTAGAACCCAGTTGCAATTCAGGACTCAAACTCAGATAATATTAAGTGATATTATCTTTATTCAAAGCAGAAGCATGCATATGACAAGACTTGCAAAGGTAGGAAAACAAAGAAGATCTATAGCTTGTCCAGCTCTAACTATACAGAGAAGTATTCATAGTTACCAGTCCTTCATTTGTGGAACCAGGGAATCTTCAGGATGAAACACATGTTTCCAGCTTCACTGCCCACTAGTAAAATTCCATGTTGCAGGTATGTAACCCAAACATGCCATCTGTTGCAGGTGACAAAATTCACATGGAGATGTCCGCAGCTAGGCCATTTGGTGTAGCAGGAATGAATCAGGAAAGTCTTTTCCTATACACAATAGTTTTAATATTCTTTTTTCTATTTCAAAATATTCAGCAAAATCTCTACTCTATTTGAGTTCTTAAACTGTCTATATAGGCATCTGATTGATCTTTTGAGAGCCCTACAGACAGAGTCTTACCAATTATTTCTGTCGGTTGTACCCTGTCCCTTGGGCTTTGCTGTCACCAAGGAAGGCTTGAAATGTCAATTAAATACATTAAAAATTCCATATTACACATGTTCTCAATTATTTGGGAACCTGTATATCTGGTTTTTATCAAGTCCATCTGTGTTTTTGCTTTTGCTTCAATGGCTTCACAAAACCTCAGTGATCTTAAGGTGTTACATGTCTGGGTTAGTGCTAAGTTCTTTACCTTGGATGAGAGACAGTAAATATCTAGACAGAATAATTGTACAGGATAATGATTACCACCACCCCAAATAATCTTTCACTTCCAGGGATTCTACTCTTCTAAGTAAGTCAGCAGAAGCAACAAAATAGTCTACTACACTTGCCCCTAAATGATTTATACAAGTAAAATCTCCTTTCCCATCAAACTGTCTGCATCTATTTAATATTATCAAATCATTCTTCAGTAATAAGGATGCAAAGTGTCTGACCGATCCATTAATTTTCTTGTCTTTAGATCTTCTGTAACTCATAATTGGAAAGTCCTTTATCGCTTTTCAAAAAAAGGTCTCATTTGTCTCTCCAGCTCTAGCATTAAAATCTCCAGCCATAAGTACTGTGTTTATAGGATGAATTCTGGCCAAAGATTCCAAGTAGTCCTTTAACTGGGTCCAGCACTGAGATATTTTAAATTGATGGATATACAGTGGGAGATAGATGTTCACCAGAATTATAGAAAACTCCATAAATTCCAGAAATAATGCCATCGTATAAGGAAGACTATTAGGTAACTCAGTAATCCTGACTTTGAGGATTACTGAGATCAAACAAATCAACCCTCCAGAGAACCTTCCAGTTTTCCTAGTATTAGCCACTGGTAACAGCTGTGCCAGAGCTTGTGACTGACCCAAGGTCACATCAGCAGGTGCAAGTGGAGGAGTGGGGAATCAAACCCAGTTCTCCCAGATTAGAGTCCGCACACTTAACCACTTAACCACTACACCAAACAAAGTTGATTTTAAAAAACTGTACAATATCTCAAAAGCAAGAAATACAAAATCTTTCAGGATTGGAGGTACTAAAAAAAAATCAAATATCTGGGCATAATATTATCAAATAGATGCAGCTCCTTGTACAAAGACAATTATATGAAACTTTTAACAGAAGTTAAGAAAGACTTGGTGAATTGGAAACATTTACAAATGTCATTTATGGTCAGAATAGCAGCAGTAAAGATTAATATTTTACCAAGATTACTTTTTTTATTTCAAACAATTCCAATTTCAATTAACTTGAATTGTTTTAAAGAACATGAAAAACTGATAAGGCAATTTATATGGAAAGGTAAGAAACCAAGAATTAAATTGAAACTAGTTCAGGAAGTCAAAGAAAGGGGAGGGTTGGCACTTCCACATTGGCAACTTTATTACAAAGTGACAGCACTCACCTGGATAAGGAAATGGATTACACTGGAAGACATGAGACTTTTGAAATTAGAAGGGCATGACTTGAAATTGGGTTGGCATGCATTTGTATGGTATAGAAAAAGTGAAACTCATAAATATTTTTAACAACACTTTATGAAAGTGGCACTTGGCATGGTATGGGAACAAATCCAAAAGGCACATTATGTTGAGATATCAAAATGTTAGAAGCATTTACAAACCCAGTGATATGTACCAAGGAACATTTTTGGAGATATGGAGACTTATTGGATGACCGAAATAAAATGTTACAGAGAGAAAAATTAATTTTTAAAAAAGGTATTAACTTGAATTGGTGGGGGAAAGCACAAATAGACTCTAGATATGTAAAGGATAAAGTGACGGGATTTCAAACTACTCCTGAGTTGGATAAAAATCATTGGATCTGCTACAAAGCAATATATAAAATTATTTTATAAATTTTTACTGGAATGGGAAATGCAAGATGAAGCAGTGAAAGAAGTAATGATTAAACGGGCACAGAAGGGCATAATATACAATTAGATCAATGGGGAAAAGTTTGGAAGGTTAATATAAAATTTACTAAAGCATCATCTTATAAAGAGAATTTGTAAAAAATGATTTATAGATAGTATATGACAGCAGAGAAACTATCTAAATGGTATCCAAATATGTCAAATTTATGCTGAAAATGTAAACGTAAAACTGGCTCATTTTATCATATATGGTGGACTTGTGATGTAGTTAAAAAATATTGGATATAGGTGCATGAAATAATACAAAAGATACTAGATAAAAATATTCCATTTATACCAGAAATGTTTTTATTGAATATTGTACCACAAGAGTTTAATGTACAAGATATATATATGATTGTTCAAGTTGTAACCACAGCTAGAATTTTGCGTGCAAAATATTGGAAGAAAGAAGAAGTCCTGAGAAAAGAAGAATTGATATTCAAATTATTGGATGCAGCAGAAATGGATAAACTAATGCTACAGCTACATGAAAAACCTGAATGTGGCTTTGAAAAAAATGGGAGAGATTTTATAATTGGTTGCAAAAATATCAGGGTAGCATAAGGGATAGATCTTAATAATAATCGACAAAGGATATAAACAAAACTGATTCGAAATAGGCATTGGTGTATAATAAATGTAGAGTATAGACTCCAGCACCTAATTGTTCTTTCTGTTCTATGTCTTATTGTTTGTCCTGGTTCTACTGGTTCTCTTGGTTTTCTGTCTGTTTACTATTTAAAAAACAATAAAACTTCTTTTTAAAAAAAAAAAGAAGAAGAAGAAGAAAACCTGGAATTCTTTCTACAAATTTTAAGTCAATTGAAGATGGGTGTTTATGTAGCAGATAAGATAGATGTTCTTTAACTGCCCATTTATTCATCCAGCTTATCATCTGACCATTATAGAGTAGGAAGTTTTATTTTATTTATTAGTTCAATTTATATCATGCCCTTCCTGCGAATGGCCTCAGGGTGGCTCACAAGACTAAATACAATCTACATTAATACAGTAAAATGATACAATGAACAGTTTAAAATATTTAAAGTTCAGTACTATTTTGTTACTATCAAGGATCAAAGGGTGAGCAAGGAGATCCAAATTTGATACAGGGTTGGCCCGCCCCATTGTTTTCTTATGTCAGTCACCGCATCCTCCTAATTTTTCCCATCCTTACTCTTAGATTGATAAATCACCCCTTCGCCTTGTTTACTTAGATCTTGCTTTCTTATTGGCATAGTAGATACCACTGTTCCCTTCATTTCTAAATTTCTACATCCCTTATACCCAGGGCTTTTTTGTAGCAGGAACTCCTTTGCATATTAGGTGACACACCCCTAATGTAGCCAATCCTCCAAGAGTTTACAGTAGTCCCTGTAAGGAGAGCTCTGTAAGCTCTTGGAGGATTGGCTACATTAGCGGTGTGTTGCTTAATATGCAAAGGAGTTCCTGCTACAAAAAGAGCCCAGCTTATACCCCATATTGTCCTTACTTCCATTTAGTAGAAAATCTTCAGTAAGCTTTCATAATATATCTGATTTCTCAAAGACTTTCTGTAGAATGTTAGATACTAAGGCTGTGGCCATGCAAACTAAGTAATCCACTTTCAATCCACTTTTCAACTGGATTTTGCCAGTTCACACAGTAAAAATCCAGTTGGAAAGTGCACTGAAAATGGATTATTTAGCATGTGTGGCTGCAGCCTAAGAGTGTCTGATCTGCCAGCACTTCCAGGTCTATTTGTTGTTTTTTCCATTTTTTTTTTTTGTTTTTTTTCCAGAAGTTCATCTACAATAGCAATGTAAATAGGAAATTCTAAAGGAGGATCTGAAGAAATATTCAAGGGACTTGGGGGGAGACATGTCCCTGTCCCTAGGAGAAAGAGATCTATTAGAAATTTTGTAGCAAAAAAATTCTCCATCTTGCTCTGCTTAGAAGGGGGTGAATCCTCATCAAGGGGGCATGCCCTTTTCCTTCTCATTTTCATATGAAACTACAATACTAGATAGATGGCTAAAATATATTTAAAATCAAATCAATCAAATATCTTTACTATCTAGCTAAAATCAGATTAAGTTGCTAAATTTCCATTACTTGATTTATTATGCTAAAACACAAATCTGTTTAAATTCGATTAAAACCTAGAATGTAGCAGGAGTCAGGGTCATTTGTGGCCGGAGCACACCAGAGTGCTGCTCTGCCAGCCCAGGAGCAGGCAAAAATGGCGGTGGCGGCAAGCCCCACCCCCAGCTCCCCACCCCTGCCCCCACGCTCCTTTCTACAGTTGCGCTGCAGTAGCAGCGCAATCCTTCCGTTGTATTCTATGGCCCCATAGAATACAATGGAAAGATTGTGCTGCCGCCGCAGCGTGACTCCATAGAGAAGGGGTTTAAACTTTAAACCTCTTTTCTATGGAGTCATGCCGCAGCAGCGGTGTGATCTTTCCATTATATTCTATGGAGCCATAGAATAGCAGCACGACTCCAGAGAGAAGGGGTTTAAAGTTTAAACCCCATCTCTCTTCGCTTCCCCCCTCACCCTGCCTTGGCAGGCAGGCTGGGGAAGCAAAAAGGGGGGGAGGCATCTTCAAAAGCCTCCCCTCCCCTTCCCCAGCTGGCCTGCCAAGGGGGAATGGCATATGCTAATGAGCTATTATGTTAATAGCCTATTATATATGCTAATGAGCTCCTGCAGCTCTTTTTCTACAAAATGACCCCTAGGTGGAGGTAAATTCTTCCCTCTCCTCCAGGCTACTCAAGTTTCTCTTAATTCCACCATTCCTTCATCTTACCTCACCCTGTCATGGCCTATTAAGGAGAGAATAACAGAGGGGAGAATATTTCTATAACAGCTTATAGACCAGAAACAGTTTTAAAGACCTCCAGTAGCTAACAGTGGCTGCACTGTTAAAGGAGAAAGAAAACCTCCTCCATGCTGTTTGTAATTGCTGAGGATGTCTTAGATAAGATTGACAAGGAAACTTTCACTAACAGAAAGAAATCCCCCCCCCATGTTCAGCAGAGAAGGGAGAGTTAACAAAACAAGATAAAAAGCAGACTGCTTTGATGGGAGACTAAAATCAGTTAAAAACCAATTAAAATCAATCAAAATAATACTTACCTATGACAGAGCACAGTCAAATGGCCTCTAGGCATATTGAACCGGAAACCAGAAGGTGCAAATGTCAAATAGTTGATGTTCCTTCCACCAATTTTCACTCCACCTTCATCTAAATCTAATCCCTCTTTCCTTATGATAATTTTTGCATGTAAACTAAACAGATAGGGAGATAAAATCTCCCTTTTCTGACACTTTTGCCAATTGGAAACCATTCTCTGTCATCTGTCCTAACAGCAGCATCTTGTGCAGAGTATAAATTGTACATCAAAACAATCAGAAGTTGTGTGACACCCATTTATTTTAAAACCAACCATAGTTTTTCATGATCTACACAGTCAAAGGCTTTGCTGAAATCTATGAAACACAAGCTGATTTTCTTCAGAAATTACCTTGTATGTTCCAGTAACCAATGTGTGCCTTCCTTTTCTGAATCCAGCTTGAACATCTGGCATTCCTCATTCCATATATGATAACAGTCTTTGTTGTAATATTTTGAGCATCACTTTACTCACATGAGAAATTAATACGATGTTCCAAAAGTTGCTGCAATCTTTCACATCTCCTTTTTTTGAGTGTTTTGGGTCTTTGGGCCATTATTTTGTTTTCTATATTTGTTGGCATATTCTTGTTAAGATTTTGATGGACTCTGTTTCTATGACTTGGAATTGCTATATTAATATTCCATCTACTCCTAGTGATTTGTTTCTCCCAGTTGCTCTCAATGCAACTTTCACCTCACTTTCTAAAACTGTTGGTTCTTCTTCAAAATATTCTTCTTAGAAGGAATCTTTCACTCTTTCATCTTTTCTGATAGTTCTTCAGTGTATTGTCCTCATCTTTTCTTTATTTTCCCCTGTTTGGTTACAGTATCCATGTTGATCTTTCAGAATCCCTAACCATGGTTTAAATTCCCCTTTAATTTCTTCAGTCTTGTGGAATAGATCTCTTGCTGTTCTTTTGTTGTTGTTGTTATCTTTGTCTCTATGTGCAAGTCACTGGAACACTGCATTTAGACTTTGTTCTGTCACCTTTTGCTTCTTGTCTGTCTTTAGCAGTTTTTAAAGTTTCATCAGTCATGCATCAAGGCTTTTCATTTCTTTTGTCCACAGGAATAGTCTTCGCACATTCTTCCTTGATAATATCTCTGGTTTCCACCCATAGTTCTTCTGGTTCACATTCACTTGAATACAGTAATGAAAATCTGTTCTATACATGGTGTATTAATCTTTTGGAGTTTTTCTTGAGTTTTATTCCTTGCTAAATCTTTGCTAAATCTCAAAAGAGCTAAATTTCTGATGTCTTCCTACATTCTCACAAAGCAGAGAGTTCTCATCCTTATTCTAATAGCCAAAATGTGCGGATACCTATTTCCACCAATAGGGGGCTCACTCTCCCCCAACAGCTTTTCTTACCTAGTCAGTAGACTTCCTGGGTTTGTAGAAAAATCCAAAAACTAAGAAAATCCCTTCAGGGATGGTCGAATCCCCCCAAAAACTTTCTGAAATGGCCTCTGCAGGGACCTAACTCCAGGCATCAACGGTGAGAGATTAGAATGTTCGGGGGGAGGGGGGAGCTTCTAACTGGCTCTGTCAGTAAAAGGGTGGGGGAAGGGCCCTTTCCAGGCCTATTCTGGCCTTTCAGGGAGGGAGGGAGGGAGCCTTGGGGCCAGGCCTCACTAGAGTTGCCAGTGTCAGGCTGGGGGATTTCTAGAGATTTTGTGGTGGACTCTAAGGAGGAGGGCTACGTTTGAGGAAGGGAGAGGCCTCACCTGGATATAATGCCACAGAGTCCACCCTCCAAAGCAGCCATTTTCTGGAGGGAGACAGACCTCTGCTGTCTAGAGTCTAGTTGTGATTCTGGGGGCTCTCCAGTTCCCATTTGGAGGTTGGCAACTCTAGGCCTGGCAGCAGTCTAGGGTTGCCAGGTCCCCCCTGATTTGCATGACTCATCTAGCCTCGGCTGCTTGCCAGCGTTCATCAGCAGCCACCCTATGAAAGCCACTGAGGTGCAGCAGTTGGAGCTTCAAAGTAGGGGCTGCAAGACCCAGGTTCAGATCCCCATCTTGCAATGGAAGCTGACTGCATGATTTTGGACCAGTCACATATTTCAGCCTAACCAACCTCACAGAGTTGTTGTGCAGATAAAAAGGAGGAGGGAATAATGAAAGCTGCTTTGGTCCTCACTGTGGAGAAAGACTGTAATTTTCCTAGGTAGAGGCTGGGGGGTGGAGATGGAAAGCAGAAGACAGAGAGGCAGATAAAGGTAGGTTGGCTGTTGGTTGGAAAGGAAATAGGGTTGCCAACTCCAGGTTGGGAAATCCCTGGACATTTGAGGAGTGAAGTCTGGGGAGGGTGGGATTTGAGGAGTGGAGGAACTTTGGACTAGTGTAATGCCATAGACTCTTGAGAGTCCCTTGGACTGCCAGGAGATCAAATCAGTCAATCCTAAAAGAAATCAACCCTGACTGTTCCCTGGAAGGCCAGATACTGAAGCTGAAGCTCAAATACTTTGGCCACCAAATGAGAAGGGAGCATTCACTGGAGAAGACCCTGATGCTGGGAAAGATTGAAGGTCAAAGAAGAAGGGGACGGCAAAGGATGAGATGGTTAGACAGTGTCATCGATGCAACGAACATGAAATTGAGCAAACTTCAGCAGACAGCGGAAGACAGGAGGGCCTGGCGTAAACTGGTCCATGGGGTCGCAAAGAGTCGGACTCGACTGTGCGACTGAACAACAACAACAACAATGCCATAGACTCCACCCTCCAGCCATTTCCTCCACAAGAACCACCATTGCCAGCCCCCTGGTGAGGACTGGAGATCACCCAGAATTACAACTGTTGTCCAGGCGACAGAGATCAGTTCCCCTGGATAAAATGGCTGTTTTGTAGGGTTGAATCTATGGCATCATACCCTGCTGAGGCTGCTTGCCTCCCCAGGCCTCACTGTCCCAAGGCTCCACCCCCAAATCTCCAGGAATTTCCCAACCTGGAGCTGGCAGCCCTAAGGTGAATTGATCTCTGTAGCTGGGAGATCTTTTGTGATTCCCAGAGTGCTGCCACTGCTGCTGCGGGGGGAGAGGAAGCAGGTGGATGGCTGAGAGCACTGCCACCACTGTTGCTGCTGCTTTGAGGAGTGGGGGAGGAAGCAGGAAGGAGGCTGGGAGCATGATGGGGGCAGAAAGAAAGAATGATGGGGTGGGGGGCAGAAAAAGAAAGAGTGATGAAGTGGGGAGTCAGAAAAACAAAGAGAAAGATGACAGGTCAGAAAGAGAGAGGAAGTCACATGCATGGAGGAGAAATAGAGACTAAGAAAAGGGGGGCAGAGGGGAGAAATAGTGTGAGAGAGGTAGGGGGTGAGGAGAGGAAGCAAAGGTGTGACGAATGAGATAACCATCCCACAAGTTTCTTGCAGGTCTCCACTTGTATTCTTATATTCTTATAGCTGAAAATGTATTTAATAAAGATGACAGGCTGCATCCCAACATTTTTTTCAGCTAAATGCAAAGTTTTCCTCTAGTGGCAGAGGCTGTACCTCTGGAACAAGGTTTCTTATGCTGCGGAGAGGTCTCACACTTGCTGCAGCCCCTGCTGAGCAGAGTGGTAGGATCCAACCCAGGAGAGCCTTCTTTATTTAGGGTCAATGCCACAATCTCCACTGCTAAAGTCCTCATCAAAAGAAAAAGTCCCTTACCCTTCCATGTCTATAGGCACAGTGATGACACCATCCTATCTATCCCAGAGGTTCCATAAGAACCAGACTTTGTGATGAACATCCAGGGCCCTGGTTCATCAGAGAGACCCAGAAGAAAACTGTAGCTTACTATTTGAAGGATGCATTACAATCAAAAGGGTAATTAGACCATGAAATCCATACTCTTAGGCTGAGTTCAGACTGGCAATTTGCCCTGGTAGGGATCCATTTCAGCGATGCTTCAAACCCGCAGTAAACAGGGCATTCACACAGGCACATCTGCCTGGCATCCAACCCATGCTGTTCCACTTCACTGCCGCATTAAAAAGATACCTGAAGGAACTGGTAGCAAATCCCTAAAGCGCGCGTGCGTCGCGCGTTTCTCCGCTTCTGGGAAGTTTGAACACGCAGCCGAAAAGCTGGGAGAAAACCACGTTGGGCAGAAGGCAGCAGCAGTATGATTGGCCGTGTTCCGCTCTACTGCCCAATGCGGTGCCGGCACAGTGGGGTCCTCCCCCAATCGGCAAAATGTGCTTATGCGCACATACACCCATACACCCACAGCCAAATTAATGAGGAAAGGCTGAGCCTCGGGGGCAGCAGTCTGAATGCTCCAGCACACCTCCTCCCGGTATGCTCCTGCAGCAATCCGGGCTGTATGAATGGGAAACCCCAGAACAAACAAGCTTTTTTGCCGCGACTGGCTCCCGCAGCAAATTGCCAGTCTGTCCTCAGCCTTAGTGCCACTGGTCTATCAGTCTTCCACCACTGTAACAATGTATACTGTGTTCCTACGACTTTGTATCATCACAAATGAGCTGTAATGCCCTCCTCTCTCTTCTTTGCTTGCCATCTGCCTCAGCTCCCCAACCTTTCTCTCTGAGCCTACACATCTTCATGTTTTCCAATAAATGCATTAATAGCATTGCCCTCTGGCTTTGATCTTCCCTTTTAGATTTTTGTAGTATCCTTATCTAGATAACAATCTTCATTCACTTATCTTACGGAAAATAAGGACAGCAGTGATCAGCACATATGTTCTGAACTGCTTCCTTAGCTGCAACTTCAGCCTTTTGCTGAAAGATAATCTATTTGCATTATCCATAAATATTTGCATTGCTTTGGTTCAGAGTATGAACTTCAGGGGCTTTAGTGCTCACTTTGAATAAAGGCAACCGTATGACCCTGAATTCTGCTTGCTAGTGTGGTGTGATCATTAGAATGTCAGACTATGATCTGGGAGACCCAGGTTTGAATCCCCACTCTTTTATTTATACTTACTTATGTTTTTAACTTTTGGCCCTCTATAAGTTATCTAAACTTCCTTTGGAGGTTTTTGCTTGAATCCCAACTCTACCATGAAAGCTCGCTGCATAGGATTTCCATCCTCCAGGTGGGACCCAGAGTTCTCCTGGAATTACATTTGATTTTCAGGCTACAAATATCAGTTCCCTTGGAGGGAATGGCAGCTTCAGCAGGTGAGGCCTGTGGCATCACATCCTTATTGAGGTCCCTCCCTTCTCCAAACTTTGTCCTTCCCAGTCACTGCCCCCAAATCTCCAGGAGTTTCCCTAGCCAGAGGTGGCAACCCTATCACTGGATGACCTTGGGCCAGTCAAACACTCTTGGCACCTTTCCTGTATCTAATCTACCTTTTATTTTTCTAAAAAACCTTCCCCTTTCTTCTATCAGGCTTTAACTCTGCAAAAAATACCATCATGTGCCACCCAGACTTTGTTCCTCATTGTCTGTTTTCACAGTGCTTCCTTGTCTCAGCAAGGGCTTTCTGCCTGCCAGATCAATTCCTGGCTCTTCTTCCTCTTTGTTATCCTTTGCCTTACTCATCCAGACTACTGTTTGAAAATTGGCATTGGGCTCCCTCACTGACTGAATATTTTGTCTCACCCTTCAGTTAAGTACCTCAAGAGAACTCTCAAAATAAACCAGTCAGATGTTCAACTGGTAAGATTCTTTATTAAAAGAGAAATGAAAAGAGCAAAATACACACACACAAAACACACTAAAACACACACAAAATGACCAAGAGGAAATTAAAAGGAGTAGAGGGAGAAAGCATTTTTGGAGAAGGCTATACAATTATCATTCTCGAAGAAAGAGGACTATGGAGGCAGCAGCAAAACAACTAGCACTTCACAGAGAGAAGGAGGCAGGCGGCCCACACACAAGTGGGGGTGTGAGGTATGGCACCCAGAACACACAGACACAGTTTGGTGTAGTGATTAGGAGTGTGGGGCCTAATCTGGGAGAACCAGGCTTGATTCCTCAACTCCTCCACATAGAGCTGTTGGTATGACCTTGGGTCAGTTACAAGTTCTCTCAGAGCTATTCTCTCAGAAGCAGTTCTTGAAAGAGCTCTCTCAGCCCCAGCTACCTCACAGGGTGTCTGTTGTGGGGAGGGGAAGGGGAAGGAGATTGTATGCCGCTATGAGACTCCTTTGGGTAGTGAAGGACAGGGTATAGATCCAATTTCCTCCTCCTCCTCTTCTTCTTCTTCGAAAAATGTTCCTTGAAGCTATGCTGATGTGTTCCCCCAAAAAACAGTACCTTGATGGGTTTTCCAGAGAGGTAAACAATAATGTGGGAGAAGTTTGATGGGATTTTCTGAGGTGTGCTAAAGGTGTAAATGTTTCTTGATGACCTGCTGATTAGCTGGCCAACCACTCTGATTTCACCTTCAAAAATGTTTTCCCAGACTTGTCTCTGGCTGGACTCTCACTGGCATCCATTTTGTGTCATTTTGAGCCAGACAGTGTCTTATATTTATGATTTTTGAGCTGATATTATATGAAGGCTGTTTCTGCCTTTTTCTCTGTATGCACTAAACTGCCCCTCTGCAGGAGGAGGAGTCTGACTCTTAACAACTGAAGGTATTTTGATAGTATATATGCATAATACTCTGTTTTCAACAGTTAACTTCGACTCAGATGGTTGTGGTATGGGACAAGACTTCAGGCCAGGTGTGAACTGAGCAACTCTGCCCATTGTGGCACTGCCAGCACTGTTCCAATGCAGTATTCTACCAGTCACTTTCCCAGTCATTTAAAGGGTCAGTCTACCAGTAATCCAGGACAACTGGACATTTGAAACCACAAGAGAATGGCAACCCACACTGAGAATTGGGGCAGCATCTTCTTAAGTAGGCATGGAGCTACAAATCAGCTGAAGCTGCACATAGCTAAGTCAGATACTAAGTCATATTTTCATTCTGAGGTGTGAGGGCAAAGATCTCAGTTGCATCCTCATAATTTTCCACAAGGATGGGCCAGAGCCAATCAAAAGCCAATATTTTACACTGTAAATGAGGCTTGCCATATTAGACCACAATCCTAAACACACTTACTATAGAGTAAGTCCCACTTGGATTTAGTAAGGAATATTTCCAAATTGCTTGGGATCAATTTACATGGCTTTTAGCTGTTAGGTAGACTTAGTTCAGCTTTGTTACTTGAAACTTTATAACTTGAAACTCTTTTAAAGTTTATAATGGAAGATGAAAGCCTGAGATGGGGGTGGGGGAGCCGAGAGGAAATTACTTTGACTGAATTTAATGGTTTTGAGATCTGAAGCTGTGAATACATTTGAAGCACAGTAGGATTCATCTGTGTAAATGTTTGGTTTACTTAATCTCTTAATTTCATATGAAACCAAAGTAGGCAATAGTGGATGAGAGCAACAATTGTATATATAGACTTGACTATGATCACAGTTAAAAAAACCTAGACATTTAATATTTATATAAGTACTATGGAAAGAACATGATTAATTTCAGATGAAACTCTGACTAGAAAAAGAGGTTCACACATGGCTGTAGCTAATGTGGGGCATATGGGGCAATACCCCCTCCTGATTTTTAATGCCCCCCTGAATCTTTGAGCCTGACCCCACCTTCCTTGCCAGCTGGGTGGGCCGAACACTTTGTTACCCAGGAGACCAGGGCTAGGTGCAGGGGTCTTCCCTGGTGTGCACAAAGAAGTCACGATTTAAAGCACACAGAATCGCAGCACCTCACCCAAGCCAGCTACTGTAGGAGGAGTTCTGGGCAGAAGGTGGCATGGGGCTGGGCTGGGGGAAGTGCAAGCCAGCAGCGGAGATGACCTGCCTGACACAGGTCCTTGAGGCTGGTAAGAGGAGGGCAGGATGGGGGGAGATAGAAGCTGCCTTCCAACCTGGCTTAAAGCCCAGGGCCAAAGACCCCCTAGTGGCCCGCTGGAATCCGAAGCCATCAGCAGGAGCATTGGGGGGGCACAGGCACTGAGATCACTTGGGAGGGAAATCCCCCCATGTGATCCAACACTATTTTTCTCTGAGCAGATGCCCCTCGCAGCCAGTGAGTACACCCCTACAGGATCAAAACCAGGGCATGGAACAGGACATTCCTCTAAAACTCTGAAATATAGTGGGTCCAAAGTCATTCAGTGATCAGCTCACAGTTTATTTGGCAAACTCAAGACACAGACCCCAGGCCAAAGCCCAGTTATATGCCCCAGTGAACTCACACCCCAAAAAACCTTTCCAGGTGACCCTATTGGGCTGTCTAGGATCCGAGCATTCCTACTGGTGCACTCTTAGGATCCAAGCCTGCCTTTATTCTCGGTTCCAAGCTCAGTACATTACACTCTCTGTGCATGCAACATCAGAACTCACCTAGCCTGGACAATGTAGTCCCAGCTGAGGAGAACACACCACCTACTGCTAGCATACAGGGCTCTCAGGAGGAGTACAACTCCCAGCATTCTTCACTCAATATAAAGGGGCAGAGAAGGAGATAACCCTTGTAGAGGAATTTTGTTTGTAGAGAGATTAAAAAGAGACAGAGAGACTGTTGTGGCTGGGCCCTGCTGCAGTGGCTTATCTCCCCTTTTTTATTATTTTTGTGGTGTCAGAAGTGACATCATGCCCCCCCAGGCCCCCCAGTGAAAACTGTCTAGCTACAGGGCTAGGTTCACATTATGAGTTTTTAGTATTCTAGGATCCATATTTTGATTTCTCCAAATCAGACTTCGTCTATGTGCATCAGAAGGCAATAATTTTACTTACTACCATTTTAACAACAGCATTTAGGTTGAGCACATTATGAGCTCTTCTTGCAATTGCAGAAATCAATATACCCAAGTCACACAGCAGAAAAAAACAGGTGGGTAGCTGTGTTGGTCTGAAGCACTGGAACTAAGTTAGAGTCCAGTGGCACCTTTAAGATCAACAAAAATGTATTCACGGTATAAGCTTTCATATGCAAGCACACTTCTTCAGATACAGGTTATGTATCTGTAGAATTGTGTTTGCACATGAAAGCTTATGCAATGAATAAAATTTTGTTGGTCTTAAAGGTGCCACTAGACTCAAACTTGGTTCAGTAGAAAAAACAAGCAACTAACATGGCAGGGAACACCTTGACTTATTATCAAAATGTTTAGGTAAACAATGTTTAATTGATTCTTCAGATTAAGAACATTTTTAAAACTGATTGACTACAAGACATTTTCTCCAGTTATAAACTTTTTTAAAATTAATCTTTTTAATGTAAGTTCTTCTAAAAACTGCAGGGGGACACTGAACTTAAAAGAGACATACTCCCTTCTCTTCTAGGTTTAAAGTTGAGAAAATGTGGGGAGATCTATTATCAGATTTTCACAGTGTCCTTTTAAATTTAGTCAGCGCTATTTTGGGGGTGGCACGCACTGGAATGGCATTCTGGCTGGCTTCTGAAGCCCCCCCGCCTCCCCCCCTCTTTCCTGGCCTGTGCCTCAGCACAGGCAAACAGAGAGGCAGACGGGTGACCCTGGCAAACCCCGGGCTCTCCAAGGCTCAGCTCCCCTTCCTTTCCTTCCCCCGGTGAGACGAACAAGCACAGTGCCTGGGCAGGCACGTAGGCAGCACTTGCCACAGCAGCCCCTGCCCGACTGTGTGTGTGAAGTGGTGCTCTCACCGCTGCGAGGCTCTCACCTCTGGCCCCTCCCAAGCCAGCTTGACGTGACACTCACCGTCGTCACCTCGCTTTGGAGCTCAGCTTTGTTGTCGGGGCTAGCAGTGGCCGGGTAGTCTCGTTGCCTCCTCCCTGGCACGGGCTGCCTTTTCTCTTCTCACCCGCTGACCCCCGAGTGAGGCAGCCCAGCCAGGAGCTGTTGCTTTGCTGCCCTGATTCCACTGGGGCACAAGCACCTTCCCAGCCCAGCCCCACCAGAGAACATAAGCCCACGGCGGGGGCAGTGAATGGCACTCAAAATGGGTCACTCTCTCATCCCCTCTTCCAGGTAGATTCCCTTTAACAAAAATCTCTTTATTCTGGCTGTAAAGTACTGGGTTTCGGGCCTCATGACTCGGACGACGACATAAGAGAAGACGCGTTTATTCGTACTTCACATAAGACAAGAACACACAGCAACGGCCGGAGGCCAACTATATACAGTTAGGGGGACGGCCCTATATCCCTATTGGCGGGTTTGAATCGCCCGCCAATGCTGCCATTGGTTCACTACTGGCGAGCTCAGGAACCTAGTCCCTATTGTTCTCAGAGAGCGAAGCTTGGCTGTATTTCGCCTAGCTCTGCCTTCTGATCCCAGGACACAACACCCCTCCCCCCATAGTTCGTCTCCTATCAGGTGACGTAGTCTTTTAAGTATGTTGGTGCCCTCCGTTCTCTTAGCGAACGTCGGGGGGCCGGTACCGGACTGGCGGGGCCCCTATCGGGTGGTCCGCCAGCACAAGGAGCCTGGATCTCTGGTAGTAGTCGAGGCGGTGACGGTGGCGGCTGTAACGGCGGCGGCAGCGGCGGCGGTTCAACTGTCACCGGGGCCCCTCCGGATTCCGTGGACTTTCCGGCGCTGGCTCCGCTGTCGGTGCTTGTGGTCGATCGGGTGCTGGGGCGGCCGCGGCATTTCCTGGTAACTGGATCTCTGTGTCGGGGTCTTGCCGCTTCCGGAGCTGGTCGACGTGTTTCCGGAGGACCCGGTCCCCATCTGTTAGGACTTCGTATGACACTGGCCCGGTGGGTTTTAGGATGCGCCCGGCCACCCACTGAGGCCCCGCCCCGTAGTTCCGGAAGTAGACAGGTTCCCCCGGGAGGAAGCTTCGGGGCGCCTCCCGGTTCTCGACCAGCTTTCTCTCTGGGGCTCGGTCCGGGTGGAGTCTGTCTAATAAAGTGGTAGGGCGGCGACCCATTAATAGTTCTGCGGGGCAATGCCCGGAGATGGGGTTTGGGGTGGTACGGTATGTAAGAAGAAATCGGGCCAGCCGGAACTCCCAGTCCCCCTCCGTTATGCGGCTCAGGGCTTCTTTAGCGGTGCGTACCGTTCTCTCCGCCTGTCCATTGGTTGCCGGGTGGAAGGGCGCTGATCGAATGTGCCGGATTAGGTTCTTTTCGAGGAACGCTTGGAACTCCGCAGATGTGAACGCTGCCCCGTTGTCCGACACGATGGTGTCTGGCAGCCCGTGCGTCGCAAATATTTTCCGCAGGGCCCTTATTGCCGCTTTGGCAGAGGTGGTAGACACTGGGCTTATTTCCACCCATTTCGAGTAAGAGTCTACCGTCACCATGAACTGGAGCCCCTGGAATGGCCCAGCAAAATCTATGTGCAGGCGTGACCACGGTTTGTGGGTAGACTCCCAGCTTTGGGTTGGCGCTCTCGGTGGATTGGGGCGGACTTCCTGACATCGTGTGCACCCTCGGACCCAGGATTCAATTTCTGCGTCCATCCCGGGCCACCACACGTAGCTCCTTGCCAGAGCTTTCATTCGTACAATGCCAGGGTGAGCCTCGTGCAGCGTTTCTAGCACCCCTTTTCTCATGGGCCTCGGAATGATCACCCTGTCCCCCCATAGTAAACACCCTTTCAATGCGGACAACTCTTCCCGCCGGGCTTTGTATGCTGTGAACTCTGGCCCTGTCTGTTCCGCTGGCCATCCCCTCACCACCCAGTTTAGGACCCGGGAGAGAATGGGATCACGGGACGTGCGAGCGGCCACATCAGCAGCCTGAAGGGGGGTTTGGCAGTTCCTCCATTAGCAAGACAGCGGGGGCTGGGGCTGGATCCTCCCCCGTCTGCGGCAGCGGCAGACGGCTCAAGGCGTCTGCATGACCCAGCGCCTTGCCCGGCCGATGCTCCAGTCGGTACTGGTAACCCGCTAAAAACAAGGACCAGCGCAACACCCGGGGCGACAAACCCTGCGGCGTTTGTTTGTCCGCCGCGAACAGTCCCAGGAGCGGCTTATGATCGGTTACGAGCGTGAAGGGCCGCCCGTACACAAAATTGTGGAACTTTTTTACCCCCACCACCAGTGCCAAGCCCTCCCGGTCGATTTGGGCATAGTTCCGCTCCGCGGGGGACAGCGTGCGGGAGTAGTAAGCCACCGGGACCTCCCTCCCATCCGGTAGCTTGTGTGCCAAGACTGCCCCGACCCCATACGGTGATGCGTCGCACGCAAGGATGACCGGGAGCTTTTCATCAAAGTGGGCGAGTACCGCGTTCGAAATCAAGAGTACTTTAACCCCCCGAAACGCCGCCTCCTCCCTCGCTCCCCATGCCCAAGGTGTCGCCTTATCCAGCAGCCTGTGTAGGGGTTCGGCCACGGCGGCTTTATGGGGGAGAAAGGCGTGGTAAAAGTTCAGGAGGCCTAAGAACGCCTGGAGCTCCGCCTTGGACTTCGGGGCAGGGGCCTCCACGATGGCCTTCACCTTGTCCCTCGCCGGATGCAGGCCTGTAGCATCTACCCGGTACCCCAAGAACTCCACCTCCGGCACCCCAAGGAGGCACTTTTCCCGCTTCACTTTCAGCCCCGCGGCTTGGAAGCGTCCCAGTACCGTTCGGAGGCGGGCGGCGAAGCTTTCAGGGGTGGTCGCGGCGATGAGGACGTCGTCGAAGAACGGCGTCACTCCAGGGATCCCTTTTAACAAATCGTCCATTAGATTTTGGAAGATCCCTGGGGCCACACTGACCCCGAACTGCAGCCGCTTCACCCGGAAGGCCCCCCGGTGGGTCACTATTGTCTGTGCCTCGGCAGTGGCCTCATCTACCGGGAGTTGCTGGTACGCCTGCGCGAGATCCAGCTTTCCAAATATGCGCGCCCCCGCCAGTGTTGCTAAGACATGGCTGACCACGGATACGGGGTATGCGTGCGCCTGAAGTGCCTGATTAATAGTGCACTTATAATCCGCGCAGATGCGGATCTCCCCGTTTGGCTTGACGGGTGTTACGATCGGGGTCTCCCATCGAGCGTTCGGGACGGGCTCTAAGACTCCCTGGGCCACTAACCGGTCCAGTTCGGTCTCTATTTTAGGGCGGAGGGCCAGGGGCACGGTGCGGAAGCGCCGACGGATGGGCGTTACGGTGGGGTCTAAGTGGAGCGACACCGGGGGCCCTTTGTAACACCCCAGTTTCCCGTCAAAGACCTCCGGGAATTCCTTGCACACCGCCCCCAGTCCCGCACCCCGCACTTATTCACTCCCCCAATCGATATGCCTAGGGCCTCGAACCACGCCCGCCCCAGGAGACTCGCGAGATTTCCCTCAACCACCACCAAGTCCAAGTTCCCCTCAAAGTCTCGGTACTGCACTCGGAAAGTGCCGACTCCCCGGATGGGGACAGGGTTCTTTTGAAAGTCCACCAAGCTTAGTGGCGATGGACGTAGAGGGGTCCCCTAGTGGGCAAAGTCTTTTTAAAGTGTCCAGGGAAATGATGGACGCCGCCGATCCCGAGTCCACTTCCATGCAACAGGGGGACCCCTCGATCCGCACGGTTACTTGGATCTTCGGGGCAGAGGAGAGGTTGGGGTTGGGGAGGCGAAGTACCTGCAGCGGTTGGTCGGTGAGGTGGTACAACTCGGCGACCTCTTCGGTTGTCTCGTATGCGGTGGACGATGCGCAGTGCTGGGGGACCGACGATCTCGAATTCCGGGGGCCCTTGGACCGGCAGACCCGTGCGAGGTGTCCCTGCTTTCCGCACCCATGACAGACAGCATCCCGGAACTTGCAGGATTTCCGTCCGTGGCCCTCCCCGCAGCTGGCACAGACGGATCGGTTGCCGGAATACTTGGCTGGCTCTCTGTTGGCCTGCTGGAACGGCGCCGGCCGGCATTGTTGGGGTTTGAGGGCGAAGACCTCGTCCGACTCTTCATTCCCGGGGCTTGGGCTCCTTCCGACCACCTGCGCGGCCGCGACCGGGCGATCCCCTTCTGCGGCCTCGTGGGCAGTGGCGGCGTCGAGGGCCTCGTCCAAGGAGAGCTTCCGGTGTCCCACCAACTTGAGCCGCAGCTTGGAGTCCGCCAGGCCCCACATGAACTGTGTCAGCAGGTTGTCCTCCACCTTCGGGAACCCGCAGTCCACGGCGAGCGCCCTTAGCGCGGCCAGGAAGTTGGCGATGGATTCCCCTTGGGCCTGGACTCGCCTCTGGAAATCCATCCTCTTGGCCAGGAAGGTCGGCCGGGGGCTGAAATAAGCGTTGAGGACATCTAGGATCTCCCCAAACGAGCTCTCCAGGGCCGTGCGGGGCACCAAGAGGCTCTTGGCGAGGCGGACGGTTTGGGTGCCGCACGCGTTCAACAGGATCGATCGTTTCTGGTCTGGGTGGCGGATTTCGTTGAGCTCCAGATAGCTGATGAGCTGGTCGACCCATGCGTCCCAGGTTTCTGGCTGCGACGGATCGAAGCGCTCGAGAGTCACATGAGAGGCTGCCATGGTTCTGTCGGGAACGGCGTGTGCCGGGGCGAGCGGTGCGGTGCTGCTCTCGGGGTCAGCGATGCGATGCTCGGCGAGCGGTGCGGTGCTGCTCTCGGGGTCAGCGATGCATTGCTCAGCGGTGTCCTTTTCGTCGCTCATGGAGTCATGGAAGGCGTTGAAATCCCACCTTCGTCGCCACTGTAAAGTACTGGGTTTTGGGCCTCATGACTCGGACGACGACATAAGAGAAGACGCGTTTATTCGTACTTCACATAAGACAAGAACACACAGCAACGGCCGGAGGCCAACTATATACAGTTAGGGGGACGGCCCTATATCCCTATTGGCGGGTTTGAATCGCCCGCCAATGCTGCCATTGGTTCACTACTGGCGAGCTCAGGAACCTAGTCCCTATTGTTCTCAGAGAGCGAAGCTTGGCTGTATTTCGCCTAGCTCTGCCTTCTGATCCCAGGACACAACACTGGCCTTTGCAAATAAGAGTGTGGGGGGGGGGAAGAGGCAGAAAGTTTTGCTGCTGAGGCTGCTGCCAAGCCTGGATTCAGAAGCAGCAGCAGCACATGACCCCTTTAAATGGGGAGCTCCCCAAAATGCAAGGCAAGTCTTCTCTCACACTCTCCCTTCTCCCCAGTTTAGAAAGGATGGTAAAAATTTCAACTGGCTGAAAAAGGGGAGGGAAGGAGCGATCCAGTCCCAGCTGCTCCAGCCCAGCCAGTCCTGTCCACTTAGTAAGGAGCCACAAGGGCATGCTTGGCAATGTAGTCTACATGGCTTCCTTTGTGGTAGAAACAAAGTGGGGGGTGAGAAAATAAGCACACTGATTCTGAAGTGTAAAGTTCTAATAGGGATGGCTATTCGAAAATACAATTTAAGCAAAGGGGTTGTAAAGAAGAAGAAGAGGAGGAGGAGATCTCCATCTTTCTCTCACACACACAGAACCAACCCAGCATTTTAAGACAGCCTGGATCTCTCTCTCTCCCTCACAACTCCCCCACCCTGTGTTTTAAGACAGCCAGGATCACAATCGTTCTCACACACACACAGAACCTGTAAAGTACTGGGTTTCGGGCCTCATGACTCGGACGACGACATAAGAGAAGACGCGTTTATTCGTACTTCACACAAGACAAAGACATGCAGTAACGGCCAGAGGCCAACTATATACATTAAGGGGGGGGACGCCCCACATTCCTATTGGCGGGTTTGAATCACCCGCCAATGCTGCCATTGGTTCTTTGCTGGCGAGCTCAGGAGCCTAGTCCCTATTGTTCTCAGAGAGCGGAGCTTGGCTGCATTTCGCCAGCTCTGACTCCTGATCTCAGGACACAACACCCCTCCCCTCATAGTTTGTCTCCTATCAGGTGACGTAGTCTTTTAGGTAGGCTGGTGGCCTCCATTCCCTTAATGATCTTCGGGGGGCCGGCACCGGACTGGCAGGGCCCCCTTCGGTTGGTCCTCCCGCACTAGGAGCTTGGATCTCCGGCGGCAGTGACTGTGGCGGCGGCGGCGGCAGCAGAGGCGGCTCAGCTTGCTCTGGGACCCCCTCTGGGCTCCGTGGTCTTTCAGGCGCTTGCTCCGCTGGTGGTGCCTGCAGCCGATCGGATGTTGGGGCGGCCGCAGCGTTTTCTGGTAACGGGGCCTGGATCCCTGTGTCGGGGTCTTGCCGCCTCCGGAGCTGGTCCACGTGCTTACGGAGGACCCTGTCCCCGTCTGCCAGGACCTCATATGAAACTGGCTCGGTAGATTTGAGAATACGCCCGGCCAGCCACTGAGGCCCCGCCCCGTAATTCCTAAAATAGACAGGTTCCCCCGGGAGGAAGCTCCTGGGCGCCTCCCGGGTTTCGACCAGCTTTCTCTCTGGGGCTCGGTCCGGGTGGAGCCTGTCTAACAGGGTCGTGGGGCGGCGGCCCATCAATAGTTCTGCTGGGCAATGCCCGGAGATGGGGTTCGGGGTGGTGCGCTGTGTGAGGAGGAAGCGGGCCAGCCGGAATTCCCACTCCCCCTCGGTTATGCGGCTCAGGGCTTCTTTGGCGGTGCGGACTGTCCTCTCCGCTTGTCCGTTTGTTGCCGGGTGGAAGGGCGCAGATCGTATATGCCTGATTAAGTTCCTTGCGAGGAACGCTTGGAACTCAGCAGATGTGAACGCGGCCCCGTTGTCCGACACGATTGTGTCTGGCAAACCGTGCGTAGCGAATATTTTCCGCAGGGCCCTTATTGCCGCTTTAGCAGAGGTGGTAGACACTGGACTTATTTCTACCCACTTCGAGTAGGAGTCTACTGTCACCAAGAACTGGAGCCCCTGAAACGGCCCGGCGAAGTCTACGTGTAGGAGTGACCACAGCCTGTGGGTAGACTCCCAGCTTTGTGTTGGCGCTCTCGGGGGATTGGGGCGGACTTCCTGGCACCGTGTGCACCCCCGGACCCAGGTTTCAATTTCTGCGTCTATCCCGGGCCACCACACGTAGCTCCTTGCCAGAGCTTTCATTCGTACAATGCCAGGGTGTGCCTCGTGCAGTGTCTCTAGAACCCCTTGTCTCATGGGCCCCGGGATGACCACCCTGTCCCCCCATAGTAAGCACCCTTTCAAGGCGGATAACTCTTCCCTCCTGGCTTTGTATGCCGTGAACTCTGGCCCTGTCTGTTCCGCTGGCCATCCCCTCACCACCCAGTTTAGGACCCGGGAGAGAATGGGATCTCGGGACGAGCGGGCGGCCAGGTCTGCTGCCTGAAGGGGGGTTGGGCAGCTCCTCCATTAACAATACTGCGGGAGCTGGGGCCGGATCCTCCCCGGTATGCGGCAGCGGCAGGCGGCTCAGGGCGTCAGCATGACCCAGCGCCTTGCCCGGCCGATGCTCCAACCGGTACTGATAGCCCGCTAAAAACAAGGACCAGCGCAACACCCGGAGCAACAGTGCCTGCGGCGTTTGTTTGTCCGCCGCGAACAGTCCCAGGAGCGGCTTGTGATCAGTTACGGGCGTGAAGGGCCGCCCATACACAAAGTTGTGGAATTTTTTTACCCCCGTCACCAGGGCCAAGCCCTCCCAGTCTATTTGTGCATAGTTACGCTCCGCGGGGGACAGCGTGCAGGAGTAGTAAGCCACCGGAACTTCCCTCCCGTCTGGTAGCCTGTGGCCCAAGACCACCCCGACCCCATACGGCGATGCGTCGCATGCGAGGATTACCGGGAGCTTTTTGTCAAAGTGGGCGAGTACAGCGTTAGAAATCAATAGTATCTTAACCCCCGGAACGCCGCCTCCTCTCTCGCTCCCCATGCCCAAGGCATGGCCTTATCCAGCAGTCTGTGTAGGGGTTCTGCCAGGGCGGCTTTGTGTGGGAGAAAGGCGTGATAAAAGTTCAGGAGGCCTAAGAACGCCTGGAGCTCCGCCTTGGACTTCGGGGCAGGGGCCTCCACGATGGCCTTCACCTTGTCCCTCGCCGGATGCAGGCCCGTTGCGTTGACCCAGTACCCCAAGAACTCCACCTCCGGCACCCCAAGGAGGCACTTTTCCCGCTTCACCTTCAGCCCCGCGGCTTGGAAGCGTCCCAGGACAATTCGGAGGTGGGCGGCGAAGCTCTCTGGTGTGGCCGCGGCGATGAGGACGTCGTCGAGAACGGCGTCATGCCAGGGATCCCTTTTAACAGATCGTCCATTAGATTCTGGAAGATCCCTGGGGCCACACTGACCCCGAACTGCAGCTGCTTCACCCTGAAGGCCCCCCGGTGGGTTACTATGGTTTGGGCCTCGGCCGTGGCCTCATCCACAGGGAGTTGCTGGTACGCCTGCGAGAGATCCAGCTTACCAAATATGCGCCCCCCCGCCAGTGTGGCCAATACGTGGCTGACCACGGGTACAGGGTATGCGTGCGCCTGAAGTGCCTGGTTAATAGTGCACTTGTAATCCGCGCAGATGCGGATTTCCCCGTTCGGCTTCACGGGGGTCACAATCGGGGTCTCCCATCGTGCATTAGGGACGGGCTCTAGGACTCCCTGGGCCACCAACCGGTCCAGTTCTGCCTCTATTTTAGGGCGGAGGGCCAGGGGCACGGTGCGGAAGCGCCGCCGGATGGGCGTCACCGTCGGGTCTAAGTGAAGCGACACCGGGGCCCCTTTATAGCACCCCAGCTCCCCATCAAAGACCCCGGGGAATTCCTTGCACACCGCCCCCCAGTCCTGCATCCCACACTTATTCACTCCCCCGATCATAATGCCTAGGGCCTCGAACCACACACGCCCCAGGAGACTCACAAGGTTTCCCTCTACCACCACCAAGTCCAAGTTCCCCTCAAAGTCTCGGTATTGCACTCGGAAAGTGCCAACTCCCCGAATGGGGACAGGGTTCTTTTGAAAGTCCACCAAGCTAAGCGGCGATGGGCGTAGAGGGGGTCCCCCGGACGGGCAAAGTTTTTTAAGAGTGTCCATGGAAATTATGGACGCAGCTGATCCCGAGTCCACCTCCATGCAGCAGGGGGACCCCTCGATCCGCACGGTTACTTGGATCTTCGGGGTGGAGGAGAGGTTGGGGTTGGGGAGGCGAAGTACCTGTAATGGTTGATCCATAAGATGGTACAGCTCGGTGACCTCTTCCGTCGTCTCGTAGGTGGTGGACGGTGCGCGGTGCGGTGGGTCCGACGATCTCGAGTTCCGAGGGCCCTTGGACCGGCAGACCCGTGCGAGGTGTCCCTGTTTCCCACACCCGTGACAGACAGCATCCCGGAACTTGCAGGTCTTCCTCCCGTGGCCTTCCCCGCAGCTGGCGCACACGGTCCGGTTGCCGGAAGGCTTGGCTGGCTCCCTGTCGGCCTGCTGGGTCTGTGCCGGCCGGCGGTGTTGGGGTCTGAGGGCGTAGACCTCTTCGGTGTCTGAGTTCCCGGAGCTGGGACCCCTCCCAACCGCATGGGCAGCCGCGGCCGGGCGTTCCCCTTCGGCGGCCTCGTGTGTGGTTGCAGCATCGATGGCCTCGTCCAGGGAGAGCCTCCGGATGCCAATCAACTTGCGCCGCATAAGAACATAACATAAGAGAACATAAGAGAAGCCAATGTTGAATCAGGCCAATGGCCCATCTAGTCCAACACTCTGTCACACAGCGGCCAAAATATACCAGGTGCCATCAGGAGGTCCAGCAGTGGGGCCAGGGCACCAGAAGCCCTCCCACTGCTGCCCCCTCCAGCACCAAGAATAGAGTGCATCACCTGCCCCAGACTGAGAGTTCTCATTCTATACCCTGTGGCTAATAGCCACTGGTGGTCTTCTGCTCCATATGTTTATCTAATTTCCTCTTGAAACTGTCCATGCTTGCAGCTGCCACGACCTCCTGTGGCAGTGAATTCCATATGTTAATCACTCTTTGGGTGAAGAAGTATTTCCTTTTATCTGTTCTAACCCGACTGCTCAGCAATTTCATAGAGTGCCCACGAGTTCTTGTATTGTGAGAAAGGGAGAAAAGTACTTCTTTCTCAACCTGCTCAATCCCATTCATAATCTTATAAACCTCGATCATGTCACCCCTCAGCCGTCGTTTCTCCAAGCTAAAGAGCCCCAAGCATTTTAACCTTTCTTCATAGGGAAGGTGTTCCAACCCTTTTATCATTCTAGTTGCCCTTCTCTGCACTTTTTCCAATGCTATAATATCCTTTTTGAGATGTGGTGACCAGAACTGTACACAGTATTCCAAATGAGGTCGCACCAATGATTTATACAGGGGCATGATGATACTGGCTGATTTGTTATCAATTCCCTTCCTAATAATCCCCAGCATAGCGTTGGCCTTCTTTATTGCAGCTACACATTGTGTAGACATTTTCAGCGAGTTATCCACTACGACTCCAAGATCTCTCTCTTGGTCAGTCTCTGCCAGATCAGACCCCATCAACGTGTATTTATATTTAGGATTTTTGGCTCCAATGTGCATCACTTTGCACTTGGCCACATTGAACCCCATTTGCCACATTGACGCCCACTCACCCATCCTCAACAGATCCCTTTGGAGTGCCTCACAATCCTCCCTGGTTTTCACCACCCTGAACAACTTCGTGTCATCTGCAAATTTAGCCACATCACTGCTTACTCCCAATTCCAAATCGTTAATAAACAAGTTAAAAAGCATGGGACCGAGTACTGATCCCTGTGGTACCCCACTGCTTACCACCCTCCACTGAGAGAGTTTCCCATTTATACTCACTCTCTGTTTCCTATTTATAAGCCAGTTTTTGATCCACAAGAGGACTTGTCCTTTTATCCCATGACTATTGAGCTTACTTAGGAGCCTTTGATGAGGAACTGTATCAAAAGCTTTCCGGAAGTCAAGGTAAATAATATCTATTGGGTCCCCCTTGTCCACATGTTTGTTCACTCCTCAAAAAACACTAACAGGTTAGTGAGACAAGATCTTCCCTTACAGAACCCATGCTGAGTCTGCCTCAATAGTTTTTGTTCATCAATGTGCCTACTAATTCTTTCCTTAATAACAGTTTCCACCAACTTACCCGGTATCGATGTCAGACTGACTGGCCTGTAATTTCCTGGATCTCCCCTGAAGCCCTTTTTAAAGATGGGAGTGACATTAGCTACCTTCCAGTCATCAGGAATGGAGGCAGATTTTAAAGAAAGATTAAATATTTTTGTCAGGAGATCCACAAGTTCACATTTGAGTTCTTTCAGAACTCTCGGATGAATGCCATCCAGGCCTGGTGATTTATTAGTTTTTAAATTGTCCATCAGTCGGAGGACTTCCTCTCTTGTCACCGCAATCTGATTCAGGTCTTTCAAACCCCCTCCCGAAATCAGTGCTTCTGGAGTGGGCAAACACTTCTCCTCTTCCACAGTGAAGACAGAGGCAAAAAATGCATTCAGCTTCTCAGCCATTTCCCTATCATCCTTCACTACTCCTTTTACCCCTTGGTCATCCAAGGGCCCCACTGCCTCCCTGGCTGGCTTCCTACTAATGTATTTGAAGAAAGTTTTATTGTTGGTCTTTATGTTTTTTGCGATATGCTCCTCATATTCCCTTTTTGCTTGCCTGATCACAGACTTGCATTTTATTTGCCATAGTCTGTGTTCCCTTTTATCAACCTCACTAAGACTAGCTTTCCACCGCTTAAAGGAATCCTTCTTACCTTTTACAGCTTCCATTACTTTATTTGTTAACCATGCAGGCTTTTTTCTATACCTATTTGTACCTTTCCTAACCTGCGGTATATATTTTTTCTGAGCTTCTAGGATTGTCTTTTTAAATAGTCTCCAAGCTTCCCCAATGGTTTTGACCTTCTCCACTCTTCCTTTCAATTTCTTCCTCACATGTCCCCTCATACCAGAGAAGTTACCCCTTTTAAAGTTAAAAGTGGTTGCGTCAGTCTTTTTGGGCAACTCCCTATCTGTACAAATGTTAAACTCAATGACATTATGGTCACTGTTTCCAAGTGGTGCAGTCACTTTTACATCTCTCACCAGGTCTTGGGTGTTACTTAGGACCAAATCCAGGATCGCCTCTCCCCTGGTAGGATCTATGACCATCTGTTCCACAGCACAGTCATTGAGAGTGTCTAAGAACCTGAAGTCCGCCAGGCCCCACACGAACTGCGTCAGCAAGTTGTCTTCCACCCTCGGGAACACGCAGTCCACCGCGAGTGCCCTCAGCGTGGCCAGGAAGGCGGCAGCGGATTCCCCTTGGGCCTGGACTCGCCTCTGGAAGTCCATCCTCTTGGCCAAGAAGGTAGGCCGGGGGCTGAAGTACGTGTTGAGGACGTCCAGGATCTCCCCAAAAGAGCTTTCCAAGGCCGTGCAGGGCACCAAGAGGCTCTTGGCGAGGCGGACTGTTTGGGTGCCGCACACGCTCAGCAGGAGCGACCGTTTTTTCTCGGGGTCGCGAATCTCGTTGAGTTCCATATAGCTTATGAGCTGGTCGACCCATGCGTCCCAGGTTTCTGGCTGAGACGGATCGAAGCACTCGAGTATTACGTGAGTGGCGGCCATGGCTCCGTCTGGGAAGGCGTGCGCCGGGGCGAGCAGTACGGTGCTGCTCTCGGGGTCAGCGATGCGATTCTCGGCGAGCGGTGCAGTGCTGCTCTCGGGGTCAGCGATGCGATGCTCGGCGGTGGCCTTGTCGTCCTTTTCGTCGCTCATGGAGTCAAGGAAGGTGTTGAAATCCCACCTTCGTCGCCACTGTAAAGTACTGGGTTTCGGGCCTCATGACTCAGACGACGACATAAGAGAAGACGCGTTTATTCGTACTTCACACAAGACAAAGACATGCAGTAACGGCCGGAGGCCAACTATATACATTAAGGGGGGGATGCCCCACATTCCTATTGGCGGGTTTGAATCGCCCGCCAATGCTGCCATTGGTTCTTTGCTGGCGAGCTCAGGAGCCTAGTCCCTATTGTTCTCAGAGAGCGGAGCTTGGCTGCATTTCGCCAGCTCTGACTCCTGATCTCAGGACACAACAGAACCAACCCAACATTTTAAGACAGCCTGGATCTCTCTCTCTCTCTCTCTCTCTCTCTCTCTCTCTCTCTCTCTCTCTCTCTCTCTCTCTCTCTCTCTCTCTCTCTCTCTTAAAGGTGCCACTGGACTCTTTGCATTACTATGGGGGGGAGAAACACGCAGTCTGCCGTCACAGAGAGTTTTTACCTAAATAAGCTGTTGCTTTGTGCTCCCTTGTCCCATGTGCTAGGCTCACAGTTTTGCCCAATTCCCCCCGCATCTACTCAATCCTCAAAAAACAGGATTGAGACGCTGGGGAAATTGGGCGAAAGCTGCGGGGCAAAATGCCACCGCCAAGCACATAGTGTGAAATTGACATGAAGGGAAGACCAAGCCTTATTTAGGTAAAAGCTCTCTCTGCATGTATGGTGGGGCAAAAGGAAGAGCAAGCGTGGAGAAGCAGCTTGTGGGAAATCAGTCTTGATTGGTCTTAAAGATGCCACTGGACTATTTGCATTGCAACCTGGGGAGGTGACACACTTAGCACGGCCCTGTGAAGATGGGGGGTTGGGGAGGGCTTCCCAGGGGCCCCGCTTTAGTGCGGCCCTGTGAAGACTGGGGAGTCAGGGAGGGCTTCTCAGGAGCCCATGCTTTAGTGCAGCCCTGCAAAGATGGGGGGTTGGGGAGGGCTTCCCAGGGGCCCGTGCTTTAGCATGGCCCTGCGAAGATGGAGGGGTCGAGGAGGGCTTCCCAGGAGCCTGTGCTTTAGCATGGCCCTGCGAAGATGGAGGGGTCGAGGAGGGCTTCCCAGGAGCCTGTGCTTTAGCACAGCCCTGCAAAGACTGGGGGGGTTGGGAGGGCTTCCCAGGGGCTCGTGCTTTAGCATGGCCCTGTGAAGATGGGGGTCGAGGAGGGCTGCTCAGGGACCCACGCTTTAACATGGCCCTGTGAAGATGGGAGTGTCGGGGAGGGCTTCCCAGGGGCCCGTGCTTTAGCATGGACCTGTGAAGATGGGTGGGGGTTGGGGAGGGCTTCCTAGGGGCCCCTGGGACTGGGATGGGAGATGGGCAGTCAGCGGGCTGGCGGGCGGTGGAGGCCTAGAGCAGGGAGCTTCGGTGGCTAGGGCGACGGCATGTATGCCCACAGAGAGAGCTCTGCATGCCCTCTCTGGCACGTGTGCCATAGGCTCACAACCACCAGGGATAGGGGAAGGGGAAGAGCTACAATTCGTGTATGAAGAGCTTCTGCAAACAATTAAGTAGCCAGAAAGTCCAGTTCTCATTTGAAGGTGGGTCAAAATGGGGGGCGGGGCACTTAAAGCACAATTCATGTATGAAGAGATGCTGCTGCAAATAATTCTCAACATATTTAAAGCAACCATTTTTTGCTTTAAAACTTTATTCTTAATTTGATTTATTCTACTTATTATTTATTATTTTATAACCATGACAGTCTTGTACAGTTGTGTATGTACACATAATGGCTGCCCCACAAGAAAAAAATATGCACCACAAATCAAAAAATCTTGGCTATGGGCCTAGACAAAAAGGCTGCCCTGTTTCTCACTGGCTGGCTGGCTGACAATAAAGAGCACCAGAAGAGCCCCGCTGGATCAGACTTGTGGCCCATCCTAGTCCAGCATCCTGTCTCTCACACTGGCCAACCTCAAATCAAATGCCATATTCAAATCTTTCCCCCCTCCAACAGCTTCCTTTTTTCCTTAGGATTCACATGTGCTTTTCTTTTTGATCCCACTGTGAGTTCCTGGTGAGTTTTCTTCCTGCTACTGGGTCAGGGTTGCCCCTACTGTCTCTGACCCTCTTTATTTGTCTTTCTCTGTCTGTCTTTCTTAGCCTCTCAAGGTCAGTATTGTTTTGAGAGCTCATACCTTGAATAAAACTTTATGGGGCTTAAATGTGCCACTGGACTCAAACTTTGTTAGACAGGCAAACAGTATTATCTTCTCCATCTGTCTTCCCGTGGTGTGAAATATTTGGATTTAAAGGTAAAATGTAGACCTTTTTGTGTGGATTTTAGTGACTTTCTGTGACTGGGGCCATGTGGTTGGAGTCTTCAGATGAGGATGAATGAGGGCAACGTGACTTAAGGTTCCTGAGAGATGCGAAGTACACAGCCCCAGGGATTTTGTCAAGCCTTTTTCTTATGCAACAACAAAATTGTTGGTGGGAAGTGCCATCAAGTCGCAGCTGATGGCAACCTCGTACAGTTTTTTAAGGCAAGAGACGTTCAAAGGTGGTTTGCCATTGTCTGCCTCTTGTTACAACCCTGGGCTTCCTTGGTGGTCTCCCTTCCAAGTACTAACCAGAGCTGACAGACTAGAGCCCGCCAAATCTGAATACGTGGAAGCTGAATGCCACAATAAATCTGTGAAGGATCTGCAGATCTCCTTGTTTTGTTTGCTTTTCCTGGAAACTAACCTACTTACTCTTCAGGAAGAAGTGAGAGATACACAGATGTGTTTCTTAGCATTACATATGAAAATGCTAAATTTCTGTTGCAAGCACAAGAAAAGCTATGCAATGCCCTGCTCTAGAAAGAACAGGTCTGTCCTGAACTGTGTCTGTGTGTCATACCCATAGGATAGCAGGTGGGTCTCCTTCATTCATCTCTGGGGTGGTTAATTTTCATGGGAAAAGGTTTTTTGCCATTGGGAACTATCGTGAGCAACAATTAAACAATTTTAATCACATTAACAATCTTGTGGATTCTCACAGAGTAATTGTAACAAAAAAGTTCCATGAGTCAGAGCCATGAGTACTTATTTTCATAAGTAGTGGATAGATAGATAGATAGATAGATAGATAGATAGATAGATAGATAGATAGACAGACAGACAGACAGACAGACAGACAGACAGACAGACAGACAAGGCCGGCCCTAGGGTTCTTTGCGCCCTAGGCCGGGCTACCTTCTAGTGCCCCCCCCAGTGTGGGAGCCCGAGAGCTGGGCCGCGCTTGGGAGGGCCATGGGGCGGGAACCTGTTCTCAGTGCCGGAGGTGGGCCTGGGAGGGCCGTGGGGGGAGCCGCGCCCCCGCAGCCCAGCACAGAAGCCCCGTGCCCAGCAGAGGGCCTGGGAGGGCCGTCGGGGGGGAGGGGAGCTGCACCGCCGCCTGCCCACCCCGCGGCTCAGCCCAGATGCCCCGCGCCCAGCAGAGGGCCTGGGAGGGCCATCAGGGGGGAAGCTGCGCCGCTGCCTGCCCGCCCCGCTGCTCAGCCCAGATGCCCCGCACCCAGTGGAGGGCCTGGGAGGGCCATCGGGGGGGAGCCGCGCCACCGCCTGCCTGCCCCGCTGCTCAGCCCAGATGCCCCGCACCCAGCGAAGGGCCTGGGAGGGCCATCAGGGGGGAGCCGCGCCGCTGCCTGCCCGCCCCGCTGCTCAGCCCAGATGCCCCGCGCCCAGCGAAGGGCCTGGGAGGGCCGTCAGGGGGAAGCCGCGCCGCCGCCTCTCCGCCCCGCGGCTCAGCTCAGATGCCCCGCGCTCAGCGGAGGGCCTGGAAGGGCCTTCGGGGGAAGCCGTGCCACCGCCTGCCCGCCCCGCGGCTCAGCCCAGATGCCCCGCGCCCAGCGGAGGGCCTGGGAGGGCCATCAGGGGGGAAGCCGCCGCGCCGCAGCCTGCCCACCCCGTGGCTCAGCTCAGATGCCCCGCGCCCAGCGGAGGGCCTGGGAGGGCCGTCGGGGGGGAGAGGGAGAAGCAGCGCCGCTGCTGCCTGCCCGCCCCACGACCCAGCCCAGAAGCCCCGCACCCAGCGGAGGGCCTGGGAGGGCCATGGGGAGGGGGGAACCGCACCGCCGCCTTCTGCCCGCCCCGACCCCTTGCTTTGAATCCCTCTCTGCTCAGCTCCCCCCCCCGGCTGCCCCTTCCCTCCCAGCCCCAGCGCCGGCTGGAGACCGGGGGGGCGGTGGAGCGCCGTTTGAATGGCTGCCCCTTCTCTCCCAGTCCCAGCGCCGGCTGGAGACGGGGGGTGGAGCGCCAGCTTTCCTGAGCACACCGCAGTAGCGGCGTGCTCAGGAAGCGAGGAAGGGGCGGCCGTTTGAATGGCCGCCCCTTCCCTCCTAGCGCCGGCTTCACTGGGGGCAGGGCGGGGGGCGCTTTGGCGCCCCTGTGGGCCCCAGCGCCCTAGGCGAGCGCCTAGTTCGCCTAGTGGGCGAGCCGGCAGTGCAGACGCACTCATGTCATAGCAAGTCATCTATATGTCTAGAAAGATTCATTTACTTCATTTTACTCAACACTCATTTCCTAGCATATCTTCTACATGTCTGGAAAGGTTCATTTACTTCATTTCTGAAAACTGACAATATCAGGAATATTGTTTTGTCATTTGAACAAAACAGGTACTAGTAAAAAAATGGCATTGCATCAGGAACTGTCTTTTTCCACAGGACAGCATAATATTTTATCTTACTCTTTTTGTGATACAGTTTGTGATTGATGATACAACTATGCAGCCGACCAATGGTGACCTCGTAGTGGCCTAATATGCTAATGAGTTTCTGCTGTTGGGTGTGGCCTATTATGCTAATGAGTTCCTGCTGAGCTTTTTCTACAAAAAGAGCCCTGAATTTAGTTCACTTATAGTCATTCAGTCTGGGACCACAAAAGGCTGGTAAAAGGGCTTTAACCTCTTCACCATGGTGTGGTTTTGCAAACTGAAATTTGAATCCCCATGGTATTATTGTCATGGGCCTAAGACAGATACCCTTTTTGTTCCTTCAGAAAATTAATAACGCTATTGGGGGGGGGCTGTTATGACTAGTGAAGCCATTTGGGATGAAAAAGTTAAACCTCCCATCATCCCCTTAATTGGTCCTGATCCAAATCTGGGCTGTGTATGGCTGCAATTGAAAAGAAAAGATTAATTAAGATTGGTCACCTCTGTACATACAGCTTGACCCTCTCACAGGAGGGAATCCTTCTTTGTATACCATGCCTGCTATCTTACAGAGAAGCTATGCTTTTTTTTCCTTCAAAGCTGTTGCTTCATTGATGTCCATTGCTCCTGTTTAATGAATGAATGGATTATGCAACTAATATTAATAAGATTAATAAACTATGGGGGCAACTATAACCTAGGTATTTTAGTTTCTGATCTAGAGCTCATAGAACTGCTTCTAGAGTTTCTGTTGCTAGAGTTCATAGCAGACAACTATTTTATAAATTCGTAGATAATAAGTAGGGAGCATGCAAGGACTCGTGGGAGGCTCCTCTTTTCTTCTTTCAGCCATATTTCCTCTTTCCATTCCCTGAAAGCCCCCATAGCCGCTCCCCTTTTCCTGCCTCTTTCATGTCTTCCCACCAATAAACCAACTTACCTTTACCTCACTCTACCCCCTCTTCAGTTTTCCCTCCTTCCCAACCTCTGGCATTATCTCCCCAGGAAAACTATCGCCGAGTTGCATGGTACCAAGTGAACTGGGTTTATTTGCACGGGAGGAACCTCACTTTCTCCTGCATCCCCTCCCCACACTATTTCCTTTTTCCCTCCTCCTAGCAGATTCCATATCCTCACCTTTCACTGCTTCCTTCTCTCCTTTATGCCCACTCAACCACCAACCTACCTTTAATCTGCCCTCCATCTTCAGCCATATTTATTATTTATTTGGTTCATTTATAACCCACAATAGGGACCCAAAGCAGCTTACATCATTCTCTTCTGTATTTTATCATCACAACAACCCTGTGAGACAGGTTAGGCTGAGAATGTATAATTGGTCAAAAGTCACCCATTGAGTTTCCATGGCAGACGGGGGATTTGAAACTGAGTCCCCAGATCCTAGTCTGAAACTCTGACCTCTACAGCATACTGGCTTTTGTGGGGTGACTGCTGTTGAACAGTAGCAAGCAGCTGTGCCTGGGTGAATCATGCAAGTCAGATGGTAGGAAGTTGCCCTGTGGTTGCTGCTGGGCCAGGCTCCAATGAGTCCTCCCTCAAAGGCCAAAAAACAGCCTTTGAAAGCCAAGGCTGGCAAACTGTTGTGGTTGCCTAGTAATGGCCCTGATGGTGTCCACTTCTCGAAACTTCAGGCACGCCTTTTATCATTTTGGTGGGGGGGTTTAACCCCTCCAATTAAAAAAAAAATCTGCAAACATGTTTTTTTTCCAGGTTTGTCAAAATCTGTTTTGTTTGTTCACTGCTTCCATCTCTGGATTTAAGTATCCTCAGGTTTAAGTATCCTCAGGTTTAGTCAGTTTGACTATTAGAATACACAAGCAGGAACATACAAGGAATGTGTGAGGAGGGAGTATCCCATCCCCCTACGTTTGTTTCCTCTCCTCTTCCCCCTTTTTCTGTCACTCTCCACCCTCTCTCTCTTCTCCCAACCCCTTCTTTGTCAGTCTTCTCCCTGTCTTTTTCCACCCACCCCTTCTCTGTCATTCTTCCCTCACCCCCTCTTTCTTATTCCACTCCTTCTCTGTCAGTCTTCCCCCTGTCAATTTCCCCACCCTTCTCTGTCAATACTCCTCCCCTCCTTTATCCACTCACCCCATTCTGTCTCTGTTCCCCTCTGTCTCTTTGCACAAGAGATCTGCAAGACTTGCAGGGAGAGAATCCCATCCCATCCATTTATCTTCATTCTCCTCCCAAGTAGCCCTCTTCCTCCCTTTTGGCACCCAACTTCTCTCCCTTTTCAGCCACTCCCATGTTCCAGGGCTGCTTTCTCTGTCCCTGCTGTGGCTTCCTCGTGGGCCCCAGAGACCAGCATCTTCTTGGGGGTGCCCTGAGGTTTGGTCCCAGCTGACTCTTCTACAGACAGTGGTAAGATTCAAAGCTGCAGGTAAGTGCATCATGGGCTGGCCTCCTTGCTTGCCTCCAGCTGTGCAGCAGCAAGCCATTTTGGCCACAGCGCTGGTGGTAGAACCTCTGGGATTTGTGCCAGCGGTGGCAGCCACAGTGGTGCTGCCAGAATCTGTACTGACTACAGCAATGACAGGGGAGGCTGCTTGGAGCCTGGCCAGAGCAGCCTCATGGCTGGGAGCTGTGCCAACCACAGTGGTGCTTGGAGGTGGCCCTGAGCCCAGCATCATTCCCAGACAGCTGTTTTGTCTTTCCTTCCAAGTTGGGGAGAGCTCCTGTTCTTGCTTCCTCCCCCATCAAGTTGGTGATTTAACGGGATTATTTTAAGGGGAATTTGACCACTGCCTTTTTAACATTTTCAAATTTTGATACAAACCTGGGGGATCCTCAAGTTTGCAGAAAAATCTGTTTTCCATCTGTGGCCCTGGTACACAGTTTTAAGTATCCACAGAAAGGGGCCACAGTTGACTAGCACTTCTGCAGAGAATTAGGTTTTAAAGGCACAATTGTTACTGTATGTGGAAGATACAGACGTCTTTCTTCAAGGGAACACTTATGTTGTGAGGAAATTGTATTTTTACATGGTTACAGCCACAGTATTGTTTCACTGGGAAAGGGTGATCCTGCCTCTAGCTAGCCTATCATTTGCACTGCATGAGTGAATTATATCATGAGTAAGTAAGATAAAGAAACCCAGCTGGTCCAAGGCTAGGAAATTGAAGGAATACTTTGCAGGGAACAAACAAATTGTAGCATTTTTAGGAAATTTTATTTTTAAAAGATTCAATAGCAAATTAATTCTTATGACATGACCCAACCAGACAACACTCTTCCCTACACCAAAGGTCTGCCAAATTCCCAGAGTGCAGCAACATGCCCTGTCCACTCACATAGTTAGAGCATGAGCGCACACAGCAATATAATGTGAAGTTTTTATACCACATCTTTTTATCAGTTCCTGGTTATTGCTGTCTCTTCCAGAATTATCTCAGTCTGTTTTGCTGGTAAAATGAGGAATGACAGGGCATATTTCACAATCATGTGCAAAACCACATACAAAATTGCAATTAAGTGGCTATCATCTATTATTTCTCCTCCACTGCTTGTTCCCTTTTCCTTTGCTCCCTGTGCCCAGAGCTACCAAGTGCTGGGAATATATGGAATGCCTTCTGGGGAACATAGTCACGCTGGGAGCCTTCGTAGCTGGGCAAGTGGTATGATGTGTTTTTATATGATGACTGGGTTGAGTGGTGTGAGCAGCTGCACAGGAACTTTTTCAGGGGTTCTGTGGTGGCTCTCAGCAGCCCTGTCTCTTTCCTTCAGTACATCCATCCTGGTCTTTTTGTGGGGGGGGGCTGGTACACTGCGCATGTGCATTTTGCTGCAGCTGCAGCTTCAATTAATTTGCATATTTTCCAACTCTGTGTCACTAACATATATGTCCGCATGGGTAAAACTGGGATCGTACCACTCCCATGCTGAAAGATCTGCACTGGTTTCCCATCTATTTCTGGGCACTATTCAAAGTGCTGGTTCTTACCTTTGAAGCTCTAAATAGCGTGGAGCTTGAAGGACCTTGTGCTCTCATACTGTCCATTCTATCAGTTGAGAGACAAATGGTGATGCTTCACCACTGGCATGTCCTTCCCTGTGAAGCTTGCCTGACACATACCATTCTTTTAGGCATCGGGCTAAATAATTCCTTTTTACCCAGGCTTTTAGCTAAGGGGTTTTATCTGCAAATGTGTTATGGTCTGCTCCTGGCCATTTTATCGATATCATTTTAAGCTGATTGGTGTAGGTTTTATGCCCTGGTTTGTTTTAATGGCAGTGGCTTGATTTTAATGGTTTTGTTTTATTATCTTACTTGTAAGCTGACTCACAGGTCTCTGGAGAGGCAGCATATAAATTTTCTAAATAAATAACCCACTCATCTGTAATTCTCTAATCCATTCAATCTAAACTATTCAGCTACAGACCACTGAATTAGAGGAAGGGAATATTAGGCCAGTAAGGGAAGGAGGGAAGTGAGGGAGGGAGGGACAAGACCAAAGAATTCCAAGGTTCACTCATATGACAACAAACCATGGTTTCTCATTATGTCTGAATACAGCCACTGGAAATAACTGCAAGATTTGATGAAGGAAAGGATGAAATAATTCATAAACACTATTTTAAGGCTAAAATAAATTATTCTCTTGATTGCTGATCTATGATTTGTGACTATATGCATTTATAATGATTTATAATCTTTTGAATATTTACTACCTGTTTGTTTTCTCTCCTGAATATTGTCTTACCTCCCAGGATGCCTTATAAAATAGAGTTCCTTTCAAAGGAATTAACACAGGTGATACCAGTGCCCCGAGGGCACTAATGTTCTTTAAACTTGTGTGGCTAGCCAATAAACCACACAGTAAAACAATTATCCAGGTAGCAAAGGGTAACAAAAGAGTTTATTCAAATAAAGGAACACCTAACAGCTCATAGATGTTCAACAGCCAGGAGCTTTCTTATATGCTTTTCTTTCTCCTCCTCACTTTACATCATCATTGACATCATTTAAACATGCTCAGTTCAGATTTCTTTGTCTGGTCATTCATCAGTCACATGTTTGACTCACAGGATGTTACTGGGCCGCATCTCAACTCCTACCATGCAGGTGCACTGCTCATTAAGAATGATTTATATTTTTGTTAATACATCACTTAGAAATATTACATAAAAGAACAGGGAGTAAGAAGACCTACAAAGAATTGCTGGCTACTCACAAAATTCTGGAAACCATAGAAGCCAACAAAATACAGAAAAACATTTCGTACTTAAAACAACAATACTGGCAAAAAAAATACTAAAAGCATTAAACTACTGACATGATGAGTGAAGAAACAACAGGCGGACAGGAAGATTTATGCGGTAATTGACAAAAATAAAGATAAACTCACCAACCCTTCACACAGTTCTATGAACATCTGTACACCTCAACAAACCCTTCTGTCACTGACATCCAAGACTTCCTCCACTCCAACAACTTAATAGATGTGCTGAAACCCAAACATCGCCACTGATTGAATCAATCTATTTCCTCTAAGGAGGTGTTAGAAGCCATAAAACAAACAAAATCAAATATGGCTCCTGGCAGTGTTAGCTTCATACCTCTGTTTTACAAGTTGTTTAATACAATACCTGCAGACCACTTAGCACAAATGTGCAATTTTTAACTGGAAACAGGAAATATGCCACCTACCTGGAGAGAATTGCATATCATCACTATCCCTAAAGAAAATAAAAATTGGGACCTCCCAGCATCTTACCAGCCCATTCCCCTACTGAACTGTGATGCTAAACTGTTTGCAAAAATTTTAGCTAACCGTCTGCAAAAAATCATCCTGGATTACATAGATCCTGATCAGACTGGATTTATTCCCACTACAACAATGATGGACAATATCCACCAGACTTTAAATGTAATTTCATACTGTAAACAGCATCAGACGGAATCCCTTCTGCTAACTATTGACTTGGAAAAAGCATTTGATAGTTTGGAAACCGCATATTTGAAACAGCTGCTCCAAACTGCTATTAGTACTCTCTACGCTAACCCAATAGCGAGAATTCAAACCAATAATATATTGGGTAGGAACATCCCCTTGCAACAAGGCATCCGACAAGGCTGCCCGTTATCACCTTTGTTATTCACCTTAGCGATCGAACCCATGGCAAAAGCTATCAGACAAAACCCTAACATAAGTGGCGCACAGATTGGCGAAACCTCTCACAAGGTCAGTTTATATGCGGATGACCTGATCATCCTTCTCACAAAGCCAGAAATGTTATTACCAGAATTACAAAAACGTTTTACAAAATCTTACCCTCTTTCAGGTTTGAAGATCAACCTGGTAAAATCAACGATAATTCCGATTAACATCAATCCAACTACTAAGCAAACCATTCAATCGCAATTCCCATACAAATGGTTCTCCTCGCCTTGGAGAAGCTTAGGGATACAAATCCCCCATGATTTGAAAGACTTAAATACCTGCAATTTACAAAAGATTTTGCAAGAGGCCAAGAACCAAATGAAACAGGGTCAGCATCATCAAGAGCTTAATTTTGCCAAAAATTTTATTTGCATTCAGAGCACTACCAGTGCATATACCCAGGAAGGACCTTATATGGTGGCAAAACGACTTACTAAAGTTCTTCTGGAGCTACAAAAAGCCTATGATTAAAAATGCAATTTTGAAAGGTTCAGCTAAAACCGGAAGCTTGGATTTTCTGGATCTCCCCTTATACTATGAGGCCGTCCAGCTATTCTCTGTAGTACGAATACTAACCACGGATGCCCCTCCAAAGTGGCAGGACATAGAAGAAGTAAACAGTGGATCCAGTCATCTTGCTGATTTAATCTGGCAACATCCCAAGGACAGACCAGCTCTCTCCACAACCAGTCCCTATCTCCACACAGCTCTAGAAGTTTGGGACAGGTGCAGGAAACTGTTACTCCCAGAAAGATCATTTCCAACTTCATTCCTCAACCAAACTTGGTTCCCTCCTGGTAAGGAGGAACATGCCTTTCAAGCTTGGAGGTGAGCTGGTCTAACACAGTTGACATCACAGATAAAGGTGTGCCACTTACAAAAGTGGCCCTGGAGGAAAAACTCAGGGAACGTATTCCCTGGTTCCGGTATCTTCAATTGCAACACTTAGTTCGAGATGTAACCATGAGTCAGCACTGATGTGATTGGCTGACCAATGTATACATGTCATTGCTTTGTACAGTATTTTTCCCTTCTTCTGATGGTGGTGTATGGCGGAGCATTTTGTTGGAGAGCTGTGTAAACTTGTAAATACATTTCCCATATATAGTAACCACTGGACTGTCTCAGTGTGGTTGACTATTGGAAAACCTCTGGATGCAAGGTATGACTGCTGGTGAGTGCAAGTGTGACTGAGTGTGCTGGCTCAACTGTTCCAGGCGCACTGTGCAACAGGGTTATGGGCCCAGTGTGTTGAACCCAGCACCGTAAACTCAGTCCTGCACCCAGCTCTGCATTTTGGCCTTGCCAATGTACCTGCCATGGTTGCTGACCAGCACAGCAGTTTCCAAGAGGTCTGCATAGCTGTGGAAGCCAAGAGCTGAGAGCCATGGATTGCTGTTTCTTCCAGGCATGGAGGAGGATATCCAGCTCAGTCACAACTCTGGCATCAGCTTGCAACATCAGAAGTTAACAGATTACAGCTTGGGGGAGTTGAGGGAGCCGGTGAGAGATGGCTCAAGTCCTGACAACGCAGTGGGTTGATAAGCTCACCTCCTCTAACTACGATATATGGGTGCTCCGCATGAAACATTACTTAATAAGAGAGGGTCTCTGGCTGTATGTTAACAACCTGCCAGACCCAGTCCCCATTGGAGATGTGCCCAAAGTCCAGCAGGCTCTTGCAAGCATTGTCTTAGCTGTAAGTGATGATCAGCAAGCCTGGACAGCTTTGCAGGTGGTGTATGTTCAGCAGTCAGACTTCCCCAATGTCTCTGACAAGTCATCTCTATCGCAAGGTCCAAAAGCCTGGTGAGTCTGTCAGAGACCATATAAATGCCTTAACAGAACTGTATCAGCAGCTGGAGCAAAGAGGAAAGGCTATTCCAGAAGAAGACAGAACGTATCTGTTACTCAGCTCGTTGACACCTGAGTTTGACAGTCTCATCACCTCCCTTGAAAATTTACAGCTGCAGCAGCTCACTTTCGAGTTTATAATAGGTTGGCTGCTGGAGTTTGAGGCCAGGCACAGAGAGCAGCATTCTACAGCAGCTTGGCAAAGTTCCTGGACGGGGGGAGGCTGACAGAGCCAGCTGCAAATCTGTCAACAAGAAGGCACTGCATGTGTGTAAATGTTTCCTGTGTGGGTCGAGTGCACATCTCAGAAAAAACTGCCCGGAGCAGAAGAAAAAGCCTAACCTTCAAGGACACCCTGAATCCTCAAGGGGTCCCAATATTTCTCTTGCTGTTGCAGGTACTCCCGCAAATAACAATGTATGGCTGCTGGATTCTGGAGCCAGCCAAATATTTTGTTGCAACGAAAACTTGTTGGAGTACAGACAAAAACTCAGCTTCATCACGTGAGTCTTGCCGATGGACGTACAGCAGATGTTTTGTGCAAGGGAGAGCTGACTCTTCCAGTCTTGAATTATACATTTCATTATGTCCTCTGTGTTCCTTCACTTGAAAGTAATTTATTGAGTGTTCTGGCACTTGACAGAGCAAAGTTTGAGGTTATCTTTGCTAATGAGTTGTGCCATATAATGAAGGGTGGGAAGGAAATAGCCAGGGCAAAACTGCAGAATGGTGTGTATATACTGAATTGTTCTGAAACAGCAGCTTCTGCGAGTGTGCCTGGTAATAGAAACCCTCATCATGAATGTCTACATTTACTACATAGGCAAATGGAGCCACATTACAGACAATCACGTACGCTATGTTGGCTGATTCTGATTTGCCTGTTAGGTACTGGGCAGAAGCTTTGAAATGTGCTTGTTTTGCAAATAACTGTACATGGTCAAGAGTTATTGACGACATTCCTTACTCAGTGCTCTATGGGAAGACACCAGACCTGAAATATCTGCGTGTGTTTGGTTCAAAGGCCTGGGTCAATATTCCTTTAAATCAGAGAAGAAAAGGTGGTGTACGTTCTAAACAAATGCTTTTCCTAGGTTACCAGTCTGGTGTGAAAACATACAGGTTCTCAAATGAACAAAATAATGTGAACTTTAGCAGTTCTGCAAACTTTTGTGAGGGGCAGAACTGGAATAGAATTCATGCTAACACTTTACCTGAGCAGGTTGCTTTACCCATCACTCCTGATGTGCAGAATGAATCAGGAAATGTTGTTCCAGGGAACAGTACTAATCAACCTACATCCACAGAAACTGTAAAGAGTGAACAAAGCACTCCTAGATGGTCAAGCAGGTGCAATAAGGGTATGCCACCACAAAGATATGGCTATGATCAAGTGGCTAACCATGTGTATGTTAAACAACCTTCTTGTTACAGTAATGTGATCCAAATGCCTGAGCCTGAAAGACAAGCATGGCTGGATGCCATGAAAACAGAGTATGAGTCTCTATGTGAAAATGATGTTTTTGATTTGTCAGAACTGCCTAAGGGCAAAACTGTAATAGGATGTAGATGGCTCTATAAAGTGAAACCTATGCAGGATGGGAAACCCCAAAGGAAAGCCAGACTTGTGGCAAGGGGCTTTTTGCAAAAGGATGGTGACTATGATGAAATATTTGCACCAACTGTAAGAAATAATACTCTGAATGTTGCCTTAACAAAGACAGGTTTGGAAGGGATGCAAGTGCATCATTTTGATTTCATAACAGCTTACCTCAATGCTGAATTAAAGGAGGAGCTGTATATGCAGCAGATTCCTGGATTTGAACACGGTAATGCTAATCTGGTGTTAAGACTGAAACAAGGTCTTTATGGTCTGAAACAAAGTGGGTATTTATGGAACCAATGTTTAACAAAAACTCTTGTGAATACGGGTTTTGAGCAGAGTATAGCAGACCCATGTATGTTTAGTAAAGTGGTTGATGGTTCTAAATGCTACTTACTAGTTTTTGTGGATGACTTGTGTTTTATGTTCAAACACTGTAATCAATTGGAATGGTTCATCCAAGCAACTAAACAGTTGTTCAAGATGAAACATCTAGATACAATTAAGCACTATCTGGGAATAGACATATCCAAAAATTCTGATGGTTTTTATGAATTGAGCCAAGAAGAAAAAATTGCTGGATTGTTAAAGTTATATAATATGCAAGATGCTTACCCAGTAGCAACACCAATGTCAACTGGTTACATGAAAGAACCAGAAGGTGAATGTTTTGTTGACAAAACCTTGTATCAATCGCTGATGGGATCATTGATTTATTTGACTATTTGGTCTCATCCTGATATTTCTTATGCTGTGCATTTGTTGTGCCAAAGAAATGCAAACCCAACAATGCAAGATTGGAATGCAGCTAAAAGGATACTAAGGTACTTAAAGGGCACCTTATAGTGCAAGCTTGTGTTGAAATGTGATGGTGACCAACAAGTTATTGCCTTTATTATTTGAGTTGGGGTAACAATGACAGTGGAAAATCCACAACCGGTTATGCAATAAATGTGCATGGATCACTGATTATTTGGAAATCTGTAAAACAACAATATGTGGCGATGAGAAGCTGTGAGGCGGAATTTGCGGCCATAAATGATTGTACAATACAGCTGGAATGGCTACAACAATTGTTAATTGGTTTTTATATGCCATGTACAAAACCTATGTTGCAGTGATAACATTGCAGCAGAGCAGTTAGCTGATTCACAAGGTATCAGGCCTAGAACTAGGCACATCAACATTAGGTACCAAAACGTAAGAGACACAGTGCAGAGAGGCTTAGTTACATTGCAGCACTGTTCTTCTCAAGACAATGTAGCAGACTAAAGCTACTAAAGCTTTGGACAAAGCAAAGTTCCTAAAGTTCAGGGGGAGTCTAAACATGACCATAGATACTGAACCTTAGGGGGAGTGTTGGTATGTAAGCTTCAGAACTCTGATCATGATGATCTAAGTGACAGCTGGCAGCTGTCACTGAACCGGTTTCAGCCAGTGTGGGCATGGGCTGATGCAACCTGGGCTGATGTAACCATGAGTCAGCACTGATGTGATTGGCTGACCAATGTATATATGTCATTGCTTTGTACAGTATTTTCCCCTTCTTCTGATGGTGGTGTATGGCAGAGCATTTTTCCCTGTTTGTGGTTCACAAACCGAAGTTTGTGATGAGTCTACGAAGTTCATGCCCATCCCTAGCAGTATTTCCATTTTATTTTGTTCTGTTGTGCAACCACCTATGCACCTGTACAATAAAATCAATTATCTTCCACAATCATAGATGGTCAGGTCAGGTAATTAAATGATACAAGGAGGTCACTACAAGTTCTGTGAGGCTGGGCAAAACTGAATATGCATAAAATAATCTCAATAACAATAACTTAACTGAACACAAGGTAAAACTTTTTTAAATACAGCTTTATTTATAATCACCAAATGATTGATTAATTTGTCACTGTTTATTTATACAGTTGGTTGCCAAATGACAATCATTGCCTGAGCCAACCCCCCCCAAAGAAAAACAACTGAAGCAAAACAACTGAAGCAGACCAATAGAGCTGAAGTGAAGAACTATGCTAGCACTTTATTATCTGTCTGGTTTTAATACTGTATTTCTATTAACTGTTGCCGTGTTTTTATATGTATGGTTGGAATTTTTACCCTGTTCTGTAAGCCATCCTAAGCCAGTCTTGGCTGGGAGGGTGGGATACAAATTAAATAAATCAAATCAAACAAGTCTGCAGTGGAGGGGTAAAACTATGGTGGTTTCCACACCTACGATCCCTATCAGATCAAAAATGTGCATGCACACTCAGAGCTGCAGATTTAAGCAAACAAGAGATATGATTTGGTAAAAGACATAGCCTTGAGTTCCACAAGAGAAAAAGGCAGCTAATAAATAAACAAACAAATTTTGTTAACTGATATAGGTTTTGTCACATTTTTTATTATCTTTTTATTTTTCTCAGGTATTGTCATGTAGAATGGGAGACTTCAAACACTAGGAAGTGCCCAGGCCTCTCTGGACTTCTGACAAGGCCAGATAGTGATGTAGCACCTGATTGGCCTAACCTTGAGAAAGACTGGGGAAAAGCCATGGAAACCCCAAGAGTTGCATAAATCAACCACAATGCACACTTAACCTGGAACAGATAACCCGTGTGGAAATAGCTCAGGACTACCATCAGTGCATGCATGAAATATTGTCAATTGCTCTGTACTGTACTGATTGAATATGCAAAAGAAAAAGAAAAACCCTAGCTCAATGAGCTGACTCAAGCTGCTCTCAAAGTGTCAGACTGTTTGGTGTAAAATCAGCTTTCTGCTCACAACTGGTAAACAGGTCTTGAACCAAAGCAGTATAGGTTGGTATACCTATGGAGCAAATTGCATGGGTTTCCCAGCCTATTGGAATGAAGCCATAAAGCTCATCTGCTATGGCCATTGCTTCTTTTTTTCATGTGTGTGTGTATCCTAAACTGTGCTCCTTTTGCTCCTGAGTTGTGAAACCAATCTGGCCTTTTTTTTTTTTTTGGCCCCCTGTAGGAGATTTTTTAAATTTATTTTCTATAAACTACAACAGAAAAATAGGAAGAGGACACTACAAACTATAGGATAAAGCAAAGAAAATCTAACTAAGACCCCAAGGTCTGGAAGTTATACAATGTTTTTAACCAAAGCTATTTTCTCTTAGAATTTTTTTTGACATGAGAAGTATTCAATATTAGTTCTCTAATCATCAAGATCCGCTTAGCTGGTACAACAATGAAAATTTCCATCCTTATTTCCCATCAACAGACACCTGCTGACTATGGCTTCACATAATACGTTTATCCCCCCCCCCTCCAAACTCTCAAATTTCAAATTCCACTTCTTCTACAATTAAAGACAGTCCACTTTGTTTCTTGTAGTATCTTTCCTCTGATCTTCTGGCTCTCAGCACTTTTTACATCCTTGTTACAGCTGTTACATGCTTATTTGTAGTCTAAAGAGTCCATCACTTCATTTTTGCAGGGCGGTTATGTTTTGGATTAGCCCAAGTCGAATCCTTTGCTTAAAGATAAATTGCTTCTTAACCAACCTGCCTGTCCAATTATAACCCATCTACTTTAGAGACATTCCATAAGTAAAGGCTTTTCTGGTAGTAACAGTCTCTTTAAATCCAATGCCTTCTGAGGGCCAGGAGAGGGCAAAAAGTTCACTCTGATAAAGCAGGAAGAGTCTCTAAGGCTAGCTAAACCACCTGACCCAGGCCAGCTAGGTCATACGATATGCTTCTTCATTTGAGCTCTTCCTGAAGAAGGCATGGTTTCATTTTCTTCCTACACCACAGTCTCCAAGTTGGAAGGATGTTTACTTTAACCGCTCTGAAGTCAAAGTCTCACAGGTCTGTTTAAGCACTTAAAATCCCTTGAAAATTCCCCTGTTGTAATCCATTAGTTGATCTGCTTAGTCTCCCCCTTAACACTTTGATAAATCGCTTTTTGGGGGTTAGGACGTCTCCTCCCCCCTCCCTCTTCTACCGTGGGGACTTTGCAGCATGCTGATTGATGTCTCACTTCAACATAACTCACTCATTAGTCAGTCGATCCAAAGGGTCTCCCTGGGATCTCACTTGATATAGATCCAACAGATCTTGCAGAGTAGAGATAAATCCGCTAAATTTCCAGATCGCTTGCTGGAGCAGTCGTTTCTATGCCATTGCTGGGAATCAGAGATGGACCATTGGAGCAGGGAGAAGCCCTCCTACGCCGGCTACAAGCTGGGGAAAGGGCTCTCCTAAAAGCTCCCTGGCTTGGCACCCATCACCAAGGGTGCCGTGGAAGGCAAGCATCATCGTGCCTTCTCCTGTCCCTGATTCATGGCACACGTCTCCCACTGCTGTGAGAAGCCATGGACATTTCTGAAATGCCAAAGCTCCGCCCTCACTATACAAGTGTTCATGGTGCTTCACAGGAGACTGGAGAATAGTCTCATGACAGATTCCTCAATTGGGATGACAGATGACCACATGACTTTTTTCCTAAATACGACTATATTTTGATATGCGGATTTTCTTAATGTTAGATTTCCAGTTGCATGGATGCTTAGTGAGGGAAGGTATTGCCAACGTATTGTCTCTGTGTGTGTGTGTGTGTGTGTGTGTGTGTGTGTGTGTGTGTGAGAGAGAGAGAGAGAGAGAGAGAGAGAGAGAGAGAGAGAGAGAGAGAGAGAGAGAGAGAGGCTTAACTGAGAAGGGAAAGGAAATTGAAATTGATTTTATTTGCCTAACTAGTTTCCTGTCTCCTAAGTGCTCAGGATGGTTTGAGTGGGGTTATTTCATTACATAGGAATAGAGTAACAATTTAAATCTGTAGTACACTAGAAAATTTTCTGCTGCATTGTGGTGAAATAGCTCATCCAAAAAGAATGCTGAAATTGAAATCCACCCATCTCTGTTTGACACAGTTTGATTTGGTGGGTGGGTGGTCCTGGCCATGATAGATAGAAAACATTGCCAACCTGATAGTGCAAGGGCATTGTAATGTACTCTTGATGCTATGCCTGTTTCTTTTTGTCCTCAAAACTGCCTTGTGAGGCAGGCTTGGCTGAGGTGGCTTGCCCCAGGCCATCCACTGAGCTTCATACCTTAACAGTGGTTTTCTCCCAAATTTCCCCAGTCTATGCATTCCATCTACTAGACCACAATGGGATTAGAAGTTCATTATGCCAGACAATTGCTTCAGTCGTGTCTGTTGACACAAACAACAAAATTGCTCACCAGCCCAAAGAAGTATTACTGCTATTTCTTCTGCAGTTTCTTTTATGTTTCATTCCCAATCATCCTCCCTCTCCCTTAATCCCCCGCACTACTCATAGTTCACACCACTACTGAAACAAGACAATGTTTGACTTTATTTGGGTGCTGATGTTAGTGAAATTCACATGGGTTTATGTCTGTGATATATGATACTATTAGACTAGAGCTCCACAGGCAAATCCTCAGCCAGCATTTCTCCTGTAAGGTAAAAATGTGTGTGCAGGGTTTTTTTTCCTGTAGTCATATAACTGCCCTTAAGGTTTTTTTAAAAGGGGGAGGGAACAATATTGTGTTTGCATTAGTGCAGTTACATCTCTTCAACCTTCACAGGTTCAAGAAGCCACAATTTCCTGGATTATTCCTGATCTCTGTGTTTTTTTTCCTTGTGTGTAAGAGTTTGCGTGCCATTCTTATAATGTTTTCATTGATGTCAAGACCTTGGTATAAAAGCAAGACTAGTACTGTACTAATTCACCCCATGGCCTCCTGTGTCTTCCTTGGCCTCTCCTTGAGCAACTGGCATAGCTGCAGGACTGTTTACTCCATGGCTTATTTCCCCCTTTATCTTTGATGTCCCAGGATGTCAAAGGCTGTGAATTTAATATTGATTTTATAAAGTACTTTTACTGTAACCTGTCAGTTAGGATTAGCTTCAACCTCGAGGAAGCTCAGGCACTGAGCTGGATTTGCACGCAATGTGGCTTGCCGGTGCTCAGACTCTTTACCCGAGCCAATGCTTTATTTATAAGAGTGACAGTGTGCTGGGAAAGCAGGGACAGCACACCGCCCCCAGCTATCTCTGTGTCTTGTATACACAGCATCAGTGCCCTGTGTATACATTAGGCTTGAAAATGTAAGTGGATCAGAGAGACGTATCATTTGCTGGTATGTAAACAGACAGATGAGTTTATAGATCGCATTAAACCCCAGTGGCTGTAAGTAGTGGAAAGAAAGATGTGTCTTTCCAGACTCTCAACCCCTCCCCTTCTTACTCCATCCCATTTCTTCCTTCTTCTGGTGCAACCATAACCACCAGTATAATAACATCTTCACATGGGACAGTTTCTTCCATGGGTGTCAGATCTGTGCAAGAAAATCTGCCTGTAAACTGCATGCAAGGTATTGTGTGTCAGAAATTCAATGGAGCTATGGAAAACGCAGATTATGGTTGGTGGGAACATGATCCAGCAAACTTGCTGAAGTCTGATCAATATTCAAAGCAATTAGTACACACACAGGTTAAGAATTTGAAGGAAACTTTACAATCCCAGAATAGACTTCACAATTCCAAAGTGGAGAAAAGACTCCACAATACCAAACCAAACTGAAAAGCACAAATTCTCAGTGTCCATAGAGCAAGTAAATCCAGTCCTTAAGATTTGAGGCAAACAATAAATGATGAGCTTGCTAGTTCCCAAGAGCCGTCTTTACATGCATTTAGATGAGAGAATGCCTACAGAGTGAGGCTACATGTGTTCATCATGAATAAAGACAAATAAGGCACTTTGGGTAAAATATACAATTTTTATTGGCAAATTTCTATTGGCAAGTTAATCTTGGTGTTTGAAGTTATATTGTTATTTTTACTGTTATAGTTACAATTTTGTTTAGGGACGTTGTTCTGAGGGAGTCTCCATCACTGTAAAATAAGGCAGTTTGGAGGCACTAACTTTCTGGGAGAACCCATTGCTGTGCAGTCTATTCTGGGATTGGAAAGTTTCCTTCAAATTCTTAATCTGTCTGTGTACTAATTGCTTTGAATAGTATATTTAAATAATAAGAATAGCTTAAGAACTGGAACACTTTGGAGCTTTATTTGACATTGTTATATATGGTCTACACTAATTCATCAGTTTCCTTAAACTGTTGTAAGGAGTCTGATCAGTGCCTAGATGGGACAGCTCTTGGCAATCCAATGTGACGTCTTGAGGTCCATAATGGGAGAAAGATAGGATATAAAGGCATAAATAAATATGCTGTAGCATGAAGTTGGATATGTAGTCTATATGCTTATAACTTAAGGAGCAGCAATGAAGGAAATCACCTTGTATCTCTTTATTTGTATGCCACTAAGGTATATAGTGGTATTATTGCCAAGGAAATATATTGAAATAGCATTCAGGTCCTTAATTGCTGCCATCCATATTCTCTATCACCCTTTGTGAATGGAGTTACTGCTTGATTGGGGGAGGGGGGGGAATCCAAACATTACACAGTGAAGTTTCATGGTAACCTAAGTAAATATGGATCCTTGTCTCAGGGTAATCCTACCTGAAAAGTTTGTCTTTTCCCCCTCATTGCTTTTCCTCTTAGCTTTTTCATGTCATGCATATTTAAGTTCAATTGTCTAATTCACAAACTAAAAACTATTTGAAATTGGATTTACACAGCAATCCTGTACAGAGTTATTCAACAGAGGAATAATTCTGCATAGATTTGCAATGGTGGACAGCAGAGTGGAGCTGAAAAGTCCATTATACTTTAACCATTTTGCATCACTTAAAATATTGAATTAAGGCACTGTTTTCCTAAAGCGCTAAAGACACTGGAGCTAGAAACAGCTATCTTTACAGTGCAGCCCTCAGAATCTGAGAGCACTGAGCAATTGAGCGTTAATGAAAGATTAACTGTTTAACGCATTAGCTTTTTGTGGCTCCATAGAACAGCTGCGCACTTGACCAAGTCATGTCCACCCCTCTCACAACACATTCTTTTTTCTCATGGCTTGCCAGTTGCTTTGAGCTCCTTCAGCCCTCAGCTGGGACTTAAACCCATTTAGTTCTCTAAAGCATAGCTGAAATATTTCTTGATTTAATCCATTAATAATTCTCCAGCCCATGACTTTAATGCTGAAGTCATGGTGCTATATAAATAATAAATGTTATTCTATGTCTTGGAGATTGTTGGTTTTGAAAATCAATTATCAGGTGGAGTGTGACACCTTCTATCAAATCTGTCTAGAGGTAAATGATAATTAGGTGATTATGTCACCCCCCCCCCAAAAAAAAAAAAACTGTTTCAATGGGTGGGGGGAGGGAGAATCCAACATTGGGACAAAAAATCCCAACTTAGAAGTATAGGCTAATGGGGTCTGAACTTGCTGAGACTGAGAGGGGAAAAGGTCTTGGAGTCATACTATAGTTCAATTAAAGTGTCAACCCAGTGTGCTGCAGTGGTGGAAAAGGCAAACTCTGTGTTAGGGATTATTAGGTAAGGGATTGAAAATAAAATGGCTGATATTATAATACCCCTGTATAGATGTATGGTGCAACCTCATCTGGAATCCTGTGCACAGTTTGGGTCACTGTATCTCAGAAAGGACATCACAGACCTGGAAAAAGTACAGAAGGCAGCAAAATCATACATGGGGTGGAAAGAGGTGGCAAAGAATTTTTTCTTCCTCTCCCAAAATACTGGAATTCGAGGCCATCCAATGAAGCTGATGGGCTGTAGATTCGGAATGGACAAAACAAAATACTTTTTTACACAGAGGGTGATTAACATGTGGAATTCGCTGCCAGGAGTGTCAGAAAAGCCCCCCTGTTCAGGCCAGGATGGAGACTTTTTCACCAAGAGGCTGGCTAGCTGGAAACTACAAAAGGTGTTACAGGCACCTATGCACCTTTAACCTAGGCAGGCTACCACCAGTTCTTCTCTGTCCCTCCAGTCAAGAGCCAAATGACAGACTCCTGACCTTACCAGGATTAACTAGGGAGTCCTCTCTGCAAGGCTGACTCATAGCAGGAAAACTACAAGATTACTATAAAGGTAGTGAACTGCCAGTCTTAGGCACTAGATTGTCTTATTGCACCCACAGAGAAAAGGAACCAGCATTTAGTGAATAAAATATATATTTATTAAGGTGCAAAGAGTTATTATTAAAAGATAAAAATTACTTGTGAGGGAAAAAATAGAACTAGATATTAAAATGCTAACTAGACACTTTAAAACATTGGTTCTCAAAAGACAAGATGTTACCCATTCAGTGTTCTGGGTCCATAGTGCACTCCTTCTCCATAGTCCCAAAAGCCAGGCTGGTTGGCTTCAGCAGCAGAAATTCAAGATGGCCCAAAGTCAGCAAGGCAATGCCACATGTCAGCACAATTTGCAAGCACCATCAAGCCCCTTGAATAGGACAGCAAGCTAGCCATAGTGAAAAGAGAATAAAACCACCACAACAGCAGCCACCTAGGAAAAGAGCAAACTGGCCAAACTGGGGTGGTGATGGTCTGACTCACCATTCTCCACAGTCAGTTTGCTCTCTTTCTAGAGCCTTGCCAACCTCATTCTCTTGTCTCAGCTGCTGTGCTTCTTGCTAAGGGCAAAAGGTAGTGAAGGAAGCCCTTCCCCTCACTCCACATACCCACGAGCTGCATAGAGTTCAACAGCTGTGGTTAGAAACAACTCTACATGAGCAGAGATTTCGGCCCTACCTGGAACTGCCAAAGGCATATACAGATTAATTTCAGGAGCTTGTATACAGGTTAATTTCAGCAGAGCCAGCATTTCAGAGGGTGAAATTGGGATTTCACCTATGAGAATGGTGTCTAGGAAGGGCCAGGGCAAGTCTAAGGGAAAGGGGCCTGCACGAAAAGTCCCCATGCAAGTAGCAAGGGCAGCTTCTTCTTCATCAGAGGATGAGGTGACTGAGTGGCAGAATATATTGGCGATGCTGGTCGCTTTGGAGCAGGCAAAGATTGTGGTAGCTGCGCCATCCAAAAAGACCACAGTTGGGGCTGGTCAGCATATGGATAGTTGGGCTAAGAGGAAGAAGTTTTGGGAGAAGGTGCTTTAGTGGCTGTCATCTCTTGAGTGCAGGCCTGGCAATGCTGTCGGTACAGATACCGGGGCATCTGGAGCATCAGCCATGGAGGATAAGGATGCGATGGCTGTTGAAGTTGTTCAGGCAGAGCTGCCGGGTCCTAGTGGTAAGTGGGATCCTACATGGCAGCAGGGTATGGTCTGGCCTTGGAAGCCTTGGTATCTGGTGGCTGATGCTGGGCCTTCAGCAGCCTCTCAGTCAGGTGCAACACCTGGCTCTTCTACTTCAGGCCAGCTGTGGGTTTGGGGCCCTCCTTATCTGGCCCCACAGGCCCCTTGGGGAAGAAGAAGAAGAAGAGTTTGGATTTATACCCCGCCCTTCACTGCCCGTAGGAGTCTCAAAACGGCTTACAAACTCCTTTCCCTTCCCCTCCCACAACAGACACCCTGTGAGGTAGGTGGGGCTGAGACAACTTCTGACAGAAACTGTCCTTGAGAGAACAGCTGTGCCAGAGCTTGTGACTGACCCAAGGTCACACCAGCAGGTGCAAGTGGAGGAGTGGGGAATCAAACCTGGTTCTCCCAGATAAGAGTCCGTGCGTTTAACCACTACACCAAACTGGCTCTCAAGCACCGGGCATGCCCAAACTTCCTTCTCAAGCACCGGGCATGCCTGCAAGCCCTTGGGGTGGTTGGAGCTGTCCACCCCCTGGGTGAACCCTTATACCACAGCCTCAGCTACAGCTATGCCCTTCAGTGATATTGCTCTGCCATTAGGTGATCACCCTTTGCCAGCAACATGGGAGATTTGTAAAGGGGACTTTATTGATCTTTTTAGCTTTCTTTATCAGGATCTCAAGAAGAAAGATAAAGAAGAGCTTGATGACAAGGATAAAGAAATCCTTAAAAGATGGAGGGTGGACAGGACTTGGGCGAACTGTCTGCCTGGTTGTGTGACTTATGACAGCATGATCTTGTGTTCACAGCCATGGAGGGCCACAGCTCTCTTTCAATATCTGGACATCATATATAAAGGTTATACGAGCTTTACTGGCCTGGAATGGCTGATATATGATCAAGAGTTTAGAATGCGAGCTGCCAGTTTACATGGGACAGAATCAATCCTCTCCTTTGGCTGTAAATCATGTCCACAACCTGACCCAATTCAGGGGATCGCTCCTATAGTGAGCACTTGGTACAGTGGTCACCAGCAGCTTCGATTCCCCATGGTTCCACAGGGTAGGCAGTTCAACCCCGCTTGCTATGTTGGGAATTTGGTTCCCAGGGGGTCTGTAACAAGAAACATGAATTCCCCTTATGTGGGGGACCCCACTCCTTCATGGCTTGTTCCAAGGGTAAGCCCCAAAGGAATCAGTGATGAGGGGGGGAGGTGATTCCTTCTCTGTTGCAGGAAAAGGGTCCCAGCCCACTAAAGCTGAGGGTTCTTGAAGCTTGGCTACAGTTGTACTCCAAAAGGGAAGATAATGTTTATTTGTTGGAAGGTTTTCAGGTTGGTTTTCATATTCCTTTCCATGGATTGAGGGCCCCGTTCATGGCTCATAATCTCCAGTCAGTGAAGGGCATGGAGGGGGTGGTTAGGAAAAAGATTGATAAGGAAAGAGCAGAAGGCCAGGTTTTTGGCCCCTTTTCCTCACCACCCCTTCCTAATTTAAGGGTTTCCCCGCTTGGGAAAGTGCCTAAAAAGGTGGCTGATGAATATCAGCTTATTCATCACCTTTCATACCCTCAAGGTGAATCTGTTAATGACGGCATTCCTGCTCACTTGTGCATGGTGAGGTATACCTCACTTGACCAGGCACTTCATATAGTATGATGTTGTGGTCAGGGGGCAGAGTTGGCAAAGTGCAATATTAAGTCAGCATTTTGCTTCCTCCCCATGCATCCCGATGATTTTGAGTGGCTAGGGTTTTCCTTTGATGGTCAGTTTTTTATGGATAGGGCTTTGCCCTTGGAATGTTCTGTGTCAGCACTTCAGTTCATTCCTGGAATGGGCATTGCAGGCCAAAATGGATCTTCAGGATATTGCACACTTGCTGGATGACTTCCTTTTTGTGGGTCCACAGGGAACTGGCATATGTAATTAATAGGAAAATTAATAGGAAACAGAGAGTGAGTATAAATGGGCAATTTTCTCAGTGGAGGGTGGTAAGCAGTGGGGTACCGCAAGGATCAGTACTTGGTCCAATGCTTTTTAACTTGTTCATTAATTATTTGAAGTTGGGAGTAAGCAGTGAAATTGCTAAATTTGTGGATGATATGAAGTTGTACGGGGTGGCAAAAACCAAGGAGGACTGTGAGGCACTCCAAAGGGATCTGTTGAGGATGGGTGAGTGGGCATCAATGTGGCAAATGGGGTTCAATGTAGCCAAGTGCAAGGTGATGCACATTGGAGCCAAAAATTCTAACTATAAATACATGCTGATGGGGTCCGAACTGGCAGAGACTGACCAAGAGAGAGATCTTGGAGTCGTAGTGGCATCAGTGTGGCAAATGGGGTTCAATGTGGCCAAGTGCAAGGTGATGCACATTGGAGCCAAAAATGCTAACTATAAATACACGTTGATGGGGTCCGAACGGGCAGAGACTGACCAAGAGAGAGATCTTGCAGTCGTAGTAGATAACTCAATGAAAATGTTGAGACAGTGTGTGCCTGCAATAAAAAAGGCCAATGCTATGCTGGGGATTATTAGGAAGGGTATTAAAAACAGATCAACCTCATTTGGAATACTGTGTACAGTTCTGGTCACTACATCTCAAAAAGGATATAATAGCTTTGGGAAAAGTGCAGAAAAGGGCAACTAGAACCTTAAAAGGGTTGGAACTCTTTCCCTATGAAGAAAGGTTAAAGTGCTTGGGGCTCTTTAGCTTGGAGAAACGACGGCTGAGGGGTGACATGATCGAAATTTATAAGATTATGCATGGGATAGAGCAGGCAGAGAAAGAGGTACTTTTCCCCCTTTCTCACAATACAACAACTCGTAGGCACTCAGGAGGCATGGCGTCGCATGATACAAAGTGGATGCCTAAGCCCAGAGCTCTCTCTCACCCTGCTTTAAGCAACTAGAAAATTGCCCTTCAAACTCAACTTTTATTTACAAAACAAAAAACGGAAAAAAGAAGGGACCCCCACACACAAAATTGCCATAGAAATCCAACCAGTAAGCTCGTTCCTTTGTATACTCACTTAAACGAAGCTATATCTGGGGTTAGAATCACAGTGGCTCAAAATGGTGGACGGGATGATCGAAGATAAGGAAATACTCACTCCCTTATCTAAAATGGACCTTATAGAGATGGAAGATTGAATGTTATTAAAACTAAGTGCATTACTGAAGCCTGTCCAGGGTCAGTTGGGAGAAATAAGTAAAACCATTGCAGATACAAAGAAAAAAGCAGAGTGTGCACTAGTACTAGCAGAGATTATGCAAGAAGAAACACTGAACTTGCAAAAAGAAAATGACTCTTTAAATAACAAAATACTAACCTTAGATATGGAACTCCAAAAAAAAAAAAAAATTTAGAGGTTTCCCTGAACAACTTAATACAGATGAGGAACTCAGTGAATTTATGGAAAGCTGGCTGGCTGATATCTTGCAACTAGGGGAGGACATGGTGCCTGTTATAGTCAAAGCATATTGTATAGTCTTCCCAAAGAACCCAAAGAACCCGCTTAGAAAAGGACCAAGAGACATAGTAGTTTCTGCTTTGGACTATAGAGTAAGAAAACAGATTTTAACAGCAGCAATGGAGAAGGGAGCTTTCGAATACTCTGGTCAAAAAACTGAAGCACTTCCAGACCTCCCCCCAGAAGCCAGGCCTGTAGCTACAGTGGGGCATCTCGGAGCTAGGCCCCCGACTTGCTGGCAAGGCCCCCTGAGTTCCCATCCAGCCCAGGGCATCATGGCCTTCTCCCCTGGATTAATTTGATTAGCCAGTGCCCCCTAAGAAATTTAAATGCCCCCTGACTTAAAAATTCCTGGCTACGGGCCTGCTGGAAGCTATAGGTAAACAAAGAGACCTCAAGCCAATAACCACACAACTACAGGAAGCAAGCATAAAGTATAAATGGATTGGAGCAACAACTCTACACCTAATCATCAAAGGAGAGACACTTCAAGCAACAAATTTGGAGTCAGGATTTAAGCTGCTGAAATGACTGGGCTTGAAAATTCCAGGAGACCACAATAAGAATCAGTACAAAAGAAAACTACAATTCAACTCTACTCCACCAAGAGACAGCAAAATCCCAGTGTCTAACACATGCTGTTTTACTGATCGTTAAGTTCAATCAGAAACATAATAGGACAGGAAGGTGGGGCCACAATGCAGTGAGGTGGTTGAGTTTCTCAGGGGCTCTGAGACTCACCAACTTCTGGAGCTTTTTTAGGGGGCCATTTGGTTTTCCTTGGCCCCGTCAGTTCGTCGGAGTACGAACTGATTGCAGAGGACTTTATATCTGAGCCCCCGGTCTGTGGCAACAACGGGTGTTGAGTCAGAATCGTCCTGAAGCAGGAAGCACCAAAGACCAGTCGTGATAGCATGGCTGACAAGCTGTAAAGGTAAAGGTTCCCTTGCTTGAAAGCCAGTCGAATCCGACTCTAGGGTTGCGGTGCTCATCTCCGTTTCAAAGCCGAAGAGCCAGCACTGTCCGAAGACATTTCCGTGGTCATGTGGCCGGCATGACTAAACACCAAGGTGCACAGAATGCTGTTACCTTCCCACCGAAGTGGTACCTATTTATCTACTTGCAATTTCTTGCTTTCGAACTGCTAGGTTGGCAGGAGCTGGAACTAGAGACAGGAGCTCACCCCGTCATGCGGCACTCTCGGGTCTTGAACTGCTGAACTACTGACCTTCCACAGCCTGCAGTTTAGTGTCTTAACCACTTGAGCCACCGCAGCTCCTTTGACAAGCTGTATTACCCCTAAACAAAGAGCCTTTTAACCTCATCATAACAACTTGGCAATGAACTTGTAAGTACTTGCTTTTTCTTGACAACTTCTAAGCTTGGAAAACAATGCTTAATTGCCCCTATAAATCTCCCCGAGAAGCCAAAGGAGGTGCCGAGGAATTTTCTCTCCCTCGCACATTCCTACACTAAGCGGCCGAGCAGAGTTTTTGGGGTGTCAACGTCATTATAAGTACTAGGGGCAGAGTAATATATTGAAATTTCCTATCTGCTATTTGGAAAACATCTTAAATATTGAAGATCAGTGACTTACTTGATTTATGGAAGAGAAACAGTCTGGATTTAAAATGGCGACAAAGCTAGCACTCTTAATGGTGTAATTTCACAGAGACGATTGTTTACAAGAAACCCGGCTTAAGTGTGAAATGGCTCTTTCAGCACAAATCGGTGAGGACCTGCAATTGTCTGAATCTTTTTGGGAAGAGATCATTCTACGAATGCAAACTAAAATATGTGAAGCTATCTTTCCAATTTTGGAACAAATTATGAGCGATTTTGAGAGTGAGCAGACTAGTTTGCTGGAAATAATGGACCCTCCATTGCAGATGACATCATCCTTGTCCAAATACCCTGATCGATGCGACTCATTCAGAGATGTGACTTTTGACACGAGAAGAATAACAAAAGGTTATTTTGATGGCTGGAAGTACCAAGATCCGTCAGTTGTCAGCTACAACGAGACACCTTCACAAGATGTGGATTGTTTGATTTCTCACACAAGCAGTTTAGAAGACAGGACTAGCTTCAAAGCGCTTGCAGAGACTGAGCAGGGTTTGAAGTGCTATTACACAAACAAGTTCGAAAATGATGGGCAGTACAAAGATCAAAGGCACAGGAGACAAATAATTCTAGGGAGGCATGTGCAGGGAAAACAGAAGAAAAATAAATTGTATGATTAATTTATAGCAATATATCTTGATGGTCTGCAAGGTTAAACTGATTAATGAAAGATTTATCTGAAATGAAACTCTGTATCTGTTTACATAGTTCTATTTTTTTCCTGTTCTTAAACTGTAGTAATATTGATGCTTATATTTTTCCATATATATTCCATATATATATTCAAATATATATATTTGACTAAGAATATAATCAGTAGGTACAAATATTGCTTACCTTCATTGTCTTAACTGATCAGTGAAAGTTATAAGTAATGGTGGGTTTATTTGAAATTATATGTGCTAGATATCTGTAATGGTTTAACTGATGGTTGATAAAAAATTATAGGGCAAGTTTGATCTGTAAAGTAGACACTGCAGGGAAAAAATAAATGCAATGGGCTGATTATTTAGTGGAGATGCAATGACTTAAATGCTGTGAGAGAAAAGATGGATTTATATATAGGGTGAGGTGAAAGTATTTTGGCATTGTAAAGTTGGGAGTTGATGTTAAGGAGAAAATATAAATTATTATGTCTTTGCAGGTAAATGGAATTTTTGAAAGCTAAGAATGTGGAAAAGATGAAAGAATATCTTGACTAGATTGATATTATATAAGAAATTTGTGACTTAATCTGAACTGTTAAATTGCTCTGTAATACTTGTGTTCTTTTTTCATTTTCCTCTTGTATTTTTATAGTTATATAACTGATTAATAATAGTTATAGCGGATAGGATATAGAAGAAAATGAAGTGTTTATTGGGAACAGACTTGTGTATAATGATATTTGTTGTGAAATACAGATTAACAAAGGAAAAAAGGGAATTATGTACCTAACGAGGTTATGAAAGAGACTATGGTTAAATATTTTGAAATGTATTGCTCTTCTTTCTTTTTTGTTTTCTATAATTTCTATAAAAAACTAATAAACCTTGCCCATTCGGGCAAGCAGATAAAAAAAAGAAACATAATAGGACAGAAGTTCCATTTAGAGTTTTGTTTATTGGTTAGATATTACATGTTCTGTATTGTTAACTGTAAATGAGATTTGAATATGAAGTAAAAATAACCAAAGAAAGAAAAGGACAGAAAGTAAGTTGAATACTGACTATGGGTGGGGGTAGGGGGGAAGGGTAGATAGTAAAGTTAGTTAGTTAAAGTACCTTATTAAGTGACAGGAATTTTTCCTGCCATCCTGCAACATTTGCAAGAGCCTTTAGGTACATCACAAGCTATTTAGATTTATTTTTAGGAGATAGGATAAGTTAGTTAGGGTAGTTTTTCAAGGTAGACTAGGTTTAAGAAGTTAGTGCATATAAAGGCTAAATATTATATAAGTTTTATAAAAATAATAGCTAGTTTAGGTCATACTATTTAGGTGAAAGAACCTATTTTGGTTTTTAAAAAAACAAAAGTATTTTGCTTTAAAATATCTAAACTGAAAATAGTCTCTGAATGTAAGAGGGGTTAACAACTGTATTTAAAAAAAGAGAATTCATAACAATCTTATGATTCAGAAACCCGATGGCTGTGGTCACACAAAGGCCGAGGACAGACTGGAAATTTGCCGCGGGATGGGACCCGGGCTGACAACGACTCAATATCGGAGTAAATGGAACGTTCACACAGGCACATCTGCCTGGCGTCCCCCACCCGGAGCTTACCGGAGCCCTCGCGCTTCAGAGCCGGTTTAAAAAAAACCTGATAAAAGCTGTCGCAAATCGTGAAAGCCTGCGTTCGTCGCGCGTTTCCCCGCTTCCGGGGAGTCTGAACGCGCAGCCGAAAAGCCGGGAGCAACCCGCGTTGGGCATGAGGCAGCAGCGGCGTGATTGGCTGAGCTCCGCTCCACTGCCCAATGCGGTGCCGGCGTTGCAGGGCAAAAAAAAAAAAAATCGGCAAAATGCGCTTATGCGCACGACCGCATGAGCGCTCATGCGCTCATGCGCACATACGCCCACAGCCAAAATAATGGGGGGGCAGCGAATATAGCACGCCTCCGGCGCGGCAGTCTGAACGGTCCCGCGCGCCTCCGTCCCGTTTCTTCCGGCAGAGGCCCCCGCTGTGTGGACGGGAAAACCTGGTATCGTTTACTCCGGGTTTTTTTTGCCGCGACTCGATACCAGGGCAAATTGCCAGTCTGTCCTGGGCCAAACTAAATAATCCACTTTCAATCCACTTTCAGTCCACTTTTCAACTGGATTTTGTCGGTTCACACAGTAAAAATCCAGTTGGAAAGTGGATTGAAAGTGGATTATTTAGAGTGTGTGACTGCAGCCAATATATTACTTCTCCAAGAGACACACCAGAAAAATCCAAAGAAAAATATTTTTAATAATAAATGGTTTACACTTCAACTGCAGTCCCGTGGGAACTCAAAATCTACGGGGGGGGGATTATGTTATCTAGAAATGTTAAATTTAAAGTGTTAGATGTGTTAAAAGATGAACATTGCAGATTTCTTTTTATAAAAGGCAACTTAGAAGACAAAATGTTGACAATAGGGTCCATATACACTCCAAATTATGACCAACTAAAGTTTTTATCTGATATTTATTGTCAACCAAGAACTGGACAGAACATTTTCAAAAAAGTTGGTAAAAAAAGTAAAGGTAAGAAAATAGGAAAACAGGAATTATCAAAACTTTTACAAGATCATGTCCTAATAAACATATGGGCCGAGGACAGACTGGCAATTTGCCGCGGGATGGGACCCGGGCTGACTACGACTCAATATCGGATTAAATGGAATGTTCACACAGGCACATCTGCCTGGCGTCCCCCACCCGTAGCCTACCGGTGCTCTCGCGCTTCACTGCCGGATTAAAAAAACACCTGATAAAAGCCGACGCAAATCTTGAAAGCCTGCGTTTGTCGCGCGTTTCTCCGCTTCCGGGGAGTCTGAACGCGCAGCCGAAAAGCCGGGAGCAACCCGCGTTGGGCATGAGGCAGCAGCAGTGTGATTGGCTGCGCTCCGCTCCACTGCCCAATGCGGTGCCGGCGTTGCAGGGCAAAAAAAAAAAAACCGCCAAAATGTGCTTATGCGCATGAGCGCTCAAGCGCTCATGCGCACATACGCCCACAGCCAAAATAATGGGGAAACAGCGAATATAGCGCGCCTCCGGCGCGGCAGTCTGAACGCTCCCGCGCGCCTCCGTCCAGTATCTTCCGGCAGAGGCCCCCGCTGTGTGGACGGGAAAACCCGGTATCGTTTACTCCGGGGGTTTTTTGCCGCGACTCGATACCGGGACAAATTGCCAGTCTGTCCTGGGCCATGGAGGGACCAACACCCTTTAGAAAGGGACTTTACATATTAGTCAGCTCAATATAACATTTATACCAGACTTGATTAGCTATTGGTATCCATAGCAATACAACCACCAATAACTTCTTCACAAATAGGAGAAAAATTATGGACATACCACGCATGGGTGGAATGCGTCTGGTCATGCTCAGAACAAAAACATACCAATAAGATTTGGAAATTAGATATTTTTCATTTGAAGATCAGATGGTTAAGGAACAATTGGAACACAGCCTTAAAAATTATTTTCAAGAGAATTCTGAAGAGGTATCTTCACCACTCATTTTATGGGATGCAATGAAACCTGTTTTAAGAGGTGAAATGATAGCAAAATCAGCCTATAAATGGAAACAGAAAAAAGAAATTAGACAATTGTTGACAATATAACCCAGTTAGAAAAACAACACAAGCTTACCTGCAGCAAGAAAATCTATAAAAAACTGTTAGCTGAAAGGAAAAAGATAGAAAATGTAGACACAAATAAAATTTAAAAAGGTTCTGTTATATTTAAAACAGAACTATTGGTATTACAATGCCAAAAATTAAAAAATCTTAACTAAAAGAGTAAATAGGAAAAAAGTGGAAAGGCAGATTCATTTAATAAAAGATAGCACAAGAAAATTACATTCTTTTTTTCCCCCTGAAGGGGAATTTTTTATTTGCATTTCTATAAAACTACAACAGAAAAAAGGAAGGGAGAAATCTACAATCTAAAGGAGAAAGTAAAAAGAACCTAACTAAAAACCCAAGGGTGGAGGTTATACAATGCTTATAAAGTAGTTGTTACTCTTATTCAGTTACTTTGAAACATTTATTTATTTATTTATTTATTTATTTATTTATTTATACTTTTGGCTTATATACCGCCCTAACCACAGAGGGTCTCTGGGCGGTTTACATAGTTGTTCTAAGCAACCGGTTTTAACCTAACTAGGGCCACATAGTCTACAGGGTGGTGACTGCCTACCAGCACCCCAGGCTAGTTGTCATCCAGCTTCCTTTTTGTGGCTTCAGATATTGGCATCCTGGTGCCCTTTTTCTGGAGCCAATCTTCCGGGCAGCTTCCTCCGACAGGTCTCATCCTCGTGCGTGGTTCTGTGTTGGCTGCAGTTCCGGCTATTGTCCATAGGTGGTTCCGCCGCGCTGCGCCACACACCACCACGCTCTCCAGGCCTCCACTTCTCCAGGCTCCGCCTTCCAACATTGCTCCACTGGTCGCCAGGAACTGCTCGCCGCTATCACCGCCGCTGCTGCCGCCGCCGAAACCTCCACATCACAAGGAGAAGGGGGGGTGCCCCCTGCCACCTAGGGCAGGTACCCACTTTATCTACTTGCATTTATGATGCTTTCAAACCACTGAGTGGACGGGAGCTGGGACATGGGCCGGGAGCTCACTCTGGCCGCGGTGAGTTTCGAACAGCCGTAATCGCTGTTCATTGATGTTACTTTGCAGGCATTCTTACTGCCTGCGCCACCGCTCCCTGCGCCACAAGAATAGTGCTCGCCAATCATCGCTTCTGTTGACAACATCAGGTTATCAGACTGAACAGAAAGTAATTCCAAAGTTAAAATACAGATAATCACAGCTCTTAAGACAAATTGGCTTCTCCTTTTATGCTTTACTCCCCCCCCCGCCATAGGCAAAATAATTAAAACCAATGTTCCCTCAGCAGGAATATTACAACAATTTATCTTCTTCTGTCTTTGATATATCTTCTTTTTCCCTTAGCTTTTATAAATCTGGATCTGTCCATTCAAGATGTAGACAAAGTTCCTTTTTCCTTTTTCCAGGGACATCTTCGCTTCCTTAAACATTTTGAATCATAAGAGATCTTCCTTTTGTTGCATTCAAAGCACGCTTGTTGGAGAATCCAGCCTTTCTCTTGGCAAGCAGATCTTATGAAGTTGGGGTAGCAAACCCTTTACTCCGAACAAATAAACCGCTTTTTGATCCACTTGCCAGTCCAACCACAAAAAAACCCCTAAACTTAGAATCTCCTTACATTCCATAAGTGTCTATGATCAGAAATGCACACCAAACACTGTCCCTTTAAAAGTACCACTTTTAGTACAGATCCAGGTCGCTATTTCACTTCAACCACCAGGGGGCCCACGATTTACTTTGAAGACACAGTACATGACCTGGCTTTCCACAATTCTCCTTCCTGAAGAAAGCATTGGTCCCGCCTCCCTCTTCGCCTCTCATTGCCATCTTTTGGGGATGTTTACATTAGCCGAGGAAGAATGCCAAAGTCTCTAAGGTCTGTTTATATGCTCAGTTTTCTTTTGGAAAGACTCTCCGTTACAGCCCATCGCCACAATTTGATCAGTCCTTCAAATCATGCTTTCGCATTTGCTTAAGCATTGGGAGAAAGGGCATCCCCTTCCTCCCTCCATTTGTAGTAGAGGGACTTCACATCTAGGCTTTGATGTCTCATTTCAAGGCAGACTCACTCATCAATCCTTAAATCGATCCAGCAGGTCCTGGAATGGCCACTAGGATCATGCCAGGCAGAGATAATCACTGAACCTCCAAATGCTTGTCCCAGTCAGCAGCTCTGGTACCAAATGGTCACATAGCAACAGGACCGTCGGGGTGGAGGAGTGCCTCAATTCCCCAGCATCACGCTGGCAAAGAGGCCACCCCTCAAAAGCCCCATGAGTAGGAGCCATTCCCAAATGGCTCCAGGGGGGGCGAACACTCGCCCCCCCCTCCAAACCACCAGCGCGCAGATTATGCCCCCAGATTGACAGGGAGGCATGTCTGCTAGCGAGTCGCCATAGACTGGAAGCTTGGGAAAATTACATTCTAAAATAGAACATATTCTTAAAGTATTTGTGGAATACTATAAGAAATTATATACTTCACAAAAAGTTTCCCAGTCTTCTATAAATGAATTTTTTAAAACATATGTAGCACTGGAATTAAAAGAAGAACATAAATCCTTTTTGGATAGAGATTACTCAAAACAAGAAATTATAGATGCAATTAAAAAACTGAAAATTCACAAAGCCCCTGAGCCTGATGGCTTTTCAGCTTCATTTTATAAATGTTTTTCTAAAATACTTATAGAACCACTTATGAACACATGCAATTTTATTTTGAAAGGAGGTCACCTGCCTCCATTTTGGTCTTTGGCAACAACAGTGGCTATTCCTAAACCACAAAAAGACAATACAATCCCAGCCTCCTACAGGCTGATCTCACTATTAAATATAGACTTTAAAATATTTACTTCTATTCTAGCTCAAAGAATAAATCACATTATAAATGATTATATAAAGCCTGACCAATCTGGATTTATAATGGGCAGAGACTTGATCGACAATACTCTTAAAGCTTTCAATTTAATGCTCCATGCCCAAAAAAACAGAAAAGAAATTCTTATGCTTTCTCTCAATGTACAGAAAGTGTTTGATTCTATTGAACTTTCATTTTTAAAAACCTTATTGGAAAAAAATAATTTTGGCCAAAAATTTCTTCAAGCCTTTCATGCAATTTATGAAGCACTTCAAACTGCAATAAACATAAACAATATGCTTTCCCAAAGATTTATTCTAGAATGAGGAACAAGGCAGGGATGTCCCCTTTCCCCTCTTTTGATCACCCTGGCAATAGAGCCGCTAGCTTAAAAAATCAGAGACTCTCATTTCAGGGCTTTTAGTTGGAAAGACAGAATTTAAAATAATGCTCTTCGCCAATGACATGTTATTATTTTTGACAAATCCAAAAGACTCCCTACGAAGCTTACAAAGTATTTTTCAGGAATGTGAAGCAATTTCAGGACTAAAAATAAACACCTCAAAATCAAATATACTGTCCATAAACATCCCAAAACATGAACAAGAATGGCTACAATCTTCTTTCCAATATCAATGGTCAAACAATAAACTAAGCTATTTAGGAATGCATTTACTCTCAGATCTGAACCAGATTATTAAATATAACCATGAGGAGGTTTTAAAAGAAATTCATCAAAAAATAAAAAATGGGAAAGATACTCACCTTTTTTAGTAGATAGATACAATTTGATTAAATCTTTCCTCCTTCCGAAATTAGCTTCCTTTTTAGAGTGATACCTAAAAGGCTAACTACAACAGTAATTAAACAATGGCAAGATAGATTATTAAAAATGTTATGGAATAATAAAAAACCAGTGCTTATACTTTATTTAGATATAGAAAATTAGGTGGACTCCAGTTACCCAGTTTACAGGACTACTATAACACAACCCACTTAAACAGAATAATAGAATGTTGCAAGAAGACTCCACAGCAGATTGGGCTAAATTATACCTGGAAAATACCTCACCATACACTCTTCCAGAAAAAATCTGGCAATACAAAAATGATCGGCATCCCAAAGTATGCCAAAATAAATTTCTGGGATCAACACTGGAAATCTGGGACAAATTAAGGACAACATTAGTACCAGTTTACTCAAGATTTACTACATTTTTAGGACACAAATGGTTCTTACCTGGATGGATAGGTAATGAATACAAATCTTGGAAATTAGCAAAAGTTAATAAATTAAAAGATCTAATAAAAAATAATAAATTCATAGATAAAGAAGATTTAGAAATAAAATTAGGCTTTCAGATGTCATGGTTCCAATATATACAGGTTAAACACTTATATAAGAAAGTGCAACTGGAAATGTTAAATAAAATATCCTTAACAAACTTCGAAATATTAATCAATATGGCAGACCAGCCACGGAAGGAAACCATTTCAAAAATAATACAAATATTTGCTCATAATAGAAAAGCCACACCTTTATCTTACCAATCTAGATGGAACCTTTTAACAAACACAGAGACAGAGGCCGAGGACAGACTGGCAATTTGCCCCGGTATCGAGTCGGGGCAAAAAAACCCGGAGTAAACGATACCGGGTTTTCCCGTCCACACAGCGGGGGCCTCTGCCGGAAGAAACGGGACGGAGCGCGCGGGAGCGTTCAGATTGCCGTGGCCGGAGGGCGCGCTATATTCGCTGTTTCCCCATTATTTCGGCTGTGGGCGTATGTGCGCATGAGCGCTTGAGCGCTCATGCGCTCATGCGCATAAGTGCATTTCGGCGATTTTTTTTTTGCCCTGCAACGCCGGCACCGCATTGGGCAGTGGAGCGGAGCACAGCCAATCACAGTGCTGCTGCCTCGTGCCCAACGCGGGTTGCTCCCGGCTTTTCGCCTGCGCGTTCAGACTCCCCGGAAGCAGAGAAACACGCGACGAACGCAGGCTTTTGGATTTGCGAAGGCTTTTATCAGGTGTTTTTTTAATCCGGCACTGAAGCGCGAGGGCTCCGGTAAGCTCCGGGTGGGGGACGCCAGGCAGATGTGCCTGTGTGAACATTCCATTTAATCCGATATTGAGTCGCTGTCAGCCCGGGTCCCATCCCGCGGCAAATTGCCAGTCTGTCCTCGGCCAGAGAAAGAGTCTTGGGAATGCATATGGAACTTCTATGAAAACACTTCTTTGGTTATCTCTCTCAGAATGCAGTCATTTAAGATCATTTCATTTTGGTATCTCACCCCTGCACAAATAGCGCACATTAAGAATTTAAACCCGAATTATTGGCAAAAACTTGGGTTTCATAAAAGGAAAGTCCCTTGTATTGCAAGCCCGGATAACCTGAGAGTTATCCAGAGTTGGTGGCCAGTTATGGTACTTGTTTGGTTGGCCATGGTTCCATGCCTTGTATGGCACAGCGCTTGGGATCCCAAGGGGATTGAGAGAGCTCAGCAAAAAGCCGATGGGGAGCTCGGGAATATCCTAGAGGCTGAGTTGAGTCACTATCTGCCTCACCCCCAGATCTGGCTTGATTGCCTGGAGCTGTGCAGGGGTGATGGCATTCATCTTTCTGAAATGGGGAATGATACTTTCCGACAAGATTTGCAGCAAGGACTTCATGTAGTTTTAGGTATCTGAGTGGGTGCAGGGGAGTAAGCAGAGATTTGTCCCTTGCGGTGGCAGAGTTATGTCTTTGGGGGGAGTTTATGTGGCTTGGTAAAGACCAATCAGCAACCCTGATGGGGTATAGGGATCTGACAGGATCATCACTGCAGCCGCGCAACTGGGGATAAGAACATAAAAGAAGCCAATGTTGGATCAGGCCAATGACCTATCTAGTCCAACACTCTGTCACACAGTGGCCAAAAATACCAGGTGCCATCAGGAAGTCCAGCAGTGGGGCCAGGACACTAGAAGCCCTTCCACTGTTGCCCCCCCCCCCAAGCACCAAGAATACAGTCTGGGATGATGATGCCAGACTGCCTTTGAGGATTGCCAGGATGGATCCTCCACACAGGCCATGTGATTGTGTTGGAGGGATCATCACAGCAAATCCCATTGCTGGGCCAACCTGGCGGCGTGCCACTTTCAGTTGTTACCACCCCAGGGGCAAGGTGCCTTGCCCACTGACCCCAGGCCTTTACCATGCCACTGTTCACCATTTGCCCTTGCCATTCTTATGTAAGTGAAATGAAGTGGCCCTTAGTTTCCCAACCTATGGTTGTTTGACTCTTTTTTCCATCTGGGGGGCCATTCGGCCCTACCTGGAACTGCCAAAGGCTTGCTCCAGGAGGGCTGCCGTTGCCTCCTCATGAGGAGGAGGCTAGGCTGCAGTTGCAGCCGGGTCCTTGTATGGGGAGTGGAGGTGGTGCCTCTTCAGCAGCCAGCTATGCCCCGCCTCATCGGTCCTTGCCTCGTGCTCGGCCCACCCACCCACCCTGTCTACAGTCCAAGCTTTAGGTTGGTCTCCCCTTTGTTGGGGGGCCAGGTAGGAATCCCCCCCCCCTTTTTCTGATTGGCAGCTCAGAAGGGGTGTTTTTCTGCCTACCCAGCACTGCGGTTACTGGATTGTGGAATTGGCTTGGGTGAGGCCATATGATACGTTTGTCACTTTATAGTTAAGGCAGAGTTATGTCTTTGGGGGGAGTTGATGCAGCTTCGTAAGCACCAATCAGCAACTCTGTCGGTGTATAGGGGTCTGGCAGGATCATACCTGCAGCCACGCAGCCAGGGATGATGATGCCAGACTGCCTCTGAGGATTGCCAGGACAGATCCTCCATGCAGGCCATGTGGTTGTGTTGGGGGGATCCTCACAGCAAATCCCATCGCTAGGCCAGCCTGGGGGTGAGCCACTTTCAGTTGGCACCACCTCAGGGGCAGGGTGCCTTGCCCATTGAACAGCAAGGATGGGGCCTGGTGACTCCAGGCCTTTTTTTGAAAATAAATATAATTTTTATTAAGAAATAGTAGGTGCAATTAACAATAAAATGAACCAATGAACAACGAGCATCACATAACACAAGCAACAACAACAACAAACAAAGCTACATCCATTAAGCAGTCCTTAAAAAGATGTCAATCATTCAATTGCCATTACCGAGCTGAAATTAGCTAAAATATCAGGGTCTAAAGATCCTTTATGCTTGAGTCTCCATTTCAAGAATGGGGACCATTTATTCATTGCATAAAACTCATTGACCTGTGACTCTGAGCCTTGGATGTCATCCGAGTTTTTCTCTATAATAAAGTAATCCCACAATTTTGTGTACCAGGCAGAGCTGAATCGTGGGGGGACCATCTTCTTTCCACTTTGTTGCTATTATGTTCTTTGCTGCTGTGACCAATTTCATAATCAAATCTTTTTCTAATTTAGAAGCTTTGAGGGTTTCCCATAGATTCAGTAGGATCATTTCTGGTTTCAGTGGGACTACGACATTTGTTATCTGGGTGATTTCTGAGATTATTTGCTCCCAGAATGACTTGATTATTTTACACAACCACCAGTTGTGGGGAAAAGTTCCCTTTTGGCCACAGTGCACAGTGGAAGACACAGATGAAATACAGTGGGATAGCTTAGCTGGCATTAAATACCAACTGGACATAACTTTATATGTTGGAAATTGTAATGAAATAACTTTGGAGGTATATGCCGGGGCGTTCCATATTTTGTGCCACTGATCATGCGATAGCTGCTTACCTAAATCTTTATGCCAGGCACCTTGATAAAAGTGACAATTTGAATCTTCTGATTTCAGTAAAATGTTATAAATCTTTTAAATTAGTCCCTTATTGGGAACATTTTCCTGGTACAGTAATTTCTCAAAATCAGATAGGCCCATTCGAATGGGGGGGTCAAAATTTGTGAGTAGCTAACAAATTGCTAACTTGGAGGTATTCAAACCATGGCAGGGTGTGATTGCACCTCCGATCCAAATCACTCTTTGCTAATAGGCAACCCTTTGGTATTATGTCTATAAAGTGGTTAATTTTTGTTTGTTTCCAGTGTGGAAATGCTCTTTTCCCCAGCCCTGGTTTAAACCAACTTTGACCAGTGAATGACGTTAATATAGATGTTGGTGAAGCTAAACTTCACTAGCTTCAGAAAACAAGTTCAAATGCGATGGATAGTATTGTTTCTGGGATGTGCCATAGAATTTCTCCAAACTCAAATGAGGAGAAGGAATTCTCTTCTATATGCTTCCACTCTGCCTCATGAGAGTTGTTGTACTGTTTGATAATATTAGCTAATATTGTGGCCTCATAGTATAATCTTATGTCAGGGGTAACTAGGTCCCCTTCCTTTTGGGGTTTTCTTAATGAGTTGAACCCTATATGAGGTTTCTTGTGGCACCAAATGAACATATTAATTTCCTTATGCCATTTTTTAAGAAGTTCTGGTGGGAGATGTATAGGAATCACCCTGACATAGGAGTTTTGGAAGGATGAGGGATTTAACCAGTTTGATACACTCAATTAGCATAAGATTTATTTTATCCCATCTGGTCAATAGCTCCTTGATCTTGAGTGTTATGTTTGCATGGTTGGATTTTATCAAGTCCTTTAGGTTTAAAGAAACATTGACTCCCAGATATTTCCAGGTTTTTTCTACCCAGCAGTATTGGTGTTTATGTGTTTTCAGCTTTTGGCATGAAGCCAACACCTTAATAGGGTATAGTAATGACTTTGTGCAATTCACCTTGAGGCCCGAGACTGAGCCAAAATTTTCCAGATGTTGAGCTATTATCAAGAGGGAATAGGCGAGGTGGGTCAAATACAGCACCATATCGTCTGCGAATAGGCTTATTTCGTGGCTTCTGCCATTTATCTTGAAACTGGGTATATGTGGGTCTTCTCTTATTTTGCTGGCAAATGGTTCTACTGCTAGAGCAAATAACAGAGGTGAGAGGGGACACCCCTGCCATGTCCCTCTGTTCATAGATATTTCCTGCAAGTTGGAGCCATTTATCCTCAGGGTTGCCTTGGGGGAAGAGTAAAGTGAGTCTATCACCCTTCTAAATCTATTGCTGAATCCCATTACATGTAAAAGGTGGTGTATATAATTTGACTCTATTGTGTCAAATGCTTTTTCTGCGTCTAGAGACAGTAACCCTGTATCCTTGAGCTGTTGCATTTTGCAATGGTGGATGATATCCAATGTTTTTCTTATGTTGTCCATCATGTCCCTCTGTGCGATTAATCCCTTTTGTTCTATTGATATATACTCAGCTATGATTCTATTCAGTCTTGCAGTAAGTATGGTTGTAAAAACTTTATAATCGTGGTTTAGTAACGCAATAGGTCTATATGACTTGACATCCATTTGATCTCTATGTTTCTTTGGGAGCAATGTAATTTTTGCTTTGGTCCAGGTGTTTGAGATTAGCCCTGTGTCAAGTACACCGTTGAATATGTCAAGTAGAAAAGGAATTAAAGTGGTGTGGATGCGTTTATAAAATTCGGCTGTATAGCCGTCTGGGCCAGGGGATTTGTTATTTTTCATTTGCTGTAAGGCTATTTCTAGCTCTTTGCTGTCTATTGGCTGTTCATGGAAGATCCTATGTTGCTCTGTCAGTTTTTTCAGATAAGTAATATTACTCAAGAAGTTACATATTGAATTAGGTGAAGGTTGTGTGGATTGATAGAGCTTGGAATAAAAAAAGCTCAAAGTGGTGAAGTATGTCTTTTGTTGATATGCTAACCACACCTTTGGGATCTTTTATGCCCTTTATTCTCATAACTGAAGTTCTTTTTTGTACTTTCCAGGTTAATAAGCGTACAGATTTTAGATTCCTAATCCAGTAGTTCTGTTTAATATATAATAAATTGTGTTTTATTTGCCCTGTTTCTAGTGCTTCTAGCTTTTTTCTTTCTTCTAGTATTTTTATGTAAAGTTTTTTACTACATTTTTTTTATGAAGGGTCTCCATTTTTGGCTATATTTGTCATCAATTCCTGTTTCAGTTTAGCTTTTTTCCTTTTGCAGGCCACCGATATGGAAATAATCTTGCCTCTTAGGACAACTTTGAACGTATCCCAGGCAATATCGTTGGGAATCTTGTTATTCCAATTGAGTTTAAAGCATTCTATAATTTCTTTCTCTAGGCCTTCAGCCATCTTTTTGTCTCTTAATAAAAAATTATTGAATCTCCAAATAGGGTTAGTGTCATTTTTAATTAAGTTGCTAAAATGGCATGTGACAGGGATAATATTTTTGACCAATTTGAGCTGAGAGGGCTTTGTTCACTATTGAGGATAAGATGAAAATATAGTCTATCCTCTTGTGGACTTGAAAACGAGTAGAGAAGTATGTATAGTCATGTTCTCTGACATGTAAAAATCTCCACACATCCACTAGGTCCAAGTTTTTCATTATAGTTTGTAGTTTGTAGGGAGAGTTTTATTATTATTTGTATTTTTCCTTCTTTTGGGATTGGTCAGTTTTATCTAAATTAGCGTCCATTAGGCAATTTAGGTCCGACCCTAACACTATAGGACCCTCTTGAAAGTGTTTTAATTTATCCATTAAAGCAGTGATGAAGCCCAACTGGCCAGAGTAATTTGGAATCCATTCAGAAGCCCTTTTAAAAAAACATACCTGCCTCTTGGGTCCAACTCTGATGCAGGGTGCCTTGCCCATTGTACAGCAAGGATGGGGCCTGGTGACCCCAGACCTTGATTGTACCACTGATTGTACCGCTTTCCCTTGTCGATATTATGTAAGTTAAATAAAGTGGCCCTTCGTTTCCCAACCTATGGTTATCTGACTCTTTCTTCCAACTGGGGGGGGGGATTCTAGTAATTTTAAAAGGTTCTAATTATCTATTTAACAAGTGGGCCCCATACATCTCCTGGCTGCCGGGTTCACAAGGCTTCTCCCACACACACACACGGTGGATGGTGGCGGTCTCAAGTCCTGCATAGCTCCCAGCTGCCAGGAATGTCAAGTTTTCTTCCCATCCCCCAAATAATGATGTCAGTGAACCATGCATGGCTTCCAGCTCCCAAAGGATTCTTTCTCCCCCATCAGTGATGATGGTGGCAATAGAAGGTAAGAGTGTTATCTACTTCTGATTGGGGGGATTTAAATCCCCCAATGAATTTTTGAAACCTTTTCAGACTTTTCTGCAAACCTGGAGAGTCCCCCAAATTTGTAGGAAAAATCTGTTTAGCACAGGTGTGGTCCTGGCCCACCGATTTAGGTATCCGCACATGAGGGCACACATTGCTATTAGATATATAGACAAGTGGAGACCCACAAGAAACTTCCAATATGGTCATCCCATTCCTCACAACTTTGCTTCCTCCCCTCTACCCCTACCTGTCTCACACTCTTTCTCCCTTCTGGGTGTGGAGCCTTGGGACAGTGAGGCTTAGGGAGGAAAGCAGTCTAAGTAGGGTATAATGCCATAGACTTAGTCCTCCAAAGCAGCGATTTTATCCAGGGGAACTGATCTCTGTCATCTGGACAACAGTTGTAATTCTGGGTGATCTCCAGCCCTCACCTGGAGGCTGGCAATGGTAGTTCTCATGGAGAAAATGGCTGGTTTAGGGGGTGGAGTCTATGGCATTATACTGGTCTGAAGTTCCTCCCCTTCTCAAACCCCACCCTCCCCAGGCTCCACCCATCAAATGTCCAGGAATTTCCCAACCTGGAGTTGGCAACCCTGTTTCCTTCCCACCCAACAGCCAACATAACTTTATATGCCTATCTGTCTTCAGCTTTCTGTCTCCACCCCCTCCCCCACAGCTTCTACCAAGGAAAATTATAGTCTTTATCCACAGTAGGGACCAAAGCAGCTTACATTATTCTCGCCTCCTTTTTATCTGCACAACAACCCTGTGAGGATGGTTAGGCTGAAAGTATGTGACTGGTCCAAAATCACTCAGCTTCCACCGCAAGATAGGGATCTGAACCTGGGTCTTGCAGACCCTACTCTGAAGCTCTAACTGCTGCACCACACTGGCTTTCATTGGGTGGCTGCTGAACAGCAGCAAGCAGCCAGGCCAAGTTGAGTCATGCAAATCAGGAGGTATCAAGTCACCCAGAGGGTGCTGCCTAGGGATGCCAGCCTCCAGATGGGATCTGGGGATCCCCTGGAATTCCTGCTCAGCTCCAGACTACTAACTTCCCCTGGAGAAAATGGATGCTTTGGAGGATGAACTCTAGGGCATTGTACCTCACTGAGGTCCCTGTCCTCCCCAGGGTCCACTCCCAAATCTCTAGGAGTTTCCCAGCCTGGGTCTGGCAACCTTCCCCCCCATCCCCTGCCAGTGGCCAAGGGGGACCCGGCAACCCTACACTGCTGCCAGGCCTAGGGTTGGCAAGCTCCAAGTGGGGCCTGGAGAGTGAACTCCAGAAAGAGAACTCCAGCAGAGATCTGTTTCCCTGGAGAAAATAGCTGCTTTGGAGGGTGGACTCTGTGGCATTATACCCAGCCGAGGCCTCTCATTCCCCAAATCCTGCCTTCCAGAAAACCTCTAGGAATTCCCCAACCTGACACTGGCAATCCTTGTCAGGCCTGGCCCCAAGGCTCCCCCCTCCTTCAAAGGCCAAAAGAGGCCTGGAAAGGGCCCTTCCCCTATTCTTTTCTTGACAGAGCAAGTTAGAAACCCCGCCCGCCCCAACATTCTAATCTCTCACCGTTGATGCCTGGAGTTATATCCCTGCAGAGGCCATTTCAAAAGGTTTGGGAGGGAATTCAACCTTCCCTGAGGGTTTTCTTTTTTCACCTCCTGGATTTTTCTGCAAACCCAGGAAGGCCCTTGAGACTGTAGAAAGAGCTGTTGGGGGAGAGTGAGCCCTCTGTTGGCAGAAACAAGTATCTGCACAAAAAAACCCCTCTGGAAAATAGTATAAAGATATTAATAGTTATCACTTATAGCAGGGCTCTATTTGTAGCAGGAACTCCTTTGCATATTAGGTGACACACACCAAATGTAGCCAATCCTCCAAGAGCTTACAGAGCTCTTCTTACAGGGGGCTACTGTAAGCTCTTGAAGAATTGGCTACATTAGGGGTATGTCGCCTAATATGCAAAGGAGTTCCTGCTACAAAAAGAGCCCTGATTGTATATGTATAATTGGTTGGGTGGTGCACAGGGCATACAGTTATCGTGTGGCTCCTTTGTTTGATGGTAACTGCAAACATGGTTCTTCATAAGCTTTAAATGCTTATCAAGCTTGAGTTAGGGTAGTATAAAGTACTATATTCGCTGGTAATATAGTGCTCCAAGGCATCAACAGAGCAAGAGTTTCCTGTGCTCCAATGAAACACTGTTCTGATAGACAGGGAAGTTCACGGTCACTTAAGGGGAGAAATCATGAAATATCTTCTCTTTTTCATTGAAAAGTTCTTGGGGCATGGTGTCAAGGGCAATGGCAGCAGACATTTATCTTGGAGCTCCAGTCTCCCCTCCCATCTCCCTGCATCCTCCTGGCTATTTTATCTACTGAAAACTCTGTAAGGGCATGGGTAAAGCTGGCAGCAATAAAGTGGCACCAAATATGTCATCACAGCCAACCTTGAAGCCTTTTTTTCATCAAAAGTTTTAAAGGCTTCTTCAGAGCAACACCCAGAAGACGACTCCAAAATGGCCACCACTGACAAGTTAAGTGCCCTGGGGATTACTAAGCAAGACCTGATGGATTCCTCTCATTCTTTTGAAGCGGGGCTTCTGGAAAAAAACAATGGCATGTTCTCTCCGCTCTCTGACAGACTAGACAAGCTTGGAACTGTTTTATAAAAAGTTGCCAGTGCAGCGGATGCAGCCACAGAAATGTCCCTCTTTGTCCAAGAAGGTATCAAAGATCTTCAAACTGAAACTCACTGGGCAAGAGACAAGATTATTCAACTAGAAAACGCTCTTTGCCAACAGCGCTTAAAATTTAGAGGCATCCCTGAGAGCGAGGGAGCTAATTTAGATCTGGCTATTTTTATTTTGTCTTGGTTAGCAACAGCTCTTAATTTGGAAGAACCAGCCACTCCAACTGTTCTCAAGGCATATCGCCTCAGACTGCCTAACTACCCACACTTCAAAGGTCCACGAGACATTATCGCTGAATTCCTAGATGATCGGACAAAGAAGGCTATAACCAGGGCTCATTTCCTGTAGGAGTGCACAGGAACAGAGCTCCACCATAAGGAGCCCAGGGGGCAGGCACATGCAGCAAGGCCTGCCCCCTGCTCCCAGCATCCCCCCACCTTTCCTGGCCTACTGGCTGACCCAGCGGAGCGCTACCGCAAACTGGCCCTCAAGCTGCTCCACCACTGCCTGGGCCATGGCACCCAGTCCATCCAGGCTCTGCCTGTCCTCATGCTGGCCCTGGCGCAGCACCTCTGCAAGGTGGGCCCCGGTGACTCCTGTGAGGCCTGTGAGGAGCTCTGCCCTGGCCTCCTCCTGTGCCTCTGCCCCACCACCACCCTGGCCCCCTACCTGCTCGAGGCCATGCACATCCTCTGCACTGCCCCTGGGCCATCAGCTGGTCTAGTTTGGCTTCAATTTTCTGCCGTAAGGAAGCGCCAACGGATGGGGCGACGGTTGGGTCTAACTGTAATGACATCGGGGGGCCCTTGTAGCAGCCTAGTGCCTCATTAAAAACCTTGGGAAATTCCCAGCAGATCTCCCCAAAGTCCCTCTGCGAGCATTTACTCACCCCCCCCCATGGTTATACCCAGTGCCTCAAACCAAGCCTGGCCCATAAAGCTTACAAAGTTGCCCTCCACCACTACCAAGTCCAGGTTGCCCTCAAAGTGTCTATATTGCACTCAAAAAGTTCTGACCCCCCCTAATGGGTACTGGATTTCTCTGAAAATCCACCAAGCTTAGGGGCGAGGGCCGCAGAGGAAGTCCCCCCGATGGGCAAAGCCATGTTAGCATGTCCACGGAAATGATTGACGCCACAGACCCCAAGTCCACTTCCATGGAGCAGGGAGACCCCTCAATCCTGACTTGTACTTGGATCTTCGGGGTGGAGGATAGGTTAGGGAGGCACAGTACCTGAAGTGGCTGGTTGGTGAGGTGGTAGAGATTGGTGGTCTCCGAAGTGGATTCGTGTGCAGCGACAGCCTGGCAGCGAGATGGCATGGAAGCTTGCGTGTTCCGGGGGCCCTTGGACCGGCAGACCTTAGCAAGATGGCCCTGTTTTCTGCAGGCATGGCAGGTCGCTTCTCTGAACTGGCATGTCTTCCTCCCATGAGCCTCCCCACAGCTGGCACAGGGGGACCTGTGTGCCTGCTGGTCAGGGGCTCTGGCAGCTGGTGGCATTGCAGTTGCCGGATGGAGCAGCCCTCTTCAGCATCTGAGTTTTCCAGGCTGTACCCCGTTCCAACCTGATGAGCTGTTGCAGCTGGGCGCTCCTGATGAGATGCCTCGTGCATGCTGGCGAGTTGCATGGCCTCTTCCAGGGTAATCTGGCGGCTCCCTATCATCTTCCTATGCAGTTTGGCGTCCGATAACCCCCATACGAATTGTGTCAATAGGTTCTCTGCCAACTTTGGGAAGGAGCAATCCACAGCGAGGGTGTGCATGGTGGCCATATAGGCCGCAGCGGATTCCCCTTGGGCCTGCACTCAGCCCTGGAACCCCATTTGTCTAGCCAGGAAGGTCAGCTTCGGGCTGAAGTAGTTGTTCAGGGCCTCTATTATTTCCTCAAACGAACACTCCAGGATGGATTGGGGCACCAGGAGACTCTTGGTGAGGCGGACAGTGTCAGTTCCACAGGAGCTTAGGAGGATTGCCCTCCATTTCCCAGCGTTGGTTAACTCGTTGAGCTCTATGTAGCACATGAGTTGGTCTGTCCAAGAGTCCCAAACTTCGGGACGGGAGGGATCGAACTTGTTGAGTTGCGGCCATGACTCGAGCACATTGCGGGAGCGGTGTCCGGGATGCTGTGCGGAGCTTGAGAGGGTTGCTGAGCAGTGTCACCTGGAATGATGCTCAGTGCTGGTGCGATCGAGGCCCGACTCAACGGAATCCCACCTTCGTCACCACTGTGAAGTACTGGGTTCCATACATCAGGACTTGGACCACGACATAAGCGAAGACACATTTATTAGTACTTCACACAAACAAAGACTCCCAACAACAACTGGAAGCCAACTATATACATTGGGGGGGAACGCCCCATAGTTCTATTGGTGGGTTCAAATCTCTCGCCAATGTCCCTATTGACTCCTTACTCCGAATTCAGGAGCCTAGTCCCTATTGTTCTCAGGACTGAAGCTTGGCAGCCTCTGGCTGACGCCTGTTCCTGATCTCAGGACATAACACAGGAGGTGTGGCATATGCAAATAAATTATGCTAATGAGTTATGCTAATGAGGTCCTGCACCTCCTTTTCTATGAAATGACCCCTGGCTATAACACAGGTAGCCAGATCTGCTGGTTTTCTTTTATTTAAGGACATTCAAGTTCTTGTTTTATCAGATCTGGCTCTAGAAGCTCTTAAAGAGCAACAAGCCTTAAAACCTATTTCTGCCAAGTTCATTGAGGCCAACATAAGATTTTGCTGGTCTCCTTCCAGCAGCATCACAGTATCTCATCAGGGATCTATCCTCACAGTGGTCATTTACTATTGCAGGTTCTGAATTTGGAACCTTCAGCTGATCTGATGAAAAAATCTCACAAGAGGAAGCTTGACTTCTCCATTACTCCACCGAAATGGAATAAAGTAATGGCAAGACATGCATCCTGAAAGACCTCCTCTGAAGAGGACAGACTTATTTACCAATGACTCCACTTAGCTGCCTCTGGGTATTTTCTTTATGTTTTCTTAATGCCTATTCAGTGTACTCTGATCGAAGGTGGGAGGGGGAGGGGGACTGGATACAGGTTGCATGACTCCCTTTTGTTTTATGTTTCGATGGGGGGGGAATCCCTCACTACCCGCAGGTGTTTTTCATTTGCAGGCTTTCTAGATGTTGGGTTTTTTTGTTGTTTTGTACACTTTTAGTTTCTCTCTTTTTATATCTTGGTTCCTTTTTTCTTCTTCTATGGTTACATGAAACTAATGACATTAGTACTGTATTTAAAAGCTTCTCTTGGTTTTGAGGAAAACTCCAGATTGGCTTATGATGCTACAATAGGCTTCTTTTTGATTTTTATGTTCAGGGGGGTTGGAGGGTGGATTTTTTAAATCATTTATTACCTTAAATTCATTGGACCTCTCAGAAGTTTTTATGAGAGTCCATTCCATCAAAGGAAGAGTGCAATATTTTTTACAGCTTTTCTTGGACATCCACTTTTTGTTAACTTTAAAAGAGAATAGCAGACTTCATGCTTATTTTTACTTTTTCAAGTTCATCTTCTCCCTTGATTTTTATAGAAATAGTAATAGGTATTCTGTATTAGGGAGGAGATGGGGGTTTGTAATTAACCTTAAAATTTTTAGTTTATCTACTTTTTAAAAAATTGGGTTACTATTCAAGTTTCTCTGTTTGATAATGTTGGGAATGATAATAGAGTTTAAAAGTTGTTGTTATTTGTTGTTTATGCACTTTGTTATTAGCTTTACTAGTTGCACAATATATATGAGATTTTTACTTAGTGTTCAACATGATTCAGAATGGGTAATGCTACCATTGAAATCTATTTAGTATATTTTGCATCTTATTAATATAGTCTTCAGGGACAACTGTTTTGGAATTTTGATGTTTCAGAGTTAAATAATAGTACTAAATTATTCTTTTGTTTGGTTATTAGAATGCTCCAGCTCTTTCAGAGCATCATTATTATTATTCTTTTTTTTGTTTTCCAATAGAAAGTTTTAAAGTTATGCCACTGAAAATCATTTCTATAAATTGTAAAGGTCTTAATAACAAAATAAAACAGAAACATATGTCTTCTACTTTAACCAAACTTAAACCACGTGTTCTGTTTCTACAAGAAACTCACACAATAAAATACTTTTGTCCAGTTGGTTCCCCCACCAATATCACACACCAGGATCTTCCAGATCACGTGGATCAGCAATTCTTATTTCTAAAAGAGTCCCCTTTTGTCTTCAATCTATTGATTCTGATCCTAGAGGTGATTTTGTCTTCTTAAATGCACAACTGTTTGGTAAAAACTTCACAATCGCTACCATTTATACTCCAAATCAACAACAAATTACTTTTATTGAAGAGACTTTTCTGAGATTAAATACATTCTCTACTGGTGATATCATTTTAGGTGGTGACTTTAATTATGTGGCTGACTTGAAACTGGATAAATCCTCACATAGCTCCTGTTCTTCAAAACTCAAATCTGAGAATAAACATTTAAAATTGAAACTTCTTTTTGATAAATTTGACTTACATGATATTTGGAGATTACAGCACCCTACTGAGCAAGATGACACTTATTACTATTCTAGATTCCATGTACACACTAGGATAGATTATATCTTGCTTTCCAAATCTTTAGTTAACCATGCATCTCACTCTGAAATTAGCATCAAAACCTGGACTGACCACTCTTGGCTTGGATGTACATTCTTTGAGCATGGAAATAAACACTAACAACACTTAGGCCTTAAATACATCTCTTTTATTGAAACCTGAAGACTTAACAGAAATCAATTCTACTATAGAATATTCCTTTAAAGAAAACTCTAATTGTAGGGTCTTTCCTTTTTTAATTTGGGATTCTCTCAAGGCAGTTCTCTGAGGCAAATTCATTTCATTATCCACCTATTACAAAAAACAGGAAGAGTTATTAAGAAATCAAATACTATCCAAAATCTCGGTCCTAGAAAAAGAACACAATAAAACAGGGAGTAGAAACATATATTTTAAATCACTAGCTGAGAGAAAATCTTTGGAAGTACTTGAGATTCCCCAAATCCAAAAAAAACCTTATAGTTTCTTAAGCAAAAATTTTGGCACTGTTCCCCCAAATCTCAAAGACTTCTTTCTTGGAAAGTTAAAGCTAAAATTTCATCTAAAACTATATCATCCTTTAGGGATGCTAAAGGCAATACTATAACTGACTCTACTCACATTGCTAACTGCTTTGCAAAATTTTATGAAAAATTGTACCATTCCAGTTCTCCTTCTCCTTCTGTGATTTCCAACTATCTACAATCTAATGACTACCTACATAAATTAACACCTGAACATAGGATGGAACTGGATAATCCTTCAAGATACAATAAACTTAAAAATAACAAATCGCCTGGCCATGATGACCTCCCATCCAAATTCTATAAGCATTTTGCTACTCATCTAGTTCAACCCCTAACCGAAATCTGCAATTTAGTTCAATCCCAGGGATCTATGCCTCCATCATAGGCTGAATCCCATATTATTTTAATACCTAAAGAGGGAAGAGACCTCATATATCCAGACTCTTTCCATCCAATTTCTCTTTTGAATCAAGATTTGAAAATACTTTCATCAGCTACTTGTCTGAACAAGTTTATCCATGATGATCCTGACCAAACGGGATTTATTCCCAACCATAACATTGCTGACTCTGGCCGAGGACAGACTGGCAATTTGCCGCGGGATGGGACCCGGGCTGACAACGACTCAATATCGGATTAAATGGAATGTTCACACAGGCACATCTGCCTGGCGTCCCCCACCCGTAGCCTACCGGTGCTCTCGCGCTTCACTGCCGGATTAAAAAAACACCTGATAAAAGCTGACGCAAATCTTGAAAGCCTGCGTTTGTCGCGCGTTTCTCCGCTTCCGGGGAGTCTGAACACGCAGCCGAAAATCCGGGAGCAACCCGCGTTGGGCATGAGGCAGCAGCGGTGTGATTGGCCGCGCTCCGCTCCACTGCCCAATGCGGTGCCGGCATTGCAGGGCAAAAAAAAAATCGCCAAAATGCGCTTATGCGCATGAGCGCTCAAGCGCTCATGCGCACATACGCCCACAGCCGAAATAATGGGGAAACAGCGAATATCGCGCGCCTCCAACACGGCAGTCTGAACGCTCCCGCGCGCCTCCGTCCAGTATCTTCCGGTAGAGGCCCCCGCTGTGTGGACGGGAAAACCCGGTATCGTTTACTCCGGGTTTTTTTTGCCGCGACTCGATACCGGGGCAAATTGCCAGTCTGTCCTGGGCCTCTGTTAGGAAAATTTTAAATGCATTCACACACACTAAATAATCCACTTTCAATGCACTTTTGAACTGGATTTTTACTGTGTGAACTGGCAAAATCCAGTTTGAAAGTGCATTGAAAGTGGATTGAAAGTGGATTATTTAGTGTGTGTGAACATAGCCATAATCTAGCATGCTCAAAAACAAAAGCAATCATTATTAGCCCAAGCTTTGGATATAGAGAAAGCCTTCAACAAATTAGAACTGGAATATTTGATTTCCCTACTTCACCATATGTATTTTGGGCAGGTTTTCTTCATGATACTCAAGCATTTTATGAAAAACCCAAAGCACAGGTCCAAGTCAATGGTATCAACTCTAGCAATTTTGTTATTATTCGGGGGACAAGACAAGGCTGTCCTCTCTCTCCAGTTATTTTTGCTCTCTCCATTGAACTGTTAGCATCAATTATTTGAAATGATCTGGCTATCAAAGGCATGATAGTAAGAGACAAAGAGTTCAAATTAGATTTGTTTACTGTCAACTTAGTTTTATACCTTTCCAGCACTTGTCAGTCCTTACAAACACTTAATGGTGTGCTTAGTGACTTCAAGTTAACTTTTCTAAAACATTGAACTACCCAATCAACATAGACCCAACTTTAACTCAGACTATAAACAATCTTCCCCCTATAAATGGGTAACCAAAGTATGACATCACTTAGGGGTGAATATACCCCTGGACCTACAGGATTTATTCCACCACAACTTTACTGCTTTTATTTCTGACATCAAGAAATCGCTTAGACAATGGATGAACTTAATTCTGTCTTGGTATGAGAAGGTTTTATTAATTAAATCCGTTGTTCTTCCTAAGTTCATTTACCTTTTTAGAACTCTATCCATTGATATTCCAACAAAGACAATTAGGATTTGGCAGAAAATTCTAAACAATTTCATATGGAACTCAAAGAAACCTTATATAAGCTTATTTACAAATGCACAGACCCATAGATTCAGGAGGCTTTGGCTATCCTAACCTTCTCAGTTATTATGAAGCTGCTCAACTTGTTAGTGTAGTGAAGCTGCTCCAGAGTGAGCCTTTAGAAGACTGGTCATACATAGAACACTCTACTATATTTCCCTATACTTTTTCAGAAATATTATGGAATGACCGTACAAAAAGATCTCCTGATATTAATACAGATTTTTTTTGTCTACTGTATTGCTTATTTGGGACCACGAACACAGGAAGCTTGCTCCTTCTCTCACCTCTTTCTACTTTTTTAGGACAACCTTGGTTTATACCAGGTCTTCAACCTGGATCCTTTATTCAATGGAGGTCTTCCAACCTTATCCGATTGGTGAACATTATAAAACATGGCAAAGTTTTGAGTAAACATTTTTTAGATAAAAAAACAGGGAAAGTGCTCTCATGGTTCCAATACTATCAAGTTGAGCATTTAATAGCTTCTTTATTAAGACATAACTTTCTTAGAACTTCCTTTACTGATTTCAGACGCTTATTGTTGCTAAACACTAGGCCTCCCGTGGCTTACTATCTATCTTGTATAAACTGTTGATTTCCTCGCAAACCTTTTCTTAGCCTTCTTATAGTCAAGCTTGGCAAAAAGATGTTGTACTCCACCAGACTGAAACACACTAGAAAGCGATTTGGAACTCATGTATTAATCAATGAAAAGTGATCAGCATCAAAACTCAATTTTTTAAAACCATCTCTCGATGGTACTTCACCCCTACAAAATTACACTGTATTAATACAGCTTACTCACCCTTTTGTTGGAAGCAGTGTGGTATGCTGGGCTTTTATTTACACTGCTGGTGACATTGCCCAAATATTTATAACTTCTGGAGCATTATTAGACAACAAATTCATGTGATTACAGGTTATCTTATTCCTTTATCTCCTGAGTTAATGTTATTAAATTTGTGGAATTTGCCTAATATTCCTACAATACAACAGGATTTAATTATGGTTTTCTGTGCAGCTGCTCGTTCAGTAATAGCATCTGTTTGGAAGAAACCCACCTCTCCTCTGAAAGAAGGTGGCTGCACCACCACCAACTGGGCTGGGTAACATCGGGGGGTGAGATGGCCCTGTGACAAATGAACGACAGCGCTGCCTGGAACTGATATCATAGATTAGGGACCACCACCACCAGGATGCCATCCTGTTACTGAAGATCTTTTTGAGACAGCAAGAGCACTTTGTACTGTTATAAATGACTATAAATGATTGTTTTATCTTGGTTTTAACTGTTTTAATTATTGGCATACGTGCCCAGTTTGTTAGCCACCCTGAGCCCGCTTGCAAGGAGGGTGGCCTATAAATCTAATAATAAAATATAATAAAATAAAATAAATCTTGGTATTGGACTCCCTGGGACTATGTATCAATGGACAAGAGTCTTGATCAAGTATCCCAACAGATCAGTCTCCATCACCCTCCAACTTTTTTACTCTTTGGTATCCAGTCCTAGATTTTATAGCTTGTAATCCAAAATTATTCAACAACGTTGCTTCTGTTGACGTGCTGTTATGTTGAACGATATGTACCTAGCTTTGTTAAGCATACTTTAATTGTATTTTATTCCATGATATACTTACTCTACGTAAACTGTTGTAAACATTGTATGTTCTGAGATTGTTATTGTTTATATTAAAAAAGAATTATTACTAAAAAAAGAAACTTTCTTGAATCTAGATATCCTCCAAGCCATAAAGAGATACATGCCATTTCTAACATAAGGTTAATTTCTGTTCTACATTTTGTTCCGTATTTAGGAGCATTTTAACAGGTGGAGTTGGTCTCTTTCAAAATCTGGTTCTCTCAAGAATATTGCAGGCTTCTTTCCTGAAATTTTAGCTTTCATTTTAGAAGAATGAGGACATCTCTAGTCCTTCTATTTTCAGTGCTATCACAGAACACAGGCAGGCACTATTAACTTTATTTAAGCTCTGTTTGGTTTGCAATAACTCTTTATTGTCTCCGTAATTTTTTAAGTAATTTTATTTGGCACGTAAGCAGTTGAAGGTGACATACCCACTTCTCCTCCTCTCCGTTTTATACTAACAGCTCTGTGAGGTAGATTAGGATGACAGTGTGTGACCAGCCCAAGATTACCTGTCGAATGTTATAACAGAATGAGGATTTGAACTCAGGTCCCCAGGACAAAATGTAGACTTTTATGGCCGAAGTTTATTCCTGTTGTACATTTGTGATTACACTAGAATTACCTGTTGATTTTGTACCTTCTCTATGGCCTCCTGTTCATGATACTTAACATTTAAAGACATAAATCTACAGCCATCTTGTGTAGTTTGGCCCTATTTTAAAGGAGGGGAAGAAGCATTAAAGTGGAAATATTTTATGGACTTTTCCCCCCTCCCTCACTAGCAATTTTTCTGGAGTTCATTAAATGAGATTGTAAACTTCAGTCAGTAATGTGTTTTAAACCCATTTTAATGAAAACATTCTAATCCCATCTAATCACACTATAAGTGTTTGCTTTCTCTTTAAAGGCAAAACAGTGTAACATTTTAATAAATGTCACTGCCTGGCTGCATTAGAAGTGCTTGGCCAGCCTTAAATCCGATTAGAGTAACTGCTGCAGATTACAGAGGGATTACTTCTGACCACAGAGAATCACAGCAATTCAAATGAATCGTACTCACAGCCTGCATTTTGATGGCATAGTTGTGATATTTAAACAGACAGGAACAACAATGTGCTGCAGCCAAGAGTTTAAATAGTTTATTCAACATGAAAGGAAGCAATACTTAGCTCAATGTGATCACTCATAAAATGTCTTATGGAGTCACTTATTGTAAACACAGACTGTGTTCCTGAATACAGTTAAGGCCTCAAAAGCCTCATGATTTAAATAGAAATAGTGCACTACACTGAAGCCATAGACCAGCAACATTAATTTTTGTGGTACAAAATATGCCAAGAAGGTAAAGCCACTGATTGTAATAAAGCAGAGATCTCTGTGACATGGTTCTATTCTTTATGTATACCTTAATGTTCTTGTATACAGCTAGGAGTCTCTTAGGGCTACTAAGTCTCCTACTATAGAGGGAGACCTCCTGCCAGCAGCCTCAGTTGCCCACAGCTGTTGCTTGGTAGCCCAATGGGGGTTGGGTGACGGTTGGAGAGCATTAGGCACCGTTCCAATGCTGCAACATCACTTTCAGTGTGAACCTGGTAGTGATATCATCACATCAGCATAATGCTTTAGGACGCCTCCCAAACTCTACATTAAAACGATAGAGTTTAGGGGAAATACTACAGCATTGTGCCTATGTGATGATGTCACTTCTGGATTCACACCAAAGTGATGTTGTGGGGTTGCCAGCCCTGTCATCACACTGCCTATTTACAAATCCCTGCCCCCTAAACCTCCCACTGGTTGCTAGTACAGGGACATATCATTAAAGGAACAGACAAGATAAGAATTTACAGAGGAACCTTGCTAGCTAGAGGGAGGAGCTAGGAGCAGTAGGTGTTAGTATTCAAGGAAGCTAGTTGAATATTCTGGCAATAAACTATTACATTTACTTTGGTGTGGCCCTTACCTGATTAAACCCTACTTTATCACTCTGTTGGGTTTCCAATCTCTGGGCAGGGCCTGGAGATCTCCCAGAATTTCAAGTGACCTCCAGACTACAGCAATCAGGTCCCCTGGAGAAAATGTCTGCTTTGAAAGGTGGACTCTGTGACATTACAGCCTGCTGAGGTCCCTCCCTGCCTTCCATGGGCTCTACCTCCAAATCTCCAAGAATTTCCCAGCCTGGAGTTGCCAGTCCTGTCACCTGGCATTAGAAGCTAGATGCCAATCATCCATTTGAAGCAGTAGTAGGGCACTTGAATATTGTGGACAAGAAGAGCTCCACCCAAGGATCTGAGGCCTGTTTCAAAATAGCAGCAGAAAGGTAGTTACGGAGTTTTTGCAAGCCCCATCCACTATATAGGAGCTTGGACACATTGCAGAAAACTGGAGGAAATTTAGGCAAAGCTTTGAACTAAATCTAGCCGCCATATAGGTTGAAGAAAAACCCAATAAACTAAAATCATCCATCTTGTTGCACGCGGTGGGAAAAGAAGCACCAGAGATTTATAATAATTTCCAGTTGCAAAAGGTCATATACTTTTATTTTGGTGTATCCCTCCTATGATTTAACCCTAACTTCACAGAGACTGGAAGTGCAATCCTGTGCAGAGTATGATTTCAGTGGGCTTAGACTGGAGTAAACTTGCATAAGATTGCATTGTAAGCCATATTTTGCAGTGTCCCCACTCAAGAACAACAGTTATTTGTGTCCAAGGCTTAATTCTAAACAAAGAATGCCTTTATTCTGCTCACCCCATGTTTCCCACTTCTCTTTCTCATTTACGGCAGGTGTATTTCTGTATTACATTCACATGACAAAAGACAGCCCACTCTTGTAGCACAGATCACTCTTGTGTTTTGAATTCAATCTCTCCTTATAAATAATTATCTTTTGGTTTCGCAAGATTCCATGCGCTCCCATTGGCTGTAAAATGCCCTCCCTCAGCCATTGGCCCATCAGCCACCACTAAAGAGTACTCGCATGCCATTGGCCGGGTGCTGGGTCTGCTCCTCTTCCCCACCCACTCCCTCTTCAGACAGATTTTGCATGTCAGACTTACTGGCAGACAGCTCTCTCTCCTGAGGAAGACAGTTCTCTCGACTCCTGTGAGGGACTGTCCCCTCAGTGGCTGTTGGTAGGCAACCAAGCTTGGTTCTGTGATTAAAAAAATAAAGGACTTTCAGCATAACTCCCTTCCCCGCCCAAAACCCCCTCCCCAATGGCCACTTTCCTGTCAGAATAAATGGAAAAAGGCTCTTTCTCCTGCTTAGCCTCAGCATGGCTGGCTGGCTAACGAGGTGGGCCAGTGACCATCAAACCATTTTCTTCAACTCCCCACTGTGTGGCTGACTTTCCCCTAGGACTGCCAATCTCCAGGTGGGACCTGGAGATCTCCCACTGTTACAATTGACCTCCAGATGACAGAGATCAGTTCCCCGGTAGAAAATGGTTGCTTTGGAGGGTAGACTCTATGGCATTATACGCTGCTGAGTCCTTCCACACACACCCCAAATGCTGCCCTCCACAGGATCCACCCCCCCCCCAAATCTCCAGGTATTTCCCTAATCAAAGTCGGCACCTGTACTTTCTCCTCTGTCAGTAAAAGGCCCTTTCCACACCTATGTTGGCCTTTGGGAGAAAACTCATTGGGCCCAGTCCTGATCAGGTTGCCAACTCCAGGTGGGCAATTCCTGGAGATTTGAGGGATGGAGCTTGGAGAGGGTGATGTTTGAGGAGGGGTGGCACCTCAGACAGGTACAATGCTATAGACTCCACCCTCCAATCCAGCCATTCCCTGATGGGGAACCATGTTGCCAATCTCCAGGTGGGGGCTGGAGATCACTCAAAATTAAAACTGCTCTCTAGGAGGGAGGGGGAGGAGATGGAAAACTAAAGGTAGGTTGATGGTTGGTGGGAAATTCCTGGAGATTTGAGGGATGGAACCTGGAGAGGGTGAATGTTGAGGAGGGGTGGGACCTCAGACAGGTGCAATGCCATAGACTCCACCCTCCAAACCAGCCACTCCCTCCTGGGGAACCACTGTTACCAATCTTGGGGGTGGGCTGGAGATCACTCAAAATTACTACTGCTCTTCAGGTAGCAAAGATCAGTTCCTCTGGAGACAATGGTGGATTCTGTCATTATACCCTGCTGAGATTGCCACAGCAAATTGTCACTGAGTGCCCAAAGCCGGGGCACTCTCCCAGAGCCTCTTTCTAGAGCCCGTTGTATTTATTTCCACAATGGGCCTTATTCCTAGTCGTCTATAAATCTAATTTCGGCAATATGAAAAAAGTACACTATGTATTTGTTTCCAAAACATCTGCATATCTGCACCTTCCTCACAGGTGGACACCTAAATATTTTATTAACGTTTTTGCCACATCTGTAAAATGTAGAGGCATACTCATATTGCCTAGGTAAAATTATGGTGAACCTTTGCTTAGAACTTCTCCAGGAAGGGGCCCAGAAAAGCCAATGTTAAGATTGTCCCAACATTTTTCATTATTCTTCCCCATTTTAAACCTTTTAATTCTCTTTGGTCCTCATTTCTCTCTCTTGTTCTGTTTCCTTCCAGCTATTAAAGGCCACACATTCTAGCTCAACCATAGAACTACAGATGACTGGCTAATATTCTTGCTGAGCCTTCAGGAATGAACTGTAGTGGCACAACACAAGCTTTGCATGGGATTCAGTTAAGAAAGGAGTCCTTTCTCCAGTTAAGAAAAGAGCTTCAGCAGCAGAAGTGGGCAAGTTCTGTGTCTAAGACCATTTCCATACAAGTTCAAACTTTCACATCAGCATTCTTAAATAATCAAAGTTTGTAAAATTTTCTGCACAACTTTTTGCCTCCTCAGGAGGAGATCTGAATTTAGTGTCCCATTACCCTGCATTTTCTGAATCCACTTTTTCCGAGATTTTTTCCCTTTGGATCTTTCAGTTGTCCCCTGAGCAATCTGCTAATTTTTTAAAGCATAGTGTTGATTGCGTCACAACACCAATTTTTTCATTATAATATAGCAATGTTATAACATTGGGACAAAACGGGCAGCAAGGTTTCATGTAGCCTTCTCCATGCAATTACCTGTCCATGAAGTTCCTTTCCTTTCATCTTTTTTCTGGTGGGTAGGTTTTGATGCCACATGTTTGTATTGTTTCTTCATTCCCCCCCCTTCTCTTCCCCTACAGCTCCTGGTGTATTTTCTTTTTTTACAATCTTATGATGTTATAACATTATTGCATATGCACAAAAAAAGGTGGTTCCATTGCTGACAAAGTACATGATGACAACATTTAGCATGCTTCATAATTATTGAATAACAGTGTTATGAATTGGTGTATCCAGTTTGACAATTGCCAGCCATTTTCTTATTTGGTGATTAAGGAGTAGAGTAGGACCTTTGAGATGGCAGCAATCGTGCTGTTCCCCACGATACATCCAGCCTTTTTTTACAATGTTATGATGTCATAACATTACTGCACATGTGCAAAAAAAGGAGGTTCCATTGCTGACAAAGTACATGATGATGTGGGTACACAGTCTCTTTTCAAAGGAAGTGCAGAACACATGGGGAGTGTTGGATCCAAATTCAGAAAAAAAATCCCCCAAATGCCCGTTCGTGGAAAGGGTGCCACAAAGCCAGAGCATAACCTGGGGATTCAACTCACTGGGAACATGATGATGCGGGTGCACAGTCCCTTTTCAAAGGAAGTGCAGAACACATGGGGAGTGTTGGATCCAAATTAAAAAAAAAAATCCCAAATGCCCTTTTGTGGAAAGGGTGCCACAAAGCCAGAGCTTAAGCTGGGGATTCAACTCACTGGAAAACATTAGCAACACTGAGGTGCAGAACAGATCTAAGACTTCAGAAAATAACAAAAAAAAGTAAATAGTATTGGATCAGTGGTTTGATTGGTTTTTAAGCAGTCTCATATCTTCATATGTGTTGTGCAGCCAGTACACAGGAGCTAAGACCCATTTTCATATTAATAGACTCATGGACTAGCAATAATAAACTAGCATTGACAGTTTCCTTGTTACATTACCATTATCTGATTTTTTATTGTTCTCCAGATACACTATATGTTCCCAATGTAGAACTGTTTTAAAGTAGTCCTAAGTAAATTGCACACCAAATGGTATGCACTGTCAAATATTGTTGGATGACCTTGCCCCCGCAAGAAAAACTTTCAGTAAAGATTATTTTAATGTATTTATGAAAATTTGAATTCAAAGGCATATGAAGTGATGATATGTTTAATACTTTTGGAAAACAGTGCAAGTTGGCAGCATGAAGAACACTCCCAATTACTGTGCTTTCTTTCTAACCATTATTTTGGTTTGATGTGACTGCGGTGGTCCAAATGCTATGGTCCTTTGGTAAACCACAAGACAGTCACAGCAATACCAGCAGGCTGTTTATATAGACCTCGCAACACTGCACTACCATTTCTCTATATTTTGGTATATGTGCTTTGTTTCAGAGGCCCGTCGGATCAAGCTTACTGTCAGCAGGAAAAGGCAGCCTCTTTGAAAACCCTCATTCATGGACGTTGTGTGGGATTAAAGCAAATCTTTCGTCTAATGATAAGTACTATAATCGGAAGGATTTGTACTAATTCCATGCATGTTGTGAGTATTTGAATCTGGTTTTTTTCCCTGGAAGGTTTTCCCCTCCCCTTATTTGCTTTACAAAAACTGTGATTCATTCCAAAGCCTAATGACTCTGCTTTATATTAATCTTTTCTAAGGAGCTAAACTTGAAGACTGAAAGGGTGGGGGGAAATCCTGCTAATTTATCTTAGAGAAAAGGTGTCATAATTTGAGTGAAAAACAGCAAGCAGAAGAGTAAGAAGAAGTTAAGAAATGGTTTGGGCAACTAGTAATAAGCTGTAAAGATCTGAACATTCAGCCTACATTATTTTCATAAAATGTGCCATATGGTAGTATTGTTCTGTAAAACTAGAAGAGAATAAATGCTGTCATGCTTCTGAACGGGAATTAAACTTTGTAGCAAAAAAAATGGGGAAGTATGCAAAATGTGCCTGCAATGGGTCTAAAGTAATGTGAACCAGCAAGTGGAGTGAACACAGAAAAAACAGAGCTGAGAAAATTCGGCAAAGCATGATGAAAATTAAAATACATTTTCGTTTTGGAAGAGAATTTAGGAATTAGTAGATTGAGAATATGAAGGAATTAGAAAAGGATGGAATGACATAAAAGAAAGGTGTGAGTCTGAATGATGGACTGTCATTCATAACTAAATATTAACTAGTTCTTCACCACAGGTTTTAATCCTAGACTTACCTTGAAGCTGGCCTGGAAAACACAGGTAGTACAGAGTGCTGCCTCTTGCCTCCTAACAGGGGTGAGATGCTGAAAACATGTAAGAACTCCTTTTAGCTCAACAGCGCTGGATTGCTATCTTTTTCTGAGCCACATCCAGAGGGTTGTTACAAAACCCTTTAAGCCCTGAGTGGCCCTTGAAGACATGAAGCTACCTTGAGTCAGACCATTGCTCAGTCAAAGTCTACATTATGTACTCTGAGTGGCAGTGATGCTCCAGGGTCTTGGAAAAAAATCTTTCATATCACCTACTATCTGATACTTTTAACTGGAGAGGCCAGGGATTGATCCTGGGACTTTCTGCATGCAACATGGATTTTGTACAACTGGCCTACAAGTTATTTCAAGGGGGAGTTTTGAATTGCTACTGGTTTTCTGGAATGGAGCTGATGTTTTACATTCAAGTTTATTATGCCTTAAATAAAGATGTATAATTTCTAGAAGTTTGAAGGCACAGAGGGAAATTGAAATATATGCAATACTCACTAGCCAATCAAATATAAACTTAAATCAGTAAAAGAACATAAAATGCATCATTTATAACGTTACAGAGTACAATTGTATTATCTGGCAAATTTATGGGCTTTAAAACTATATATGGCTTTGTTTTCTGTAAGAAAAACTACAAGAAAATGTAATACTTGAGAAATTTGCAAACTTCTGTGCCCTATGCATGTGTATCTTAATTTTTGCCATTTGAGAGGTAGGAAAAATAAAAGTTGAAGATGCAAAACAAATTATGTCATAAACAAAAGAAAGTGCATTATTGGGACAGAAACAATCTCACACAGTAACAACAGGTCAGACTACCAGCGTATTTGGATATTAAATTACACATCCATTGAAAACACTGAACTCTTTTTAATATATTAGAGTTAAAAACATGATATATTAATTAATGCCAATATTATTTACATTTAAAGAACAAAAACTTGAACATTCTATATATCTACAGTACACACAGAAATTATCATTACTGAATGCTATCAATTGTCTTACATCAATTTTTTCACACTATAGATTTTGAATCAAACAGCTCATTTCACTCATTCGGGGGGGGGTGTTCAGTGTTCCCTCTGATTTCCCAATTTTTCCAGTCCTCAGATAGGGTTGCCAGCTCTAGGTTGGGATATTCCTGGAGATTTGGGATGGAGCTTGTGGAAGGCAGAGCTGGGGAGCGGAAGGATTGCAGACCATTTCCACAGGACTCATTTAACCCTCAGAAGGCTCACTTTTGGATGCTGTGAGTCAGATCCACCGGTTCCACAGTAGAGCTTTTCCCATGATGTTTCCTATCATGATTCTGGCAAGGCTTTGACCCACCATATGATTTCCGCATGACTGTTTTTTTCTCAGCATGCATGCACAATAATGTCCCCCCATTTTTATTTTGTTCACACATGCATGGTAGCATTGTAACACAATTGGTATGCTGTTGTCACTCAGCACACATACATGGAAAACAAGGCAGAGAGTCAGTGGTTGCCTGCCAGTCCCCCACATGAGAAGGTGCTCAATATAAAATGGAGAGTGGGAAATGCTATACAGTTATTTATTTATTCCTTAGATTTATGAATTGCCCAATCCTTAAGTACACAGGTCTCTGGATGATTTACATCAGTAAAAATATATACATCAATATCTCATAAACTAATTAAAATACAATAAATATAATATTACAAACTTAAAAATTAATCCCCCAATGGTGTTAATAGTCTACTATTGACCAGTTCTGGACCGTATTGTAAAGGGAAAATGCATCTGGAAAAGAAGGGTGGTAATATGAATGAGGAGGGTGGTGTGAAGGTGAAGATGGAAATGGATGTGCAGTGGGGGAATTTGCAGGCATGGGCAGTTCTCCACCAGAAAGCAGCGCATTTGTACCCAAGGCAAAAAAAAAGCCACTGAAATTGGGGATTCAGAAAACACAGAGAAAGAGGGGGGAAAGTTTGGGTCTGTGCCTGGTAAGGGAAATTCTACTGCGGAAAACTTGAAATACCATGTGGATATAAAGGCATCAATGTGGGGGTTTTCACTACTGCAGAAACATTCTAGGTAGGGTATGATGCCATAGAGTTCACTGACCAGAGCAGCTACTTTCTCCAGGGGAACTGATCTCTGTAATCTGGAAAACAGCTGTAATTCCAGAAGATATCCAGTGTTGGCTGGCAACCCTACTCTCTTACATTTCCATGCTACACAATTTGAGGGCAAAACTCTATGGTAAAATTGCCCTCAAACCAAAACCAGAGTGTCTCTGCACAATGTCCCCGACACAATGACATCACTTCCATCATCACAGCAGGGACATTGCTCGGTGACATCACTGCTTGGGGGTGGGATTTCCCCACTGGCCGGTGGTGGACAGAAGCCCCCAAAACCAGGGGATTCTTTGCTCAGACCAGGGGAATGGCAGCCCTACACACAGGTGCCTGCTCTCCTCCCTTGTCTGTTTCCTCAAAGCAACAAACCATGTCTTTGAGAACAGCAGCATAAAAGCGACTCACTAAACTTCCAAAAAATTTCTAACCACTCCCAGCCATGATTGCTGGCTGAATTGTAGCTTCTTTGCCCTCCACAGGTTGGAATGCTGAATAAACTACAATTCCCATCAACCCCAACAGGAAATGATGAGTAGAAACTGGCTCTGCAAGACAGCCCAACTCTCTGGCAGCCAGAAGGTCAGGAGGGTGGGGCTAGCAAGGTCAAGGTGTGCTGGTGAGGCTAATCGATGAAATCATCATTTGGCAGAGCAGGGGCAGGGTGCTGGCATAACATGGCATGCAGCATTTTAAACTGATTTAAAGTTTTAAAGGATTTTTAAAATTGCAAAAAAAAATTACAATTTTCGGGAATGTGAAGTAGTGGAGTGTGGAAGGAGAGCTTGGGTCTGTTGAGATCCACATGTTCATATAAGTCTGTCTAGATGTGTTTGATCTAGTGACATGTAGCTGTCAGCCAGGAACCTCAGTAAGAGCTGGCTACAACTGGTTCAGGGCAGTCTTGCCACTGCCATCACAGTGACTCAGCACTGAAGCCTGATTGGCTAGTGTTTGTATAAATGTACAGTGAGTGATGTACAGCTCCCTCTTCTCTTATGTATGATTGCAGCAGAGCACTTTGACACTCTGTTTGATGATGGCTGTGGTGTGTAAATAAATGTATATAGTTTGCACATAGCCAAAGCCTCCAGTATTTATTGGATACTTGCACTTTCTCCTGGCCCCCTTCATGCCTGCCACTTCCGCCTTACCCCAACAGTCACGAGATACCCCACCATGGCTACTGACCGATTCATGCATTGTTTTTCTTCTCCTTAATCATCATACTCCTTCAGTCTATTTGATCTTACTCCTGGATTTTCTGTCCTTGTGCCTTTGCATTAGAGAAATACTTCCATTGCCATTTGTCATGCTAATGGGTAACTGGATCTATAGAAAGAATATGTGTAAGGGGCAAGAAAATTTTTCATGTCCTATCACTATTGTGTAGTATCTTTCCAACTGGAACATAACAATATTGAATAGATAAAACACTATTAGGATTGGCATAATTTGTTTTAGTCTGTTTGTACAGGCTATAGTGTGCTAAGAAACAGAGTGTGTTAACCACCCAAAGGAGATTATTTTAGAGAAGATTCTAGCTTTTGCTCCTGCTGCTCTCTGCCCAAACCACGGGTCTCTTCATTTAGCATTTAGTATTTGACCAGCTGTTCTTCCAGCACATGTCTTCTTCGAGGAACCTTAATACACAACCATTTGTATAAGAATATACTTGGGAGGTGTATGCTCTGCCACTGAGTCATGGCCGCTGTACATTTTAACCTGTCTTGGGGCAAGAAACTTTCTTCCCCACTTCCAAAGCCCTGCCTTAAAGCTCAACAAGAAGTTTCATTTTTAAAAAAAGAGTCAAGTTGGTGTTTCCTGGACTCCACTCTCTCCTTACAGCCCTACAGCAGCTGAGGGGACTGTCTGCTTGACAGCTTGAGCTGGGAACTATGATGTGTGGGGAGGATGGGCTAGGTTTGCCAGACACCCCCCCCCTCAGTGGAGGCAGGGGTTCCCAGCCATCAAGCCCTGTTTCCAGCTGCTTATCAGCTAGCTGGTGAGGGGACTTACAAGGAGAAAGGAGAAGGCCTAGGGCTCGTGGCCGGCATCACACAGGAAATGACATTATCAAGCCAATGACATCTGGGCAGCCTCTGGTATTTGGGCAAAAATGCTATGGTAGAAGCCAGTTTTACTTATTATTATTATTATCATCATCATCATCATTAGTATTATTATTATTATCATCATCGTCATTATTATTATTATTACAATTTATGCATCGCTCCATCCCTCACCATCTCCAGGCTCTACCACTCAAATCTCCAGAAATTTCCCAACCTGGAGTTGGCAACCCTATCTCCCTCCCAGCCAATTGTCAACCTACCATTATCTGCCCCCTGACTTCAGCTTTCCATCTCCTCCCCCTCCCTCCTGGAGAGCAGTTGTAATTCTGATTGATCTCCAGCCCCCAGCTGGAGATTGGCAACAATGGTTCCCCTGGATGGAATGGCTAGTTTGATGGGTGGAGTCTATGGCATTGTACCTGTCTGAGGTCCCACCCCTCCTGAAACCTCTGTTGGTTGTTAATATCCAGCAGCTAGATCAGCATGATCTAAGTGACAGCTGGCAAGCTGCTAGGAACAAGTCCTGACCTGTTCAGACCGGCCCAGGTATGAGGTCAGTGGGCAATGACTCAGCATGATGCTGATTGGTTGACATTTGTATAAATATAAATGTCTTGTACTGTACAGTCTTTCCTCTCTCAAAGTGTGTGTCTGGCGGAGCAGTTTGTTGGTGTATCTTGTGAATAAACACTGTATATAGTTTTCCACAGCTCTGACTCTGTGTGGTGCTATATATCAGTTACTCTGTTAAAGTGCTGGAGTTGCTGCACAATCCTGGTGGCTCCAGGTGGCTACACATTGCTTACGCAGTCTGCGTGTCAGGGTTATGGGCCCAGCCTCGCAGGAAGACCGTCTGGAGCAACGGTGAGCCTACCAGCCCAGTGGGGATTCGTGCCTGTCGGGGACCGGTGAGTCTGACAGCCAGCACTGCTATCTAGACAATGCCAGTGAGCCAGACCAAGAGTTGAGCATGCCGCAGTGGACAAGGAGCTGAGGGTGCTGACTTTTTCCAGGAGTGGGGGAGTGAACAAGCCTGCCCGGAAAAGCCTTGGCTGTGGTGAGTCACGCTGTGTGTGAGAGAGAGACTGATAACAGTTCCAGCCCGAGCATGTCGAGAAAGCTGGAGGAAGCATGGCTTTGGTGCCGACAACGCAGGTGGTGGACAAGCTGACCTCCATGAATTATGATACGTGGGCGTTTCGGATGAAACATTATCTCATCAGGGAAGGACTCTGGGTGTACATTAATGACCCTCCTGATCCAGTTCCAGCAGCAGATGTGGCAAAGGTCGAGAAGGCTCTGGCATGCATCGTTATGGCCATGAGTGATGACCAATTAATACATATTTCATCTGCAGCTGATGCAAAGGCAGCATGGAATTCACTTAAAGCTGTCTATGTGCAAACGTCTGCTGGTACTATTATGTCCTTGATGCGACGCCTGTACAGAAAGCTTCAAGCTCCAGGAGAGTCTGTCTGGGAGCATGTGAACACTCTGACAGAGCTGTTTCAGCAGTTGCAGGGAAGAGGAAAAACCATAAGTCAGGAAGACAGGTGTTATTTTTTATTAAGTTCATTAAATGAGAAATTTGACACTTTAACCACCTCCCTGGAAGGTTTACCTGTTGATCAATTAAATCTCCAAATGATTGTTGGCCGTGCGTTGGAGTACAAGGCTAAACTCAACACCAAGCACTTTTCTGTTTCCTGGCAACATGCCCAACCTGTGGAATTCCAAGGGGCCAGCTACAGGCGGAGAGAGGAACTCAGCGTGAAACGTGAGCCGGCAAGAGCTCTGCATGTGAAAAAATGCTTCCTATGTGGGTCTGTGTCCCATTTGAAAAAAACCTGTCCCTTGCAGCAGAAGAAGAAACCCGTCAGTGGACAGCAGGACGTGTTGTCTAAATGTTCTAATGCCTCGCTTGTGTTGACAGGTACTGATTTAACACATGACTGGGTGCTTGATAGTGGAGCGAGTCAAATTTTCTGTAAGGCTCCAGATATGCTCCAGAATCAACGAAAAGCACAACTACAACATGTGACCCTGGCTGATGGTCACGTGTCTGCTGTAGCTTGCTGTGGGGAGTTAACCATTTCCTGTCTAAACCATACTTTTCAGAATGTTCTCTGTGTACCCTCCCTTGAGAATAATTTGCTCAGTGTCCTGGCGTTGGACAGAGCTCAGTTTGAAATAGTGCTTGCAAATGAGTCTTGCAGCATTAGCAAAGGTGGGAAGGTGAGAGCTACTGCTAACCTGAAAAATGGTGTTTATGTATTAGATTGCCCTGAAACGGCAGCGACAGCGAGCGTGCCTGGGAACAGAAATCCACACCATGAATGTTTACATCTTCTACATCATCATTCAGGTCAGGCCTCATTCCATGCCATAAATCAAACCCTAGCTCTAACAGGCAGGGAAGGAGTGAATGATTGTAAAACTTTCCTGGACTGTCAGGTCTGCAAACAAGTTAAGTCGCAGGCATTTCCTGTAGCTCGTAAAAGTGACAGGGTGTCTACGCATGCTTTGCAATTAGTGCATGTGGATCTAATGGGGCCGTTTCCACCTAGTTTGTCTCATAATCGTTATGCGTTGGTGATAACGGATGATTATTCTCATTTTTCATGGGTTTATATTTTAAAGAGTAAGGCTGATACTTGCCAAACCTTAAAATACTGGCACAAGAAAGTAAGAAACCAATTTGGTGAGTTAAAGGCCATACAAACTGATATGGGGGGAGAATTTATGTCAAATGCAATGCAGCAATGGTTGCAAAAAATAGGGGTTAAACACAGGGTTGCTAACCCAGCGGCATCACCCGAAAATGGGGTTGCAGAACGAAAAAACTCCACCCTACAGACCATTATGTATGCAATGTTGGCTGATGCCCAGTTACCAAAGTAATTTTGGGCTGAAGGTTTGAAATGTGCAGTGTATGTATCAAATAGGACTTGGTCAAGAATCTTGAATAACATTCCTTTCTTTCTGCTTCATGGAAAAATGCCAAAGTTGAATTATCTGCGTGTGTTTGGGTCTAAGGCGTGGGTTAACATACCTGTAGATCAGCGCAGAAAGGGTGGTCCCAGATCAAAGCAGTTGCTCTTTTTGGGATATCAGTCAGGTATGAAAACCTACAGATTCTCTAATGACCACCATCAGATCACTTTCAGCAGATCTGCCAATTTTTCTGAGGGCAAGAATTGGCACAATATTCATGCAAACAGTGTTGTCTGTTACTGGTGAAACAGATACTGATGTAAGTTCTGAGGTTCCAGAGGCAAGTTCTTCTCAGCCTAGTGTAACAGGTGGTGTTAAAACAGAAAGCAGCACACCTACGAGGTCTGAGAGAAGTACAAAAGGTGTTCCGCCACAAAGATATGGGTTTGAAACACAAGTGGCAAATTTTGTGTGTGCAAAGGAACCTACTTGTTACAATGATGTAACTATGATGCAGGAAACTGAAAAGCAAGCATGGTTAAAAGCAATGCAAGTGGAGTATGATTCTCTATGCACAAATGAAGTGTTTGAACTGTCTGAATTGCCTGAGGGGAAAAAAGTCATAGGGTGCAGATGGTTGTACAAACTGAAACCTGTGCAAGGTGAAATGCCTCAGAGGAAGGCTAGATTAATAGCCCAGGGGTATAGTCAAGAGTTAGGGGTGGACTATGATGAAACGTTTGCTCCTATAGTAAAAAGTAACACTTTAAATGTAGCATTGTCAAAGGCAGGTGCAGAAGGATTGAAGGTTCAGCATTTTGACTTCACAACTGCATATCTGAATGCAGCTCTGGATGAGCAGCTATACATGAAACAAATACCTGGCTTTGAGAATCCAAATCCCAACCTGGTATTAAGGTTGAAAAATGGATTATACGGTTTAAAACAGAGTGGGCATTTATGGAATGTATGTCTCACTGGTACTTTGACCAACATGGGGTTTAAGCAAAGCATTGCTGACCCATGTATGTTCCACAAGACAATCAATGGAGCTAAGTGCTATCTAATGGTGTTTGTCGATGATATCTGTTTTATGTACAAACAAAATGTTCAGTTGGTTTGGTTTGAGGAAACCACAAAACAGCACTTTAAAATGAAGAATCTGGGTGAAATCAAGTACTATTTGGGTATGGAGATTGCCAGAAATGAAAAGGGCTACTTTACCATTAGCCAGGAAAACAAAATTGAAACCTTGTTAGAAAAGTACAAGATGGCTAATGCGAATCCTGTTTCAACGCCTATGTCCACTGGCTATGTTAGGGAGCCAGATGATAAGCTGTTTGAACAAAAACAATTGTACCAATCGCTTGTGGGTTCATTGACCTATCTTGCCACATGGTCTTGCCCTGATATTAGCAATGCAGTCCATTTACTGTGCCAAAAGAGTTCAAAGCCCTATGTAAGAGATTGGAATGCTGCCAAAAGAGTCTTAAAATACTTAAGGGGCACATCCAAATACAAGTTGGTACTGGAAGGGAACCATTCTCAACAGGTTCTGGCCTACAGTGACTCCAACTGGGGTACAAACAATGATGCCAAGTCTACTACTGGCTATGTAATATTTGTAAATGGATCCTTCATTATGTGGAAATCAGTGAAACAATATTTTATTTTGACCAGTACGTGTGAATCCGAATTTGCAGCCATTAATGAATGTGTTATTCAATTGGAGTGGCTAAAACAATTATTGGATGACTTTGATGTGAAATGTAATATGCCAATGATTATAATGTGTGATAATGCGGCTGCAACACAAATAGCTGATTCCCAGGGGATTAAGCCTAGGTCCAGGCATATAAACATCAGGTATCAAAATGTGAGAGATACTGTACAGGGGAAACTTGTTAGTTTACAACAGTGTTCATCAAAGGAAAACATTGCTGATATGTTTACAAAGAGTGTAAAGGTAAAGGTAAAGGTTCCCTTGCTCGAAAGCCAGTCGAATCCGACTCTAGGGTTGCGGTGCTCATCTCCGTTTCAAAGCCGAAGAGCCAGCGCTGTCCGAAGACGTTTCCGTGGTCATGTGGCCGGCATGACTAAACACCAAGGCGCACGGAACGCTGTTACCTTCCCACCGAAGTGGTACCTATTTATCTACTTGCAATTTCTTGCTTTCGAACTGCTAGGTTGGCAGGAGCTGGAACTAGAGGCGGGAGCTCACTCCGTCTTGCGGCACCCGGGTCTCGAACTGCTGAACTACTGACCTTCCACAGCCTGCAGTTCACTGTCTTAACCACTTGAGCCACCGCAGCTCCAAAGAGTGTAGATGAAACCAAATTCCTGACCCTTAGGAAGCAATTGCATCTGATCTAACTTTGCTGTCTATTAAGGGGGAGTGTTGGTTGTTAATATCCAGCAGCTAGATCAGCATGATCTAAGTGACAGCTGGCAAGCTGCTAGGAACAAGTCCTGACCTGTTCAGACCGGCCCAGGTATGAGGTCAGTGGGCAATGACTCAGCATGATGCTGATTGGTTGACATTTGTATAAATATAAATGTCTTGTACTGTACAGTCTTTCCTCTCTCAAAGTGTGTGTCTGGCGGAGCAGTTTGTTGGTGTATCTTGTGAATAAACACTGTGTATAGTTTTCCACAGCTCTGACTCTGTGTGGTGCTATATATCAGTTACTCTGTTAAAGTGCTGTAGTTGCTGCACAATCCTGGTGGCTTCAGGTGGCTACACATTGCTTACGCAGTCTGCGTGTCAACCTCACCCGCTTCAGGGACCATCCCTCAAATCTCCAGGAATTTCCCATCTGGAGTTGGCAACCCTATCAGGACTGGCCCCAATGAGTTTTCTCTCAAAGGCCAAAACAGATGACAGGACCAAGCTTTGCTGCCTACCAACAGGCACTGAGGGGAAAGTAGGGTTGCCAGCTCTAAGTAGGGAAATACCTGGAGATTTGGGGGGTGGATCCTGTGGAGGGCAGCATTGGGGGGGGAGGCGGAAGGACTCAACAGGGTATAATGCCATAGAGTCTACCCTCCAAAGCAGCCATTTTCTCCAGGGGAATTGATCTCGGTCATCTGGAGATCAATTGTAACAGCAGGAGATCTCCAAGTCCCACCTGGAGACTGGCAACCCTAGGGGAAAGACAGCTGCACAGCAGCAGGTGAAAGAGAATGGTTTGATGGCCACTGGGCCAAGATTGGCATCAATAGTTCCCCAGGAGAAAATGGCTGGTTTGGAGTCTATGGCACTGTACCTGTCTGAGGTCCCACCCCTCCTCAAACCTCACCCTTTCTGGGCTCCACCCCTCAAATCTCCAGGAATTTCCATACCTATAGTTGGCAACTTTATCTCATCCCCTCTCAGCAGCCTCTTCCTAGGCAAAATTCTGTCTTTCTCATTAGCGGGGAGCAAAGCAGTTTACTTCATTCTTTTTGGCTTTGTGATCTGTACAGCAACCCTGTAAGGCAGGTTAGGCAGAAAGTCTCCAGCTGGTCCGAAATCACCCAGCCAGTTTCCATAGGGATGCTCCTGCTGAACAGGAGCAAGCAGCCAGGCCTAGGGTTGCCATTGCCAACAAAGACAAATTGATGCAAAGGAGGATGGAAAAGTCTCCATATCTCTATTTTGCCTTCAATTGGTTCTGATGCCAGCAGATTGAGAAAATGCCAGAGGCTCTGGGTGGGTGCCCCATGGTAAATGCACCAAACAATTCCTAAAGATTTTCCACTGTGTCGATAAATCATTTTCTACACTCACAGTGTCCCCTGCCAGAATTAGTACCAGAGCCTTTTTTTGCCTTGTGGTATTCTGCTTGTGGTGTGACCTGTCTTTTTTGTGGTGTGGCATGGTTGTGTTATTGGGTTTGTTTCTTTTGAAGGGGAAGTGTTGTGAGTGAGGACATATTTCACCTCAGAATACAACAGGTTGCATAAACAACTGACAATTCCAAGTGTCTTGCAGGGGGGGGAGTTTGAGGTGCGAAATGGAGTGAAGTCCAATCAGCTTCCATATGCAAATGAGCTTGAAATGCTGACCCAATCAGAGAAGAGTGGCCTAGGCTGCAGTGGGTGAGAGAGAACTCAGGCAACGCAGCTAGTGGATAGGGACAGATTCTGAGCGACATACCAGGGATCGAATTGATTTTGCCAAGCATAGAATCTTGCCAGATCACTACCCTTTTATATAATAGGACAGGATTGGTCACATACACTTCAATAGAGCTATTGAAATTATAAATTATATTAATCAACATAACTGTTTTTGGTAATGTGGGCCATCATGGAATAGGAGATGTTTCTACATTCTAGGGGCTGGGATGTTACAAAGAACACAAGATAACACTTCTGGTTTCTGAATGACAAACGCAAAAGATGTTTTAGTTTCAGGATGTTCTTTGTGTTCTCAGAGCAAGGTAGCCAACCAGACACTGTCTCCTGGCTGGAGGTGGGATGTGAGTTTTGGCATGTAGGCAATCCTTTAGTATTGCAAATATTCTGGGTCCTCTGACTTAATGGCTGGCTCTTAGAAATGCTTTATTTCTAAATGGTTTGGAATTCTTTGCACCTATAAACAATGGAAGAGAATTTAAATTCTGGGGACAGGAATGTGGACTCCTGTTCCTGTGTACGTGACAGGTGACAGATATCTCTTGAGACACGGGACTTGCAAAGCATGTTGGGATTCAGGTTCACTGTGCTGCTTGTTGCTTAGAAAGTTACAGAAATAGAGAAGAGATAGAAAAACAACACTATGATTATAAATTAACTGTACAAATGAGTTTTAAATTTTCTGAATCAACTATTTCATTTTTCTCACAACACCCAGGAGCAATAAATTTGATAATGGGCAATAATTGACAGGATTGGAAGAATTCGGTGATGGCTTTTTTAAGAGCAGTACAACCACAGCCTCTTTAGGACTCTGGATAGACCCCTGTTTCCAGGGACAGATTGATGATATTCATCAGTGGGTTCCATATCCTCTCATCACTGGCTTTTGCCAGCCATGAGGGACACAGATCCAAGAGGCATGTGATTGGCCTAACAGCACCCAAAATCCTGTCAAAATCACCAGAGAAGAGCAGGTTGAAAGTGTCAAAAACTGAATCCAAAGGAGGCCAAGGGGTCTCCAGGTCACTTACTGTATCAATATTGGCAGGCAGGTCACAGTGGAGCAACAAGATTTTGTCTGCAAAGAAGCTCGCAAATGCCTCACAGCTAATAACCGAATTCCTATTGTTTTGAGTCCTCTTTGTGAGGGATGTCAAAGATCGAATTACCCTAAAATATTGTGCCAGGCATTAGCTAGTGGACATGGTGGACCTCCTGATGGCACCTGGTATTTTTGGCCACTGTGTGACAGAGTGTTGGACTGGATGGGCCATTGGCCTGATCCAGCATTGGCTTCTCTTATGTTCTTATGGTGGAAGCTGAGTAGAATTCCCTCTGCAGAGCCTTCATCACTAACTCATAGAATCTCATAAATATCCTATAGGATGCTCTTGTAGCTTCATCACAAGCACGCTGCCTAATATTAGACATCACTGGTGTGATGACACTGGCCCCAGCTCCTAGGCCTTCTCTTTTCTCCACATAAGTCCCCCCCCCAAATCCCCTGCTGGTTGCCAGGAGGGACCTGGCAACCCTAGAAGGGGCTCTTATCTTCCCTTCTGTGCCTTTTTCCAACTGGAAACAGTTGGGGGGCTATTTCCCACCTTTGAGATCCTGTAAGTGCAGTATTGTACAGGGCAGGCTGTCCTCATCAGTTTAGGATATGTTTCAATTACTATTGAATCCATGAAAATATCATTTTTGAAGGTTAATTCCTCTGGAAAAGTTATTTCCAACTACAATAGAGCTGGTGTAAGGTAGTGATTTGAGTTTTGGACTAGGACTTAAGATCTGGGTTCCCCACTCTTACATGAAGCTCACTGGGAGATCTTGGACCAGTAACTCTCTCTCTCAACCTGACTTACCTTACAGGGGTGATCTGGAGATAAAATGGAAGGAAGAACCATGTACAACACTCTGAGCTCCCTAGAGGAAGAGTGGGAGAAAAACATAGAGTCCAATAGTAACAAGGAGTTACTGTTATGCAAAATATACCTTTTGCATAATATTATGCATAATATTTCTTTTTAAAAACTTGTAAGAATTTTTTTTAATTACCATTTGGGACAATATTGGGAAAACATCCAGTGCTAAAATTAGGGAAACTCTGTACTCTGTTTTCCAGACAGAAAGTGCTAATTGAACCGAAACAGAAACAAGATGGATGTTGTTAGATGGCCTAGCTTCTGACTCTAAAAATAGGAATCCAGCCAAAAGCTTTGAGATACACTGCTTAAGTTTTGCTTTACCACCAGATGACCCCATGTTATGAAATCTAAGTCATGCATTAAACTTCTGCTGTGCAGCATTATAACCAAAACATCTTGGTTTTGCCCTGTGTTTACTGGTCCTGTGTACAAAATGATAGAAATGGAAGAAGCATACATGCTAAGAACCTGAAAAGAAGCATTTCACAGAATGCCGAATGCAAACATCTCATTCAAGATATAATTTGAAATGAGATTGGAGAGACTACAAGGAGGAAAAAACTTGACCTTTTCTTTTTCAGTGTATTCTTTTTTTAGTTGGAGGAAGAAGAAAAACATGCCACAACAGAGGAAAGGAGAAAAGGAATTGCTTTACACTGCCTACCTGCCATCTGCAATTATCATGGCCTGACAGATGAATATAATTACAGTGTGCAATGCCTGTTTGTGTGTGAGGGCTTTGATTGTGTAAGCTTGTCACTATAATACCACAACACAATACAGTACACACAATTACGTTGTGTAGTCATGCTGTTCCAAAGCTAGCGCTCAAAGCAATTGTGTCACATTTCATTGTAGTGATTGCTTTGATGTCTGGGATTACCTTTTCCAGGTGAAGTTAACCATAGCAATGCAGAGCAGAACTGCTTTCTGAAAAGTTCAATACAGAAGCAAACAGGAGAACTAACAGAAATATCCAGTGAGACGTGGATGGATTTAGTCAATGGTGCATGAGTGGGAGAAGAACGTACAGCTAATTTTACTGACAAAACTATGAACTGGATGGTACACCTTCATATCTGAACAAAAAAAGCAATGGGGTATTATAGACTCAGTTTACCACTGCAATCTGTTATTGTACTCTCGATCTGACAATGTACTAGTAAGACAGCTTTAGAAATATTTACTATTAACTGGAAGATACTTGGTGATGCTTTCTGTTTACACCAGTCAAGAAGAACGATGTCTTTTTAAAACTGCAGCATTTTAGTGCTTTATTAGAAAACAAATACATTTGAAATTTTGAATAAAATATTTATTTTTAAAAAAAGAAAACAAATACATTTACACTACTTTGAACACGAGTCAAGAATCTGGTGTGCATAGAACAGGTTCATTTGCTGTGTTCAATAACCAAAATTGATGGGTGGGTGGTCAGCAACTTCAGTACAAGGACTTCAGTGTTCTGTTTACTTAGAGGGACATGCGCTAACATGTCTATGTCCATATTTAGACACTGGTGTTCCCAACCTAACTAATTTGTCATGAAAGCACCATTGATTTTTGATGAAGCATTTCCCCAGGTTTCATTGGATCATATTTTCATAGAGCCATAGAATCGCAGAGTTGGAAGGGGCCATACAGGCCATCTAATCCAACCTTCTGCTCAATGCAGGATCAACCTAGAGCATCCCTGACAAGTGTTTGTTCAGCCACTGCTTAAAGACTGCCAGTGAGGGGGAGCTCACCACCTCCCTAAGCAGCTGATTCCACTGTTGCACAACTCTTACTGTAAAAAAGTTTTTCCTAATATCCAACCGATACCTTCCCATCCTTAATTTAAATACATTATTGCATTTAAATTTTAGGATCTAATTTAAAGGTATGATTATACAGTACACTCAGAATTCTTGGGCAAAGTAGACAGGGAGCTTATCATTATACTTAAGAAAAAGTGGTGCTCTTTATGTGATTATGGAGCCAGCAAAACTCTGGGCTGGTTAGCATGTCTCTTCCAACCTATTGGTTTATGAGTATATACAGGGGTCTTTTTGTAGAAAAAGAGCTGCAGGAGTTCATTAGCATAACTCATTAGCATATGTCACACCCCCTGACATCACCAGAAGTGTGTCAGAAGGCCACACCCACCACTCAGGCTCCACCCTAAAAATCTCCAAGGTATTCCCAACTCAGAGCTGGCGAGCCTATCTGATGGCACACATGGGGGGAAACAAGCAAACTACCCATGTCAGGTAAAGAGGGGGGATACCAGGATACCAGGTCAATATATTTTTATTCTCCTTGGCATTGATGGCTGAGGTGCTTTTAGTGTTCCTTTTCTTTGACTGGCAGCCTTCCTCCCTGTTATAGTTGACTGTGGGGTTTATATCACTGCTATTTGGTGTTATTTTTGTCAGCCACAACGAGGTCACTTTCAGGGAGGAAAAGCAGGTTGTCCATTTTTAAATAAATAATGTTGACAAGTCTGGATCCAGAACAACAATGAAATCACATCCGCTAATTTTTGCCTAAACAAAACCCAATGATCTAGAGTTGTGGTCTTCAACCCAGAAGAGCAGGATGGTAGGGTAACGTCACTCAGCAGCACAGATGAATCCTCCAGGGTGCCCCATTCTCCCAGATTAGAGCCTGCGCTCCTAAGCACTACACCAAGACCACTGATCTTGAGAAACTGGTGAAGAACAGCCCGAGCAGAAATGTCTGTCCCAACTCATTCAGCCCCAGGTTCTCTATACATTGTTTAGAGAATTACCCAACATGATGGGCCCTCAGAACAAATGCAATTTTAGCAACAGCATTCATTGGCAAGAAGAAAGATAGGAAAGTCTCAAATGTGAAATAAATAAACATATATAAAATAAATAAAATAAATTCTAGTTAAAAGTTCACATACTGAATTTTGACTTCAAACTTTTACTCAACTTTGAAGGAGATGGAGGTGCCAGACTTTGAAGATGTCACCAACTTCTATCATCCTTGGGGTCTTGGGCATCCAGTGATGAACAATTGATTTGAAGCAGCAACATCCCTGCATGCTTTCCTCCCTTTTGCAGCTCTTTTGAAGAAGCTCACAGAATCTGTTAAAGGAGATCCAACAATCATTTCAAAAAGGGAAAGACAACATACTTTGCTCTGGAACAGACTGCACATAGAGAACAACTAACCTCAGCAGCACAGGGCTTTCCAATGTTTAATCCTGTGACTAGACTCCTCCTCGGTTCTTTTTTTTGGGTCTTGCTTTGGGTGTCCGAAGCTGAATGATGACCTTGAAGCAACCATATCTTTACAAATTTTGTTGGATGGAAGACTTTTAGAGGAGGTCCAATAATTCTTATAAACTCCTTATTTGTTATAGTTTTCACTTTCAAGGAGGACCTTGAAGCAGCAACATCTCTGCACACTTTTCACCTTTTTGCAGCTCTTTTAAAGAAGGTCGCACAATCTGTCAAAGGAGATCCAACAATCATTACAAAAAGGGAAAGACAACATACTTTGCTCTGGAACAGAGTGCACATAGAGAACAACTAACCTCAGCAGCACAGGGCTTTCCAAAGTTTAATCCTGTGATCAGACTCCTCTGTTCGAAGCTGAACGATGACCTTGAAGCAACCAGGTCTTCACAAACTTTGTTGGATCAAAGAGTGTAAGAGGAGGTCTAACAATTCTTATGAACAGTAAGGATGTTATAGTTTTGATTTTCAAGGAGGACCTTTCTGGAGTTCCCTTTCACATCCCCTTTCACATTCACTGGATGAAATAGCAACTGTATTGAGTATGCGGCAGATCTGAGACAGTTCCTTGAGCATTTGTTCTCTGTATTTTAGATGCTCTCTGAAGGCCCAAATGGCTTCCCTCTCACTGAGCTGAAACCTTCTTGCCAATGTGCTTATTTCTGCTTCCCCATAGAGAATACAGTCACTGGGGTTTGCTGGCCAGTTCTTAGACTCCAGAACTCTTCCACATTTTGACAATTCTGCATCTTCTGTAGAAAGCCGTCTTTTTTGAAGAGATTTTTTGTTCATAGAATGCAACTGGGGAGATTGGTGGGTCATCAACTCTATTTCTTCTATGTAACTGGACACCCTTAAATTGCAGCTTTTCTATTGCCTCCAGTGCTTGTGTATACTAAGGACCTGGAGCAGTGCCTCTCTTCCCACATATTTCAACAAGATTCTCAATCTTGCCATGGGCTCTATACAGACCAATATTTCTCTCCTGCAGATCTACACTTAATTCTGAGAGCTCTTGCAAAGAATCAGAAAGTAATCCGAGATCCAAAATGAATTCTGCAGAGGTAATCTTTTTCTGAAGACCTTCATATGTGCTCTTCTCGTTTCTATCTCGACCACTATCAGTTTTAGTTTTTTCAAAATGAAACACTAGGGCTTCGTAATCCTTCTAGACAGCCATAATGGTTCTGTAAATGGAGGCAACCCATCTTATAGACAAGATCCTTCCAATTTTCCAAATCTCCATCTCTAACATGGCCGCACATGCCTTGAGCTCCCTTGCATTTTTTGGAGATGAATGGTACATGGTATATAACTTGTCCATAAAACTCTTAAATCTATTGATGCCACACACTGCTTTCACGACATCGTGGACTGATAATTCCAGCCTATGGCTAGCACAATGCCATATAATAATGGAAGGGAATCTGTCTTTGTCCTCCACGGGATCCTATCATTACTGCAGCCCCATCACAAGTCAACAAAACCAAACTTTCCTTTAAGACTTCCTCAGTGATCCTTAGTGACTCAAGGGTAGACATCATACTTTTGAATATTCCATTTGCTGTCATGTCGTCCAGCTCTATCAACCCAATAAAGTAATTCATAGGGTCCTTCATGTCCATCTCTTCAATGTAGGTGTGAATATACACTATCAGTACAGATTTCTAACTCACAGTAGTAGATTCATCAAGTCAATAATCTTCTTAATCAGTGTGATTCTCATTTTGCTACCAATGTGGTCTACAATATTTGCACAAGAATTAGCTGAGTGCAAAATTCTCCCCATATCAATGCCACTTAATTCTAGCAAATCAATGTCAGCCTCAAAATCATTAAAAGACTGGTTCCTTCTAGCCACCTTATATGCTGTATGGAATACATTCTTGGTGATTTCCATCTCTCTTTCTTGGGACCTCAAACATACTGTTTTCAGCATTTCTTTCCTTGATTCAGCTATGATTTTAACTGCAGTTTTATGACCTATACTGTCTCTATGTTCACAATTTTTTTCCTGAGAGATGATAGCTGCTGTTTCCTCGATTCTGCGTAAAATGACACCTCACCACGTATCCACTCTTTAGAAAGACGCATGCCCACAGTCGTCTTTTCTGGCCCTAAGGCTCCAACATTTCTACACACTGAGCAACCTAACTTGCCAGCACTGAAAAATAACCAGTCATTTTTTTGGAGATGATCATTGTTCTTCTCTACAGTCCAACAAGTGAGACAGAAGCGCTCATTAACTGCAGAGGCAGAAATGCTGGTCAATGGGTTTGACTCACTGGTCAACAGAGTTGACTCACTGGTTGATGGAGTTGACTCGCTCATTGACGGATTATTGTCAGGAGTTGACATTCCACCTGGATTGCTTGATGATTCCCTTGATGCTGAGGGACAATCTTCAGTTGCTCCATGTTTTGCTGGGGGTCCCAGCAAAATAGTCCGAAATAATCCTTTTCATGGTGGATTGTAGACTTTTAAAATGTTGCTATCCTGAAAAAGGATTATGATATTTAAGCACAACCATGGTATTACAGAACTGGAACTATTAGAAAGTCTGCAACCCAGATATTGTAATAATATCAATTATGTAGGATATTGAAAAAACAGATACACTTGAGTCTGAGCAAAATTAGGACGCAGTGTGTTCCAAGAGGATTCCAGAAGGAATTGTTTCCCTTGCACAGTTGATGGAAAATGTAGATTTTCTGGTCTAACTAACCATTTCCACATCACAGCTGCTCTCAGGAAAGCAGGCTGTGTGGGAATGTGACATTGCAACATTAAGGGGAGCAGCATTATTTTAAAAACTGTGTGGAACCCCAGTTAGTATTCCACTTCTGGCATTTTGCTGACAAGTAATCTGTCTGCAGTGCCAAGGGACCCCTTGCATGGAAGCAGCCAAGGTTAAAGGAACAAAACCCATTCATATCTGACATACAAACATTATAGCTAGATGGATCAACACATCCAAAGAGGTTTTCCAAGAACAAATAGTTTCAGTGTGTCGAGACACATAAAGACTCGCAGTTGCATCCAAAGAGGTGTGTTTGTGTATGTGTAAAGTGCTGTCAAGTTGCAGCTACTTGCAGGGCCTTCCCCTGATTTAAATGGAGGTTTTGAAGGATCTATGTGCCACTGGTGAGGCATCCTTCCCTAGGATCTTTACTTTGTGACAGCAAACACTACAGACTCCCCTTTGAGTACAGATTCTTGTGGGTTACCAAATAGTAGCAAAAGAAGACTTATACTCTCTTTCTTCTGGGATTGAGACCCAGGCCCTCCCCAAACAACCATACTCACAAGTGCCCTCCCCAAACAACCATACTCACCTTCTCCTTCTCCACTCCCCCCCAACACAGTTCAGCAAGTGAGGGAGGGAAGGGTTGGATCAGGGAGGGGCACATGCGAGAGAGGCTTGCTCAGCCAGCCAGGTGAACCAGCTGCTTGCTGCTTCTGAAGTCCAGCTGGCTTCAGTCAGGCGATTGCCCATTCTTTTTCAATTGGGGAAAGTGATATGGCAAGGGAAAGGAGGGTAAGAAGGTATGGTTGGCTGGTGCAGGACGCAGCAAGGCAAGGCAACCATTCAGCCAGCTGCTGTTTGGAGAGGTGTGATAGATGTTTGACAGGGTGCTGTCCAATTTGCCTCCTCCCCTGGACCAAGCCATGGCCTTCTGCTCCCATCAAAAAATGGCATAATTAGAAGACGTCCCCCCTCCCATACTTACAAAGCCACGGTAAGTGTAGGCTGTGATGCAAGATACACATTCAAACAAGTAGACAATCAGGATTAGAACCAGATTCTGAGGACATAAATGACAAAGTGAGACTCCAGCAGGGGCAGGGTAGCAAGTCAACCTTCTCTGTTGGTCCTTTTACCTGGAGATGCCAGGGATTGAACCTGGGACCTTCTGCATGCCAAGCATATGCTCTGCCACTGAGCCACGGCCCCTCTCCTATACACACACAGGGCCCAAGCATCATTTCTGTGAGCTTGGTACAAACATAGTAGTTAACACTCTTTGCATCAAGGAAAGGCCTATTGTGCTGGGGGAGGGTGATACCATGCAAAGGTTCTAGCCCTATCCATCTGCCCAGTACCACCTGCTCCTTCTGACAGTGGCCCACCAAGGTCTCATACAGAAAGGGTTTTAAATTTTAATCTCTGCTGTTTTGATCTAGAAATACTTTTTTCCATTTCTTTTTTCTTTACACTGATTTTTCCCTTTAAAATGTATACAAACCAGCCAACATGTACATAATACAAACCAATCTTCAGAAGTAACAGCCAAAAGCAGAGAACAAAAAACCACTGACAGAAATATAAACCAACATAACAAGAAATGAAAAAGAGAACATTTGCTAATTCCTAGTCTCAGGCAGAGAGAGGTCTTTCCCAGCACCAGCTGTCTAAGATCCTTTTAACTGGAGATTCCACAAACTGAACCTGAAGCCCAGTACATACAAAGCAAGTGCCACTTTTAACCATGACACAAAACTGGCTCTGACTCTCTTGTTTTGTGAGGATAAAATGGTGGAGGGTAGAATGATGCTGTAAGCCTTCTGGTCGGGTCCCAATTTGGAAGAAAAGCAGAATTATCAATGTACACATTAGATAGACAGAGAGAGAGAGAGGAAGAGACAAGGGGCTGTTCTTTGCAGTAAAAGCCAGAAGCCTCCTTTAAATAAAATCTAGCTCTGAGCCTCTGGCCTAAGACAACTGCAGATCTGCTTTCCCAATATCAATATCAGTAGCAACAAATCAATCATTTAGCACCAGATATGTAGAAGCTATGAAATAGCTAACTGACATTGCCTCTTTATTTCTACTACCACGGTCAAAGGATCTGTGTAACAGTTTAAGTAGGATCAACTTTTGTTCAGCATTTCTAGAGCATTAGAAGAGCACAGCAGATCTGACGGTTCTGAATAGATTACTGGGCAGGCCGCAAGAGAATTTAAAATCTGGAATACCCAGGTTCAAATCCCCACTCAGGCCATAGAAGCTTGCTGGGTGACCTTGGGCCTGTTACACTCTCTCAGCCTAACCTATCCCACAGGATTTTTGTGAGAATCAAATGAGGGGAAGGAGAGTGATATAAGCCACTTTGGGGCCCCATTGGGGAGAAAAGTGGGGTATAAATGAATTAAATAAATCAATAATAAATATAACAAAAATAAGCTACTGGGGAGAAGAGAACAGATGTTTATAATCAATATATACTAATTATATTCATACAAATATAAAAGAAGTGGCTTCCTTCATTCCTTTCCTTGTTGTGCTATTGCATAAATTAGTTTGCTCTGGAGGCATCTTTCCTGAACTAAGACAAAAATGTTAGCTGGCTTCCACTTAGAGGGAACACTGGACAAAACCCAGGGGCCATCAGAAGGTCCACCAGCAGGGTTAGAACTCCAGGAGCCCTCCCACTCTTATCCCCCAAGCACCAAGAATGCAGAGCATCACTGCCCCAGTCATAAGAACATAAGACACGTGACTCCAGGAAGATGGAGGATGGGGGGGGGCTTGCAGGGGCCAGACAAGGGAGGCCAGACAGGCAGGGGCCAGGCGGGGAGGAAGCCTACTTATGTCCGTCTTCTGCCTCCTCCTGGGTCCAAATGAGGGCTGGAGGCAGAGGGCAGCCTGAAGTAGGGGGCAGGGCTTCACCATGTGCCTGCCCCCCTGGTGCCTCACTCCTGGAGCACCGCTTCAGAGTGCTCCGTCCCCATCCGAGCTCTGAGTATATAAAAACACACTGCAGAAGCCTATATGTTTTGCAGGATCAGATGCTAAGTTTTTTTCCTGTATCATTTCAGACTGTGGGTAGATATTGTATTTTTTAAAACTTCTTGCACTTAAAAAATAATATTTGCTGTATCTTGTAAACTTGCACATTTTTTATTTGGGTAAGCACTGAAAACAATGGCCCCACAATTTCTGAAGTGATGCAGAAGAAAATTCTGCCACCTGCCACCTGAATCTACCATCATTCTTGGGCATCATTCTTGGGCTGGATTCTGTGAACCACAGCTAGAAGGCATTCATGGTGACAGATATGTGTCCACTGTTCCCTTCCACCAATAGCCTTCTATGATTGCTGAAGTGCCAGTGATAGAAGCTGGGATATTCTTATGCACCAGTTTGGTGTAGTAGTTAAGAGCAGTGAACTCTAATCTGGAAAACTGGGTTTGATTCCCCACTCCTCCACATGCAGCCATTTGGGTAACCTTGGGCAAGTCACAGTTCTCTCAGCGCTGTTCTCTCAAAAGCAGTTTTCTCAGAGCTCTCTCAGCCCCATCTACCTCACAGGGTGTCTGTTGTGGGGAGAGGATGGGAAGGAGATTGTAACCTGCTCTGAAACTCTGAGTGAAGAAGAAGAGAAGAAGGATTGGATTTATACCCCGCCCTTCACTACCCAAAGGAGTCTCAGAGTGGTTTACAAACTCCTTTCCCTTCCCCTCCCCACAACAGACACCCTGTGAGGTAGGTGGGGCTGAGAGAGCTCTGACAGAAATTGCTCTTTTTCAATAACAGCTGTGCCAGAATTATGGCTTGCCCAAGGTCATCCAGTAGGTGCAAGTGGAGGAGTGGGGAATCAAGCCCGGTTCTCCCAGATTAGAGTCTGCGCACTTAACCACTACACCAAACTGGGTGGGGTATAAACCCAACTCTTCTTCTTAAAATCCCATGAGGAACACCAGAGACTAGTGAAGAGTGAGAATTGAACGAAATTGTCCCCACTTCCTGTTGTACCAATGGGACACTTTGTGTAGGAAAATCAGCTGTGGGAGAAAATAGCAGTTGGGAGAGTGTTTCCACACACTGCCAGAATACTCCTTTTGTGATTAAAGTTGCACCAACTGCCGGTCACGATGGGTGGCTAGGGCAACCACATGGTTAAAGACACAGGTCTGCAGATCAGGCCCATAGCCATAGTGGGGCATCTCGGGGCCACACCCCCTTAATTAACTGTCATGCCCCACAAAACACGCTCTCCAAAATTATAATACTTTTTAAAAAAACTAAATTTAGCTGCAGATATTAGCTGCCCCACCACCCGAAATGTTATGGCTACATCCCTGCTGCAGATACCATACAGATTGGTTCAGACAAACTACATGCAGATTGGTTCAGACAAACTACAAACCTGGCTTCTGAAATCAGGGTTTGGTTTCATCATTTTCAATCTTTTCCCCACCTTCCCCAAAAAGGCCTAGATGGTATTCTGGCCTGCATTACAGTGAAGACAATACTTGGGATGAAAGTCCTAAACCAGGATATCCCCATATGAATGTCAAGATTTATGTATCACACAACTTCAAACTTGGCCTGCCGAGTCAGGGTGGGGAATTTTTCACCTGAAGATCATGTTGCCCATGGTGATCAGGGGAAAAGATTCACCACTGCCACGTGCATGATGATGTCACTTCCAGGAAAAAAACAAAATGTGACGACAGTAGTTCTATGAACTGCGGGAATCTCTATGGCTTACTGCATAATATCTGGCCATTCCTAGAGCTACCGCTCTCACTTCCAGGTTTTCTCCAGAAGTGACTTAGGTTGTAAATAAAATCAGTACAAGTTTGCAGATTAACAGTGCCATCCTAAACAGAGTTATAGTCTTTTAAGCAGACTGACATCAGTGGTGTAAGTCTACTTAGGATGGTAGTGTCAAGGACTCACCAGGGCTATTTTGGGGCAGGAACGCACAGGAACAGAGTTCTGGCTGGCTCCTGAGTTGGCCACGCCCAGCAGGAACTCATTGGCATAATAGGCCACACCCAACAGCAGAAACTCATTAGGATTGGCTACATTAGGGGTGTCTGGCCTCACAAACAAAGGAGTTCCTACTCCAAAAATAGCCCTGGGTTTTGACAACAAACAAGGTAAACAGAATAAGAAGCAAAAGGTGGGTGTAGCTGGATGACCACACTTCTGGTAACATGGGGGTGTGGCCTAATATGCTAATGAATTTCTATTGTTGGGTGTGGCCTATTATGCTAATGAGTTCCTGCTGGGCTTTTTCTACAAAAAAAGCCTTGGGACTCACAGTAAAATTTTATGGCAGATGTAAAATACCTACCATGTTCTCAGGTTAAGTCTTAGATCAGCAGTAATGATCTAATGACAGCATTTGCTGAAAAGTTTGGTAACGTTTTGAATTTCAGCTGTTACCCTACAGGTTCAGCTTTGTCTTGGAAAAATTTGCATGACATACATGCCTCCAGAGACCTTGCTGCAGGTCTTGAGAGAACAAAAACTAACCAATCTGTAAATCATGAATATTGCAGCCACTGAAGCTAAATGGTTCTGCTTGGATCCTTTACAGGAGTAAGTCCATTATGAAAGGATGCAAAATTCAGTGGGAATTCTACAGCATTTTGCATTTTCCATCATCACTATCACACATGATGGTCTTTCGGACCTGTGAAACAAAGTGACACTATGATGACAGCTCACTTAACCTCCAGTCCACTGTCACTGTGTGAAAGCGGTTGTGAATTGAAAAAGAATATGTAGGCATTGTAAGCAGAAACAGCTATGAAGGTAAAGCCAACACCATTTGCCCATATCCTGGACACTCCCCTTTATGCCAGACATATTGGCGCAAACTCATTTTGTCTTCCTATCTAATATGCTGGCAGCATAAGAAATTAGCGTCCAGGGAAAACAGTACGGGGGGGGGTGCCTGGTATGACGTGTTGTCCACAGAAAACAGTAGACCATAGTAAACATGGATGACAGTATCCATTCAATGCAGTTTTCTTTGGTGGCAAGATATATATAAATTAACCTGTGCAGGCTTCTCTGGAGATTATGGGCTAGGATGCCAAAGGACACAGAGTAACTGGGAGGTGTAGGAATCTCGTTGCAAAATCACTTCCATTTAGTATAAAACAAAGTTTTAAAAAGCAGGCAGGGTAGTCTCAGTGAGAAAGGCAGACTATGAAGTAAATAAAAGTATTTAATTAGACTTGTTCCAGAGACATTCCTGAATAACATTGCCTCAGTAGCTAGATGCTGTTTTTTTATTTATTGCAATTTTTTAAATCTCTCTTTCCCTCCAAGGAGCATAAATGGATCACTTCTTTTCCATTATCTCTTCACAATAAGGTTGGGAGAAAGTTAGGATAAAATCCTATGAACACATTCCTGAAAATAAGCCCCATTGAATAAAATGGGACTTACTTCCAAGCAGGCCTGTTTAGGATTGCTGTGTAAATGGCTGAACCTAGCGGGGAGGGAAGATTTGAATTTTTTTACTTATTTACTTATTTATTTTGTCCAATTTATATCCTGCCCTTCCCACAAGCAGGCTCAGGGCAGGTAACATCAGCAGAAAATATCCAAACAGTTTAAAATAATCATATAAATAATAGCTAAAACAGTTAAAAGAAAATTAATCTAATTGGCAATCTATATATCTAATTCCCAAGTGGCCCCCTGCGTGCGGATATCTAAATCCGCACATCGGGGGCACCTGGGGGGCAGGGAGATTTTCCTGCGCACGTGGGGCAGTCCCCACATGTGCAGAAAAATCTAAAAGTGTTTAAAAATCTAGGGGGGATATCAGAATCCCAAAAAAAGTAAGAGTGTTCCCTGCGCATGCGCAGGGAACACTCTGGGAACTCTGCGGCGGCTGGCGGCTAAAAGCCGCTCAGTCCTCGCCACCAGAGCCCAGGGGAGAGGAGAGAGCTGAAGGGGGGGAGGAGATCGGTGGGCCCAGCAGCTGGAAGCCGCTCGGCCTCGCCTCCGAAGCCGGGGGGTGGGGGAGGAGGAGGATCGCCGGAGCCAGGGGGGAGGAGAAGGATCACCGGAGCCGGGGGGAGGAGATTGGCAGGCCCGGCGGCTGGAAGCCGCTCGGGCCTTGCCTCCGGAGCCGGGGGGTGGTAGGAGGAGGAGGATCGCCGGAGCCGGGGGGCGGAGAAGAGATCGGCGGGCCCGGCAGCTGGAAGCCGCTCGGGCCTCGCCTCCGAAGCCGGGGGGTGGGTTGAGGAGGAGGATCGCCGGAGCCGGGGGGGAGGAGATCGGCGGGCCCGGTGGCTGGAAGCCGCTCGGGCCTCGCCTCCGGAGCCAGGGGGTGGGGGAAGGAGGGGGACATAGCTGGAGCTTGGGGGGGAGGAGGAGATCAGTGGTGGCAGAGGGTGACAGGAGCCGGGTGGGGGAGGGAGGAGATTGGCGGTGGCAGCAGAGGAGATTGCTAGGGCCGGGGGTGGGGAGGAGGTGATCGCCGGAGCCAGGGGGTGGTGGAGGAGAGGACATCGCCAGAGCCTTCCCCGCAAATATCGCGGGTCCCTCTTCTTGTAATTTCTAAGTCCCACGGTGTTAAAACAACAGCAAAGAGAGGGCCTGCCAGCTGAAGTGCAGTCCCAAGTCAGTAATGTGGGCAGATTTCAAGGGACGATTTTCAGCAAGGGAGGCCAAATAATTGGGCATCCACCACCTCAACCAAAGGCCTGGTGGAACAGCTCCACTATACAGGCCCTGCAAATGTGCAGTAAGTACCACAGGGCCCTGATGTCAAGCAGGAGCATATTCCACCAGGCTGGGGCCATGGCAGAAAAAGCCCTGGCCCTGGTCAAGGTTAAGTTGATGTCCCTTGGGCCAGGAACAACCAGCAGTTGTTGGTCTGCAGAGCAAAAGGCTCTCCAGGGCACATATGGGGAGAGACAGTCCCTTAGGTATGTTGGTCTCAAGCTGCATACAGCTTTAAAGGTTAATACCAACACCTTGAAATGGATCCAGTATTCACTTGGTAGCCAGTGCAATTGGCATAGCACTGGTGTCAGAGTCCCACAAATTCAGGCTCAACAATGTTCCTTAAAAGGAACAAGTTTATTGAGTTCAATAGAAGCAGGTCATCTGTGCATACATTCTGTGTAAAGGCTAACCCAACAGGCGGGAGAGGGGAAGATATACTGTGTTTGAAACGGATGGGCCCTGATTGCATTAACCCAATCAGAGGTGCAAGCCTTCCATGCCAAAAGCAACAACTACAGGTTCACAGGGAGGAGAGAGTGTGAAGCATCAAGGTCAGGCACCAAGATAAGGACAAGCGGGAAAGCAAAACCAACATTCCAGGAGGAAAAAGTGTTCACTCTGTAGACTTCCCCCACCCCCAAACAATGGCAGTGTAGCTGACAACTGGCTGAATGTGCACCTGCACAGGTGTTGTTGTCAGCAGGTGCACTGCTGCATTTTATACTAGCAGAAGTTTCCAGGTCAGATTCAAGGGCAAGCCCACATAAAGTGAGTTACAGTAATCTAACCTGGAAGCTCAATGGGTCACTGTAGCTAAGTCCCAGGTGGAGAGAAAGGGAACCAGTGGCCTGATCTGCCGAAGATGATAAACGCAGACCTGGCAACACTGGTGACCTGGGCCTCCATCCAGAACTCCCTAGCCAAAATTCAGAGCTCTGATCGTTACACCACACTGACTCCCCACACAAGCTATTACCTGATGCACATGTTCCCTCTAGTTCATGGAGAAGAGATTGGAATAACACTGGCCTACAACTGCTTCACATGATAACTGTCATTTCTACATAAGAACTCATGCTGCAGTTGAGAATCCAATTCCCTCTATATTGCAGCCACCATTAATGAGGCCATTGGATGGATTTCAGGAAACAGCCAGACACTTCTACTGTGCCTGACTCCTGCTCAGCTAAGAATCTCCTTCCTGAAGGAAAGGGTTATGCCTGTAGGAAAATGTTCGGTCTCTTTAATAAAGGCTTAACACACAGGATTGGGCAGCTGAAGTTTTTCATACTATGGATGTAAATAACATTGCCTGGTAAATAGTATCCCAGTCAGCCTCTATTAAAGGGACAGGATTCTTTTTTTTTCTCTAACCAGTTGGCAACCATACTACTGAACCTTTTCTTTTCTTTTTTCCCTTTTTTTGTGCTCCAGTTATTTTTTTACTAGGTTTCGAACCATGTGAGCTGTTTGAGAACCAATTTTGGTAGAAAACAGGGATTTAAAATACAGTTAACATGGATATCTCTACATGGAGAGAAATGGAAATGTTCCTAGCTGCTTGTCCCAATATTTAAATTGCCACTGCTGCTTAGTCAAGATAAAGCTGTCCTTACTAGAACATGCCTTACCCTCTGTCTTCTCACTCCATTCAGTATCTTGGTCTAGATTTGAACTGAGCCATTTACCAGACCTCAGCCCTTGGCTATCAGGAGCTACTTCAGTGAACCTTAGGCTGAGTTCAGATTGCCAATTTGCCCTGTTATAGCCACCTTCCAGCCATGTTTCCCAAGCGGATGAAAGGGCGTGTTCACACAGGCACATCTGCCTGGCATTCCCCACCTGTAGGCAACCCGCACTGTTCCACTTTGGTCCCGGGATGAAAAGAGACTTCTAGAAAGTGGTAGCAAATCCCGGAGAGTGCCTTTATCCCATATTATCCCGCTTCCCGGAAGTGTGAACGCTCAGCCGAAAAGCCGGGAACAATGATACTCACAAGTAATTTGGGGGGTGGGAGTTAAAGGGGAAAAAACCCGAATGGTCCAGGCGTCATATATAGAGTGAGGCGACCCAGGGTGACTAACTGTAATGTTGGGGAAGCCTGGCTTCTCAACTCTGCCCCCTCCCCGCATTAGATCCTTTCAAGTTAGCGCCTTCTCGGTCCATCCTTCCCTTCATCTGCCCCCCTCATTTGTTCTGAGTCACGGAAACATTTCTGTATCTCCTTTTCAAAATGTGGCAATTCCTCAGAGGTGTGGTCTATTTTCGGCCGGATTACCGGCAAGAGGCTGTTGGCACAGAGTAAATGTCAAGCAGCAGCTTTTAATAAAGGGGATGTTCATTCAGACTGTTACATTTCACAGCACACCAAGAGCGCCCCCACCCCCACCCCTGCCACCTGGCTTGCCTCCCCCCAGGTTATTCACTCCAAGCACACCAGCATGAAGTCGATTGCCAAATCTCTTTGGAAGGTGGCGGGTGACCTCACTGGCGGTGGAAGAGATGAGCGCGCCTGATCTGGGGCTCGGCTTCCTTGATTACCCTCCGATGGGGAGGGAGAAACAATGATCTCAGGTTTTCGCCCCCTGAAAGGCGGGGGGGAGGCCTGTCCAAGCGCGAGGTGCAGAATCCTTCTGGAGTTGATTCTGGGGGACTCTGGCAGCTGGGCAGCAAACATGCCAAGCGAAAGTCAGCTCCAGTTCTGGAAAGCTTCGGCAATCAGCTTTAAAGTACATTAATATAAGGCATGACGTACATGGTGCCAGGACATAGAGGAAAAAGCTGTTTACAGCCGCACCTCCGGGCCAGCAGTCTGAATGCTCCCGCATGCCTCCTCCTGTTATGCTCCCACATCAGTCGGCCTCCATGTGACTGGGAAAACCCGGAACAGTTTGTTGCAGGGCTTTTTTGCCACGACTGGCTCCCGCTGCAAACTGCCAGTCTGAACTCAGCCTTATACATTACTTTTAGTCATTGGTGATCTTTGGGTTGCTCAGACATTAACAGTGAAATCCGAAACAGAGTTATACCCTTTAAACCCATTGATTTAGTATTAACTGTAATACAAGCTGGTCACACATCAAATCACAGGAGCCAAAGAACTAGCTAATTGATACAAATCAAAATGTGAAAATCAGCTCCACATATACACTCTAGGCCCTCATTGCAACACCACCCTTTCTCTTGCCTTTAGGTTCCATGCCCTAACCTGGATGGTTCAGGCTAGCCAAACCTTGTCAGATCTTGGAAGCTAAGCAGGGTTGGCCCTGGTTAGTACCTGGATTGGAGACCACCAAAAAAAGTCCAGGATTGGTACACAGAGGCAGGCAATGGCAAACCACCTCTGAACATCTCTTGCTTTGAAAACCCCAACAGGGGTCACCATAAGTTGACTGCAAGTCAACTTGATGGCACTTTCTACCACAATAGGTTCCCTATCCATCACTTCCCAACTTTCAAGGACCTCTTCTGAGCCCTCACTCTTTTTCTACAATTGGTTTTCACAGTGACATCAATTATTGGTGTTGGCTTTCAAGGAACTGTTAATCTGGAAGGTTTTTTTTCCAGAATAAACTCCTAAATGGTCACATTAGGAATCCACAAGGCCATTCTTTTGGTCTTGTTAAGAATCGACACTGGCCTACTCCCTCTAGGGATGAGAGTGTTCCTGAATTTATTCAACTACTGGCTTAAACTGGGGGGCATGGCTTGGCGCCATGGAAGATGGACACCTAGAGGCTTAACTCCACTTACCCAACCCCCTGAACCAAATAAAACATTGGATAACCACCGGGTATATAGTAAATAGAATGGGGGGAAAGGGAACTGGCAACCCAGCGCAGATCCCGAGGTATCCCAGATTATTATATTAAGGCTAATCAAAGACCAATGTCAAGTAACAATCAGGTAGAAACCAACTCTATGGTGGCGGCAGAACACCAAAGTGCAGTTTCTGCCCCGCATTCCTATATCCAAAGCTACATGGACCAACATGTTTGGTACAATGAAACAAAAACTATTGGATAATATGACAGCATTAATTAAACCTTTAAATGATCAATTTGCTGAACTAAAAATTGCTCTAACAGTAAATCAAATGGCAGAAATGGTGAGGGATCTAAGCCTCACCCTCAAAGATGAAGTAAGCTCGCTTAAGAATGACTGGCTATATGAAAGACCGTATTTTATTACTGGAAGCGGCAAGTCGACATACAAATCTAAAATTTAGAGGTTTTTCAGAGTATTTAGAAATAAATGTTGAACTGTCTATATTCATAGTGGAATGGTTAGTGCAAGAACTCTCCCTAGAGGAAAACATCACTCCAATCATTACAGCGGCTTACAGACTAGGCTCACCTTCCCATCCAAAATGCAACAGTCCAAGAGACATACTTCAGTAATTCCAGATCCAAGATCGAGGGGAAAAAACTTAAACGAAGCCGGGCAGAGGGGTTCATTCACATTTAAGGGAGAAAAAATACTAGTTTTCCCTGACCTTCTGCAGGAAGTACTTCACAAACGTCAGGAACTGTGTGCGGTCACAGAAACATTACAAGAAGCCCAAATAAGATACAAATGGATCAACCTTACCAACATACAAGTCCTGCAAAAAGATAGGATCTTATTCTGAATCAGGAGCAGCTCTTCAACAAGCACTTCAAATTGCCACCCCAATGGACTGCAGCAAAGCGTCGCAAAAACAGAAGATGCCTTTGACACCGATTAAAGACAACAAACTTACTATAAGACAAACCTACTAGATAAGTTTTAGAAGCTAACATGGGAAGTCATAGCAATAGACAAACCTGCATAAGAGTTATGAAATTTATAGTTCCTTCTTTAAGTTAATGACCTGTGGTGTACATATTAGCCAAATAGGTTTTGGGGTGGGGGGAATTGAGTTCTCTTATGCTTTACTTCCTACTTGTTTTGCAGTCTCACCTGCTGGAGAGTACTCCATTATTCATGCCAGAATCTTACTGGTGTGAATAAGAGAGACTGTATAATTCTTTAGCTAAAAAAAAAAATCATTTTTTAATCCCTTTTAAAATACACAAATTATTTATATATCAAATTTAAATTATTTATTTAGTTCATTATAATCGAATTAATTTATAAAATAATAATCAATCAACGGATAACACACAATAATCATTTAGTAATACTTCTGATTAACTATACATGTATTTAATTAATTTATAATTTATAATACTACTCAAAGAGGAGTATTTAGTATTGTATTTAGTAGTAGTATTTAGTATTTAGTATCATTTGGAGCCATGGAGAAGTAGAATTCATGGAGTTTTTAGACCACCTCAACAACATCCACCCCAACATAAAATTCACCATGGAAAAAGAAGTCAAGGGAAAACTCCCATTTCTAGATATCATGGTCATCCGCAAAGCAAACCTTTAATTAGGTTACAAGGTCTACAGAAAACCAACTCACACAGACCGTTATTTACAAAAAAACTCCAATTACCATCCTCGGCAAAAAAGAGGCATAATCAAAACATTAGTAGACAGTGCAAGATGGATATGTTAACCACACTTTCTCAATGATGAACTAAATCATCTTAACCACACACTTCAAGCAAATGGCTACTCTGAGAATGAAATCAGAAGAGCAATTAAACCAAAGGTAAAACAAACAACTGAGGAAAAACAGTCTCCCACAGGAAAAGTGTTTTTGCCCTATATCAAAGGAATCATTGATCAGATGGGAAAATTTATGAAAAAACACAACCTACAAACAGTATTCAGACCCACCAGAAAAATGCAACAGATGCAAAGATCAGCAAAAGACAGAAGAGACCCCCTCACTTCTGCAGGAGTATACTGCATACCATGCAGTTGTGGACAAGCTTACATTGAGACTACACAGCGTAGCATTCAGACAAGAATAAAAGAGCATGGAAGACACTGCAGACTTGGCCAACCTGAAAAATCAGCAGTGGCTGAACATAGCCTAACCCAAACAGGACACAGCATTTTGTTTCAAGATGCTGAAAGACTGGACAACACTTCCAATTACCATGTCAGATTACACAGGGAAACCATTGAAATTTATAAACATAAACACAATTTCAACAGGAAAGAAGAGATAGGGCATGGTTTCCTGTCCTGAAAAACACAAAATGCTCTACAGCTGAGAATAGCACTACAGATAAGATTAGAGTTTCAATAGCCATTCCACACACAAAAGAACCTCCTCAAGAAACAGGAAACCTCCTCAGGAAACAATCCATAGACAAAAGAACCTCCTCAGGAAAGCTCCTCCATTAGCATGTTCATAGCTTGGAGAACTACTACAAGATAATGACTCAGTCCTACCCCACCTTCCAGGGTACATATAAATTACCTGCCTACCATTTTTTCTGGTCACCTTGACACAGAGAGTACTCCATCTTTCTGTGTTATACCTCTGAGGATGACAGTCACAGCTACTGGTGAAAAGTCAGGTACTACAATGCCAAGACCACAGCCACACAACCCAGAAAATCTACAGCAACTAATGAACTCCGGCTGTGAAAGCCTTCAACAACATATTCTACTTGAGGATTATTTATTGCATAGCGTTTTACATTTTAAACTAATTTATTAATTAATTTATTTATTATCAATATCTTTCCCAGACTAATCAGTTCAATACCAATAAGGTATTTATATATATAAAGTATATGATTGCTCAATAAATGCTAATATTGTCTGTTAAGTAACCTTTACTGTTTGCTTCTCATAAGGAAACTTTATATAGTTGCAGCTTTTATTAGTTTAACTGTTAAGTGTATGGTAAGCTAGTAATTCAGTATTAGAATTCTTGTTGGTGTTATTTTAAACCTTGTCATTTATCAATCACTCTGGTAAAGTATAATCAAAAGTTTCTGAGAGATCACAAAGTTGGACACATAGAAATAGGGATACCCAACACCATGTTCCACAGGAACTCTTAGAGCAAGGATCACTGTACCACATACAGAAGGAACCACATATGACAACAATATTTGTAAACCAAATACCAGAGGGCAACAAATAAGAGGCTCTCAAGAGCACAAGAACTAAATAATAAAAAATCAACTAGCAGTAACATTACAATATAGAGAGGTATCCAGATATCAATAGTTATAACCTATACTCACATCCATATAGACTCACAAGATATACAAGAACACAATCCAAATACATTTGAAAAAATATAGATTAATGTAAACAAGAAGTAAACACCTAATACTCACCTTTCAATATCAAAACATGGCCCAAACCAGTAATATACTATCTCTCAACACTAGAGGGCTCAACAACCTCATTAAGAGGAAACATATCTTAACAGAACTTTCTAGAACACAATCAGACATAATTCTCCTCCAAGAAACCCATCTCAGACTAAACATGCAAGACAACTTGAAGGCAAAGTGGATCCCACAACAATTCCATGCTGCAGGAAATTCGAAATCTCGTGGAGTAGCCATATTGATAATTAAAAGAACTAGATTCCAACATCACACAACCAAAGCAGATCCAAGAGGACAATTTATATTTATTAAGGGAATGCTTGAAGACCAAAAAGTAACCATTGCCTCGGTTTACGCACCCAGTGATAACCAGCTAAGTTTTATTGAAGAGACATTGGCCAAGCTGGGATCTGTCCAAGAAGGGAATGTCATAGTAGGAGGAGATCTGAACCATATTGTTGACAATACCCTTGATTGCTCCCAAACTAACAAGAAAATATTTGTGAAAAAATAATCACTCACCAAGCTTTCAAACATCTTTCAGGAATTCCATTTTATTGAAGCCTGGCAGCACACCAATCCTTCAGTAAAAGACTACACCTATTACTCCCCGAGACACAATATCTACACTGGAATAGATTTCATCCTTATCTCAAATTCATTGAAGGAAGATATCGCAAAAGCTATGATAGGACCTATCATTTGGTCAAACCATGCATAGGTCAAATGCCAACTAAAATCACAATCGGACAGGCAAAACAGTAGACACTGGACTTGCAACAAAGCTATATTATTTAATAAACCTTACACTGATAAAATAGAACTTCAGATCAAATAATAACTTTAAACAAATAATACCAATGACATTCCACCCTCAGTAGTGTGGGACACCCTAAAGGCAACAACAAGAGGCCAACTTATTTCCTTGACATCTCATCTGAAGAAAACCAAAGAAACTTACAAGAGACAATTGGCAGCCAGAATAGTAGAACTTGAATGGCTCCACAACGAATAAAGGAGTAAACAAGTCTATCAAAAGTTAATCACAGAAAGGAAACATTTGGAAGTATTGGAAAGCTCTAATATTTAAAAAAATCTTCTCTACCTCAAACAAAGATACTGGGTTGCTTCACCAAAATCCTTGAAAATACTCTCATGGAGAGTGAAGATCCAGAAATCAGCCACCTCCATTGCAGTATTACGGGACAAAAACGGAAACCTGCAAACCAAATCAAGGGCCATAAATGAAATTTTTGCAAACTTTTATCAAAACCTACATTCATTGGGAAAACCCTCGCAAAATATGATCAAAGATTATCTGACTACACACTCAGACAAACACCGTCAAATACTAGAAAGCCCTATTAGACAACAAGAAATTCTGGAACTATTAAAAATTTAAAAAACAACAAGACAGCAGGACCAGATGGTTTCCCATCAGAATTTTATAAGAAATTTACCAATGCCTTAGTTCCTCCACTAACAGACGCGTGCAATGAGGTCCTGAAAACTGGTACCCGGCCCACATCTTGGAATTCAGCATTGATTATCGTGATACCAAAACCAGAGAAAGACCCAGCTAACCCAGCCTCCTACTGGCCCATATCATTACTCAACCAAGACTATAAAATCTTTACGTCAGTCATCAACAAACATCTCAATTCTTTCATTACAGAATATGTACATGAAGACCAATCTGGATTTATGCCAGGATGTGATATAACTGATAATAAAAATAAAGTGTTACAGATACTGTCTGCCTGTGATTCAAAACACCCAAGATCCCTACTACTTTCACTCGACATAGAAAATGTGTTCGACTCACTAGAAACTACATACTTATTGAACTTGCTCAAGCACATGAATTTTGGGGAATCATTCTTAAGAACGATAGCAGCTATATACAAGCCCACAGCGCAACTGAAAACTAATGGCATCACCTCAAAGTCTTTCCTCTTGAGCAGAGGGACTAGACAGGGATGCCCTCTATCACCTACCCTATTTGCACTAGCCTTGGAACCACTAGTGATGACAATACGATGTGATGAAAATATATCCATAATTAAATTGAGACCAAACTCATTTAAATTAAATATGTTTGCAGATGACATGCTCCTATTTATATCACAAATGGCAGAAAGCATTCAACTCCTTCCTACGGCAATACAAAAAAACACCAAATAAGCTTTAAAGTACTCAGGAGCAGCAAAAATAAAGGAGTCCTGAAATACCCAGATATCATCACCTACTATAAGTCCACAATGATCTCTACAATACTCAAACTGTTACAGAATGGTGGTAAAGCTGCATGGGTTAAACCATTATATCCACTATTATATCCCAAGATCATTCAAGAGATTATATGGAACGACTCATTGACAAGACCTAAAAAGGTCCAAACTAACATTTTTCTTACTTCCATACTAAGGCTATGGGAAAGACACAGATATAAATACTCCTGAGAACATCCAGGCAAACAATATTCTTATTCCAAAAATGGTTTCTCCCGGGAAATGATATTAAAATTGCCAGACAGTGGAGAAAAGCCAACAGGCCTATATTCAAAACAACACCTAGAAAGAAGATTAGGGCAAAACAGTCCGTGGTTCTTCTACTTACAACTTAAACATTTAAAAGTGAATTTCTGTTATTCTGGTTAAAGAAAAATGTAACTGTCCAAAAATATATTATCAGCAGCTCAAAATATACCTCAGCTTCTGCAGTGCATCAAATAGCAGGTTGTGTGAGCTCTGTGTTCATGTTTGCAACTTTACTTAATTACTCTTCCTTCCCTCAGTGCCCTATTATTATGAACTGAGATCAAGGCAGCTCTTAACCAGTGATTTGTTAATTCAGCTCATAACACAGGATAACAATACATCGAACAAGATAACTTATATACGTTTTCAACAGGACAAACCACACACCCTAAACAGATAACAACCAATGAACAAGCAGGGCTTAGGACCAATGGGAATTGTTCCCACTGAAGTCAATGACTCTCCAGATTGGCTTATTTGCAGCCTAAGCCAATCTGGTTTAGTACAATGCAATGCTGTGCTAGTGTGGAGCTGTGTCATAAGTTCAATATATATCATTCTTAATTGAATACATAACACCCCTCCCCCTTAAGTTAGCACACATAATCCGGCAATTTAACAGGCTGAGTTCTTACATGTTGTGAGTGCCTTGGTTCCAGCACAGGTTGCTCAGACCTGCTGCTGGTACGGCTTGGCTGAATGTCCCTGGATACATCTGGACTGGAAGTGCTGGGAGTTCCCGGCTCGCTGTGCGGTGTCAGTGGTTGAGAGTTCTTGAGCCCTGTGCTGGAAGAGTTCTCGTGCCCTGTGCCAAAAGAGGGCACTCCCGCCGGCTCCGTTTCTGGTGGTACTTGGGGTGCGTAGCAATTATGAAAGTCTTGAGTCATCTGGGTATGCTGTCTCCGTTTCTCGAGCGCAACACCTCCGGAGCTGGTCAAGGTGTCTGCACAGGTGTCGCCCCTCAGCAGTAGACACTACGTATGAAACTGTTCCAGTGCTGGCTGTCACTGTGACTTCCACCCACAACGGAACCTTGCTCTAGTTCCAGGCGTAGACGAGGTCACCCGGCCAAAAAGCGGGGAGAGTTCAGGAGCCTCTTGTTGCAGTGGCTCATCAGAAGTTAGATCTGGGTGTAGGCAGTCCAATAGCATAGTCAGGCGGTGGTTCATTAGGAGCTCCACTGGACTGCACCCAGTTGTAGAGTGCGGCATTATATGCTGCTGTAGGAGCTGCGGTGGCTCAAGTGGTTAAGACGCTGAACTGCAGGCTGTGGAAGGTCAGTAGTTCAGCAGTTCGAGACCCGGGTGCCACAAGACGGAGTGAGCTCCCGTATCTAGTTTCAGCTCCTGCCAACCTAGCAGTTCGAAAGCAAGAAATTGCAAGTAGATAAATAGGTACCACTTCGGTGGGAAGGTAACAGCATTCCGTGCACCTTGGTGTTTAGTCATGCTGGCCACATGACCACGGAAACGTCTTTGGACAGCGCTGGCTCTTCGGCTTTGAAACGGAGATGAGCACCGCAACCCTAGAGTCGGATTCGACTGGCTTTTGAGCAAGGGAACCTTTACCTTTACTAGGAGGAACTCAGCCATACGGTGGCTACATTCGCCTTGGACTATTTTCTTAAGAGTGTCCTTAATAGTACAGACCATATGTTCAGCTTGTCCATTTGTGGACAGATGGAAAGGGGTGGCCTTGATGTGCCAGATCACATTGGCCTCCAGGAACCTTTGGAACTCAGCTGAAATAAATTGAGTACCATTATCAGACACTATAGTCTCGGGCAAACAATGTGTGCTGAAAACACGGTGTAGTGCCCAAATAGCTGATGCCAAGATCATCACTGACATAGTGGCGATCTCCAGCCATTTTGAGAAAGAATCCATGATAATCAGGAATGTTTTCCCTTGGAAAGGTCCCGCAAAATCTATGTGCAGCCTGGACCAGGGCACTAGGGTAGTCTCCCATCTTTGCACCAGTGCTTGTGGTGGCTCTGGTTGCAATTCCTGGCAGGCCCTGCATGAATGGACCCATTCCTCAATGTCCTAGTCTAAGTGTGGCCACCACACATAACTGCGGCCTAGCACCTTCATTCGCACCACTCCCAGATGTCCTGCATGTAACGCCTCTAACACCCGGTATGACACACGCCCCTTCTATATTGACAATACTGTGAGGGTCTGCGTGTGTCACCTGGTCAGAGCTGCTGCTGATTTTTTCTGACCAGTTCTCTAAGCAAAATTTAAATGTCTCTTTGGGGTAATTGTTTTGACTTTATATAGCTGTTGAGGACCACTGCTAGGTATATTTGCTTTTTGTGGTTAAGAGTCAGGCACCAAGGCTTGTCCACTTCAAAATAGAATAGTACTTTATTTTCAGAAAACTCAACAGGGGGATGGAAGATATATACAGAGGATAATTTGTTTCCTTTCAGGCTAAACGTTTGCCCTTACGTTCACTTAGGCGGCATGTTTACTACTTTCAGTTCATACATAGATGTTCATCAGTTCTCTAAACACGCTTACACTCCTCCTCTCCCGCAACTGCTTTGTGGTTTTCCTTGGGCTTTCTCGAACAGGTCCCTCTGGGTCTCCCTGGTCACCAAGCCAGCTTTCCAGACTCCTGCTAGACCATCCTTTAGCCCTTTCTAAACCACCTCCAGTTCCTTTTTAAGGAGAGAGGTCTCAATGGTGTGTGACTATGCTGTGTTAAGTTTTTAACTGTCTGGTCACTGTCCCCTTCCTTCTGAGAAATTCAGTAAACCAGGTTCTTCCACAGAGAGCTTCTTCAATTCTCTGACAGACTTCTTCTCCACTCTCTGTCAAAACACCGAACTCCTTCGCAGCTTCCCTCAACTGCCCATTCCAAACGGAACCTTTTGTCTGTTATCAGCCAATCACTGAGGGTTCCGAGCTAAATGTCCCCCTCCTCACTCTGTCATGTGACTCAGCAGTGTTCTGTGTTTACTTTCTGCTGGTCCCAGATCTTTAAGTCCATCACACCCAGCAACGTAGTTTTGGGGGAACAACGACATGATTTCCCCACAGGAGGCAATTTTTATGCACCGAGAGTTCGTGTTGCCATGATTTGTATGCTGCGAACTCAGAGTTTTGCATGCCTGTTGGCCACCCCCTCCACACCCAGTTTAGAACCTGAGCAAGGGTGGGGTCTCTAGCGGACTGGGCAGCGATATTGGAGGTGTGGAGAGGAGGTTGCAGCAATTCCTTGAGGGTCATGACTTCGTGAACAGGAGCAGGATCCTCCAGGGCAACTGGAGAGGCAGCCTACTTAGTGCGTCAGCATGTCCGATGGCCTTACCCGGCCTGTGTAAGAGTTCATACGTATAGGTGGATAGGAATACCGACCATCCTGGGGGACATGACTTGTGGTGTTTGATGGTCTGGTGCAAAGAGACCCAACAGTGGCTTGTGATCTAATATAATCTGAAATTGGTGCCCATATACAAAATCATGAAATTTTTTGACATCCGCAACCAGAGCACCTTTTTATCTATTTGTGCATAGTTCCTTTCAGCAGGTACCAGAGTTCTGGAAAAATATGCGATAGGAGCCTCTCAGACTAGCCAGTCCCGAAGCTGGTCACTCAGGTCTGTGAAATTGCATTGTTGTGCTGTCTTACGGAGTGCAGCCACATATTTGGCGATGGACTCACCCTTGGCTTGGTCGCATTTGTGAAATGAGTGACAACATGATATTTCAGATGGCTTGGGGGTGAAGTGGTCGTGCAGCTTGTCAGTGATTTCAGTCAGCAGGGTTTATTTGAGTTCAGTTGGTGCCACTAGCACTTGGGCCACATCAAATATGTTTCTCCCACAGACGCTTAGGAACATCACTTTCTTCACCTTGGGATCAGTTACCTTAGTCGCGGTGGTGTAGAATTCAAACCAGGAAACGAATGTGTCCCAGTCTTTTAGTGCTTGCATTGAATGGATCGAATTGGCCCACTGTGGCCATCGTAGTCTCACCCTGGGGTGGCGGCACTGGCTGGCTGGCATCACTTGGGACCAAGGCGACAATTCCTAGGTTGTCCATTGAGATTAGCTCTTAGGACCAAGGTGACAATTCCTTGTCCTGTCAGTGATTTGCTTATGGTTCTGTGGTTCTGCCTACCCACTGCATCCCATCCTCATCGCCAGTATTATGAACTGAGATTGAGGCAGCTCTTAACCAGTGATTTGTTAATTCAGCTCATAACTTAACACAGGAAAACAATACATTGAACAAGATAATTTATATATGTTTTCAACAGGACAAACCACACCCCCTAAACAGGTAACAACCAATGAACAAGCAGGGCTTAGGACCAATGGGAATTGTTCCCACCAAAGTCAATGACTCTCCAGATTGGCTTCGGATTGGCCTATTTGCAGCCTAAGCCAAACTGGTTTAGTACAATGCAATGCTGTGCTATTGTGGAGCTGTGTTATAAATTCAATATATAACATTCCTAATTGAATACATAACACCTATATTTTGTTTGTAAGTATCTCCAGACTCTCAGAAAAGATTTTTGGAACAAACAGCTGGCTGCTTAGGGAAGGAGAAGGTAGTAAATACCGGCTACACACAAGCCCTTTCAGGTGATACATTTGACTGTGCATACTCCTGAGGCTGGGTGAAAATCTGCATATGCAAAATAGCCTTGATGATAACATGAACTTGAACAGAAGACATTAAGAATCTTTAATGTACAGTTTTATTTAATAACACCGGCTGACCAATTAATTTGCTTACATTTTGCTTATATGTTTGTCTGCTAAGCAGTGAGCAGCATTGTATTCTACTGTCATGTTTGAAAATCTAGAAGTAACCTGCTGAAAAGACCTGAAATGTTTATGAACAGCTACTTTGACTGAAATCCCGCCCCCCAAAATCAGATCCCTTGTCACCAACAGAGAACATAATATAACAAGAGCTGTACTAATAGGTGTTCAAGCATCCCTAATTGTAAGATGCTACTTTGCATTCATAAACAATAATAGCCAATGGTGATTTTCTAATGAATATTGGAAGTTCAGATTTTGTACCTTTTCCCATTTTTATGAGCAGCTCTGAATTTTTTTTCCCCAGACCCCCTCACATCCCTGTTCATTGGTCTTCCAAGTTGCTTCCAATCAACAGATGAGATTGACTGGAAATTAACTCTGAGCCTTTTGTGTTGTAGCTCCCCTCTAAGACCTGGCCATGTATAGATAATACAAATAGTTTTCTTGGCCTTGCTTTTAAAATGTAGCTGATTAGGGTCTCATTGTTCTGAGGATGTGAGAGGACAAGTCTCATGGGACATACATGGTTTGTGGTGTGTACTTTGGAAAGGGGCTTCCAGCATGCACTGGCAAAGGAGAAGAGGAGGGCTTGGGAGTCTGAAAAAGTTGGAACATCAAAATGGGGGTTCTCAAGTTGTAAAATCTGAGAATACTGCAGTAAGGTGTAATTTGCTGGCAATGGCAAGAGTGAGGATTGCTTGCCTCCTAGCCCTGCAGCGGTTGGTACAAATACAGCAGCATTAACAAGGGGGTAAGACTTTGGTAAAGCATATGCAAAAGCTTCCAGTTTCAATCTCTAGAGTCATGTAGCAGGTGCTGACACAGACCTTTCTTCGCCTATGACCTTGTACAGCTGCTGGTAACCAAAGAAGAGAATATTGAGTTAGCTGGCTGAACTAGCGATATAAAGCACCATAATTCGGGGCCAAAACTATGTGCAACACATCCAATCGGGAATCCCCTGACCCAACTTCCAGTCACCTGTAACAATGGGGATCTAATGTTCCCAAGTGCTCCAGGGTCCAGAGTGCAGCACAAGGGAAGGAACAGCTTCAGCCTTTCCTCCAGCTCCATTTTCCCAAGCCAAAACAGCCACAAGGGAGGGGCTGTTTAAAAAAAAATGAAAAAAAGCCTAACAAAAGAACTGTTCAGTGAATTACTCATGTTTACAGAAATCTTACCAAATATTGTGAAATAATTCAGTAAATGTTAACTTCAGTGTATCACAATAATTGTTTTGTGTAATTAGCACAGCTATCAATCACATCAATGGATTAAAAAGACTTGTATTTGGCAATTTTTGGCTGTACCTGACTAACTGAGAGGTCTGTCTGAAAAATCTGACCATATTCTTCTAGATCAGCATTGGCAGGACTACACCCTGCTTGTCACCAACAGTGGATGCTGTTGTCAGCTCCAGTTCAGATTGTGACAATATGAAGGGAAGGACTCTTCCCTTTATTATTAAGACCTCACCTTGAGAGCAGTGGCTATTGGCTGAGCTCTGGATCAAGAGGTTCCCAGTTCAAATCGTACCTTTACCACAAACCTACCTGCTGAATTTCACCTAATTATTTTGTCTAAGCCTGAGAGCTTCCCCTCCTGGCAAACAGGATAATTTCAATTCAAATTAGTTTGTTGCAGCCATTAGCCATAGCAAAAATAAACCTGACACAACAGCAAACACAAAACTAATAAAATAACAAAACAGCAAGGAAGCTTTCCGCCCCAAAACAGAGCCATAACAGACATCATACATCCAATGCTCCCTCTAAGCTGTGGAGTCTTGTGAGCAAAAATTCTACTCTGTGAGCTACTGGCATTAAAGTTGTGAGTGAGCCATTTGGCTGCTGCATAAATTAGTTTGCTCTGGAGCCATCCTTCCTGAGTTAAGACAAAAATGTGTGAGCCGGAGGCTAAAAAACTGTGAGCTGGCTCACACTAATTCAGCTTAGAGGGAATACTGTGATACATCCTATTTAAAAAGTGCTACAATGATCTGGTTTGTATTCAAACAATGCTCAGTAACCAGGTCCAGATAATAAGCTGGCAACATTAGTGCCAGTTATGGCAAAAGTAGCTGCCACTTGAATTGTCTTCTTTTATTTTCACTAGGTAGTAGAGGTTCTTTTTTCTGTTAGACTAGTATTCATGATCTTTCTGTAACTAGGAAGGAATATTATTCCTTGATACAAAATCCATGCAATACCTTTTACTAAAATGGCACAAAACAGTGTGCACCCTTTCCAGTTTTGGTGGTCCAAAGTGCTCCCTCCTCCCTCACCAGCAGAAAAGATGGTAGGATTCAGTACAATATTTGACAGACCAACTGACTAACATGCCAGTTCTGCTACACAGAAAGATCAAATGGAAATTGAATATCAATATATCTAATTCTCAACATGACCAAATCTGTGGATACTTAAATCTAGAGATTTGAGCCATGAACAGACATGACAGCTCTTTCTGCAAGCCCCAAAACAAATACATTGGGGCCTTTTAGAAAACCCATAAAATACACCCTGTTTGGTGTAGTGATTAAGTGCGCGGACTCTGATCTGGGAGAACTGGGTTTGACTCTAATCTGGGAGAACCAGGTTTGATTCCCCACTCCTCCACTTGCAGCTGCTGGATGACCTTGGGCAAGCCATAGTTCTGTCATAGCTGTTCTTGAAAAAGAGCAGTTTCTGTCAGAGCTCTCTCAGCCTCACCAACCTCACAGGGTGTCTGTTGTGGGGGGGAGGATGGAAAGGAGTTTGTAAGCCGCTCTGAGACTCCAAGTATAAATCCAATCTCTTCTCTAGTAGCAGCACCTCTACTTTTATGAAATGTGATCCCAGTGGCCATTGCAGAGGTGGAGGAGAGAGGGAAGATGAGGATATGTGAATTGCCAGGAGGAGGGGAAGAGGAAATATTGGAGAGGGGACACGGGGGAAAGTGAGGTGCCCTTATGCGTTCCCCATTGTGTAAGTGGACCTGGCTGCCCTGGAGAATCATAACCACACAACTGGGACCTGGTAAGACTTTCTGAGAAAAGGCTGCCAGAGGAGGAAAGGTAAGAGTAGATCTAGTGGTTAGATGATATAGTGATTAGATTTCTGTACTCCCTTACTTAATCTCCTACTGCACCATAAATACCTAGGCTGATCTCAGTAATATCATCTATATAACTGTCAGCTCATAACCCTGCAGCCATTTTAAATAGTTACAGTTAAGTTCTAATGCTTCTATATTTGAATAGAAAATTGTTCAAGAAAAAAGTGCCATACAACAATGGAAATTTAATACATGAGAATATGCTTTCTGTGGGTAGTTCAAATAAACCCATAGAAAGCTGGCAGTATGCATAAAATGTGCCAGTATGTTTTGAGACAACCTATTGTATCCCATGAAGTCAATCATCTTTTATAACTTGCTTTAAATGAATAACAATCTTAATAGGAAAATTCTGTGACTATGCAGTATGGTCTGATTTCTGTGTATTAATTGTAAGCATTGGTTCGTTGTTCAAGTTACAAATACATTGTGTTATGAATGTCTACAAAGATGGCTGAACTATGCAGGGATCTCTGCGGGGGGGGAGCACACCGGAGCACATCTCGGGCAGCTTCAGAGGGCAGAAAGGCTCCCGCATGTCAGTTTCGGCAGTACAAGCTGATTGGGGAGTCTTTTGGCCAGCCGAATGTCAATTTCAGCCCCATTATATCCTATGGGCCATTGAAGTCAATGGCGAAAACATAGGGTATATTCTGGGGGCTGGAGAGGAGGGGGTTTGAAGAAGAGGCTCCAAACTCACAGGATAGCTGTTTGAGCCTCTCCCCAAGATACCTACCAAGTTTCAAGAACATTGGACCAGGGGATCCAATTCTATGGGCCCCCATTCCCTCCATTGTTCTCTATGGTGGTGGGAAAAGTTACTTTTTTCCCATGGTGCTGTTAGTAGTTCTGGAGGGGAGGGGGTTTGAGGGAGAGGCTCCAGCAGTCAGAGTCTCCCAGAGAATCTCAGGGAAAGTGAACTGTCTTGGGAGATGCTTGTTTGCCATGAGAACAAGTGGCACACTCCAGAACAAGTGGCACTGCGGCAGTGCAAGCATGCCACAGTGCCACACAGAAACCCCAAAAGACCAAAAGGAACATCATTTATACATGTATAAATTGATGGTGCAACCTCATTGTGCAACCACACGCACCTCAAAAAGAATATTTATAGCACTGGAAAAAATGCAGAAAAGGGCAACTGCAATAATAAGAGGAGGACACTTTTCCTATGAAGAAAAGTTATCATGTTTGGGGATCTTAGCTTTGAGAAACAATGACTGAGGGGTGACATGATAAGAGGTTTACAAGACTATGCATGGGATAGAGCAGGTAGAGAAAGAAGTACTTTTCACCCTTTCTCACAAGACAAATACTCGTGGGCACTCAATGAAATTGCTGAGCAGTCAGGTTAGAAGTTAGAAAAGATGAAAGGTTTTTTGGTTCTTACAGGTATACAACTTTAAAAAGTTCTGCTGGTTGCTGTTGCTTGGGGGGTTTGGTTTGTTTTTTTCCTGTCTGCTCCAGCCTCCATACCTTTGTCAAATTCCATCTGGAACCTGTTCATGCCAGCCACCACTGCCACCACCACCTCCTGTAGCAGTGAATTCCATGTATTAATCACTGTTTGAGTGAAGAAGTACTTCCTTTCATCGGCAGTTGCCCTTTTCTGCATTTTTCCCCATGCTATAAATGTTCTTTTTGAGGTGTGTGTGGTGTGAGTGGTCCAATGAGGTAGCACCATCAATTTATACATGTATAAATGATGTTCCTTTTGGTCTTTTAGGGTTTCTGTGTGGCACTATGGCATGCTTGCACTGCCAAAAATGCCACTTGTTCTGGAGTGTGCCACTTGTTCTCATGGCAAACAAGGACCTCCCAAGACAGTTCACTTTCCCTGAGATTCTCTGGGAGACTCTGACTGCTGGTGTTGCCTGCTTGCCTGCCTTAAGTGCTGCTGGCTGGGTTTCCCCATTGGAAACAATGGAGGTAATAGGGGTAACCTGTTTGGGTGCCCATAGAATTAGACCCATTGGTCCAATTGCTTTGAGACCTGGGGGTATATGTGGGGAGAGGCTCCCGAAGCTACCCTGAAAATTTGGAGTCTCTCCCTCAAACCCCCTCCCCTCCAGAGCTACTAACAGCACCACAGGAAAAAAGTAAGTTTTTTCCCACCTTAGAGAACAATGGAGGGAATGGGGGCGACCTGTTTGGGGGCCCATAGAATTGGACCCCCTCATCCAATGTTCTTGAAACTTGGTGGGTATCTTGGGGAGGGGCTCCAACAGCTACCCTGTGAGTTTGGAGCCTCTTCTTCAAACCCCTCCCTTCCAGCCCCCAGAATATACTCTATGTTTTCACCATTGACTTCAATGGCCCGTAGGATATAATGTGGTCGAACTGCCGCTGAATTTCTTTCATTCCCTCCTATCCTTCTCTCCTTTTCCTCTTTCCCTCCTTCTTCCCTTCTCTCTTTCTTTCTTTCCCACCTTCTTCTCTTCTCTTATTTCCTCCTTTCCCTGTTTCCCTCCTTCTTCCCTTCTCTCTCTCTTTCCCTCCTTCTTTCCTTCTCTTTCTTTCCCTCTTTCCTTCTCTCTACTCTCTCTCTTTCCTTCCCTCTTTCCTCCTTCTGTGGCCCAACTCTAGTGAGAAGGGATTTACACTTTAGACCCCTTCTCTCTTCACTCCCCCACCCAGGCCAGCTGGGGAAGGGGAGGGGAGGCTTTTGAAGATGCCTCCCCCCTCTTTTGCTTCCCCTTCTGACATCACTTCTGGTGATGTCAGGGGGTGTGGCATATGCTAATAGTCTAGTAGCTCATTAGCATGCCATATGCTAATGAGTTCCTGCAGCTCTTTTTCTATGAAAAGTCCCCTGGAACTATGTATTCTGATTTAGTGGCAACAGAAGGCTAAAGAAATGACATTAATTTTAAAAAAGAGATCTTTAAAAGCCCTGAGGCAAAATTTAACCCACATCTCTCTGAGATTGCTTCACCCATTTCTATCTATTACAGTTTTACCCTGCCCTTCCTACAAATTTAACCCTTTAGGTGTCAGGGTCTGAAGCCTAACAATCCAATCTGCTTCTTATTTTTTCCTGGTTTCTCAGAGTAAGACTGTGAACTTGCATCAGCCAGATCCTAGGCCAACACCTTACCCGCTACACCACAGTGGCTTTATTTATTATGTTTGAAGCATCTTGTAATAAATCAATAAAGCAGATAAAAATGGAGCAGACACAAAATGTGGTTCTCCCTACTTTATCCTCACAAAAGCCCTACACAATAACTAGGCTGAAGTAGAGTGATTGGTCCAAGAACACACATAGTGTCATCCTGAAAACACTTTCTCAGCTATAAGCCTTATTGAATAGACATGAGCAGGATGCTGAGTAGATCTATTTAGGTTAGGAGTGTCTGAGCCAAAAATAAATCCAAAATTAGCCATTTTGGTTTTGCTTGTTTTGGTTCAAGTATATCAAGTAAATCAAAACACTCCCAGAATTTTGGAAGTAACACAAAGTTATCTTCCAGAATTTTGGGAGTCTTTTTGGGTTCAGGGAAGTGGCTCCCCCAATGGCCGTTGACTTTTTTAAAAAGGGGAAGAAGGCAGGCATTTCTTATCAACTCTTGAGGGCCCTAATTGGGTAGAAAGACAGAATAAAAATGTTTTAAATAAACTGAAGGGGAAAAAAATGTTTGAGGAACTTAATGCACTGGATTACCAGTATCATGTATAGTTTGGCCTAAAATTCTATAGTGCTACTATAGCAAGCACAGAAAGTTTTTAGTAAGACTTTCCAGAAGAATAGGTGATAAAAAGATTTTTCCTGAACTCAGAATTGTGCTTTTAGAAGAAGAGTAAGCAGCTGCCAACTAGGAGTGCCTACACAGGCCCACTCCTTTGTAGACACTTCTGCTTTTGTTATACAGATCTAACCTTCTGTAACTCCAAAGACTTAACTACTGCAATGATCTCCACATGAAATAACCAAAAACAACTTCTGCTACTATAGAATGCATCTGCTTATCTTGAATATAGAAACATTGTTCAACTTGTTCTGGATCAGGTGCACTAGCTACTAGTCCATTTCCAGGGCCTATGCAAGTTGTTAGCTGTAATTTTTAAAAGTCCTTGATGGAATGGGACCCAGTGTGGTGTAGTAGTTACAGGCTGTGGTCAGACAAGCAGCTTGATCTGATGTTGTTGCTGTTCCCTTCCCAGTTTAAAGTGCACAATCAGACAGTGACATCTACCTCCCATTCCCCAGTCATTGGCATCCTGTTCTGACCCACCTTGGAATCAGAGTTATTAAGCATCGGGAAAAGTCCAACCTGCATTTCCAGATGTCTGAACTCCCCTGTTGCAAACTTAAGCTAGTTGGGAAGTGTGAACCTTCCCATCCATTTCTGCCCCTCCCCTTTTCTTGATCAGGTAGCAACATGTGCCCCTGACATTGTCAATCACTGCTTGTACATCCAAGCAGCCAAGTAGTCATTCTGAATTAGTAGCCCCTGGAGGAGTTGTTTTTGAGCAACAATCTCCCCAAAAATATCTCTCTCCTGTGTTCTTTGAGAGCATCCCATGATTGACACAAGAGTAAATGTATTGAAGTCAGTGGGACTACTATCATGTTAATCTACATGATGCTTGCACTCTCCCTCCCACATGTATTCCATTGAAGAGAGGTGAAGCGAAGGAGTCTGAGATGAGCTGCAATACTTGGTGGAGGGATCATGGAGCTGTCACAATGGAGTGGGGCATCAAATTAGCACTTCTGAGCATGTATGACAGATATATTTTTTAAAGCATACCGTCCAACCGCCCACTCCATGGCTACAACGCAGCAATAATCTGAATGGTCAAACATGGAGTGAGTGCGTGGTGAGGTAGGTTCAGGATGGGATGTCTGATCACAACTCTCAGTTACAAGAAAACCTTGATTACTTCGATGCAGGGCCAGAGTGTGCCAAGTCTGTCATCCGACCGCAGCCAGAGTGTCAGACCACTAGGATTTGACAAAGTGGTCTTGAATTCAGAAGAGCTTATATCCTGGAAAAATTTGTTGGTCTTTAAGATGCTATTGAAATTGAATTTTGAACTAAGATCTGGAAAATCCAGGTTCGAATTCCCACTTTGCCATGGAAGCTGTCTGGGTCAGTGTTCCCTCTAAGCTGAGTTAGTGTGAGGTAGCTCACAGTTGTTTACCCTGTGGCTCACAGATTTTTGTCTTAGCTCAGGAAAACTGGCTCCAGAGCTAAGTAATTTACGCAGTAGCCAAATTGCTTGCTCACAATTTTAATGCCAGTAGCTCACAAAGCAGAATTTTTGCTCAGAAGACTCCACACTTTAGAGGGAACATTGGTCTGGGTGACCTTGGGTCAGTCACACACTCTGACCCTAACCTACCTCACAGGGTTTTGTGAGGATACAATGCAGAAAGAGATGTTTTGTAAGCCACTTTGCATCCCTACTAACATATAAATAGCTAAATAAGTAAATAATCCTGCTCCGGACAGCCAGTAACAGGGCATAGAGGCCAGGATTCTATATGGGGTTCTATAATGCTGTTTTTTCAGCATTAATTGCTTCTGAGCAGGAGAGTTAATCTGGAAAATCTTAGTAGTTAAGATTCTTGGTTTTCCAGTTACATCACAGTGGAACCATGAGAATCCAGACAAGTGTGCACAAGTTTATGGGCAAATTATGTGATGAATTATTTCAAATAAGGGATCTTTAAGAGCTGGTTTTATTTCACACCTATCATTTCATTCCAATGGATGGATGTGAAGCCATGGGAGGCAATTTTCCCTCCATTTTAATTCTGAGCATTATGGATCCACCTATTTAAGACTGAATAAACTGGTTGTTGATTTTTTTTCCTTATTGCATTTTGAACATTTGGGAGTTATAATTTGTTTTCGTGTTTTAGCAGTTCTCCATATTTATATGGTACTGTAATTATTAACGCCTAAAGAAAATGTTATTTGAAATGGATCTTTACCTGGAAACCCAATATGTGCTTTGCATATTTGTAAACAAGTGTATGCTTGCTCATAATGATGTTTGTGTTGCATTGAAGTTGCATTAATTTGTGAGCTACAGGAGAATTTTTCTTTTCTGGGGCTTTCCACATGGGTTTCTTCTGTCAATTATGGCACCATATAGCTTCGGTTTATCCCCCAGTTTCCGTGTGTGTTTTGTGCCTTTAGTTTTCACTTCTTATTTTATTTTATTATTCTCCATGTTTTTCCTGGTTCTTTTGAGACTAGTTTTACCTCGATTTTTTTCCTGGAAGCTGATTTTTAGTCGGCTTTTTCCTCATGCATCATGTTTCTGTCATTTTCTGTTTGTTGTTTTTTGTCCCACCCACTTCCATCCCCCTCCAGCCTACTGTTCAATGACTGAACTGTGGTCATCATCAAACAACTCCCCCCCTGAAGGTGAGTGGTTTTGGTTGTTTTTTTTAAGGGCCTAAAACAGGGGTGTCAAACCTATGGTCCATGGGCCAGAAGTGGCCCACCCAGGCCTTTAATCCAGCCCAGGAGTGGGCTGTCTTCTCTCCCCTCTCCCCTGCCTGTCCTCACTGTTCTGAGCTTGAGCTGCCTCTGAGGATAGAGAGCAGAGGGTGGTGCCGCCTCTAAGAGCAGGAAGCAGAGGGCGGGGCTACCAAACTTCCCAGCCACCACTCACAGCCTCCATAGTCCTCCTCACAGGTAGGAGCTGGGGGGTCCTTCTGCTGTGATCCTTGTGCTTTATTTGTATTTTAAAAATTGCTTTGCAAAACCACACTATTCCCCCACCTTTCCAATTTAGGCAGGCATGTTTTAAGGGGAGGAGGTTTGAGACCAGACAGGGTTAAAATATAGAGTTCTGCAAACTCAAGGGACTCCAGTTTTGCAGAGAAATATTGATTTAAACACACACCTTCCTAATATGGGGCTTCAATGGAATAGCTGCTACAGTATCTTTAATTGTGTCCTTTATAAATTTTATATCTTTGCTACCTGGCATTACATTTTATGACACACATGGCCCAGACTGACGAAGTCCAATATACATCAAATCCAGCCTTCCTAACAAATGAGTTCAACACCCCTGGCCTAAAATATTGATATATCTATGTAGTGTTGTAACACTATTTTAAGCAGGTTCTCTGACTTCTGAGCTGTCATTGTTTTTTTAAAAGGTAAGTCTCTAGGTGCTCCTTTTGTTGAGATGTAGGGAAAGGGCATATCTTTGTGAGGGTGGAGGCTAGAGACTTTTTAAAATGAAACGCTATATTTTTGTTTTAGGGGTGTTGTCAAGCCACCAATGACAACACCAATGATGACAGTGCCGTCCCTTGAAAATCCTCATTATTTACAGCACACACTGATGAAAATAAACTCACTCCACAACTGTGAAAAGGCATGCCACACCAGTTTACATCCTAATTGAATCGATGCAGAAAATGAATACAATATCTGTTTATAAACATTTGATGTCAAAAAATATGATATGCAAAGTCTCAGGTATGTCTTTGGCTATTTTACCAAAGCAATGATATATGGCTTTAAAGTTTATACCTACTCTCTTGACTGAACTTAAACAGAGATGCATTCAGCCAGAAAATATATATGTGTGTTTAGGAGATATTGAATACTGCAGTGAAAAGTACTGAGACTGACGAGTGATTTCAGCTCTCATACTTTTAGTGAAGAACAAGACACTTTGGCTGACTCGCAGGCCGCCTTATATTCCATGAATAACCCCACCCCAAAACACACCCCTACACCGTAATAGGCTATTTACAGTGGCCGAGAGTTCCATGGGCTCTTGGCCGGGAGCCTAGCCCTTGGATTGGTGCGGGCTAGGATCCGCTTAGTCCATTGTTCACTGGAGCGAAGCTCCGAGGTTAGCCGGACCACGTGGAGCCCCCGTGTGCCATTCGGTTGGGACCAAGTACATTACGCCCCTCCCCCCTTGGTCTGAAGGCACCTGCGCACAAAGTCCTTGAGATATGCCAGTGTCTTATGTTCCTGTGTGGAGTGTCAAGGTCCAGGCACAGCCAGGACTGGAGCCAACGCCGATGCCCTCGGCAGCTGGCGGGCCATTGATGGACCCCGAGCTGAGTCCTGGGGAATGGGGTTAGCCGCTGGCAGCTCTGCAGTCTTGGAGGTGTCTGGTTCCTCGAGGCCTTCTGGTTCCAGCAGCGGTGCCCGCCGCCATAGTTGGTCGATGTGGCGGTGGGGGATTTGACCATCCTCGCAGGAGACCTCATAGGAGCGGGGCCATTTGAGCCTCACCACTCTCACCAGAATCCAGGGCGGGGCCCTGGCAAAGTTCCATGCATACACCAGGTCCTCTGGGAAGAAGCCTCGGGTGGCTTCCAGTGTTTTGATATCAGACTCTCACTCGGGCACTTGATCCAGGTGGAGGCAGTCCAATCTTGTTGTGAGATGTTTGCCCATGAGCAGCTTGGCTGGGCTGCAGCCCATGGTTGTGTGTGGGGTGGTTCTTTGGCTGAAGAGGAACGATTCCAGCTTATAGTTCCAGTCCATCACATCTAGCCGGCGGAGCGCATCTTTCATGGTCCTTACCAGCCTGTCCGTTGGTGGTGGGGTGGAACAGGGCTGAGTGGATGTGGTGGATCCCATAATAGCTGGTGAACTCCTGGAACTCTCCGGACGTGAAAGCAGTTCCATTGTCCATTACCAGGGTGTCGGGGATGTCCTGGGCACTGAAGATCTGCCACATGGCTTTGATGGTGGATTTCATAGAGGTTGATGGTACTGGCATGACCTCCAGCCATTTGCTATACGCATCGACCAGAATAGAAAACAACTGTCCCTGGAACGGTCCCGCAAAATCCAGGTGGAGCCAAGACCAGGGGCGGTGCGAGGATTCCCAGGCCCTCTCCAGGGCCCTGGGCAGATCCGGGCATGAGGCTTGGCAGGGTTGACATCATTTTACCTTATCCTCAATGTCCCGATCCAGTCCCAGCCACCAGATGTAGTTTCTCACCAGCACCTTCATCCTCACAACCCCGTGGTGGTGCTCATGCAGCGCTGCTATGACTTGTTGTTGGAGTGGGGCTGGAATCACCACCCAACCACCCCACATTAGGCAGCCTTTGTATGCTGACAACTCGTCTTTCTGTGAGATGAACGGCGTGAATTCAGGGCCCTCTTTGGCCGCAGGCCACCCCCTCTCCACCCAGTCCAAGACCCAACAGAGAACTTTGTCCCTGGTCATGAGGTGGGTGACCTCCCACACATGAACTGGCCAGTCAGGAAGAGCTTCCAAGAGGGCGACCACCTGGGCCAGATCGAGATCCACAGTGGACAGCGGAAGGTGGCTCAGAGTATCCGTGTGTCCTATGGCTTTACTTGGCCAGTGGACCAGCGCATAAGTGTAGCCTGCCATAAAAATGGACCAATGCAGGACCCTGGGAGAAACCATCTGGGGCGTCTGACGGTCAGGGGCCAGGAGACCTAGGAGGGGTTTATAGTCCGTCACCACCATAAAGTGCCGCCTGTAGAGATAGTGGTGGAATTTTTTAAAGAACGCCACTATTGCCAGCGCCTCCTTGTCAATTTGCGCATCATTGCATTCCACTGATGACAAGGTCCATGAATAATAGGCGACCGGAACCTCCCAGCTGTCCAGCAACCTGTGGCCCAGGACTGCCCCCACCCCATATGGAGATGTGTCACAGGTGAGGACCACTGGGAGCAACTCATCGAAGTGGTGCAGCACAGAATTTAAAGTCAGCAAATCCTTGACCCCTTGAAAAGCCATGGCATGCACTGGCCCCCAGGCCCATGGAGCGTCCTTGTCCAGGAGTTGGTGGAGGGGTTCCACCACTGTGGCTTTCAGGGGCAGAAAAGCATGATAAAAATTGAGCAGGCCCAAGAAAGCCTGCAGTTCCATCTTGGAAGAAGGAGGGGGGCCTGTGTGATCGCCTTAATCTTAACATCCGTGGGTTGGATCCCTTGGGTGTCCATGGTAAACCCCAGAAACTCGATGCATGGCACCCTGAGGAGGCACTTTTCTTTCTTTACTGTGAGGCCTGCGGAATCGAACCATTGAAGTACAACTCGGAGTCGATCTGCGAAGGTGGTCGGGTCCGGTGCCACGATGATCACATCATCTAAAAACACCTGGGATGCCTTTGAGCAGGGAATCCATAAAAGATTGAAAAATCCCTGGAGCCACACGCATGCCAAATTGCAGTCTCATTACTTTAAACACTCCCCTGTGAGTAGAGACCATTTGCAACTCTGTGGAGGCCACATCAACCGGTAACTGCTGGTAGGCATGAGCCAAATCCAGTTTCCCAAAAATCCGTGCCACTGCCAGAGTGGCCAAGACATGACTTACCATCGGAACCAGGTAAACATGTAGGGGTTTTTTTTATCGTGCATTTATAATCTGCACAGATACGCTCATCCCCGTTTGGTTTAACCGGCGTGATGATGGTGGTCTCCCATCATGCGGACATGGCCAGTTCCAGCACCCCCTGCTCGACCAGGCGATTGAGCTCCACTTCAATTTTAGGCTTCATTGCAAGTGGAGGAAGACGGGCCTTTATGCAGATGGGCTGGATGTTGGGGTCTAGGTCCAGTGAAATGGGGGGCCCGGTGTACCTTCTCAGAGTCCCACTGAACTGCAGTAAAGTCCAGCTGCCTAATCTGGTTCACCCCCATTATCGAAGTCCCAGGGGCCCGAACCAGGAAAGGCCCAGCAAACTGGAGAGGCGCCCCTCCACTACCAACAGGTCCAACCTCCCCTCGAAATCCTTAAACTGGACCTGTAACTTGCCCCAGCCCTGGACCGCCACAGGGTTCTTATTAAAGTCCCACAACTTGAGACCCTGTGGCTTGTGCAGACGGGGTCCCCACTGCGGACAGAGGTCATGCAAGGTCTCCACCAAAATAATGGAAAAGGACAAGCCCGAGTCGATTTCCATTTGGCAGGGGGACCCCTCTATAAGAATAGTCACATGCACCTTGTCGGGGCCATGGGATGGCAAGTTACATAACAGTGTCCGCTGGTGCGCTGAAATGGAGTGCAGATCCGTTGACTCCAGCTGGTCCATAGTCCTCGGTCGCTGTCCTTTAGAGTGGCAAAACTTGGCTATGTGGCTGGCCTTGTTGCATGTTCTGCAGACAGCATCCCAGAACCTGCAAAACCAGCATTTGTGAGCTTTGCCACAGCTGGCGCAGGTCGTGGAGGTCAGGGCAGCTTTCACCGCAGTGGATCCCATGGAGCATTGAGAGTGCTGGGCTGGGCGGCGTTGGACTTGAAAGATCTTGTCATCGGGGATGTTGGAATCAACAGTTGCTTGTGTGCGGTGGACCACCTCGGTGCAGCAGTCTTGGTAGGCCTTCTCATAAGCGGTGGCCACCCGGATCACTTTGTCGAGATCCAGGTCATCTTGGCTGACCAGCTTCCTCCGGAGATTGGGCTCCCATAGGCCCACAAGGAACTGATTTAGCAAAGCATCCACCAAATCGGGGAACGAACACCTTGTGGTGGCCCACCACAGAGCCGTGAGGAATTCAGAGGCAGTCTCATTGGGGCCTTGTACCTTTGCAAAAAACGTCCATCCACTCCACAAACTTTGTAGGTTTGGGATCCAGGTGGTCCGTCAGCACCTTGACCAGAGTGGTGTATGACATCTTTGGTCAGCCGGGGCACTATCAGGTCCTTCAGTAGAAGATGGGCCTCCATTCCACAGTATGCCTTCATCTTACCCGGATCAGTGACATCATGGATGGTGAAGTGGCTGTTGAGAGTCTCCAGCCAGGTCTCCCATTGCGCGGAGTGGGAGATGTCAAAAACCAGAAGGCTCTCAGATGTGGCAGCCATTGTGCAGAGACCACATGGAGGCTCGGAAGCTATGGTGGCAGTTGCGGAAGCATGGAGCGGTGCAGTGCTGTGCACGGAGTCAGCAGTGCGGCGAGCAGGAACTGGCAAAGCTGAGGCCAACACTGAGTGGTGTGCAGTGGCCTCAGTGCCAGCTCTCAATGCGATGCTCGAATCTTCTTCCAGGTCGTTGTTCATGGGAGGTAGGATCCCATCCTCATCGCCAGTGAAAAGTACTGAGACTGACGAGTGATTTTAGCTCTCATACTTTTATTTAGTGAAGAACAAGACACTTTGGCCGGCTCGCAGGCTGCCTTATATTCTGTGAATAACCCCACCCCAAAACAAACCCCTACACCATAATAGGCTATTTACAGTGGCCGAGAGTTCCATGGGCTCTTGGACGGGAGCCTAGCCCTCGGATTGGCGCGGGCTAGGATCTGCTTAATCCATTGTTCACTGGAGCAAAGCTCCAAGGTTAGCCGGACTGCATGGAGCCCCCGTGTGCCACACGATCGGGACCGAGTATATTACATGCAGCAACTTAGTAAAAGGTTGAGTAAAGTGTCTAATTATTGGCATAACTCACAGGACATATCCCTTAAACATATGCTTTTGGTGTGTCCAATCATTCAGTTTTTATGGGAAGATGTTATTACTCATGATATTGTTAGGATTTTATGTACCTTTAAAGTAGTTGCCTGTGTCTTGAAGGCTAACTGATGGTCAGCAAAAATGGACCCTCTGTGCTCTTACTACAGCTACACTTTTTTTCTTTTTAAAAAAATTTACTGGTTGTTGGATCTTGAGATTTTTTTCCTCTTTCCTGTTCTTTTTTCTGTTGTTATTGAAAGAAAAAAAATAGAATTTAAAAAAACATTCTGAGCATCTTGGAGGAAGGAGGGATAAAGTAGACTAGCTAGATTTTGGAAGTCACCTTAAAGTCTATGTATGGTGGAAAGGCAGTGTAAAAAAAGTATTTTAAAAATAGATATATGCTTTCTTTATAGTTTTTTATATTTATTTATTTATTTATTTATTTATTTATTTGATTTAAATCCCACCCTCCCCCAACGGGCTCAGGGTGGCTAATAAAAAGGCATATGCCACAATTCAACAGCTAACACTTCCAAAAAAAATAATTCCAAAATTATATTTCTAACAGAGTTTAAAGGAAAAATCTAATAAGAAATTGGAGTCTAATCTAATCCTCAGACAACTTTGTGAGATTTTTTACAGCCCTTAGTTTGATCATTGTTCAACTTTTAAGTGTTGGAAAGTACTTTCAGTAAAATATCTCTTTCAGTAAAATATCTCATTCTTTGTTAATAAAGCTGCCACACAGGGGACTGTCTTATGCTTTTAGAAATAATCTCTCATTGTGACAGATGAATAATTACCATTAATAAATCTACAGGTGTTATTTAGCTGGCTACACTCAGCTGTGAAATATTATGCTTTTTAGATATCTAATTGCCATGCAATAAGAAAATTATTATCTTGCATATATAACAATAGAAATAAAACAATGCTGGAAACATAATAGGTTATATAAAAACAATGTTAATCAGTCTTTGCCTACAATGCTAACTCAGGGGAGGAAAACTCCATACCCTTGACAAAAAGTTTTCTTTAAATCACTGTTTTGTTTCTTTGTTTCAGTTGCAAGCTTACATGGGAGTACTTTTAAAAAAAAAACCCACCCTGCATATTCAGAAAAAGTACATCTCTGAACACCAGTGGCTGGGAGATAACAAAAGCGGGGGGAGGGGGGCAATGGTGTGTAATGTCCCAATGGTGTGTAAGTCCCAATAGTGTGTAACCAACATGCCCCTGTGAGAAACAGGATGCTGGGCTTGCCATCTTTTGGTCTGAGCCAGCAGGGCTTCTATCTCAGATTTTGAACTAAAATTTATATTGTGACTAGCTACAGAATACTGGCTCAGACTACTGCCTGGTTCAACACACACCCTGTTTATCCCCAGCATCTAGTAATTAGTGATCATACTACTTCTGAGCATGGATGTTCTATTTTTAGATAATAGCCAGTGTAAACCTATTTGCCCCATTTTGTACTATCTTCTTTAAAAAAATAAATCTATGGGCATCAGAGGGAGAGGGCAGGAAGCAATCAGGCACCCCTACATAGTGCCTGAATACATCTCAGCTTAGAAACAGATATTATTATGAGCTGCTTGGGGTTTCAACACTAGCTAACAAGCAAGACAAAAATAGGTAAATAAATGCATTGTAGTATGATTGCCACTTCTGTATGGTCATTGATTCCGTAGCACAGATGTAATGTTTGTAACTAGAAGCCCATGGGTGGGGGGGTTATGTGGCTCCTTCACATGACCCACTTGACTCTAATCTACAGATTTTACTGTAGATACTGTACTGTTTTATTGTTGTTGTTCAGTCGCACAGTCGAGTCCGACTCTTCGCGACCCCATGGACCAGATTACGCCAGGCCCTCCTGTCTTCTGCTGTCCTCTGAAGTTTGCTCAATTTCATGTTCGTTGCATCGATGACACTGTCTAACCACCTCATTCTTTGTCGTCCCCTTCTTCTTTGACCTTCAATCTTTCCCAGCATCAGGGTCTTCTCCAGTGAATGCTCCCTTCTCATTTGGTGGCCAAAGTATTTGAGCTTCAGCTTCAGGATCTGGCCTTCCAGGGAACAATCAGGGTTGATTTCTTTTAGGATTGACTGATTTGATCTCCTTGCAGTCCAAGGGACTCTCAAGAGTCTTCTCCAGCACCATAGTTCAAAAGAATCTATTCTTCGGCGCTCGGCCTTCCTTATAGTCCAACTCTCGCAGCCATACATTACTACGGGGAATACCATTGCTTTGACCATGCGGACTTTTGTTGGCAAGGTGATGTCTCTGCTTTTTATCATGCTGTTTAGGTTTGCCATCGCTTTCCTCCCAAGGAGCAGGCGTCTTTTAATTTCATGGCTGCAGTCACCATCTGCCGTGATCTGGGATCCCAGGAACGTGAAGTCTGTCACTACTTCTACGACTTCCCCTTCTATTTGCCAAGGAGTGATGGGGCCAGATGCCATGATCTTAGTTTTTTTGATGTTGAGCTTCAAGCCCACTTTTGCGCTCTCCTCTTTCACCCTGAGCAAGAGGCTCTTTAGGTCCTCTTCACTTTCTGCCATCAGAGTGGTATCGTCTGCATATCTGAGGTTATTGATCTTTTCCCCAGCAATCTTAACTCCTGCTTGTGATTCATCCAGGCCAGCATTTCGCATGATGTACTCTGCATATAAATTAAATAAGCAAGGGGACAATATACATCCTTGTCGTACCCCTTTTCCTATGCTAAACCAATCAGTTGTTCCATATCCGGTTCTAACTGTTGCTTCTTGACCCTTATACAGGTTTCTCAGGAGACAGGTGAGGTGGTCCGGTACTCCCATCTCTTTAAGAACCTGCCATAATTTATTGTGATCCACACAATCAAAGGCTTTAGCATAGTCAATGAAGCAGAAGTAGATGTTTTTCTGGTACTCTCTTGCTTTCTCCATAATCCAGCGAATGTTGGCAATTTGATCTCTAGTTCCTCTACCTCTTCGAAACCCAGCTTGTACTTCTGGCAGTTCTCTATCCACGTACTGTTGGAGCCTAGCTTGTAGGATTTTGAGCATGACCTTGCTAGCATGTGAAATGAGTGCAATTGTGCGATAGTTTGAACATTCCTTGACATTGCCTTTCTTTGGGATTGGAATGTACACTGACCTTGTCCAATCCTGTGGCCACTGTTGTGTTTTCCAAATTTGTTGGCAAATTGAGTGCAGCACTTTAACAGCATCTTCTTTTAAGACTTTGAATAACTCAGCTGGGATACCATCACCTCCACTAGCTTTGTTGTTAGCAATGCTTTCTAAGGCCCATTTAACTTCGCTTTCCAGGATGTCTGGCTCGAGGTCAGTGATTATACCATCGTGGTTGTCAAGGATATTGAGGTCCTTCTTGTATAGTTCTTCTGTGTATTCTTGCCATCTTTTCCTAATCTCTTCTGCTTCTGTTAGGTCCCTACCGGTTTTGTCCTTTATCATGGCCAGCTTTGCATGGAACGTTCCCTTGATTTCTCCAATTTTCTTGAAGAGATCTCTAGTCCTTCCCAATCTATTGTTTTCCTCTACTACTTTGCATTGTTCATTCAGGAAAGCCTCCTTATCTCTCCTTGCTGTTCTCTGGAAATCTGCATTCAGTTGGGCAAATCTTTCCTTTTCACCGTTGCCTTTAGCTTTCCTTCTTTCCTCTGCTATGTGTAAAGCCTCATCAGACAGCCACTTTGCTTTTTTGCATTTCTTTTTCTTTGGGATGGCGGCGATTGCTGTCTCCTTTACAATGTCACGTACCTCTGTCCATAGTTCTTCAGGCATTCTGTCTATCAAATCTAGTCCCTTAAACCTATTCTTCACCTCTACTGTATATTCATTGGGGATGCGATCTAGGTCAAATCTGAATGGCCTTGTGGTTTTCCCAACTTTCTTCAATTTAAGTCTGAATTTTGCAATGAGTAGCTCATGATCTGAGCCACAGTCAGCTCCAGGTCTTGTTTTTACTGACTGGATAGAGCTTCTCCATCTTTGACTGCAAATTATATAGTCAATCTGATTTCGGTGTTGCCCATCTGGTGATGTCCATGTGTAGAGACGCCTCTTAGGTTGTTGGAAAAGGGTGTTCGCTATGACCAGCGTGTTCTCTTGACAAAACTCTGTTAGCCTTTGCCCTGCTTCATTTTGTTCTCCAAGGCCAAACTTGTCTGTTATTCCGGTTACCTTTTGATTTCCTACTTTAGCATTCCAGTCCCCTATGATGATGAGGACATCATTTTTTGGTGTTAGTTCTATGAGCTGTTGTAGGTCTTTATAGAACTGGTCCACTTCATCCTCCTCTGCAGCAGTGGTTGGGGCATAGACTTGGATTACTGTAATATTGAATGGTTTGCCTTGGATTCGGACTGAGATCATTCTGTCATTTTTGAGGTTGTATCCCAATACTGCCTTTCTCACTCTGTTGTTGACTATAAAGGCCACACCATTTTTTCTACGGGATTCCTGGCCACAGTAGTAGATATAATGGTCTTCTGAGTTAAATTCGCCCATTCCTGTCCACTTTAGTTCACTGATTCCCAAGATGTCGATGTTCATTCTTGCCATCTCATTTTTGACCACGTCAAGCTTACCTTGATTCATAGATCTTACATTCCAGGTTCCTATGCAGTATTGTTCTTTGCAACATCGGACTTTCCTTTCACCGTCAGACACATCCACAACTGAGCGTCCTTTCGGCTTTGGCCCAGCCGCTTCACTCTTTCTGGGGTTACTCGTACTTGCCCTCTGCTCTTCCCCAGTAGCATATTGGACACCTTCCGACCTGAGGGGCTCATCTTCCGGCATCATATCTTTTATCCTTTTGTTACTGTCCATGGGGTTTTCTTGGCAAAGATACTGGAGTGGGTTGCCATTTCCTTCTCCAGGGGATCACGCTTGGTCTGAGTTCTCTGCTGTGGCCTGTCTGTCCTGGGTGGCCCTCCACGGCATAGCCCACAGCCTCATCGAACCACGCAAGCCCCCTCGCCACGACAAGGCAGTGATCCATGAGGGAGGTACTGTTTTATATTGAATCCCAAATTCATGGCTGTATCAAGAAATAATACTACTACACATTTATTTATATATTTATAAAATGTGTGTGCTTCCTCTCCAGAACCCACTTGAGTAAGTTCCCAATGAAGCAATACCAACAAGTAAATAAACTAATAAGAACAAGTCAAGCCATAAAACATTAAAACATATCAAGCCAATCTAATCAGGTCACTAGAAACCTGTCAGAGTATAAAAACTGTGCAAAATAAACAGAGCTATCTAAAATTATATTGATAAAAAGAAGTCCTCAGGCTTGAAACAGACCAGAAAATACCTTCAAACATTCTTCACTTAGTTAAAACCCTGGGTAAATAGAAATATATTTGCTTAGCATCTAAAGGAAAGTAAGGACAAGCCTCAAGGAGGACGGCATCCCAAGGGCAAGGTGCCACTACTGAAAAAGCCCTGTTTCTGCTTGCCTCCCATCTCACCCCTGCAGGTGGGGGCACAGACTGCTGGGAATGAGAACAGGATCTTAACTGGTAATCAGGGCAGGAGGAAGTGGTTCTTCAAGTATCCTAGCCCCAAGCTCTTTACCGACTTACTGGTAAGAACCAGCACTTCAAAATACTCAAGTTAGTGGTCATCCCAACACTATATTGCAGTGATTTCTATAAGTTAACTGTATCATGTGAAAAATACATCCTTTTATTTGTCCAGAATCTGTTTCCAGTCAATTTAACTTTATAAACTTCAAATAGTAGTGATTCAATAGAATGAGAAAGCTTTATTGTTCTCCCTATCATCTCTTTCAATAACTTTTTAAAAAATCCTCCTCTTGATATGAAAAGTATACCTTGATATGCTCCATAGTGATGAAAAGCCTTCTATATGTTGCCAGTCTCCCATTCAAGTACCAACCCTGCTTAGCTTATAAGATCTGATGAGGTCAGGCTGTGCTATATACCATTTCATATCCCAGGATCACCTTTTTCATATAAACAAACCCCAGTGGTTCTCAGACTTTTGGAAGAGACAATTCGGTTCAAATCTGTGCTCTGTCCTGAAAATTTGCTGGCTAACTATCTAACTCTATCAGACTAACCTACCTCACAGGGTTGTTGCATTAAGGATAAGATGCAGAATATGCTAATAGTGTGATCGGCCACTCCAGGTCCCAGCTAGGGAGAAAAGCAGGAAACAGGGTAAAATTGCTCCTGCAGTCTGTTCCAGAAGTGCAATTCTGCTGAAAGGGATGGTTTTGTCCCCTTCCACTCCTCGCTGCAGTGCTCTGGCAGATACAGCTCTTCTTCCATGCACAACTTGTGATCCCAGAAATTATTTTTCCTAGAAGCAGAATGGACAGGAATGCAGGAATACATGCCATGATTGAATACAGAATATTTTCAGAACTTATCAGAATTTATCAGAATCTACAGCAGTTTTTGGACCCACTTGAAAAGTAATTCTATATTATTTCCCCCCTTCCCAACATACAATGTAGGAATCTCACATCAGTTAATACTGAACAAATCTATATATTTTTTATTGCCAGTATTTATCAACATACTGAACAACAGGCTGTATTTCTTGGTCATTTTGCACACAATGCAAAGGCAAATCCACTTTTGCCACTGTCTCCTAGATATGGTTGCCAGCCTCCAGGTGGTGGCTGAAGATCTCCCGCTATTCAAACTGTTCTCCAGGCAGGCCCATAGCCAGAATTTTTTTAATTTGGGGGGCCTTTAAATAAGTCAGGGGGCACCCCCATACACACTCTGCATCCCCCAAAAAGGAGTGCCTGGACCGGATGGCAAGTCAGGGGTCTTGGTGGTAAGTCAGGGGGCCAGGCCCCGAGATGCCCCACTGTAGCTACGGGCCTGTCTCCAGGTGACAGAGATCAATTCACCTGGAGTAAATGGCCACTTTGGAAGACAGACTCTATGGCATTATACCTCATTGAAGTCCCTCCCTTCCTCAAACCCTGCCCTCCTCAGGCTCCACCCCCCAAAATCTCTAGGTATTTCTCAACCCAGAGCTGGCAACCCTGCTTCCAGGATTTCTTCTTCCTGATGCTTACACTGTTTCTCTTCCTTGCTCCTGACCCTGCAACCCACCTGCAAGAGAGTCACAACCCACTTTGGGGCTCCTGGCCCATAGTTTGGGAACCACTGTCCTACTTGCATTTCCAGGTTAATATGAATCCTTACTGATGGAATAACCCTGTGCCAAAATTTAAAGAAATTGGGTGGAGAGGGAAAAAATCTGAGAGTGCAGTCAGATTATTACTTTACCATTAGGTAATTGCATCCCATCCTCTGTCCCCAAAATAAGAGTACTGGACTCCGAGATCAAAAGAAATAACCCTATGGAAGGTTACCCTTGTGGAATTCTTCCTGTTTCCTTTTGGCCCATGTCTATTATTCAGACTGCTGGCAATGGTATTTTGGGAAAAACAGCTTTCCTTCTCTAGCACTGAAGACTTATGCATAGTTACTCCAGTTTAAATCTGCTAAAAGCAATAGTCTTAAACCAGAGCAACTCTGCATAGAATTGTACTATAAGTCACAGAGATAATATCTTCAATATAGGTATCTAGAATGTCCTAATGGTTACTGTATTCTACCAAAGCAACAAAAACAGTATAAAAGGAAGTAAAATTCTGTGGAAAGACTTTCTTTGGAAATCAGGGAACAGAGGCTCATAGCTGGTATCCATGCTGACTGACAGAGGTAAAAACAAAAATCACACTTTTATGAAGAAACTGGGAAAGTGTTACTACTACAAATGAGTGAAGGTTGGATATGAAAACTTAGATCTGAACATTGAAAGTGCTGAGATATTTTCAAGGAGGAATCTTTGGGTTTATTCTTTAAGGAGATAAAATAGAAAGTGTTAAATGATAATAACATTTTTGCCCTTCCAGTCAACTTTAAGGTGTGAAACTAAACAGGTGAAGATGACCATGACTGTAGATGAAATTGGTGAAATTTTCCAGAGCATTTTGGTGATCTTTTTTAGGATTTTACCTCGAGCTCCAAGACGCTCTCATGCTGCTGACTGCTAAATGTAATTTTGTCACATCAAAAAAAATGTCTTTGTGACTAAGATGAAAAGGTGAGTGTGAACAAGACCCATGACACAGAGCTACAGCAGGACAGCAGACGTCTTAATAATGAGGGATTACACTTTCCCGCTAGCCTTGAGGGCAAAAGGGAAGGAATTATTTGGTTTATGCTGGCAGCAATTTCCCTAAGCCATGTGAGATGACATACCTCAAGCTGTTGCAAATGTAGGCAGAGCTGCTATAACTCCTAGCTCTAGGTTGGATCTAGATCCCCTGGGGGATCAAATATATTGAAAAAGGTTCCTAAATAGAGACTGATCATTTAATTTGATTGCTTGAACAGAGGTTCCATATATTCTTCAGTCTGTAACACTTATTCACGACTCCTTTGAGGTTAATAACCACTTCGGGGGGAGGGGGGTTCTTTCCTCTTTTTTTAGTAAAATTAGATTAGCTCTTCAAGGTTATGGTTTCAGAGAACTATAACATATCAAAAGTGTCAAACAGCAATTATGCCATATTCCTTATCTTAGATTTCAGTAGGCAGAATTGCAATAAAAAAGATTGGCCTTCACTACTCAATTAAATGACATGAAGTTTTAATGAGCTGATGTTTATTTTTATGGCACTCTTCTGTAAAATTATTAAATGTACTGTGTGGTGGTATAAAAAGGCCATACAAGGGGAAAAATAATCCAAGTTATCTAAATCAATATTTGAACAGGTATTTATCTACAGCAGCCAATAATTATGGTTCATTCTACTTTGCTGTACTTTTTCCAGCATTACCATCCTAATAGTCTTTTGTCCTTCATTATGAAAGAAAACACTTTGAAGGATTTCACTCTTTGTCACTGAGGAACACCTATCGTATTTTTTATATACGAATATAAAAAAGCATCTATTCTTATGCATATTAAATAGTAGACTTTTAAATGAACCATATTATGTGGCTTTACATAAGCCAAGAATTCGTGCTGCTAGTCAATGGAAAATATACAAATTACAAAGCTAAGAAACTGTTCATTTCTGGTTTTCAAAGCTGTATATTTCATTATAAAGACCTCCACAATTAGCTATATTGTAGTTCCATTTAAAAAAATAGTCAATGTGTATAATTGTAATTCTCCTAAAGAAAAATATGCTTTATTACAGGTACATGAAAATCTAATGCTTTATTATAGTTAATTATATTTATATACTCTTCTGTGACTACCTACATGGCATTTAGTCCACTAATTAGTTGTTATTGTCTATTAATTGATTTTTAAAAGTGAGCTGAAGTATAAGATACATTGTCAGGCTATTCTTTATTACATCTAATTGTAAAAAAGCAACAAGCTATAACAATAAAGGAAGTATATGAAATTATGTTTCCATAGTGTAAACACACATGTAAGATTGTACCTCAAATACTCTTTTAAAAATGAAATACAGCAGTATAAATCTTCCACAATTTCCTTTCCATTCTCATGGCCTGAAAGGTTCACTATAAACAAAGTATTTTGTAATTCTCTTTTCAGAGGTTATACTTGTAGAGATTATTTATATATGGTTCTCTGCACAAGCTAATGGCTTTTAAGCTGGGTCTTAATTACTTACGCAAGTAAAACACCGTATCTATAGAAAGCTGTATGATGATGTAATACGATGTGTTTAGAATTCAGAATTTAAACGTGGATAAGCAATCTTCTCTCCCCTTTTCATACAGAGAGAATGAAAACCAGCTGGCGAGGCTACATACATCTGACGAATTGTAGTTGCACAAAATCAGAAAGTGCAATTTATCTACAACTTTTGCTCCTCTGCATCAATGTCATGTGTAAGGAATGCATCTTTCCAACACAGGAGAGTTAGGGAGTAGTTCTTTGCTCTGGATTCTGCCACACAACCACCTGATTTTCTTGTCTCCAGAGGGAGACCCTGTAGCAGAAAGGCAAACCTGTGAAATGAACCACATTCCCTGCTCTGGAGATGCACACACTTTCTGCACACTGGAAACCTCTTCATTTCCTAAATGGGGAGATGTTAGAAAGCTGTATTTTCAAATGAGCTTGTTCTAGAGGAATAGAAAGCATGCAGAGCTTTTACTTCCTCTGAAGTCACAGAATGCCTGAAGATACCTACATTATACATTCCTCCTAACAATAATGTCAAGTCTTCTTGGAGTGAAGGCAATGGAAAGGCTCATGGTATGGGAAAGGGGTTAAGAGGAATCTACCATGTGATTTTTCCAAAGTTTGCAAAGGATTATCATCAGAATCAAGCATAAGCAATCTTTCCATGGAAACAGGCTTCTATAAGACTGAACAATCTTGTGAAAGCAGTCTGTGGATTTTTATTTATTAATTAAAATATTTGCACCCACCTTTCCACTTGGATCAAGATGGCCCTTCTAAACGAAGGTCAAACTCTTCTAAATTAGGAAGGAAGCACCCTGGGTACAATGTTGATCACACTGGAATATAAAAGCCCCGCTGGATGACACCAATGGTCCATTAAGTCCAGCATCCTAAGAACATAAGAGAAGCCAATGTTGGATCAGGCCAATGGCCCATCTAATCCAACACCCTGTCACACAGTGGCCGAAAATACCAGGTGCCATCAGGAGATCCAGCAGTGGGGCCAGGACACTTAAAGCCCTCCCACTGTTGCCCCCCCAAGCACAGAGAATACAGAGCATCACTTGCCCCAGACTGGGAGTTACTATTTATACCTTGTGACTCATAGCAACTGATGGTCTTCTGCTCCATACAGGGCCGGCTCGCTCACTAGGCAAGCTAGGCACTTGCTTAGAGCACGCCGGCCCTCGGGGGTGCCAAATGGCCCCCCCGAAAAGCTCCCCCACGACCTAACTGGGCGGCCGCCTCCGCCGCCTCCCCGCCACCGCTGCCAAGAGTGCCCGGCCAGAGCGCAGGAGGCAGCAGCGTGGCTCACCTGCCCGCACGCTCACCCTGGGGGGGGAGAGGCGGGGGGTGTCCTGAGCACCTGGCTGCCGCCAGTCCTGAGTGCCCAGCTGGGGCTCCTCTTGAGCCCTGGGGGGGGAGGCAGAGCAGCATGGCGGCGCGTGGCAGTAAGCGGGGACTCTCCCCACCACCGCCAGTCCTGGGTGCCTGCCCGGCCAGGGCGGGCAGGCAGAAGGCGCCGGGGCCATGTCCTCCGCCTCCCCTCGCTCCTGTACAGGACCGCCTCCTCCTGCTGCCCGGAAGAGGCGGGAGTGGCATGGCGGCGGGCGGCGGGGACTCTCCTCGCCACCGCTGCCGTCAGTGCTGAGTGCCCAGCCGGGGCTGGTGGGCAGAAGGCGCCAGAGCCGCGTCCTCCACCTCCGCCCGCCCCCCCCGCTCCGGTACTGGGCCTGCAGAGGGGGGGCAGCTGGGCAACCATTGGTCTCCTAGATAGATGGGAGCGGCATGGCGGTGGGCGGCGGGGACTCTCCCCACTGCCACTGCCGTCGGTGCTGAGTGCCCAGCCAGGGCTGGTGGGCAGAAGGCACCAGAGCCACATCCTCCACCCGCCTCCCCCCACTCTGGTATGGAGCCTGCAGGGGGCGGCGGCTAGGCAACCATTGACCTCCTCCTCCTCCCACCAGGAAGAGGCAGGAGCGGCATGGCAGCGGGCGGCAGGGACTCTCCCCGCCGCCACTGCTGCCAGTCCTGAGTGCCCAGCCAGGGCACCTCCTGCACCCTGGAGGGGGAAGAGGCGGGAGCCACTGCTGTCCTCTGCCCATGCCCAGTGGCTCTGAGCCCACCAGCCCCACCTCCAGCTGCTCCCCCTGCAAGGGTTGCACCAGGCCAAACAAGGAGGAGGGACACGGGGGGATGTGGCAGAATGTCCCCGCCCCCCTTCCTCCCGGGAGCAGCCTGGAGGTTGGCAACCATGTAATTGGTGGACACATGGGGGGGTGCCAGAAGGTAGCCTCGCCTAGGGTACAGAAAACCCTTGGGCCAGCCCTGGCTCCATATCCTTATTCTAATAGCCAAAATGTGTGGATACCTATTCCCACCAACAGGGGGCTCACTGTCCCCCAACAGCTTTTCCTGCATAGTCAGTAGACTTCCTGGGTTTGTAGAAAAATTCAAAAAGTGAAGAAATCCCTTCAGGAACAGTTGAATTACCCAAAAAGCCTTTTGAAATGGCCTCTGTAGGGACCTAACTCCAGGCATCAACAGTGAGAGTTTAGAACGTTGGGGGGGAGGCTTCTAACTGGCTCTGTCAGTAAAAGGGTGGGGGAAGGGTCCTTTCCAGGCCTCTTTTGGCCTTGGAGGGAGGGAGGGAGGGAGCTTTGGGGCCAGGCCTCACAAGAGTTGCCAGTGCCAGGCTGGGAGATTTCTAGAGATTTTGAGGTGGACTCTAAGGAGGGCTGGGTTTGGGAAGGGAGAGGCCTCAGCAGGGTATAATGCCACAGAGTCCACCCTCCAAAACAGCCATTTTCTACAGGGAGACAGACCTCTGCTGTCTAGAGCCCAGTTGTAATTCTGGGGGCTCTCCAGGGCCCATTTGGAGGTTGGCAACTCTAGGCCTGGCAGTAGTCTAGGGTCCCCCTTGATTTGCATGACTCACCTAGCCTCGGCTACTTGCTACCATTCATCAGCAGCCACCCTATGAAAGCCAATGAGGTGCAGCAATTAGAGCTTCAAAGTAGGGTCTGCAAGACCTAGGTTCAGATCCCCATCTTGCAGTGGAAGGTGACTGTGTGATTTTGGATCAGTCACATATTTCAGCCTAACCAACCTCACAGGGTTGTTGTGCAGATACAAAGGAGGAGGGAATAATGAAAGCTGCTTTGGCCCTCACTGTGGAGAAAGACTGTAATTTTCCTAGGTAGAGGCTGGGGGGGTGGAGATGGAAAACAGGAGACAGAGAGGCAGATAAAGGTAGGTTGGCTGTTGGTTGGGAAGGAAATAGGGTTGCCAACTCCAGGTTGGGAAATCCCTGGATATTTGAGGGGTGAAGCCTGGAGAGGGTGGGATTTGAGGAGGGGAGGAACTTTGGACTGGTGTAATGCCATAGACTCCACCTTCCAGCCATTTCCTCCACAAGAACCACCATTGCCAGCCTCTGGGTGAGGACTGGAGATCACCCAGAATTACAACTGTTGTCCAGGAGACAGAAATCAGTTCCCCTGGATAAAATGGCTGTTTTGAAGGGTTGAGTCTATGGCATCATACCCTGCTGAGGCTGCTTGCCTCCCCAAGCCTCACTGTCCTAAGGCTCCACCCCCAAATCTCCAGGAATTTCCCAACCTGGAGCTGGCAGCCCTAAGGTGCTTGATATTCTGCCCCCCCCAAGCCCTTTCACCCTCCCGGTTTGTGAGGATTACAATTATGAAAAGCATGAATAAGAGAAGAGGCTTTAACATGGTGGGGTTCGCCATTGATCATCAGCGGAGGAGGAGGTGGGCAATGATGAGTCCAGGGTGAGGGTTCAGGATCCTTCTTCAGCAGACTATAATGAAACACAGGATGCACATGATGCAAATTTTTTGGCAACTCAACCTCCACAGTCACTTTATTGATCAGCCAGGTTACCTTAAAAGGCTCCACATATTTCCACCCCAGTTTTTTCTCTGGTTGCACTCCTTGGAGGTGCTTGGTGGAAATATACACTGAGTCCCCTGGGGTCAACTCCCACTCTGGACCCCGACGTTTATCAGCAAAACATTTGTAGTCCTCTTTAGCTTTAGCCAACATTTTCTGAAGGGTTTCCCAACCCCTTGTCACTGTAGACCACTATACTTGAGCATCTCCAGACATGGGCTCTTCCAAACTCAATGTTGGTAGAGGACCCTCTTCATAACCATGAACTGCCATAAAAGGAATCATCCCCGTGGAGCTGTGTACTGAATTGTTATAGCTATACTCTGCAAATGGTAACAGTTGCACCCATTCATCTTGTTGATAATTCATAAAGCATCTAAAGAACTGTTCTAAGACCTGTTGGTGCACTCAGTTTGGCCATCAGTCTCAAGGTGGTAGCCACTGCTTAAGCCCTGTTCCACCCCTATAACCTTCAGCAATTATTTCCAAAATTTAGCCATGAACTGTGAACCCCTATCGGAGATTATCTTGCAGGGTACAGCATGTAATCTCACAATGTGCTGCATAAACATCTGAGCCAGCCGACAGGTTGTAGGCACCTGCTTGCATGGAATGAAGTGTGCCTGTTTCGAGAACAAGTCCACTACCACCCAAATGGCTGTTTTCTCTTGACTAGGGTGTACATCCATAATAAAATCAATGGAAATCACTGAACAGAGTTGATCTGGGGTCTCCAGAGGCTGGAGCAATCCCGGCATCTCCCCCCCATTGTTTACTCATGAAGCAGATTTGGCATGCCCCCACATACTTTGAAATGTCTCCCTACATACGTGGCCACCAAAACTTCCTTTGAATTAAATGCAGGGTTTTCAAGTACCCAAAGTGTCCCGACAATTTGCTGTCGTGTGCTATTGAACTTCCCCCTCAATGCTTCCAGCACAAACAGTTTATCTGCTTTGTACCAACACCCATCCCCCCACTGGGTTAGGGTGCTGTCCTTTTTATAGCTTCCAAGTTCTGTGGGGAATAAGCCACTTTTACTTTCTCAGTCCATTCCATGCTGTTCTCCCCCCCCTTTCACCTGGGTTCAAGTCACCACGGCCCCTCCCAGCTGGGTGGGTGTGAACATAGTATCTACAACCTCATCACATTGGCTGGTGTGCTGCGGGAGGCAGGACAGGGTGTCAGCCAGGAAATTCGACTTCTCTGGGAGGTGCTTAAGTGTAAAATGAAACTTAGAGAAGAACTCTGCCCAGCACAGCTGTTTAGTGTTTAGGCACCATGGGCTTTTCAATGCCTCTAAGTTTTTATTATCTGTCCACACTTCAAAAGGAACTTGGGCCTCCTCCAACCAGTGTCTCCAAGTAGTTAAAGCTAGCTTAATGGCGGCTGCCTCCTTGTCCCAAACAGCCCAGTTCCTCTCTGCGCTGGAAAACTTCTTTGAAACGTAGGCAAGGGGGTGCAACATTCCATCTGTGCTCCTTTGCAGTATCACCCCCCCCTTGCCATGTCTGATGCACCTACCTGGACAATAAACAGTTTTGTTTCATCAGGATGGTGGAGAATGGGCTCAGAGATTAACAATGCTTTCAGCCTATCAAAGGCTTGTTGGCATTCTGGGGACCACTCTAATTTACAGCCACCCTTTTTACTTTCCTGGGTTTTCCCTTTCATTTTTAGCAAATCAGTCATTGGGAAAGTAACTTGTGCAAAATTTGGGATGAAAGGGCAGTAGAAATTCATGAATCTGAGGAAGGTTTGTAACTGTATCCTGGTGCGTGGGGGCTCCCATCCCACCACATCTTGGATTTTCTTGGGATACATCCCCAATCCCTCCCTTGTGATTCAGTACCCCAAAAAGTCCATCTCCTCTTTGTGAAACTCACACTTGGACAGTTCAGCACAAAGGTGGTTCTCATATAGTATTTTAAGAACCTCTCTCACCAGTTTCACATGTGATTCCTTATCTTGGGAATATATCAACATGTCATCTAGATAAACAATCACCCCTTTAAACAAGTGCTTGTGCAAAACTTCATTGATGAGGTTCATGAACACCCCCGGGACTCCCACCAGTCCAAACAGCATAACCAGGTACTCAAAGTGCCCCAACAGGGTGTTAAAGGCAGTCTTGTGTTCGTCCCCCTCCCTTATGTGCACTCAAAAGTAGGCATCTTGTAAATTCAGTTTAGTAAATATCTTCCCCCGAGAAGCCAATAGATCCTTGATGAGTAGGAGGTGGTAGGCGTTTGACATAGAAACTGCATTCAGACCCCTATAGTCTGTACATAACCTTATGCCCTGTCCTTCTTTTTCTGGAACAACACTGATGCAGCAAAAGGGGAGGCAGTGGGCCGAATAAATCCTCACTCCAGGTTCTATGAACTTCCACAATTCCTCCTCCACAGGGCTCATAGCATATAATTTCCCTTTGGGCAATTTATGACTCAGTAGTATCTCAAATGCACAGTCAGTCTTACAATGGGGAGGTAATTCATCCACCTCATTTTTCTCAAACACCTGAGCCAAGTCTCTATACTCTGGGGGAATGTCATTCAGCTCCTCTTTTGCTAAACAGATGTACTTGGGTGCAGGCTGAGGTTCCTCCCCCCACTTTGGCTACCATAAATGTTCTTTACATCTGGAATCTGAGAAAGTGAGGGTCCCCATGCTCCACTGCACATAGGGGTCATGGGCCTGCAACCACGGACTGCCTAGGACCACTGGGAATTGTGCTGATGGGTGCACTGTAATGGATCTCAGTTCCCAATGGTCAGACAGCCCCACCTGCAATTGAACTGTGCAGTACTGGCAAGCTTGCATTGTGGTACCATCCATCAGGGTAAACACTACCGGTTCCTTTAATTTATGCACCTTGGCCCCCAACCCCATAACTAAGGTGGACTTATCAGGTCTCTTGTACACCCAGAGTCTATCAGGGCCTGTACTCAGATATGGATCCCCTCCTCGAGGTTAGGCACGGTGACAGTCACAAAGAAAAGGGAGGAAGATGATCTCACCAGTTCTCGCACTGGGAACTTTCAGACCTGCTGGTTGGTGCCCTTCACAACAGGTCCCAGCCTTTTCCTGACCCCTGAGGCCTCATGGAATCACTGGAGGAAGAACTCTCTGTAGTCTCAAACTCTGCAGCTTGTAGAGCCTTGGGGGATTTTGACCTCCTCCCCAATGGTTTTGGTTTCTTCTCCTTGTACTCTTTTTGGCACTCCCTTTCCTCACTCCACAGTCATGTGCACTCTGCGACAAAATGGCCAGCCTTCCCGCATCAGAGACACAGCCCCTTCTGCAAGCAGTTCTCCCAGTCCCCACCGAGCAGCAGTCCTCTGCCTCGAGTTGCCTTCTGGCTCCCCACACCTCGACCAGGTGCTCGGTACTGGTAAAGCTTCACTAGGTTGTGCCAGTTCTCTGCCTTGCAAGCCACTTGGCTCCATTCCCCCCAATATCAGGGGGTTGTCTTGGGCCAATGTTGAATCAGGCCAATGGCCCATCTAGTCCAACACTCTGTCACACAGCGGCCAAAATATACCACATGCCATCAGGAGGTCCAGCAGCGGGGCCAGGACACTAGAAGCCCTCCCACTGCTGCCCCCTCCAGCACCAAGAATAGAGTGCATCACCTGCCCCAGACTGAGAGTTCCCATCTATACCCTGTGGCTAATAGCCACTGATGGACTTCTGCTCCATATGTTTATCTAATTCCCTCTTGAAACTGTCCATGCTTGTAGCTGCCACCACCTCCTGTGGCAGTGAATTCCATATGTTAATCACTCTTTGGGCAAAGAAGTATTTCCTTTTATCTGTTCTAACCCGACTGCTCAGCAATTTCATGGAGTGCCCACGAGTTCTTGTATTGTGAGAAAGGGAGAAAAGTGCTTCTTTCTCAACCTGCTCAATCCCATTCATAATCTTATAAACCTCAATCATGTCACCCCTCAGCCGTCGTTTCTCCAAGCTAAACACCCCCAAGCATTTTAACCTTTCTTCATAGGGAAGGTGTTCCAACCCTTTTATCATTCTAGTTGCCCTTCTCTGCACTTTTTCCAATGCTATAATATCCTTTTTGAGATGTGGTGACCAGAACTGTACACAGTATTCCAAATGAGGTCGCACCAATGATTTATACAGGGGCATGATGATACTGGCTGATTTGTTTTCAATTCCCTTCCTAATAATCCCCAGCATAGCGTTGGCTTTCTTTATTGCAGCTACACACTGTCTAGACATTTTCATTGAGTTATCTACTACGATTCCAAGATCTCTCTCTTGGCCCGTCTCTGCCAGTTCAGACCCCATCAACGTGTAGTTATAATTAGGATTTTTGGCTCCAATGTGCATCACTTTGCACTTGATCACATTGAACCCCATTTGCCACATTGACGCCCACTCACCCATCCTCGACAGATCCCTTTGGAGTGCCTCACACTCCTCCCTGGTTTTCACCACCCAGAACAACTTCGTATCATCTGCAAATTTAGCCACTTCACTGCTTACTCCCAATTCCAAATCATTAATAAACAAGTTAAAAAGCATCGGACTGAGTACTGATCCCTGTGGTACCCCACTGCTTACCACCCTCCACTGAGAAAGTTTCCCATTTATACTCACTCTCTGTTTTCTATTTATAAGCCAGTTTTTGATCCACAAGAGGACTTGCCCTGTTATCCCATGACTATTGAGCTTACTTAGGAGCCTTTGATGAGGAACTGTACCAAAAGCTTTCCGGAAGTCAAGGTAAATAATATCTATTCGGTCCCCCTTGTCCACATGTTTGTTCACTCCCTCAAAAAACACTAACAGGTTAGTGAGACAAGATCTTCCCTTACAGAACCCATGCTGAGTTTGCCTCAATAGTTTTTGTTCATCAATGTGCCTACTAATTCTTTCCTTAAAAACAGTGTCCACCAACTTACCCGGTATTGATGTCAGACTGACTGGCCTGTAATTTCCTGGATCTCCCCTGGAGCCCTTTTTAAAGATGGGAGTGACATTAGCTACCTTCCAGTCCTCAGGAATGGAGGCAGATTTTAAAGAAAGATTACATATTTTTGTCAGGAGATCCACAAGTTCACATTTGAGTTCTTTCAGAACTCTCGGATGAATGCCATCCGGGCCTGGTGATTTATTAGTTTTTAAATTGTCCATCAGTCGGAGGACTTCCTCTCTTGTCACAGCAATCTGATTCAGGTCTTTCAAACCCCCTCCCGAAATCGGTGCTTCTGGAGTGGGCAAGCACTTCTCCTCTTCCACAGTGAAGACAGAGGCAAAAAATGCATTCAGCTTCTCAGCCATTTCCCTATCATCCTTCACTACTCCTTTTACCCCTTGGTCATCCGAGGGCCCCACTGCCTCCCTGGCTGGCTTCCTACTTCTAATGTATTTGAAGAAAGTTTTATTGTTGGCCTTTATGTTTTTTGCGATATGCTCCTCATATTCCCTTTTTGCTTGCCTGATCACAGACTTGCATTTTATTTGCCATAGTCTGTGTTCCCTTTTATCAACCTCACTAAGACTAGCTTTCCACCGCTTAAAGGAATCCTTCTTACCTTTTACAGCTTCCATTACTTTATTTGTTAACCATGCAGGCTTTTTTCTATACCTATTTGTGCCTTTCCTAACCTGCGGTATATATTTTTTCTGAGCTTCTAGGACTGTATTTTTAAATAGTCTCCAAGCTTCCCCAATGGTTTTGACCTTCTCCACTCTTCCTTTCAATTTCTTCCTCACATGTCCCCTCATACCAGAGAAGTTACCCCTTTTAAAGTTAAAAGTGGTTGCGTCAGTCTTTTTGGGCAACTCCCTATCTGTACAAATGTTAAACTCAATGACATTATGGTCACTGTTCCCAAGTAGTGCAATCACTTTTACATCTCTCACCAGGTCTTGGGTGTTACTTAGGACCAAATCCAGGATCGCCTGTCCCCTGGTAGGATCTGTGACCATCTGTTCCATAGCACAGTCATTGAGAGTGTCTAAAAACTCAATCTCTTTTTCCCGACTAGAACTCATATTGACCCAATCAATGTGTGGGTAGTTAAAGTCACCTATTACAACACAGTTATTTCATCTAGCCGCTATCGTTAATTCATTCATCATTTTATAATCCTCCTCTATCTTTTGATCTGGTGCCCGATAACAAACTCCCACTGTTAAGCTTCCTTTTGGACCCACTATTTCAACCCATAGCATTTCCAGAAGCGAATCCTATTCTCTTACCCTCTCAATCTTACTGGACGGTATACCCTCTCTGACATATAGAGCCACCCCACCTCCAACCCTTCCCCCCTATCCTTCCGATATAATTTATAACCAGGAATCACCGTATCCCACTGATTTTCCTCATCCCACCAAGTTTCTGAAATACCCACAATGTTTATTTCCCCCCCCAACACCAAGCATTCCAACTCCCCGATTTTACCTCGGAGACTTCTAGCATTTGTGTATAAACACTTATAGTTTCCCACGTTTGTTAAGCCCACAGCCTTCCTCTTGCTGCCTCGAGACCTTGCCAGACAGTTCCTATCATTAGCCACAGTCTCAGTGGACAATTGTAATCCATTTCCTTGTACAATTTTAATCCATTTCCTTGTACAAAAGGAATATTCTCCAGAATAACAGTGTTTAGCCCAGCCCAGTAAAACTCAATTAACACTTCTTCTGGCCACCCCTGCAGCTTAGCGGCAGTAGCTTTGAACTCGTCAGAGTATTCTTGCACCGATCAAGTTCACTGCTGCAGACCTTGGAGACAGGTGTGGGCCTTCTCCAGCTCCAGGGGGTCCTCGAACTGGTGCCGCAAGGCTTGCATGAAAGCATCCACATCCCACAGCTCTGGGGCGGTGACATTGTAAAGCCTCATGAACTAGTTCGAGGCTTGGTCGTGGAATCTCGACCCCACGTAGTTGACTCTCTACTCCTTGGAGGCAAAGGTGTGGCCCCACTCTCAGAGTATCTTCCACACCTGAATGGCGAAGAAAGCTATCTTCACTGGGCTGCAGTTGAAGGTGGCTTCTGAGGCCGATCACACTCAGAGTCACCCCTCTCCGGATGGGTGGGGGCTGTTCCAGCTCCTAGGCTACGGCCTCTTCACCAGACTCCTTGACCATAAGTTTCTTCACCACTTTAGGGAGGTTTTTGATCAGGAACTGGAACCCTTCTTTCAACTGTTTCACTCAGACCACAGGCCCAACTGGTCCTAGTCACCTCCCGACTCTTCTTCCCACTCTTCCATCAGTTTGCCCAGTTCTGGGTCATCATGGAAGGTGCGGGAAACTCTCCATCCTTCCTGGTCCGATCACCCATGAGCCCATGGAAACCGGGTGTGCTGGCCAACCACAGTGGGTCTTCCCAACAATCAGGACTATCCCAATGTTTTTTTTGGGGGGGGGGGTTGAAGAGGACATGCTTCTTTGGCTTAGCGCCCATAACCTTATTGTCTCCCTTCCTGTTGGGATCGAGCACAGAGTTCTCAGGTTCAGACCCGGTACTCACACTCACCCTGCCATCTTCATCACCGTTCCCCATGTCATATCGGATTTGGGGTGTCGGGTGAAGAGTAGTGCAGGAGTTCTCAAACTCCCAGTTTAGACACTCTCCACAACACATTTAAGCAGTGGTAGTTTATTGAGATATGCTTACTTTTGAAACATGCTCTGTATCAGAACTGAGAAAAGGAGCGAAAAATCCACAGTTATAGGTAAGGCAATTAACACCCCACATCTCACGCATATGTCATCATCTAGCGCCTAGGCCACTATGGCAACCCTGACAGATATACGGCGCCTTATCTATTCTAGCCTGGCGGAAGAGTCTCCAAGGTCAGTTTTCATGGGAACTGGCGTTGGGGCACAGCTTAAAGAACTGGTTATGTCTACTACAAGCATTCACTCTCAACACCCCATACACTCCCCTCAGGAATTCCCTCCCCCCAATACTATGGCAAGCAGTGAAGTGAATTATAAAGAAATGAAACTGAAGCTTGACTTACATACGTATATATATCAAAGCTTTACAATCCCCAAATACTGAAAAATGAAGGGTATTCATGTAACACAATGGATATGTGGAGCAGGCTACTAAGTCAAATCAAGATTACCTCAGTTTCCCTGAGGTATCCATATTAAGATTAATATATTAATATGCAAGTGACTATAATAAATGTTGTCCTTGTACCAACCTTGCATAGCAAATGAGACGAATAATGTACTAGGTTGGAATAGATCCTAACTATGTTTTCTGCTGGTGAAAGGCATGATGGGACTGAAAGGTAAAAGGTGTCTGTCAGGTTTCAGAACTGCCCACTACTATTCACAAAACAGTATCCAGCAAGAAACTGAGATTTTCTCCCACAGTCTTCATGGAAGTTGCAATATGGCTCACTCTATTACAGTTGGCCTATAAGCCCTTATGTCTACCTCCCTGGCAGTTCCAGTGCATTTGGCTTTCATGCATGTGAGAAATGTGTGACTCATTTGCCCACACACTCAATATGCCTTTTGTACAGGATGTTGAAAAGGTCAGTCTTCGTATTTTGAATCAAATATATCAGAAGCTGAGATTTTTTTTAAAGACTTCAAGTTGAGTCAGGAACCAGCAAGAAGCCACATTTCTTCAGTTTGCAGGATTATAATGCATATCTATATATATCTATATCTATATCTATCTATCTATGAAAGTCCCCTCACCAGAAAATCAACGCCTAGGCCAAACCCTTGGACCTAGAAACACGGAATTCAGGGAGAGCACTCCTACCATGATGTAGATGCTCACTAAGAAGGAATTTTTAGAAATTCGACCCCTAAGGGGGTCAAAAGGGGTAAAATGTGCTCCCCCATTGCTTCCTATGTGGCTGCCAGGTTGTTGTCTCCTTGCAGCCCCCACTCTCTGGTCAGCTGCAGAGCTCAGTGTTCTGAGGCAAAAAAAACCAGTTACAGGAGACTGCAGAGAGCTAATGACAGTTGAGGAAATCAGGAATGGCCAACCACTTGTGAGGTGCAGCAAAGCTGCTGGCCCAGCCTCCCGATGGCTTCAAACACTCTCCCCCCCACCACCTCCTACACCTGAAAGGCAGTTGTCTGTCAGGTGCAGCAGCGGGTGCAGGGTGCTTAAAGCCATCAGAGAGCCCGCCCCAGCAGTAACGCCTTAGTGAGCCTGCTGGCCCAGCCTCCACAATGCCTTGCAATACCTCAGCCCCCTCCAACACTGGACAGGCAGCTGCCTGTCAGGTGTAGGAGAGAAGGTCAGGGAGGCTTGCTCAGCAGGACTGCCTTAGTGCTTCTGCTGGCCCAGCCTCCCTGTAATGTATCCACTTGAGAACATGGGCTCCGGGCAGCCATGTGCTTGGACTGGTTCTAACCGGTCCACCATGTGGCCAGGCGAAGGGCCTGAGCTTTGCCCCGAAGGACAATGGACTAGTGGATCCTGACTCCCCTCCAATGGAGGAGCAGGAGTTAATCCAATCAATGTAAATAGCGAATCACCGGGTGTGTGTGTGTTTGGGGTGTGGGTCACTTGGGGATAAAAGCCGGCCTGCGAGCCGGCTTAGTTGTCTTGTTCTTCATCTAATAAAGTATGTGAGAGCTGAAATCACTAGTAAGTCTCCGTACTTTTCACTCCCTGATGCCTTAAAAAACACAGTCCCCTCCAACAACAGACAGGCAAGTGTCTCTCAAGTTAGGAGCAGGGCCAGGGTACTTTATTCCATGAGGGAGGCCTCCCGAGCAGAAACACCTTAGCAGTGCTGCTAGGCAAGCCTTCCCAGTAGCTTTAGACACACTCCTACCCACCCCTCCTCCACCTGACAGGCAGTTGTCTGTCAGATACAGGAGCAGAGCATTGAAATCATTTGGGGAGGCTGCCCAAGCAGCATCACCTTAGCAATCCTACCGGCCCAGCCTCCCTGATGCCTTTAGGCATGCTACCCCTTCTACACCTAACAGACAACTGCCTGTCAAGGGTTGGAAGGGGTACATAACCCTTAAAGCCATCACAGAGGCTTGCTCAGCAGGACTGCCTTAGCACTGTTGCTGGCCTAGCCTCTATGATGCCTTTAAACACAATCTCCCCAATTTATACCAGACAGGCAGGTGTAAGAGCAGGTGTAAGAGCAGGGGCAGGGTACTTTAATCTATCAGGGAGGCCACCCCAGCAGGATCACCTTCGCGATGCTGCTGGCCCAGCCTCCCCAATGGCTGTAGCCACACACACACCCACTATGGAAATATACCCCAAATCTGTTAAAAAAAAAAGTGGTTTCCTGTATTAGGTTATTTAATTTCTCACAATGTGGGTTCTAGAAAATTGGTTCATATGGACTTGCTTAATATCTGATTGTTCAAGTGTACCGGGCGACCGAACAGACATTTCTCATAGCAGCCAGCATGGCAATTAAGTTTGTGAATGTTCATGGGGAGATAGTAAAGGACCTTTCTAGGAGCCATTTCAATGTGTGCCTCCCTCATGAACCTGATGAAATGTCCACCACATCACCACTCCCTCAGGCCAACTCCCCCTCACACCTCTCACCTCTTACTGCCCCCAGGAAAGCTCCTGGCAAACCTCGAGCCAGATATACCAATGCTACAATGAGGAGGCAACTTAGGAATGTGGCAAAGACATGTGCACATAGTACTCCTGTGGTGCACCGAGTTGTGCAGGCCAAGTACCAGCAAGGTCACTCTGAGGTGCTCAGAACAACACTGTCTCCATATGAGCAAAACAATCCAGGAACACAAGTAGAGAGGCCATCACTTCTGTGGAAAGTCAAGGCTCACTCACTGTTACATATTGATGTCATATTGTCCCTGATAAGGCAATTTTACTTGCACTCTTAGGACCTAAACTGGAAGGTACATACTGGTACTGACAGGGCTGGTGCCAGGTTTTTTTGCACACTAGGCGAGGCTACCTTTTGCCCACCCACCCACCCACCCCTTGGGTCCACCATGCTGTGCAGATTTTTGAAAAATGTTGCTTCGGCATCAGCTGCCACCACAGCACAAGGACTGTGTGACTGAAAGGCTGGCTCCACCTCCTGTGACAGCTATTTTGTTGCTGCGCCTACCAGAAAGTGTCAGAATTCCAGAGGTGCTAGCAGGCTCAAAAAGGTGGGGGGGGGCCTGCTCTAACCATTAACCCACACTGACCCATCATGGGAAATGTTGTCCAATTTGAAAGCAGGAGAATTTTTTTGTAGGTCATTCTCAGATTTTTTTTTTAAACGAAGCAGATTTCCAGAATATATCCTTTAAAATTTTCCTCTAGCAATTACAAGTCACTTGTAAAACAGGAGCTAAACTGTTCTCAGCGGTGCAGAAGTAGAAATGATTGGATTTATACCCCACCCTTCACTACCTGAAGGAGTCTCAGAGCAGCTTACAATCTCCTTTCCCTTCCCCTCCCCACAAGAGACACCCTGTGAGGGAAGCGGGGCTGAGACAGCTCTGACAGAAGCTGCCCTTGAGAGAACAGCTCTGAAAGAACTTGTGACTGACCGAAGGTCACACCAGCAGTTGCATGTAGAGAAGTGGAGAATTAAACCCAGTTAGAACATAACATAAAAGAAGAACATAAGAGAAGCCAATGTTGAATCAGGCCAATGGCCCATCTAGTCCAACACTCTGTCACACAGTGGCCAAAAATACCAGGTGCCATCAGGAGGTCCAGCAGTGGGGCCAGGACACTAGAAGCCCTCCCACTGCTGCCCCCCCAGCACCAAGAATAGAGTGCATCACCTGCCCCAGACTGAGAGTTCCTATCTATACCTTGTGGCTAGTAGCCACTGATGGACTTCTGCTCCATATGTTTATCTAATTCCCTCTTGAAACTGTCCATGCTTGTAGCTGCCACCACTTCCTGTGGCAGTGAATTCCATATGTTAATCACTCTTTGGGTGAAGAAGTACTTCCTTTTATCTGTTCTAACCCGACTGCTCAGCAATTTCATGGAATGCCCACAAGTTCTTGTATGGTGAGAAAGGGAGAAAAGTACTTCTTTCCCTTGATCATGTCACCCCTCAGCCGTCGTTTCTCCAAGCTAAAGAGCTCCAAGCGTTTTAACCTTTCATCATAGGGAAGGTGTTCCAACCCTTTTATCATTCTAGTTGCCCTTCTCTGCACTTTTTCCAGTGCTAAAATATCCTTTTTGAGGTGTGGTGACCAGAACTGTACACAGTATTCCAAATGAGATTGCACCAATGATTTATACAGGGGCATTATGATGCTGGCTGATTTGTTTTCAATTCCCTTCCTAATAATCCCCAGCATAGCGTTGGCCTTCTTTATTGCAGTTACACACTGTCTAGACATTTTAATTGAGTTATCTACTATGATTGAAAGTTCTCCCAGATTAGAGTCCGCCCTCCTAACCACTACACCAAATTGGCTCTCAAAAAATCAAGATGGGTGGTTTATAGTGAGCATGGGCAGGAAAGAGGGGAAATGTAAATCCACTCTGACTCCAGGTGGGGAGGCAGGGTTGCCAACTCTGTGTTGGGAAATTCCTTGAGATTTGGTTATCTTGGGGCAGGTGGAGTTTAGGGACCGGAGGGACCTCAGTGGGGTACAAAGGCACAGACTCCACCTTCCAAAGCAGCCATTTTCTTCAGGGGAACTGATCTCTGTGAGCTGGAGGCCAGTGGTAATTCAGGGAGATCTTTAGCCACCACCTGGAGGTTGGCAACCCTAAGCCCTCTCTCCTCTGACTGCTGGGGGGCTTCCTCCCTTGTAATATCATAAAGGCAGATGAAGGGGGGGACAAACACAAGAGTTCAGCCAGCCAGTCTTCAGCCATTTAATAAGCCCCATTTGCTATGAGCTTTCAAACCACGCTGCCTTTGTACATGGATATGCACAGGCGTAAACTGTGCTGAAGAGAAAAGAGCAAACAGGCATTCAGTAGTTTAAAAGCCTCCTTTTTTTCCTTTTTAGAAAATACCCTTTGAAAGAAAAGCCGCAAAATGAAAGAAATACTGAGCCCAGCAGCTGACTGGGGACTGGCACTCTCTCTCTCCAAAGGAAGTTTAGAAAACTTATTGAGGGCCAAAAGTTAAAAACATAAATAAGTATAGACAGGGGTCTTTTCGTAGAAGAACAGCTGCAGGAGCTCATTAGCATATGGTATGCTAATGAGCTATTAGGCTATTAGCATATGCCACGCCCCCTGACATCACCAGAAGTGATGTCAGAAGGGGAAGCAAAAGGGGGAGGCATCTTCAAAAGCCTCCCCTTCCCTTCCCCAGCTGGTCTGGGTGGGGGAGCTAAGAGACAAGGGGTTTAAATTTTAAACTTCTTCTCATGAGAGTTGGGCCACAGAAGGAGGAAAGAGGGAAGGAAAGAGAGAGAGTAGAGAGAAGAAAAGAAGGAAGGAAAGAGGGAAAGAAAGAGAAGAAAAGGGGATGGAACGAAATAGAGGGAAGAAGGAGGGAAACAGGGAAAGGAGGAAAAAGAGAAGAGAAGAAGGTGGGAAAGAAAGAAAGAAAGAAAGAAAGAAAGAAAGAAAGAAAGAAAGAAAGAAAGAAAGAAAGAAAGAAAGAAAGAAAGAAAGAAAGAAAGAAAGAAAGAAAGAAAGAAAGAAAGAAAGAAAGAAAGAAAGAAAGAAGAGAAGAGATGAAGGAGGCAAAGAGGAAAAAGAGAGAAGGAAAGGAGGAAATGAAAGAAATTTGGCAGCAATTTGGCCCCATTATATCCTATGGGCCATTGAAGTCAATGGTGAAAACATAGGGTATATTCTGGGAGCTGGAGGGGAAGGGATTTAAGGGAGAGGCTCCAAACTCACAGAATAGCTAATGGAGCCTCTCCCCAAGATACCCACCAAGTTTCAAGAACATTGGACCAGGGGTCCAATTCTATGGGCCCCCAAACAGGTTGCCCCTATTCCCTCCATTGTTCTCTATGGTGAGAAAAAAAGTTACTTTTTTTCCTAGTATAGAGAACAATGGAGGGAATAGGGGCAACCTGTTTAGGGGCCCATAGAATTGGACCCCCTGATCCAATGTTCTTGGAAATTGGTAGGTATCTTGGGGAGAGGCTCCATCAGCTACCCTGTGAGTTTGGAGCCTCTCCCTCAAACCCCTCCCTCCAGCCCCCAGAATATACCCTATGTTTTCACCATTGACTTCAATGGCCCATAGGAGATAATGGAGCTGAAATTGACATTCGGCTGCCTGAAAGACTCACCGGGACGCCAGCTGGGGGCGGGGCTTGGCTCCTGAGCTCCCGGAGCTGCGCTCTGGTGGGCTCCCCCCCCCCAAAAAGACCCCTGAATAAAGACAAGTCAATGCAGTGGAGTACTTTGGCAGAAAATAAATAAATAAAGTAATAGTCTGGATTGCTTTCGTGTTAGGGGTGAGAAGTAGCATATAAAAACACTGTTGCAGGCTTGGCCTCTGATTACTGTGAATTGGGGCTTTTCCCCACTGAGGTTTTTTCCTGACTGGGGGAAGGGAACTGGGGGGAAGCAATAACTGGAAAATGATACTGTGTGTAAGGGAAGGGCAAAACTGATTCAGTTGAGAAGCCAACCTAGAGTGGATGAAGAAAAGCCCTCCTTCCATCCTGTATGTCTTAAGAAAACATAATATGTCTTGAAGAGCAGGAAATGGCTGTGTCCATTTTGGTTTGGAAGAGGTGAGCTTCCCATCTAGCTGCATGGCAGAATGAAGCACATTAGGGACATAGGACCTATGGGATCTGGTGTGAGTTAGCAGGTCTGCTGCCCTGTATATGTACATCTCTGACTCCACCTGCACAAAGCAAATGTTACAAAAGCATTGTAAGTCTCCGCAACCCTTTCCTCCAAAGGGAACCAATCTAGATCCTCACTCCTGGAACTTCTCACCACTTGGGGAAATGGGGCACACATAACACTTGTGTGAAATAGGATTGTACTTCCTTGGACAGAAACGGACAGGGGGGATCTAGACTAAAATTTCCATTGAAAAAAGGAAGATGTAATTTCTGCCAATTCCCCTTCCTGCTGCAGACCCATGATCTGTTCCTTTTGCCATTCCTGAATGCCAGTGGAGGAGATCCAGGAGGTGGATAACCAGATGTTGGGCTTGGACTGCACAGCTGTGCCATCAGTAGCCAACAAGGAAGATTTGTCTGCCTGGGAGCCAGCCAGCAGAGACAGGGGTGAAATGCTGGAGAGAGATAGGGTTGCCAACTCCAAGAGGTTGGCAACACTAGAGAAAGAACAGCCCCTGGTGAAAGTAATGCATTGGAGGAGAATGAGTTGCAGCCTACAGTCATGGAAAAATAGCTTCTTACAGACTTCTTCATCTCATGTGCACCCACAGAAAAAAGTGCAGGAGAAACATCAGTTTCAGTTCAGTTTATTCGAGTTCAACAGCCCATAGGCAATCTCTCTATAAATATAAAAGCCACTTGGGGTGGCAAAGTTCTATGCCCGGCAAAATCAGTTGGCTCTCTGATGTGTCACTCCGAAGCTGTCCCTATCCACCAGCTGCGTTGCCTGAGTTCTCTCCTGCCCACTGCAGTCTAGGCCACTCTTCTCTGATTGGGCCAGGATTTCAAGGTCATTTGCATATGGAAGCTGATTGGACTTCATTCCGCACTTCAAACTCCCCACCCTCGCAAGACAGTTGGAACTGTCAGTTGCATATGCGACCTGGTGTATTCTGAGGTAAAATATATCCTCACTCACAACACTTCCCCTTCAAAAGAAACAAACCCAATAACACAACCATGTCACACTACAAAAAAGACAGATCACACCACAAGCAGAATATCACAAGGCAAAAAAAGCTCTGGTACTAATTCAAAGTCCTGGGATGAGTTGCATTCTGGCAGGGGATGCTGTGAGTGTAGAAAATGATTTATTGACAGAGTAGTGTTTTGGAAAATCTTTAGGAATTGTTTGGTACATTTACCATGGGGCACACACCCAGAGCCTCTGGCATTTTCTCACTCTGCTGGCATCAAAACCAATTTAAGGCAAAATAGGGATATGGAGACTTTTTCATCCTCCTTGGCATCAATCTGTCTTTGTTGGCAATGGCAACCCTAGGCCTGCCAGCACTTTCAGGGTGACTTCATACCTCCTGACTGGCGTGGCATCACTAGCCCTGGCTGCTTGCTCCTGTTCAGCAGGAGCATCCCTATGGAAACTGCCTGGGTGATTTCGGACCAGCCACAGACTTTCTGCCTAACCTACCTTACAGGGTTGCTGTACAGATCACAAAGCAGAAGAGAATGAAGTAAGCTGCTTTGCTCCCCACCAATGAGAAAGACAGAATTTTGCCTAGGAAAGAGGCTGCTGAGAGGGGAGGAGATAAAGTTGCCAACTTTAGGTATGGAAATTCCTGGAGATTTGAGTCCTGTTTAAGCAGCTTCTCTATAAGTAATGCTCATCTACTTTCATTTAGATTTCTTGATTTCCATAAACCTAAACAGTTTATTTCCATGTCCACAGCTCTGTTCCATGGTGAAAACTGGGAGATCTTCAGAATTTAACAGCCTGTATTAAAACTGACTATGGCTTTCCAGATCAATGTTGAAATATTTGAAAGGCCCAATTCAAGTAGTATGACTGTGGAAGCTATATATGGTGGTAGAGCAAGTATTTTGTGGAAGAAGGTTAGCTGAAGTTTATCACGTTGTTGTATTGGGCCCACGAGCCAGATCTGGGAACCATACAGCATGTGCAGTATCACAAGAGCCTTGTATGCCTTCAGAAGTGCTGGCATATATTGAGCTCCTTGGATAAAGAAGAACTTCCTTAAAGCCAGAAGAGCTAAACCAGTTTTTTGCTTGAGGTATTGAACATGCTTGGACCGAGATAAATTTGACTGGAACACAATTTCCAGGTATCTAAATTTGTTGACCTGTTGTAATTCATAGGAACCAGTTTTCCATCTTTTGTTGAACCATTTTGTTGACTTTGTAAACACCATGATCTTGGATTTGTCTTCATTTATCTCCAGAAGTTCACTATTGCAATAGACAATAAATCGTTTTATGGTGCACTTTAGACCAGTCTTAGTTCTGGAGACCAAGACAAGGTCGTCAGTATATGGCAAGGTGGGTACTGGGCAGATTCCCAGACACAGTGCATCGGTGGAGATGCCTTGCAAGCTTTGAAAAAAGTCATTCAAATACAGGTTGAATAGATGAGGTGCAAGGACACAGCCCTGGTGAACGCCTCTTTGAATAGGTATTTAATTTGATATAGATCCCGATTTGCTTAATATAAAACAATGAATTTTCAGGGTAGAGGTTCATTATTACTTTTAATAATCTCCTGGTTAGACGAGCAGCATTTAGCTTGTTCTACAGCTGAGCGTGGGACACAGAATCAAAGGCAACCCTTAAATGGATGAAAGCTGCATATAGAGAACCAGACGTGTCTAGCACATATTTGCTTATCAGAGAGGCCAGCATAAAGCTGTGGTCCACACAAGAGTGACCCTTTCTGAAGCCTAAGTACAAGAATAAAAACTGGAAATGGGAGGGCCAGAAGGAGTCAGCCATAGCCTGGAGATATGGGTCAGGAGTAACCCTATATTTATTCATTTATTTACTTCATTTATTCCCTGCCTTTCTCCCCAATGAGAACCCAAAATGGCTTACATTTTTTTCCTCTTCTCCATTTTTTCCCCTTACAACAGCCTTGTGAGGAAAGGTAGGATAACAGCATGTGAATTGCCCAAGGTCACGCAGTGTGAGCCAGCTTTCTGTAGTGGTTAAGAGCAGCAGACTAATCTGGAGAACCGAATTTAATTCCTCACTTTTCCACATGAAGCCTGCTGGGTGACCTTGGGCCAGTCACAGTTCTCTCTGCACTCTTGGCCCCACCTACCTCACAAGGTGCCTGTTGTGGGGAGAGGGAGGGAATCTCTCTATATTAATAATTGAGTTTTTATGTGACTCTTTTCTGAACGTTCCACATGCTCCCCCAGCATTTGGCTCCCTGATCTGTCACTCAGATGGTGTCCCTAGCCACTGGCTGCATTGCCTGAGTCCTCTCCAGCTGTCACTCAAGAGTACTTGTATGCCATTGGCCGGGTGCTGGGTTTGCTCCTCTTTCCCGCCCACTCCTTCAGCCACTGTGCCCTGTCAGAATTTCTGGCAAACGGCTTTCTCTCTTGATGAAGATGCTTGCCTCCTGTGTGGGACTAATTTTTCCCTCAGTAGCTGTTGGTAGGTGTAACGAAATGGCAGTTACCTGTGAGATGGCTGCCATCTCTGTGTTTAAAATGTTCCCCCATAAGGCTTAATTGAGCTGTAGTTCCAGAGAGGGGCCTGCAGGGGTATCACTCACTGGGTTGAATGTGGCTTCCTCATCTGCTGGCCTACAGTTTCCAGCTGCCCCAAGGCCAAAAAGTGCAGGAATAGAGGGACTGTCCCAAGGGGTGGGACAGCATCAATATAGACTCCAGCTAGGCCACAAGCCAGGGACATGGGGAACCCTGGGAGGCAGCAGAAATTCAGCCACTCCATAGTCGGCTGGACTGGGGAATGGATGGAAGTTTCCCTGCTCTCTTGAGCAGGAGAGAGATGCTGAAGCAAAGCCACAGGCCGGTCCAAGGAGAGATCCTATCCTGAGCCCACGACCTCCAGAGTTAGAGAGTACTGTATGTAGAGAAAGAGGATTGCATTTAACCCCTGTTTATTTATGCCCTGTTGGTCATGGAGTGTGCTTACTCCTACAGTTTTGCCTTATTCATTTAGTGTGTGTGTGCTCCATAATTGTGTAAATAGTTAAATAAATTCTTTTATTTTTATAAACTGGAGCCTGTTTCACCACAGTAGGCAACCAAGCTTGGGTCAGACAAAGGAAGGAAACTCTTCTCAAGCCTTTGTGAGGTACTCATTGGTGCCAGTCCTGACTAGGGTTGCCAGCTTCAGGTAGGGAGATTCCTGGAGATTTCCTGGTAGAGTCTCTGGAAGCCAGGGTTTGGGGAGGAGAGAAGCCTCAGCTGAACAGAATGCTATAAAGCCCACCTTCCAAAGCAGTTTTTCTCCAGGAGGGGGAGAGATCTGTTGTCTGGAGTTCAGTTGTGGTACCTGGTGATCTTCAGGCTCCACCTGGAGGATGGCTACCCTGGGCATCACAGTCAGTGCTAGATCCAGGTTCTTACTGTAGAAGCTGAGTGGGTGATTTTGGACCAGTCACAGACTTTCAGCCTAACCTACTTCACAGGATTGTTGTGCAAGTCAAAAGGGGGAGAGGAGAATGATGTAAGCTGCTTTGGTCCCCATTACAGAGAAAGACTACTTTTCCTCCTGGGAAACCATTGTTGCCAATCTCCATATGTGCTGGCCCACCTCTCTCCATGACTGAGGTCAAATCTGCATTTGCATTTTTAAATCAGTTTCGTGCATGCCTCTTGTTCCCCCTCTACTTGTGTTGATTTCAGTTCTCATAATGCCTGTGTAGTGAGCTAGAGTGTTTGGAGTAAAGTAGGGTTGCCTTTCAGCAACCTAGTTTATTGCCAGTGAGCACTTGAAGCACCAGCAGGAGGAAATGGGAGGATTTTGACATCACTCTCAGTGAAAACTGGAAGTAACATCATGCGACACTCAAGGACTTGCATCATGGCATGCATCCCTCAACCCTAAGTCCTCCCTCCAGCATCATTTGAAATGTTAGAGTTGATTAGGCATAGTTCCTCTCTTCCATCTGTTTTTGTTCTCTTTTTTTGCACTTCAGCTGACTCTCAACTGCCCTCAACATTGCATGCCTCCCCTTGAGGAGCAACGAGTATGCTCCATCTTTGTCAGAAGGCAATTTTTGAGTGGTTAAATGTGCAGACTCTAATCTGGGAGAACCGGGTTTGATTCCCCACTCCTCCACTTGCACCTGCTGGATGACCTTGAGCAAGCCATAGCCCTGTCAGAGCTGTTCTTGAAAAAGAGCAGTTTCTGTCAGAGCTCTCTCAGCCCCACTTACCTAATGTGGTAAGAAACTTTAGAAATATAGAAGGTTTGGGTTGAAAATGAACCAAATAGTTTATAAAATCCATGCATCTGTCTCTGTCTTTGCTAGCAAAACAGCAAACAGGCTTGGCCTGCTTCACTGAACCAGACCTCATGATTCCTTGCAAACCCTTTGTTCCAGGCAAAGCACCCCTCTCTGTCACGTAGGCAAAGCCTCACACATTCCATTCTCAGGACTTGAATGAAATTAAAATTACCATAGGTGTGAGACCCTCAATACCCATCATGATAAAATGCATCTGACAGGAAAGGCCATTTGGGCAGTGATAGACTTCAATCTGTAAAGCAAACTGACTCCTGAGATACAGAGACTCACACCCTCACTTCTATCTCAGAGATAACATCAAAGAATGGTCCATCTTCAATGCTGGGAACACCAGGAAAAATAATGATATACACATCCTCAAAGGACTGTCATTTAGAATTTAGGTGTTATCTGTTTTGGTCTTGTGAACATAATATAACTTTTGGAACGTGGGAAGCAAGTAAGCAACGTCCTGTCAATAATCAAATTTCAATTTACAACTGTGATTGAATTACTGGGGGATCCTTTGATCATTTAGTATAAATGCTGGTCAGTTTCAACAGACCTTCGCTGGCTCTTGAGGCATCAGGAGAGGAATTACTCTCCAGGACTTTAGGAGTCAGCTTGAAAGGCCTTTCGTTTTCTGCATGCTTTGGGGGGGAAACTTTGCTTGCATGTTTTATTTCTGTGTTTTCAGTTTCAGCATTTAGAAAATAGGATTGTATTGTGTTAGCAGCTGGCATAGCCTGGTAAACCTTGGTTGTTTTATTAATAAAGATAAGTTTTATTTTAAGAAGAGACCTTTGCTTGAGTGTCTCTGCCAGCGCTTAGCGGTTTCCAACCTTGCACCTTCATATTTGGTAAGGAGGCAACACTCAGGAGACACACGAACCGAAGGAGAGTGTGGGTGGCACGGGTGACACGGATTCACAGACACGTGCAGCCTCACAGGGTGTCTGTTGTGGGGAGGGGAAGGGAAAGGGGTTTGTAAGCTGCTCTGAGACACCTTTGGGTAGTGAGGGGTGGGGTATAAATCCAATCTCTTCTCTTCTTCTTCTCTTCTTTTTAAAAAATGTCAAACTAACATTTTTTTCTGCATGATTCCTGGTATATTGAGCCCTCTGCCTTGCTTGTAGTCAGGTCAAGTCAAGTTTATTACAATCCAAGATCAGAGAACAGAATCAAAATAATCAACAATCATTACCTTGATTACGTTTGTTACATTGGTTGCATGACATAAATGTGCTGGGCTTAAATTACAATACTTGGTTAAGATTTGTTAAAACATACTGCATTGTTCTCTCTAATTAGACATGCCTGGGCACAAAATCTGGCTACTTTAAAAGTAATTTCATTACAGCAATCTCCAAGGAGAGAAGTATAAAAATGGTAAGATCTACCTGGGTACTTGGATATAATTGGGATAATGTACGCATTTTGAATGTTCAAGTAGAATTGACGGTATATGAGGATGTGCTCAGTTGTTTCCACGATACCAGAGTGGCATGGACAGATATGATTTTCATATTGAATACGGGCAAATCTCCCTTCAAGGAGAGCAGATGGAAAGACAATTAGCCAGGCAAGAGTGAAAGCTCTGTGATGTCCAGCATATAGAAGTATGTAGATAGGGGCCGAATCTGCATTTGCATTTTTAAATCAGTTGCGTGCTGCTGTGACGCCATCTTTCTCTATGCTTGTTTGAATGTTGTTTGGAGAAGATTCTTTTAAAGCAGTGCGGAGGTGCAATGACAGTGGAGCCGCCCCCGAAAGGACGATAAACATATGTGGATGTGCGAAAGTATGCTAGCACTGTTGAGGTGTGAAAATGACACCACATGTGGACAGCTTTTTTGAAGACGGAGTCAAAAGGCAAGGACTCTGGTGGGAAAGACAAATGCAGATTTGGCCAGAAGCTTGTAGATAGCTGTTTCGCTGCACTACTGACAGGCTTGCAGCCATTACATTTGCTGTTAGAAGAGGTAATACACATGTACAAACAGAAGAAGAGCAGGAGAAAGGGTGGAGTATATTCAAAGCACAGTAGCTGCCACTTGTTTTAGAACTGGAAGCAAAGAAATGTTCTAACTATAGAAAGAAGCTTATGCAATATTATCACAATATCTTCAGGAAAGGAAACATTATTCTCTGAATGCATTTATAAAGAAATGGAAATTACTTATCTTGTACTAAAGAGCAAACTTTAATAAAATGTAAAATCAGAGATATTGTGTGAATGATATAATATGCAAAACAAATTGTTGAATGGATTGCAAATCTTTTACAGATGCATTTTCATAAATAAGAAATTAAATCTATAATTTAAAATAACGTTGTGTTATATGTACTTTGCACATTCTATTAACTGAGTGAGGAATAAACAGTTAGTGACTTTTAAAAATATTCTTTTCTCCCAGCTCCCTATCCCATTCAAAGCATATTACCTGGTAAACAAACCCATGATTAATACTCAAGTGGTGATGTGGACCCACAGGAACTGAAAGGGAGTAGAAAAAAAATAAATATCAGATATAACACCCTTGCAGATCCTTGGGATTATGAACTAATGAATGTATTCTGTTTAAAGTAGCAGCTCAAATGAATACCTGTTGCAGCTAGCATGCTGCACTGTATTTTGACAGCAAACCAAGTTGTCCCAAGACGCAACTTCAGAACATGATAGCACTGTTTATTCCACAACAGATGAGCTAAATAAATAGTTCAGGATACATGGGTTTTCTCTCTAGGAGGTTGGTCTGCCTGTCGCTTGAACGATTGGCCAAACATTTCATTCTGGAATCTAATGATTGGACGCAGACATTCTTAACCAACCCCCCCCTTTCCCCACAATGGCTGATGTCTGAGCCAACTAAATAAAATGTTCCAGTTCCTATCACATACAGATAATTTGTTCTATGCATTAAAAATGTGCATTCTTGAATTAAACTAATACATTTCTAGCATGTTTTAGCTGAACAAATTCATCTAATTAATAGACATAAAACAGTCATAAATAAAATACATAATTTTAAGTTACATTTATATTATATTTTAATTGATTGATTGCATTATTTAAATGAATAATAGGCACAGTTTTAAATAAATGCTGCAAAGACTTAATCGGTTCTAACAGATGCCAAAAGTATAATAGCCAGTAGGATTGCATGTGTTATTTCCACAGAAATCATAGATCACCATCTTAATAGAGAAATAATATTCTCCCTCTTCATCTTTTTATTTCTCTTCTGGATTTCAAGCAAAAAATAATATCAACTTTAGCTTTTTTAAAAAATGTGCCTCAGATAATCAAATGGAAAGGACTGGAAAGATACAAATGGTTTATACCAGTGCATGGTGTTTCTGCAGTTTTCTCCAGTTCCCTTTTGTTTTAAAGGCTATAATTTTGCCTTCAGATTCAAATGTGCTGAATGATAGGGTTAAAGAAACCTCCAGTCTATTTTTAAATTCCAAGACCTAAAAGGTTTTATTGATGGTTTGGTGACATCTAGTGGTATCAGCTTGTTATAGCAAGCTTTCTCTGGTATCACATTGCCTGGATAACTGCATAACTCTGAAAACATCATCAGTCTTCTTAATAATGGCACAAGGTTAGCTCTAAGTATTTGGGAATCATGAATGTGTTTCACTAGTTCCTCCCACTCCAGGGCAATATTCTCCTAAGCTCCTTCTTTCCCAGTCATCCAGATTTCCTCCCTATTTCTCATGATCAGCACATCAGTAGACATACCTGTTGTCTTTCAGTTTAGGGCTCCCCCTTGCCTCTCCCATTTCTTTTTAGGGGATCAGTCTCAGTACTTAAGCAAATGAATCACTCATGACAATAAAGAAGGACTCGCTCAAGCAGTTGGTACTACCAGAAAACCAACACAGAATGTGCTTTTTCTAGCCACAAATGAGTGGATTCTTAGTGAAGCACTGGTTTCACACCAGTACTATGGTACGCTGTTGGTTTACGCATGTTGATAAGTGTAGTGAGCCTTCTTCCAAAGAGCTCAGGGCATTATAGATTTTTTTTACCCTCCTCAACTTGATTCTCACAACAACCCTGTGAAATAAGCTAGAATGAAATAACCCTGTGAAATAAGCTAGAAAGGTTAAAATGCTTGGGGCTCTTTAGCTTGGAGAAACGACGGCTGAGAGGTGACATGATCGAGGTTTATAAGATTATGAATGGGACTGAGCAGGTTGAGAAAGAAGTACTTTTCTCCCTTTCTCACAATACAAGAACTCGTGGGCACTCTATGAAATTGCTGAGCAGTCGGGTTAGAACAGATAAAAGGAAATACTTCTTCACCCAAAGAGTGATTAACATATGGAATTCACTGCCACAGGAGGTCGTGGCAGCTGCAAGCATGGACAGTTTCAAGAGGAAATTAGATAAACATATGGAGCAGAAGTCCACCAGTGGCTATTAGCCACAGGGTATGGATGGGAACTCTCAGTCTGGGGCAGTTGATGCACTCTATTCTTGTTGCTGGAGGGGGCAGCAGTGGGAGGGCTTCTGGTGCCCTGGCCCCACTGCTGGACCTCCTGATAGCACCTGGTATATTTTGGCCGCTGTGTGACAGAGTGTTGGACTAGATGGGCCATTGGCCTGATTCAACATTGGCTTCTCTTATGTTCTTATGTTCTTATGTAATGAGAGAGAATGACAAGCCCAAGGTCACCAAGCAAGCATCAGGGCAGAGTAAAAATCTGAATGTGGGTGTCTGAAGCCTTAGCCCAGAATTCTAACCACTACACAATACTAGTTTTGATTTTATTTTCCTCATAAGTTTCCTTAACTATTTCCCCAAAGAAGAATCATGAGTGGGCAAATGCCAGCATGGGAAAGGTCCCTTCCCTCCCAAGACTTACCCATTCTCAGTCACAGCATAGTTTCCTAGGCATTATATTTTAAATTATAACAAATAGTTGGATGGTAATGATTTTTTAAAAGTCACTGCAATTCTGTAAAATAAGGCCTATGTACCTTTCATTCAGTACAGAAATGTATGTGTGTGCATGCATGTGCGTGCAAGCAAGGAGAGAGGAAAGGAAGGTAGCAAAGAGGTTGCTATGGCAATTACTTGTCACTAATGATAGGAGGATAATTACTGCAGTAGATTCCCACATAGCTGTTCAGCACATAACTTGGGCTTCTCCCTGCTATGCATTTCTAAGTTTCTTTCTCCGGCACATTAGAAACCAGATCTGGATCCTTTTTACACTGCCAAATACACAGTGTCATCCTTTAACATATTCTTTCAAAGCAATAATCAGTGCTGATTCTGACCAACTCTGTTTTGGGCAAAATGTTAACTGGATGAAAAAACTGCTGAGTGAGTCACCAACATGGCCATGGAGCTGATCCATTGGATGATAATGTGCTCACTCTTCTGGTCTGTGAGAAAATAACTGAGGAGATGTTCTGGTACCCCGGTCTCACGTAGCAGGTTCCCAAGCATCTGTGAAACAGTCCAGCTAGGCTCAGAAAGACTCTGTAGTCTGATTTTATTTAGAGAATGTGAGGTCATTTATAAGACTGTTGTGAAAAGCACTGTAGTCACAATCATATTGTTCCTAACTAAGGAGGCAATGTAGATTAAGCTTCTACTAGCTCCAATTTTAAAGAGAAAAAATGTAGAAAACACATAGAGATATCATGTATTGAAACAGACCATCATTTCCTTTAACGCAAACACTATGTTGGGGTTCATCAATGTGACACCATGTTGCCTGCCAGTACTTTCCTGCAACTAGGGTTGCCCAATTGGGGGGGTCTTGTGACATCAATGATGTCACCTGCATTGCCACATCACTTCCAGGGAAAGCCATAGAGTTTCTGGCGATTCCCAGAGCTACCATATGACACTTCCACGTTTTCCTCAGAATTGACATCCCAGTGTTGGTGATATCATTTTTTAAATATAGTTTTATTCCATCACTACTCTGAGCAATGGCAGGAACAGCCCTACCTGGCACCTGATCAACTTTTCAGAAATCAGGCTGGGCTATTGTAAGGCAGGGCTTGTTGTTGGCAGCCCTCATTCAAATGAAAGGATTTCCCATGGCTACAATAGCAGCCACAGCCACTGGAGCATCCGGAGGGCAGGTCAGCACCCAGGCTTGTGGTTCCATTCCTCCTTCAGACTTTCCTTCATTTTATTCCCCGTTCTCTTTCTCCATTCCTCCTTTCCCCCTGGGCTTTCCTTGATTTCTTTTTATTCCCCTTCTGCAATTCTTTTGCAGATCAAGGACGGGGGATGCTGTGTTTGACTCCACCTCCAATGGCAGCCATTGGGGGAGTGCTCACATCTGCCTTTCAAAATTCCAAAGGTGTGCACAGGTTCAAGAAAGGCATGTATCACTTCAATGCCTATTCTAACTGCCAGTGGTTCTCCGATGAGGCATAGATGAGGTGCTCTGAATTCCATAAGCAGTTCAATATGGGGGCACAATTCCTATCAGCACTGTGGCATGAGGAGGAGGGTGCAAAGACCTCCTATGCTAATTTCCTTACCTGAAAACTTAAAACCCTCTCCTTACACTGCAACCAATTATATTTAGGACCCTGCACACCTGAAAATTGAATTTAATAAGCACTGAGAGCACCATTCTCAGAACTCCCGAAGTCTCATCTGGCTTTGGTCTGAGAGGCTTTGTACACAGGATGTGAGGAAGAGAACTATACATGTCGCGGATGTGTTCTACCAATCAAAATCTACAGGGGTTTTTTAAATTTATTTTCAGAGTCACAGTCAGACCACGTTCTACCCAGCCCAACATTCTATTTCAGCAGCTGCCAGCCAGGCAGTTCCAGGGGCACTCACAATGCCTTCTCCTCATGTTGTTCCCAATATTTGAATCTTCAGAGATTGTATGAAATGCTAAAATTAAGAGAAATGCCAGTATTGCAAACACACACCAGTAGTTACCTTGGTTATTCCTTGTCTTACGGTCTCTTACTGCCCACTTTGGTAATCAGCTTTCGTAATGCCACATCAGTGCTACTTATCACTTTGTGAATATGACATCCAGTCAGTGCCAGTGAGCAGGGGAGAAAAATTTGGGTCTAGTTTAGTTAACAGGCAACTTCTTCCACACTGCTGCAGTTTAAATTTAAAAAAAAAGATTCCCATAGTGTTCAGTAGAGCCCTGTTCCTTTTCTTCCCCCATCCCTTGGTGCATATGGAAGGTCACTTTGGGGAATGGGAGATCTGTGTGTACTAGGGTTGCCATCCTCTGGCATTCCCCTGGAATTACAACTGATCTTCAGACTACTATTATTTCCCCTGGAGGAAATAGCTTCAGATGGTATGCCTCCCATCTTCCAATCCAACCCTCCTTTTTTGTACACTGTGACCTATTCCCAGTCCAGATTAAACTTGAACAGCATGGAAAGCAAGGGCTGGATGGGAATGTGAGAAATGTGGACAGATCTTCCTTTCCCAGTGTTGGAAAAGGCAAAGTCTGGTGTACAAAGAAGAGGAGAAGACGACCCTGCAAGGGGCAGCAGGAAGACAATTAGATAGTGTTATGTCCTGAGCTTGATGTAAACCCCATTGACAGGCTGGTATCCAGAATGGCAATATCTGATTGGCTACTCTGCATAGCAGGCCAATCAGGATACAAGGATTGTGCTGGAAGGAAGCAAACTGATTAGACTTTATCTCTCTGGACCCTGCTCCCACTTATGAGGTAATGGCCCTGGAAGAACTATCGCAGCCACCAGTCCATGCTTTGGACATTGCTGCTAAATCAGCAAAGAACTCCACAATTGCCCAGGTGCTTAACTGGGTGTGGAGGGGGTGGTCAATGGGTCGTTTGCTGCCAGAATTTCAAGCTTATTGTATGCACCCAAAAGAACTGTCGGTACATAAAGGCTGTCTGTTGTGGGGAAACAGGGTAGTAGTGCCTCCTCCCTTACGGGAAAGGGTTTTGGAGGCACTGCACAAGGGTCATCCAGGCGTAATAAAAATGAAAGCTCTGACCTGGAGCTGTGCCTGGTCGCCCCAGATAGACCACAACATTGAGGAGTGGGTCAGGGTTTGCAATGAGTGCCAACTGTCCAGACCGGATCCCCCCCACGGTCCTCTACATCCTTGGGAAAACCCACACAGACCCTGGTCCAGAATCCATGTAGACTTTGCTGGCAGGTATTCTTGATCGTGGTTGATGCCTATTCAAAATGGCTTGAAGTGCTTCTCATGAGTAAGATGATGACCACAACAGTCGTAAAAGCACTGCGAAACTGTTCGCTACACATGGGTTGCCAGACGCACTGGTCTCTGATAACGGGTCTCAATTTGTGTCTGCAGAGTTTGCAAAGTTCATGCAGGACAATGTAATAAAGCACATTACATCTGCACCAGTCCATCCTGCAATAAACGGGCAGGCAGAGAGAATGGTTAGAACAACTAAGGAGGCTCTGGGGAGAAAGACTCAGGGCGACTGGAGTCAAAAGGTGGCATCTTTCCTCCTATACCAACATATAGCACCACACTCTGCCACAGGGAGGAGTCCTGCAGAGTTGTTAATGGGTCGCCACCTCACCACCCTCCTTGACAGACTCCACCCCAATCTCACCACAGATCGACCACCCCAAAGGGAGGACAGGGAAACTCCCAAGTCCTTAAAAACAGGGGACAGTGTTCGCCCGGAACTATGGGGAGGGACACCTTTGGCTTCCGGGTGTCATCACAGAAGTAGCTGGGTCACTGTCTTATGTGGTACAGACAGACAGACGATGGCTGACAACTTAGGCGCCACATCAACCAGCTACACCAGCAATGGTCCACCCCTGACCGAGCAGCAGAAAGCCAAACTGCCAGACCAGTGCCTCTAGAGGTGGGTGAAACTCCTCAGGTCGCTGAAGCTAGGGAAGTAGCTCCGACCAGACAAGGGACAGAATCCCAGGTGCCTGAACAGGCAAACAGTAGTCCTCAGACTACAAGTGAGGAGCAGACACCCCCGACAGAGACCCTGCATCAGTCTCAACCAGTGTTCCCTCTAAGCTGAGTTAGTGTGAACTAGCTCACAGTTTTTTAACCTCCAGCTCACACATTTTTATCTCAGCTCAGGAAGGATGGCTCCAGAGCAAACTAAATTGCTCGCTCACAACTTTAAGGCCAGTAGCTCACAAAGTATAATTTTTGCTCACAAGACTCCACAGCTTAGAGGGAGCATTGGTCTCAATGGTCCAGGCAGTGACCAACTTATCTGAAGGACTACATCTGTTCAGAGGTAGTCCATTCATAGGATGGAGGGATGTTATGTCCTGAGCTTGATTTAAATCCCATTGACAGGCTGGTATCCAGAATGGCAATACCTGATTGGCTCCTCTGTGTAGCAGGCCAATCAGGATACAAGGATTGTGCTGGAGGGAAGCAAACTGATTGGACTTTATCTCTGCAATGCTATTTGTTGTTACCATGAATATGGGCGTGGCTATGCTAGCCGGCACTGTTTAAATAAAGAGCCATTGTTCTATGTTGTGTTGTCTGTTCTGAGCTGTTCTGAGCTGTTGAATCACTACCATTAAAGCTGAATCACTTGTTGGAAAGCTGCCTTTAAGTGTCATACTTATTAGATAGGATAGTGAGGTCAGCACCTTCTTTCCTGTTAAATGTCATTCCTTGTCTCTCTCCAGATTGCTACTCTTAGGGCAATTTCCCGCTTATTCTCAGAAGTGCCAGTCTTACCCTCTCTCAGCTAAACATGTAGTTAGGAACCTATCTCTGTCTCTCCTTTTTCCTATCAAGTATATTCATTCCTAAATAAACTTTTTTCTACTCTTTAATCAGGTTGTGCACCATTGCTGTATTAATTACTCTGCTAACACCCAGTAAGGTCCTGTGGTAATGGGAGAGGGGGAAAGATTCCTATGAGAATCTTTCCACATGCAGGAATGGCACTCGCACACAGGAAGGCTTGTGTCCTATGTAATTGCTGTCACAAATAAATTGGCCTGCATCATTTTGCTTTAAAAAATGGAGTCTGTTTGACCTGTGTCATTAACACTGCCATGGGGTTACAGAAACATATTTTTAAAATCCTCAAAACACATATTCTTAATAGATGAATTTTTGCAATTGAAGCACAAGTATTTCTGAGAGTGGGCCATTAAACCATACTGAAATCTGTGATTGTTTAGATTTCATACTGCTTAAAGACTGTGAATAAAAGAAAGCTGTATCCATTTATTTACTGATGACCTTCCATGTGACTTTAAAAATAAAACAAATTTGCTATAGCAACATGAATAATTGCCTGTTTTCGTGAATTAAACAGTTTCACAGTATTATTTTTGCTTGCCTTGTTTATGCCTCAAGTGAGACGTTCATAAATGTGGGTGATATCAGCCTTCCATGCGCAACACTATGGCATGTTAACTTATTTGCTCCTCCCAAGCACCCTGAGAGGGACAGTGGGAGCTGTACCATAAATCACTAACCTTGCTTGTTCTTTTTCCATTGGCTCTTTGTCTTGAGTCAACCTGAGTTCAAGTCCCATGAGGATATCTGACAAGCAGGGCAGATGATTGCTGGGTAAAGAGAGAAAGGGAAATGTGCAAACTTTGCTAAGCACACCACAAGCACCAGCTTGCCATGCTCACAAACACTGCCTGCAGTCCATCCTGCTCCCAGGTTGTCACATAATACAACATGCTGGAAGTTGTGAAGCAATGTGTTTAAGTATAAATAGTCACCACTGGCTGGAAGAAGTAAAACCATTCTCTTAGTTCAGTCAACACATTGCTTGCTGGGGAAGCTGAGAAGCCAATGGCCTAGGCTCACCAGTGATTTCTCCCTGTAAAATGAAAGCAGGCAATAATTTGGTGTGTAATATTGTCTATTAGGTGGTGCATAAAGGCCTGCATTGTATGTTCATACTGTAGCTGTATAGAAAACATTACAGAATGAGCCTGCTTTTAGCCTGATGCCACATACAGTGGTAATTAAGGAGAACGGCTTTTTGATTTGCTACTATTTGCAGTTCTGCAGGAAAAACAGAGTTTAGGCCATCTTGTGCTGTGCATTGTTGCTACGCTTAATCTTCTGATTTGCCTGCAACAATTACCAGCAGCACCTATGGAGAATCTAATTGCTTGCCTTCTTATTCTATGGCAATTGTAATTACTGAGCAGTAATGTGGGGGGGAGGGTGTTGCGCCTTTTAAAAAAAAAAAAAAAACCAGGGACACGCACACACATACACATTACACATGCAAATCAGAGTGGATTATTTTACTTTAGGAGACTGACAATCCATTCCTAGCAATATCTACTCAGGAGTAAATCCCACTGATTTCAATGGATTTTACTTCCAAGTACACATGCATAGCATTGGAGACAGAAGGCACTAAACAGCACCCAGTCTATGCTTTAGAAACATTTATGGCCATGCATAGACTTTTGCTGGAGGGGAAAGGAGTCCTACAGTGGCAGGTCAGCTGCTGGGTTTGCCACACTTTGATCTTTGAACTTGATATAGAGCTAATGCAGTCAAGAACCATCAACTAGTCTTAAAAACCATGCTCTTGATTGCTGTGATAGAAGCAGGGGCCTTTTTGGGGGGAGCGCACCGGAGCGCAGCTCCGGGAGCTCAGGAGCCAAGCCCCGACCCCAGCCGGCGTCCCGGAGAGTCTTTCAGGCAACCGAATGTCAATTTCAGCTCCATTATCTCCTATGGGCCATTGAAGTCAATGGTGAAAACATAGGGTATATTCTGGGGGCTGGAGGGGAGGGGGTTTGAGGGAGAGGCTCCAAACTCACAGGGTAGCTGATGGAGCTTCTCCTCAAGATATCCACCAAGTTTCAAGAACATTGGATCAGGGGGTCCAACTCTATGGGGCCCCAAACAGGTTGCCCCCATTCCCTCCATTGTTCTCTATGGTGGGAAAAAATAAGTTTTTTTCCCACCATAGAGAACAATGGAGGGAATAGGGGCAACCTGTTTGGGGGTGCATAGAATTGGACCCCTTGGTCCAATGTTCTTGAAACTTGGTGGGTATCTTGGGGAGAGGCTCCATCAGCTACCCTGTGAGTTTGGAGCCTCTCCCTCAAATCCCCTCCTCCAGCGCCCAGAATATACCCTATGTTTTCACCATTGACTTCAATGGCCCATAAGATATAATGGGGCCAATTGCCGCCAAATTTCTTTCATTCCCTCCTTTCCTTCTCTTTTTCCTCTTTCCCTCCCTCTTCTCTTCTCTTCTCTTCTCTTCTCTTCTCTTCTCTTCTCTTCTCTCTTCTCTTCTCTTCTCTTCTCTTCTCTTCTCTCTTTCTTTCCCACCTTCTTCTCTTCTCTTTTTCCTCCTTTCCCTGTTTCCCTCCTTCTTCCCTCTCTTTCTTTCCCTCCCCTTTCCTTCTCTTCCTTTCTCTCTTTCCTTCCTTCTTTCCTTCTCTCTACTCTCTCTCTTTCCTTCCTTCTTTCCTCCTTCTGTGGCCCAACTCTCATGAGAAGGAGTTTAAACTTTAAACCCCTTCTCTCTTAGCTCCCCCACCCAGACCGGCTGGGGAAGGGGAGGCTTTCGAAGATGCCTCCCCCCCTTTTGCTTCCCCTTCTGACATCACTTCCGGTGATGTCAGGGGGCGTGGCATATGCTAATAGTCTAATAGCTCATTAGCATTCCATATGCTAATGAGCTCCTGCAGCTGTTCTTCTACGAAAAGACCCCTGGATAGAAGAGAGTCCAGAGGTTCTTTGAGCAGTACCTCTTTCATTGCAAGGTAATAGGAACGGCCTGATCCCAACTTTCCTTTAACTATCCTTTCTAATCCCAACAATCAAAGAGACTGAGCATGGTGTCAGATTATGACCTGAAACAACCAGGTTCAAATCCCCACTTTACCATGGAAGCTTGCCGGTTCTCCTTGGGCCTATCACATGATCTCAGACTAACCTATTTCAAAGGATTTGTGTTGTCCAGATAAAGTGGCGGAAGAGACAATGATGTCATTAAATAACAGTAGGATAAAGTCCAGAAGAGGGCAACCAGGATGGTGAGAGGGTTGGAATCCAAGACCTACGAGGAAAGGCTGAAAGAGTTGGGTATGTTTAGCCTGGGAAAGAGAAGGCTTAGAGGGGACATGATTGCAGTCTTCATATACATGAAGGGCTGTCATGTAGAAGATGGAGCAGATCTATTCTCTCTTGCTCCGGATTGCAAGACTAGATCTAATTGGTGGAAATTACAAGGGAATTGTTACTGGCTAAATAGCAGGAGACACTTCCTAACTGTAAGAGTGGTTGAGCAGTGGAACAGTCTGCCTCGGGAGGTGGTGGATGCTCCTATGCTGGACATTTTTAAGCGGAGGCTTGACAACCATCTTTCGGGTATGTTGTAGGGCTATCTTTTGGCTATGCTCCTGCAGAGTACAGGGGTTGGACTAGATGACCTGCAAGGTCCCTTCCAACTCTAATATTCTATGATTCTAAGTGCCTTATCAGCTTCCTTAAAGTAGGAGCCTCTCTTAGGGTTGTCAACTCCAGGCTAGGAAATTCCTGGAGATTTGGGTGTGGAGGCTGGGGACAGAGCGTGGGGAGGGGAGGGAGCTCAGCAGGAATGTGAAGTTATAGAGTCCACCCTTCAAAGTAGCTGTTTTCTCCAGGTCTATGGGGATCAACTGTAATTCCTGGAGAACTCCGATTCCTGGCTGGAAGCTGGCAACCCTGCTTCTCCACAGAAAGCACAAAGGCATCAGCAATTGAAGGGAGAAATGAAATCCTGACATACGTTCTTTAGCAGGAGGCAAGGGTTGTGAACATGCTTCTGTAACTCTCTCTGCCTCCTTCAAGAATCCATGTTTAGTTCAGCTAGAATAATTGAGTGGATTTAAGCAATTAATTGGAAATCGTTTAAGGAGTGATAATTAGGTTTTGACTTTGTTAGGAGTAGGGAGTGGGTGATTAGAATACTGAGTGATTGTTAAGAAATTATTAAGTTGGAAATTGATTATAAAATAAGTAGTAATGAAGATATAAGTTAATTGATACTAATTAATTACTTTCTGAAATGTAGGATTGATGTAGAAGTGAGAACAATATATGAAATAAACCTTGTGGGGATATTTTGGGTGACTGAGCAGAAGTTAAAACTGATTAGTAATTTTGATATGGATTAATACTAGTTAGTGTCTGAATTGTATTAAAAGAAAATGAATGAAAATTTTTGAAAAAGCAGGTTAATTTGGGTATTGTAATTTAGGAGCTGAATTAACTTTGAAAGATATTCAAGGAAGATATTAATTAGATTAGATAAGTGATTGGCAGTTTGATTGGAGTTGTTTGGGGAAACATATTAAGACAAGAATTTCCCCTTTTTTTAAAGAGCTCCATAATTAAATACATTTGACTCAACAGAGGACCACACAGAAAAAAAAAAGGTATATGGGGGGGGGGCGCTATGCTAGGTATGAGCAGTCAAAACAGTTGCAAACTCCAGATCATGTGAACAAGAAGTGCTTTGGTAACAAGGAGCTCTATTCTGTTGATGAAAATTTATGCTACAAATTTGTTAGCCTTTCTGCTGCTGTAACAAATTAACAATGGCTACCTTTCTGAAAAGTAAATATGATCCCTTTGGATATGCTTTGAAGAGTGAAATGATATAAAAGAAAAAGATAACAAATGTGATGATTAATAGGAAGGAAGGAGGGAGAGAAGGAAGGAAGGAAGGTCATAAATAGTTTCTAGGAAGAAATAAGAGCTTGGAAGATCCGGTTAACAATGTGATTTAGGGACAGCCCAGCCCCAACTGGAAATAGCAGAAATTATCTAGTCCAAATCAAGTACTTCTAACTTGCATTGGCTGGAGCAGGATGGAGTCAAACATAGTTAAACTCATCCACTGAAATCATCAAGTTTTAATTGTGTTTGAGACTCCACTGTGACAGGCCTGTAGCCAAAATTTTGTAATTCAGGGGGCCTTTAAATAAGTCAGGGGGCACTGATATCACAAAATTTTAAAAAAAATAAAATATAAATTTAAAAAACTCACTTTTGCAGCATTCACACTCTGCTTGCCTACATGGGGAAGCAAGGCACACTTGGGGAAGGGACGGTGGTGGGGAGTCCAGGCAGCCCAGAGAGCCAGGGGGCCTGGGGGTTGGATGGAAGTCGGGGGGACTTGGCAGGAAGTCAGGGGGCCAGGCCCTGAAATGCCCCACTGTAGCTACAGGCCTACACTGTGATTAGATTTGAGCAAAATTCTGCTGCATAGCCAGTTGCTACCACTCAGACCTACACCCAGCATTCAAGGGCCACATATGACACTGGAGCCGGAGCAGTGCATGTGGTACCAAACAGATACTTAGCGCTATCAACTTGACAGTACCAATTTTTTATTGTGGCAGGATGGGGGAATGAATTGAGCCTCTTCCCCTTCATCCTGAATTGATTGTACAAACTGTCAAAAGTAATACTGAAGACCAAGTGCTAGATTATAGGTTATTAGTGGAAGTATGAACATATATGTACATGCAGGAATACAGAGAATTGAAAATTCACAGAATCCAGGAAAAAGGCGTGGAGAAAAAGTTATTGAGAATTAAATCTTTAATTTTTTAAAAATTGAATCATTACACTGTTTTTTCCAAAAAGACAAATAGCTTTGAGGAGTTTTAGAGGACGTGGAACTCTTAAAAAGATTTTTAAAGAGCTATACATGATGTTTCTGAACATATGCAAGATCTGAGCTGTCAAGATGAAAGCTTGTATTTAGGGTGGGTTTAATGTCATTCAAAAGCTAAACAAATGCAGAGGTATGTTTGTAAAAGCATTGAGGTTGAAAGAGAGGATCTGTATTGGTCTGAAGGTGTTTCTTAACTGATAACAGAAGGTCAGTGGTTTAGGCCGTCATCAATATGCTGATGACACCAAGCTCTATCTTTCTTCATCCAGAGTGTCTGACAGTGCTGTAGAGATCTTGAACCAGTGCATTACTGCTGTGGTTAAATGGTGAAGAGAGAACAAGTTCAGACTGAGGGTGTGGTCACACTGACCTTTTGATCGGGGTTCACCACTGTTTGCTCGCGCATGTAAATTTCACGTTCACATGCGCCAATCCGCCTCCCACGCCAAAGCGGGCTCACTCCCGCAATGCTCCCGGGTTTTCCTTCCCCCTTGAAAATCAGGTATTTTCCTGGCACTTGCACTTTGAATGTACGATTTCACCCATCTGGACAGCCCGTCTTTCTCAATGATTGCGATTAGGGCTGTCTAACCGCTCTTTGTGCGGTTTTGTTTTTTTTTTTAAAAAAAAAAAAGCTTCCGGTTTGAGTGCTTGAGCAAACATGCACTTAATAAATCCATTTAACGTTTAATAATGGATTTATTAAGCACATGTTTGCTCAAGCACTCAAACCGGAAACTTTAAAAAAAAAATACACAAAGACGGCCCTGGAGGCGGGAACAAGAGGCAGGAGCTCCAGCAGCCTGGATGGGGGCCGGCAAGGAGGATGGCGGAGACGGCGGAGCCTGTTTTCCTGGGGTAATGGTGGCAGCAGCAGCAGCGGCACCCCCCACACACAGTGGCAGCAGGGGCAGCAGCCACCCGAGCCTACCCCGTGACCAGCAGGATCTGGAGGGACGGCACAGCAGCAGGTAAGCGGGTGCTGGAAGAGAGGGGCCGGCTGCATCTAGTCAGCACAACATGAAGAAAAATGTTCCCAATTTAAACAAAGGAGGAACAAAGCGCAATTACCTTGCAGTGTGACCACGGCCTTAATCCTGACAAGGCAGAAGCAATGCTGGTTGGTAAGGCTGAGTTCTTGAAGGACATTGTGCTCCTTGCTCACAGTGGAGTCTAGCTGACACTCAGTTAATACCCCAGGTGTATTACTGTCCTAGCACTATTACTGGAGAAGCAAGTTAATGCAGCAGCAAAAAAGGCATTCTACCATCTGCATTTTGCCCAGAAGTTTCCCCCTCCACCTTGATTCAGCTGATATGACTACATGGATTTATGCTAAGTATAATATACTGGGTTCAAGACGTGTTGGTAGTGAATCAGCTCATAGTTTATTCAGTTAGAGAAAACCACACCCAAATGCACACCCACACCCGTGATAGGATTATTTACAGTGTCCCCAAATCCCATAGGTCATTCCTCGGATCTTGGCTACCTGATAGGTCCCTTCTAGGATCTGGGGTGGCTATTGTCTCTGGATGCGAAGCTTTGCTTCTTTGCATGACCATGTGCTAACCTGACCTTGTGTGCAGTCCTCAGTTGGTACACAACACCCCCTCCCCATGGTTCAGACCTTCCCTAGCATACAAAGTCTGCTATGTGGGCTTCTTTCATTCCCAGGTCGAACAGCATAGTTCGGTGGCTGGGGCTGCTTGCTCTGGTAAGGTCACGAGCAGCATGGCTGGGGTCTCTGGGCCCCCCACTAGGCTTGGTGTGCCGCCGGCTTCTTGAACGCAGGCCAGCTCCCTGGAACTTCCTATGTCTGCTTCAGGGGATGCACTTGTTTGCTGCGGCGCTTGGCTGGATGCCGCGGCCTCGCCTGTGTCGCTGGTGTCAGGGCTGGTGTCTTCATCCTTGAAATCATCCAGCCTGCTCGGGTCCACCGGAATGAGTCAGTGGCATAATTGATCAATGTGACGTCTCAGCAGCTGTCTTCTGTGGAGACCTCATATGACAGAGGGCCCATGACTCTGTCTACCCTGGCCAGGATCCAGGAAGGACTCTGGGCATAGTTCCAGGCATACATGGGGTCCCCTGGGAAGAACCCCCGCGGGGCTTCCTTTTTTTTTTAAGCCCCCCGAAGGGGATTTTTTATTTATTTGCATTTTATATAGACTACAAACTAAAGAAAAAAGGAGGGGGAACTAACACTAAGGGAGAAAGAAAAGCAAACCCACACTAAACTAAAAACCCAAGAGTAGGAGATCATTCCACCCCGTTAGCATCTATGTTAGTACTACACAGTTAGCATACATGGATACCGTGAGTTCCTGTCTAACTTTCCCTGTTTCAAAATTAGCTGATTAGTTGTTATGAGAGTATTCTAGAGCATCTCTCAAACTCGCTTCATAAAGGCCAATTTCAGAGTCCTTCTGCCTTTACTTAAGTTTTCTGTCCCTAAGTGCATAAGCTGGTCTTCGGGCATCAGCACCTTCTTCTGCTGCCAGGTCCTCGTCCGTCTCGGAGGGAACAAAGCCACTCGCACCAGTTTTGCCATCTTCTTTAGTCCCCAGGTGATGTTTGAGAAATTCCTTGGCTTTAAACACAGAGTCAATCATCTCTCTCTTATCATTCATCTTAAAGACCACTCCTTCCGGGGCTACCCATTTATATCCAATTTGGTTGGTTTGGAGAAAGAGTGTCAAGTCCTTGTAACTTTTGTGCTTCTGACGAATCTCGAATGGTATGTCCTTTAAGACCTTGATACTGTCGTTCCCCATTTTCAATGGAGCTGCCGAGGTTGCTCGTAAAATTGCATCCCTAATTTGTCTTCTTGAAAATCTGACTGATATTTCACCAGGTAGGCTATTCTTTTTGGTGTAATTTGAATACACTCTATATGCTGTTTCAATATCGTGCATAATTTCTTCCACTTTTAAGCCTACAACTGGTGCGAGAAGATCACTAAGGAGCTTCTTTAAATCTTCCTTCGAAGACTCTGGCACCCCTTGAAATCTGAGGATCATATTAGCTTTTTCCATTTGCAAGGACAAAAGCCTATATTCTTGATGGTTTTGCTTATTCACCACTTGATCTACTCTTTTCTTCAACTTTCTGTGTTCAGAGTGCATCTCCTTCACTTCTGCAATCGTCTGCTCCGTTTGTTTAACCGTTTCCACCACTTGGAGCTGCTGCGCTGCCATCGTCTGGTTTAAAACAGCTAACTGCTGGTTAATACCAGCGAGTTGATCCATGACTGGCTTGAGCGTATCTGCTAGTAGTCTTATGACATCTGGCCCCTCCTCTTCCAGTCTAGGACTCTGACCGCCCGGAGGTTTCGGTTTCATCACCCTCTTCCCGACGCCCGACATCTTGGGTTATTGTTTACAGGAACCAACCGCTCCTTCACCATCTCTGAAATTCGCTTATGCGTAAAATCCGCTCTGGTAAGTCTCTCAAAACCAAACTGCTTTTCTATTTTCCCTGCACCCACCCTTTTTCTTCTATTTGCTGCTCGTGTGGGGGGGGAGCTCCCTCCAAACTGGTAAGACAAAGGGGTAGGGAATTCGCCGTTTCTTCCTCAAATTGCTTGCATTGAACTCACGTTCATCCTCAGCTGCCTGCGGCCTCGCCTCAGTTATCGCATCTCGCCCGATCTCCTCCACTTGTCCCAGTCAGCCTAGCTCGCACCATTCGGCCACCAGCGGTAGGACTGTTAGGGCGAAGAAGCGCCTCAATTCCGTGGCATTCCGCCGCTGAAGAGGCAACTCCTTAAAAGCCCTCTGGCTAGGAACCCTTATCCAGGGTTCCGTGGAGGGGCCACTTCTGTAGCCCCCCTCCAAACTGCTGATGTGCTAGCCACTCTTCCGAGCCTCGGGAGTAGTGGCTGCCATTGCCACGCTGTTGACCAGAAGTCGGGCTTCCTGAGTTTCTGAGGCTGTGCTGTGCTCCAGGGCTCAATTTGGATGTAGGCAGTCCAGATGAGTTGTAAGGCAGCATCGCATCAGGAGCTCAGCTGGGCTGTGCCCGGTTGTGGTTTGCAGTGTTACTCATTGGCCAAATAGAAAGGCGACCAGCTTGTAGTCCTAGTCCCCCTGGTCCATCCCACACAGGGACTCCTTGGTAGTTCAGACCATCCGTTCCACCTGGCCATTGGTTGCAGGGTGAAATGGGGCAGAGTGGATGTTCCTGATCCCATAGTAGCTCACAAAGGCCTGGAATTCTGAGGAGGTGAAGGCCATCCCGTTCTCAGTGACTAGGGAGTCTGGGATGCCACGGGTGCTGAAATTCTGCCACATTGCACAGATGGTGGATCGGGATGAAGTGGAGGGGACCAGGACCACTTCCAGTCACTTGGTGTAGGTATCCACCAATATGAAGAAAATCAGCCCCTGGAAGGACCCCAAGTGCAGTCGAGCCCATGTCTTGTGTGAGGACTCCCATGGCCACACTGGGGCTCGCAGAGGTTCTGGCCACAATTCTTGGCATGTCTGGCAGCACTTTACTCGGTCTTCAATTTCCCCATCCATCCCAGGCCACCGCACATAGCTCTGGGCCAACACTTTCATGCGCACAGTTCCCAGATGCATGTCATGCAATGCTGTGAGCACCCACTGGTGCAGTGGGGTGAGCATTACCACCTGGCTTCCCCAGAGTAGGCAGCCCTTGTGGGACAACAACTCGTTCCTCCAGGATGAGAATGCTGTGAATTCTGGGCCCACTCGAATGGTGGGCTTAATCCTCTCCACCCATTCCATGACACGGGACAGGAGATGGTCCTGGGCGGTGTGGCAGGACACCTTGGTTACCTGGACTGGGTGGTCGGGGAGTTCCTCGAGGAGGGTGATGTGGTGTGCAGGAGCCAGGTCTGGATTGCTGGATGGCAGGGGAAGGTGGCTGAGAGCATCTGCGTGGCCCATCACTTTATCAGGCCAGTGGATGAGTACATACCGGTAGCCAGCCAGAAATATGGACCACCTGAGCACCCAGGGGAACAACATTTGGGGAGCCTGATGGTCTGGGGCTAGCAGACCCAGGAGCAGCTTGTGGACCATGACCACTGTGAAGGACCAACTGTAAAGGTAATCATGAAATTTCTTCATGCCCGCCACAATTGCCAAGGCCTCCTTGTCAATTTGAGTGTAGTTGCACTTGGCCGCAGACAAGGTGTGGGAGTAATAAGCAATTGGAACCTCCCAGCCGTCAGTGAGGCAGTGCCCCAGGACCACCCCTACCCCATACAGGGAAGCATCACAAACCAGAACCACCAGGAGGGACTCATTGAAGTGAGCGAGGACCAAATTGGATGTTAACAGTTGTTTCACTGCCCAGAACACAGCCATGTGCCAGGGGCCTCAGGCCCACAGACCATGTTTGTTGAGGAGACAGTGCAGGGGCTCTGCAATGGCAGCCTTGTGAGGTAGGAATGAGTGATAGAAATTCAAAAGGCAAAGGAAAGCCTGGAGCTTGGCCTTGGAGGAGGGGGTAGGTGCTTGCACAATGGCGTGAATCTTGTCTGGAGAGGGGTGGATGCCCTATGTGTTGACCGCAAACCCCAGGAATTCTACTCATGACACCCCAAGCACACACTTCTCATGCTTCACCTTTAATCCAGCATCGTTGAAGCACTGCAGGACAGACTGCAGCTGCATGGAGAAGGTCTCGGCGTCGGGGGCTGCGATTAAAACATCATCAAAGAAGGGCTGGACCCCGGAGATACCTTTAAGCAAACAGTCCATTAGGTTTAGGAAGATACCCAGGGCAACACTAACCCCAAACTGCAGCGCCTGAACCTGTGGGTCACAATTGTTTGGGCTTCAGCTGTGTCATTGTCCACAGGTAGTTGCTGATAGGCTTGTGCCAGATCCAGTTTGCCAAAAGCCCTGGCACCCATGAGGCGAGGACATGGCTAATGACGGGGACCAGATATGCATGATCCTGGAGTGCTTTATTTATAGTGCATTTGTAGTCTGTGCATATCCTGATGTCCCCGTTGGGTTTTACCAGCGTTACACCAACAATGTCGGCATCAACGATGTGGGGAAATGCAGTCGTGAGGTCCTGGAGGAGAAATTAAGGCTGCTGGGCAGGAAAATCAAGGCCAGGACCTCCAAGGTAGCCTTCTCAGTAGTGCTACCTGTTCCATGCGCCGGGCCGGAGAGACAGGCACAGATCAGGAGTCTCAATGTGTGGATGAGACAGTGGTGTAGGGGGGAAGGGTTCAAGTTTGTTAGGCACTGGGATGCTTTTTGGGACAAGAGGGAGCTGTACAAAAGGGATGGTCTCCACTTGTCCCAAGAAGGAACCAGGCTGCTGGCGCTCAAAATCAAAAAGGTGGCAAATCAGTTTTTAAACTGAATAATTGGGGAAAGCCGACAGGAGATGAAAAGTCTCTGGTTCAGCATGGCTCATCTCAAAGAGATGAAGGGGTAGCTATTACTTTTGTACAAGGAAATGGATTACGATTGTCCACTGAGACTGTGGCTAATGATAGGAACTGCCTGGCAAGGTCTCGAGGCAGCAAGAGGAAGGTTGTGGGCTTAACAAACATGGGGAACTATAAGTGTTTATACACAAATGCTAGAAGTCTCCGAGATAAAATCGGGGAGTTGGAATGCTCGGTGTTGGGGGGGGGGAATAGACATTGTAGGTATTTCAGAAACTTGGTGGGATGTCAAAAATCAGTGGGATACGGTGATTCCTGGTTATAAATTATATCGGTAGGATAGGGGGAAGGGTCAGAGGTGGGGTGGCTCTGTATGTCACAGAGGGTATACCGTCCAGTAAGATTGAGAGGGTAAGAGAATTGGATTCGCTTCTGGAAATGCTATGGGTTGAAATAGTGGGTCCAAAAGGAGGCTTAACTGTGGGAGTTTGTTATCGCCCACCAGATCAAAAGATAGAGGAGGAGTATAAAAGGATGAATGAATTAAAGATAGCGGCTAGACGAAATAACTGTGTTGTAATAGGCGACTTGAACTACCCACACATTGATTGGGTCAATATGAGTTCTAGTCGGGAAAAAGAGATTGAGTTTTTAGACAATGACTGTGCTATGGAACAGATGGTCACAGATCCTACCAGGGGACAGGCGATCCTGGATTTGTTCCTAAGTAACACCCAAGACCTGGTGAGAGATGTAAAAGTGATTGCACCACTTGGGAACAGTGACCATAATGTCATTGAGTTTAACATTTGTACAGATAGGGAGTTGCCCAAAAAGACTGACGCAACCACTTTTAACTTTAAAAGGGGTAACTTCTCTGCTATGAGGGGACATGTGAGGAAGAAATTGAAAGGAAGAATGGAGAATGTCAAAACCATTCGGGAAGCTTGGAGACTATTTAAAAATACAATCCTAGAAGCTCAGAAAAAATATATGCCGCAGGTTAGGAAAGGCACAAATAGGTATAGAAAAAAGCCTGCATGGTTAACAAATAAAGTAATGGAAGCTGTAAAAGGTAAGAAGTATTCCTTTAAGCGGTGGAAAGCTAGTCTTAGTGAGGTTGATAAAAGGGAACACAGACTATGGCAAATAAAATGCAAGTCTGTGATCAGGCAAGCAAAAAGGGAATATGAGGAACATATCGCAAAAAACATAAAGGCCAACAATAAAACTTTCTTCAAATACATTAGAAGTAGGAAGCCAGCCGGGGAGGCAGTGGGGCCCTCGGATGACCAAGGGGTAAAAGGAATAGTGAAGGAGGATCGGGAAATGGCTGAGAAGCTGAATGCATTTTTTGCCTCTGTCTTCACTGTGGAAGAGAAGAAGTGCTTGCCCACTCCAGAAGCACTGATTTCGGGAGGGGGTTTGAAAGACCTGAATCAGATTGCTGTGACAAGAGAGGAAGTCCTCCGACTGATGGACAATTTAAAAACTAATAAATCACCAGGCCCGAATGGCATTCATCCGAGAGTTCTGAAAGAACCCAAATGTGAACTTGAGGATCTCCTGACAAAAATATGTAACCTTTCTTTAAAATCTGCCTCCATTCCTGAGGACTGGAAGGTGGCTAATGTCACTCCCATCTTCAAAAAGGGCTCCAGGGGAGATCCGGGAAATTACAGGCCAGTCAGTCTGACATCGATACCGGGTAAGTTGGTGGACACTTTTATTAAGGAAAGAATTAGTAGGCACATTGATGAACAAAAATTATTGAGGCAGACTCAGCATGGGTTCTGTAAGGGAAGATCTTGTCTCACTAACCTGTTAGTGTTTTTTGAGGGAGTGAACAAACATGTGGACAAGGGGGACCCAATAGATATTATTTACCTTGACTTCCGGAAAGCTTTTGATACAGTTCCTCATCAAAGGCTCCTAAGTAAGCTCAATAGTCAAGGGATAAAAGGACAAGTCCTCTTGTGGATCAAAAACTGGCTTATAAATAGGAAACAGAGAGTGAGTATAAATGGGAAACTTTCTCAGTGGAGGGTGGTAAGCAGTGGGGTACCACAGGAATCAGTATTCGGTCCGATGCTTTTTAACTTGTTTATTAATGATTTGGAATTGGGAGTAAGCAGTGAAGTGGCTAAATTTGCAGATGACACGAAGTTTTTCAGGGCGGTGAAAACCAGGAAGGATTGTGAGGCACTCCAAAGGGATCTGTCGAGGATGGGTGAGTGGGCGTCGACGTGGCAAATGGGATTCAATGTGGCCAAGTGCAAAGTGATGCACATTGGAGCCAAAAATCCTAAATATAAATACACGTTGATGGGGTTTGAACTGGCAGAGATGGACCAAGAGAGAGATCTTGGAGTCGTAGTGGATAACTCAATGAAAATGTCTAGACAGTGTGTAGCTGCAATAAAGAAGGCCAACGCTATGCTGGGGATTATTAGGAAGGGAATTGAAAACAAATCAGCCAGTATCATCATGCCCCTGTATAAATCATTGGTGCAACCTCATTTGGAATACTGTGTACAGTTCTGGTCACATCTCAAAAAGGATAGTATATCATTGGAAAAAGTGCTGAGAACGGCAACTAGAATGATAAAAGGGTTGGAACACCTTCCCTATGAAGAAAGGTTAAAACGCTTGGGGCTCTTCAGCTTGGAGAAATGACGGCTGAGGGGTGACATGATCGAGGTTTATAAGATTATGAATGGGATTGAGCAGGTTGAGAAAGAAGTACTTTTCTCCCTTTCTCACAATACAAGAACTCGTGGGCACTCCATGAAATTGCTGAGCAGTCGGGTTAGAACAGATAAAAGGAAGTACTTCTTCACCCAAAGAGTGATTAACATATGGAATTCACTGCCACAGGAGGTGGTGGCATCTACAAGCATGGACAGTTTCAAGAGGGAATTAGATAAACATATGGAGCAGAAGTCCATCAGTGGCTATTGGCCACAGGGTATAGATGGGAATTCTCAGTCTGGGGCAGGTGATGCACTCTATTCTTGGTGCTGGAGGGGGCAGCAGTGGGAGGGCTTCTAGTGTCCTGGCCCCACTGCTGGACCTCCTGATGGCACCTGGTATATTTTGTGTGACAGAGTGTTGGACTAGATGGGCCATTGGCCTGATTCAACATTGGCTTCTCTTATGTTCTTACAATGGTGGTTTCCCAGTGTGCGTGGGAAACAGGTTCTAGGACCCCCTGTTCCACCAGGCGGTCTAGCTCAGTATCTATTTTAGGGCATACGGTGAACAGGGCATGCCTGGTCTTCATACGGATGGGCCGTACCACTGGGTCAAGTTCGAGGGAAACCAGAGGTCCGGTGTAGCAGCCGAGTGTCCCATTGAATACTGCTGGGAACTTGTCACATACTGCGTTAAAGTTCTGCGGCCGCAAATGGTTCACCCCAGTCACCCCAAACCCCAAGGGCCCAAACCATGACAGTCCCAGTAAACTGGTGAGCTTGCCTTCCACCACCAGCAAATCTAACCATCCATTAAAGTCCTTGTATTTAACTCTGAATTTGCCCCACCCCTTGATGGCCACCGGGTTCTTTTGGAAATCTCATAGGGTGAGACCAACTGGTTTGTCTAGGAGGGCCCCCCCTTGGGGGCAGAGTCTCCTAAGAGTCTCTGCCAAGATGATGGAGAAGGAAGAGCCTGTGTCTAGCTCCATCTCACATGGGGACCCCTCTATTAACCAAGGCCAGCTCACTCACTACGCAAACTAGACATTCACCTAGGGCAGGCTGGCCCTTAGGGTGCCAAAAGCCTCCCCCCACACACACAGTGCAGCAGCAGCAGTGCCTTCCTTCCTCGGGGCGGAGACCTCCGGCACCATTCCCTGGGCTTGGGGAGGTGGTGAGGCACTGTGAGGGGAGGCTCCTTCCTGGGGAGGCAGGCCAGGAGACTTCCCTCCTCTTCCTCCTCCCCCTCCCCATGGCTGCCCAGGGTCGGCCCCCAATTGGGGAGTTTGAACTGCAGGTGGGGCGGGGCAACTCCACCATCGAGTCCACCAGGGGAGTGAGGCAGGCCATGCCACGCGGTTCCCCTCCTCTGAGCGGACTGACCACGATAGCTGCCATCCACCAGCCTGCGCCTCTCTGCGCACCTGGAGCCCTGCCTAGCCAGCGCCTCGCTTCACCTCACTGCCTGCCAGCGAGGGATCGAGCGAGCAGCTGCCCCCCATCCTCAGCTAGCCTTGTACCCATCCCTGTCCCTGGGCGGGCAGCCGGGCCTTGGCCTTGTGGCCTTTCTTGCAGCGTGCAGGACTCCAGCAGGTGAGCGGGCGAGAGCGGCTCCTCCTCGGGCTGTGCGGGTGTGTTGGGGGCAGAAGGAGGTCTTTGGGCTTGGAGGGGGGCCCAGCCTGGTCCTGGTCCCTGCCTGCTGGCATGACCAGGGGAGCGCATTTCCTGCTCTTCCAGACTCCTCTGCTGCTGCCTGCCCTCGGCTGGCCCCTGTCTCCACCGTCTGGGTTGGCTTCCTCCTGGTGGGACAGCAGCTTCGTGGCTTCTCTGTTGACTTCCCCACACACACACACTCTTTTAAAATGATGTTCTCCTCAGTTGCTGTGTGATGGTGAAGAAAGTGAATTGGGTCTGAAAAATCCAGGCCCAACTTGTTAAGGCTGTGCTTGTGTGTGTGTGTGTGCGTGTGTGTGTGTGTGTGTGTGTGTGTGAGAGAGAGAGAGAGAGAGAGAGAGAGAGAGAGAGAGAGAGAGTGGGAGGGAGTATAGAGACTTGGCAGTTCAGGAACTTGAATACAGAAGTTTAGAGAAGCAGTGCTGTACAAGAATTTAAATTAGGTCTTTAAAAATGGCTTTTTGCAGCTTTCCTATTAGCTTTTTTTGTTTTTGCTATTTTCCAGGTTGACTTTTGAATAGAAGTTAGGCAATGTGGGGGGATCTATGCTTGTGAACATCTGTGTGATTGTGCATTCTTAAGTGTTTCTGTACATTTGGAAATATATATTTGGTTTTGGTTATGATGTGATATGCCTGGCATATCACATCATAACCAAAGCCATTGCTCATGTTTACTATCATTATTGTTATTATTTCTTAAAATGCATTTATGTTTGAAAATTGGTGGGTGCACCAGAGGGAGGCGCCAGAAGGTAGCCTTGCCTAATGTGCAAAAAACCCTGGAGCCGGCCCTGCTATTAACACAGCTACATTAATCTTGTTGGGGGCATCCTGGGGCAAATTCAGTACCTGGTGCTGATGGTTGGCTGACGTGGTGTGTAGTTCCGCTGCTTCTTGGTGGGCCATTGTCCATCATCTGCGGGGTCTACTGAAGCAGCAAACATGTGCAAGATGGCTGGCCTTGACGCAGGTTCGGCAGATCATGTCATGGAACCAGCAGGAATGGCACTCGTGGTCCTCACTGCAGCTGGCGCAGGGCATTTGTGCGCTACCCTTTGTGGGCGCTTGGGTGGTTGTCCTCACTGGTGGGGCATGTGCATTGTGGTGAGCCGGACAGTGGACTTGGAGTACCTTGTTGTCATCCGAGGTGTCAGAGCTCTGGGCCATGGCAGTCTGATGGGCAGCGTGCGTCTGTTGGTCCTGCTGTGCTTTTTTGAAGGCCATGGCCACCTGGAGGGCCTTGTCCAAGTTGAAATTGTCATGGCCAATGAGTTTTCTTCTGAGCTTTGGTTTCCAGATGCCCCAGATGAACTAGTTCAACAGGGCGTCTTTGACAGCTGGGAATTCACAATTGATTGCAAGCCTGTGAATGTCAGCCATGAAGGCAGTGCCCGATTCTCCATATTGTTGGTTGCATGCAAAGAAGTCCATTCGCATCGCCATCTTGGAGGGTTTCAGCATGACGTAGTTATTGAGAGCTTTGACCAGCTCATCATAGGAAGTGGTGTCCAGGGTCTGGGGTGTGATGAGCCCCTGGACTATGCGGATTGTGGTGACCCCGCATATGCTGAGCAGCCAGGATTTTTTGGCCCCCCCATAGGGGATTTTTTTTATTTGCATTTTTGTATAAACTACAACAGAAATACAGGGTGGGGAAATTCTACAAACTACAGGAGAAAGCAAAGAAAACCTAACTAAAAACCCAAGTGATGGAAGTTATACAGTACTTGTAAAATTGCTTATTACTCTTACACAACTTTTCTGAGATGAGGAGTATTCAATAATAATAGTTTCTGAATTAATATCAGCTTATCTGGCCCAACAAATAATATTTCCATCATTATATCATGATTACAGACTTCCAAAGACCATGGCCCACCCTTATGCGCTTGCCACCCTCCTCAGATATTTTTAATTTAAGACCCTATCTTCGATAATTATTAAACAGTTAAGTTCTTTTCTTCTTTGTAGTCAATCTTCTTGTCTTTCTTCCTCTGTAGTTCTCAATGCTTTTTTTTTATTGGCTAGCCCGTTATTTCCTTTTTCCAGCTGTTACATGCTTGTCTAAAGTCAAACGAGTCCTTGCTTCTTTTGTTTCATCTTGCACTCATCCACACCACAGTCTGCATTCTTTACAGGCTGATTATATTCTCCAGATTAGTCCAAGTCCAATCCTCTGCTTAACAAAACCGCTTTTCAATCAGCCTGCCCATTCAACCATGCTCCAAAATCTTTTTTAGACAATCCATAAAGTCACCACTTCTCCATTAGTAATAGCATCCCTTTTAAAGTCATAGCCACATTGTGTGATAATGTCCCTTCAATGCATCCTGGAGACCAACAGAGGGCAGATAGCTTCAACCTGACAAAAGAGGAAGAGTCTATAATTCTTGCAGAGTCACATGATCTAGTCCAGCTAGGTCACATGATCAATTAGCCAATCAACCTCTTCTTGAAGAAAGAATGGGTCCTGCTTCCTCCTGCGCCATAATCGCCATCTTTGAGGGGTGTTTACATTTCCTGATAAAATGCCAGAGTCCCAAAGGTCTGTTAAAATGCTTATAAAACTTTGGAAAACTCTCCTTTGCAGTCCATTATCTCTATTTGCTCAGTCTCCCCCACCATAGTTCTGCTTCATTAAATCGCTTGGGTGGGGTAGGGCATCCCCTCCCCCTCCCTCTTGTATTGGGGAGACTTTGCATTAAAGAATTTGATGTCTCGCTTCAACTTTAAAAACTCACTCATCAATCTTCAAGATGATCCATCAGGTTTCCCTGGGATCTCGCTAAGCAGAGTTAAATTGCTGCACCTCCAAGTGCTTGTCCAGGCAGTCGCTTTGAATCCAATTCTGGGAATCAGGGCAGGACCTACGGGGCAGGGAGTAGCCCCCCTTCACTGGCTGTGTGCTGGGGGAAGGGCTCTCCTAAAAAACCCCTGGCTAGGAGCCCATCAGCAAGGGCTCCGTGGAGAGCACAGACGATGGCGCCCCCTCCTATCCACTGATTCATGGCACACGTCTCTCGGCACTGCGAAAAGCCATGGCCATGGTTAAAGTGCCAAAGCCCTGCCATTTTTAATTATTTGTTCAGTTTATATCCCCCCTACCCCGCAAGTGGGCTCTGAGTGGCTCACAACATATAATAAAACAATAAATAATAATTCATAAAAACATCAACAATTTCATCTGAATAAATCATTAAAATACTCCCTGATAGCAGCTTATCCATTTCTAATTACAGTGGCTGTTGCAACAATGTCAGGGTGGGCACATTTCTCTCAGGGAAACCAGAAACAGCTGGTACTGGCACCAGTTGGTGTGCAGGCAGTGCCCTAAGGCAAATGAGGCAGATGGAACACATTGATCAAGTTGAGCAAGGAAGCAAAGATGGACTCATTCTATCTGTACCTGAAGAAGTGAGTAGTGCCTCACGAAAGCTCATACCCTACCACAAATTTTATTAGTCTTTAAGGTGCTACTAGACTCTTTTCTATATTTTTCTAGTTTCTGTGATGTCCTTTTTTTTTCCTTTTTGTAAGAGGACTTCATCGGAAGTAACCAGCTCTTTGGTGGACTAGAGAAGGAAGCAGTGCTTTGGTTCACCACAAAGCTGTTACAATCAAGAACCAGTTACTTGACTGAATTCTTAGAGACTATCTGTCATGACCTTCTGTTCACTGTTATACTTTTATGCTTAGTTATATATATATATATATATATATATATATATATATATATATATATATATATATATATATCTGTCCATCTAGATAGATAGATCTTGTTATATTTTCCTGTATTTTTGAGGGTTTTGAGTTAAATAACTTTTCTTTAACTTAAATTGTCTTGGAAGTTCTGTTCCTATATTAGCTCCATATAATCCATACAGACAGAGGTTATACAAGGCTCAGAATATGGGCTGCCATAGGGCAGTTCAAACTTTCTGTTGTTAAGGGATACCAGGGAAGTATACCTAAGTGATATGATGGAGATGAAGACATGTGTCTGGTTGCACATGATTGAGTCAAATGGGTGTGAGGTCTGACCCAGACATGTTTACAATGGTCCAGGGATGCAGCAATAGTCCTTCTTGAATACTTTATTAGGTTTCCAGGGAGGTCTACATTGTGAAGGAGACATGGAGGTGAAAGTTTATGATCTGGCAAACTAGAGCTGTTACTTATGACCAGGCATGTAAGAAGTTGTGGAAAATCATACAAAAGAGCAATGATTAATGTGCCCCTGGAGCTCTCTTGTAAATACTTAGGGAAATACATGCCTGAACTGAGAGACTCTGAGACTCTAATACTAAGGGACTGATGGATTTATCTATAGCACCGATTCCTGAAGGTCAAAGGATATTTGAGATACCAAGAGATATTACTCTTGGGGAATGAGGTGATAAAGGCACCATGAGAGGCAATATTGATCCACTCCTTCTCTGAGATTATCATATTTTAGGAGACACTATTTATATAGAACAATATGAGAGGCTCCAGATATTGCAGATAACAAATTATGGGTGGATAAGAACTGTGCATGTGGATGCAATGGACAGAGGGTGAGGATCCACATTCTGCATTAACATTCTGCTTTCTACTTTATCAATTTTTTAAAAAGTGTTTTGGAAAAGATAGTGTTTAAAAACATGAATGAGCTAACAGTACTTAAGTTTTTACAGACTTTTCTAGAAGTGTTGCAAAACAAAAAACAAAATAAAACAAAAAAAATCAGCTATACCCTGTTAAAATGTTCATCAACTTAATAACTTTTAAGTTAAGGTTAACTACTCCTTCATGCAATGAATAATTTCCAGTGTCATCCTAAATGATCTTATAAGGGTGCTTAGCTTGGCACTGGAAATGGTGGATTAACTGCCTGTTGATGTCATGATCACCACAAGCATAGACAGCTTTAAAGTGAGAAGAGAGAGGTTCATGGAGGATAATTCCATCAATGGCTACTAGCCATGATAACTGAAGGGAACCCCCATACCCAGGAACAGTAAACCTGTGAATACCAGTGCTAAAAAACAGCATCAGAGAAATGCCTTGGTCTATAGCCCATTTGTTGACCCCTGTGAAACAGGATGATGGAATAGATGCTCTGATCCAGCAGGGCAACTTTTTTGTTCCTAACTTTGCTTTCTCCTGCTTTCAATCTTGATAGGTTTCACAAGCCTAGGTGATTTCATCACATAGCCAAATATGATTTGATACATAGCATTGTGATGTCATACTTTTCAGTCCAAGCAGGTCTACACCATATCCTACTCTGGTGTATTCAGTGGGACTTACCACCAGGAAAGTGTCCTTGGGATTGCACTGCAGGTATTTGGATGTGGAAAGAAACTGGGTTTCCCCTTTTCCTTGCCATATTCCCTGTGATGCCAACAACTTATATTATTGACAGTCTACCAAAATGATGATTCATTATAATAGTAGTATGATGAGATTTAAAAATGCTGCTTAGCTGATGGCAAAGTTGCTCTCTGAAGTTGCTTTCTGAAGAATTGCTGATACAATGAGTTGGAAATTGCCAGGCAAGCTGCTGGATCACCCATGATCATGTCTTCAGAAATGTTAAGCGTACTGCCTGAAATGAGGTGAGGCTTTGCTTCATATGGTTGGTTCAAACTTTGAATCTCTCTGAATGCAAACTGAATGAAAATGTATAATGAATATGATCCAGTAGACAGGTTATTGGACTTCAATAGTAAATTCAATAGATCAGTCATGGCATTTGTTAGAATCCACAGATTATCACTGTCCTCATAAACAGCTAAGAGAGAAACAATAATAAAAAGATCCTGACCATGACAATCATAGTTTTATCTACAGATAAAATATTGTCACAGTTTTGCTACTACTCCTGTAAAGAAAGTTACCATTCGTAATATTCTTGCCTCTGAGAGAGCGGGATAAAAACTGGCTGTTGTGTGAATGACCCAGTTCTGATTATGAAGTATAAGAGGTATTCAGATCTTATATCCTTCTAGTAAATAATGCAGAATATTTTCCACAGCTCTACTTACACACACACACTCACACACAGAGAGAGATATATGTATAACTTGAATGATAAGGCAGTTTTGTACAACCATCTTCAAGGACTACAGTGACCATGGAATGATGCCTCTGAAGACTTTATGAAGAGCTTGGACCTAAGGAATCTAGGTCCTACACTTCCTGAGAGTTCTGTCATTTTGACCACTACTTCAGTGAACTAAGAATTATTTTTAAAAAGTACTCTGTCATAATTCTGAAGATAATGTTTGCCTATGAAAGAAGAGATTATCTGTACCTGTAATTTAAGCACAGGCCTTTCCTTGTCCATAGCCAACAGTAGAACCCCTGTTTGTTCATGCAGCGTAATCCAGAGATGTACATGTCATGTTGATGGTTGTTTGAACAAACACATCAAAACCATTTTTGTAAGGCATGAGTAATCATGTGCCAAGCTATCCATCAGTTACTGTAGATCATGGTATCATAAATGAAATGTTTTTCCGTTATCTCTTTGGAGAACTGCCAGTCACATTTGGCCAGCTTTCTTGCCACATTTTACAAAAACTGTCCTGCATGTTAGCTTGAAAAATAAACATCACATTCGACAGAAATATTTCACCATCAAAGACTCAAAGTGAGACAAAGGAAGTGATAGGGACAGTTACAGTTTGAATTTCTGCTGAAGCATCTGCTGTGGGTAATGCCCCTAAAGTTGCAGCAGGGTGTCCGTGTATGTGTGTGTATATATACCCTATGTGTCAGGACATGTTTTCACACAAAATGGCAGCAGTTACAGGCATGTACCTTTTGAGGTGAGAAAAGGGCACATTATTGGGTGGCAGGTGCCTGAAATCATGACAATTTATATACGTGTCAGGACACATTTCTGTACAAAATAGCACTGACGTAATCCAAACTGTCACAAGCTAAATTCTTTAAACAGTCTCATATTCCTCACTTATGATCCTAAAGAAATTATATCTCAGGAGAGAGCAAGAGACTATAAACTGTGTCTATTAATGCATTTTTAATTTTACAATATTTCCATACAAGCAGATGAGATGTGCTACTCCACAACATCAGTAATATAATATTCCACAATATCCAGCAAATCAAAAGACTGTGACAACTGTACATACTATCAGGGGTCTTTTTGTAGAAGAACAGCTGCAGGAGCTCATTAGCATATGGTATGCTAATGAGCTATTAGGCTATTAGCATATGCCACACCCCCTGAAATCACCGGAAGTGATGTAAGAAGGGGAAGCAAAAGGGGGGCGGCAGCATCTTCAAAAGCCTCCCCTTCTCTTCCCCAGCTGGCCTGGGTGGGGGAGCTAAGAGAGAAGGGGTTTAAAGTTTAAACTCCTTCTCATGAGAGTTGGGCCACAAAAAGAAGAAAGAGGGAAGGAAAGAGAGAGAGTAGAGAGAAGGAAAGAGGGAAGGAAAGAGAAGGAAAGGGGAGGGAAAGAAAGAGAGGGAAGAAGGAGGGAAACAGGGAAAGGAGGAAAAAGAGAAGAGAAGAAGGTGGGAAAGAAAGAAAGAGAGAAGAGAAGAATGAGGGAAAGAGGAAAAAGAAAGAAGGAAAGGAGGGAATGAAAGAAATTTGGCAGCCATTCAGCCCCATTATATCCTATGGGCCATTGAAGTCAATGGTGAAAACATAGGGTATATTCTGGGTGCTGAAGGGGAAGGGGTTTGAGGGAGAGGCTCCAAACTCACAGGATAGCTGTTGGAGCCTCTTCCCAAGATACCCACCAAGTTTCAAGAACATTGGACCAGGGGGTCCAATTCTATGGGCCTCCAAACAGGTTGCCCCCATTCCCTCCATTGTTCTCTATGGTGGGAAAAAAGTTAATTTTTTCCCACCATAGAGAACAATGGAGGGAATAGGGGCAACCTGTTTAGGGGCCCATAGAATTGGACCCCCTGATCCAATGTTCTTGAAACTTGGTGGGTATCTTGGGGAGAGGCTCCATCAGCTACCCTGTGAGTTTGGAGCCTCTCCCTCAAACCCCTCTCCTCCAGCCCCCAGAATATACCCTATGTTTTCACCATTGACTTCAATGGCCCATAGGATATAATGGAGCTGAAATTGACATTCGGCTGCCTGAAAGACTCTCCGGGACGCCGGCTGGGGGCGGGGCTTGGCTCCTGAGCTCCCGGAACTGCGCTCCGGTGCACTCCCCCCCCAAAAGACCCCTGCATACTATAAACATAAAGTTTTCTCCCTCCACTTGGTAGCATTTTTCAGAACACTGAGTCCAGAAAACTAAGAGAGCTGGTTATTCTGCCTCAAATTTGCCAATTTAGTTTTCCTGGGCACAACAAGAATTTTAGGTTGGCCTTGTTAGGAACATTTTAGGGAAAGAAAAGATGGATTTGCGAATATTGATGGTGGTCAGCCATCATCCCTTTATCTCCAATTTGAAAAGTCCATACATTATGAGTAGCTGGGGGGATGTTACTGCTAAGATGAGGGAGTTGTATGTGGACACTAATATTACATGAAGGACAACACCCCAGCAATCTTAATTCCAGCTTGTGATTTATCCAGGCCAGCATTTCGCATGATGTACTCTGCATATAAATTAAATTATTTATTTAATTTATTTAGATAACAACAGATTTATAAATATCCTAAAAATACTTTAAAATACAATTTTTATTTATAATCCTTGGCTGGTAGATTAATTTGCTCACTATTTATACAATTGACTGCCAATCAGCAAGCAGCAACAGCAGGGCTGTGGGGGAGAAGGGAAACTAGGACTACCATTCACATGCATGAAATACTCATGATTGTAATATTACTGTATTGTTTGAATATATGCACAAAAAAACTGCAATGAACAGACTATCGCTGCCCATGGCTAGGTACCTGCTGAAAAACTGGCTCCCTACTCACAACTGGCAAGCAAAACATAAGTCAAACTAGCAGGTTCTCAAGCATTCCTTATTCCCACTTCTATTGTTATTTTAAAAACCCATACAAAAATGCTTCCATCCCTATACAAACACAATAGAATCCATTGTTGATCATGAACAATAAGCAGTATTTGCTTACCACAGCAAAAAAGGTCTCCAATTGCATTGGCAAATGGTGTATTAGTTTCAGCCTTCCAGTTATGCCTGTGCTAAACTATCAGAGCCAACTTGAGTGGATATGACTATGAAATATTGCACAGAAGTATTCTGTTTATGATATCAATATGCAAGCCAGATGAAGCCTCACAAAACTGAGAAAATGGTGGTCAACAGATTCTGGAGATAAGGACACCCAAATGGGGTGCTGTCACTGTTTCCTGGTATGGAGCCGCATACTAACCATTGGAAAGCATAGGAACTTTGTGCAGGGCCTCTCCCAATGACCTTGGTTTATAGTTAGGCTCACAATGGAAAGTTTGAGGTGCACCTCACTCTTGCACTAATGAGTCAAGTTTTGCAAGACTGAGCTCCACTTGCACAAGAGTGAGGGGCAGTTCTGTCCATTCCCCACAGATATCCCTTTTGCTATATCGTCCCATCTGTAGGATCCCTCAGCCTTCAGCAGGAGCATTTCAGAAAGTGCAGGCAAGTCTGGGGGGAAAGGCAAGGCAATATAAATGGTATCTGCAAACTTCCTGTATTTACAAAAGGTTTTTAAGACAAACCATATTGCTTTAATAAGCATAATTATTTATTACATTTTTATTTTATCATCTGATTTGAACTCCGAGATGAAGCAGACTATGTAAACTAACTAAAATAAAAAAATATTAGGCTCTAGGCTGATTTAGCCCCATTGACTAATAGTGGTAAATCAGTTTAAATCCAAATTATTTTGTCTTGTCTGTGTCATGGATTATGGTTGCACATCTTAATGGAAATGGAGTTGATGAGTGCATGTCATGTGAGAAAGCCATGCTCTTTCTTAGTAGGCTAAACCATTGACCATTGAATTATGGAAAAATAAGCACATAATTAATACACAGTGTAAAATTGAACAGCTAACAGATGGATTAATTACAGACTGATTGTATGTCTGCATATGTGTGTGTGAGTGTGCCACTATTAACGGGAGACTATGGCAAAGTTATTTTGAGATATGGGTTTGATTTTGCAAAGCACTCAGGATATTTGCGGGGTTACTGAAAACTGTGCTTCCCAAATGAAAGTGTTAGCAAGCAGTGAATGATTTAGAGTATGCCTAATTAAAAACAGATACCCATACATAAAGACACAATGAGGGTAAACAAGTAGCAGAGACCAGATTTGTTTCTAATAAATGTGGAGGCAATCACAACACAATGCAAAGATTCCCAGCATAAGGGGCAGAGGATCACACATGCAATAAAAGCAAACTATTCGAGAGAAATGTGTTTCCCTCAGCACAAATTGAAAAGGGAGACAAAAGCAAAATACATTAATGAACATGCAGCTGTCAAATAAAGGCCTGGTGATGAGGAAGAGGATGATGAACAGGCAGAAACAAACTTCTTGCTTGATTCTTCCCCAGAGTGTACAAAGCAGGACTTTACAACAGATTGCTTTGTGACACTGGGAATAAATGAACAAAAATTGAATTTCAAAACAGATCCCGACGCTGAATGCAACATAATCACACAGCCAGCAGAGACAAAAAGATTAGTGATTGCCCACTGTTAGCACTGCAAATTAGGCTTGTTTCACAAAACAAGCCCGTGTTATAAAGCTATGCTGGCATGACTGTGTGAGGACAGATGCCACTCATAGTGGGAAATATAGCAAGGCAGGAAATTTCCTGTGCACTTAGGTTAAAGAGGAGTTTGCAAACACAGATAATCCAATGGGTTTAGAACCTGTCTTGACTATGAGATGGAGATGTAGAAACATAACCTTTCTAATTGCACATGATACTGAAACATAATATATGATCTCTGTGATCCATGCAGCAGCTATGAGTCAGAGGAAGAGCATGTGTTTTTCATACAGAAGGCCCCAGGTTCAACCCCCATGATCTCCAGTTAGAAGATCAAGTAGTAACTCATACAAAAGACCACTGCTTGATACCCTGAAGAGCTGCTACCAATGCTGGCCTTGATAGACCAAAGGTCTAATTCAGTATAACGTGTTCATGTATTTCTACCTGCAGTTTCAATCTATGGCCATGGCCACACTGGCAGTTTGGTGCGATACAGTGCCACCTCCAACTGAACCGGTTGAAAGTGTTGCGGTGCATATCAGCCACATAGCACACCCTGCTGCAGGTTACCCATGGAGACATCTTGTGGTAAAGCATCCTCATTATTGCAGTGCCTCAGCCACAGAGCATGCTGCCAAAAACACTCAAAATTCATGCACATGCACATACAGGCAATTGAAAAAAAACTCCCTAGTGACAGAACAAATCTGCAGGTTCAAACTGCCAAATCCATTCTGCATGCACTTTCCCTCATTCAGACATCTGGCCATGCGCAATGACTGCGCAGGGAACTGAAAACACCACTTGTGATGTGGTGCCTTTTTAACCTGGCTCCAAGTCATCCTATGAAGGGATAAGTATTGCTGGGGAATGCCTGAGAGATGTGGCTGTCTGACTGCGCCCATTTGATCTAGAGGGGAGGAGTGGCTGTGTTGGGCCAAACTGCCCCTGTGATCATAGCCTATGATTCCATACTCATGCCACACTCAACAAGCTTCATCCTAAAAACTAGCCTGCTGATACCACAAAGGTATCATAGAGCTGCGTTTCAAGAATAATGATCTTGTTTATTTTAAAAGCATCATATTCCTGTGTGGAAGAGCTGTGAAAGATACTATGGTTTTCCTTTATTCCCTTATCCATTATCTGTCATATCCTTTTCACAGATATGTCCAAAACTACTCATCCCAAATTCAAGGAATGTGAATTCTATTTTTTAACTACATATTTGGATTGCGATCAACACCCATCAGGCATTTACTGATGCAGAACAACTCAAACAACTGCACACTCAGGCTTGGTTTGGGCAAACAAGTTCCATGCATGCTAGATAGTCTCTGCCACAGGGCATGCTTCTCTTCCACTAAAACTTTCATTTAAGCAGGATCAATGGTTTTCAGGAAGCCCCTGTACAAAATGGAAGTGCTAGCAAAGAAGGAAGCATATTATTCTCTGACAGATACTCTCTAGTGCAGACAGAACTCATTCATAGGATCCAAACCACAGGTTCCAAATCATGTATTCATCATATTGACAGTAATCTGAAAAGAAACAAGCTACTGTGGTATTGTGGAGAAAGTGTTGGACTTGGATAAGAAAACCTAGGTTTAAATCCCAGTTTGGCCATGAACCCCTCAGGTGATTTTAGGACAGTTGTAGTGCAATCTGAAACAGAATTACACCCATCTGAGCCCATTGATTGCAATGGGCCTAGAAGGGCACACATCTATTTAGGGATACACTGCTAGTATCTCTCTCAAACACCATTTTCATTAAGAATCCCAACAAAGGTTATGGAGCCAAGATCCGTTCCTTTCTGCACTTCAGTATTGCAGAGCTGACCATGTGTGTGTGCTGAATTTACTCAGAAACTTTTAAGAATAGCACAGGCAATTTTTTGAAACTTGCAACGATTTTTCCCCCCTACTTTTACTTCGCACAAGATTAATGGGAGCAGAGAAAAGGTTTTTTTCCTTTTTCTAGAGTTTGCCTAGCCATTGCGGGCAGAACAGAGAGAGAGAGAGAGAGAACGTATTCACTGTATTCTCCCATGCCGTCCTAAGAAAAGGATTGAGGAGAGGGAAGATCTCTGATGCTCAACGTGCTGCAGGAGGGAGAACAAAAGGATTGAAGCATCCCTTTAACTCCACGCTGACCAAGCTACCTGTTGCTGTTTGCCTACCAAGGAAGTGGTAACATACAAATGGCTACTTCAAAGAATCTTTCTTTCTTCAGTATTCCACCTTTATCTAAAACAAATTACAACTGGTAGAAGGGATCAATTGAGTGTGCTCTAGAAGCTAATTCTGCTTTGCATGTCCTTACTACGGACACTCCTGCAGATGGGGTACCAAGGGACAAATTTAAGGAAAAAGATGGTTTTGCAAAATCTTTAATCCTTGGAAGTGTCATTGCCAGTGATAATCAAAAGCTTTTAACATGCAAAACTGCAAAAGACATGATTGATCAACTAGAGGAGAAATATAATGCGAAAAGCAAAGCTAACAACCTGTTAGTTCCGAACCCAAACCTCAATGTCCACATCAATGTTTGGCCACCACACGTACCCTCTGGCGAGGGCCTTCATATGAACCATTCCTGGATGGCCCGCATGCAAGGCCTCCAGGACTCTTTCCCTTAGCTTAGAGGGAATTACAACTCTACTTCCCCAAAGCAGACAGCCCTTAGTCACAGATAATTCATTTTGGCGGGAAACAAACGTTTTGAAATCCGCCTCCACTTTCCCGGCAGGCCACCCCCTCCACACCCAATTGAGAACTCGGGCAATTAAAGGGTCCTTTGCTGACGCAGCAGCAATGTCTGTGGAGGTGACCGGTGCCTCTGGGAGCTCTTCCAGCGCCAAAACGTCCAGTTCTGGCTCGTCAGAGTCAGTTAGTGGTGCGGGGCAGCAGCTAAGGGCGTCTACGTGCCCAATAGCCTTCCCTGGACAATGCTCCAGCTCGAAATCGTATGCCAACAGAAAAACCGCCCACCTTAGCATCCGGGGCGATAGAATGTTCGGTGTCGGCCGGTCTGGCGAGAAGATGCCCAGGAGAGGTTTGTGATCAGTCACAAGGAGGAACCGCCGCCCATAAACAAAGTCATGGAATTTCTTTATTCCTGCAATTAGGGCGAGGCCCTCCTTGTCGATCTGGGCATAGTTCTTTTCTGCCTTAGTGAGGGATCGGGAATAAAATGCGATCGGTGCCTCAGATCCATCCGGCATCAGGTGGCTGAGAACGGCACCCACCCCATAAGGAGACGCATCAGCTGCAAGCACCAGCAGTTTGTTTTCATCGAAGTGCGTCAGGACTGCACTTGATGACAAAAGTTCCTTCACTGAAGCGAATGCACGCCTCTGCCGCTCATCCCACTCCCATTTAGCGTTCTTGTGGAGCAAAGCGTGCAGAGGTTCAGCGACCGATGCCTTGTGTGGCAGAAAGGCACCATAAAAGTTGAGTATTCCCAAGAAGGACTGGAGATCTTTCTTGAACTGGGGTGGAGGCGCATTTTGGATTGCCGCCACCTTGTCAGGTGTGGGGTGGACCCCATCTGCATCTATGAGGAACCCCAAGAACTCAACTCTTTTTATCCCGACAACACATTTCAAACGCTTAACCCGCAGCCCGGCATTTTTAAAACGACTCAACACTGCTCTTAAGCGAGCCATCAGTTCACAATCATCTGTGCCCGCAATTAAAACATCGTCGAAATATGGCACGACACCGGGTAGCCCACGCAGGAGCCCCTCCATTAGCCCTTGAAAAATGCCTGGGGCGACATTTACTCCAAATTGTAATCGTTTTACCCTGAAAGCCCCTTTATGGGTAATGATTGTTTGGGCTTCAGCAGTTGCGTTGTCCACCAGCAACTGCTGGTAAGCTTGAGCCAGGTCAAGCTTGGTAAAGACTTTTCCCCCTCCCAGTGATGCCAGTACGTGGCTGATTACTGGCACCGGATAGGAATGCTGCTGCAGAGCTTTGTTAACTGTACATTTGTAGTCTGCGCATATTCGTATAGACCCATCGGCCTTGACAGGCGTCACAATTGGAGTCTCCCACTTCCCGTAGGGTACCAGTTCAAGAACACCCTGACTGACCAATTTATCTAACTCTGACTCAATTTTTGCTTTGAGAGCGAGCGGGACCTTCCTATACTTCAGTCGTATCGGACGAACTGAAGGGTCCAAATCAAAAGAAACCGGGGGGGGCGGTGTACGTGCCGAGCCCCTCACCAAACACTTCAGGAAACTCGCTATACAATGAGTCCTGTTTATTTACACAAATTTTGTTGATACCAGTGATAGCGATCCCCAATGCCTCAAACCAGTCGAGGCCCAACAGGCTAACCCGCTCACCCTCTGCCACCAGGAGAGACAGCTCAGCCTTACGGTCTTTGAACTTGACGTGGAAGGTCGCCTTTCCCACCAACGAAATGTGCCGTCCCTGGAAGTCGGTCAAGCGGGTTGACAATGGTGCCAGACGGTGGTGGCTTCGCCTAGGGAACAAGCGTTGCCATGTCTCTGTAGAGATGACGGTGACAGACGATCCAGAGTCCACCTCCATGACGCAGGGAACGCCGTCCAGATGAACCGTCACGTAGATTTTCTTGCTTGGCTTGCCTCCGGTGGCCAGGATCGTTGATGGGCAGCAGCAGGAGTCAGTCTGATGACAGCCAGATGCTTTGTCGTCATTTCAAACACGAACCCTGGGGTCTGCATGTCGCGAAGACAGTGGAGATCTTTTGGTAGCACGACAGACTCGGGCCAGATGACTCTGCTTGCCACAGGAGCGGCAGATCAGCTCCTTGGCCCAACAGAGGTCTCTGTCATGCTTGCCTCCGCAGCCGGTACAGGAACGCGCTACTGGAGTCTTCGGTATGGTCCGCAGTGGGCGTGTCTCCCTGGTTCTGCATACGCTGTCAGCCTCGCCGTCGGACTCACTGGTGGACTGCTGGTGGACCACGGGCTCTTTACTTGCCGGTGGCAGTCGTTGTCGCACCTCTTGGGTCGATTTGTCGGCGGCCTCAGTGGCAATGGCCTCAGCATAGGCCACAGCATACGTAAGCTTGGAACGGGCGAACAGGCGCTGCTGGAGGCGCTCGTCCCGAAGGCTGCACACCAGTCGGTCGAGGAGGGCCACTTCCAGGTCAATGAACCACAAGGCCGGGCCGCCTTCCGCAAGGTGGTGACGAATTCAGCTATCGATTCAGCCGGACCCTGGCACCACTTATAAAAAGCGTGCCTGCAGGCTATCTTTGACAGCTGCAGTGCGAAATGGCCCTTGAGCTTCGCCGTGATATCAGCCCATGTAGCTGTGCTAAGCTCGGTGGGCACAAATAGGGACCGAGCGATGTCGAAGATGACCTTGCCACAGGAGCTCAGTAGCATCGCCTTCTTCCTTGCCTCAGCCGTGATCTAGTTTGCCTGGAGGTGAAACTCAAACTGTGCCAGGTAAGAGTCCCAGTCCTCCGTCGCCAGGTCGAACGCCTCGAACGCCGGATTTACAGCCATCTGGGCTGACGGTGCTGCCACTATTGCTCGTGGAACCTCAGCCGACTCGACTGGGTGTGTGTCCTTGTCCGCCGTTGCTGTCTTGGTTCAGTGGGGCTGCCTACCCGCTCTAGTATCCCATCCTCGTCGCCAATTGTTAAGTATGAGACTCAACAAAGGATTCAGCTTCAAGTGATTTCAGCTTTATTAAACAGCAACTGTAAGTCAGGAACACACAACAACAAGGGGAGCACAGCTCCTTCTTTTAAACTCTCCCGGGCTGACAAAGCCACACCCATAACAAGTTAATGACCAATAATATTGCAGGGATAAAGTCCAATCAGAGACGTTCCCTCTTTGCTACGTATTTACAAGATGATTGGTTCTGTACAGAGGTTTCTCAGAAACCAGCCAATAGTAATGCGACAGCTGAGGAGCCACATTCAGACTCAAGCTTAACATGTGTATAGATAGGAGCGATTCACATTCAGTACATAACACAACCTTTTTCTCCATCGATGTCTGATTAATGCAAAGATGAGAGATGGAGACTCACTCATTGCACACTAGAATAACGTTATGGATATTTTCTCTGACCTAAAAACCATAGGAAGCCCACCAACTGATGATACAGTTATTGCTTTAATTTTGGACTCATTAACGAAGGACTATGCACATGAGATTGCAACTTTAAAAGGAACAAAGGATTTGACTCTTGACTATACAATTTCTTATTTGGAAGCAGAGGGGAATAGAAGAGAAATGTCTGAGCTCACTGCTATTATGCCTGTAATTAGAGTGAAGCCTGCTTATCAAAGAGGAAATGTAAAGAAAGATATTAAATGTTTTGTATGTGCAAAAACTGGTCATCTTGCAAAACAATGCCATTTCAAACCTGTGCAAGATGAAAGGGAGTGCACCACGCAGACTCACACTGAAACAGGACCCTCTAGGGGGCGTGGAAGAGGAAGGCCAAATGCCATCAGCAAGCAGACTGGAAGAAGGCCTATATTCTTTCTTACTGAAACACACCCAGATGCTGTAGATGTAAAACAGAGTGGAAATGTACATGCATTGTCTGTTAGTGGGAGAGAATCTGATGCTAAAAGTTTATGGCTTGTTGACTCTGGAAGTTTCTCACATATAGCAAACTCAGTGGACTGGTTTGTTGAATTGGATAGACAGAAAAGGCCTAGTTTACAGCAAGTTAATGGTCAAGCCTTATGTGTGGAAGGAAATTGAACTGTTGTGCTGAAAGTTTTGGATGCTTATGGTGAAACTGAGGAAGTTATACTAAAAGATTGCATCTTTATTCCTGACGCCACTAACTGCCTCATATCCACTAACAGAATCATACAAACTGGCTATAAAGTTAATCTTGAAAAGGGCCAAGGAAAAATTTGGCATAAAGATGGAGCCAAACTAATGGTTGAGGAATATGGCAGTTTTCATTACCTGAGAGACATTGCTGTTGCTAATGATGATGAAATGGACATTAATGGGCCAGTGTGCCATAAAAGATCACCTGCATGTGATTACAAGGACTGTTTTTATGCTTGGCATGTGAAATTTGCTCATAGGCATGTGCAAAGTGTACAAAAGCTATTGAAGGACTGTAATATCAATGCTGTTGATTGTGATGTGATGAAAAATGGTTGTGAAACATACTTGAAAGCAAAAGGCAGAGTACAGCAGTGAGGAGTTCCAAAGATTCATGCAACAAGAAGGAATTGAACATCTATATATCTAATTCCCAAGTTGCCCCCTGCGTGCGGATATCTAAATCTGCACATCGGGGGCACCTGGGGGGCAGGGAGATTTTCCTGCACATGTGGGGCAGTCCCCAGGTGTGCAGAAAAATCTGAAAACTTGGAAAAAATACAGTGGGGATATTTAAAACCCAAAAAAAGTAAGAGGGTTCCCTGCACATGGGCAGAGAACGCTCTGGGAACTCTGTGGTGGGCCAGCAGTTGGAAGTTGCTCAGGCCTCACCACAGGACAGGGGGATTGGCGGGCTCCATGGCTGGCAGCCACTCAGGCCTGCCGGTGTCTGGGGATGGGGGAAGGTTTACCTGCTGCTGCTTCCTCCTCCTGCTGCTGTGTGGCTTCACTGTCGCCGCCAGGAAGGGGCGGGAGAATGCTTGGCCCGCCGGTGGCTGTAACCTGCTCAACCCTTGCCATCACCTGGGGGGAGAAAGTTTGGTGGGCCAAGCTCAGGCCTTGCTGCTGCCGCTGCCAGGGGGAGAGAAGAAGGGGGAAAAGCTTGGTGGGCCAGCCAGACCTCGCCGCCGCCACCAGCGGGAGGAGGGGAGGAAGTTTGGTGGGCAGGTAAGGCCTTGCCACCACCACTAGGGAAGGGGGAGGGAGAAAGCTTGGTGGGCAAGTTCAGGCCTCGCCACCGGTTCTGGGGGGAGAACGGAGAAGGCTTGGAGGGGCGTGGGCCTTGCCATGGGTGCTGGGGACGGGGGGCAGGAGAGAAGGCTCACCTGTGGCTGCTTCCTTCTCCTCCCGTGGAGCGTCTCCTGCCCCTGTATTGCGGGGGCCCTTTCTTGTAAGACTAAAATTCCTTATTCGCCTCGACAAAAGCAGAACGCTTAAACAGAACCATTCAAGAAATGGCACATTCTATGCTAATGCAATCTGGACTTTCAGAAGCAGTAAATACAGCCATCTACCTTCATAATAGAGTTCCATCAAAAATTACAGGCAAAAGTCCTTTTGAATTATGGCATAATAGGGTGCCTGGACAAACACATAAAAGCCTTTGGATCTAAAGCCTATGTGCACATACCAAAGGAGAGAAAGGGCAAACTTGACCCAAGAGCAGAACCTGGTATCCTTGTGGGATACGCTATTGGAGGAAAAGGATACAGAATTCTAGACCCTAAAACTTACACAGTCAAGGAATGCAATGTGGTACATGTTGATGAAAGCAACGTCCTACAAGCTTCTAAGCAAGCTAAGTCCACAGTACAACCTGCCACTCAGGAATATACAGAAGTCTCCTTCAGTGACTTGTTTGCTTGGCAATCTGCAGGGACCACCTGTGAACAGGCAGGTCCATCTCCACAAGAGAGTTCTCGCTCAGAAGGGGAACCAGGAGAGCCTACACCAAGGAAAGGAGAGACAACCACTGTGAGACAATCAGCAAGAAGTAACAAAGGAGTACCACCATCAAGTTTTGGAATTTGTGCAAGTGTACAACCAGTGAAGGAACCTGATAACTGGAAGGAAGTCAATTGACTACCTACATCAGAGAGAAGCAAGCGGATAGAAGCAATGGAAGAAGAATTTGGATCTTTACAAGACAAAGAGTCTAAATTACCTCACAGGGTTATTGTGAGGATAAAATGACATAACTCACACATGCTGCATTTAATTCCTTGGAAAAAAGTATGGGATAGAAATGTGGCTAATAATTATTATAGTTTGCCAGCTAATGAGGTCCAGATAACAGACATTCTCTGTTAAGGTTCATAGGCTGAAATTGACTTTTAATTCCAACCTGTAACACATGACTTTTTGTGATATTTAACCATGTGCAGCTGTCTTTCTCCCTCTTTATCAGTCTCCTTCTAATTATCTTCTCTATCTTTTAGGAGGGAAGTTAATAGATTTTCTAGAGCTGTTATAACTGTATGTTATATAGTATGGATATCATGCCAATGATTAGAGTGTTAGGCTATGCTGGGGAGGTGCAGGTGCAAGTCCCTACACATTATGGACATTCAGGGGGTGATACTGGGCTAAGTGGAATGCTCTTTTGTTTCTGTCAGTGTCACGTTTCTCTGAAAGAGCAACCCTCCCCAAGAAAATCCACCTTACCTGCAGCCACAAGTTCTGTCCATTTAAATTTGGGATGCTGAGAACTTAGCAGCAAACACATTTGGCAGGCAAACATGCATTGTACTTCAACTGCTAACACTCTGTGAGCCAAGGCTTGGGTCATCTGCATTGTTCAGCACCCAATTCAAGCATCTGTGACCAAGGCCCTGTTCACACGGAGCATTTGCCCCGCTGAAGGCACTGATTAATATTTCAAACAGTATTGCTTGCCATTAGTTCTAGTGAAAATTGCAACCTATGGCCTCAAATGACAGTATTTATTTATAATCCTCCCTGAAGTTTCTGGAATTTACTTAGGAGCCCAATGAGCAGCAGAATTATGAGTAAATACCACTAAAGTGACTGAAAACTGACCTCGCATTTGCTGTAAGTAAACATTAAGCTTTTGCAATCTTTGACCAGAATTAATTTTTTTAAAAAAGACACGAAGACAGTAACCATACAATCCTAAACTGAGCTAGAGTTTTAGAATGACATTACTCTGATTAGGATTGCACTGTAAGAAAGAATTTTGGACAGCACCAGATTTCCCTGCCATTCATTATATAGTCTGTCTCAGTAACTCTGCAGAACAAAGAGGTTTCAAGAAGAAGAAGAAAAAAAACGTTTTTGGAATTTCTTTTTTTTGTTTGTTCTCCCAACCCTGCAAGCTAAACATGTTCCATTTATTTTTAAAGTAAGTGAAAATTAGCCAGGTGTGTTAGATAAGCTTTCTATACACAGGTCTAAATATTGACAAAGGGAGATGTGTCACTGGAAAAATCATCAGTCTAGCAATTATCACGTTAGCATGTTAAGTAGAAAAAGATGTGAAACTTCCAAATGTGTCGATACAGATTATTTCATTTCCACCAACTATCAGCTATACTGTGAACATCAGTGCCTTGATGTATCCTCAGCAGCAGGTCACCACCTGAAAGCCAATACTGTCTGTGCAGAAAGCCGAAATACCAGGTTAAAAGTGGAAATCATCAATGTAAGGCAGCCCTGAATGCAACATCAGGAAGCAATTTATTCCTGAAGGTATCACCAAGTAAGGTTAAAGTAATCTTCATCCAGTCTCTCTTTCTAATACATTTCAACAGTTTTCAATGTTGTGTTAAAAATTAACTTTATTTTTTCCATGCACCATCCACCACATGTTGTTAAATGGCACCGTCTTTTATTTTTCATATATTCTTGTGTTGTTTCTCTCTTCAGCAAAAAAGTGGTTTGGTGAATCCACTAATAAAAATAGTGCAATACACTACAGTTGCTAAAGTTCTCCCTGTCAAGTTTTGTAGAAAACTTTCTGCAATGGTGCTTCTTATTAGTTGCCTTCCTATTGTTGAAGGCCTCTATTTTGGAAGTGGCATGGCTCAGTCACTAACAAAGGATGCTACTCAGTGTGAAATCAAGGGAGAAGAATCCCTCAGCCATTTGGTTGGTCAGTTCAAAGCCACCTGCAGAGTTTATGGGAACAGATCAAGGGCTGAAGGGGTAAAAGAAAGCTCAGAGGAACAGGTTACACTGGGAAATGGAAGATACAGTTGCCAAAAAAGCAGTTTGCAAGATTCATGAATGCAACTATTACAATTGGTGTTGCAGTTTAGTTCTTACTGGCTGTGTGTACTGGTGTCCGTATTCCTGTTAACACCTGTTCAACATGCTGATTTATAATCAAATTATTTAAAAGTCACCTTAAGCTTCCAGTATGCTGACCACCAAAGGAAAACCAGCAGAACCATCCTAAGCAGAGTTACACCTTTCTAGGCCTGTTGATTTCATGGATTTGGAACAGTGTAACTCTGCACAGGAGAGTACTATAAATGTAAAAGTATTATAATAGGCAGTATTATTCTTTTTACCAGTGTCTATAGGGAGATGTTGCTGGCAGCAAGCTAACTGTAGTTGTGTTCCATCTGGACTGAGTCTGTTTTTCTCATCTTACAGGTACTTAAAGCTTGGACAGGGCCGAAGGGGCCCATAGCCTGAGGCCTCTGTTAGGCAGTCTTGTCAATGAGGACCGATCTGGGAGCTCTTTTGTTTTGTTTGCTTTAGCACATTGTTAGGGTTGCCAACCTCCAAGTAGCACCTAGAGATCTTCTGGAATTACAACTCATCTCCAGACTATAGAGGTCAGTTCCCCTGGAGAAAATGGCTGCTTTGGAGGATGGACCCTATAGCATTATGCCCCACTGAAGTTCATCCCCTTCTGAAATCTGGCCCTCCCCAGCTCCACCCCAAATTCTCCAGGACTACCCCATCACAGAGTTTGCAAAATGTACCTTGCATTATTGTAAAGTACTGGGTCCAGACATGTCAATAAGTGAAACAGCTCATAGCTTATTTCAGCTCAGGAAAACAAAACAAGGAAAGCAGGACTGGAGGCCTGCTTATATTCCCACAGTAAACCACACCCCAAAATACACCAACACCCATGATAGGATTATTTACAGTGCACATGCATTCTATATGTCAATTTAGGATCCTGACTGCCCAGTTGGGTGCATTCTAGGATCCGTGTTGGTTATTGTCTTTGAGAGCGAAGCTTAAGCCGTTCGCATGGCTGCGTTAGGACCCAACCACGTGTACAGTCTATGTAAGAACACAACAATGATTTAATATTGTTAATTTTGGGGAGCAGCTTTAGGTCCCTTTGAGGCAAAAAACATGGCATATAAATGCTGTAAACAAATAAAATTCACACAGTGGCATGTCTCCTATTGTTGGGCTATGCTAGGGGAAGATGCTCCAGCCTAAAGAGTCTTCCTCCAATATAAGTGGCCCCTGGAAAGAAACTTAGCTCAGCAGAGCAGTAGGATTCATGCCATTCCCAGCATCATATAGTTCTTGATCCTCTGCCAAGGAGCTTAGAAGCAATAAAGCAGCATACTAATGATAATCCCTCCCTGTCACCTGTGCCAGTCACTCAAGCCTGCTCCAGTAGTGGTTTAGTGGTTGTTCTCCTAGAAGAAGGTCTTCCCAGACAACTTTGGTGTTTTCATATACAGTTAATAACATGTTTGTTCTAAAAGGTTGGTTAAAGTTTGCTAGAGGCAATTTCCCAGACATATGAATAACATAAAACAATAAAATTAAAGCTCCAAGCAAGAACTGAGCAGCACAAAACACAGATTGAAATTTCATGCCATCTTTTTAAAAAAACAGTGTAAAATAGCAATAAAATCTACAATAAAGAATAACAGTAGCAGCATGAGATTCAGTACTCATACACAATTAAAACCACAGATAAGGAAGATAAAATGCCTCACAGAATAAAAAGGTCTTAACCTGTTGTCAAAGCTCAGACAATCCTGGTGCCAGATGAAAGGATGGAGGAAGAGCGTTCCACATACAAGGAACCACAACTAAAAAAATATCCCCATCCTTCATTGCTACCTATCTCACCTCAAAAGCAGCTGGCATGAAATAGCACCTATGATGATGAAGAAAGTTTCTGAACCATTTTTATACTAAAATAACCCATACTGGAGGTGGCCAAGGCATGAAGCATCATGGTCAGATTTGGCTCTTTAACGAAGGACCAAGGCTTATTGTCCAGGTAAAACCAATTTTAAAAATGCTTTACGCCACAGAGGAGATCTAAATCACTGTCTGTAGATCTAAAGCTAACAGCACCCAAAGCTCTAAACCTGGTCCTTATGGGGAATTACATCCCCATTTTAGCAGGCTGTATTCCACTTCCTCAGTCAACACCGCCACTGACAATCAACACCACAGCCTTAAATATGTAGACTTTCATATTCATTTCCAACCTTTAATGACATAACATACATAATCAAGTAAATACAGAATAGAAAAAGAATTTAACATATGTAAATAGTTACACATGTAATCATATGTAATCAGGTTTGGATTTAAGAATATCCGCCAAAAAGTTGGCTGCAGTCTCAGTAGTCTCCCGCTTAGTGCCACTCAGTAAATCCTGACAGAAAGAAAAAATAGTCAAATAGTCAGGGGGTAAGGAGAGCTTTCGAAATAGTTCCTTATAGGGATTGTCATACTGAGAACAGTGGAGCAATATATGCTGAAATTAAGTTGGGGTATTTGCTCTGCAGGAGAAGAGTCTTTCACTCAGGGGTACTTGATGATATCTCCCCTGTAAGACTTTAGAGGGGAATGCATTTAATCTGGCCAGCATAAATACCCTACAATGATTCAGAATCATTAGGTCCAATAAATAATGGGGCATCTTATCACAGAAAATATCAAGACCCAATGTGGCTGGAGAGCAAGTATACGGATTAATTGGACATAGTTTGAGTTTCTCCCAGTCTAACAGTCTCTATTTAATACGACTAAGCATATATGACTCATTAGATGTAGAAAAGTCATCAAGTGCTATCCCTCATTGGTTGAGTTCAGACATAAGAGCCACTGACCAGTTTCATATTATTGGCTTTCCTATTGTGTGTTATTGCTACCAGGAATGTGTTCGGCATACTACTGATTACATTTCAATGGAACAAAAAGATAGAATGGTGTTTCACTATGTCATTTACATATTCATAAAACTTGCATGATTGGAGTGGGAGACGATTTTGGCCATTTAAGAACATAAGAACGTAAGAGAAGCCAATGTTGGATCAGGCCAACAACCCATCAAGTCCAACACATGGTGTCACACAGTGGCCAAAAATACCAGGTGCCATCAGGAGGTCCACCAGTGGGGCCAGGACATTAGAAGCCCTCCCACTGTTGACTCTCCCCAAGCACCAAGAATACAGAGCATCACTTGCCCCAGAGTCCCTATCTAAACCTTGTGGCTAATAGCCACCGATGGACCTCTGCTCCATATGCTTATCTAATTCCCTCCTGAAGTCGTCCATGCTTGTAGCCACCACCACCTCCTGTGGCAGTGAATTCCACATGTTAATCACTCTTTTGGTGAAGAAGTACTTCCTTTTATCTGTTGTAACCTGACCACTCAGCAACTTCATTGAGTGCCCACGAGTTCTTGTATTGTGAGAAAGGGAGAAAAGTACTTCTTTCTCTACCTGCTCTATCCCATGCATAATCTTATAAACCTCGATCATGTCACCTCTCAGCCATCGTTTCTCCAAGTTAAAGAGCCCAAAACGCTTTAACCTTTCTTCATAGGGAAACTGTTCCAACCCTTTTATCATTCTAGTTGCTCTTTTCTCCACTTTTCCCAAAGCTATAATATCCTTTCTGAGGTGTGGTGACCAGAACTGTACACAGTATTCCAAATGAGGTTGCACCATTGATTTATATAGGGGCATTATGATATTGGCTGACCTGTTTTCAATACCCTTCCTAATAATGCCCAGCATAGCATTGGCCTTTTATATTGCAGTCACACACTGTCCTGACATTTTCAGTGAGTTACCTACTACGACACCAAGATCTCTCTCTTGGTCAGTCTCTGCCAGTTCTGATCCCATCAACGTGTATTTATAGTTAGGATTTTTGGCTCCAATGTGCATCACTTTGCACTTGGTCACACTGAAACCCATTTGCCATGTTGACGCCCACTCGCCCATCCTCAACAGATCCCTTTGGAGTGCCTCACAATCCTCCCTGCTTTTCAACACCTTGAACAACTTCGTGTCATCTGCAAATTTAGCGACTTCACTGCTTACTTCCAACTCCAAATCATTAATAAACAAGTTAAAAAGCACTGGACTAAGTACTGATCCCTGCGGTACCTCACTGCTTACCACCCTCCACTGAGAAAATTGCCCATTTATCCTCACTCTCTGTTTCCAATTAATTAGCCAGTTTTTGATCCACAAAAGGACTTGTCCTTTTATCCCATGATTTTTGAGCTTACTTAGGAGGAACTTTGATGAGGAACTTAATCAAAAGCTTTCTGGAAGTCAAGGTAAATAATATCTGTTGGGTCTCCCTTGCCCACATGTTTGTTCACCCCCTCAAAGAACACTAACACGTTAGTGAGACAAGATCTTCCCTTACAGAACCCATGCTGAGTCTGCCTCAATAGTTTTTGTTCATCAATGTGCTTACTAATTCTTTCCTTAATAACAGTTTCCACCAATTTACCTGGTATCGACGTCAGACTGACTGGCCTGTAATTTCCCAGATCTCCTCTGGAACCCTTTTTAAAGATGGGAGTGATATTAGCTACCTTTCAGTCGTCAGGAATGGAGGCAGATTTTAATGAAAGATTACATATTTTTGTCAGGAGATCCACAAGTTCACATTTGAGGTCCTTCAGAACTCTCGGATGTATGCCATCCGGGCCTGGTGATTTATCAGTTTTTAAGTTGTCTATCACTCGTAGGACCTCCTGTCTCGTCACCTCAGTCTGACTCAGGTCTTTCAACACCCCTCCCAAAATCAGCGGTTCTGGAGTGGGCAAGCATTTCTCATCTTCCACAGTGAAGACAGATGCAAAAAATGAATTCATCTTCTCAGCCATTTCCCTATCATCCGTCACTACTCCTTTTACCCCTTGGCCATCCAAGGGCCCCACTGCATCCCTGGCTGGTTTCCTGCTTCTATTGTATTTGAAGAAAGTTTTATTGTTGGTCTTTACATTTTTTGCTATATGCTCCACATATTCCCTTTTTGCCTGCCTGACCACAGACTTGCATTTTATTTGCCACAGCCTGTGTTCCCTTTCCCCCTACTTGCTTTAGCTCCCTTGTGTCACATGGCACATTGTTAAGAGGAGTCCATTGATGCTATGTGTCAAATTTTGGGGAGATGCTGGGGGTGGTATACATGATAAAGACTGCTTCCACAAACTCACTCCATTAATGGAAGTTTGAGCCCAACCCTACATATACTTCCAGAGAACTCTCCAGTATAAATGAATGCTTCCCCCATACACACTGTTACACTTTTCAATCTAGCAGTTAGAAGAAGAGATTGGATTTATACCCCACCTTTGCTTAGAGTCTCAGAGCAGCTTATAATTCCTTTCCCTCCCCCCCCACAACAGACACCCTGTGAGGTAGGTGGGGCTGAGAGAGCTCCTTCAAGAACTGCTCTTGAGAGAACATCTCTGAAAGAACTTGTAACTGACCCAAGGTCACGCCAGCCGCTGCATGTGGAAAAATGAGGAATCAAACCTGGTTCTCCCAGATTACAGTCCACTCTCTTAACCACTTCACCAAACTGGCTCTCCTATTAATTGAGCAACTGTTTATTCAAACATTTTCTGATTGGTTCTTATGATGATTTTTGTGGCACCTGTGGCCAATACAGTTTGCTTTACACCACTGTCTGCTGCTAGACACACATTTAAGCACTGCTGGAAGCTACAGCTTCCTGTAACTATTATCTGCCAGTTCAAGTCATCAAAGTACTGTGTTAGCTGAAATGGGTATCAGACCAATATCCATCACATAGGACACTGTTCAGTTACACACTGCCAATGAATTTGTTCTGGACAGAGACCATATTCATTATCAAACTATCTCAATTTTCCCATTATCAATGCATGTTATTTTGTATTCCATTTCCCATTGCCCTATGAATGTATATATGAATTATAGTGTCATTATTGGGTGGATGTCAATAACTTAAATGTTTTTGCAATTAATATCAGCAGCACATTGCATTTTTTTTTCATTCTGGGTCTTCCTTTGTTCCATTTGGTTTGATTGTTATGCTCCTATTGTGCTAACTACTAATTTTTCACATTCTCTTGTACATTGCACATTGAAGGCATGGCTGCTGCTCTTCTGTTTTATGATGTGAGAGTGGCCATCTTGTTGGGGTTACAGGTCATTTTAAAGGAACCCATCATACAATGACTCCCAACTCAGTTTGCAACAAAAGGCATCCCAGTTTAATAAGAAGCCATATAAATAAATTTGTAGGTAACCTAGCACAATGGTTTTACCAGCCCTAAAGGAAAACATATAGGATTGGGATTAATGTCATATTGAATTCCTTGGATGGTACTTATTGTTGTTTATTTAAGACATCTTCCTGTGGGGAAGTTTATGTTTTACAGCAACTGCATAGAGGTCCACTTGCACTATCATCTATATAATACTATTACAAACCGTGACTGTAGTGTAGAACAATTTACCCCATGGATCTCCCTGAATGTGATCATTTCCTTACCATTGCATGCCACCATGAGGACTCTCGGGCACTGGTGTGGTGGCTTGCCCCACAGTGGGGTCAGTACAGCTAACAAAATGCTTTAGCCACTGCATGATTTATTATTATTTATTTATAAAAACATTTATATCCTGCCTATCCTTGAGGTTCAAGGCGGCTTATAATAATAGCTAAAAACATTTTCAGTTTAGAAGCAAAACTGAAATAACAAAGCCCAAACAACAGCCCTAAAAGATGACTGCCAATTTAGACACCCTCAAAAGCCTTGGAAAACAAGCTGTTCTTGCAGCACCCCCTGAAGATCTCTGAGGAGGGGGCTCCCCCTCACCTCTTCAAGGATCCCATTCCACAGAGCCGGAGCCATGATGGGAAAAGGTCCAGGCACTGGTCACTGTCATACGAGTCACCCTAAGTGATGGGATAGCCAACAGATGGCTGCCTGATGACCATGGTTGGCGCACAGGGCCATTTTTTTGAGTCATCAAGCTAAAAAATAGCCTCAGCCTGTCTATGATAGAAAACCAAAGGCAGCAAATACCAGTATTTCCTACACCAATTGTTTGGTTTAGGTTATCAATGTTATAAGCAGAACAAGAAATCTATGTTGAAGCGACAAAGGAAACTCAGGACACTAACCAACATGTAGAATATGGCCACAAGTCATAAGGATTTTAGGCAACAGTTTCTCCTGTATTTTTAAAGAGTTGTTACCATAGCAACTGCTAGACACAGCATATGGTATGTCTGTTACCTCTGAGATAACAGAGCAATTTCTAAAGAATTTACTTTACAATATGGTGTGAACACTTGTACTTTTTACCATTTTTTTCTAGAGTGTTGTATAAGGTACTGTTGTTCCCTGACATACTCCTCATGTTGAATGCTCATTTTGTGTTTTCCTTTCATGCTGAGCAAATACTTCGTTTTCTTTGACTTCTTTAATCTTTAATGTTTCCTATAGAGAGAGAGCAGGACAGGAAAGATTATAGGCACAATCTACCACAAAATTCTGCTACATAACCCCAGCATAATAAAAGTGTTTCCCAGTTTCCATTCATTTTTATAGGGTATGCTAGTCATTTTTTCTCCATCAAGTTGCCACTGACTTGTGGTGACCCAACAGGGTTTTCAAGGCAAGAGACATTCAGAAGTGGTTTGCAATTGCCGGCCTCTGTGTAGAAACCCTGTTATTCCTTCATGGTCTCCCAGCCAAGTACTGATCAGGGCTGCTTAACTTCTGAGTTCTGACAAAATCAGGCTAGCCTAAGCTATCCATATCAGGGCTGCTTGCCTATACTGCTGGGAAAATGATTTCTGGGCAAGAGAGATATGTTTCATAGGTTGCTTCCACAAAGCAATGATTCTTTATTGACTGCAGTTCCTATTACCTCTGCAAATGCAGAGGCATTCCCAGAAGCAACAGAGTAGTTTCTCCCACACTTTGCTTGATTCAGCCCTCCCCCCACATGGTCAGCATTACTTTGGGTAATTGGCCTATCACTGTAGCTTAAAATCAATAGCTGATAAATCACTGACACTAGGAATAAGGCCTGTTGTGGGGGGGAAATACAATGAGCTCTAGAAAGAGGGTGGGGTCAATGATTTTGTATCTTGCAGGCAGAGTGAACACAGAGTAGTGTTTTGCAGTGTAAAGAACTTATGTGGAAGTTCCTATTGTTGAATGCCTCATGGATAATGGGGTTCTCACTAAAAACAAACATTATCAGAGTTTATTGTACTTTTAATCAGAAAGTTTACTTGTTTGGATGTATTTGTTAATGACAATATGCATTAGTATTTTTAATGTGTTTATTAACTCCTTCTTAACTATTTCTAAACTTGTTTTGATACTGGTTATTGGTTTGGTTTGTATCTAAAACAATAACAATTATACATTGAAAAAAAAAACTAATGTGGAAGTGAAGAACAGCATACCTTATGGTAGTAGAGAGTAATTGTTGTCCGTGGTCATACAATGTAAGGTTGCAGTGCCCATAATCACAGTGTTGGTGACTGGATTTTGGGATGTGGAGGGCTGGAAAAGCTGTGGCAGGGTGCAGCATTCAGTAACTTCTGCATCTGTACATTTTGCAAAGTCATCTGGTGTCTCTTTTACATGTCTGAGCAAGTGGTCATCGTGTGTGCCCTGTGAGAGAACAGGTGTCAAGGGAAGGGAGGGGGGCAAGGTCAGAGGTAGTCATAGAGGTCAGGACAGAAGTGATGTTAAGATAGAAGAGGAATGTGGCCGTATGAATATCTGTGCTAAAAACAGTGGGAGTTGTTAATTGGCACCTGACAGAAGGCATAGTGGCAGTGTGTTGTTGGTGTTTGTTGTGGACCAGGAGATAGAGGCAGTAAAGGTATGCCTAAGCAGTGAGTAGTGGTTGGATAGGGTACATGCATTCAGGAAATGAAAAGTACTGAGGCCGGAGGCTCAGCATGGTGAAATCAGCAAGATGTTTATTGATTACATAGCAGAATGAAGCAAGCTTTTTGCTGGTCCATGCCCAGTTTATATGCATACCCCAGTACCACACCCACACGCACCTATCACCCGTAATTGGCTCTATTTACAAGTCTTTGTTTCAATAGGTTCCCTTTCGGATCCGGGCAAACCCATTGGCGTACCCTAGGAGATGAGGTGGCTATTGTCTTTAGGACCGAAGGTCCAAGGGTCTGTCCGACCACATGGCCCGGCTCACAGGCCACGGCCATCTTTTACATCTTAATACACAACACCCCTTCCCCCATAGTTCAGATGTATTAGCATATGTAGTCCTTTAAATATTCAGGCTGCCGCCATTCCCAAGTAGATCTGTGCGGCTCTGTTCTGGGGTGGTCAGGGATGTGCCTGATAACCTCTGGCTGTGCCATTGGTTCAGACTATACCGCCAGCATTGATTCTGCTGTGGGGCTGAACGCCCAGGTTGCTTCGACTGCTGGCCTGTTTTCTGCATCCTCCCCTAGGGCCTCTCCACTAGGTACAACCGGTTCCAGTTCAGTCTCACTGTCTCCTGCCTCCCTCGTCTATGGCTCGTCTAAAGGCAGTAGGCAGCGGCGTATCTGGTCCACGTGCCTGCGGAGGAGCTGGCTATCCTCTGTCGAGACCTTGTAGGATAGAGGCCCTGTTACCCACACTACCCGGGCTGGAATCCATGTTGGCCACGTGCATAGTTTTGAGCATACACTGGGTCTTCAGGGAAGAACCCATGGGGTGCGTCTCATTGTTCCAAGCCCGGAGCTTGTTCAGGTGCTCGATCTAGGTGAAAGTGATCTAGTCGGGTTGTCAGTCACCTGCCCATGAGCAGCTCAGTGAGGCAGCAGCCAGTAGTGGTGTGGGGAGTCATCCTTTGACCAAATAGGAAGGTGGCTAACCTGTGGTCCCATTCGCCTTGCACGATCCACCACAGTGCTTCTTCGGTTGTCCACACCATCCGTTCTGCCTGTCCATAGGTCGCCGAGCAGATGTGCCGAATCCTGTAGTACTGTATGAAGTCCCTGAATTCAGGAGACATGAAGGCCGCCCCATTATTGGATACTAATGTGTCCAGGATCCCATGAGTACTGAATATCCTCAACATGGACTTGATCATGGCCCATGATGACGTAGAGGAGACCGGGATGACTTCCAGCCACTTGGAGTAGGCATCTACAAGGATTAAAAAAGATTTGTCCCTGGAACGGGCCTGCAAAGTCCAGATGCAGGCAAGCCCAGGGTTTGCTGGAGGACTCCCAGGGATGCATAGGGGCTCTGGGGGTGGCTGGCCATGACTCTTGGCAGGTCTGGCAGCATTTGACTAGGTCCTCTATCTCCCCATCCAACCCAGGCCACCAGACGTAGCTGCGCGCTAGGGCTTTCATGCGCACGATTCCTGGATGGGTCTCGTGAAAGTACAGCAAGTGTGTGTTTGCATAGGGGAGCGGGGATGACTACCTGGCTACCCCACAAGAGGCATCCTTTGTGGGTGGACATCTCATCCCACCAGGACGAGAAGGCTATGAATTCTGGGCCCACTTTCCCTGTGTGCCAGCCCCTCCCCACCCAGTCCATCACTCGGGAGACGATGCGGTCTTTCCTGGTGTACTTGGCAACTTCGGGAACCTGGATCAGTTGGTCAGGGAGTTTCTCCAGGAGCATGATCTGGTGCGCCAGGGCTGGGGTCAGGTCACAGTCTGGAAGAGGAAGGTGGCTGAGTGCATCAACGTGTCCCATGGCCTTGCCCGGCCGGTGCAGCAGGCTGTATTGGTAACCTGCAAGGAATATTGACCACCGGAACACCCACGGCGACAACATTTGGGCGTTTGGTGATTGGGAACCAGGAGACCCAGGAGCGGCTTGTGGTCTGTGATGACAGAGAAGAGGCGGCCATAGAGGTAGTGGTGGAACTTGCAAACACCCACTATGATGGCCAAAGCTTCTTTATCAATCTGGGCGTAGTTGCGCTCCATGGACGATAGCGTTCTGGAATAGTATGCCATTGGCTCCTCCCACCCATCTGGCAACTGGTGTCCCAAGACCGCCCCCATCTCATAGGGCGATGCGTCGCACGCAAGCACAACTGGGAGATCCTCATTGAAATGTGCTATTACTGCGTTCGAAACCAGCAAGTCCTTGACCACTCGGAAAGTGGCAGCGTGTTTAGGGCCCCATGTCCAGGAAGCGTTCTTGTCCAGAAGCCTGTGGAGGGGTTCAGCCACTGCCACTTTGTGTGGAAGAAAGGCATGGTAAAAATTAAGCAGGCCCAAGAAGGCCTGAAGTTCTGCTTTGTAGGAGGGAGTTGGGGCATCTGTGATTGCTGCGATCTTCTCCTGAGTAGGGTGGATCCTACTCACATCTAGTCAGAATCCCAGGAAATCCACACTCAGGACACCCAGCAGGCAATTTTTGTGCTTTACCCTCAACCCGGCAGTGGCAAAGCGCTGTAGAATCTCCCTCAGTTGGTCGGCGAAGACCTTCAACGATGGCACCGCAATTAGAACATCATCAAAGAAGGGCTGAACCCCAGGAATCCCTTTAAGCAAAGAGTCCATCAGATTTTGAAAAATTCCCGGAGCCACACTCACCCTGAACTGTAATCTCCGCACTCTAAAGGCGCCCCAGTGCGTCACAATAGTTTGGGCTTCAGCCATGGCATCGTCAACCAGTAACTGTTGGTAGTACTGGGCCAAGTCCAACTTCCCAAAAACTGTCACCCCGTCCAGGGACGCAAGAACGTGGCTGACCACGGGAACTGGCTATGCATGGTCTTGTAGTGCTTTGTTTATTGTGCATTTGTAGTCTGCACAGATCCTCACGTCCCCGTTGGGTTTCACCGGAGTGACTATTGGCATCTCCCACACGGCGTGAGGAATGGGCTCTAACACCCCTTGGCTGACCAGGCGATCCAGTTCCGCCTCTATCTTTGGCCGGAGTGCTAATGTGGATGCCTGGCTTTCACTCAGACGGGGCGCACCATTGGATCCAGGGCCAGCATTACTGGCCGCCTGGTGTAACATCCAAGCACACTGTCAAAGATGGCTGGGAACTCTTGGCACACTTGACTGTAGTCCTGGTGCCCCACCTGATTGATCCTGGTTACCACCAATCTGAGTGCATCGAACCAGGATAGACCCAACAAGCTGGTGAGGGGGGCCTTTACTACAACCAGGTCTAAGAGGCCTTCAAACACCTTGTACTGTACGTGAAACTGGCCCACCCTCTTGATTTCAACCGGGTTCCTCTGAAAGTCCCTTAGCCTGAGGCCGGTGTTCCCTAGAGGGGGTCCCCCATTAGGGCATATCCTTCTGAGGGTGTCCTCAGAAATAATGGAAAGAGACGATCCTGTATCTAACTCCATCTCACATGGGGTCCCCTGTATTAAAAGAGTTACAGTCAGTTTGCGGACCAACCACTGGGGCAAGTAATGTACCTGATTTTGGTTTATCATGGTGGAGTTGAGTTCGGTCGTCCCGTGGTATGCCGAGGTGTTCTGGTGATTCCCCTGCGAACGGCAGGCATGGACGATGTGGCCCTGTTTGCCACACGTGCGGCAGATGGTGTCACGGAATCTGCAGGACCTTCTTTCATGGGGATCTCCACAGCTGGCACACAGAGCTGACCCAGGTTGTTTTATGGACCCTTGTGAGGACATACGGCTGGCCGGTGCTCTGCTCTTGTGGGCATCAGGCCGGGTGTGATGACAAACCTGATGGGTTCCTATTCCTTCCTCCTCCAAGAGGTTGGAGTGCTGGGTGGCTGTGGTCTGGTGTGTGGAGCGTGTTTGTCGGTCCTTCTGTGATTCCTCAAATGCGGTGGCTATTTGCAACGCTGAGTCAAGCTTCAGGTCAGCCTGGGTAATGAGTTTCTGCCATAGCTTTGGTTCGCTGACCCCCCCAGATGAATTGGGTCAGCAAAGTGTCCTCTAGGGAGGAAAACTCACATTCGCTGGTGAAGCGGCAGAGGTTGGCGAGGAATTCTGTGGTGGATTCCCCGGGCTTTTGCATGCGTCCCAGGAAATCCATCCAGATGCCCCATTTCGATGGTTTTGGGGTGTCGTAGTTGGTCAGTGCAGTGAGCAGCTCATCGTAGGTGGCAGTCTCCAGCATCTTCGGCACAATGAGATTCTGTGCCAGCCAGATTGTGGCAACGCCACACTTGCTCAGCAGCCATGATTTCTTTTCCGCATCAGTTTCGCCTTGTATGTTTAAGAAGTGTTTCAGCTGAGCGACCCAGGCTCCCCAGTACTCAGGATGGGTCAGGTCGAAGACCGAAAGGTGCTGTCCTGGAGCTGAAACCATGACTCGTTGTGGCAGAGCTGGGGCCGGTTGCAGTGATGCAGTGGCCATGACCTGTGAATCACCGGTGGATGGTGGCACAGGGCAGGAGTCCTCGGGCTCTGTGGTGGTCGCCAATGCGGTGCTCTTGGGTGCAGAGGAGTCAGACTTGCTTAAGGTATCCCATCCTCATCGCCAGTGAAAAGTACTGAAGCCAGAGGCTCAGCATGGTGAAATCAGCAAGACATTTATTGATTACATAGCAGAATGAAGCATGTTTTTTGCTGGTCCATGCCCAGTTTATATGCATACCCCAGTACCACACACACACACACACCCATCACCCACAATTGGCTCTATTCACAAGTCTTTGTTTCAATAGGTTCCCTTTCGGACCTGGGCAAGCCCATTGGCGTGCCCTAGGATCCGAGGTGGCTATTGTCTTTAGGACCGAAGGTCCGAGGGTCTGTCTGAATGCATGGCTCGGCTCGCAGGCCGCAGCCATCTTTTACATCTTAATACACAACAGAACATACTGGCTGCAATTAGAAGGACAGTTGTCACTGTGCACAAAGTAGCATGTTCTGGTGAAGAGTTGTTACATAGAAGAGCATTAGTCCCTGTAGGCAAATCTACAGAGAAACAGTGAAATCACATTAGAAAATATCATGATGACTGAAGAACCTCTTTGTAGACAACACTTCTGGTGAAGACTGTCAGAATGGGGCAGTAGTCTTCCTTGCTAGGGCCCATCAACGACGTGAACTCTGTGATCCTGGAAGAAGCGTACCGTTGAGAAAGCCACATAAAGTTGTCCATGTGCGAAAACAGCTGTAAGTTTTTGTCTCTGGCCTGGAAGTTGCTGGTGATACGAAACCATCGTGGTGGTCTCAGGCAATGATACAGTGGTGCCTTTCTTTTCTAAGGAAAGCTCAGAAGGGCTGTGGAGATTAGGAAGGTCAACAGTGTTGCAACTTATATAAGTGCAGTAGAAGGTCCGTGACCCACCAAAATTGTGGAAGCTCTGTCAGTTTTAAGCCGAAATTGTTGGCTGACTGTAGGAATAATTGGTAGATCATGGCTCTGTTCAATCTGTAATGTTTCAGGTGGTGAACACAGCACAAGCGGTGGTCCACAGGGGCCCAATATGGGCCCACGGGTATGTTTTTCAAGATGGTGGGATAGTGCAAGATGTGGGTGAAGTGAATAAGAGCAGCAGTTTTAAAGTGAGACAACAGAAAGAACTGGTGGGCAAGTGTGCTGGCTTGCGGAAGGGGGCTTGGGTGGAAAGCAGAAGATTGAAGGAGTGGAGAGAGTAGAATCTCAGATTATCGTAAAAGAACTAAATGATATCTGATTGATTTAGGAGGAGGAGGAGGAACGAAGAAACTAATTCCCCTCATAGGAACTACTGTCCCCCCTTCTGTCATAGAATCATTGAATAATATCAACCATTCCTGGGCACATTTGACAGTTTTGGAGTGCGGTGTCTGTGGCAGTGTACCTGTCTGAGGCTCCACCCCTCAAATCTCCAGGAATTTCCATACCTAAAGTTGGCAACTTTATCTCCTCCCCTCTCAGCAGCCTCTTCCTAGGCAAAGTTCTGTCTTTCTCATTAGTGGGGAGCAAAGCAGCTTCCTTCATTCTCCTCTTCTGCTTTGTGATTCTCCTCTTCCGCTTTGTGATCTATACAGGAACCCTGCAAGGTAGGTTAGGCAGAAAGTCTGTGGCTGGTCCAAAATCACCTAGGCAGCTTCCATAGGGAAATCACCCAGGCAATCTCCATAGGGAGGCTCCTGCTGAACAGGAGCAAGCAGCCAGGGCTAGTGAAGTAATGCCAGTCAGAAGGCATGAAGTCACCCTGAGAGTGCTAGAGTTGCCAACAAAGACAAATTGATGCAAAGGACGATGGAAAAGTCTCCATATCTCTATTTTGCCTTAAATCGGTTTTGATGCCAGCAGAGTGAGAAAATTCCAGAGGCTCTGGGTTGGTGCCCCATGGTAAATGCACCAAACAATCCCAAAGATTTTCCAAAACACTACTCTGTCCACATTCATTTCCCACACTCACAGCATCCCCAGCACTTTGAATTAGCACCAGAGCTTTAAGAGCTCTCTAGCTGTCACCTGGAGACTGCAAACCAAAGAGAGAAATCATGGGATGGAAGTTGAAAGGAAGCAAACAACCATGATGTATAGTGCCAAAAAAAAAGGTTCTTCGCCAACTTGCAAATTCTTTTTTTCAGTATTTAGTTTACTGGAAGCAATTCAAATGCCATCAACACCAACGAACAATGTATATTATATCTTGTTTTGTGTATACCTTTATCAAAGTGGGTAGCGCTGAAATACCTATATCTAGTTACAAAAATAAAATTTTATTATTAATATTAGCAAAAGAGTAACACAAAGCTGTACATACAACTGGCTATTATAGCACTTTCTATAGCACTTTCATTATTCAAACCACTTCACATAAGAACATAAGAGAAGCTAATGTTGGATCAGGCCAACGGCCCATCTAGTCCAACACTCTGTCACACAGTGGCCAAAAATACCAGGTACCATCAGGAGGTCCAGCAGTGGGGCCAGGACACTAGAAGCCCTCCCACTGCTGCTCCCCCTAGCACCAAGAATAGAGTGCATCACCTGTCCCAGACTGAGAGTTCCTATCTATACCTTGTGGCTAATAGCCACTGATGGACTTCTGCTCCATATGTTTATCTAATTCCCTCTTGAAACTGTCCATGCTTGTAGATGCCACCACCTCCTGTGGCAGTGAATTCCATGTGTTAATCACTCTTTGGGTGAAGAAGTACTTCCTTTTATCTATTCTAACCTGACTGCTCAGCAATTTCATTGAATGCCCATGAGATCTTGTATTGGGAGAAAGGGAGAAAAGTACTTCTTTCTCAACCTGCTCTATCCCATGCATAATCTTATAAACCTTTATCATGTCACACCTCAGCCGTCATTTCTCCAAGCTAAAGAGCCCCAAGCACTTTAATCTTTCTTCAGAGAGAAAGTGTTCCAACCCTTTTATCATTCCAGTTGTCATTTTCTGCACTTTTTCCAATGCTATAATATCCTTTTTGAGGTGTGGTGACCAGAACTGTACACAGTATTCCAAATGAGGTCGCACCATTGATTTATACAAGGGCATTACAATGCTGGATGATTTGTTTTCAGTTCCCTTCCTAATAATCCCCAGCATAGCATTGGCCTTTTTTATTGCAGTCGCACACTGTCTGGAAATTTTCAGTGAGTTATCTACTACGACTCCAAGATCCATAGGGTCAATCTCTGCCATCTTGGTCAGTCTCTGCCAGTTCTGACCCCATCAACGTGTATTTATAGTTAGGATTTTTGGCTCCAATGTGCATCACTTTGCACTTGGCTGCATTGAACCACATTTGCCATGTTGATGCCCACTTGCCCATCCTCAACAGATCCCTTTGGAGTGCCTCACAATCCTCCCTGCTTTTCAACACCCTGAACAACTTTGTGTCATCTGCAAATTTAGCCACTTCACCGCTTACTCCCAACTCCCAATCATTAATAAACAAGTTAAAAAGCACTGTACCCAGTACTGATCCCTGCAGTACCCCACTGCTTACCACCCTCCACTGGAAAAAGTGCCCATTTGTACTCACTCTCTGTTTCCAATTAATTAGCCAGTTTTTGATCCGCAAAAGGACTTGTCCTTTTATCCCATGACTATTGAGGTTACTTAGGAGGAACTTTGATGAGGAACTTTATCAAAAGCTTTCTGGAAGTTAAGACAAACAACATCTATTGGGTCCCCCTTGTCCACATGTTTGTTTATCCTCTCAAAGAACACTAACAGGTTAGTGAGACAAGATCTTCCCTTACAGAACCCATGCTGAGTCAGCCTCAATAGTTTTTGTTCATCAATGTGCTTACTAATTCTTTCCTTAATAACGGTTTCCACCAAATTACCCGGTATTGACATCAGACTGACTGGCCTATAATTTCCAGGATCTCCTCTGGAACCCTTTTTAAAGATAGGGGTGACATTAGCTACCTTCCAGTCCTCAGGAATGGAGGGAGATTTTAATGAAAGATTACATATTTTTGTCAGGAGATCCACAAGTTCACATTTGAGGTCCTTCAGAACTCTCGGATGTATGCCATCCGGGCCTGGTGATTTATCAGTTTTTAAGTTGTCTATCACTCGTAGGACCTCCTGTCTCGTCACCTCAGACTGACTCAGGTCTTTCAACACCCCTCCCAAAATCAGCGGTTCTGGAGTGGGCAAGCATTTCTCATCTTCCACAGTGAAGACAGATGCAAAAAATGAATTCATCTTCTCAGCCATTTCCCTATCATCCGTCACTACTCCTTTTACCCCTTGGCCATCCAAGGGCCCCACTGCATCCCTGGCTGGTTTCCTGCTTCTATTGTATTTGAAGAAAGTTTTATTGTTGGTCTTTACATTTTTTGCTATATGCTCCGCATATTCCCTTTTTGCCTGCCATATGATACACTTGCATTTTATTTGCCACAGCCTGTGTTCCCTTTTATCAACCTCACTGAGACTAGCTTTCCACCGCTTAAAGGAATCCTTCTTACCTTTTACAGCTTCCATTAGTTTGTTTGTTAACCATGCAGGCCTTTTTCTATACCTATTTGTGCCTTTCCTAACCTGCGGTATATATTTTTTCTGAGTTTCTAGGACTGCAGTTTTAAATAGTCTCCAAGCTTCCCCAATGGCTTTGATCCTTTCTACTTTTCCTTCCAGTTTCCTCCTCACATGTCCCCTCTTATCAGAGAAGTCACCGCTTTTAAAGTTAAAAGTGGTTGTGTCAGTCTTCTTTGGCAACTACCTATTTATACAAATGTTGAACTCAATAACATTATGGTCACTGTTTCCATGCGGTACAATCACTTTTACATCTCTCACCAGGTCTTGGGCATTACTTAAGACCAAATCCAGGATTGCCTTTCCCCTGGTAGGTTCTGTGACCATTTGCTCCATAGCACAGTCATTGAGAGTGTCTAGAAATTCAATTTCTTTCTCCAGACTTGAACACATATTGACCCAATCAATGCATAGGTAGTTAAAATCACCTATTACAACACAGTTTTTTCATCTAGCCGCCATCCTTAATTCATTTTTCATTTTATAATCCTCCTCTATCTTTTGATCTGGTGGGCTATAACAAACTCCCAGTGTTAAGCTTCCTTTTGGGCCCACTATTTCCACCCATAGCATTTCCAGAAGCAAATCCAATTATCTTACCCTCTCAATCTTACTGGACTGTATACCCTCTCTGACATATAGAGCCACCCCACCTCTAACCCTTCCCCTTCTATCCTTCTGGTATAATTACCAGGAATCACCGTATTCCACTGATTTTCCTCATCCCACCAAGTTTCTGAAATACCCATGTCTATTCCCCCCCCAACCCAACACCAAGCATCCCAACTCCCCAATTTTACCTTGGACACTTCTAGCATTTGTATATAAACATCTATAATTTCCCATACATGTTAAGCCTGCAACCTTCCTCTTGCTGCCTCAAGACCTTGCCAGACAGTCCCTATCATTAGCCACAGTCTCAGTGGACAATTCTAATCCATTTTCTTGTAAAAAAAAAGTAACAGCTACCTCTTCATATCTTTGAGATGAGCCATTCCAAACCAGAGATTTTTCATCTCCTGTCAGCTTTCCCCCAATATTCAGTTTTTGATTTTAAGTGCCAGCAGCCTGGTGCCTTCTCGGGACAAGTGGAGACTGTCATTTTGGACCGTCCCTCTTGTTCCAAAAAGCATCCCAGTGCCTAACAAACTTGAACCCTTCCCCCCTACACCATCGTCTCATCCACGCATTGAGACTCCTGATCTGTGCCTGTCTCTCTGGCCCTGCACATGGAACAGGTAGCACTTCTGAGAAGGCTACCTTGGAGGTCCTGGCCTTGAGTTTTCTGCCTAGCAGCCTAAATTTTTCCTCCAGGACCTCACAACTGCATTTCCCCACATCATTGGTGCCAACATGCACCATGACCACTGGCTCCTCCCCAGCACTATCTACCAACCTATCTAGAACACGTGTAATGTCCACTACCTTCACACCTGGCAGGCAAGTCACCATACGGTCAGTATGCGGGTTCACCACTCAGCTGTCTACCTACCTAAGGATCAAATCACCAACTACCAAGAGCCCCCCTCCCTCCCTGCTGAGGAATGGTTCCTTGGTGAGAAAGGATAGCTAAGGACATAAGGACATAAGGACATAAGGACATAAGAGAAGCCAATGCTGGATCAGGCCAATGGTCCATCTAGTCCAACACTCTGTCACACAGTGGCCAAAATATACCAGGTGCCATCAGGAGGTCCACCAGCTGAAGAAGAGGTCCCTTCCGAGGGCACATTTCCCTTACCCTCATCATGGTGCCCTGTTTCCTCTTGACCCTCATGCTCCCTGACTGCAGCGAGCTGTCATATTCAGAGTGGAACATATCTAACAAGTCCCCAAGACTCTTCTCCATGCACATAACTGACTGTCTCTGCTTCTCCAGGTCAGCCACCTTGGCCTCAAGGGAGCAAACTCATTCCCTGAGAACCAGGAGCTCCTTGCACTGGGCACACACCTAAGACTTCTGTCCAGTGGGCAGATAGTCATACATGTGACATTCCATACAAAACATTGGATAGCCCCAACCCCCTGCTGGCATTCTGGCTTCATAATTGCTTTTATAATAATAATAATAATAATAATAATAATAATAATAATAATAATAATAATAATAATAATAATAATAATAATAATAATAATAATATATAATCCCCCTTTTAAAACCCTTTGTATTTACGTGGTTCTCCTTGTAGAAGTCTGCTTACCTTACTGGGAACACAAGGAGATTAGGACCCTGGCTTTCTGACTCTTCCTGGGCTTCTTACAGAGTCCCTAAGCTAAGAGCCTTTTAGCTCTCGCCTTTCAGCTCATGCCAGAGGCTCCTCCCTCTGGCGAGGTGGTACCTTAAATAGAAGCCTCACCCAGAAAAGGGTGGGGCCAGCAGCTATTCAAATTCACCCAGGCAGTCCAATTACAGTTGAACAATGACCCTTTCTCACCCTATCTCAAGCAGCCTGGACTCTGCAACAACTCAAAACTCACCCACGCACTTCCAAACACAGTCCTCCCACACAGTCCTCCCACAAAGTAAATCGCCTCAGCTGAAAGCAAATAAGCACTCACCCCTCTAGCAGCTCTGTAACATATATTGTTACTATAACCCTTACCGCCCTGTAAATTAGGCCAGTGTTATTATCTATATATTGCAGATATGGTGCTAAGTCAGCTTTGTGTCAGGTCCCCAGTCACTCATTCCATAACATGTAGTACAACTTACCCCAGGCTCCTACAATATTACACTGAGCATTTTCTCAACTCTGAACCACATCATTGACTGATGCCAATAAACACTGGGCATAATGATGTTGATTCACAGGCCAGTTGCATGAAATATTCTGGTGAATGGAAAACGCAACACACAGAGAATATTTTGGATTGCAGTCCTTTATTTCCTATAACATCCACTCAAAGTTATCCTGAACATCAATGTACAAATTATGTAATATATTTATGTAAACCTTTCCTCTGATTCTGAATTGGGCTCATAGACTGCAGCTTACTGTACATGAACTATGCACTGGCAAAATGAAACATTATACACCTAATCTCTAGAATGCGTTTTAAAGCATCATTTGAGCCCATCATGTTTGCCGTCAGTGTCAATGGGTTTTCCCAGGGGAATCCAGGGAAGCAGGAAGCCAATAAACTACAGCCAGTATTTTATAACTGAGAAAAGAAAATAGGCAATCTGAAAGAATCAAGACTCTAATGACTTCAAACTATGACACATCTAAAAACCGTAAGTCTTATCCAAACACTTTCATTTTCCCAAATGCTTTTAACGCCTACATACGTCATTTCGACAATGCTAAAACAAGGCTTCAAGCATTCAAATAGAGCTACACTTACTGTAAAAAATGTAAAGGCTGTGACAAGTTTAAAAAAGCAATAAAATGTGAAGTTATGGCTGTGTGCTTTCTCCACGTATGATTCCTGTAAAACTGTGAGTCACCACACCCAACAAAAACTGAGATCTTTTTAATACCGGCACTTTGCAAAGCAATCAATGTCTCCCATTTTAAAAGTACAAGAGGATCAAATCCTCTATGGGGCAGAAACATCAGGACACCATGGAACATACAATCTAGAGGTCTTTTGAAATAAAAACTGGGGGGAAATAGGTACCCTTAGTCATACACTAGTTGTTTTTATAAGGGCCAGACTGAACATGGTGTCACCTTGAGCCAAGAGGAAAGACATGGTATGAATATTTTAAGTAATAACAAATAAATAAGCTAGCAGGTGAATGGTCCTCCTAATTTTTTATGGTTTTTTTAAGTTTAAGATTAGGTGAAAGAAGGACAATTGCATTGTGATAGCAGTGTTGAAAGAGGGGGTGTTTAACACTTGACTCATGTGATATTTGACTTATTACTTAATGTATTTCTGTATTGCTTTTCCTCACTGTTTAAAGCAGTTTTCATTAAAGTGACTAAAATAAAACTGATCATAAATATTAAAAACAATAACACAATTAAACACCATTAGACCCAGTCAGGAAAAGGCCCAACTAAACAATACAGCTTTAGATTGCCAGCTGAATTGGATAAAAGAACAGGTGGCCCTTATTCAGCTTGCAACCCATTCCATAAAGGCAGGGCTTTCATACAAAACATTCTTGCCCTAGCAGTCACATATCTTACCTCCTTCCAGGAGGGAAAAGATAACAAAACTTGTTGTGGCTTATATGATGAAAAGAGGTCTTTTAGGAATGAAACCGTAAAGAACTTTAAAGGTCAGGATTTTCTTGAAACTATTCACCCCACAATATGCTTTCCCTTGTGGACTCCAGTCCATGAAATTTTTTGTCACAATACAGCTATTAGTTTTTAAGGTGCCACATCATAAGCTGTGAAGCAGCCCCTATTTAAAGAGTAAATCAAGTATACTAGATAGGGATGCCAGATCCCACCCCTGGTGGGGGTGGGGGGTTTCCTGCTGCCAGGCCTCACCTCTCCACCATAGATCAGCTGGCCAGCAGGGTGGGGGGAATTATCCAAAAAAATGAGGGAGGAACACCCAACATTTCAGCAATCTGCCTTCGTGACTTCAATGTGACCCAGAAGAGACATTTGAGTGACACTCTGGTTTTTAGGCGAAACCTCTAAGCTAATTTTACCATCGAGTTTTTGCCCCAAAACCAGAGCATCACCCTGATGTGCCTACATCACTTCCACATCACATAGAAGTCACATGAGCATGTCATAGAAATGTTCAAAGAAACTCCCAGCTCCAAGTAAGCTCATCCCCATCTCCTCCAGCTGCCTGGAAGGACCTGGCAACACCAGAATAATGAAAGGAGTTGAACCTCTTTGAATATAATATCTTCTATTTAAGTAATGTTTGGAACACAGTGTATTTGGAAATATTCAGCTGGATCCAGCCAGCTTTTCTGCTGGTAAAGAGAGAAGTCCCTTGTGACCCCCAAAATGACTATGCTGGGGATCATGAGACTTGCATGAAAAAACCCATGTGGAATATGGGCTGTAAGAAGGAGGGGGATAAGGTGAGATTGAGTGAAAAATATGACTGGATCTAACCCATAGTCTAGTTCAATTTATGTCTTTATATTATACGGTACTTTTAGAACAATTTAAACATTTATTTATTCTATGTGACAGTTGATATATGTTTAAAATGTGTTCTGCATAAAGATGGATGGGGTTAATCTTAACTTTACACTAAGGCAATCCATTCCTTTTTTGTCGATAATGAAGTGTTTTGTCCATAATAAAGTGTATCCAAATAAATCTGAATTTAAAATGGTATGGTAACACTAAAGTTAATGTATTTAAATGGATTCAGACAACTTACCATGTTACTCATCAAGCAATGGAGCAAGAACAAGAGGATCAAATCCTCAATGATCCAAAATAAACCATGGCTGCGGTCACATGTGCGTGATAATGTGGGGAGGGGAAGCGAGGCTATTTGCCTTGGAGGAATTTGACCCGTAGTTGCACAATCACGTAGTTCTTTAAAGCTGTGGGGGCAGCTCGTCATCGCGTGATCAGATGCAACCACGGGTGAGTCGGGGTGGGTTTTTTTGCCATTTGTTCCCGATGTGTTTAAACAGGGAATCAATGAATCGCATCTCAGCACAGGGCTCCCTATGGAGGGTGCAATGATGCACATACCAGGGGGGGGACAATGGCACAGAGCCGGGATGGCCCAGTCAGACCATCCTGACACCATGAGGGCATGCTGGCATGATCACACAGGGGAAAGTTTGTCTGTGGCCCATAGCGACCCGTTTGATAATGGACTTTCCCTAGTGTCTTTTTACCCCACTTCTGCGGTGGAGCAAAACAGGTTGTCAACAACTCCAGGATGCTGGGCAGATGTTCTCATGTGATCGTGCCCTTTAAATCCACCTGGCACTCATGCCTATGGCGGGGCTACTTGCACGTGTGATCGCACCCCATAACAACCAAAACAACCAGAGAACCTTAAGAAGAGTATATTAACAAAAATGCCAAAGTTTCACCAAGTAATATATTTGCAATCACTGCTGTGGAAACTGAACCATCAGAAGACATTAAACATGTGATCAAAACTCCAAATTTTGCTAAGAAAGAAAGCTCATATGTGGTTTCAGAACATGACAACAACAGTATATTTATATACTCACCTTTTCAGACAACACAGTTCTACGCAGATCTTATTTTTTGTCAAGTAGTGACCAAAAAACAAGCAAACCCTGATCTGGCGAGATCTGGCTAGCCCAGGCAAGTCTACCAAGGCACAGATCTGCTCAAGATTAAGTCCTATGGAAACTCAATAGGATGTACTTCTGAGTAATACATACTTAGCAATGCACTGTGAAATAAGTAACAGATAATTTTTCTTAAAATGTATGTGTTTTCAATTACTTAAATTACTTTGGAATATTTATAATGCCATATACTTTAATATGCAAGAATTAATCTCATTTTTAGACTTTGCCATATTTTAAAATCTTTTCTTTCCTTCCTTGCAATATGTCACTACCTCTCTAGAAGGTTAATCCCAGGAGGTCCTGTAACCACAATTACTGCATTTAAATATTCCACATATCTGTCAAGATTCAAAAGTATTCTGTGGTGTCAGTTTAAATATAAATATCTATAATTCTAGCTAATCACCATCACTTCGAGTCAGTTTTGAAAACTCACTTGATGTCTATTTTGTGTTGCGACCGCATGCTGCTTAGGTTGCAGCGCTCACCATTGATTTATTGGTTAAGAGGTTACCCAAAGCAATTCTGCCACACATCAGTGTTCCTGTACAGACAGTACAGAGCTTTTCACAGAGGTAAACTTGTCAATATAATTTCCCCCCCTAATCGTTCAAGAAATTGCTCTGCTTTTTGTACAGAGCTGTAAGAGAGGTTGGAGTTGTTATACAAATACTGTATATCAGGCTCCATGGACAAAAACACAAGCTTTTCAACACTGTTTCCTTTGCTTCCAAAAAAACCCACCCCATCTATATTTACTGGCAATGTTCAGACTGTCAATACCTCTTCATTGCTTTTGCCTTTTGAAGCCAGGGCCAATTCTATACAGTTCATAATGACATCTTGTAAATGGCCTGAATGACCATGGAAGGGAAAACAAGCATTTGAATGGTTGGTGCAAGCTGCAGCCACGTAATATTGACTCAAGACATGTCACAAGGGCACAGTGTTTACCTCAAAGTTGGATGTGTTCATGTGTCTACATTTATTTATCCTACTTCAATAGCCCTTGCAGTGCAGATAAAAATGCAATTATTTTTACAACAATGAATGATTCTGGGTGCCAGAACTAATATCCTTGTGCCCAGCACCAATGAAAAGCACTTCAAAGCTTTTAATCTCCATGACAACCTACATCACATTCTTCAATAAAATACCACTTTACACAAACATACTCTTTATGCACACCTACTATGTGTTCATAAATATCACTTGCATTGCACACTGAACAACGTGTTCTTTAGTGCCCTTGAGTTCTTTTTCTTGCAAAATTAATCAATCAGCTGCACAGTTCAAATGGAAGTTAATTTGATGTTCTTATGCTTTTGGTTCACTGCAGAATAAGGAAAAAGAAACAGATAGCAAAATTGGAAAGGCCTCTGAGTTTCCCAAAGCCAGTTATAGCCAAGTCAGGTCTTAGATTTCAGCTCAGCTAAGGACAGAGTTGCCAAAAGGCCTGAAAGAAAATGTCCTGTCCATTAAACAGAGGCTTAATATGTGGAAATTGGTCGTGGCAGGGATGTAAACAAAACCACAACCTAGTAAATCTCTGTTAAAGGGAAAGACATTCTTTTTTCTCCAGGCAGGTGGTAACCCTAGCTAAGGAAGTGAACATGAACCTGTAAATTTTCATTCCTTTGGTGATTCTTTGATGCTTCATCCCAATCTGAGTCCTTTTATCTAAAAAAATCTGAATTTGGAATATACTTTTATGCTACTACGACATTTTCTTATGTTTTTTGTCATATATTTTTTCAGCGATCAGCTTTAAGCTGTTGTTTTAATTGATTAAATTGTGTCTGAACTGAATATCTACTTTTCCTCCATCCTAGAGGTATATGTGAGCTGGCATTATCCTCTGTTTAGATTTCCTTTCCTATAGCGAACTAGCCATTCTCTTATTGTGATACAGTTTCCAGCTGTTATCCTCACCTTGATACTAGCAGATATTTCTGAATAGGGTTGTTAACTGGGAAATTCCTGGAGATTTGGAGGTAGAGCCTGAGGATGTTAGGGGAGACTCCTCAGTGTGGTATAATGCTATAGACCCAACTTCAAAAGCAGACATTTTCTCCAGGAGAACTGATCGCTGTGGTCTGGAGATCTGTTGTAACTCTGGAAGATCTCCAGGTCCCACTTGGAGGATGACATCCCTATTTCTGACTGAGTCTTCCCTTTCCATTTCCATTCCAGTTTCGCACTCTCTTTTAAAGAAGCCATCCCATTTCTTTTTAGAAATCACAGTTCAATTCACAAGTGCTCTGGGTATGTTCTTGTTGGTAACACCTTGGGTAACTGTTAGTTCCCAGACAGACACCAAAATGTTTAACAGATCAACATTACCGGATTAACTTTTAGTTAGCAGTTACAGATGTTCAGAATGCCTTTGACTTACGATAAAGCCTGTGTTTTGGAAGAGATTGTGGGCAGAACATTCCTCTTCAACCAAAAAATCTGTATTGTAGAATGACCTTAACAAATGAAGCAGGATGCTTTATGTTTCAAAAGAGATATTTCTTGTGTTGGAAGGGGAAGATTGCAACGCTAACTTGCTTGTGGTATGCTAAAATAAATTTCATTGATCAAAACCACTGAAGTATCAAATGTAAAAGAATAGTTCATTATCTTGTGGTGGTGGTTGTTTAATTACATACTGTTGGGTCCTGTGCCATGGCTGTCATGCACCAGGTTCAAATTTGGCTGAAGTGCCTTCTCTTGGCCTCAGATTGATATGGGTGGGGATTGGACACCATCATACTCCATCTTCTCTCCTAAACCTCTCAACAACCTTCAATACCACTGACCATGGTATCCTTCTGCATTGGCTTAGTCACATGGGGACTAAAAGGCACAGTGATTCCAATTTATATCTCATTGGGATGGTCCAGACAGTGTTTGGGGGAATTGTTTTTCTTCTGAATTCATTAGATGCAGATGCAGCAATGGAGAGAAGGAATATTCTTCTGTCATGCAATTATTAAAAGCATGGTAGACTCTTGGAGGGGGGAACCCTGGCAGCCCTATGAAAAATTTAACCACAGTTATTCAGAAGTGGAAGAACTTTCTGCATAGATATGCCTTCAGTTTACCAAACACAGAGCTGATGAACACAAATCTACTGTATCAAGTAGTATTTCACATTTCAACTAGACCTTATATTATTTATTTATTTATTTATTTATACTTTCAATTTCTATACTGCTCAAACCCCGAGGGGTCTTTGAGCGGTTTAGACACAAATATTAATCAATACAAGTCCTAATCTAGGGCCACATACAAGTGGGGGGGTGACTGACCTACCAGGCACCCTTTGTAGCGAGTTGTTTTTTGTTCTGTTGTCTGCGGACGACATCCTCCTGGTGCTGGTCTTGATTTATTATAACCTTCTGGCTATTGCGACACCTTTCGAGTCTGGGCCGAACGCGCGTTTACGCATGCTCGCTTTCGGCCTCTGTCCATCAGGCTCCAGCCTGTTGCATCGCCCTGCTTTCGCGCCTGTTGGTCCAGCCTCCTCTCGCTTGCCAGCCTCGCCAGCCGCCACCATACTTTCTCTGCCACCGCTGCTCGCCGCTCGCTGCTCATGCTGCTGCCGCCGCTACTCCACAAGAGACGGGTGCCCCCCCGCTCTAAGAGCAGGTACCCAATTTGTCTATTTGCCTTTTTACGGGCTTTCGAGCCGCTGGGTGGGCGGGAGCTGGGACATAGGGCCGGGAGCTCATTCCGGCCGTGGTGGGGCTCGAACAGCCGAAGCTGCTCATCCAGATGTTATGCAGGCTTCACTTACTGCCTGCACCACCACTCACCTTCACAGCTCTCTGCCCAGCTCCATCTTTCAGTTTTACTGCTGTCCTCCTCCCCAAAATCATAATCAGCCTGAATTTTTCAGAATATATATATTCTAAAATGAGCTTTTCTTTTTGAGTTCAAGGGCTTTATTATAAAAGAATTGTGTGGGTACTTACAGTCAAGGTATTGGAACAAATGTTGGTAAATAGCAGCTATAAAATGCCTATTGGTAAAACCACCACATTAATTTTCTTTTTAAAAACACCAAGACACTCTGAATATAAACAAATTATAAAATCATTTTCACTTTCTTCAGACAAATACACATATAAACTATTTGCCACTTATGGGAAATGCAAAGAAAACCCAAACTAAATAGAAATAACAAGATTTCTCTGTAGAAATATATAAATAGAAACTGTCTTGAGGGTTTTTTCCAGTCACAAAATAAGTTTCCTGCAAGTCAAAATTAAAAATTAAGATTCATCATTATATATGCAGTTCTTAAATAAAAGAATATTGATGTTGATATATGTAAATACTTAGACTGACAATCTCAACTGGGAAACTGTCCAATAATTTTAATACAAGGCGATCTGTACAACATTCCCACCCACCCCCTTTGAACAGTGAACATTTTTTGCATAGATGTTTCTTCTCATGTGGTACACAAAATGCACAAAAGCAGAGTAAAAGCATAGTTGCAGATAATAAGCATGGAGCAGGCATGACTGTAATGTACAAAAAATAGCTCAGATAAGTGGAAACAAACACACCCAAGAAAACACAACAAACAAAGGAAAGATCCAAGTGAACATGGAAATAAAGTAACATATATAAGTTAGTGGAGACATGTTTGAAAAGATGACTGGTTCCTGATGAGTGAAGCAGGCGCCAGTGTTTGCCCACCACCCACCTCCTTGGGATGAACCATGAGGGTGGGGGGTGCCAATTAAGGCTCAACACAGGAATGGCAGCCAATGGGAAGGCTCGTGTTTCATTCGAGGAGAGGGCAAAAACAGTTCTAGGAGCTTTCAGAGATTCATTGTCATTACTGGCCTTCTTCTTTGCTCCACTAAATACCAACTGGTCAAAGCTCATTTGAAAATGGGGTAATTAAAAGGGGGTACCTCTAGCAGCCAATTTGTGACTATGGTCATCATTTTGTGTCAGAATTCAAAAGATGCCTACAGGCTCAAAAGGGTTGGGAACCCCTGATCTAGGAAATTATATGCATTTGGAAGACTATTTCCATGTGTGCATCTCCTTCTCTGCATGAGGAATCTGAATTACTTACTTCATCTTAATTAAAAATAATATAAGGAATGAAGTGAATTATGATTATAGCATAAAGTTCATTATCCTAATGTAAACTGTGTGTCAAATAATAAACATAACAATGCAAGAAGAGCCCTGTTGGATCAGACCATTAGTCCATCTAGTCCAGTGTACTGTTTCACACAGTGCCCAAGGACAGATCATCCATTAAGGTCACTGAAAAAAATCCTAGTGAGATGATGGCCTTAAAGGGCCACCTCTCCCTCACCAGGTCCACCCTGTCCCCAAGTGAGGAGTGGCCCTCATCCCATTTTAGACAACTCTTGCAGACACCTTGGCAACAAACTGGCAGCCTAACAGCTTTGGTGGGTGAAATGGCTGCCCCAGCCCCTTCTGGGATGAGGGAGCCACCAGAGAGAAAGAGATGGCTGCCTTGCCCCCATGCAAGACACGTGAGCTGCTACCACAAGCAAGCTATATTTTCCTCCTTTCTTCCCCCTCTGTTGGAGGGTATGGGAAGGGAAAGGCTAGAGAGTATGGTCACTTCCAGGGCCATTTTTGCTTCCAAGTCTGCCCCTACACAGCAGTCAATTGGCTTCAAAAGGAGATCAGCAAGGGTGTATTCTGGTTATGTGGTTACTCTCTGCTTCCTGTCATATAACCAACTTTTAATCTATAGTAGGGCCTGCCTTCTTATTCCTTGACTGCTAAGTTTGCTTAGGAGGCACGTTGTCAAAAGGTTTTTGGAAGCCCAAGGATAAAGTACCTACTAGAGCACTCTTATCTATGTGTTTGTTAACCTGCTCAAAGAACTCCAGTAGCTTGCTGAGGTGAGACTCCCCTCAACAGGCTTCTGTCTTTAATAACAGTTTCTACTAATTTGCCTGGACAGTCATTAGGCTAGCTGGCCTGCAGTTTCCTGACTCCCCTCTGGAACCCTTTTTAACTATCAGTGTCACATTTGTTACTTTTAAGTTGGCTGTGGCAGAGTCCAATTTTAGCAACCAATAGATCAACAATTTCATATTTGAGAGGCTTTAAACAACCACTGGTGTATGTCATCTGGATATGAAAACATTAAGTTTCCATTCACCTCATAGCTCTAGATCTTTATCTTCCTCCAGAGAATTTCCATCGCAGAACAAGAATTTTACTCTGGGTGCCCGAGATCCTAGTCTGATATTCTAACCACTATACCACCCTGGCTTATCTTCAGAAACCCTCCTCAGAAACAACAGATTCATTGTGTGTATTTACCCCACATTTTTCACAGTGAAAATGAATGTAAAGATTCATTCAGTTTCTCTGTCATTCATCCTGAAGCAATCCCTTCATGAATTTGTCATCTAAAGGTCCAACTGCCTCCCTAGCTGGTTTCCTGCTCCTGATATATTTGATGTCAAGTTCGGTTTCTTTTGCCAGTACCTGTGCTCCTTTCTGCTTAATTATTCAGAGAAACCTTCTACTTTTTAAATAAAGACTGGCTTAAATGTGTGTGTAAGGGAAATCTAATAAATGGAATGGAAGGCAAAAGGCAGAACTTTAAACCTTGAGATTGCTACGCTCAATAAAGATAAATGCTTTGGAAATGGCTTCAGCAACTTTTTTTTTTTTTTGCAATATTACCAAAAGCCCATGGGGATATGATTCCTTAAAGCCACCAGGGTAGGCTGTGACATCACAGGGTTTTTTTAAAAAAAAATAAATCATGCAACATGTACAATTGTCTACATCTAACTCCATAAATCAAAACTAATCATGCCTACCATCAGATTGCAAAATAGCATAGTAAGTAAAATGTTTAGATTGGACCAAAGGACCTTTATGTGAAATACATTTATTAGAACCTGGCCCTTTATTTGAAACTGTTTTATATACTTAGTGCCAAAGTATTATTTGCATTGTGGAAGTGGCCCTGAGTCAAAGATCCAGTTTGTAGAAACTCACTACTGACATTTACAGGACCTTCAATTAACTAATCAAATCATTTCTTGCCTCCTTTTTTTCTCCTTTATTATATTGCCATGAAAAAATTATATACTTTGCCTCTTCAGAAATGGGTTCATTCTTTTTTCAGCATACTGCCTATGGAGAACAAAAAGTTTTAGGTATGGGGTGAAGATAATGCTTGAAACTATAGTTTCTAGCTATATATAATTATTTTCAATGGCACAAAATCATAATGAGAATAGCTTTATTGTCATATTTTCACTAGTGGGTGTGAAGAATGATTTAACTTACAGGTACTGATTATGTAATTGTATTGATATAGGGCACACAGCCTACTCTGCCTAGTGAATCATCTAGACTGACAAGAGGAGGTGTAGAAAACCCCACATACTTTTGGTTTCACAATGCAGAAAGGTGCTTTGCACAGTTCTTGATCACAGATATGCATACAATAAAGAGAACATTTCAGTTCCATATGGAGCAATTTAGAAATTAATTAGGTAAAGCAAATCAGTGCATGCACAATGTGGCTGCCTATCAGAGGTCGCCACTGGTCTGAAAATAATGTCTTAAGCTCAGCTGAGTTCAATTGGCAGATGATCCACATCTCAATAACATTCTTGTTTATTTTGTTCATGCTTTACTTATGACACATGATATCTCATAATAAAGAAACAAGGCTTAATTCTCTAGCAATTTCCCCACCCAGAGTAGGCAATCCTACTAGTGGAGTTTTCAGAGTACTTTTCATGAGATAAAGGACCAACTTAATTTTGTGTGTGTGAAGCTAAGAGAAGAAATGGGCCTCCCTCCCCCAAAGTGGACCTCCCTGAGATACAAACACCTGGACTGGTAAACTGTGCAACAAAATGAATGAACAGACTGGTGGACTGGGACCTACCCTCTTCCCACCTGGCTCCCTCTGTCCACCAGTGCTCCTCCGTTGCTTCCTCTGTCTACTTGAACTCATTGGATGGTGATGGTGGTGATGATGAATAGGAGTAATTGCAGCTATGTATGTATGTATGTATATGTGTGTGTGTGTAGGTATGTATGTATCTATTTAAAATATTCCTCTGGTGCCTTTCCACTCATCTCAGGGTCCCCAAGAAATACAAATGAGATACAGACACAAAGAGGAGCAGGACTAATAATAGTGAAGGAACACCAAACCAAACAAAAATGTCTTCCACCAGTGGAGGGAGAGAACTACTATATACCATAAGAACATAAGAACATAAGAACATAAGAGAAGCCAACGTTGAATCAGGCCAATGGCCCATCTAGTCCAATACTCTGTCACACAGCGGCCAAAATATACCAGGTGCCATCAGGAGGTCCAGCAGTGGGGCCAGGGCACCAGAAGCCCTCCCACTGCTGCCCTCTCCAGCACCAAGAATAGAGTGCATCACCTGCCCCAGACTGAGAGTTCCCATCTATACCCTGTGGCTGAGTTTAAAATAGGATACCACTATCCTGCTGAGTTTAAAAAGGAGAGGGAAAAAGTAGGCAAGCAGACAGGTGTGTACATAAGCAAAATGGTGGTGACAAATACTGTTATTCTTTCCTTCCACTACAGACTGGTCTGTCTTTCCGTCTTGGCCTAGGGGACTGTAGTTGGTGTCATGATTCTCCTCGGTGACTTACTACCTGCAGTTTGGCCAGGCTCAGAAGCAGCTACCTAGCAACTTCCATGCTACTCACATGGGCCTGGCAGATTACCTGCCCAGGCAGCTCACTACCAAATAATTTGCACAACTTTGTTGGGCCCAGGGGTTGGGACCAAATGACTCACTGCTGCATTACTCACCCAGGCGAGCATGACTCACCCAGGCAACTCACCAGTCTGCAGTTTGGACAACTTGGCCAGGCTTGAAGGCAACCACCATACCACTCACCTGAGCACCTTGCTACCACATGACTTTCACAACCAGGCTGGTTTTTTCCCTCGGAAAAGGTTGCCAGGTGGAGGGAGGGGGAGGGAGTTGAAGACTGGAGAGGGGCAGATAAGACAGGTTCAGTTGGTGGACATGAAAGAGAAATGGAAACTGGAAAAGGAGAGATGCTATGGTGGCTGTCAAGGAGAAAGGGTGTGGGGAGGGGGATATAGGGAAAATGAGAAGGCTCCTGATAGTCCTGTGCATGTTTGCTTTAAAGCAATCTGTATCCTATGGCATTAGATATAGAATTTATACCACAGGATTTCTCAGGTTTTTTCAGATAATCCATTCAAATGTTATTCTCTGTTTTGTTCTATTTTTCACATGCACAAGTCAAGGTATAATAGCTAACAGGGGTATGGGCAGGTGCTTGGATACTAACTCTTTCTTTCAATTTCACAGTAGCCCTGCTCACGTGACAGTGAATGCTGATACAGTTCATGCAAGGTGTACTCTTGACTGTTCTGTATTTGGTAATTCTCATATCACATTCAACACATGTATAGCTGAATGTATGACTGAAACCACACATTTATCCACGTACTGTTCAAGTTTCATTTGTAAAGTAAATGTGCATTGCCTCTTTCTTACAAACAGATGTATGCATATTCATGAAGGTTGCTTGTATGTTCACTGTGACATGTGAACAGTGCTACTGCTATCCATTGTTGCATGATGGTGTTCCAGTGTGGAGCCCCTTCTTCTGGTGCCAGGCAGCACTTTCTGCTCCCTGCAAGATGCTAGTTGTTGTATACCAAGCAGAGACCGCACACGTGGTTAGAGAACCATGCGGTCAGGAAAGGGACATGAGCTTCACCTCCAGAAACAATAGCCCAAATGGATCTTAGCCCGCACCTATCAGATGGCTAAAATCCTAGGAGTAATCAATGGGGAACAGGGTGCACTGTAAACGTGTGTGTTGGGGGAGTGGGAAACACAGGAATATAAACCGGTCTGCAAGCTGGGTAGCCATCTCAAGTCTTAAGTATACCTAATCAAGTATGAGCTGTTATTATGCATCCACGCATCAGTCTCAGTACTTTATAGCGGCAACGAGGCTGAGATCCGAATGAGTGATTCGGAACCCGAGCACAGCATCGCACCGCGCACCAACCTTCCTGACGACGTGCCTCACATTGCTAACCCTGGGAACAGCACTGCACCATGCTCAGAGTCTTTGGTCACCGTGCCCTGCACCGCTCCAGACATCTCCACACCACACTCGATCCCCATCATGGCGTGTGGTTAAGTGTGCAGACTCTAATCTGGGAGAACCGGGTTTGATTCCCCACTCCTCCACTTGCAGCTGCTAGATGACCTGGGCAAGCCACAGTCCTGTCAGAGCTGTTCTGGAAAGAGCAGTTTCTGCCAGAGCTCTCTCAGCCCCACCTACCTTCTGTGTAGGAAATCAGTGCTCCCAAAACAAGTGTCACCACACCTTAAAAAGGATATTATAGCTTTGGGGAAAGTGCAGAAAAGGGCAACTAGAATGATAAAAGGGTTGGGACACTTTCCCTTTGAAGAAAGGTTAAAGCGCTTGGGGCTCTTTAGCTTGGAGAAACGACGGCCGAGGGGTGACATGATCGAGGTTTATAAGATCATGCATGGGATAGAGCAGGTAGAGAAAGAGGTACTTTTCTCCCTTTCTCACAATACAAGGACTCGTGGACACTCAGTGAAGTTGCTGAGCAGTCAGGTTAGAACGGATAAAAGGAAGTCCTTCTTCACCCAAAGAGTGATTAACACATGGAATTCACTGCCACAGGAGGTAGTGGCGGCTACAAGCATGGACAGCTTCAAGAGGGAATTATTTAAGCATATGGAGCAGAGGTTATTAGTCACAAGGTATAGATAGGGACTCTGGAGCAAGTGATGCTCTGTATTCTTGGTGCTTGAGGCGGGGTCAACAATGGGAGGGCTTCTAGTGTCCTGGTCCCACTGGCGGACCTCCTGATGGCACCTGGTATTTTTGGCCACTGTGTGACAGAGTGTTGGAATGGATGGGCCACTGGCCTGATCCAACATTGGCTTCTCTTATGTTATGTTCTTATGTTCTTATGTCGCAAACTTGCTGTGCACAATGACCTGACTCTGGAACAGGCTCTGAAGGAGGCCACGGCATACAAGAAGTCCCATCAGGAGCGCCGCAGCAGGACGGTAAACTTCACCAGCACATCCCCAGTAGGATCAGATGAACAGGACGTCCTCCAGGTGCGTCACCCAGCGAGGAGGAGTACACGGCCCCAGATGACCACGCGGATTGAGAAGCCGGCCACACAGACTTCCTGCACCACTTGCGAAGAGGTGTATAAGCGACAGGCCTGCTGTTTCCATGATGCTGTTTGCCGATCTTGCAACAAGCAAGGCCACATCGCCCATGTGTGCAGATCAAAGGGGAGCCATTGGATGACGTCCTCCCACCAGGAGTCTGCGGACCTCCACATGATCACCGTTCACCAGCAACAGCACCAAGTATTGAACTTGCCCCCAGAAGCCTCTAATAAAATGCATGCCACGGTGTTAATAGAAGGGTCGGCATTCTCCATTATATCGGCGGAGACCCTACTGAAGCTTTGCCCTCAGGGGGAACCTCTCCTTCAATGGCCCCAGGGTTTAAGGCTGCAGGACTTCCAAAAGAACCCAGTGGCCATCAGGGTCTGAGGCAAGTTCAGGGTGCAGTATAAGGACTTTGATGGGGTCTTGGACTTGCTCGTGGTCGAAGGTCGCCTCACGAGCCTGCTGGGACTGTCCTGATTTGGACCACTGGGGTTCTGGGTGACGGGGATGCATGGGGTGGGCATGCAGGACTTTAACGCTGTATGTAACGAGTTCCCCAAGGTTTTTGATGGCATGCTCAGCCAGTACTCCGGTCCCCCAGTCGCATTAGACCTAGACACCACTGTAAGGCCCATCTGGTTGAAGGCCCAGAAACCCTCACTGGTGCTAAAACCCAAAATTGAGGCCGAGCTGGACCACTTGGTGGAGCAGGGGGTGCTAGAACCCGTGAATAACACGAGATGGGAAACCTCTATAGTCACCCCAGTGAAACCGAATGGGATGTGCGCATCTGCGCCAATTACAAATGTACCCTGAATAAGACCCTACAGGACCACACGTACCTGGTACTGGTGGTCAGCTACGTGTTAGCATTGTTGGTGGGGGCACAGGTTTTCGGCAAGCTAGATTTAGCCCAAGTGTACCAACAACTCCCGGTGGACGACGCCACCGTAGAAGCTCAGATGATAGTCACGCACTGGGGGGCTTTCAAAGTTAAGCAGCTGCAGTTTGGGGTTAGCGTTGCCCCGGGACTTTTTCAGAACATGATGGACTGTTTCCTTAAAGGCATCCCTGGAGTCCAGCCATTCTTTGATGATGTTCTGATTGCGGCCCTGGACTCCGAGACCTTTGCGGCCCAGCTCGAGATGCTGCTTCAACATTTTGACTCTGCAAGGCCTCAAGGTGAAACGGGAAAAGTGTCTCCTGGGGGTTTCATGGATTGAATTCTTGGGGTTCGCCGTGGATGCCCAGGAAATCCACCCTATAGATGACAAAATCCAGGCCATCGTTCAGGTGCCAGCCCCCTCGTCTAAGGCGGAACTGCAGGCCTTCTTTGGTATATTAAATTTTTATCACTCCTTTCTCCTGCACAAGGCCACTGTGGCAGAGCCACTCCAATGCCTCCTAGATAAGGTGGCCCCTTGGGTTTGGAGCCCCAAGCACACTGCCGCCTTCCGAGCAGTGAAAGACTTGTTAACTTCTAACGCGCTCCTCGCTAACTTTGATGAGACATTGCCTGTAGTGCTTGCATGTGATGTGTTGCCTTATGGGGTGGGAGCGGTCCTGGGGTACAGACTGGCAGATGGCCACAAGGTCTCTGTTGTGTATTATTCCCGGACCTTGTCTGCAGTGGAGTACAACTATGCCCAAATCAACAAGGAGGCCCTCACCATTGTTGCAGGGGTTAAGAAGTTCCATGATTATTTGTATGGTTGCCCCTTTACAGTGGTCACAGACCACAAGCTCCTCCTTGGCCTCCTCGCCCCTGACCACCAAACCCCTAATATGTTGTCTCCCAGGATGCTGTGCTATTCGATTTTCCTGGTGGGATATTCGTACTCACTGCTCTACCACCCCGGGAAAGCAATGGGGCACATGGACGCCCTGAGCTGCCTCCTGCTGCCTGGTTCTGACCCCAACCCCGCCCATCATGTTGCCCTGCTGGAGTCCCTGCCCGATTGGCCAGTCCAGGTCCGGGAAGTGGCCCATCACACTGCCTGGGATTGCATCCTCGCCCAGGTCTTGGACTAGGTGGGGAGGGGGTGGCCCGCAGGCCCGGTGGGACCAGAGTTCACAGCATTTGGGTTCTTCAGGGATGAGCTGTCCTCACATAAAGGGTGCATATTGTGGGGTGGCTGGGTGGTGATTCCCCAACCCTTACGCAAACGGGTATTAGAGGCGCTGCACAAAACACATCCAGGGATTGTCTGCATGAAGGCACTAGCGCGCAGCTATGTGTGGTGGCCAGGGTTGGACAGTGAGATAGAGGCCAAGGTTAAACTCTGTCAGAAGTGCCAGGTGTAGAGGCCCGAGTCGCCGAAAGCCCCGGTACAGCAATGGGAGTCCTCTCATAAACCCTGGGCCAGGCTGCACTTAGACTTTGCAGGGCCATTCCAGGGCCAAATATTCTTCATTTTAGTGGGCACTTATACAAAATGGCTGGAGATCATGCCAGTGCCATCCACCTCCTCCAGGTCCACAATCCGTATTTGTGGTGGATCTTTAGTGCCCAGGGCATCCCTGACTCCGGTCACCAACAATGGGGCAGCTTTCACGTCCACAGAGTTCAAAGGTTTTGTCCAATACTATGGTATCAGGCACATTCACTTGGTGCCATTCCACCCAGCAATGAACGGCCAGACAAGTGCATGGTCCACACCACAAAGGAAGCCCTTCGGCGCATGGACTCAGGGGACTGGGACTATAAGCTGGCGGTGTTCCTATTCAGGCAATGCACAACTCCCCACACCACGACGGGGCGAAGCCCAGCCGAACTCCTTCTGGGCCAGCGCTTAATGACGAGGCTAGATCAGCTGCACCCAGACCAGGAGCCAGATCGCAAGCCAAGCACCAAGGACCAGGAGGCCACACGAGAGTTTTTTCCAGGGGTCTACATGTGGAACTATGCCAGGGGTCCCGCATGGATTCCAGCCAGAATAATCAGGATGACCAGGCCCCGATCCTACAAGGTCTCCAGTGAGGACAGCCAAGTACTCAAGCGGCACATCGATCAGCTCCGTCACTGTATGCTCCTGGCAGACCCAGATGACAGCGAAGACAAGAGCCCAGAATGCCAAGATGAAGAAGCACCGGTCTAAGCGCAACCCGGTGTAAGCCAGCTGCCCGAGGCCAAAGACATGATTCCCCAAGAAATACCCTGCAGCCAGGAATCAGATGACATGGCCGGGCCAGAAGAGCTACCAGCTGAGGTACCACTGCCCCCTACTCCAGCCCATGCTGCCGAATTGAGACGCTCCACAAGAGAGTGGAAAAAACCCGCTTACCTAAGGGACTATGTTAGCTAGGGCTATCTGGAATAAGTGGGGAGGGGTGTTGTATACCAAGCAGAGACCGCACATGTGGTCAGTGAACCACGTGGTCGGGAAAGGGATGTGAGCTTCACCTCCAGAGACAATAGACCGAACGGATCCTAGCCCACACCTATCGGACGGCTAGGATCCTAGGAGTAACCAATGGGGAAATAACGTATCACGTGTGTATGTGTGTGTTGGGGGAGTGGGAAACACAGGAATATAAACCGGCATGCAGGCCAGGTAGCCATCTCAAGTCTTAAGTATACCTAATAAAGTATGAGCTGTTATCACGCATCCATGCATTAGTCTCAATACTTTATACTAGTTTCACACGAATGAAAAGAGCCTAGCACCAGAGGAACATACTCTATGGTGGAGCACTGCCTCTGCAATGGAAGACAATTTCGCTGAAATGGAAGCAAAGGTTAGGATTCAGACCAGACATTTTATTTGGGTTATTTTTGGTTCTTCTGTTCCTTCATATTTTTTCCTTTACTATAGTAATTATATCTGTTTAGTTTCTTTTTCTATTATTTACTTATTTCCGACAAGGAACAAATCGGGTAAGAATGTACTCCTCAACATAAAGATGCTTTGCCAATTTCTGTCACACAAGATAAAACATTCCAATTCTAAAGATAATCTTGGTTACACAGAGAGCGTAGGGAGACAAAAATGGCTACTTTCCCTCCTTTAAAGGGGGTAGGAGATGTTTATTTATGAATAAAACACAGTAAATGGGTGAGGGGAATATAACCTTGCTGTGCTTTGTTGATTTCACCATTTTTCTCCAATCCTAGTGTAATGCTATAGAAGCCTGCCCAGGAGAAAAATGCTTCGATAAACACAGGGGACCCTGAGTGGCTTTTCACATTGTTCACCCCTCCTCCACTTAATCCTCACTACAACCACCTTGTGAAGGTAGGTTAGGTTGAGACTGTGATGACCCCAAGGTCACCTGGAAGGTTTCTATGGTTGAGTGAGGGATTCAAACCCAGTCAGCCCAGTTCCTACTCCTACACCTTAACCACTATGCCATGCCAGCCCTCAGCAAGGTTCTGGCAGCACAGAGTTCTTTTTCCTTTGCTTACACACTCCATTTGTGTTTAAAATAATGCCTATCCACTAGCCACATTGAGAGTTTGCCCTTTTTTTCTTATTTGGATTAACAGTAGTTAGCGAAGACTTGTACAGGAGGGAACAGTGCCACAGCTTTTACATGAAATTTCACTGGGAGATCTCAGATCTTGAAACAGCTGTTTGCTCTCACACTGAGGGATCCAATCCTTATAACTGCCTCATGTGTTTACTCTTCCATTCTCCCAATCCGCAAAGCAGATGCTTTGCCTCCTGTTAGGCTGAAGGGCAAAGCCTGGATCTCTATCCCCCCACTCCCATTCTGTTACTGCCCTTCTGCTAGCCACATAATGGAAGCAAATTGTTTCTCCCTTCAGTCCCTTTTAGGGCAGGTACCCAGTTTATCACCTGGAGATGGGCATAGCCGGACTTGGAATCTTTGTTTAAAGTATTACATAAAAGCTAAGTGTTGTTATGGTGTTTAAAAAGGATCTAACCACTTGACAGTTATCACATAGTAAAGAAGACAGTTGAAGACTTGCTAGAAGAGAATGAATCTATTATTGCATCATGGGAGGGAACAGAAGGTAGATCATGACATAACAAGAACAACTCAACATTAGCCAAGGAACTGTATAGCAAGGGCAGAGGCCAGATTCTGAGAAAAGCCTGGTTCAAGAGCAGTTTTGTAGTGGGAGAATGTCTGTTCTTCACACTCTTATACTTATATTCCGGCTTGGATACCCCCTCAACTCTGCTTAAATTATCACATCCGCCCAACAACATATATCTGTTAAGTTGTTTTGTAATTCATAACATTATTCACAGAGCTCTTCTATGAAAGAAGAAATTCTCTGCTTCCATCTAGTGGTGACTTATTTGCACACCTTCTATAAAGTAGAATTTATATTTCTAGTAAGGGGAGCTTCATAGGTGATTTATTTTCTACACTGATATCTCTTGAATAGAAAATTGTATACTGCCCACATCTTAACAGTGAACATGTTTATTTTGCCTCAAGAAATTGACTGTACTCAGGGCTTCCCAGTACATGTCATGAAATAGTCATGCATACGTTTGTCACATGATATTAACATAGGAAAATGGTAATAGGTGAAGTGGCTCTGAGAGCAGAATAGCTGGATTGGATTCAGCCAGCTTTTACACTCAGTCTCACCTAATACTCTTCTTTACTACAGCCCCATCCCACTTTGCCTTTGTGGGAGTCAAGGTGCATGCCACACACCCATTTTTCAGTAGTGGAAAAGGTGGTTGGCAACCAGGGCTTTTTTTTTCTTTTTCTTTTTCTTTTTGAAAAAGCAGTGCCAGAACTCTCAAGAGGGAAATGAAGTTTTTAATCTGTCTACTGAAAATTTATGAACTTTTAAACATTTCTAAAAGAATGTTGTCAAAGAGGTTCCAGAATTCCATTCCGGCACTTTCCCCTGGGGAAAAAAGCCCTGGATCCAACCACCTAATTATATTACTGTACACATAGGTCTATACTCTCACCAAACAGAGATACATCACAAGATCACACACACTGGCATGGACATCACTACATATATAAATCTGTGTTTCCTAATATGCCCCAATTTGTATAAAAGTATCATCGTAATATTTTAATAACGAACTGTGGCCCCATCTGAGGATAGTTAAATCCAGATATTGAAGCAATGAATGGACAAGATGGATCTTTAAACAAACCTGAAAAATCTACAGAAAAATCTGAACTCTTTAAAAAATGGGCAGTTAAAAAAAGAAACCAAAACAATAAAAAGACCACCTGTAGCTTTAATAAACAGATGCCCTCAGTGGAGTTTACTAGGCAATCACAATAGTTTGGCCGGGATTCTAGGTTTGGTTTCTGCTTGGTTTCTGCCAGTGTTCCCTCTAAGCTGAGTTAGTGTGAGCTAGCTCACAGTTTTTTAGCCTCCGGCTCACACATTTTTGTCTTTGCTCAGGAAGGATGGGCTCCAGAGCAAATTAATCTATGCAGTAGCCAAATTGCTTGCTCACAACTTTAATGCCAGGAGCTCACAAAGTATAACTTTTGCTCACAGGATTCCACAGCTTAGAGGGAACATTGGTTTCTGCCTGTAAAAGGTGGGGAGAGCAGGGCCCTTTCTAGGGTTGTCCAGACCTCTGAGGGAGGACTCATTGGAGCCAGGCCTGGCAGTAACCACCAGGTGGTCTGATATCATCTGACTTGCATGACTCACCCAGGCCTGGCTGCTTGTTTCCGTTCAACAGCAGCCACTCCACAAAAGCCAGTGCAATATAGTGGTTAGAGTTTCAGACTGGGACCCTGAATCCCCATTCTTCTGTGGAAACTCACTGGGTGACCTTTGACCAGTTACAAATTCCCAACCTAACGTACCTCACAGGGTATTGTGACAATAAAAGGAGATAACAATGATGTAAACAGAACTAGGTCCTCCACTGTGGAGAAGGGCCTGCCTTGGTGGGGAGGACGGGGTATAAATTGAATAAATAAATAAATAAAATTAACATCATAACATTAGAGAAGCCATGCTGGATCATGCCAATGGCTCATCTAGTCCAACACTCTGTGTCACACAGTGGTCAAAACCCAGGTGCCATCAGGAGGTCCACTAGCTGGGTCAGAATTCCAGAAGCCCTCCCATTGCCCCCCCCCCAAAGCAATAAGAATACAGAACATAACTGCCACAGACATAGAAGAATTTCGGACAGACGATATAATCCGGAAGAGGAACGGTTCCCAAACAGTTTCTGGTCTGTCATTTCAGACAGAACCGTTTTAGAACCGGTTCCCCACTGGAATATATTTGTAATTTCACACACAAATGCTTCTGTCCTGTTTAGGAAATGGGGCTGAAGCGTTTTACCTGTCAACCACTTCCAAGTAGTCTTCAGTTTCCTCTCCCGGTTCCGATGCGCTTTTTCCCGCCATTTTTCGCCCACAGTTCTCCAATCCACTGGCAACCTCAAAGAGAAATACCAAGGAATGAATTAATATAACCAATCTGTTTTACATTTCCATAGGTGTAATCCTGGTGGACTCTGTGATCAACATATCAAGGCAATCATTCCGATGTTTCATGTAGCAAACCACAAGACAACGTGTGAGCCAGCTACTCCATGTTTCACTCAAGCTTCTTCAAAATCAGGAATATTTACAGAAGCCCCTGTAATATTCACACCATGTGTAATATTTAAAAAGATTACAAATAAATCTAGCCTTGAAAACACCGTGCTCTGCATGGGACAGTCCTTGAAAAGTGTTCAGAAATTTTAGCTGGTACAAGATGCTGCAGCCAGAATATTAACTAGAGTGGTTAACTGGTCCATCTACACTGGCTTTCAGTTTGTTTGTGCTCCATTCAAGGTGCTGGTGTTCAAAGCCCTGTATGGTTTGAGACCAGCATACCTTAAGAAATGCTTACTTCTATACAAACCTACCCAATCACTGTAGTAATTTTCTGCTTTGGGTTTCCCTGTTTTATGAGAATAGACATGTGGTGACGCAAGAGAGGGCCTTTTGGTGTCATAATGGAACTCCCTTCCCAGGGATATTCATTTGTCCCACTCTGTCACAGTCTTTTGCCAGATGGTGAAGACTTCTATCTTTTATCTTGTGTTCCCTCAATAATCCCTCCTTCCTGTCTTATGTTTCAATTTGCTGTCTTGTGTTTTATATATGTGTTGTTAACTCTGGTTTTTAATTGGTTTTATGATGTATTTTATTATGTATTGTTTTAATTGTTAGTTGCCTTGTTGGCCCTGATTGGGGAGAAAGGTAGGATATGAATACTGTAAGTAAATAAATAAATAAATAACATAAGAATAATTCTTTGCTGTCTCCAAAATGGAATTTTGCATGTGAGTAAATTACACCAGTTGTGGCCAGTTGAGTTCAGATTCATCAAAGCCGGTCTGGTAGCTCTGTTTATAGTTTGTTTTAAGTGACTGCAAACTGAGATACTAATGGAATTTACAAGCATATCATTGCTACTGCTAATGAAGAGAGATAATTTTGCATGAGTCAGGGCACAGATTTATACAGAAATGTTGAAAAATTAAATAACCAGTCATCATATTTCTCACAGTCACTAATTTGTACATCAAAATTAGGCATCCCCTCAATAAATTTTCAGTTTTGTAGATCAATGTTACAGTGAATGCCACTTAGATTATTAGTCTCAAAGCACTTGGAGCAAGAAAATATTTTTTGATTTAATGCATCAGCATCCCAATGTCTACTGTCTTCAGTGGACTCACATTTAATTGGGCTCCTGATAAATCTCACATCCAGATGCATCAGAAAAGATGCACCATTAAAAGTGTGAACCAAGGAAAAGAAAATGAAGAACAATTGAGCCTGGTCCCTGTTTTAAAGACCAAGGAATGTAGCAGGATGATGTTGCATTCACATAAACACATTATGCTTGTGACCCACGTTAGAACAAAGTAACGCAAACGTACAGGAAACATCTGAGCTCTCCTTGGTGAAATCGCATGGTCACACAGCAGGGGAAATATCACTCCCAGGCACTGCTGCTCACGTAGCTACTTATTATCTGAGCAACCCTGTAACAAGAGACATGAAATTGCTGTTTTGTGAAAAAAATCCTGCTGCTAAGAAGGTGGCATGTTTGAATTTAAAAGGCACCCAGCACAGCCAGAGGTTATTTCAAGATCAAAACACTCACCTAGGGATGTAAGAATATAGCAGAAGATATACTTTTTTAAAGTTATGTTCTGTGGTAAACATCAAACTGATACACCTAAAAAGTGCTCTGCTGGAAGTGAGGAACTGGGGAATTTAATGACCACAAACTAGTAGGGAAACCTGGCTTTGTGTATTTTTCCTAGGGATTCATTATCTATTGATTCAGTAATTAAAGTAGCACTTTATCTATAACTAGGAATAAGGCCCGTTGTGGAAATAAATACAACGGGGTCTAGAAAGAGGCTCTGGGAGAGTGCCCTGGTTTTGGGCACTCAGTGACAATTTGCTGTGGCAATCTCAGCAGGGTATAATGACAGAGTCCACCATTTTCTCCAGAGGAACTGATCTTTGCTACCTGAAGAGCAGTAGTAATTTTGAGTGATCTCCGGCCCACCCCCAAGATTGGTAACAGTGGTTCCCCAGGAGGGCGTGGCTGGTTTGGAGGGTGGAGTCTATGGCATTGTACCTGTCTGAGGTCCCACCCCTCCTCAACACTCACCCTCTCCAGGATCTCCAGGAATTTCCCAACCTGGAGTTGACAACCCTATCTCCCTCCCAGCCAACCATCAACCTACCTTTAGTTTTCCATCTCCTCCCCCCTCCCTCCTAGAGAGCAGTTGTAATTTTGATTGATCTCCAGCCCCCACCTGGAGATTGGCAACAATGATTCCCCATCAGGGAATGGCTGGATTGGAGGGTGGAGTCCATGGCATCGTACCTGTCTGAGGTGCCACCCCTCCTCAAACCTCACCATCTCCAGACTCCATCCCTTAAATCACCAGGAATTGCCCACCTGGAGTTGGCAACCCGATCAAGACAGGGCCCAATGAGTTTTCTCCCAAAGGCCAACATAGATGTGGAAAGGGCCTTTTACTGACAGAGGAGAAAGTACAGGTGCCAACTCTGATTAGGGAAATACCTGGAGATTTGGGGGGTGGATCCTGTGGAGGGCAGCATTTGGGGTATGTGTGGAAGGACTCAGCAGGATATAATGCCATAGAGTCTACCCTCCACAGCAACCATTTTCTCCCGTGGAACTGATATCTGTCATCTGGAGGTCAATCGTTCACTGGGAGATCTCCAGGTCCCACCTGGAGATTGGCAGCCCTAGGGGAAAGTCAGCCGCACAGCGGGGAGTTGAAGAAAATGGTTTGATGGTTGCTGGCCCACCTCGTTAGCCAGCCAGCCATGCTGAAGCTAAGCAGGAGAGAGAGCCTTTTTCCATTTATTCTGACAGGAAAGTGGCCGTGGGGGGGGGGGTTATGGGCGGGGGAGGGGGTTATGCTGGAAGTCCTTTGTTTTTTTACTCACAGAACCAAGCTTGGCTGACTACCAACAGCCACTGAGGGGACAGTCCCTCACAGGAGTCAAGAGAACTGTCTTCCTCAGGAGAGAGAGCTGGTCTGCCAGTAAATCTGACATGCAAAAGGGGCAGTGGGTGGGGAAGAGGAGCAGACCCAGCACCCAGCCAATGGCACGCGAGTACTCTTGAGTGGCGGCTGATGGGCCAATGGCTGAGGGAGGGTATTTTACAGCCAATGGGAACACATGGAATCTTGCGAAACCAAAAGATAAATATTTATAAGGAGAGATTTGCATTTGCTGTTTTAAAGTGGGAGCGCCTGAACTACTTGGTAGTTTGCATTGTGCAAAAAGAATTTTCAGTGGCGAGCTGTGCCATCCTAAGTAGTTCTACCCAAAATCCTACTCAAGTCTACCCAATGGGGCTTATGCCCAGGAAAATGTCCTTAGGATTGCACTGTAAGAGGAGCCACTGTAAACATACCAAAGGCCACTGTAAATATAGCAAACTAGCATATGAACAGCAGGTGTCCATAATGCCTAATTATGAAGAATGTGTCCAGCAACACTTAAGTGTGGTACAAGCATAAGATCAGTGATACCCTAACAGTGAATGGTTAGCAGATCAGTAGCATGATATGGGCTTATGCATTCCCTCACTCACACAAACTCTCCCCTCCTTTCTTTATTGAGGGGAAATTATAACACAACATCTGCACTTACACTAATCGTGGTTAGTTTTTAAAACATTATTACACGCTGGTTTGCAAACCCTTGTTAAGAGTAAACATTGGTGATGCAGACATAGATGTATACCTTGTTACTGATAACAAGAGGAAATGAACTGGGAATTTGCAAAAAAGATCACAAATCCACTGTTATATGTTCACTGGCTTATAAAGACCTCAGATGCCAGGCTGGAAACTGTACTACCAGAAAACAAAGGCATTCTTGTACTGGAGGTGCAATGCAAAAAACACATAAATAAAGAAATGGGGAAAAACATTTACTGTTGAACATAGCGGTTCATGAACATCCATACTACAAGCAGAATAAGGACGAAATACCATATATAGGCAACAAATGACATCTTCAGAAAGTTATACAATGATAAAAAGCACATCAGAACAGCAAACCACATAACAGACATTCAGCCAGTGACACAATGATACATTCAGCTGGTAACACACTGAGGATGGATTACTTAGCTGTAATCCATTCTGAAACTGATCTTCAGAAAACTGCCAAGTTGTTTGCAGACGCTCATCTGCTTATTCAGACACCTCAAGTCACCATGGCAATTACTATAATTCAAAAATAAAAACACTATTGCCTATCTACTCTCAAGAGATCTTGGATAACTATAGCAATATTTATAGCTGGCAACAATTATATACCACATAGGACTAAAAGCCCAAAGGCTGACCAAAGATCTTTTACAAAACCATTATAACAAGAAGGATGGGAATGGGGAGGAGGATAAATGTCAACAGTTTTGTGTGTAAGACTATACCAATAACATTGAATTTGAAAAACAAATCCAGAATGCCAATTACATGTATGCCTTGACCTGGATAGCTGAGGCTAGCCCAATCCCATCAGATCTTGGCTACTAAGCAGGGTCAGACCTGCTTAGTATTTGGATGAGAGACCACCAGGGAAGTCAGGGTCATGATGCAGAGGTAGGCAACGGCAAACCACCTCTAAATATCTCTTCCCTTGAAAACCCCCAAGAGTGATATATGAAAACTGTCTTAGGACATACTACATAATTACAATTACTACAGTTACTTGAATTGTTAAAATAATAAGGCAGCCATTTTCAGCAAAAAAAAAAAGTGACTCAGTTACATCATGTCCTTTATATAGTTTTTAAACTGCTACCAGTTAAAGTGACAGTTAAACCAATAACAAAAACCAAGAAACTCAAATTTAAATGTAGACAAATCTATATGCTCATTCAAATCTTTTAGATATAACATATGCAAAGTGAAAATCCAAAAAGCTGCTCTTTGGAATAAAAATTTGTTTAGATCTCAATAGTAATAATGCCTAGAATGTACTACTTCGATAGCCCCAAACACAAAATCCCTAGATCATGTTGCTCAAAAAAATGTACCACAGAATCTGTCATGTATTAAGATGGCTGCAACCACGTGTGCCTGGCCATGCAATCAAACAGACCTACAGACCTTTGGTCCTAGAATAATAGACACTGCAGATCCTAGGCATGGACCAATGGGAGCACCAGGATCCTGCAGGGAACCTATAGTTACCAGGGGCATGTATACAGAACCTATCATGGGTGTTGGGTGTGTGTGCAGACACGAATATAAGCTGGCTGTAGACCGACTAATTTTATCTTCCTTCTGATGTAAGGAAATAAACTTGAGCTGATTTCACCATGCTGAGTCTCTGACCCCAGTACTTTTCACCTCAAATGCCAAGATGGGAACTGTGGTAAGTATAGGAATAGACACAATTTATTCTATCCCTAAAAATATTTTCCAAGTAAAACCTGTTTAGGTAGCTTAGTTTTATCTGCATCCCTCTTAGTATTTATAACTGTTCTGGCTGACTAGATTTTCCATTCCAGTCATTTTTTAAACTGTATTTCCATGTCCTATTCTTTGATGTTCTTTTTCCATTCAACATGCTAGTACACCTCAAAAAAACCTCCCCCCCTTTTAATTATTTTAGGAGTGCTAATTCTGCGTCTGCGAAGACACTAATTGCTCTATCAGTTTGATAAAACGAACCATTAGCAATATTCTGCTACGGAAAATAATAATCTCCCTGGAGCAACTATAGAACCGAGGTGTCAGATTTATGAAGAATACTTTGTAGTGAAAGAGTTCAAGTCAACGTTCCAATTACATTTTTATATATGAAATAGAAATGCCTCCACGATTTTTTAAATGCTTTCCTGTTTTAAAAACGGGAAAATTTAATTTATGTTGCTATCTATGAAATGCTGAATGACAAATTATATGTCATGTTTAAATTAGGACGGCCAGTTTTAGCAAACAAAAGCATCTTCGGGAAACAGAAAATTTTTGTATACTGAAGTGATAAGGTGGAAGGGAAAGCAGTATTTTATCCCTCTTCTGCTGCAACTTTCCCTTCCCCGCAGGGTTCCAAATCCGAAACGGTGTGCTAACAAGCCCGAATCTCCGGCCGACGCTTTTATCTCCGCGCCAGCAATTTCAAGCGGGTAGAATGCCGCGCTGCTAAGACAGAACTAGCCAAGCGCGGCTAGTCACCTGCCGCGTCCCACAGTTCAAGACAGTTGCGTTCGAGCAATGGATCCAACTCCGATCTAGCGTCTGTCCAGACATCTGTAGCCGATCTGTTACATCAATCGATGGGATTAATACAGACCCGTGGAAGGCGGGGTTTAGTCACCACACCCCATCTATAGGGGGTGGTGGTTTAGTTCGCGACATCTTTTGTGACGCAAGCGGATGTTGGAGTTTGAATGCTCCGGCGGTTATTTTGGGTTGGATTGGACTGGCCGTGCCATAGAGGCTGGTTGTTTGGCTGGCTCTCGAGCAGGTGAGTGAACAGTTGGGCCGAAGAACCTTACCTGCGAATGGTTCGAGCTGTTGCTGAGAGAAGGGGAGGGAGAGCAGAAGGAGACCCCGCTTCACCCCCCCTTCCCATGACACCCCTCTCCAACTTTCCCCTCTCACAATAGCGTCTCTAGGCAGAGGCCGTGCAGTTTGGAGCTGTCCTTTGACAACGCGTCTCTATTGGGACTTCGGTGAGAGCTCTACAATTGTTTCCCTCGGTCTCGGATACTTGGGAGTAAGTCTCATCTGAATTTTATTTCCGAGTAAGTAAGGGTAGGATGGGGCCGAAAGGGGAGACGCTGGGACGGCCCCTGATTTTGAAGAGTTCTTTTGTTTTGTGTCGCCCCCTCCCCCAACGTAGTTGTCTTGCTTGAAACGCCCAAGAAAAGCAGATTCTCGCGTTTGCTTGCGTTTTGCTGGGGCGAGGCGATTTTTTTCGCCTGTCTTGGGTAGGTACGTGACCTGAAAACAAACAAATTGCTCAGATGCAGATTTCCCCTCTTTGCTTTGTGTTAGATGAACAGAGCTTCTCCAAGCTGAGTCGTTTGTTGCTTTATTCAAGGGGCAGACAGTAGCCCCATTCAGACGTTTTTGGCACTCTCCTTGGGGTCCGTGTGCACACGTTTTCTTTGCTGCCACTGCCAGACAAATTGCTGTTCACTGTGAGGCTCTGTGGCAAGTGTTTTCTTACTTGAACATCTATTTTGTTATAGAAAAAATTAGCTGTGGCAGTGTATGTATTTCATAGCTTCTGCTGTTTCCCTGAGTGAGACTCTCCAGTAACTCTAAACCACCTCATAATTTTTGTAGTAAGCTGTGTTCCTCTTTCTAGATTTGTACCAAGGCTATGAATCCTAAACATGCTGACAAGGAAATGACCCACTAAACTCACTGGGATTTAATTCTGAGTAAATATGTTTAGGATTTGGCTGCAAGACTTTAAGATGCTTCCTGTGTTCAGGAATTTGAGGTCTTTTCAGAGGGATGTACTAAAAGGAAGGACAGGATTGCCCATTGGAAACAATGGGAAACACTTGAAGGCCTATTGGAAATAATGGAAGCCAGGAATGCCAGTTGACTTGATGGGCTCCATTGAAATACATTACAGTACAATTAGAATTACAATAAAAATGCAGAATAGATTTTCTATTAGGATCTCTGGGCCCAAATAGACTACTCTGGGACTGGAATGAGAGACCATGGTGTGGAATGACAGCCCCAGGCTGTAGCAGGAGTGTTCTGGAACTGGAATGACAGGCCCCAGAGTAGAATGACAGCCCCTGGGGGTAGCAGGGGTGTTCAGGGACCGGAATGACAGGCCCCAGAGTGCAATGACAGCCCCTAGGACTAACAAGTGTTCTGTGACTGGGTTGAGAGGCAACAGAGTGGAATGACAGCCCCAGGGAGTAGCAGGAATGTTCAGGGACTGGAATGAGAGACCACGGAGTGGAATGACAGCCCCTGGGGGTAGCAGGGGTGTTCAGGGACCGGAATGACAGGCCCCAGAGTGCAATGACAGCCCCTAGGACTAACAAGTGTTCTGTGACTGGGTTGAGAGGCAACAGAGTGGAATGACAGCCCCAGGGAGTAGCAGGAATGTTCAGGGACTGGAATGAGAGACCACGGAGTGGAATGACAGCCCCTGGGGGTAGCAGGGGTGTTCAAGGACTGGAATGACAGGCCCCAGAGTGCAATGGCAGCCCCTGGGGTTAGAAGGACTGTTCTGGGACTGGAATGACAGGCCCTGTGGGTAGGAGATATGTTTTGGGACTGGAATGATAGCACTTTGGGGTAGACTCTGTGTTCTGCAACTGGAAGTGGAAACCATAGAGTTGAATTTATTTTTTATTTGTTAAATTAATTAATTTCTGGAAGAGTTGTAGCTATCCCGAAATCAACTCTGCCTTAGTAATTATTTTCCCTCTTAGCTCCTCAGTTTCTTCACATATTCATGAGATCATCCCTTCTGTAGTCTCTATGAAAATCCCAACCTGTACACTAACTAAGGAGGTCTCCAACATTTTTGAGCTTGCAGCACCTTTGTAATTCTGACACAGTGTGGTGGGTGTAGACGCAAAATGTCTGCTGCAGGAGATGGAGCCAGCCAACAATGGATGGCCACAGCATACCTTCAGTCATATAGTGACAATCCTGTAAGGTGGGGGCCAGATTCAGCCAATCAGATCTCAAATGAATTATTAGAAGACCTGCTGGAATGCAGTAGCACTAGTCTAAACTCCATTCATTCACTTGGCCCCTTCTGGGCTAAACCAATCTGAGAAACAGAAACTGAAAGCAAAATGAAAGTTCTCTCTGAACTCTGACTACAAGTTCTTTGGTCATCTATTTGATCATGTTTCACAGGAGAGATTGGTGCTCTGAGGTTGCTGTACTTCTATCCTACTAAAATGGCAACTCAAACACACATGGATATGCGTTTAGAATGCCAGCCATATATTACTGATTGGAGGACCCAGGTTACACTGGATGAAGTGGTTCTGATTTTGAGAAAAGAAGATCTTGATGAAGGCAGGATAATCACATTTCCACCCATGCTACCATAGGGAGGTGAGCTATATGTATATTGTCCCTGCTCCCCTGAACCGAAACACCACCTTGATTTCCACTTTGATCAGTACAAATGGATATCAAAAGGGTCAGACTTCCACCGTGGACGTAAACATCCACCATGTGTGCTTAAAAGATATTATTATCTGAAAGACCCAAATGGTTTAAGGAAAGATTCATTAGCTGGTTTTACAAATCATGTGTATTGCTTAAGGGAGCTAATTGTTTCTAGGCCACGGTATGTTATCCATTACCTAGGTGATGAAAGCTTGTACCAGCCTTCATGTCATGGAAATAGGAAATCTTCCAGCAAGCCTTTTGTAGGTACCATGAGACAGGTGTATGAGGAGGTGGAAAGTGCACGAGTTACACAAAGAGCCAATTAAGGTGTACAAACATCTGCAAAGCATAAAATCTCAGGATGCTTCCATCAAGTATATGCCTGTTGATCATCCAGTAAATCTCAAACAGGTACAAAATGTGTCATACAGGCAGAAACAGAAAAAATGCATCAGCAATGATGAAGTGTTTAGCATTGTGGAACTTTCTGTCCATCATGATTCAAATTTATGCTGTTGCCTGACCTCACTATCTCATTTGGACATCCAGACCTCATAAAACAGGCATGTGCTCTTCTTTCCTTATCAAGTGAGGATGATAGCTTGCCCCAGCTTGTCCCATATGATACTACCTTTAAACTTGGGGATTTCCATTTGTCTCCCATAGTGATGAGAAATATCACATTGAAAGGTGATCCAGTATTCCCTTTGACTTTCCTCCCTCATAAGAAGAAATTTATGTCCTGTGTGAAATACTTACAAAACTGGGTCCAAATAATATGAAGAACATACCATTTGTGACTGATAGAGAAAGGGGTATTGTGCAGCTTTTGCAAATGAACTTCCCACAAATCCCAAATGTATATCGCAGAAATCATTATGAGAGATGTCAGCACCTGGATTAAAAAGCATGGAGGGAATAACAATGATCTTAAGGTTCTAAAAGACCACATTGCACTACTTTTGAATGCAGAATCACAGGAAGAATATCAACACAAGTATGAACAGTACAGCGCCCTGTGGAGCCAGCCTTTCAAACAATACTTTGATAAAGAACTACAGGACAGCATACCAGCACTGTTCCACTTGGGAACAGTGACCATAATGTCATTGAGTTTAACATTTGTACAGATAGGGAGTTGCCCAAGGGGTAAAAGGAGTAGTGAAGCATGATAGGGAAATGGCTGAGAAGCTGAATGCATTTTTTGCCTCTGTCTTCACTGTGGAAGATGAGAAATGCTTGCCACCTCCAGAAGCACTGATTTCGGGAGCGGGTTTGAAAGACCTGAATCAGATTGTGGTGACAAGAGAGGAAGTCCTCTGACTGATGGACAGTTTAAAAACTAATAAATCACCAGGCCCAGATGGCATTCATCCGAGAGTTCTGAAAGAACTCAAATGTGAACCTGTGGATCTCCTGACAAAAATATGTAATCTTTCTTTAAAATCTGCCTCGATTCCTGAGGACTGGAAGGTAGCTAATGTGAACTTGTGGATCTCCTGACAAAAATATGTAATCTTTCTTTATAATCTCTTCCATTCCTGAGGACTGGAAGGTAGCTAATGTTACTCCCATCTTTAAAAAGGGCTCCAGGGGAGATCCGGGAAATTACAGGCCAGTCAGTCTGACATCAATACCAGGTAAGTTGGTGGAAACTGTTATTAAGGAAAGAATTAGTAGGCACATTGATGAACAAAAACTATTGAGGCAGACTCAGCATGGGTTCTGTAAGGGAAGATCTCGTCTCACTAACCTGTTAGTGTTTTTTGAGGTAGTAAACAAACATGTGGACAAGGGGGACCCAATAGATATTATTTATTTTGACTTCCAGAAAGCTTTTGATACAGTTCCTCATCAAAGGCTCCTAAGTAAGCTCAACAGTCTGAACTGTTGATGGGGTCTGAACTGGCAGAGATGGACCAAGAGAGAGATCTTGGAGTCGTAGTGGATAACTCAATGAAAATGTCTAGACAGTGTGTAGCTGCAATAAAGAAGGCCAACGCTATGCTGGGGATTATTAGGAAGGGAATTGAAAACAAATCAGCCAGTATCATCATGCCCCTGTATAAATCATTGGTGCGACCTCATTTGGAATACTGTGTACAGTTCTGGTCGCCACATCTCAAAAAGGATATTATAGCATTGGGAAAAGTGCAAAGACGGGCAACTAGAATGATAAAAGGGTTGGAACACTTTCCCTATGAAGAAAGGTTAAAATGCTTCGGGCTCTTTAGCTTGGAGAAATGACGGCTGAGAGGTGACATGATCGAGATTTATAAGATTATGAATGGAATTGAGCAGGTTGAGAAAGAAGTACTTTTCTCCCTTTCTCACAATACAAGAACTCATGGGCACTCCATGAAATTGCTGAGCAGTCGGGTTAGAACAGATAAAAGGAAGTACTTCTTCACCCAAAGAGTGATTAACATATGGAATTTACTGCCACAGGAGGTGGTGGCAGCTACAAGCATGGACAGTTTCAAGAGGGAATTAGATAAACATGTGGAGCAGAAGTCCATCAGTGGCTATTAGCCACAGGGTATACGTGGGAACTCTCAGTCTGGGGCAGGTGAGGCACTCTATTCTTGGTGCTGGAGGGGCAGCAGTGGGAGGGCTTCTAGTGTCCTGGCCCCACTGCTGGACCTCCTGATGGCACCTGGTATATTTTGGCAGCTGTGTGACAGAGTGTTGGACTAGATGGGCCATTGTCCTGATTCAACATTGGCTTCTCTTATGTTCTTATGTTATGTTGTTCTTAAAACACGCAGCCAGTTTTTTTACTCAAAAATTTGCAGCCTTCAGAAATGATGTAACAGCAACCAATAACATCAGCAAAAGCATAAACAGGATCATAAAGAATGAACTGGACTGGAAGGAAATGCCCGCAGACTGCTTGGTACTTGCTATGTATTATATGCATACTTTTTTTCTTTATGAGTTTGAACGGGCAAATTATGGTCTTGGAAATTATTCACTCAAGAACCAGTTTTCCCACTTGCAAAAAACAACAGGAGAGTCACAGTTTCCACCTTTCTATGCTCTGGAAGCAATTGTTGACAATATAAAATCAAGTAAGCCCCCTCCAAAGACAGGTGTGGAAAAGGCTGGGGGTTACAGAAAAAGTCAAACTTCCCTGGCCCAGCTCTGTATAGACTCTGGGGGAGCTGCTCTCTGCCCTCAGAGTGCTACCTTTACTGTAAGAGAAGTTAACAGCAGTAAAGTGCAGACTGTGAAACTCCTTCCAGAACCTGCCGTCTGTTCCTGTGCCAGTACTGGTCGCTGTTACCATATTATTGCATCTGCAATGTCAATAGGCTATGTGGAGAAAACTGATAGACAAACTTATTCTCTGTCCACACTTCTGAAAAAAAGGAAAGGCAGATCTCAAAAACCGGGAAGAAAAAAGGCAAGAGTGGGGGACTATGATTATAGCATTGTACCAGCAGCTGATTCAGTTCTGGGCTCATCGCAACAAGAAATTACTGAATTTGGCAGGGCTGAGAATAATGAGAGTATACTGTATATTTCAGAAACTGAGAGAACACAAACTCCAGGTTCTCCATTACAAAATGCATTGCCAACACATTCAACTCCAAAAGCAAAAGGGAGTTTAAAACAAGGTGAGAAGCAAGAGGATCCTTGGAATCAAGCAACCACAGATATGGACATAAATTTATTTAACAGCATACCTTCCAATATCAGAGAATCACTGAAGCCTGGAGGATGGCTCTGTGATGAGGCCATAGAGGAAGCCACTACCAATTTAATCTGCCAAAGAAATCTGAATAAAAAGATTTTACTCTGTACTATATAAATATAAAAAGTGTGGCTCTTGGCAAATCCAATATTCTTTATCCATTTCTAGATTGCACAATGGCTTTCAACAAGGACATTCCTTTCAACACTGATTTATACCCCACTGGACTTCATTGGGTACTGGGCATAATAATCTTCAAGACAAAAGAAATTATCATTGTTGGTTCAGCAAAAAATCGGGATTGATCACAGCAACATGAAACATCTTGTTGTCAACTGCTGCAGTGTGTCATCAAATAGCAGGTGTTCCTTTTAGGCATGCAAAGTGGAAGATAATGTTATGTGCGGACACAGTTCAACAGAACAATTCTTTTGACTGTGGACTATACACAACATTGAATGCCTATAGTGTGATTTCAGGAGAAGAGTCTGGTACCTTATACAGTGAGCGTGCCAGAAACTGGATAGGAGTAAACATTGGTTTGCACAGGAATTGCAAATGCAGAAGGAATGCAAAACAAAAACAGTTTCCAAGTTCCTACCAGAAATCACACCATCAACTTCTTTCCATGGCTACAAAAGTACGCATACAGGAACAACCTCTGCTACAGTACCTTTTGTCATTAGCTGATAAAGATACCAGCAGATGGTCAACCTGCCCATAGGTGTCATGCCAGGGCAACTTCATGTCAGAAGACTGCATGGTGTTCTGCTGCAGCTGCAGACAATGGTATCATGCAGCTTACCTACCACCAGCTGCAATCAAACTGCCAACGTATTTCATTTGCAAACTGTGCATTCACCAGGGAAAATATTAAGAAGAAGAGATTGGATTTATACCCCGCCCTTCACTACCCAAAGGTGTCTCAGAGCAGCTTACAAACTCCCTTCCCCTCCCCACAACAGACACCCTGTGAAGTAGGTGAGGCTGAGAGAGCTCTTGACAGAAACTACTCTTTTTCAAGAACAGCTCTTATCAGAACTACAGCTTGTCCAAGGTCATCCAGCCAGATGCAAGTGGAGGAGTGGGGAATCAAACTCAGCTCTCCCAGATTACAGTCCGTGCACTTAACCACTACATCAAACTACAGGTTTTGTTCAACAGTTAATACTGTATGGTCAAATTTTCATTTGTGAATCCTTCTTGTAATTGTCATACTGATCAAGGGGTTGGAGTGTGTGTTGAGAGGTGAAGGCCAGGGGTGTCAAAGGGAAGACAGGAAGCAGAACTGTCTGCCTGTGCCTGAGACAAGTCAGAGGGAATCAGAGCGCATGTGAGGATGGGTAAAAGGTGTGACGTGCTATAAAGAGATGCGATATTAGATCTTCATACTTTAAAGAACACTTCGCCTAAAACAGGAGGTCCCCGCTGTGGTGCTCGTAGGCACTATGGCACCTGCCAGCACTGCTCCTTGACCCCACCAAGTATTTTAAGAAAGTGGGTGAGGACAGATGGGACTTTTGCCCAGCAAGGCTTCTGATTGGCTGTGCGGATTTTAAAGAAATCATTCCTTTGGCAGCAGCTGCCCCCAGATTACAAGGATGATCACTATGTGACTGAAGGTACGCTGCAGTCATCCTTTCCTGGCTGGTTCCACCTCCTGCAGCAGACATTTTATGTCTGCATTCAGCATTCTGTCAGAATTACAAAAGTGCCGCAGGCTCAAAAAGGTTGGAGACCCCAGAGCTAGACTACAGGTTGGGATATTTCACAGAGACTATGAAAGGGGTTCTCTGAGTCAGTGGTCAACAGGGTAGGCAATAGTGTGCAAAGAACTCATGCAGTGTGTGACACAGAAAGGGAACATGGAGGTCGGAAAGCAGCAGAACTGGACACTGGAACTGCTAGAGGGACAAGGGTAAGATTTATAATTGACAATGGAGGAGGTGGCTTACAGCAACCTCACAAATTTGTAAGGAAACTAAAGAGCTGGCAGGCAGGATTACTTATATGGAGCTGATTTGGTGATAGCTACACACATTCCAGAAATATTTAAATATAAATTATTTCACTCTCCAGTGTGCAAATCCAGCTGCCTCTAAACCCAGGGTCACTCATTCCACTCTGGGGGCTCTCATTCCAGTTCCAGAACATTCCTACTACCCCCAAGGACTGTCGTTCCACATTGTGTCTCTCATTCCAGTCCCAGAACACTCCTGCTATATCTAAGGGCTGTCATTTGACTCTAGGGCCTGTCATTCCAGTCCCAGAATATTCCTGCTACTTGCAGGGACTATCATTCCACTTAGTGGTCTCCCATTCCAGTTCCAGAACACTTCTACTACTCCCTGGGGCAATCATTCCAGTCCAAAACCACTCCTGCTGCTTCCAGGGGCTCTCATTCCACTCTGGGGCATGTCATTCTAGTCACAGAACACTGCTGTTAAACCCTGGGGCTGTCATTCCACTCCATGATCTCTCATTCCAGTCCCAGACCACTCCTACATCCAGGGGCTGTCATTCCACTCTTGGGCCTGTCATTCCAATCCCTGAACACTCCTGCTACATCCTGGGGCTGTCATTCCACTCTTGGGCCTCTCATCCCAGTCCCTGAACACTCCTGCTACACCCAGGGACTGTCATTCCTCTCTGGGGCCTGTCATTCCAGTTCCAGAACACTCCTGCCACATACTGGGGCTGTCATTCCACTCCATGGTCTCTCATTCCAGTCCCTGAACACTCCTGCTACCCCCAGGGGCTGTCATTCCAACTCTTAGGCCTCTCATCCCAGTCCCAGAACACTTCTTTTACTCCTAGGGGCTGTCATTCCACTCCGTGGTCTCTCATTCCAGTCCCAGAGTAGTCTATTTGGGCCCAGAGACCCTAATGGAAAACCCATTCCGCATTTTTATTGCAACTCTAATTGTACTGTAATGTTTCTCAATGGAGCCCATGCAAGTCAATTGGCATTCCTGGCTCCCATTATTTCCAATGGGCCTCAAGTGTTTCCCATTGTTTCCAGTGCGGAATCCTGTCCTTCCTTTTAGTACATCCCCTGTGCGGAATCCTGTCCTTCCTTTTAGGACTTGCAAAGCACAATGCACTTGGCCTGATTGTTGTCACTAGGAGCTGCCATTCACCTTAGTGAGCATTTCCACTGAAAACTGAATATGATTTGCTAAACAAATAGCCCAGTGGTTCCCTTTCAAGTGGTTGCATTAGACTGTCACATACCAGAATGTGAACATAAGACCTTTTATATTTAAATTCAGGGCACATACCATGAACTGTAATAGCATCTGTGAAAGCCTCTGAAGTGCAGATTGTCTTTGTTACCTATTACTAGAATGGGTAACATGCATCAGATATTCTCCCTCTTGTTTTGTGTATTTGATACATTTTATTTAAATCTGACTTTTTCATATATGGCAATGTATGCTTGACCTTAAAATAAGACTTTACTAACTATCCAAGATATATCTCACCTTTAAAAAATTAAGCTTTCTTTTCATGACTATTTTCAATAGCTACTGTGAACTTGAGGTTTTATTTTGCTCATTTGTTTTGAAATATTTGTGTCCCATCTTTCCCTTCAGCCTGATCTCAAAGTCTACAAGAAAGCCAGCACAATAAAAACAGAAAAGCAGCTGGTTTTATAATGAGGCACCAACTTAAGAAAGGTGTCGTACTGTTTATCTGTATTGTAAAAGCATTTCATTTCAAAGCTTATATTGAAAACACAAAATAGCTGTATTTTCTTGTGAATTTTAACTTGGTAAAATAACGCTAAGTAAACATGCAGTTACAAAAAGGTCTTGTTCTGATTCTAATTATTTATTTAAGAATCTGGTCTTAATTATTTTTCCTCCAAAAATCTATCAATACTAATTTTTTAAATAAATTATTTTGCTTGTATCATTAATTTTTAACTCAGTCTTTCCTCATACCTCACCCTTTCTTCAGTGCACTCACACTTATGTATACCCCCCCCCCCCCCGCACAAGAAGCCTTTGAAAGTATGTTAAGCTGAGAGAGAGGTCAATCCTAGGTCACTCAGTAAATGACCTGGCTTGTGAAGGAATTCAAACCCAAATCCCCTTAATTTAGTGCTAACTTCTATACATACTGGCTCATTTGATATTTGTACCTAAAACAGTTTTTTGCTGCAAAGTAAAATCCTACTGAAGTTATTTGGGCATTATATGTATACGTAATCTTGCTGATCTAGGAAGCCTGATTTAGAAATAAAAATGCTTGAGGCTGTACAGCATCAAACAAAAGACAGAAAAGCTGTAGATAAGAACATTCAAAGGCTTATTTTACTATTGGAGAAAGGATTAAGAGGGGAACAAATTACAGCTGTAACCACCTATTTTTCTCTATTATCTGTAGGTGCTGTTTCCAGACATATTAAAATGCCATAGCCCTTGAGTATTTGTGCAGGAAAAACTACCCATACAGATGATATTGTTAAAATACTTACAGTTCGTGGATCTCAAATGCCACTGGACATTGTTAGGAAAAGAATATCTTGTCAGTAGAAGGTAAAGGCTATTTAAGCTATCTTCTTGAAATCAGTGGGTAAAGAGAGTAATATTACTGTATTTCTTATATTATCAGAGTTCTAAAGGCTTCTTGATATTGAAGCAAAAGAATAGAACAGGCACTCTTATTAACTGCATGTTTTTCCTCCTGAGAGCTGATGTAGTGGCTAAGAGGGTGGCAGTGAACTGAAAAGCCTATGGTTATAGATTTCCTCCGTCACTAAAGGCAGCTTCAGGCTGTCATTAGATCATGGTACTAAATTCATATAGTTGCATAGTGTGATGCTGTGAGAAGGAAAATGTAAAAAGCTGCATCCCATTGTCTAACACTAGAGTTGGAGCTGATATCCTCCCAAAATTCTTCATGTGATCTTGTTACCACTAAATAGCATTAGCTAATTACAGCAAGAAAACATATGTGTGTGCTCATACATTTTTAAAGAAAAACTGGAAGGCCTAGCCATGATGTGATAAGGTTAAGATCTATCAGACACCAGGGGCATAACAGTGACTTGTGGAACAAAGGTTTAATGCATTTCCAAAACAGCATAGTGCTGGAGCTCACTGAATTATTGTGACAAATGAGACAGCTGAAAGCTATACTGTAGTCTGTCATGGTGCTTTTCCAGAAGTAATTAATATGATCTGAGTTTCTAACAGACAAAAATACAAAAAAACTATCTCATCAACTTATTCAAATAATAGTTATTCCTGTGTGAAACTGGAGACCTGATAATAGCCACAAGGTGAAAATAGAATTACACTGTGTATGATTTTAAAAATCTAAAGAAAAGTTTGCTGAATTATTTCCCCCAAATCAATTTTATACTGGATACCATTGGTGAGATGGTGTAAGAGAATTTAATGTTAAGAAACAACTACATACAAAGACAGACCTGTCATTCTGCTTTTCTAATCTCTTAGCCACTTAGACGGAGAAAGTCTAATGAGTGACCTCAAATTAGGTGGATCGCGCTGGAGTTCTTACTTGCATACTCATATAAGCAAAACTACTGTGAGATCTGTGAGTATTTTCAAAGAAGTGTGCATCTCTGGCTATTTATGCTTAAAAGATTAATGTAAATCACTGTCTGATAAACTGATACTCATACCTTACAAACACTCATTATAATCATTCATCTGGTTTTACACTGAGAATAGATTGTCTTTCTGTGGCAAGCTTGGGTTGACTCTGGCTTTTTCCCTCTCACAGTTAAATTACCAATACCTGTTGTTATCTTTCAAGGATTTTCAAACTAAGTACAAATTGCCTGATAATCATATAATCAGGTCAAGTACCTCTAATCCTCCCTAGAACTGGCATCCTGGAAACACGAAGGAACACCTTGCATAAACAAGTGCATCTCTGATGCCTTTCTGGATTGTTCTGATGACAGCTATATTGCCTCAAAGCAACAGCCTTTATGACCTGTTTTCCTCAGAGCAACAGTGTTTGTGAACTCATTGCCCCAAAATGTGTGATCTCTCATCCAGCTGCTTGCCAGTTGACACGCTACAGCAGCAGCAACAACTTCCTTCTCATTCCCTTCCCCTTCCCCTCCTTCTTTTCCCCCTCCTCTTGTTCACCTCATTTGTCTGGATGAAAAAAGACTAGAGTTTCCTTCAAATCACAGAGACCAAATTGCAAACAACAGCGATAATAAGAGCTGCTTCTGAATAATTTTATACCATCAAAAATATAATGTATTTGCTTTTTATGAACTTCAGGAATTCGGGGGGGGGTTCATTGTTATTAATTGTAAAGATAATGGAAATTTTCAGTGGACTTCAGTTGGTTTTTTTTTAAGCCAGATTTGACTTATACAGAACACGCATTTAAACAGTTAATATAGTAATTTTCTGAGTTTCCCCTCAGGGTTTGTAAGAGAGTATTAAATAATATATTTGGCTAAAATGATTAGTGTGGTACAATTAATTTTCTTTCCCCCTCCCAATAGTTTGAAGGAGAAAACTAGGATGAGTGAGAAAATTGGTTGCCTTGAGAACCTGCGTAAGTAATCTTTAAACATATATCTTACATGCTATAGATGTGCCAAACTGCTGCTATTTGAATGCTAAAAGCATCTTTCTGAGACTTCTTAAAGGAAAATGTACTAAAATCATTGCTTGATGGTGGCCATCTGTGGTCATGGTGACCTTGCAAATTAATGTTATAGCTGTTTTCCTAATCAAGAATGCATTAACTACACAAATTTTGTTTCATTTTAAATAGTGATTATTTAAGTGACATATTTTAGAAACAACTGTATTAATATTAAAGGTGTGATCCATCCATCCTTGTATATTATGGTGTCTCTCTCCTTTTGCTGATCCTTGGCTGAACACAGATTATACTTAGTGTGTTGTCAGGTGTCCAGCTGACACCCCATTCTTCAATGATAGCCCCACTCCTTAAAGTTACAAGTGCAAAGTATTAATAATATAAGTATAAGCAGAATATTCATTTACAGTATATGTAGCTAATATGGCTCATGAAGTGGTTTACAAAGCTTTATGAAACTATTTAGAACAAAAAAAATGGCAAATGCTTATCTAAGTACAAAAATGGAGCTACAGTGAGCTCAAGTTTGTCTTTCCAACTTTTGTTAGCTCCACCCAGGCCACTGACAGTGCCACAAAGTCCCCACTCCAGCTTTCAGACATGACTTCTAATTATCTAAGTCCTTGGAGCAGATGCAGATTACGAGTCCTGTATGAAGCTGTCAATTTTGATCTGTTAAGGAAACCAAGCATTATTTCTTGATGTTGATAGGTACCTTTAAACTTTAAATGATTCTGTACTGTTCTGCCTTTGTTGCATTGCAGAGGAACTGCTGGTTCCTCAAAGGAGATTGAATTATATGTTATTTTTCCAGGGAAAACCAATTAACCCCCATCAAATGTTTTCTTAGAAACTATAAGATTTGTTAACAATTGTTTTAAGTGCAGGTTCCAAGTGGTCTCTTACATCACCAATACAAAAATAGCACCATTTATGCAACCAAATATCATAAATTGCTCTGAAGTAGTATTGCTGCAACTGGCTAGTTGAAGTAGTTTTAACTTATCATCTACTCAGAATCCTACTGAGATCCATACAGTGTTCTTTTGATTGCATTGTAAAAGTCCTGCATCTCCAAGTAAAAAGGGGAAAATGCCATAATTTACCTATATGTTTGTTGAGTTTTTAACTAAGTGAACTGTATGATAGACTGTATTGGGATTTTAAAAAATGGGGAAATCTCCCACATGCAAAAGCGTATTAGTACAAGATTGCAAAACCCTGGCCTGGTTGATGAGTTTTCTGCTTACATACTGTTAGAAACAAGGGTCTGTTTTCCTCAGCCACTCTGAGGGACACACAAAAGCAAACAAAGTCAGTCTGACTCTGGACTTTCCTTTAGTTACGCTTTATTGGCTCAGTAAAGGGAGTCAAACAAAAGCAAGCCCAATCAGCGTTCCAAACAGCTCTATTTTTATTCCCTAGCCTTGACCGCAAAGTCCCTCCTTCTTTCCCCATTGGCCAAGGTAATTGAAGGTTACATCCTCTATGACCGCCTAGTACATGCCAGCTCGTTCACCCTTCCAAACATGTATCTACATGCATTGCGTGTGTATTTAAACTAGCTACTCAGCTATTCAGGGTGGGCTAAATAATATTCATGAAAGTATTGCACGTGCATTCCGTTAGCGCTATTCTACTGAGACTGTCTTTGCCTACTCAGCTGCATTCCTGCTACTACTTATCTTATGTATGGGCTTGTTGCTGTTTCCTTTCTAGACAAACTGCAATTCTGAGTCTTTACATCTGCGTTCAGTTCACTTTAATAATTTCACTTCCCTCACATACTGTTGAACTTCAGCAGCTTAGCACTGTATTGCATTTGTCCTATAATGTTGGCTGCTGAGGTTTGAGGCTAGTTCAAGTAGGAAGCTACTAATCTAGTCCTTAACCTGAGTAGTAGAATGCAGGGAGGGAACCTGGAGGGGCAGAATTGAGCTCCACAATGCATGCTCCCCATTTTATTTTCATTCCACATTCTAGGATACTTACTGCCTTCATGATTGGAAAACCTTAGGGGAATTGACTATTAGGATTAGAGAAAGGGAAATGCATACATGAAGTGTATGCATTCCTAGTACATACACTACATATTCTCCTTCTTTCCACGACCCACATTCAGCTGTTAAAATAGCCCCTGTGTATATTTGATTTCAATTTCCCTTAATATTCAATGATTCCTAAAGGGCAGTGAGCATGCTCAATATTTGTTGGTCCACTGTCAAAACATTTTTTAAAATCTGCTCTGCCAATCAGCTCTCCAATGGCCAATCAGCAGCCTTTCTGTTTAAAAGCCTTACCTGGCCCCATCCACTTTCTAACAATATTTGGCGGGCACTGGGAAGGTGTCAGCAGGTGCTGTGGTGACATGGGCCCCACATGGGGATCCCTGCTTGAATGTAACCTGGAATTATAATTCTTAAATCGTAGTGTTTAGGGTCAGTTTTGCTTTACTGTTTCTATGCATAGTTGTTTGTCTAGTCTCTTCTTCTGTACTACAGGAATGAAGCATGACCTCTCATCTTTTAATTTTTAAAGGATGTTGGTATAGGACAGTTTGTTCTTGACATGAATGAGTATAGCCTGTTCTCAGTGTACACAGTCATGTGGAGAAACTGAACAGTAACCCGAGCTGTGCTGGGTACACCAGCAGCAATCTACAATAATGGCAATACTTTCTATGATTTTACAAAGAGATGTAGCTGGATTATGTCAATAGTGCATTAAATCCACACTGAAAATATTGTGTGTAGTTTTGGTTGCACTGTATTTGAATGGTATACCTTATTTGCAGCTGTTGAACATCTTTTTAAAATTAATATTTCATAGTACTTAAAAATAGCTTGAAATGTGTGCTTTTTTCCTATTTTTAGCATGTGACTTCTGTCAACGGACTGAAGACTGTCCTGAAAAATATGGGGAAAAGAGGACATATGAGGAATTCAATCTCTCTGTTCATTATTACTGTTTAGTAAGTAGTTTCTGTTGAACCTGCAAAATACTGATTATCCTAATTATGATCAGAAATGCTGATAATTGGAAAGCTCTTTGTCAATAGAAACCATTTGATCACATGCCCAGAGAGTAGTATTTTTCTCTAGAATTGTTCCAGCAGTTGTATATGTTGTTGGCTCCCTTTGATTTTACTTGTTGTCCGATCTCAAATGCTTTAATAGTGTGCATACATTGTACTTGGTGGAAAGTCATATGTGACATGAACCAAAAGCCCACCAACAAGAGGCAGTTGGGTTACAGAGCAGGCCAGCCTTTGCAATGATTAATATTTTTTTCATTTATGTTATATATATAGCCTGTTTTTCTCACTGGGACTCAAGGTGGATTACGCACAATACAATCAACAAGATGGGACATTCTCTAAACAATGAAACAGGGTTTGAGTTGTAGAACCAACCAGAAATCTGGAAAACAGAACTGAAGCAAAGCATAAGTGTGATGTGCTTGCTATTTGGGGAGACTGTTTTTCCTTTAAACCACCCTCTGTGTATATAATCTTGGTCATTTTCTGCTGCTACCAGGAATTAAAAATTCCAATTCTCTCTCTTTTGCTAGTATGACCCAGGGTTTGGGCACTTCAGAGGACTATGTGGCCCTGAGGAAGGACTGTACTAATATCTGGGATATGTTTAAACAAAAATTGATTTTATTGAATAGAGAGCAAAATAGGTTTCTGGTTATCTTGAACTGTTTTGGGAAAAAGGAACTTGTAAATATAATGGCAAGGTGACACACACAGTCTCTCAGACACCAAAATTCCATGCTGACAGGCTTCTCTCTCTCATATATGTAGCCACAGTGGCGAAGCTCTTTGTCTTAGGCACACAAGATAAAACAGTTGTCTAACCACACAGTTTAGACACTACTTGTTTCTTTGCCATATAGACGCTCTCACAAAACTTTTAGAGTCACACAGACTCTCTTAATAGCTCTTCCACACTTCACTCTTCCAAAGACCCATACACAGAACTCTGTCATAGAACCCTCACACAGATTCCTCTCAAAACATCTCCTCCCACACTCTGTCATCAATCAATCACAGCACACTCATCTCCTGCTATCATTCTTCTTTACGATACTGCAGTCAAACAACATTTAAAGACACACACACACCAAAACATGGAATCATTACAATAAGTATTAACATGACACATTAAATGATGCAAAACTACAAACCAGGATCTAACTTACACCAAACTAAACACAGTACTATAGACCAGTCTCTAATAATTTGTCCAAGTAACTTTGTCAATCATTAGAAAATCCCTCTTGAGTAATTCAGTTTTGCATAGTTTGCAGAAAGCCAGGAGAGTGGGAGCAGGGACTTTCCTGATCTTGTCAGACAGAAGGCCCTGCTCAGATGAGTGAAGCTGTCGTGGCAGAGCACAGAAGAGAGAGGCAGTCTTGCAGATATGAGAGTCTGTGGACACATAAAGAGCTTTATATGTGATAGCTAATACTTTACACTAAACCTGGTAACTGATGGGCAGCTAGTAGAGTGACAATAGAATGGGAGTAATATGCATGCTCCATCTAGCTGCCAATAATATGTTTCTGTATAATAATGTTTGAAATGTACATTCAATGTCAGTAATTTGCTCCTTTTTGTCACAGTTGATGTCAAGTGGGATTTGGCAGAAGGGTGAAGAAGAAGAAGGTTTCTATGGATTTTTAATTGAAGACATCCAAAAGGAAATAAACCGAGCTGCAAGACTGGTAAGAATATAACTTGGAAGTCTTTGGATCAGGCTAAAACATGCTCTTTCAGAGGGACATAGCAGTAGGTATGCTAGCTCTGTGTGAGAAAAGATAAATGTTATCACACACTTACTCAATAAGGCTGTCATGTTGCCACAGCATTGTAAGAAGCATTCTTCTGAATAAGAATCTGTGTTTATAATTCAGAAGTAGTTTCCATTTACCAGTTCTTGCAGAAAAGATTATGTGGTGAGATAATTAACGTACTGTGGGTTTTCCTTCACTTCATCTTGAAAATAAGGTGATTCTTCCCATTATTTCTGAAATTAGTAGCTTCTGACTTGTTGTTTCCCCTAATGCAATGTGGAGGAGAAACCCCTCTGGTTTTAGATATCCTGTAACTGAAAGATCATTCACCACTTTGTGCCCAGGATGTTTTTTAAAACGAAGATACTGAAATCTATAGCAGAGACACATGGTTACCATTGCACCAGCAAAATTTCAAAAATGTTTAGTTACAGAGCTGATTATCAATCTTACTCAGATGTTTCCCTCCCAAAGTTGTCGTTTTCAATCTGTGTTCTTTGCTACCATGAAAAGTATGGAATAGATAGGAATCTTTCTTGAGGCTTTATGGCATCTTACCCCAGTCTCTAGGAGATAGTCAGTAAGAACATAAGAGAAGCCAATGTTGAATCAGGCCAATGGCCCATACAGTCCAACACTCTGTCACACAGTGGCCAAAATATACCAGGTGCCATCAGGAGGTCCAGCAGTGGGGCCACGACACTAGAAGCCCACCCACTGCTGCCCCCTCTGGCACCAAGAATAGAGTGCATCACCTGCCCCAGACTTAGAATTCCCATCTATACCCTGTGGCTAATAGCCACTGATGGACTTCTGCTCCATATGTTTATCCAATTCCCTCTTGAAACTGTCCATGCTTGTAGCTGCCACCACCTCCTGTGGCAGTGAATTCCATATGTTAATCACTCTTTGGGTGAAGAAGTATTTCCTTTTATCTGTTCTAACCGACTGCTCAGCAATTTCATGGAGTGCCCACGAGTTCTTGTATTGTGAGAAAGGGAGAAAAGTACTTCTTTCTCAACCTGCTCAATCCCATTCATAATCTTATAAACCTTGATCATGTCACCCCTCAGCCGTTGTTTCTCCAAGCTGAAGAGCCCCAAGCATTTTAACCTTTCTTCGTAGGGAAGGTGTTCCAACCCTTTTATCATTCTAGTTGCCCTTCTCTGCACTTTTTCCAATGCTATAATATCCTTTTTGAGATGTGGTGACCAGAACTGTACATAGTATTCCAAATGAGATTGCACCAATGATTTATACAGGGGCATTATGATACTGGCTGATTTGTTTTCAGTTCCCTTCTTAATAATCCCCAGCATAGCGTTGGCCTTCTTTATTGCAGCTACACACTGTCTAGACATTTTCATTGAGTTATCCACTACGACGCCAAGATCTCTCTCTTGGTCCGTCTCTGACAGTTCAGACCCCATCAATGTGTATTTATATTTAGGAGTTTTGGCTCCAATGTGCATCACTTTGCACTTGGCCACATTGAACCCCATTTGCCACGTTGATGCCCACTCACCCATCCTCAACAGATCCCTTTGGAGTGCCTCACACTCCTCCCTGGTTTTCACCACCCAGAACAACTTCGTGTCATCTGCAAATTTAGCCACTTCACTGCTTACTCCCAATTCCAAATCATTAATAAACAAGTTAAAAAGCATTGGACCAAGTACTGATCCCTGTGGTACCCCACTGCTTACCACCCTCCACTGAGAAAGTTTACCATTTATACTCACTCTCTGTTTCCTATTTATAAGCCAGTTTTTGATCCACAAGAGGACTTGTCCTTTTATCCCGTGACTATTGAGCTTACTTAGGAGCCTTTGATGAGGAACTGTATCAAAAGCTTTTCGGAAGTCAAGGTAAATAATATTTATTGGGTCCCCCTTGTCCACATGTTTGTTCACTCCCTCAAAAAACACTAACAGGTTAGTGAGACAAGATCTTCCCTTACAGAACTCATGCTGAGTCTGCCTCAATAGTTTTTGTTCATCAATGTGCCTACTAATTCTTTCCTTAATAACAGTTTCCACCAACTTACCCGGTATCGATGTCAGACTGACTGGCCTGTAATTTCCCAGATCTCCCCTGGAGCCCTTTTTAAAGATGGGAGTGACATTAGCTACCTTCCAGTCCTCAGGAATGGAGGCAGATTTTAAAGAAAGATTACATATTTTTGTCAGGAGATCCACAGGTTCACATTTGAGTTCTTTCAGAACTCTCGGATGAATGCCATCCGGGCCTGGTGATTTATTAGTTTTTAAATTGTCCATCAGTCGGAGGACTTCCTCTCTTGTCACCACAATCTGATTCAGGTCTTTCAAACCCCCTCCCGAAATCGGTGCTTCTGGAGTGGACAAGCATTTCTCTTCCACAGTGAAGACAGAGGCAAAAAATGCATTCAGCTTCTCAGCCATTTCCCTATCATCCTTCACTACTCCTTTTACCCCTTGGTCATCCGAGGGCCCCACTGCCTCCCTGGATGGCTTCCTACTTCTAATGTATTTGAAGAAAGTTTTATTGTTGGCCTTCTTACCTTTTACAGCTTCCATTACTTTATTAGTTAACCATGCAGGCTTTTTTCTATACCTATTAGTACCTTTCCTAACCTGCAGTATATATTTTTTCTGAGCTTCTAGGACTGTATTTTTAAATAGTCTCCAAGCTTCCCCAATAGTTTTGACCTTCTCCACTCTTCCTTTCAATTTCTTCCTCACATGTCCCCTCATAGCAGAGAAGTTACCCCTTTTAAAGTTAAAAGTGGTTGCGTCATTCTTTTTGGGCAACTCCCTATCTGTACAAATGTTAAACTCAATGACATTATGGTCACTGTTCCCAAGTGGTGCAATCACTTTTACATCTCTCACCAGGTCTTGGGTGTTACTTAGGACCAAATCCAGGATCGCCTCTCCCCTGGTAGGATCTGTGACCATCTGTTCCATAGCACAGTCATTGAGAGTGTCTAAAAACTCAATCTCTTTTTCCCGACTAGAACTCATATTGACCCAATCAATGTGTGGGTAGTTAGAGTCACCTATTATGACACAGTTATTTCGTCTAGCCACTATCTTTAATTCATTCATCATTTTATAATCCTCCTCTATCTTTTGATCTGGTGGGCGATAACAAACTCCCACTGTTAAGCTTCCTTTTGGACCCACTATTTCAACCCATAGCATTTCCAGAAGCGAATCCAATTCTCTTACCCTCTCAATCTTACTGGACGGTATACCCTCGCTGACATACAGAGCCACCCCACCTCCAACCCTTCCCCCTCATCCTTCCAATATAATTTATAACCAGGAATCACCGTATCCCACTGATTTTCCTCATCCCACCAAGTTTCTGAAATACCCATAATGTCTATTTCCACCCGCAACACCAAGCATTCCAACTCCCCGATTTTACCTCGGAGACTTCTAGCATTTGTGTATAATCTCTTATAGTTTCCCACGTTTGTTAAGCCCACAACCTTCCTCTTGCTGCCTCGAGACCTTGCCAGGCAGTTCCTATCATTAGCCACAGTCTCAGTGGACAATTGTAATCTATTTCCTTGTACAAAAGTAATAGCTACCCCTTCATCTCTTTGAGATGAGCCATCCTGAACCAGAGACTTTTCATCTCCTGTCGGCTTTCCCCCATTATTCAGTTTAAAAACTGCTCTGCCACCTTTTTGATTTTGAGCACCAGCAGCCTGGTTCCTTCTCGGGACAAGTGGAGACCGTCCCTTTTGTACAGCTCCTTCTTGTCCCAAAAAGCATCCCAGTACCTAACAAACTTGAACCCTTCCCCCCTACACCACCGTCTCATCCACGCATTGAGACTCCTGATCTGTGCCTGTCACTCCAGCCCTGCGCGTGGAACAGGTAGCACTTCTGAGAAGGCTACCTTGGAGGTCCTGGCCTTAAGTTTCCTGCCCAGCAGCCTAAATTTCTCCTCCAGGACCTCACGACTGCATTTCCCCACATTGTTGGTGCCGACGTGCTCCACGACCACTGGCTCCTCCCCAGCACTATCTACCAGCCTATCTAAAACACGCGTAATGTCCGCTACCTTCACATCAGGCAGGCAAGTCACCATACGGTCAGTACGCGGGTTCACCACCCAGCTGTCTACCTGCCTAAGGATCGAATCACCAACTACCAAGAGCCCCCCTCCCACCATTCCCAGGGATGGTTCCTTGGTACGAAAGGATACCCGTTCACCAGCTGAAGAAGAGGTCCCTTCTGAGGGCACATTCCCCTTATCCTCAGCATGGTGCCCCATTTCCCCTTGACCCTCATGCTCCCGGGCAGCAGCTGTGCTGCCAGATCCAGAGTGGGACATATCTAACAAGTCCCCAAGAGTCTTCTCGGTGCACCTAACTGACTGTCTCTGCTTCTCCAGGTCAGCCACCTTGGCCTCAAGGGAGCAAACTCGCTCCCTGAGAACCAGGAGCTCCTTGCACTGAGCTCACACCCAAGACTTCTGACCAGTGGGCAGATAGTCATACATGTGACACTCCATGCAAAACACTGGATAGCCCCCAACCCCCTGCTGGCATTCTGGCTTCATAATTGTTTTTAAACAAATACTTTTATATAACCCCCCTTTTAAAACCCTTTGTATTTATATGGTTCCTGTTGTAGAAGTCTACTTACCTTACTGGGAACCCAAGGAGCCAAGGTCCCTGGCTTTCTGGCGCTTTCTGGCTCTTCCTGGACTCTTCCTGGACTTCTTACAGAACCCCTAGGCTGAGAGCCACAGGCGAAGAGCCTCACCCTTTTGCTCTCACCCTTCGGCTCATGCCAGAGGCTCGTGCTTCTTGCAAGCTTCCTGCCTTAAATAGAAGTGTCCCCCAGGAGAGTGTGTGGCCAGCAGCTACTCAAATTCACCCAAGGCACTTAATGACAGGCAAACAATGACCCTTTCACACCCTAACTCCAGCAGCCAGGAGTCTGTTATTCAGTTTCACCCAGGCACTTAATTACAGGCAAACAACGACCCTTTCACACCCTAACTCCAGCAGCCAGGAGTCTATTACAACTCACCCACACACTCCCAAATACAGTCCCACACACAGCACCTTCTCAGCTAAAGCACCTCAGCTGAAAGTAAATAAATAAAAATACCACTCACCCCTCTGGCAGCTCAAACACCTTGCTCCTTCTCAGAGCTCAGCTGGGTCAGTAGCGTGTGTTTGTGTGTATGTGTATGTATTGACCATGACAGCTGGATAGGTGTGCCAACAATCTGAAGAAAAAAGACCTATCTCTTTAATAGAGACTTAATGTATGGAAAAAAGCAGGTAAACTTTTTCATTGCATGGAGGTAAATAATACCACCCAGTATATAACATCCCTTTAAGCCTGTATTAAAGGGGTAGGACTTTTGTTATTTATATTGTTGACAAACCTAAATTTGAACAAATATGCAGTTGGGGAAAATGAGAACCTCTTAAGAACTGTCTGGTATCTACTGATCTGTGAAACATTATTCCTCAGGCTGGTGGGAGCCTGGTAATTGCCCCCCACACACACATATCAAGGGTGATTTGGCATCAATTGTATGCATGCCTTTTGAACCCCCTAGGATTTGGGGGGCCTTGCTTGTACTTGTAATTTGTGGAGCATTTGCTGTTGCATAATCTATCTGAACCAGATAGCGTCTCTACTGATGCCTCAAGAAAAGGTTATCTGGTAGGTGAAACAAATGCACCACTATGCAGTCATTTTACACTTTCAGGAAACAGAAGGGAATAGCCGTTTCATTCTTTGCCTCTATGAGGATGTATCTGAGAAAGTCACAATAATGTTAGAAGAACTCTGCTGGATAAGATCAGTGGTCCATCTAGTCCAGCATCCTGTTTCACTCAGTGGCCATCCAGGTGCCATGGATGGCCTACAAACAGAATGTATAGCCCATGGCCTTCCCCTGATGCTGTCTTTTAGCACAACTCCAAATAGTTTACCCTAGTGTGGAGAGGTTGCTAGACTTTACTTGGATTCCATGGCTCAGCTAGCTTGTGAATGTGCTCCGTGAAATTGTTATTCAAGAGAGGGATGGAATTTTTCGAAGAACTAGTCACAATACAAACTTGTATTGATTGCTGGTAATTAGACATTATGAGTGGAAGCTTCATGAGCCTTACATAGGACAACCTTTATACTGTCTACATTCTCAACACCCTCTGTGTCATTTTGGGGCTACTATTTCAGATCCCACAGCTGTTACAGAAGCAGCCACTAATATAGCTGTAAAAGCTCTAGAGCAGGGTTCTCCGTGGTGCCTGCCAGTTCTTCCCTTAGTGCCCACTAAACTTTTCAAGAAAGTGGGTGGGGCCATTGTAAGACAGGACTTGTTACTGTCTGCCCTCATTCAAATGCAGCAAGCTAGAAACATGGATGTTTCTAATAAATTTTGTTTATTCTTTTAAAATAAAAAAACAGTGTGGTATTAAATTACAATGAAAAAAATTAGCAATACACGCCCATGTGAATGTAATATATGATCTTCAATATTAATTTGTTTTTGTGTATATATCTTATTTCCTAAATTTTGGAAAGAGTATAGAACTTAAAATAGTCTTTGTAAATAATTGATCATTCCTTTAAAACAAAGAAATGGGTCAAGATGTTTTGTGCATTGCACTGAACTAATACAATCTGGTTTAACATCTATCTTTTTAGAAGTGTAATATCTGCAAGAAAAAAGGTGCTTCAATTGGTTGTGTGGCATCCAAATGCAAACGAAGCTATCACTTCCCTTGTGGAATAGAAAGAAAATGCATTTTCCAATTCAGGGAAAATTTTCCGTAAGTTTCATGTATGTGTCTGTATGTGTTTTTAACCTTCTGTGTTGGCTGAATTAGATTATAAATTCACTGAAAAGCTGTGGATCTGACAGGAGACATTGAGGTTTTCTGACTATGATCTTTCAAGTTTATATTCTGTCCATATTTTGTTACCAAAACTTAGGAAAGCTGTACATTTCAGAAGGGCAACAATTCATCCTTTTCAACAAGATTTGGGTGGATGTTTGTGTTCTGCATGGTAATGTGATACACCAGCCATTATCTGTTGCATTTCTTGCCCTTCTGACTTCATAACCAAAAAGTACAATATTTTTGTTTTTCGTATTCTGTATTAGTGCTACACATACCTCCTTTCTAGGGAGGCTGTTTCAAACATCTAACAAAATGGACTCTGGCCCATAAAAACTTGCATTAAAATATTTTTTGGTCTTTAAGATGCCAGAAGACTCCTTGTTTGATAGCTTTTTAATCTAGCAAACCCTGAAATGCAGTAACCAGTAGATTTTGAAATCTTCCTGAAAAATATCTTGTCCACATCAAATATTAATCTAATTTTTGCTTTTTGTTTTTAACATGGCTTACATACTCTATTGTTGTAATAGCTGTACAGTTTATGTGACTAGATGGATCTCTGTCTCTTTATTTAAGGTCATACTGTTGGAAACATCGACCTGTTCAAAAACCGCCCTCAGACTCAAAAGGATCTTCACAATGTACAATATGTTTGGAGGTAGTTGAACATTCACCATCATATTCCATTTTGACAACTCCATGCTGTAAAAATGCCTGGTTTCATAGAGACTGTTTGCAAGTAAGTCACTTTGTGCTTTGCAGATTTTATATTTGTCTTGAAATGCAATAACAACAGTTTTTCCTTCTTATACTAAAAGGAAACATGTTATTAAATAATGGAGTGGAATAAAAACTTGATAGCAGATTCTGTAATGCTTGCCATTGAAGCAAAGTAAAATTCCGTGGTAGAGTGACATTAATAATGCTATAGATAGTTCTGTGATTTCACCAGTGATCTGTGCACATTCAAGTTAGATTGTTGTAATGTGCTTTACATGAGGCTGTTCTTAAAGACTCTTTGGAAACTTCAGTTAGTCCAAAATGCAATGGCCAGGTTGTTAAGAGCTGGAGGGGCTATATCCTGTACTGGAAGATGTCTGTTGGTTCCCAAGAACAATTCAGAGTGCTGGTGGGTGCCTGTAAAGTATCAAGAACATCTCAGGAAAAGGGTACCCTTCCAGTCCAGCTCACTGTTGCTTGATAAACACAAGAAGTTCTGCTCATCACAGAGAGCAAATCAAGGACAGTTGCTCCATTCACATGCTTACATAAGTGAACACGTTTGGTGAGCCAGCCAGTGGCTTTCCACAGACACCTGTGCCCATGGGCGCCTTCCACAGGCTGCCTGCAAGTGAGAAGCCACTTGGCTGGGCTCTGGGAGGTCGAGTCAAAGAGAGTCTGCTTGCTGTACATGAAGAACCAGCCATCTTTCTATCAGCCTGAGCAGCAGATGCAGGAGCCAGGGGCAGCAGGTAGGCCCCAAGGGGGCTGGCTGTACAGAGCTCAGGGCCAAACCAGCCCTTCTTGCCCCTTATGGTTGCCAACTCCAGGTTGGGCAATCCCTGGGGATCTGGAGGAAGACCCTGGGAAGGGCCCGCATTTATGGAAGGGAGGGACTTCAGCAGGGGATATAATACCCTAATATAGGCCATTCTGGTCCACATTTGGACTCATTTCCCCTCATGCCAGATATGAGCCCTAGACAGACTGGTTCTGGCCCCCAGGCTGTATGTTTGACATGTTTTGTATGGCAAAAAATGATCAAAGGAAATTATGAAAAATGCGCTAGACAATGTTTAGATATTCAACATGAAATTCTTGTACAAAATGTTGAATATCTAAACATTGTCTAGTGCATTTTCATAGTTTCCTTTGATCATTTTTTGCCTCTGAATTGTGACTGTGATCATCTAGTAATCTTGACATGTCTTGTAGGCCATATCCAATCTGCTTTCCTAGGTATGTTCATTAGTACCAGTTGTTCGTCATGATCTCTGTATATTACACACATGGGATCTCAAGTGTGTGAGTGCAGAGCCTTGGAATCTATAAAAGCTATACAACTTTGAGTGCAAGCCTCCCTACCCACAATGGCTGCTCATTGTGTGCACCCGGAGTGGGCAGAGCCATGTTCACCTTTCAGTTCTTCCTTAACTGCCGCAGCAGCAGCTATCTCTGGAGGGACCTTCTTATTCTCAATTTCTTTGAACTATCTATTTAAATTTTACAAAAGAAAGGAGCAAAGAAAAAGTTACTTTGCTCTGAGTTGCATTGCATGACTATGGCACAGTACACAATGTTTAAGAATTGTTCTGCATGCAAGGGAAAAGTCCTATCCATAGATGGACATTGTCTTATGTTTGGATGGGGAGGACTCCTACCAGCATTGGCTTAAGTCTACAAAACAAGTTATATGTAATAATGATAACAGAGTAAAGACTATGTTGTGGGAGAAAGCTCAAATGATTGCATCCTTGCCTATGTGCGTGTTTTGCCTATGGCAACATCAGATTCCATGGCATCGGTATCAAGAGGTCCAAACCCACAGAACTCCCAGTCTAATCAGCAGAAATAGCTCTTGTGCAAAAAAAAAGTCTGCTGAGCTGAAGATACAGGTGCAAAAATCAAAGGCTGCTAAATGTCATGCTTCTTCAGTGGTATCTCAAAAATCAGTGCCGATACAGGTTACAGAGGTCATCATACCAATCCTGGAAGGCTTCCAGGAGGTTTGGAAAGTGAGCAGACAGTAGCCAGAGAAGCTAAGTTCATCAGCAGTGCCCCTTCTAGGGCAGCAGACTGAAGATACGTCAGTAGATGTGCAAAATATCAGTCTCTGGCAGGAGAAAGCCACCTCCTGGTGTCAGAGAAGTAATCAATACTGAGACATGCAGCATGGCAGCAGGTTGCGCCTCTTCTTGGTATCAGAGTACTCTCCAGTGAGGGAGTTGATACCACAGTCTGCGATCTGTGGCCATGGCTTTGACAGGGTCAGTTCTTATAAAGAGATATATGGAAGGTATTATATATCTGGAAGCTGATCTTCCTGTTACAGTTGCTATGCCCAGAACCAAGAATATTATTTTTCACAGAGGAGTTACACAGGTTGCAGCCCAGTCTGTTCCCTGTGATGCTGCAGTGAGTCACTCTTTCAGGTTGAGGAGCAATTATTAAAAGATATGATAGAGCAGGATCTGCATTTTCAGACCTTTACCAGCCTGCATTCTAGGCATTTTACAATTGAATGCCAAAAAGAGATGGAAGCTTGAGATCTCTCTTGGATTGGGTGTGTGTGGGCAGGTTGTAAATGTTTTAATTGTGGGAAATTCAGAATAATTTCAGTTTCTACTATCTTGACTCTCCTAAGGGTAGACAGGTGTCCATCTGTCCATAACACAGACAATATCTTCTGCTTGCCTTAGAGAGCATCAGTACTAGTACAAGATTCTACCTTTCAGTCTGTCAACTGCCCCTCAGGTTTTTACCAAATGTGTGGCAGTAGTGACAGCATATCTTCACAAGAAGGGTATTGTATGAATGACTGGCTGCTAGTTTGTATGTCCGCCCAGACATTACTTCTGCACCAGGAGACAACAGTGCAGTTGCTGAATCGGTTGTGGTTGAGGGTGAATGCGAAGAAATCCCATTTTGACCATGTGCAGTGTCTGCAGTTCACAGGAGCACTGTTAAATTCAATCATGGGCTGGTTATTCCTACTACAGGGAAGAGAAGAAGGTATCATATCCTTTGTGAGGTAGGTTCTTGCTCAGCTGGAACAAAGGCAGTTTAGAGATTATTAGGACTCATGGCATCCACCACAGCAGTAACACCTTGTGTGCAACTGATGATGAGACTATTGTAAATCTGGTATCACAAAAATTCAGAAGCTGTCAACTGTTCCATGTGCACCAAGGTTAGTGTGATGCTCCCTTGTTTGGTGGCTCAAGACAATTCATCAAGATACCAACTCAGGTCACTTTGAAAACAGATCTGTCACCTCACTCATTGCAAGAGACATTCAATGAACCTGGCTTGGACTCATAGAGAGGCTGCAGTGCACATCAATGTATTGGAAGTTCTCAAGACAATTCAGGCTTTTTCTCCAGTCATCAGGTGCAAGTATCTCAGTGGTATATTACATCAACAAACAGGGAAGAACAAGTTCACCTTCCCTGTGCACCCTAGCATGCAGCCTGTGAGATGCAGTACAGTGTCCATATTTCAGAAGTACATGTCCCACAAAACCAGTCTATATTAGCAAATGCATTAAGCAGGCAGGGGTATGTTGCCCACAAGTGGCCATGAGTGACAGGGTCCTGACAAAACTATTTGCTCAATGGGGTATGCCAACAGTAAATGTGCATGCTTTGCTGATGAATTACGAGTGTATTACATGAATGGGGAAGTGGGGAGAGGTTCAAAACATGATGCGTTCAATGTTTACATGTTCGCACCTCTACCCACAATGTTAAAAATGCTTTATAAAACAAGGGTGGACTGGACCATTTACATCCTTAATTGAACGTTCTGGCCAAGATAGGTGTGATTTTTGACACTACTATAAATGGCAAGGGGTTGGTATCTGCCACTTCTGAGAAACAGTGATTTACTAAGGGTGATTTCCTGTTTAGGTATTTCACTAAGATGTGGCCAAACTGCATCTGACAGCATGGATAATCAGCTTCTTGGCCAGATAGGTGTGGAAGGTGTAGGATAATGCACAAAAGCTATAGCCAAGAAATCATTTAATGTTCAGTGGATGCTTTTTGCAGCATATACAAGGAGTCAAGATTTGGATCCACTGACGTGCTCCATAATGAACCTATTTTGAAGGGAGTCTCCATACCTGATCTTTGTAAGGCGGCCACATTGGCACATTCTTCACAATTCATATGACATTATGCAATGGATGTTAGAGCAAGGAGAGGTGCAACATTTGGAAAAGCTGTTTCAAACTCATTATTTTCATAAATCAGTTGCACAATGGCTTGTGCTTTGTTATGTTACTAATAAAGTTTACTTAGCACACCTTCACCTGTTGCCACCTCTGGGGTTTTAACCTTGCTAATCTATCCCATATGTGTGGTTCACAGAGACCACAAAGAAGTAAAACGGGTTGCTTACCTGTGATTGATGTTCTTCGACCAGTCATCTATGCAGTCACACAACCCGCCCAGCCTTCCCCACCACAGGTGTATGTAATTTATCTAGCCTGCTGTGCCATTAGGAAGAACTGATGTGTGAGTTCTCTCTCACAGCAGGCAGAGAGGCTCTCTCAAAGGTTCTGCCTGCCTATGCTTGAGATCCCATATGTGTAACTTGAAGAACATTATTACAGGTAAGCAACCTGTTTTTTTCATTTTATTCAGTACAGCAGTGTTTTGTGATTGGCCATGGCTACTTAAAGTGTGAATTGATACAGATTGGGAAGTTGCTTGTCTAGAAAGGCTTACAAATACAGATGTAGAATTTGTGTGTATAAGTGAAGCAGTCCTTGCCTAGTTTTGTGAGCTTGATGACTGAAGAAATCATTACCAGTATAACTGCTATAGCTATCTTCAAAGGTGTGCAGTAACTCTTTTTTCTCTTTAGTAGGCAACTGCTGTATTTATCACCATTTTCTCTCTGTTTTAATCCAGCGTCAAGCTCTGAGTGCAGGAGTGTTTTTCTTTCGGTGCCCAGTATGCAACAATAAAGAAAAATTTCAGAATGAAATGTTGAGAATGGGTGTTCATATTCCAGAAAAGTAAGTACTTCTCAAAATAGTAACATTCTGAAATGTCTAGAGTATTATCTGAAACTAATAAACTGTTAGGGGTTTTTCCCCCCACTGGCTTTTTGTTCTATAAATTTTCTATAATATTAAAGCAAGGTGAAAATAGCTTGCTAAATTCTGTGAACTCTTTATTTTAAGTTCAGTGTAAATATTTATGAAGTTCAGTTGATGATGGATGAAAATGCAGAGCCCAGTATAGTGAATCAGGGTTGATTCCACCCCTCAAAATTTAAACTAGATGTAAATGAATTCTAAAACTAAGGAACATAGATCTGATTAAATCTATTCAGACTTAAGGCTAGCATCTTCTCTTTATAGGTAATTAATTAAACACTAAGAACAAGCAACCAGGTAAGGAGAGCAATAACCATGTTTGATTTGCACAGATGTAATATGAAACCATGGTCAATAGGAGGAAGAGAAGAAATCCTCCCCTGGAGTAGAGCAAGTAGACATTCATAACGAGGTTACCTGATTTACAAAGGATGGTTTGCATTAGCCACAAGTGTGAATGCACCTGCCCATTTAAGTTGTTAGTTGGGAGGTCTGAATTGCAAGCTGTCAAGAGCTGATCTTTCTATTTTTATGGTACTGTTTGCTCAGATTATTTTAACATGAATGGGCAAATTGGAGACTGAAAATGTTCTTTGTTTTTTTTAAAAAAAAAAAAACTCGTGTGTGTTTTTAGAGATGCCTCCTGGGAACTGGAAGAGAATGCATACCAGGATCTTCTTCAATGTTACCAGCACTGTGATATCAGAAGATGCATGTGTAAAAATGGAAGAGACTACAATAAGCCTGATAGGTATTTTATATATGTAGTTCTTGAACATGTTTAGTGTACTTGTAGTTTTTGGAATGTACGTAGTACTGTATGTCATCCATAATTCAGCTGTGATGACCAGGCAACTCAGTTGTATACCAAGTCAGAGCTTCAGTAGCATAGTGGATCACTGTTTCTTTTTCTGTTTTTTACAAAATGAGGAAGGCAGGCAACAGCCTCACGCCCTTTCATGATGCCTGGATCAAATTTCAGCTGAGCCCATTCCCCCATTCAGCTATTTACTGCCATTGCTCTGGCCATTAGGAGAGGAGAAAACACCATGTCTGGGACCAAATCTTTCTGAGAATTTCTCCCCCCCAAAAAAACCAACAACAAAACACCCCATGCATTAATTTGTACAGCATTTTAATTGGGATTTGCAATATTAAGTGCTCTAGCAACTTTTGGATGTTAATTTTTGGCTGAAAACCAGGCTAAAATTTCAAAGGATAAAACATTAGACATTTATTGCTGAAAAATTATTATAAATTGGGTGCACTATGTTGAATTTTCCAACATGAATTCTACTTTTAAGGTACTGATCATGAAGGCTTCCTATATATGAAACTTGGGGGTGGGGGGGAGCAACCACATTACTAATCTTCCATCCCTACCATCCATTTTACCACACAAAAATGCTTGTGGCAGCTAGAAATTGTCCAGCTTCCCTTTCTATCTTTCTTTTCTGTTTTTTTCTACCATGAAGTCGCAGCTGAGCTGTGGTGAACTCTTAAGAGTTTTCAGAGGTGATTTGACATTGCCTGCCTCTCAGTAGCAACCCTAGACTTCCTCAGTGGTCTCCCATCCAAGTACTAACCAGGCATAACCCTGCTTAGCTTTCAAGATCTGCCAAGATTGGGCTAGCCTGGACTATATAGGTGAGGGCAGACTCCCATTAGTTGACTTCAGTTTACATTTACTTTTTGTGAGTTTTCTTCCAAGCACTGTGTGAAAAAAGCCCTCACAGTTGCAAAAGGGGAGTGTAAACTGCAATATAGTAGTGTCTAAGCAACTTTGTACAGTTAATGAGATATACTGAGTTTGTTTTGCTATAGTTAACTATCTTAATTTCACTTTATTGTCTTTCAGTAAATGGGAAATAAAACGCTGTCAGTGTTGTGGTTCCAGTGGAACCCATTTGGCATGTTCTTCATTAGCAACATGGGAGCAAAACTGGGAATGCATAGAATGTAGAAGCATCCTTGCTGCATCAAATGGTATGAAATATTAATTTATTGTCCCATGTATTTGGATTAATTGAAATATTTTGAAAGATTGCTGGAAAAATAACATGAGGCTTTCATTTCATTGTACAGGGAGCTGCCAGAAATGGCGAAAACGTTCCTTGACAGTATCAGAAAAAACAGACATTGGAGATAGTTTGCTTGAAGAACCATCGCCAAAATACCCAAGACAGTCTCCTGGATCCCATCTTGGCTTCCTAGTCAGGCATGTAGTTTTCCTTCTTTTGCAACTGCTAGGGAACATATAGGCAAATAGTAGTTGGGCTTCTAGAAATAAAATTGTTTGAAACTTGTTCTTGGATCATCCATTAACTATAGCCAGTCGTGTTTGTTTAATAAATTTGAATCTCCTCAGCTAGATCTAGAGTCTTTTTTTCACCCATAGTTCCAGTTCTTTGGAATGGACTTGATGGGAAGATTTGGAAATGCTGTATGCATCTTTATTTCTGAAAGAAATTGAAGGTAGTGTTTTTTTCCCAAAGGATTTGTCAGGCATCAAGGTATTTTGTTCACTATTAGATGGATTGTCTTTTAAATTTGTGCATGGATTTTTAATTGTGTTAGTGTGTGTTCTTGTGTTTGCTGCTATTGTAGAGGTTGGATTTTTTTTTAATTTGCCCCCTTTAATAAAGGAAAGATGAGAGAAATCTTTTGGCTGCAGGATGAATTTTGTGCACATTACTCTGTAAAGCATCTCCACATGTCCAGCAAGCTGTTCCCAAACTTGGGAACATCAGAAGCAGTAAGAAATAAAATGTAAAAGAAAAATAGAACTAGTCTTTGCTTAGTGTAAAAGATTGTCTTTGGATTGCAGCGTATTAATATACTAGCACAAGAAAGCAAAATATATTTGCATGTAATATGTTAATATTAATTGATTTCAATTACAATTAAGTTCGGATTTTTAGAAGTTTGTTATATGGCACTTAATTGTTGTGCAATTATAAAAATCAATTGCTATATTCTCAAACGTTTAATTGGTTCTAAAGATTGATAAGAATTTAACAAGTAATTACAACACTGTTGTTCGATTATAAAAGTCAATAGTTAAATGTAGCTGTTCCTTCAAAAATCATAAAAAAATTCCAGCATTTTGGAAAATAGGCCTTCATAGGTTGCCAATCTATAACCTGAATTAATTCAGTAAATTTTAATAACACTGCTGTCTCTTACACCTCATATCCAAGAGGATATTCAAATACTTAGCTTTTCCCCCAGCCTTTGCTAAAGCCATTTTAGCAAGAGTAAAGGAATGAGCATTTGGGGTACATTCAGGTAAAAAAAAATCATTTGGTATTTCATAACCTAGTGTGCACTGTATTTCTCTTAATTTTTCCCCAGACTATTTTTACTGAACACAGACAGGACATGCCTGAAGACATTATTAGTATAATTAATCAAATTTTAATAAATACATTATAAAGTTTCCTTTTGGTCTTCAAGGAAGGAGTGGGGAAGAATAACTTCTTATTTTTTAAAAAAGTGTTAGCTATGTTTCAGAAGCAACTTCTTAGAAACTTAATGCAATATTGATATGATTAATTTTAAAGGCCAGGTGACCCCTCTTCTGTTCTACATATTGTAAACCACAGGAACAAAACAAAAATAATAATATATATTACTGGGATCAGAGGAATTGAATGAGTAATAGTGAGAAATGACCAATAACCAGGATCAACCAGGTAGATCTGCAAAAGAACACACATTGAAGTCTCTACGAACATCAGTTGGGGCACATACATGAACACACACATATATAAATAAATCTTTTATTTATAGTATATGATGTTTGTATGGAAATGTGTGATGGCACTGTCTGTTGGAGATAATAACATAAGAAACCTGCTTGATAAGACCAGTGTCCATCTAGGCCAGCATCCTATTTCACACAGCAGCCAACTGCCCTGAGCCTGCTTTGGCAGGGAGTGCAGGGTATAGATCGGAAAAATAAAATAGTAATACCCTCGAGGGCCAAAAACAGGGCATAGAAGCCAAGGCCTTCCCCTGATTTTGCCTCCAAGCACTAATATTCAGAGGCTTACTGCTTCTGAATATCTGAGTCCAGTGGCACCTTTAAGACCAACAAAGTTTTATTTAAGGTATAAGCTTTTGTGTGCATGCTACACTTCTTCAGATACAATGTGTCACTGGGACTCAAACTTTGTTCTGTTGCTTCAGACCAACACAGCCACCCACCTGAATCTGCCTCTGAATGTGTAGGTTCCTTTTAGTCGCCATGGTTAGTAGCCACTAATGGACCTATCCTCCATGAATCTTTCTTAATCCCTCTTTAAAGCCATTTTACTACTGGCCACCACTACATCTTCGGCCACTAAATTCTACAGTTTAATTAATTGGGGAGTGAAGCAGTATTTTCTTTTGTCTGTCCTGAATCACTGTATGCCCCCAAGTTCTAGTATTTTGGGAGACTGGGAAGACCTTTTCTCAATTCATTCTCTCCACCCCATGCATAAATTTATAAACCTGTATCATGCTCACCCTTAGTTGTCTCTTTTCTAAATTGAGAAGTCCCAGACTCTTCAGCCTTTACTTACAGGAAACACGTTCTTACCCCTTAGCCATCTTGGTTGCCTTCTTACATAATTTTTCCAACTCTGCAGTAACCCTTCTGAGATATGGCAACCAGAACTGTACACAGTATTCCAGTTGAGGCCACACCATTTATCTATGCTGAGAAATTACAATTTTTGCTTTCTTTTTCAGTTCCTTTTGTAATAATCCCCAGCATGGATATTGCCTTTTTTCTTGTCATGTTTCCCACTTATCCAATTTCGAGAGATTCTCCTGGAGATTTTCACAATCAGCCCTTGTTTTTACCTTCCTGGATAATTTTATATCATCCGCAAGCTTGACCACTACATTGCTCACCCTCAGTTCCAGATCATTTAAATAGCATAGTTCTAGCACTAACCTTTGTGGAACCCCTCTGCTCATGTCCCTCTGTGACTAGAACTGTCCATTTATTCATATTCTCTTTCCTGTTTAACCAATTTTTAATCCATAAAAGGATGTGCTAGGCTTACTCAGGAATCTTTGATGAGGTACCTTGTCCAAAGCCTTTTAAAGTCAGAGTACATAATGTCTGAGATCACCCTTATTTATCTACAAGCTTAACTCCATGTGTTTGGTGAGGCAGGAATTCTGTTTGCAGTAATCATGTAGAGTTTCCCTTGGTAGGTTTTGTTCTTCTGTTTGCTTAATGATTCTCTTTGGAACAGTTTCTACTGATTTATCTGGGGTAGATGTTAGGCTAACTGGTTTTAACTCCTTGTACCCATCTTTAAAAATTAGTGTACCATTTGCTGCTTTCTAGTGCTCCAGCACAAAAGCTAGTTATCAACAGTTTTTCATTTGAGATAATTAAGAACTCATACTCTGTCTCAGACATGTCAGACATACAGCCCGTGGACCGGAACTGGCCCATGAGCAACTGGGACAAATGATACCCCCATGCTGAGGTCCCTCCCTTCCACAAATGCAGACCCTCCCCAGAGTCTTCCCCCAAATCCCTAGGGATTGTCCAACCCAGAACTGGCAACCGTAAGGGATGAGGAGGGCGGTTTGGCCCTGAGTTGTGTGCAGCCAGCCCTCTTGAGGCCTGCCTGCTGCCCTTGGCTGAGGCGCCAGGCTGGGACACACTGCTTGCTACCGCCTCCTCTGGCCAGAGCATGGTGGGTTCCTGTGTCTGCCACCTGGGCTGCTGGAAAGATGGCTGGCTGTTCATGTGTGGCAGGCAGAATATCTTTGGCCCCACCTCCCTGAGCCCAGCCAAGTGGCTTTCCACTTTCAGGCAGCCCAGGGAAGGCTCTTGTGGGCACAGGTGCCTGTGAAAAGCCACTGGCTGGCTCAGCAAATATGCCCACTTATGTAAGCATGTGAATGGAGTGACTGGCTGGGCCAGAGGCGCTATGTGCAGCAGCCTGGACAAGAGGAAAGCCCAGCACTTACGTGGGATAGGGTGGGATATAAATTAAATAAATAATAATAATACGAGTGCAGAACACTGAGAGTCGGGGGTGGAGGAGGCCCACCAAATCAGGTGAGCTGGAGCCTGCTAACCCAAAAGTGTGCAGCTCCCCTCCTGCCTCACTCCCTTGGCAACGTGGAAAGGATTAAATAAGAGGCAAAGCCAAAATGTATGCACTCTCCTTGCACTCCCTGCACACAAAGTACTGCATTCTGTAACAGTCTGAATGGAAGGGGGGGTGAGGGGAAGGTCAGGGACAGGAGCAGGCATTCAGAAAAGCCTACTGGGTTTGCACAGAGCAGAGGCGGGTGGTGCATGTGCATCTGTGTCCTTGCACATGGGGAGTAATATTTTGAGTGGTTAGATAATGCCATGGAGCTAGCAGAAAATAAAAGTCTGCAAAAGGCAATTAAAGTGTAGCTGGCATCTTTGGAGAGTGGCAACGCTTGAAGATTGCATGTGCTGGGGAGCTTGTGGTTCTCCTTGCAGTTCAAGCTTGTTGCTGAATTTGGGACTTTGGCAGAGGGAGGTGTGGGACTGTGTGGCCACCTCTCCTGTCCCCAAAGCCTGTTTATAGCAGTTTCTTTAAGGCAGAGCTTGTTAGGTTCCCCTGACTGATGCCACCTGTCTTTGGCTGCCACACCTGCAGCAATGGAATGCAGCACTTCATGCTCCAGATCATCAAAAGCTTCTGACATTATGATGGTCTTTAAAGAGCCATGACAGTCTCTGGTTATTCCACCTTGATTGTCAGGCAATAGCTCTATGTGCTGTGCAAACTTCTTGTGTATATCGACCAAAGGGTGGTTAGTTAGGTGCCAAAGAGGGGTGTGGGTCAGTGGTAAAATATCTCCAGTATCTGACATTACATTTTATGGCATACATGGCTCGGCCCGATAAAGCGACATTTATGTCAGATCTGGCTCTCATAACAAATGAGTTTGAAACATCTGCTCTGAACCTGGGGATCTGTTGATTTCAGCTGAAGGAGAAGTGCCCCTTACTCTAGGAGAAGGAGTAGTTTGAATTTATGCAGTTCATACGTAGAAATGTCTAACTTCTTTTTCCATTCAGGTCTCCAAAGAGGATGTGCCACAGTCGTTTGACTCATTGTTCTCCACTGGATCTTCCCTCTTCTAACAGATTGATGTCCCCAACGTCTTTGATCAGTCCTTCAGTGAGGAATCTGTCACTAGGAAAAATGTAAGTAAATATCAAGCATTCAGTGAAAAAGTTTATTTTTTGATGAATGATTGGGTTCAGTAGTGGGGAGGTGGTAGGAATCCAGAAAGTTGTTTGAAACTTGTATTAGCTCAGTGAATTTTCTTTCTGTGAACATCTGGCTCCATATTTTATCACACACTGCTGTTGAACGTCTTCACTTTAGTTCTAAAGCAGTTTTTCATTCTGCAAGAGGGGATGGGAGTGACATTGGGCTCACAGCTAAATTCCTTTATTCTTTAGATTCCTAGTCATTATTTTTATGGTGATGCATGTTTTCCTGACTTCTAATATCTCATGGTACTAAATACTTTTGACAGACCATAAAGTTTCCATCAGCTTTTTTTTTGGTGGTAAAGGTGGTGATGGGGTAACCATGTGATTGTCACGTTACTATACATACTGAGAGATTTAATACTTAAACTGCAACTTTATTTGACTTAACAAGCGATATAAAATTTTACTGAGCTGATGACTACTTCTTGAACACAGATTTCTTCAAAAACAAAGGGTACACAGAAATGAGTATTCAGATTCAGAATGCTTGCTTCATGTGTTCAATATAGTTGCTGCACTAATCAAATAACTAATTTTATATTGTTTTAGGCAACTTGGAATGCAAAAAAGAGAAGCCTGCAATCTTCTAAGAGAATTGAGATCACAGATTAATACCAAACCAACCACATTAAATATCAATAAGCAAAATATCTGGGATAACGCCTTAAAGGGTTTTCGAAAGCGAAGCTTCAATCCTGCCAATACTGTCAAAGTAAATTATATAAACTGCAGGGGTAAAGTAGAAAGGGATATCTGTCATTCATCAAAGGAAGATTTTTTTCAGTCACTGATGCTTCACCTTCAGAACTCATCATTGTTTGAAGGTGGTTCTTCAAAGAACTTATCTTTCGATGCTCAAGGTAAATTGATAACATTTGAAATATATACTTGAAACAAAAATAATACTGTAATACAGATTTTGTTGGAGATCTTCAGGAGGCACTGCAATTCTTATCTGTTTGCCAGGGATTTCATGGGATATAAACAGCAGACATCTTTTAGAGTGGGACAATGAGATTTTTTTGTTTGTTTTTAATCTGTAATGTTTTAATTATATGTGATGGAATGGCCCTTCTGACCCATGAACCCTGATCCATTTTGTTTGTCTGAGACATATAGGCACCAGCCACCATCCCAACTCTGCACAGTGACACACCACTCTCCTGGCACATTTCTTCAGTACACTGATCAGGGGCTTGGAGACCAAGCCCTACAAGGAAAGTCTGAGGACCTTGGGAATGTTCATTCTGAAGTAGAGGAGGGACATGATTGCTCTGTTTAAGTATTTGAAAGGCTGTCACTTAGAGGAGGGCAAGGAACTGTTCCTGTTGGCAGCAGAGGGATAGGACTCACAATTACTCGCAGAAAGGTACTGCCTGGATATTTCTAGAGTAGTTCAGCATTGGAATCCAATCTGTTCTCTCCTCTTCTTCTTCATTGGAATTGGCTGCGTAGGAATGTGGTGAGCTCCTTCTTACTGGAAATCTTCAAGGAGCAGCTGGACAAACATTTGTCAGGGATGCTTTAGGCTGATACTTCATTGAACACAGGATTCAGCTATTTTGTTTTTTGTGGCTTATATCCCGCCCTACACCGCAAGCAGGCTCAGGGAGGCTCACATCATATCACAACACAGCAGCAGTAAAATGTTAAATAAGTAAAACATTAAATAATCCACACCATGATCTGATTCTTCTAACAGACAGTTTAGCAATTAATTACATACTAAAGTACGCTGACCCCATGCTAGAAGGCAATGGATCAGGTCGGCTGCTCCCAGCAACAGTTGATATACAGGCTCTATTGGTGGCCAATGTAGGGGAGGCCAGTGTTATTGCATATCCGCTGCCTTGACCAAAGGCCTGGTGGAACAGCTCCATTTTGCAGGCCCTGTGGAATTTTAACAAGTCCCGGAAGGCCCTGATCTCAATTGGGAGCATGTTCCACTGGGCCAGGGCCAGACGTCTCTCGGGCTGTCCGGTGCTGGTCAGCAGAGCACAAGGCTCTGCAGGGCAAATATGGGGAAAGATGGTCCCACAGGTATGCTGGTCCCTGGCCACAAAGGACCTTAAACTAAATGGGCTGTGACGTCTTCCAATTCTGTGATCCTATGCTACTATCAACTGGTCAGTTTTGGAATTACCCACCAAGAGGGCCAGTACTCCCAGCTGCCCATCAGTGTTGCTGATTAAAGGTCCCCCCTATTGTCCACTAGTTTTCTGCTGCCCAGCAACCTCTTACCAGGGGGACAGCTTACCACACTAGTGCACTCCTAGCAACAACAGCCCCCCTTCCTCAGCTCTCATTTTTAGTACTGTGTTTGAATGGTGGAGGTTAAAATGGTACAGAGAATAACTACCAGCATTTAAAATAGTAAAGAATTTATTTAAAGGGAAGAGGCCGCATGCATAATCTGCATAAAACAGATAGAGCAAGGAGTACAAAGCAAATGTGCAAGTGCAATCCTCTGTCCATCAGCTCTATATATACTAAAGCTGGTCTTGTTCTAAGGCAGGCTCTTTAAGCTGAGAAGGTTCAGCTTTCTTAAGCTTTCCATTACCTTGGAGTCTTTGTCCAGGCAGCCAGCCCTTTGACTGCTCCATATGGCAATAACCACCATCCAAGGTACAGCTCAGTGTAAGTGATCTGTCCTGCACCCTATCAAGAATAATCTGCAGCAATCAAACCCCACCTCATTGGAAATGCCATGGCAAAATCCCTCAGACCTTGCAAAGCTCCCCCCCCCGCATAAGCCATGGTTTAAGCGGGCCAGCTGCCCAGCAACCCTCTTATCACACTTGGCTCCCAACCCTTTAAGGTAGGCTTGAGGGAAGGAGGCACTCAAGGGTGTCAGCTGGCGATGCTAGCTCTGCGAAGCCTAAGAGCAGTCAGAGGTATCAAGCTTTGTTTCTACCAGTTGTATTCCACTGCTATTCCACTAAGTTCAGGACTTTGCACATGAGAACAAATTTAGAGTCCAGTGGCACCTGCAAGACCAACAAAGGTTTATTCAAGGTATGAGCTTTCGTGTGCATGCAGACTTTTTCAAATACTTTGCACCTGAGGTTATTCTATTTCATCTGCACAGATTCCTTGGGAGATCAGTTAGGCTGAGAGATGGGGTGACAACCAATGTTGCTTAGCAAGGTACATGAGGAATTTGAACCCCAGTGCTATTTATTTTGATTCATTTATACAGCTTCTGTGCCACATCTCCATAGAGCAGGGGTGTCAAACATGCAGCCCGGGGGCCAGATCAGGCCCCCGGAGGGCGTCTATCAGGCCCGCAGTGAAACTGGCTGTATTCTGCTGCTTCTTCCAGTTCTGCTGCGGCTGCGTCATCGTAGGTTTGCAGCTTACAGATACACACCTGAACAGTATACTCAAGATTGCAGCAGCACAGACATTTTGATGCAGTAATTCAGAGCAAGAGGTGTCAGTTATCAGACACTGTTAAATAAACAAAATATTGCAAGAGTGCTGATGTTTTAAGCATGTTTTAATTTTAAGTTTAAAAAAACTTTGTGTTTGTGTCCTTTATAAAGTTTATATCTCCACTACCTTGCATTACATTTTATGGCACATGACCCGGCCCAACAAGGTCTCATTTATGTCAGGTCCGGCCCTCGTAACAAATGAGTTCGACACCTCTGGTATAGAGCCTGTTCAAGGTGGTAGTAAAATATAAGAAAGTAACCACATAGATCACAACAACTGAAAAAATCCAGCATTAAAAAGCCTGTAACCTGCTGACTGGTCCCTGTTATCTGTTTTTCAGAGGCATTTTGCCTCTGTCCATATAGGCCCCATTCAGCTGTGGTGCCTAACAACCAATCACAGAACTATTCTTCATTATATCTGCCCCAACCGAGTTCCGAGTTTGATACAGCTTCCATTCTTCCCTCTGGAATCTTGCTGATCAATTTCATGTGGTAACACAGAGTTCCAAGTATTATGGAAGAAGGGGAAATGTTTGACCACTTCTTCTACACCGTACATAATTTTGTAGATCTCTATCATGTCATCCCTTGGTCAACTTTTTTCCAAACTAAAAAACTCTAGATGCCCTTACAGGGCAGATGGTCCAACCCAGTGATCATTTTGATTGTCATCTGCTGTATTTTTCAGCTCTTCAGTATCCTCCTTCAGATGCAACAACAAGAACCGTACATGATATTCCAAATTCAGGATTTGTATAAAGTGGTGATCAGGAATGCCTTCTATTTTTAAGAACATAAGAGAACATAAGAACATAAGAGAAGCCAATGTTGAATCAGGCCAATGGCCCATCTAGTCCAATACACTGTCACACAGCGGCCAAAATATACCAGGTGCCATCAGGAGGTCCAGCAGTGGGGCCAGGGCGCTAGAAGCCCTCCCACTGCCGCCTCCCCCCCAGCACCAAGAATAGAGTGCATCACCTGCCCCAGACTGAGAGTTCCCATCTATACCCTGTGACTAATAGCCACTGATGGACTTCTACTCCATATGTTTATCTAATTCCCTCTTGAAACTGTCCATGCTTGCAGCTGCCACCACCTCCTGTGGCAGTGAATTCCATATGTTAATCACTCTTTGGGTGAAGAAGTATTTCCTTTTATCTGTTATAACCCGACTGCTCAGCAATTTCATGGAGTGCCCACGAGTTCTTGTCTTGTGAGAAAGGGAGAAAAGTACTTCTTTCTCAACCTGCTCAATCCCATTCATAATCTTATAAACCTCGATCATGTCACCCCTCAGCCGTCGTTTCTCCAAGCTAAAGAGCCCCAAGCATTTTAACCTTCATAGGGAAGGTGTTCCAACCCTTTTATCATTCTAGTTGCCCTTCTCTGCACTTTTTCCAATGCTATAATATCCTTTTTGAGATGTGACCAGAACTGTACACAGTATTCCAAATGAGGTCACACCAATGATTTATACAGGGGCATGATGATACTGGCTGATTTGTTTTCAATTCCCTTCCTAATAATCCCCAGCATAGCGTTGGCCTTTTTTATTGCAGCTACATACTGTCTAGACATTTTCATCGAGTTATCCACTACGACTCCAAGATCTCTCTCTTGGTCCGTCTCTGCCAGTTCAGACCCCATCAACGTGTATTTATATTTAGGATTTTTGGCTCCAATGTGCATCACTTTGCACTTGGCCACATTGAACCCCATTTGCCACGTTGATGCCCACTCACCCATCCTCAACAGATCCCTTTGGAGTGCCTCACACTCCTCCCTGGTTTTCACCACCCGGAACAACTTCGTGTCATCTGCAAATTTAGCCACTTCACTACTTACTCTCAATTCCAAATCATTAATAAACAAGTTAAAAAGCATCGGACTGAGTACTGATCCCTGTGGTACCCCACTGCTTGCCACCCTCCACTGAGAAAGTTTCCCATTTATACTCACTCTCTGTTTCCTATTTATAAGCCAGTTTTTGATCCACAAGAGGACTTGTCCTTTTATCCTATGACTATTGAGCTTACTTAGGAGCCTTTGATGAGGAACTGTATCAAAAGCTTTCCGGAAGTCAAGGTAAATAATATCTATTGGGTCCCCCTTGTCCACATGTTTGTTCACTCCCTCAAAAAACAGTAACAGGTTAGTGAGACAAGATCTTCCCTTACAGAACCCATGCTGAGTCTGCCTCAATAGTTTTTGTTCATCAATGTGCCTACTAATTCTTTCCTTAATAACAGTTTCCACCAACTTACCCGGTATCGATGTCAGACTGACTGGCCTCTAATTTCCCGGATCTCCCCTGGAGCCCTTTTTAAAGATGGGAGTGACATTAGCTACCTTCCAGTCCTCAGGAATGGAGGCAGATTTTAAAGACAGATTACATATTTTTGTCAGGAGATCCACAAGTTCACATTTGAGTTCTTTCAGAACTCTCAGATGAATGCCATCCAGGCCTGGTGATTTATTAGTTTTTAAATTGTCCATCAGTCGGAGGACTTCCTCTCTTGTCACCACAATCTGATTCAGGTCTTTCAAACCCCCTCCCGAAATCGGTGCTTCTGGAGTGGGCAAACACTTCTCCTCTTCCACAGTGAAGACAGAGGCAAAAAATGCATTCAGCTTCTTAGCCATTTCCCTATCATCCTTCACTACTCCTTTTACCCCTTGGTCATCCAAGGGCCCCACTGCCTCCCTGGATGGCTTCCTACTTCTAATGTATTTGAAGAAAGTTTTATTGTTGGTCTTTATGTTTTTTGTGATATGCTCCTCATATTCCCTTTTTGCTTGCCTGATCACAGACTTGCATTTTATTTGCCATAGTCTGTGTTCCCTTTTATCAACCTCACTGAGACTAGCTTTCCACCGCTTAAAGGAATCCTTCTTACCTTTTATAACTTCTATTACTTTATTAGTTAACCATGCAGGCTTTTTTCTATACATATTTGTACCTTTCCTAACCTGCGGTATATATTTTTTCTGAGCTTCTAGGATTGTCTTTTTAAATAGTCTCCAAGCTTCCCCAATGGATTTGACCTTCTCCACTCTTCCTTTCAATTTCTTCCTCACATGTCCCCTCATAGCAGAGAAGTTACCCCTTTTAAAGTTAAAAGTGGTTGCGTCAGTCTTTTTGGGCAACTCCCTATCTGTACAAATGTTAAACTCAATGACATTATGGTCACTGTTCCCAAGTGGTGCAATCACTTTTACATCTCTCACCAGGTCTTGGGTGTTACTTAGGACCAAATCCAGGATCACCTCTCCCCTGGTAGGATCTGTGACCATCTGTTCCACAGCACAGTCATTGAGAGTGTCTAAAAACTCAATCTCTTTTTCCCGACTAGAACTCATATTGACCCTTGTTTTTGCACCTTGTTTGCCAACTCTCTCCTTTCTTAGACTCATCGGATCTGGCCATGCTGATCCATGCTTTTGTAACCTCGTAGTGGATTACACTCTGTGTTGGGCTGCCTTTGAAGACCAGTTGGAAAGAGCAGCTGGTATGGATGCAGTAGCCTGATTATTGTCAGGGGCAAGCCAGTGGGAATTTTCTTGTGCATTTTCAAACAGTGGCATTGACCACCACTTTGTATCCAAGTCCAGTTCAGTGTGCTGGTTATGAACTTCAAAGCTATTCACTCCATAGAAGCCACATATCTAAAGGACTGTGTCCTCCCATATGTCCCTGTGCTCCATTAGGGCCTTCAGGCTGCCTCCTAATGGCTATTCTTCCATTCAAGAACCACAGCCAGTTCGTTTTCCATTATAGCTCTCAGTCTTTGGAATGGGCTCCCTGTGGAGAAGAAGAAGAGAAGAGATTGGATTTATACCCCACCCTTCACTACCCAAAGGTGTCTCAGAACAGCTTACAAACTCCTTTCCCTTCCCCCCCACCCCCCCAACAAACACCCCATGCAGTAGGTGGGGCTGAGAGAGCTCTTGAAAGAAACTGCTCTTTTTTTAAGAACAGCTGTGCCAGAGCTATGTCTTGCCCAAGGTCATCCATCCAGGTGCAAGTGGAGGAGTGGGGAATCAAACCCAGTTCTCCCAGATTAGAGTCCACGCACTTAACCACTACACCGAACTGGAGGTGAGAGGAATGCCAGTGTTAGAAAGGAGGTGCTGCAAGGTGATTTTATTCACCCTGGCCTTTAATGGGATCTAAACATTAGGCATCTTTTGGGAGAAAGGGGGTATCTGAGGTTTAAATCTATTAGTTCTAAAGATAGGATACAACTACTTTAATAAATGCATTATTGTATTTGCGATTTTATTTCCAAGCTCTAGCATGAATTTAACTCACTTGGCAGTGGTAGTAAAAAGGCCCTTCAGTCTTTTTTGGCTTGTCTCTGCCAGCGTAGATGCTGTCAGTGTATTTATGAAATTAGGAGGCGTTTTGTCTTGATGTGCATCACTCTGCACTTCCTCTGAATTTAATTTGTCTTTTTATTGATTATTCACTCAGTCCAGTCTGAGCTTGTGTTTTCACAACTTGGTGCAATTGACAAATTTTGCTGTTTCACTGTTTACCCCCTGTTGCAGATCATTCATGAATAAATTAAATAACACTATGTAACAAGCTTGGGACCTTCTAGGAGGTGAGAACGAACAAGAGACGTGTTTTTTATGTTCACCCACTATTTAATGCAATTTTATTGGAATAGGAAATGAAACTTTAACAAATAGCAGAAGGGTTTTCCAATTACATTCTCATACTCATGAGTCCATGTTGGTTGGCAGACCAACATAAATAGTTGCTAACACAGGAGACAGCAAGAGTGTGCACACCATTGTGTCATGCTGGTGTGAGGTTGCTAAGTGATCTTTCTCTTCAACTGATTCAGTCATGGGCTGAGTTCAGACTGGCAGTTTGAAGCGGGAGCCAGTCGTGGCAAAAAAGCCCCAAAACAAACTGTTCCAGGTTTTCCCAGTCACACAGGGCCGACTGATGCAGGAGCATACCGGGAGGAGGCGCGCAGGAGCGTTCAGACTGCTGGCCCGGAGGCACAGCTGTAAACAGCTTTTTCCTGGTAAATGGGCTGGATGCCTATGTGTGTATGAGCACATATGCGCTCATACACGCATAGGCATCCAGCTGATTTGAGGAGGATCCCGTTGCGCCAGCACTGCATTGGGCGATAGAGCGGAGCACAGCCAATCATATCACTGCTGCCTTATGCGCAACGTGGGTTGCTCCCGGCTTTTCGACTGAGTGTTCACACTTCCGGGAAGTGGAATGCAGTGGGATAAAAGCACTCTCCAGGATTTACTACCACTTTCAACAGGTATCTTTTAATCCCGGGAGCGAAGCAGAACAGTACGGGTTGCCTATGATTGGGGAACGCCAGGCAGATGTTCCTGTGTGAACGCCCCCTTTAATCCACTTGGGAAATGTGGCTATAGCGGGGCAAATTGCCAGTCTGAACTCAGCTATGGTCACTTTCTTAAATGGTCCTGCAGCCCTCCCTTTTTCCAGGAGCCGACATCTTAGCAGTGTCCATTTGTGACCAGTCAGCCTTCAAGCTTCAAACTTTGTCACTCACTGGAGACTCATAATAGACTTGTCTGCCCATCCTTGCTCTCTGTCTGTTACCATCTGGAATACTGACTCTGCCTTTCTCCATTCTTCAGTTTTGTCTTCTTACTCTGTGGTTTGTGCACACTAACTTGTATTCTTTAATCTTGGAGTTGTCTCCAGAGAAGTCTGAGGAAAACATCTATGTGTTACTTCCTCTTCAGCCTTTCTGGGTACTTTTTGGTTTTTTCATAATCCCTCATCCTGTCATTCACCCTTCTGCTCAGACACAAAGTTTAGGCCATAATTCATTTATGGTCCTGTGTTTTGTTGATCACAGCTAGTCTTAATACAGATCCCTGGGGAAATCCATCACTTACTTTAAAGACAAATCCTCTTATCCCATGACTATTAAGTTTACTCAGCAGCTCTCAGTGAGATACCTTGTCAAACAGTTATGTATGTCAAACATTTATGTATGTATTTCTAAGATGTGTCATACTATTTACATGCTTGTTGACACTCAAAGAATTCTAAAAGGTTGGTGAGAAAGAACTTTGTTTTTATAGAAATCATGTTGATCCTTTGTGAGCAAGACTTGTTCTTCTACATGTTTAACAAGTCTGGCTTTAACAATATTGTCTACACTTTACCCAGGACAGCATCTATTAATTCTGTGCAAAGGAATATGCCTTTGACAGTTGGCTATGATGGCCACTCCAATATATACAAGAACACTAATAAAACATTGAATTGGCCTGACCTTTATAATTTATACCTGCTTTGTCTTATTTATGAACAGCATAGAGAATAAGCTTGCCCTTCTAGTAATTAGATGAAAGCGCCAGGTGAAAGGGGACATTTTTTTGTTGAGTTGTGTTTAAGGCCCATCTGTCATGTACCATTGCTTGTGGAGCCCATGTAGAATATATATACCACTGCTTGTGGAGCACTAATCTCCATTTTAATGCAATGTAGCCATCTATTAAAGGAATACAGAAGTGAGTTTTTTACACTGCGTCTTCAAGTTGTTGGTCAAAAACAAGTTATGTTTCTGGGGTGCAGGTGTTTAATGAAAATGTTCATTGTTAAGCATTGGTAAATGTTGGCTGAGATCCTGAGAAACCCTATACAATTATCCAAGATCATCTTCGTGGTCTCTGTACGTCACACCTATGGGATCTAGTGCGTCTGTGCTAATCCGATCGGTGTTGTACAAAGCTCACAAAGGGATTTTCGCGCCTCCACCCTGACCCTGCGCGAGAACCTCTACTGTACATGCCCAAGGGGGTGGGGTGTGGACATCCCACCAGTTCTCTTCTGACCGCTGCGCTGTTAAGCAGCTTTCTCGTCTGTCGGTGCTGTTCGTTTTTCTCCTCACATTGGGAATTCTTCAATTCATTTTTTTCTTCATTCTTCGGATTTCTACCTTAATCTACTGAACTTTTCTCCTCAAGAAATTGTCAAGGAGGCAGCAGGGTGAGAACTTTCCATGGTCTTCGGACCTTCGCCCTCCCCCCTCCTTTTCCTCCCCTCACATCTGAGAAAATTGTTTATGGCTATAAAGTGGGGGTGCTTCAAGAGGTGTGTTTCGTGTGGGAGTAAGTTGGCTCCTTGAGACGAACACATGCTTTGTGTAATTTGTTTGGGTGAATCTCACCGTCTGGAGGGCTGCGCTCTTTGTGCGAAATTCTCTAAAGACGTGCAAAAATAGAGCCATGAGACTGAAAGTAGCCCTTTGGGAATCAGCTCTTGCCCCTCCATCATCAACCATATCAACCGAACCTTCTCCTAAGTCGTCCTCATTGGCTGAACACTGGTGAAGAAGCAAAAGAAGGATAAGTCGCAGAGACATAGCTCTCATAAGTCGACTGCTGGGGACCCACCGAAGTCTCACAAGGTGAGCAACGTGGTAATCCCTAAGGGCTCTGCATTGTCTTTGATACCACAGTCGCACTCCCTATCGGTGCATCAGGGCTCTGCATTGCCTGCAATACTGCAGTCACACTCCCTCTAGGGATGTCAGTCCACACTGGAGTTGCCTAAGATACAATCGGCGCCCCCAGTTGAGATTCTGGACTCTCCTATCAGGCAGCTGAACTGTCAGAGTTGAATTTGGGCCAACACCCTCCGTCCCTATCACCTTCCGAAGCTGAAGACAATGTGATTATGGATGCTCCCGTTATCAGCCACCGTTCTCCGTCGGCTTCCTCCTGGACTAGCAGTCGCTCCGACTAGTAATTACCACTAGTAATTCGTTGCTATAAGACGTGGCCACAGTTCACATGGCTTTAAGACAAGGATTGCCAACTTTTTCTTTAATAAGAGCCACTTCTCTTCCAGGAACAGAACATGGATTAGGAATAGCAACAGAAATGCTTCTATCACTTAAACAGTACAGCGCAAAATAACATATTTCTTTAGAAAGCTCAGAACTGATCTTTTCATTATTTTTTCCTGGGTCTTCTACAGGATGGATGAGTTAATTTTGTAGCAGTGGCCAAGCTACTGGTAGCTCACATGGTGCCTGTTGGAGACCCTGCTTTAAAAAGAGATAAGATGGACCCTATCTTCAGTCTATCACTGATCATGATAGGAAAATGAAACTTTTAATGTTGAGTGGTAACATTCCTCTGAATACTCCCTGTGCTGGGAGAAGGTAGTAGGAAAGCTGTTGCCCTCATGTCCTACTTGTAGACTTTCCAAAAACAGCTCACTGAAGATTTGCTAGGCTTGGTGGTTTGGTCTGGGTCAGGAGGGCTATTTGTATGTTTTAGTCGCTGTTGTAGCTGGTCAGTACAATAGTTCTTTTTACACCATTTGTACTTGCAGCTCTTAAAGATGACTTATACTATGAAGCTGGAAGAATGATCGCTGTTTCTCTGGTTCATGGAGGCCCATCTCCTGGCTTTTTCTCCAAAACCTTGTTTAATTGTCTTGTTTATGGCACAGAGAATGTGAAACCAACAGTGGAAGATGTTGCTGATGTGGGTGTTTTACAGACAATAATGAAGGTAAGCTGTTGTTCATTTGTATAGCACTATAGAGATGAGTTAAATGATAGACTTTTGATTAACATCTTTGTTTTGAAGAAAAGCTTGGATGTTGAAGTTGCTGGTTTTCCACTGAAGAATGTACTGACAGAATAACGTTGTGTATAGACCTGTAGGTGAGACAAAGATGACTTGAGTAAAAGACAAAAACTAACATAACGTAAGAACATAACATAAGAGAAGCCAATGTTGAATCAGGCCAGTGGCCCATCTAGTCCAACACACAGTGGCCAAAAATACCAGGTGACATCAGGAGGTCCAGCAGCAGGGCCAGGACACTAGAAGCCCTCCCATGGCTGCCTCCCCCCCAGCACCAAGAATAGAGTGCATCACCTGCCCCAGACTGAGAGTTCCTATCTATACCTTGTGGCTAATAGCCACTGATGGACTTCTGCTCCATATGTTTATCCAATTCCCTCTTGAAACTGTCCATGCTTGTAGCTGCCACTACCTCCTGTGGCAGTGAATTCCATATGTTAATCACTCTTTGGGTGAAGAAGTACTTCCTTTTATCTGTTCTAACCCGACTGCTCAGCAATTTCATTGAGTGCCCATGAGTTCTTGTATGGTGAGAAAGGGGAAAAAGTACTTCTTTCTCAACCTGCTCAATCCCATTCATAATCTTATAAACCTCAATCATGTCACCCCTCAGCCGTCGTTTCTCCAAGCTAAAGAGCCCCAAGCGGTTTAACCTTTCTTCATAGGGAAAGTATTCCAACCCTTTTATCATTCTAGTTGCCCTTCTCTGCACTTTTTCCAATGCTAAAATATCCTTTTTGAGGTGTGGCGACCAGAACAGTACACAGTATTCCAAATGAGGTCGCACCAATGATTTATACAGGGGCATGATGATACTGGCTGATTTGTTTACAGTTCTCTTCCTAATAATCCCCAGCACAGCGTTGGCCTTCTTTATTGCAGTTACACACTGTCTAGACATTTTCATCGAGTTATCTACTACGACTCCAAGATCTCTCTTGGTCAGTCTCTGCCAGTTCAGACCCAATCAAAGTGTATTTATATTTAGGATTTTTGGCTCCAATGTGCATCACTTTGCACTTGGCCACATTGAACCCCATTTGCCACGTTGACGCCCACTCACCCATCCTCGACAGATCCCTTTAGAGTGCCTCACAATCCTCCCTGGTTTTCACCACCCTGAACAACTTCGTGTCATCTGCAAATTTAGCCACTTCACTGCTCACTCCCAATTCTAAATCATTAATAAACATGTTAAAAAGCATCGGACTGAGTACTGATCCCTGCTTACCATCCTCCACTGAGAAAGTTTCCCATTTATACTCACTCTCTGTTTCCTATTTATAAGCCAGTTTTTGATCCACAAGAGGACTTGTCCTATTATCCCATGACTGTTGAGCTTACTTAGGAGCCTTTGATGAGGAACTGTATCAAAAGCTTTCTGGAAGTCAAGGTAAACAACATCTATTGGGTCCCCCTTGTCCACATGTTTGTTCACTACCTCAAAAAACACTAACAGGTTAGTGAGACAAGATCTTCCCTTACAGAACCCATGCTGAGTCTTCCTCAATAGTTTTTGTTCATCAATGTGCCTACTAAACCTTCGTCGTGGTCTTTGTGCAGTACCACACATGGGTTGGGCGCCTGCGCACGACCTCGTTCGGAGAATCTTCTAGAGCTTTACCTCAGAAGAGGTTTTGGCGGGCTCTCTTCCCGCCCTGGGGAGGAGCCATGCACTGCTCATGCCCAAAGCGGGAGAGAGAGCCGCCTCCCACTCAGTTCTTCTTCGACCGCCTTCGCGTTCACACCTCGTTCCTGTTGTTCCTCCATATCGTTGCCTCAGCTGAGTATATCTTTTTTCTTCTCTATCGCTTCTTCTTTTTTCCCCTTTTTGTCTTCTTCTATCTTAAAAAACACACACACAAAAAAATTGTCTTTCTCTCTTTTCTCCCCCCCCTTTCTTTGGAGGGTGGGTGGGGACTTTGTATGGGAAAAACCAGGTTTTTCAAAGTCTGTCGTCGTTGCCCCGCCAAGATTCCATCTAATGACAGGCACGACTTTTGTCTAACTTGTTTGGGAGAGGCCCATAGAGTGGATACTTGTCCTCACTGCACGAGTTTCACTCGTCAGGCTCGACATAATAGAGAAACTAGGCTCAGGGCTCTTCTTTTAGAATCGGCCTTACGCCCTACAATGTCCTCAGCGGCTTCCCCGGCCTCGACGGCTAAAAAATCGGACACCTCCTCGAAAGCACCGAAACAGAAACCTAAGTGGGCTGAAGATAAGACCCCTTCGAAGTCGAAGGCCCCGCTGTCTGCTTCGATTTCAAGGGTGGACCCCATCATCGTGACTGGGTTGTCGACGTCGATGCCGACACTGGCCTCTACCTCTCAACGGTCTGCGATGTGGCCGGCAACCCCACAGCATATCCACTCGTCGCCTTCGGGTTTGATCCCTTTGGGCCAGTCGACGAGATCGCCTCCACAGTTGTCTCCTCGAAGACGTTCCCGGTCTCCAGTGAGGCGTTATGCTGCCCCGGTCCACACTTTGGACGAGGGCCCTGTTGTCATGCACCGCCATTCGCGGTCCCAATCACGGTACGACCTGAGAAGACTGATCCGCAGGCAGTCTTCATCGTCGTCCGGTTCCCCTTCTGACGACCAATGTTGGTCTTTCGAAGAGCGTCGAGAGTGCCCAGATGCGGCCTATTATTACTCCAGGTCCCCGACACCAGAGAGGCACCATTATGATCGTATCCAGCACTCCGAATGTATGGATCGGACCCATGTCCCTGACTGCCCTCGGCGCTCCACGTCTGTTGCCTCAGCCCGTTCCCTTCCTTGGGAACAGCCTTCAGAACCCTCTTGAAGTCGAGATGCCCCAAAGAGTTCCCCAGTGGAACCTCGGTACCGTCCTTCCGTCGATCACCCAGTCATCGATCTGGTTCAACCACAATCCTCCTCTCCCATGTCGATCTCGGACAGGTCGGATTCGGCGGAGTTCGATCCCGAGGTCACTCGGATCGAGGACGAGCCTCGACGCTCTGGGTCGATTTCACCTACTGAGGGCCCTAAAGCATATTTAGAGCTTGTTACTAGGATGGCAACTGCCCTTCAAGTCCAGGGCTCTACAGAATCCCCAGCTGTGACCGACGTGGTTCACAGACTGGTGCAAGCCGACCTTCCTCCGTCCACCATCCTGCCCTTGCTTCCTGTCCACCTTTCAATCCTGAAAGAGTCTTGGGAGCACCCGGCTTCGATCCCCCCGTTTTGGAGGCGCTATGACGGCCTCTACAAAATTCAGCAAAATCCTGGTAAATTCTTCATTTGTCAGCCACCACCTAACTCAATGGTTGTCCACTCCTCCTCGAGATCGAAGCAGCCCGTTCGCCAGTCTGCGCCTCCTGATCACGAGGGTCGCAAGCTGGACCTTCTGGCCAAGAAGATGTACTCTCTGGCCTCCATGAATCTTTGTGTCGATACTTATCTTTCCTATTTGTCGGCGTACGCCTTCAACATTGCAAATGCAGTCCGTCTTATTTTGAAATTTGTTCCAGAGGAGCATTGTCCCACTCTCTCGGCTGCCTTGTCCGAGGTGTGTGCCATATCGAAGCAGCAGATCAATTCGGTTCGTCATGCTGTTAATTGTTTATCCAAACTCCTGGTCTCTTCCGTCGCTCTCCGGCGTCATGCTTGGCTTCGGGGCACCTCTTTACAACCTGACGTCAAATTCCGTATTGACGGCGATGGCCTCTTCCATTCCACCACCGACAAAGTGTTGAAAGCTGTCGATGACAGTCGAAAGCAGGCTCGAAATCTCGGAGTCTCTGCTGCCCCTTACCGACCTCAGAACCGTCCTTGGAAGCCTCCTGGCTCCAGGCGATACCCGTCTCCGGCATCCAACTCCCAATGGAGAAGGAAGCCTTATGACTCTCGTCCTCCTTCCAAACACCGTTCCCAACCTACCAAAAAGCCGCCACAACCCAAACAGTCTGTTTGACTGTCCCCATTGTCTCCCTTCCCCGACGTCGTATACTCCTCCCGTCCGGACCCGTCTCTTCTCCTTTCTACCAGCCTGGGAAGAAATTTCAACCGATTCCTGGGTCCTCACCATTCTATGGGTCGGGTACGCCATAGAGTTCGTTTTACCTCCGATCCTCCCACACTTTGTCGTCACGCCTCCAGACCCTCTCCTCAATCTCGAGGTTTCCACTCTCCTTGCCAAGGGAGCCATTGAGGTCGTCCCGGAGGCGCAACAAACTCACGGCTTCTACTCGAAGTATTTCCTGGTTCCCAAGAGGGATGGCGGATTCAGATCAATTATGGATCTTCGAGATCTCAACCGTTATATTCGGTATCAGAAATTCAGAATGGTCACTCTGCAGTCGATCCTTCCCCTGATTCCACGGGCGGCGTGGCTCGCGTCCGTCGACCTCCAAGACGTATACTTCCACGTCACGATCCGTCCCCAACACCGTCGTTTCCTCCGATTCACCGTTGGAGAGGCACACTACCAGTACAGGGTGCTTCCCTTCAGTCTTTCTACCGCTCCGCGGGTGTTCACCAAGCCAATGGCTGTGGTGGTGGCCGAGCTCCATCGACGGGGAGTCACTCTTTATCCTTACATCGACGACTGGCTTCTCGTTGCTCCGACGCTGGGTCAGTTGCTCCACGACACCCAGGAGACTCTTGCCCTCCTCCATGCTCTCGGACTCTGCGTCAACCTTGCCAAGTCCTCCCTTCAGCCTCTCCAAGTCCTTTGATTTCTTGGGGCTCGTCTTGACACCAACCTCGAAGCGGCTTTCCTCCCGGAGTCGAGGGCTTCCGACATTCGAGTGATGGTGTCTTCATTTCAGACGTTCCCTCAACAATCCGCCCGTTCTGTGATGAGGCTCCTCGGTCACTTTGCCTCCACGGTGTTCGTAATCCCCCATGCACGGCTCAGAATGCGGCCACTTCAGCTGTGGCTTCTCTGCACCTTCGATCCTCGTCGGAGTCCTTGGCACACGATTCTGTCGATCCCGCAGGGCGTCCTCGACTCTCTCAAATGGTGGTCTCAACCCGTCCACCTCCACTGTGGGATGCCCTTCCGACCTCCTCCTCCCGAGCTGTTGCTGACTACAGACGCTTCCCTCTGGGGTTGGGGAGCCCAGTGCGGAACGCTCGCTGCTCAAGGGGCTTGGTCTGCTCGAGATGCAACTCGCCACATAAATTACCTGGAGTTGCAAGCAATTTATCTGGCCCTTCGGTCCTTCCTTCTGTCCCTTCGGGGCCATGTCGTCCAAGTGGCTTCCGACAGCACCACGGCTGTTTATTATGTCAACAAACAGGGTGGCACTGCCTCTGTTCGTCTCTGCAACTTGGCGATCGACCTCTGGTCTTGGTGCCTCGATCACTCCATCACGCTCTTGGCTATACACATTCCTGGAGATCGAAATGTCGATGCCGATCGGTTGAGTTGTTCTGCCTCGTCAGACAACAAATGGTCCATTCCCCTCCGGTATCTTCGACCTCTGTTTCGAGAGTTCGGTCACCCATCTGTCAACGGCTTCACGTCCGTCGACAATGCTCGATGTCGCCTGTTTTTCAGCAGGGGTCCCCCGTCTGCTCGGTCGTTCGGGGATGCACTTCTCCACAAATGGACCGGAGCCCTGTTTTATCTTTTTCCTCCGTTCCCTCTCATCTCCCGGGTCATGCAGAAGATTTGTGCAGACGGCACCTCCTGCATACTAGTCACTTCGTGGTGGCCACACCAGGTCTGGTTCCCTCACCTGCTCCAGCTCTCCTGTCGTTCCTTCCATCCCCTCCCTGTCGTCCCAGATCTCCTCTCTCGGGCCCGAGGGAGAATCCTCCATCCCAATCCGGGATTTTTCAGATTGACGGCCTGGAAGATCCAGCCCTAGACTTCCCGCCTCAAGTTTCTGAAATCCTCCTGAACGCTAGGAAGCCTTCTACTCGACGTTCCTATCGATTCAAGTGGAACAGATTCCAATCCTACGCTTCTGATCACTTCTTCGATCCGGTCCGATCATCTCTCCGTGAGATCGTCGCCTACATCGTACACTTGAAGGATACTGGCCTGGCATACTCGTCCTTGCGGGTTCATCTGGTGGCAATCTCCGCCAATCACCCCCTGATACAAGGATCTTCTGTGTTCTCCCATCGTCTCACCAAGACGTTCCTTAAGGGTCTCCTTCGGATGTGCCCGCCTAGGAAACTGTTGGTGCCTTCCTGGAGCTTGTCCCTGGTCCTTTCTCAACTCATGGCTAAGGCGTTTGAGCCTATGGCTACCGCCAACCTCAGGTTAGTTTCCTGGAAGACGGTTTTTCTCGTAGCCATTACCACTGCACGCAGAGTAGGGAAGCTAGCTGCCTTTAGGGCCAATCCTCCCTATACAATTTTTCATAGGGAGAAGGTTGTCCTTAGAACAGATCCTTCCTTTCTCCCTAAAGTCATCTCTGCCTTTCATCTCTCTCAGTCGTCTGTCCTGCCTACTTTCTTTCCGAACCCGACTGATGCCTCTCAGAGAGCCCTGCACTGTCTCGATGTGCGCAAAGCGCTCTCTTTCTACCTGCATAGGACACAGCCCATACGTAAATCTCCTCGGCTGTTCCTAGCTTATGGTCCCCCGCAGCTGGGGGAACCAGTCTCTTCTCAATGTCTCTCTAAGTGGGTGACTTCCACCATAGCCCTTTGCTATGAGCTGGCGCATCAACCTGTTCCTACCTGTCTTACTGCCCATTCTACACGGGCAGTTTCGACGTCCGCTGCTTTCCTGGCGGGTGTCCCGTTGGAAGACGTCTGTGCGGCTGCTACGTGGTCCTCGGCATCGACCTTCGTGACCCACTACGCCCTTGATGTCTGAGCCCGACGGGATGCTGCCTTCGGCCAGACGGTGCTGCGATCTCTCTTCGCTTGATCCTGCTGCACCCTCAGGTAGGACCGGTGGGTGATTTGTTTGATGGTGATGCTGTGTCTTAACCAGTATTTTTGTGTCCTTTGCAGCTGCCAGCTCCCTCCTCCAACTGGTTTAGCTCTTGTAATCACCCATGTGTGGGACTGCACAGAGACCACGCCGAAGATAAACAGGTTGCTTACCTGTAACTGATGATCTTCGAGTGGTCATCTGTGCAGTACCACAATCCCACCCGGCCTTCCCCGCTGCTGGCATCTCCAGGTTTCCTTCTTTGGATTCTTTGGCTTTGACAGTGGCAATCGAAGGAACTGAGTGGGAGGCGGCTCTCTCTCCCGCTCTGGGCATGCGCAGTGCATGGCTCCTCCCCAGGGCGGGAAGAGAGCCCACCAAAAACTCTTCTGAGGTAAAGCTCTAGAAGATTCTCCGAACGAGGTCGTGCGCAGGCGCCCAACCCATGTGTGGTACTGCACAGATGACCACTCGAAGATCATCAGTTTTGGCCGCTGTGTGACAGAGTGTTGGACTAGATGGGCCATTGGCCTGATTCAACATTGGCTTCTCTTATGTTATGTTCTTATGTTCTAGGTAAGCAACCTGTTTTTCTTTCCTTAGTAACAGTTTCCACCAACTTACCCGGTATCGACGTCAGACTGACTGGCCTGTAATTTCCTGGATCTCCCCTGGAGCCCTTTTTAAAGATGGGAGTGACATTAGCTACCTTCCAGTCCTCAGGAATGGAGGCAGATTTTAAAGAAAGATTACATATTTTTGTCAGGAGATCCACAAGTTCACATTTGAGTTCTTTCAGAACTCTCAGATGAATGCCATCTGGGCCTGGTGATTTATTAGTTTTTAAATTGTCCATCAGTCGGAGGACTTCCTCTCTTGTCACCTCAATCTAATTCAGGTCTTTCAAACCCCCTACCAAAATTGGTGGTTCTGGAGTGGGCAAGCACTTCTCATCTTCCACAGTGAAGATGGAGGCAAAAAATGCATTCAACTTCTCGGCCATTTCCCTATCATCCTTCACTACTCCTTTTACCCCTTGGTCATCCAAGGGCCCCACTGCCTCCCTGGATGGTTTCCTACTTCTAATGTATTTGAGGAAAGTTTTATTGTTGGCCTTTATGTTTTTTGCGATATGCTCCTCATATTCCCTTTTTGCTTGCCTGATCACAGACTTGCATTTTATTTGCTATAGTCTGTGTTCCCTTTTATCAACCTCACTAAGACTAGCTTTCCGCCGCTTAAAGGAATCCTTCTTACCTTTTACAGCTTCCATTACTTTATTTGTTAACCGTGCAGACTTTTTTCTATACCTATTTGTGCCTTTCCTAACCTGCGGTATATATTTTTTCTGAGCTTCTAGGATTGTCTTTTTAAATAGTCTCCAAGCTTCCCCAATGGTTTTGTCCTTTTCCACTTTTCCTTTCAATTTCTTCCTCACATGTCCCCTCATACCAGAGAAGTTACCCCTTTTAAAGTTAAAAGTGGTTGCGTCAGTCTTTTTGGGCAACTCCTTGTTTGTACAAATGTTAAACTCAATGACATTATGGTCACTGTTCCCAAGCTAGCAGGGGTACACATCCATCAGTTTGAAATGGATGTGCTGGTTCATCCAATAAATTAACTGGTTAATGTTTTATTTCCTACTATTAGATAAAATCTGCAAGGAATGTGAATGACTTAGAGTCGGCAATAAGTGATGATAATGAATATCTCAGCTCTGTTGGATGTGTGAAACATTTAACAACTCTGTGTGATAAGGATATGTTGGTGAATGAGATACTGGATTACCATGTCATCAAGCGAACACTTGCCCCTTTTGAAAGGTTTGTTTACTTGTAGAACCCAAGTTGCTGTACCTAAATAATAAATACATCTTTTTCAGTTTGTAGTCTAGAACAATGTCACTACTTTTTCTTGACATTTATGTGACTAATTTTCTGCATGTATAATTTCAGAGGTTAAATAATCTATCCCATGTTTTATGAATTCATTGTTTTGTTCTTTGCTTCCCCCCTTTCATATTTTCAATAAAAGAAAAATATAAAATATTTAGTTACAACACATAAGTGAAACAATATATTACAAGTTGTCCCAAAAGGTTTGAGGGTAGTTGAAACTGTTTTGAATAAATAAGATGTTGAATAAGAATATAACCTCAGCTGAGATAGTGTTAACAGTCCAGAAAACGTAGCCCAAAGGAAGGGTTCTGCAACTCTGTTGTTCTAAGAGTAATTCCTAGTAAATTCAGCTACGCTGAGAAATGATTGACTCAAAGCAGAAATTGGTATCTGCCTCAGAGGGAATGTTCTTCTTCGATCATGTAATATATGGGGGGGCAGAATGGGAATGTGTCTGGAGAAAATAGTAGTGCACGCAAAATGCAGGAAAAAGTGAATTCTAGCTTTGATAGAAAATTTAAAGTGGTATCTATAATATGCAGTAAATATTAATCTGACAATCTGAGGAAAAGTGTTTTACTTATTTAAAAATTCATAGTACTGCTTTTTCATGTTTTCTGTTTATGTCTCTCTCTCTCTCCTCCCCCCCCAGTTTTAGACAAGGTTTGAGAACTCTTGGTGTTTGGGAAAAAATGCAGATGCATCCTGATGCATTTTGTAGCATATTGTGTCACAAATCTGAGAAACTGTCTGCAAAATTTCTTGGTGACCTCTTTACAATCCACTCCTTACCAGGTGCATACAAAGCCAGAAGTCTTGAATTCTGGATGGGTTATTTACAAGAGGCAGAAGGTAAGAGAATTTAAGGGGAGGGTAATTCCCCTAGTTCAGGTGGTCTTGATAACATGTACATGTGTTTGAATTTCATTTAAAGTAATGTGGAATCTTTGTAAACACCATGTGCAGGTAATAAATATTTTCTGACATTTTTGGTCTAGATGGTGAATCAGCAGTAACTCTGGAAGACATATTGGTGTTTGCAACTGGCACCTGCAGTATTCCAGCCATTGGGTTTGAACCTGAGCCCACAGTTATGTTCATGGACATAAAATACCCTGTTGGAAACAGACATCTTAACTGTTTAGAGCTTCCAGTAACAAAGTCTTATGAGAAGTTCAAAAGAATCCTGGATTTCACCATCAGAAGTACTGTAAGATTAGAAACAGTAAGTCTCTGCAGTGGATGCTGAAAATAGAATGATGGAAGGATGCAAGACAACTGCTGGCTGCTTCTGGATAACTCGCATTTATTCATACAAGTTTACAACCTGACCGTGGAAATTAATTGATTTCATTCTTTGCATTTTGAACTTGGTTTCAAAGTGGTGAGCAAACAAAATTTTAAAAACATTGCTTGCATGATTTGTATTTTTTAAAACACATTGGAAATCTTGTTCTTAGCCTGCTACTTTTTAACATAAACCAACAAGTGATGACTTCATAAAATAATTATCTGGACACATGAAGCTGCCTTATACTGAGTCAGGCCGTTGGTCTGCCAAAGTCAGTATTGTGTACTCTGACTGACAGCAACTCACCAGGTCTGAGGCAGAGATCTTCTATATCACCTATACCTGATCCTCGATATGCCAGAGATTGAACCTGGGACCTTCTGCGTGCAAGGTAGATGTTCTACCATGGCCTGTCCCCTGAGCATCTGTTGGAACAAGCATTTTCCATTTATATCACAAACAATTGGAAACCAAAACTGCAGACAAATGTATTCAGGAATCCTTCTCTAGTTTATTTGTAAACTTTAATATCCAGAAAGTCACTTTTTTGTGACATCGAATTGCTGATGTGGTGTGCTTCCGTTTTTCCAAATGAAAAGTCACATGAGTAATGCTTTGTTTCATGTGGAAGCTAAACACTTTATTGAGGAGTTTTTTAAAAAAAGAACAACAATCTTACAATGGTGAGATATACCAGCTATATTTCCGTTCTGCAGTCATTCCAAAGCTTTTCCTTTTGGTATACTAATGGTAATGTGTTAAAAGAAGTTAGAAAATGTATTGTTATATAAAGAATTTAAGTCCCAAAAAGATACAACATCAGAGATTTCCAGGTTCCAGTCCAAATGTATGAACTATACTAAACACATTCCATTTTATCCGTAATGGAAAAAATATCCTACTTCCAGTAAAAATAGGAAGAAAGCACAGAACAGTTAGCATTAAGTTTGCACCTGTCTCTCTCTCTCTCTCTCTCTCTCTCTCTCTCTCTCTCTCTCTCTCTCTCTCTCTCTCTCTCTCTATATATATATATATATATATATATATATATACACACACACATATACACAGAAATATTCAGTTTAAAGATTCACAATATATTCAAACTTATTTGAAAATTTGTGCACTTCAGATTTCATTAAAATTATTTTTATCTAGAATAATTTATCTACATTTGTAGATACACTGTAAGCAGTATTAAACCATAGCCTGCTATAGTCTAGTATTTTGTTTGCTGTATCTTGGGTATTAAATAATGTTTTGCATCCAGCAATCCCATCCCATCAGTAGCATGTGCTAGTGGATAGAGTTCTCTGCCATGTTCCCTCTTTCCGGCAGTACCTTCCAAACCTAGGGTTGCAGCACCCAAGAGAACTAATAGCCACATTGGTCAGGATGCTGCACTGAAGTGAGGGAGGGGGGCAAAATTCCAGCAACTACCTACATATGTGGCTGCTATGAATCCCAAAAAAGATGGAAGCACTACTGGTGAGTGGAAGGACTGACGTGGGATTTAAGGTGTCTCCCATTCTGAATGTGGTTGCACTCCCATTAAAGGAACATGTCTGTAGTCTGGGGGTGTTCTTGCATCTAGGCCTACTGCTGGATAAACAGGTCTCACCTGTGGCCAGAAGTGCCTTTTACCAACTTCAACATTAGTTATCTGTTGCCTTTTCTGGGCAAAAAAGATTTGGTACTGGTGCGTACACTGGTTAGTGGTTGCCCTTGAAAAGTGTTCACAAATATCAGTTAATGCCATCTACACTGATTCCCAGTCTGTTTCTGGGCACACTTCAAAATGCTAATGCTGACCTTTAAAGCCCTATATAGTTTGGGACCAACGTATCTGAAGGACTGCTTACTCCCCTTATGACCCTACATGACCGCTGCAGTCATCTTCAGAAGCGCTGGTTCTGGGGCCCCTGCTTTGTAAGATTAGGTGGGTGGCAACCAAGGAGAGGGACTTTCAGTCAGAGCACCAAAAGTCTGGAACTCTCCCCAAGGAGACTTATATGCCCCTTCTGCTGCATCTTCCACTATCTTTTTAGTTTCATTTGGCATTTCTTCAGTGATGCCTCCTTCCTGCCCAATTGTTTTAATTGGTCTTTTTATGTTTTTGTATGATAGCTTTGGTTTTAATGGTCTCCATGATGCACTTTTGTTGTCTTAAAAACAAATAATAAAATCCCATCTTAAAACAATTTAATTTGTTAGCCACCTTCATGGCCCTTTGGGGGGCAGAAAGGCAGTGTATAAAATTTATAAATATCAGTCCACACACATTCTATTGCCCCAGGAATCAGCAGTTCCAGGGTCAGAGAAGGAAATATGGCAAAGATCTGTACTGCTTGCACTGATGGAATCACTAGGTATGTTTGATAATATAAAATACCTAAATCAGTGGTTTGGATCCAAAATAATGTGAGGTTGCATCTGCTACTACAAGGGGGCTTTTCTGCTTCCCCTTTCCTTACCCTCCCCCCAAGTTTGAAACCATTGAGGGCAATGTGTGGAGGGAGGGACAACTGCTATTCAATAGTAACTATGGATTTGATTTAATTCCTCCTCACCCCTTCCTGTCGGCAAGCAGAATATGCTAAATTGCATCAAAATCATGTAGGAATACCACTTAAGATGGAAGGAGGCTCCTGGGGTTGGAAGAGGGCTTCAGACTTTGCTGAGCAAAGTGGGTACAACCATGTCACTGCTTTTTAAATCAGGTTTTCTAAAGAGGGGATTAGCCAATGATTTCAGTTGGTTCAGGTGACCTTGACTATGTTGCATTAGGGCCAACAGTGCTTGATTCATGTATGAGATACAGCATAAAATGTAGGCATTCCAAGAAGCCTGAAGTATTTTACAGAAGAAATTTGGATATTCTTATATCTTTAATTTTTGTCTACTTTATAGCCTCCCTTTCTCACTGAGCCTCAAGGTGGATTACAGAATAAAAATTTACAATGCAATCATAGGAATTTCAACTTCATGATTTTCATACAGAATAGTCTTAAAAATAAATAACACCATTATTCTAAACTTATTGGGAGGGACCCCCAATGCACATAATGAAACCTTTTCCTCACCACCACCCCCAGCCATCAGCACATGTTTTGTGGTTGAGTGGACAGGGAAAGGCTATGTAGTGATAAAGGAAGCATGGCATACACATGCTTCCCTTCTTTGTAGTGGCCTGCTGCATTGAGTGGGGAGACTAGAAACCAGGCTTTGTTATGCCCTTGGGGGGAAGTGCCATGCTGGGAACATGTCTATAATATATTGCGGGCACAAGTCTTGCTATTGTTAATGTAGAATTAACATAAATAAGTAGACTATACCAGTAATTCCAAAGAACAGAAGGGAAATGCCAAAGGTGATATGCTTTAGGTTTACCACATACATTTTAATCTTATAAAAATATCATGTTTCTCAAAGATTCTAGATTACCAAATATCAGTTAACTGTACGTGTCTTTAAAATTAGGTACATCAAAACATTGTTTCATTGTTTTATTAAACACTCATTGCTTTGTCACCATTTAACTTGTAGAGTAAACAAATGCTCTTGCTATGGTGAGTCTGCTCATCTCAGGCAAGTGTAATAAACTCCAGCCCTTCTCCTGCTCTAGAGTTGTGAAGGAGGCTGGAAAACATCTACACACTTGCATTTGACTTAGCGATGATTCCCTGTGCCGAACTGAAGCTTAAGATGAGGTCTGAGAATTACTCTGTATTTCAGTGTCATGGTGAACTTCTGTTCTTTTAAGTTTGAAGCTGGTAAGTGGGACGGGGTATTGTTCCTATGATCTCCCATTCCCTGTCATGCCTACAGAGCTCGGAGTAACATCTGAGACTATGACAGACCCCTGATGCTTCCCCACTCGCAGACACATTTTCCCACCAAAAATACTTTTAGTTCCCCCTAGTGACTAAGTAGCATGTATTTCTTCTTTATAAGCTTTAACTGTCCTGCCCTGTCACAGATATTAGTTTAGGCTTATGAAGAAGAGGAGGAGATTGGATTTATACCTCACCCTTCACTACCCAAAGGTGTCTCAGAGTGGCTTACAAACTCCTTTCCCTTCCCCTCCCCACAACAGACACCCTGGGAGGTAGGTGGGGCTGAGAGAGCTCTGACAGAAACTGCTCTTTTTCAAGAACAGCACTGACAGAACTATGGCTTGCCCAAGGTCATCCAGCGGGTGCAAGTGGAGGAATGGGGAATAAAACCCGGTTCTCCCAGATTAGAGTCTGTGCACTTAACCACTACACCAAACTGGCTTATGACCCAGCACAGGAACTAGAGGGAATACAGGAGCTGTCTTGTTTTAAAATATCCTTATTAAAATGGCACTTGAGGCAAAGTAACTTTCAAAACAGAAATAATATTTTACTGAATAGGAAGGGAATATATATAGTAGGAGACTGTCAAGATTTAGAAAGGCTGAGGCAAAACTTTATGCTATATACAGATTTGAAAAGTTACTAGAGAATGTTGTTGTGGCTTATTTTCAGAGTTTCAAGATCTTTTCAATTAGAGGTGCTTTGCTAACACAGGTTCTGTGTACTGTTATCTGAAAAATAGTGTTTGCTTATAGTTTCTAGATCTCTCACTTCAGAGGTTTTCCCTTTAGGTATTACAGGTTGTCACTAACTCCTAGGTGTCTAAGCTTCTCCCCTTTATCATAGACTAGGAATAAGGCCCGTTGTGGAAATAAATACAATGAGCTCTAGAAGGAGGTTTTGGGAGAGTGCCCCGGCCTTGGGCACTCAGCGCCAATTCACTGTGGCAACCTCAGCAGGGTATAATGACACAGAGTCCACCATTTTCTCCAGGGGAACTGATCTCTGGCATCTGAAGAGCAGTTGTAATTCTGTGTGATCTCCATCCCTCCCCTGGAGACTGGCAACAATGGTTCCCCATGAGGGAATGGCTGGTTTGGAGAGTGGGGTCTATGGCATTGTACCTGTCTGAGGTCCCACCCCTCCTCAACCCTCACCCTCTCCAGGCTCCACCCCTCAAATATCCAGGAATTTCCCACCTGGAGTTGGCAAACCTATCAGGAGGGGCCCCAATGAGTTTTCTCCCAAAGGCCAAAACAGGTGTGGAAAAAGGGCCTTTTATTGACAAAACCTGGTTGCCTAGCAACAGGCACTGAGGAGAAAGCACAGTTGCCACCTCTGATTAGGGAATTACCTGGAGAATTGGGGGGTGGATCCTATGGAGGGCAGCATCGTGGAAGGACTCAGCAGGGGATAATGCCATAGGGCCTACTCTCCAAAGCAGCCATTTTCTCCAGGGGAACTGATCTCTGTCATCTGGAGATCAATTGTAACGGGATCTCCAGGTCTCACCTGGAGATTGGCAACCCTAGGGGAAGTCAGCCACACTGCAGGGGGTTGAAGAGAATGGTTGGATGGTCACTGGCCCATCTCATTAGCCAGCCAGTCACCCAGCCATGGTGGATCCAAAAAGGAGTGGCCAAGCGGGAGTCCTCTGTTTTTTTACTCACAGAAGCAAGCTTGGTTGTTTGGTTGACAACAACAGCCACTGAGGAGACAGTCACAGTTAGTCTCACACAGGAGCCAAGAGAAGTATCTTCCTCAGGAGAGAGTCTGGATTTCCAGGAGCCACAGCTCGTTTCCTCTAGGCCAGACACTCCCCTTGCGCTGCCGCCACTGCTGAAGGAAGGTGGGGGGAGCCTTTGAAAGGCACTGGGCAGCCTTCTCTGCAGTGCAGGCCTTGCAGCTGAGGGAGAGGGGCCGCACGGGACAGCAAAGGTGAGTGCTTCCCTTGCTTACCGCCACTCGCTAGGTCTGACTCCTTCTCCCCTGTGGAGGGGTTGCCGCTCTGTCAGCAGAGCATCCATCCCCTTTGCCAGCTCCCTCCAGACTGAGGGCGAAATGCTGCCCACCGGCTTGGTGGGCATGGCCGAGCCAACGTAGCGAGCGAATGCAGCCATGGGACTGGGAGACTTTGAGAGTGGTATCTCAGCAGGCCAAAGGCTGAGGAAGCGTGTCCAGGAGGGACACCAAAACTCAAATATATATAAGGAAAGATCATCAGGGTTCTCTACCAAACCCCTTTCACTGGCAGGAAGTTATTCTCCTTGTCCCTAAGACTATTTGGCTTGTACAGCGGTTCTCTCTAACTACCCAGACCTTCTGCCAAATCTTTCTCCAATATCCGTTGTCTGTATAAAGCTGTTCCGTAGTTTTCTTGACTAACAATCTAAATTCTCCATTAGAGTAGTTCTAATATATTTAAGACAATGGGGTTCTTATGCTTCTCTTGACAATTCCCTGACAGAAATCAATGACTCCCAAAATCTCTTCCCTCAGAAGCCAAACCCTCTGGTTACTGATCCAGACGTTAGATTTCATTCCAAGACCAAAAGGTGACTGAATCTTTGCTCTCCAGATCAGCTGTTTTATTTCTTCTCTCAGCTGTTGCTGGCCAGATGGATAAGCTCTTCTCTCCAGGGAAGATTAACTATTGAATTCCCTGACTCTCTGACACAAGCAGCATTTTAAAAAAAAGGCTTTTCTGAGCAATCCATCACAGAAACAAAATGGAGATAAGAGTTTTTGCAGAGACAAAAGCAAACCAAAATTTGTGGATCCTACTTTTAGTGAAAACATTTCAAGTATAATTACAAAAGTATATTAATTTGCTGTTGAGCTTTTTATGCAAGCCTCTTCATTTTGTTCTGTTTCATTATTTTTAAATTCCATATGTGAGATTAATTTGTTTCTCATAAGAGATTTATTCTGATAGCCTTTTCTTACAGAATTGTCTCATAAAAGTAAACTTTTTCTGTGCTTCCACTAGTAAATTGATTATTGCGTATCAGTGAACTCATACAGAGTTACTCACTAATTTCATGGTGAAGGCTTAAGCTTGCAAAGCATTGTGATTGTTGGTAACTTTTTTAGAAATTAATGTAAGAGGATTTTAATGTTTGTGTTATTAAACACAGCTTAGATTTATTCCTTTGTCCTGAAATGCTCACTCTGGCTTGCAGCAAACAGAACCCCAGTAGTAAACTTTCATTTCATTGTAAAAGAATTCTATGAAACATTTAAGTTAACCAAGTCTGATGAAAAATGGTTGCCCTTTATATATTATAAAGAAATTCTTATCTGTAGATGGTATGATATACTTAATTTCCTATAAAATAGAACTTTGAAAAATAATTTTATCAATTTAATCCCAAAATTAGTTTTTGGAAATGCATAGTGCATTAGAAATATTTGCTCAGCTCTCTAATATTTTAAGATAAGATTTATATACAGAAAAACTAACTTTCATATTGAATTATTATCTCCATGGTTAATCAGTAGTATGATAGTGCTGGTTACTGAGACAAGATAAAAATCTAGTCATCTCTTAAAAGATAAATACCTTGATGTTATATTCTGAAATGCATGCTGAATGCCTTGAGTGTGTCCCCAGGGATTTTCGTTTTGTTTTCTTCTTCAAATACCCAAGTGCTCTTCCCCTGTGCCATTTTACAAACATATTCAAAAGTGGCTTGCCATGCAGCATGGCGTACTGTTGTTTGAGAAACATTACTCCAGAACCCCTTTTGCACATGTAAAGCTAGTTTGCAGCAGTAATTTGGGTTCAATTTATGTTCTGTATGAGAGCTTGGATCCTTGTAGAGGTCATAATGTTCCAGCTAGGAGTGTGCAAAAAACCCTGGTACTTTTCAGTTTGGTTTTGTTGGACCAGAAAATAATTCACTATTTCCAAAAAAAATCCCAGTTCACAATACCTGTATGGTATTCAGATCTGGGATTTTTCAGAAATCCTAAATTTGGGGGATTATTTTTTTTTAAAAAAGCCAGCCCAGCCTTGAGGCTGGCTTGGCTTCTCCTACAGCAGGGAGGTCTCCCCACCACCTGGCTAGGAGGGCTTCTCCTGTAGTGCAGTTTAAACCACACCACAGGAGAAGCTGGCCCCAGGATCTGTGTGAAGTGAGGAGCTCTCTCCCAGCTGCACGTAGACCTGGCTGGGAGGGCTTCTCCTGTGGTGCAGTGTAAACCATGTCACAGGAGAATCTGGCTCCAGGGAATCAGCCAGGGTGGCAGGGAGTTCTCCTGGACTGGCTGGGTGGCTCCTCTTGCAGCTCAGTTTAAATCTGGCTGCAAGACAAGCCAGCCCCAGCTGAGGCGGCACGGAGCTCTCAGCTCTTCCCACTTTGGCCAATACTGTCTGGCTCCTCTTGCAGTTCCAAGAGGAGCCCACCAGCCATTTATTATAGCTGAATATACCCAAATGAAAGCCCCAAAAAATCGCCTTTTATTCAGGCTCAGCTGTACCGGTAGCCAGTCAGATTCTGTGATCTGTATTTGGCTTAAATAATACCTGAAAAATACCAGTAAGGACCCTAATGAAGGACCAGCTTTATAAAGCATAATTGTCACTTTTGAAATATTGAGTTCCCTTATGAAATTCATCTTCCATCCTTATGGAAATACAGGTGCTTGAAAATGTAACTCAGTGGTTTGATAAAAAGTATACAAACACTTAACATTTGCATTACATTGCAATGAATCATTAACTACATAAAAGGAAAGCAAAAAATATGAATTACTTAGTTTGAAAATGGAAATTTCTTATTTAGTAGGGAAACCTTTTAGTGCTAACATGTAACTTACTAGAAGTGTGAAACATTTTGCATGTATAGGTACAAGTTTGTAAATTTTCATATCTTTGTGTTTACTTCAAACCTGTTGCTTTAATGTTATCTGTAGTAATATGATATGGGAGAATTGTCATGTATATGTATATATGAAGTGCAATAAATAAAGGCTTTATTAGTTTAACCGAATTAAATGGACATATGTGCACTCAAGTGCAGTCAGATTTGATTATTTAAAGGATATATTCTAGGTATACTGAGTTCTTATTTGATTGTGTCCAGCCCAGAAGCACATTAAATTTGCGCTTACAATCTTAGCAACAAACACAGGAAAATATTAGTATCACAGTTGAATTTGATACTCATTTGGTCTACTAATCCCTACTAAGAAAATGTCAATTCTTTGTATATGCTTAAGAGGATTCCAAAAGAAAATATTGCATACACCCCCAAAAAACACATAATGTATACATATAATCTCCTGACCTGGATAGTTCAAGCATTACATACTAGCCTTATCTCAGAAGTTAAGCAGAGTCAGTTCTGGATAGTATTTGGATGGGAGACCACAAAGGGAAGTCTAGGGTCACTACACAGAGGCAGGCAATGGTAAACCACCTCTGCATGTCTCTTGCCTTGAAAACCTTATGGGATCACCGTAAGACAGCTGCAACTTGACAGCACAAAAAAATGTGAGATATATACCGACACACACATGATTACATAATGCATATAAGGTTTTCCCTAACAGAACAGCAGTTTGCAAAATTAGTCATCCTAATACTATACTAAAAACACTAAGCCATTTTAGTATTTTTAGAATTATGAAGTCCTTGAACATATGCATCATCAGATCAAAGTTCATCTAGGTCTGCAGCCAACAATAATACAAGTTGGTATCATGGCTGGGGGGGCGGGTTTTCTGGTTAGAGCAGAGGTGGTCAGATGTGATGAGATACCTGCGGCCTCAATCAAAGGTCTGGTGGAACAGCTCCAATTTACAGGCCCTGTGGAATTGTAATAAGTCCTGAAGGGCCCTGATCTCAACAAGGAGTGTGTTCCGCCAGGGCCAGAGCCAGAGCCAAGAAAGCTCTGGTCCTTGTCAGTGTTAAGAAATCACGAATCTGTAGTGAAAGCACACTAAATGAATGCAACAATAATTATATGGAAAGCGAAGTCAATAATAATGCCAAACTCATATATTATTGTAGAATCACAAACATAATAAGGAACAATTATCTAAAAGTGGGTAGTAACACTCAAATCCACAGTAAGTCACAGCATACCTCAAAAACAGCAGACTTCCTACATAAATAGAACAAGCTGGGGGGGGGACTACGACCAGTGGTGTTAGGTAGCCATTACCTGCAGGTCGCCGTCTGTTCGCTCTTAATTTATTATTTTCAACCCATTTAAATTTGAGATTCTGAAAATATGCCTCTGAGGCAAGGTAAGAAGGCAAAGCAAAAAATGGTAATATACCTTCTTTGACAGAGTTTTTTGATCAAGCTGAAGCCGAAGCTGGAACCTCCTCCACAATGGATTTAGGAAATACAGATAAGGAAGGGACTACTCCTACAACAAATTATCTTACAACAAATTAAGCTCATCTGCATATGCCACAACTCCTGAAAAATGGCAGGCATGTTTAAAATGGATTAAAGCATATGCAAAGAGTTTAAATCCCCCCCTTCCCTGAGTCTCTCTGCAAAAGCAGAGAGGCTCAGGGGGGAAGGCGGGCATGTCTGCCCATCTTCCCTTCCCCTCTCCAGCCAACCTGCCGCCGTGGACTGGCTAGAGAACAAAAGGGCAAGGAGGCAGACATGCCTGGCTTCCCTGCCCCGCCTTCTCCAGGTGCCCCACGGCTCCAGGTGCCCCACTGCAGCGGGTTGGCTGGAGAAGGGAAGGGCAGGGAGCCCGGCATTTAAATCCCCCCCTTGAGTCTCTCTGCAAAAGCGGAGAGGCTCGAGGAAAGGAGGGCATGTCTGCCTGCCCCCCCTCCCCCCTCCAGCCAACCTGCCGCCATGGACTGGCTAGAGAACAAAAGGGCAAGGAGGCAGACATGCCTGGCTTCCCTGCCCCGCCTTCTCCAGGTGCCCCACGGCTGTGGGACACCTGGAGAAGATTGGGCAGGGAAGCCAGGCATTTAAATCCCGCCCCCAGTCTCTGCAAAAATGGAGAGGCTCAGGGAAAGGAGGGCCTGTCTGCCCGCCTCCCCTTCCCCCTCCAGCCAACCCGCTGTGGTGGGCTAACTGAAGAAGGGAAAGGCAAGGAGGCAGACATGCCTGGCTTCCCTGCCCGATCTCCAGGTGCCCTGTGGCTGCTAGGCATTTAAATCCCCCCTCCCTGAGTCTCTAGGGCAGGCCAGGAAGGGCGGGGGCGGGGCTCCGTACCACTGGAATGCTACTCCAGGGTGCTCCGGTAGGAAATGACCCCTGCTCCTGTGTATAAACGTAAAGGTTCCCTTGCTCGAAAGCCAGTCGAATCCGACTCTAGGGTTGCGGTGCTCATCTCCGTTTCAAAGCCAAAGAGCCAGCGCTGTCCGAAGACATTTCCATGGTCATGTGGCCGGCATGACTAAACACCAAGGCGCACGGAACACTGTTACCATCCCACCGAAGTGGTACCTATTTATCTACTTGCAATTTCTTGCTTTCAAACTGCTAGGTTGGCAGGAGCTGGAACTAGAGATGGGAGCTCATTCCGTCATGCAGCACTCTCGGGTCTCGAACTGCTGAACTACCGACCTTCCACAGCCTGCAGTTCAGCATCTTAACCACTTGAGCCACCGCAGCTCCTGTGTATACTTATTAGTTATTATGAACTCTCATGTGTGCCACTTCCTAACAAAAGACTTGCAACACTCAGTGTTTGGGCTGTGGAAACTTAATTAATTATTAATCGTCACATACCTTTACTGGCATAAAAACCAAATTTACATACGATTATCAGTTTGTATATAAATAATCTGATAAATATTATAGAGCATAAAACAATTTTAAAATAATAGTGTATCAAATATAAAATATCAAAGAGAAGCAGGCATCTTTTAGTTGGTTAAAATCTACAGGTGTGTTTCAATCTTGATTGTATAAACTGCTAAAAACTTTGCAACACATATGGTGGTTTTAGGATCTGCACCTTCTAAAAGCTGACGGCATTTTCTAATCTGTAAGACTGTTATTTGGAAAGTAATTAGATAAAAATAGACTGCGCTGGGACACAAATAATGGGCACTTCAAAATAATATGGGATAAGGAATCCGGAGTTCCCATGGGCACAGCCTTTTTGGAAAGGGTATTTGCCTAAATCTGCCATAGAGAACTTACGATGGTAGGCATTCAGGTGGGCCAGAGTAAAGGCACGACGTTGGAGTGGAGAATATAAGATGGTAAAGTAGTGAGACCTCACTCCATGTTTTTGGTAGATACCTAGACTGGCTGCTGAGTAAATAGGAGGGTGCAGGGGAAACATTTTTGAAATTCATGATCCATAAGTCTTTGTTGAACCCTTCTTACAATATGTAGTTCATCACATAAGAGAATCTATTGCAATACTTAATTTCTGGAACTTATTGGTAAAGGTAGAAAACCAAATGGTACTATGCCAATCTTTCATTAGGGAAGATAGCAGACTTCCAGGTTCTAATCTAAAATGGATTTTTTGTTGTTGTTGTTCAGTCGCACAGTCGAGTCCGACTCTTCGCGACCCCATGGACCAGATTACGCCAGGCCCTCCTGTCTTCCGTTGTCCGCTGAAGTTTGCTCAACTTCATGTTCGTTGCATCGATGACACTGTCTAACCATCTCATCCTTTGCCGTCCCCTTCTTCTTTGACCTTCAATCTTTCCCAGCATCAGGGTCTTCTCCAGTGAATGCTCCCTTCTCATTTGGTGGCCAAAGTATTTGAGCTTCAGCTTCAGGATCTGGCCTTCCAGGGAACAGTCAGGGTTGATTTCTTTTAGGATTGACTGATTTGATCTCCTTGCAGTCCAAGGGACTCTCAAGAGTCTTCTCCAGCACCATAGTTCAAAAGAATCTATTCTTCGGCGCTCGGCCTTCCTTGTAGTCCAACTCTCGCAGCCATACATTACTACGGGGAATACCATTGTTTTGACCATGCGGACTTTTGTTGGCAAGGTGATGTCTCTGCTTTTTATCATGCTGTTTAGGTTTGCCATCGCTTTCCTCCCAAGGAGCAGGCGTCTTTTAATTTCATGGCTGCAGTCACCATCTGCAGTGATCTGGGATCCTAGGAACGTGAAGTCTGTCACTACTTCTACGACTTCCCCTTCTATTTGCCAAGGAGTGATGGGGCCAGATGCCATGATCTTAGTTTTTTTGATGTTGAGCTTCAAGCCCACTTTTGCGCTCTCCTCTTTGACCCTGAGCAAGAGGCTCTTTAGGTCCTCTTCACTTTCTGCCATCAGAATGGTATCGTCTGCATATCTGAGGTTATTGATCTTTTCCCCAGCAATCTTAACTCCAGCTTGTGATTCATCCAGGCCAGCATTTCGCATGATGTACTCTGCATATAAATTAAATAAGCAAGGTGACAATATACATCCTTGTCGTACTCCTTTTCCTATGCTAAACCAATCAGTTGTTCCATATCCGGTTCTAACTGTTGCTTCTTGACCCTTATACAGGTTTCTCAGGAGACATGTGAGGTGGTCTGGTACTCCCATCTCTTTAAGAACCTGCCATAATTTATTGTGATCCACACAATCAAAGGCTTTAGCATAGTCAATGAAGCAGAAGTAGATGTTTTTCTGGTACTCTCTTGCTTTCTCCATAATCCAGCGAATGTTGACAATTTGATCTCTAGTTCCTCTACCTCTTCGAAACCCAGCCTGTACTTCTGGCAGTTCTCTATCCACGTACTGTTGGAGCCTAGCTTGTAGGATTTTGAGCATGACCTTGCTAGCGTGTGAAATGAGTGTAATTGTGCGATAGTTTGAACATTCCTTGACATTGCCCTTCTTTGGGATTGGAATGTACACTGACCTTTTCCAATCCTGTGGCCACTGTTGTGTTTTCCAAATTTGTTGGCAAATTGAGTGCAGCACTTTAACAGCATCTTCTTTTAAGACTTTGAATAACTCAGCTGGGATACCATCACCTCCACTAGCTTTGTTGTTAGTAATGCTTTCTAAGGCCCATTTAACTTCGCTTTCCAGGATGTCTGGCTCGAGGTCAGTGATTATACCATCGTGGTTGTCAAGGACATTGAGGTCCTTCTTGTATAGTTCTTCTGTGTATTCTTGCCATCTCTTCCTAATGTCTTCTGCTTCTGTTAGGTCCCTACCGTTTTTGTCCTTTATCATGGCCAGCTTTGCATGGAACGTTCCCTTGATTTCTCCAATTTTCTTGAAGAGATCTCTAGTCCTTCCCAATCTATTGTTTTCCTCTATTACTTTGCATTGTTCATTCAGGAAAGCCTCCTTATCTCTCCTTGCTGTTCTCTGGAAATCTGCATTCAGTTGGGCAAATCTTTCCTTTTCCCTGTTGCCTTTAGCTTTCCTTCTTTCCTCTGCTATGTGTAAAGCCTCATCAGACAGCCACTTTGCTTTTTTGCATTTCTTTTTCTTTGGGATGGCGGTGATTGCTGCCTCCTTTACAATGTCACGGACCTCTGTCCATAGTTCTTCAGGCACCCTGTCTATCAAATCTAGTCCCTTAAACCTATTCTTCACCTCTACTGTATATTCATCGGGGATGCGATCTAGGTCAAATCTGAATGGCCTTGTGGTTTTCCCAACTTTCTTCAATTTAAGTCTGAATTTTGCAATGAGTAGCTCATGATCTGAGCCACAGTCAGCTCCAGGTCTTGTTTTTACTGACTGGATAGAGCTTCTCCATCTTTGACTGCAAATTATATAGTCAATCTGATTTCGGTGTTGCCCATCTGGTGATGTCCATGTGTAGAGACGCCTCTTAGGTTGTTGGAAAAGGGTGTTCGCTATGACCAGCGTGTTCTCTTGACAAAACTCTGTTAGCCTTTGCCCTGCTTCATTTTGTTCTCCAAGGCCAAACTTGTCTGTTATTCCATTTACCTTTTGATTTCCTACTTTAGCATTCCAGTCCCCTATGATGATGAGGACATCATTTTTTGGTGTTAGTTCTATGAGCTGTTGTAGGTCTTCATAGAACTGGGCCACTTCAGCCTCTTCTGCAGCAGTGGTCGGGGCATAGACTTGGATTACTGAGATATTGAATGGTTTGCCTTGGATTCGGACTGAGATCATTCTGTCATTTTTGAGATTGTATCCCAATACTGCCTTTCTCACTCTCTTGTTGACTATAAAGGCCACACCATTTTTTCTACGGGATATAATGTAGTAGATATAATGGTCTTCTGAGTTAAATTCGCCCATTCCTGTCCACTTTAGTTCACTGATTCCCAAGATGTCGATGTTCATTCTTGCCATCTCATTTTTGACCACGTCAAGCTTACCTTGATTCATAGATCTTACATTCCAGGTTCCTATGCAGTATTGTTCTTTGCAGCATCGGACTTTCCTTTCACCGTCAGACACATCCACAACTGAGCGTCCTTTCGGCTTTGGCCCAGCCGCTTCACTCTTTCTGGGGTTACTCGTACTTGCCCTCTGCTCTTCCCCAGTAGCATATTGGACACCTTCCGACCTGAGGGGCTCATCTTCCGGCGTCATATCTTTTAGCCTTTTGTTACTATCCATGGGGTTTTCTTGGCAAAGATACTGGAGTGGGTTGCCATTTCCTTCTCCAGGGGATCACACTTGGTCTGAGTTCTGTGCTGTGGCCTGTCCGTCCTGGGTGGCCCTCCACGGCATAGCCCACAGCCTCATCGAACCACGCAAGCCCCCTCGCCACGACAAGGCAGTGATCCATGAGGGAGTGATCCAGTGATCCATAAATGGATTTTTATCCAATACTTAAAGGCCATAGTCCAAGACCTGGTTTCTAAAAGGTGCAGGCCTAACTCTGTGCATATGAATAGATAGCGGACACATTTGGTTGTACACTGTCCATATTGGAATTAAAATCACTAATCCACAAAGGGATGTCATATAACAGCTGAGGGAGAACTTTTGCATTGTAAATTTTCATGGCTGCTGGAACAAATTGGTTACCTCCTAAATAGTAAAACTTTTTGATTTGTGCCATCGAACATTTCACTAGTCTTATAGTTCTGTTTCGATGTTCTGACCATCTGAGATTGTCATTAAAGGTAATCCCAAGATACTTAAAAGTCTTCACTTGTTTGATTGTGTTAGAACTAATATGCCATTTATATAGGCACCATTTCTTTGAGAATATTAAGACCTTTGATTTCCCATAATTAATTACTAATCAGTTCTGTTAGCAATATTGATGACAGGCCTTCAGATATCTTAGAAGGCCAATTCTGCTGCGGGACAAAAGGACAGAACATGCCAGTCATCAGTAACAAGTGGGGGCCCTGCAAGACTCACAGGGAAGGTCCCATCCTTCTCCCCTTTTCAGTAGGCAACCCACTCACTAGCAGGCCAGCCTGCCTGCCTACAACACAGCTACAAGTCACTGCCTAAGTATATGGCCAGGGGGCATCAACTCCAGCTCTCCACTTCTCCTTCCCCGCACCTACCTGCCTTGCTGGCTCTTGCAGTGGGTTGCTCTGTCTGTCCCTTCCCCACGTGCCTGACTCATGCAGCAGTAGCTCTTGTTCCCTCCTCCCTCTGCATGCACTGGCACCTCTGGCTCCTCCCTTTTCTTCCTCTGTCCATCCACCCAGCTCAGGTGGCAGACTCCCACTACCTCTGCCAATTTCCAGTCCAGATATACTCCTTTATGTTGTCTGTGCAAGCAGACGATGTCCCTCCCCTTTTTCACTTTTCACAATTTCTGCAAACCTTGGTGGCCCCCCAGGTCTGCAGAATACCGCCTTATCAGAACCTGGCCCCATTTTCTGGGTCAGTGGTAGAAGTGGAACTCACTCTACAGAATGCAGAATTTGTAATTCCCATCAACCATCATAACTGCTCTTGTCTTCTGCAGTGCTCCAAACAAACACAAGCAATATTATAAACCTTTTAATTGTCAAGAGTACCTCAGAGCATGTAGAATTGTTTTTCTCCACCACTGTTGAACCTTAGCCAGCCCTTATGTATTTGTAGTAAGAAGGGTTTTGTGTCAAGACGAGTCATGACACAAAAGAGTGTGCAAGCTTTTGAGTTCTCCATAATTCTACCAGACTGGATGTTTTTTTGTTTTTTAAAAAAAATGCTTCTCTGACATTGCTGATCTTCAAGTTTTACTTCAGGTCTGGGGAAGAGGAATTAGAACTTCTTTCTGTGCTAAGCTTTCTGTTTGCTGAAGTTTTGTTTTATGGGCTAGCATTCAACAATGGTATGCCTCATTCAGCCAAACAATGGTATGCCTCATTCAGCCAAACACACAGAACCCCTACATTTCCACAGTCTCAATATAATTGCCCTTGACAAGTTGTGCAGTTTTACAAAATAAAACTGTTTTATCTTGGGATAATTATAATGAAATTGTACTGATTTCTAAAGAAGTTGCCCACTTTCTCAGAACACAGGGTTGCTGCCATGGGAGCCACAGGTTGCTCTTGAGCCACTGAGTACTCTGTGTTTCTCTATCTACAGGGGCTCATCAGCCTCCAGTTTTGACACATTTCTTTCACTTTGTTTTTCCCCAGAATTAAACCCAAAGAAATGGTAATCTAAGCCTGTTATTCCTGTTTGGTCCTTGCATCTGTTAAATATCTTCATTTTGCTGTATGCTGATTTCCTGCCCACCCTCTTACATGGACTGTTAACTTCCAGTTCATTGTAGCCAAAGAAGTGTGCATGCACAGGAAAGCTTACACCTTGAATAAAACTTCCTTGGTCTTAAAGGTGCCACTGGACTCCAACTTTGTTTTTGTACATTTTCAGTGACGCAAATGGCCTCTCTTACACCGAACTCTTTACTCCTGTCTTGCTTAAGACCATGTTGATTTTTAAAACAGAATTCCAGTGTTACTTTAAAGACTATCATTTATTTCTGCGAGTCGGAGCTCGTTTATGCAGAGACATGCAGGTCCGTTAAGTTGCTACTTTCTGCACAAACACCTTTAGGACTGAACATTTTGGTCCTTTTGTGTTTTCATCCTGTACTACAGTATAAGCAGAACCCTCACTCCTTCACCTGGGTGAGGTGCTCAGAGCCAATAACATTCACATCAAAAAGTGATGTGAGATGCTACAAAGCCAGACCGGTTCAAAAAAAGATCCACTGAAAAGCCCATCTTCGTTAACGGGGCGGGGGGAGCTAGTTCCCCCAAACAGTCCAGAATAAAAATATGGTTCCAGTGCCGCCAGGCTGGCAACTCCTCTCCTCTCAAAAAATCACGAAAGCGAGGGCGGGGCTCTACGAGCTGTTGGCCAGATGCCCAAGAGAGGTTTGGATACAGTCGTTGCAGCAGTCCCAGAGAGAACAGGAACAACTAGGACAGACCCCAACTTCCGGCTCCTGCAGACTCGGCCTAATTCGAGGGCTATGACGGCGCTTCTCTGCCGCTGGTTTTCCCTTCTCTACAAAACGGCCAGCCGCAGATGAGGAAGCCCAGACTTTGCAAGAAGCTCCGCCCGTCACGTCACGTCTTGGCTGAGGCTGGAGCCGGCCTGGGCCGCCACGTCTGCCGGCGACTGTAAGCGCAGAGGTGAAGGGGCGGAGTTGCACAGAACCGAGATAAAGATGGCGGCCAGCATCCGGGAGAAACAGACGGGTGAGTGGTTGGCTTCCTCGCTCGCCCATAGACTTGCGCGGGTTTCGACAGCGGTCCTCAAGACACCTTGGGCTGGGACGGTGTCGGTTTGAGGCGTTGCCGGGGGATTTATTGTTGTTATCCCATGCGGAACAAGCCGTGTATTCGTCCCCCCCCCGTGGTTTTCAGAACCTTTTTTCTGTGCTGCCACCTGAAATCTGGGGTTTCGTGTTTCAGAGAGGAGAGCTTTCTTAACTTTTTATTAGGGAGCTTTAAGTTTTCTTTTTGAGCACGTCGCCCCACAAGGCTCTGTAATTACTGAGGGAGTTTCTTCACTTGGTTTCCTTCTCATAAACACATTCGTATACCGCTGACTTGGAATCATTTTGTAATCATTGAGTAGAATTGATCAATTAGTAAAAAAAAACAAAAAAAACCTGGGAAGGTAAGACTGTCATAATTGCACAAGTGACTGTCCTGGAGGATTTTAGTACAAAGAACACTTATCCTCAAATTCAGAGTAGTGTCATAGTGGTTAATTGTTAAAACTTGAAGACCTACTTGTGTTGAGAAACTATTAACATGTTATTGGAAGATCTGAGAATAAATGCTTGGCAAGGCATAAAAAGGAGTCCATAAATGAGAACTTTGTGATGTGAATGTTACTGTCTCTGAGCACCTCACCCAGGTGAAGCAGTGAGAGTGCTGCCAACAGATATGCCTGTACTGTTTGTTGCTGTTCAGTCGCACAGTCGAGTCCGACTCTTCGTGACTCCGTGGACCCCATCACGCCAGGCCCTCCTGTCTTCTGCTGTCTTCCGGAGTACGCTTAATTTCATGTTCATTGTATCGATGACACTGTCTAACCATCTCATCCTTTGCCATCCCCTTCTTTTACCTTCAGTCTCCAGTGAGCGCTCCCTTCTCATTTGGTGGCCAAAGTATTTGAGCTTCGGCTTCAGTATCTGGCCTTCCAGGGAACAGTCAGGGTTGGTTTCTTTTAGGACTACTTGATTTGATCTCCTTGCAGTCCAAGGGACTCTCAAGAATCTTCTCCAGCACCATAATTCAAATGCATCTATTCTTCGGCACTCAGCCTTCCTTATGGTCCAACTCTCACAGCCAGACATTGCTACTGGGAATACCATTGCTTTGACCATATAGAATTTTGTTGGCAGGATGATATCTCTACTTTTTATTGTGCTACTCTAGGTTTCATAGCTTTCCTCCCCAGGAGCAGGCATCTTTTAATTTCATGTCTGCAGTCACCGTCTGCATTGATCTTGGATCCCAGGAATGTGAAGTTTGTCACTGCTTCCATGACTTCCCGTTCTATTTGCCAAGGAGTGGTGGGGCCAGATGCCATGATCTTAGTTTTTTTGATGTTGAGTTTCAAGCTAACTTTTGCGCTCTCCTCTTTCATCCTGAGCAAGAGGCTCTTGAGGTCCTCTTCACCTTCTGCCATTAGAGTGGTATTGTCTGCATATCGGAGGTTGTTGATATTTTCCCCGGAAATCTTAGTTCTGGCTTGTGATTCATCCAGGCCAGCATTTCGCATTATATACTCTGCATATAAATTAAATAAGCAGGGTGACAATATACATCCTTGTCGTACTCCTTTTCCGATGCTAAACCAATCAGTTGTTCCATATCCGGTTCTCACTGTTGCTTCTTGACCCGTATATAGGTTTCTCAGGAGACATGTGAGGTGGTCTGGTACTCCCATCTGTTTAAGGACTTGCCACAGTTTGTTGCGATCCACACAGTCAAAGGCTTTAGCGTAGTCAATGAAGCAGAAGTAGATGTTTTTCTGGTACTCTCTTGCTTTCTCCATAATCCAGCGAAAGTTGGCAATTTGATCTCTAGTTCCTCTACCTCTTCGAAACCCAGCTTGTACTTCTGGCAGTTCCCTATCCACATACTGCTGAAGTCTAGCTTGTAGGATCTTGAGCATGACCTTGCTTAGTGTGTAAAATGAGTGCAATTGTGCCATAGTTTGAACATTCCTTGGCATTGCCTTTCTTTGGGATTGGAATGTTAGATGACCTTTTCCAATCCTGTGGCCACTGTTGTGTTTTCCAAATTTGCTGGCATATTGAGTGCAGCACTTTAACAGCATCATCTTTTAAGACTTTGAATAGCTCAGCTGGGATACCATCCCCTCCACTAACTTTGTTGTTAATAATGCTTTCTAAGGCCCATTTGAATTCACACTCCAGGAAGTTTGGCTCGAGGTCAGTGATCGCACCGTCGTGATTGTCAAGGACATTTAGATCCTTCTTCTATAGTTCTTCTGTGTATTCTTGCCATCTCTTCCTAATGTCTTCTGCTTCTGTTAGGTCCCTACCGTTTTTGTCCTTTATCATGGCCAGTTTTGCCCGGAATGTTCCCTTGATTCCTCCAGTTTTCTTGAAGAGATCTCTAGTCCTTATCATTCTATTGTTTTCCTGTATTACTTTGCATTGTTCATCAAAAAGGTCTCCTTATCTCTCCAGATTTCTTTAGAAATCTGTATTCAGTTGGGTAAATCTTTCCTTTTCACCTTTGCCTTTCACTTTCCTTTTTTCCTCTGCTATTTGTAAAGCCTCATCAGACAGCCACTTTGCTTTCCTGCATTTCTTTTTCTTTGGAATGGTGCTGATTGCTGCCTCCTGTACAATGCCACGAACCTCCGTCTATAGTTCTTCAGGCACTCTGTCGATCAAATCTACTCCCTTAAACCTATTCTTCACCTCCACTGTATATTCATCAGGGATGTGATCCAGGTCAAATCTAAACGGCCTAATGGTTTTCCCAACTTTCTTCACTTTAAGCCTGATTTTTGCAATGAGTAGCTCATGATCTGAGCCACAGTTAGCTCCAGGTCTTGTTTTTACTGACTGGATAGAGCTTCTCCATCTTTGACTGCAAATGATATAATCAATCTGATTTTGGTGTTGTCCATCTGGTGATGTCCATGTGTAGAGTCGCCTCTTAGGTTGTTGGAAGAGGGTGTTTGCTATGACCAGCGTATTCTCTTGACAAAACTCTGTTAGCCTTTGCCCAGTTTCATTTTGTTCTCCAAGGCCAAACTTGCCCGTTATTCTGGTTACCTTTTGACTTCCTACTTCAGTATTCCAGTCCCCTATGAAGATAAGGACATCTTTTTTTGATGTTAGTTCTAGGAGGTGTTGTAGGTCTAGAACTGGTCCACTTCAGCATCCTCTGCGTCAGTGGTTGGGGCATAGACTTGGATTCCTGTGATGTTAAATGGTTTGCCTTGGATTTGTACTGAGATCATTCTATCTTTTTTGAGATTGTATCCCATTACAGCCTTTCTCACTCTTTTGTTGACTATAAAGGCCACACCATTTTTTCTATGGGATTCTTGGCCACAGTAATAGATATAATGGTCTTCTGAGTTATATTCGCCCATTCCTGTCCTCTTTAGTACACTGATTCCCAAGGTGTCGATGTTCAGTCTTGCCATCTCATTTTTGACCACATCCAACTTACCTTCATTCATAGATCTTACATTCCAGGCTCCTATGCAGTATTGTTCTTTGCAGCATCAGACTTTCCTTTCAACATCAAACACATCCATAGCTGAGTGTCCTTTCGGCTTTGGCCCAGCCATTTCACTCTTTACTTGTACTTGCCTCCTGCTCTTCCCCAGTAGCAAATTGGACACCTTTCAACCTGAGGGGCTCATCTTTTGTTACTGTCCATGGGGTTTTGTTACTGTCCATGGGGTTTTCTTGGCAAAGATACTGGAGTAGGTTGCCATTTCCTTCTCCAGTGGATCACATTTTGTCTGAGTTCTCTGCCGTGGCCTGTCTTTCCTGGGTGGCCCTCCATGGCATAGCCCACAGCCTCATCAAACCACGCAAGCCCCCTTGCCACGTCAAGGCAGCAAACCATGAGTAGTACAGCATGAACACATAAAAAGACCAAAACGTTCAGTCCTAAAGGTGTTTGTGCAGAAAGGAAAACAGAACAAATGAGATGCTTCCATAAAGCTGTCTACAATGTATACAGTAGTATATGGTATACTACAGAACTGTACAAAATCTTCATACAGTCACCATGTCAAAGGTATTGTCAGTTACAACATGGATTTAATCTGATGTCCACACGCCCCTTTTTTATTACCACAAAGGAGAAGAAAGTTTCACATCTGGCAGATGAATGGGGTTTTCCTTCTTTTCCATCATTGCTATGAAACAATATCCTTCATCCAATTTCAGTTATAAAACTGATCAAGATCTCTAATAATAAGAATGTTCTATCATGGTGGGATTTTGCTTTCCAAATCAATAGATTTCTTCTTCTGTTTCCATCCTAAATGAGTGCATTTCTCTATTTGTTTTTGTACCACTTAAAATATACATTATTTCTACTTGTTTTAGTGAATTAATCAGACTTTATCCCATATTCTTCTGTGTGCTGCTTCTAAGCTGTCTTAATTATTACTGAACATGAAAAACAAAAACTGCAAATACCGTTCATAAGTGTTGTATGTCCTCTGTCTATTTAGGTATGTTTTAACTAACATAAAAACATAGTCATCACTCTTTTGTGGTTAAACACAGTGCCTGCTTAAAGCTGTCATAATTAAGACAATCAGTTTCTTTTTCATTAATTTCAGACTGGTGAACTCCCACCAGATAGCAAAAGTGTTTGTAACCATGACCTAATATTGCTGTTTATCTCATATTACATAGAAAGGTATCTGCAGGATCAGACTGTACCTCTAGTTCAGTAGTATGTATGTATGTATGTATGTATTTATTTATTTATTTATTTATTTATTTATTTATTTGGACTTGTATCCCACCCTCCCTGCAAGCAGGCTCAGGGTGGGTTCCAGCAATATTAATACAATATACAACGCAATTAAACCACTTAAAACAGCAGTTGAAAACAGCACAAAATCCTAAGATACCATGTAAAATCTGATCAAATATCTCAGTGATTAAGATGGGACAGGAGTGTGGGTTCCCAGATGGCTATTCAAATCCAGGCCACTGATGGGAGGCCAGCCAAAAGAGGGGGATGTCTGCTGCCTCAACTAAAAGTTCGGTAGAAGAGCTCAATCTTACAAGCTCTGTGGAATTCTAATAAATCCCGCAGGGCCCTGATCTCATACAGGAGCTTATTCTACGAGGTGGGGGCCAGGGCCAAAAAGACCCTGGCCCTAGTCGAGGCAAGTCGGATGTCCCTGGAGCCAGGAACTATCAAGAGATGTTGATTTGTAGACCTCAATGCACTACAGGACTTATATGGGGAGAGGGGGTCCCAAAGGTATGCTGGCCGCTATCATTGCCAGGCAGGTACTACTGAGGGAGCGCACTAGCGTGGTATGAAAATATCACCCCTTCCTGTCTTGTTTGTTCTATTGTGTGGTACTCAAAGGCTTTTCTGAACTGTGGCCATAGTAACTAATCAGTATTGATAGATTTACAGTGTCATCCTAAGTAGGTTAATTAGAATCTTAGTCAAATCTAGTCAGTGGGGCTTACTTGCATTAAAGTGTTCTAAGGATTTCACAGTTAATCTTCATGCATTTTTAAAATCCATCTATTCTAAACTGTTAAAATCTAAACCAGTGGCCATGATCCAGCTAGTTGGCAGTGTATTCTGTAAAATGAAGTCTTGGATCCTTTAGTAGTTTTCATGAAAGGAAGTAATTTCAGTTTGTGGAATGTAATTTCTTTGTTCCCTGTGCTGTAGCCCAAAATGTCCCCTTCATGCTGCTTTTGGAGGAAAGGAACCCCCAGGAACTGTATGAGGACAGAGTCACGTTGGCCAAGGAGAAACCTGTCCTTTTCTGTCTGTTGAAATCCTCTGTGGGAATCAACACAATTATATGTTTGGTGAAGAAGTATTTCCTTTTGTTTTTCCTGACCTTTGATTGTGAGAACAGAATAAAAAAAGTTCTCTGCCTGTTTTTTACAGCATTTAGAATTTTTAAAACACCTTTCATGTTCCCCTTAGCCATCTTTTTTTCTAAATTAAAATGCCCCATTCCCTTTTCATCACAGGGCAGGTATTTGTACTTTTCATAGCTCTGGTACCCTTTTGACATGGGGCAATCATTGATAGAAAAGCTTTTCTTTTGTTTCCTCCATGCAACCATATCTATAGAAATTATGACTGGACCAACCAGGCATTTTCAGAAGATTTGAAATTTTAGATGATGCCTACAAACTGTTCAGCTTTTTTTGACGTGTCTCCATCCTCCTTCAGTAATCCTTTCCCTTTTTCCTATAATGGTCCTACCACATCTCTGACTTGATTTTGCTTCTGTTGTATTTAATTATGTAGTTCTTGTTTGTTTCAGTGTCTACAATAACATACTTCTAAAAGTCCTTGCCCAATCAACTTATATTTGCTTTGCCAGATTTTAGTTTCCTTTTGGGGGCAAACTTTCCACTTTTTAAAATAATTGTACTTGCCTTTTAAATAAAGGGTAATTTGCCATTGCTTGCTTCCAATTTTATCTGAACTCTTATGCAAGTATGTTTAATTACCAAGCTTCTTGACTCGCCTGACATTTCCTTTCAATTTCCTTTTTAAAAATCCTCTCATTTTTAAATAGCTACTTCTTCTGAAGGTAAATGTGATTGTGTTCAATTTCCTCAGCAACTTTCCAACCACAAACATGTTAAATATGAAAGCTTTGTGGTCACTATTTCTGAGTGATTTGATACTGTGAGCACCTCTTAGGACTAAGTTCAGAATCATAATCTTTCTTTTTTTCTTTTTTTTTGTTGAAACAAAATTTTTTATTGGGATGCATTCAACATTGTTAAACATCGTTACCAATACAATTTAAAAAGATTTTCATCCCATCCCCCCACCTCCCCCTAATAGGCTTCCAACGCTGCTAATAACAAAAAAGAAAAAGTTAAAAGGTAATCAAGTTTAGACTTATAACAATCGACAAACCAGGTAACACAATTCTGATACATAAAAACCTGACTTTTTCAAACATAGTTTCCAATAAAGGTACAGTACAATCAAGTGTTCATTTCACTTCTCATTCAGTTTCAATACAAATCAAGATTGTACATTTTTCCTTTCATTCTATATTCGGTTTCCATATACAATTTCAGGCCTTCCCAGTCTTTTAGATATTGTTCTGCCATTTGTCCATTTAGTTTTTTCGTCATTTTGTCCATTTCGGCTAGAAACAACAGTTTTCTTAACCAGTCATGTATATCTGGCACCTTCTCCGCTTTCCATTGTTGAGCAAAAGCCATTCTCGCTGATGTAATCATATACCATAATAATGTCCTTTTTTCTTGTGGAATTTTTTCCATTGTCAAACCTAAGAGAAGAAGTTCCGGACTTTTCCTAATAGGAATTTTTAATATTTTCTGCATCTCACAATGTACATTTGACCAGTATACCTTTGCTTTATCACATGACCACCACATATGGTAAAAAGAACCCTCTGTTTTTTTACATTTCCAACACTTATAACTCAAGTTCTTATCCATACTTATATTAGCAATCTTTTTTGGTGTCATATACCACCTGTACATCATCTTATAACAATTTTCTTTTACGTTAACACAGGTTGACATTTTAAAGGCTTTTTTCCACAAAAATTCCCATGCTTCCATAGAAATTTCCTTGTTCATATTTATGGCCCATTTTATCATTTGCTCTTTAACAGTTTCATCCAAAGTATATACAGTCAACAAGGTTTTATACATCTTTGATATCATTTTTCACTCTTTTTTCAACCATATATCTTCAAACTCATCGTTCTTAGCTCTAAAACCAACCTCTTTACAGTCTTTTTTGTAAATATCCCGTATTTGACAATATTGTAACCATCCATACTCAAATTCTAATTCATTATTTGGTTTTAAAACATATTTTTCCCTTCCTTTTGAAGCAACTCTTGGTATTTCAACCAATCATTACCTTTATATTCTGAAAAGGGATGAATAACTGCAGCAGGAACAATCCACAAAGGCCTCTCATCAGGAACTGTGTTCTTGTATCTGGTCCATGCATCAAACAATGTTCTTCTTACATAATGATGCTTAAACATTGAGTCTACTTTATTTTTCCCATACCAAAGATAGGCATGCCAGCCAAATCTACAATCGTGACCCTCAAGGGCCAAAAGTTTTCTATTTTCCAAATTAACCCAGTCAGTTAACCAAGACATACATACAGCTTCATGATACAAACGCAAATTCGGGACTTGGAAGCCACCTCTGTCTTTAATATCATACATTATTTTCATTTTAATTCTTGGCTTCTTTCCTGCCCAGATAAATTTAAAAAATTCTCTTTGCCATTTCACCAACACTTTCACATCTTTCACAATTGGTATTGTCTGAAACAAAAACATTAACCTGGGCAGTACATTCATTTTGACAACGGCAATTCTTCCAAGAAGAGATAATCTAAGTTTTTCCCACTTTTCTAAATCGCGCTTTATCAAAGCCCACAGTTTTTCATAATTATTCTTAAACAAATCGATATTTTTCATTGTAATGTCAACTCCCAAATATTTAACCTTTTTAACCACTTCACATTCTGTCAGATTTTGTAAAATATGTTGCTTTGTAACATTCATGTTTTTACACAATATTTTCGATTTATTTTTATTTACATAGAACCCTGCGAGATCACCAGAATCATCTTCTTTCTTATTGGCTCCAAGACTGGACCACAGCTCAATCATGTCTTGAGGTCTTATCTCTGTGACTGTCTGAATTGTCATAATGTGGATTTTCCTAGTTAATATGAGTTTAACTAGGATAATCTATTATTACAATGCTTTCTCTTTTGGGTTGCCTCTCTGATTTCTTTCTCCATTTCAAGATTACATTAAACATTTGGCTAGAGGAGCAGTGGTGTATTTGTAATATTACTTTCTCAGTGGAGAAGGAGTGTGGAGTTCTAGGTATCTGTGGTATCTCAGTAGCAGGTGGCAAATGAAAAAGCAGGGATGAAGGCACTAACAGCAGAAGCTTTAAAGTTTGGACTGCTTGTACTAGCCAACCCAAAATTTTGGCATTGCTGCTCCTGTCAGAATGCTGCATAGTCAGAATGATTCACTGTCTCTCTCTATCCAGTTCCAAATCAGGAGAAGATTAGAGGATCTTCCATATTGTGCTGTGCTTAAGAAGAGCTCTTTGGGCTGCACTGCCACACAGAAATCCCTGTCTTCCTTAAATCCTGGCACTCAGGAATTAGCTCTGCCATTGCTTCTGTCCTCTCCTCCACCCAGTCTGTTGCAGCCATCTCTTCCCTTCCTTTCCTATCGCATCCTTTTCAGCAGCAGAAGTGCTGCAGTGCAATCCACCTTTAGCATTCCCTCCCTCCTAGTGAATTTACTTGTCTGTCTCTTAGAGTGCCCACTTTGATCAGCCTGAGCTGACTGGAATGTACTGGTAGATGGCAGAGGTGGCTTTCTGGCTATTGCTGAAAGGTACCGGAAGGGGGGGAAGAAGCTGTTCATATGGTCGGTACTTTGAGATCCTGGATAGGGAAGCAGAATGAGAAATAGGATCTCAGTAGCTAAATCATAAAGGACAGATGGGGAAGGATACTCACCATGGTGAAGACATACAGGTTGTAAGCAGCATGGTCAGAGAAGAGTTAGCAGGGGTTTGAATATGGTACATGAAGGACAAGTGGAAAACCTGTATTGGGGTAATTTTTAAAAGTTATACATTTTCTTTTTCTGGTATTTTTGTATTTTGTGTGTGTGTGTGCATGTCTGCCCATGCCTGGAAGTCATGGCAATCTCTGGCAACTCCTACTGGGGCATGGAGGATGTTTGGCTTGATAGCCTGCCTCTGCATCCTGGCCCTGGTATTCTTTGGAAGTCTCCCATCCAAATACTTGTCAGGGTCGACCCTGCTTAGCTTCTGAGATCTGATGAGATTGGGCTTGACTGGGCTATCCAGGTCATGGCAATAGTTATACATTTTCAAAGTTACTCAACATCTTGATTGCTGTGAGGGGGATAAGGAGAAATTTAATAATAACAGAAATCTTTCTTTTTCAGTGGCTCTGAAGCGTATGCTGAATTTTAATGTACCACCTGTTAAAAATAGCACAGGTGAACCTGTATGGAAAGTAAGTCAAACACTATATCAACCTGAGTAATTTGGTAAATCCTTGATAATTTGTAGTTTCAGATTAATTTGCTTGTTGTGACTTTCAAAGTGATGGTTCCATAGAGCTAGTTAATAGATTTATATATTGGAGAAACTGCTGCTGATGAAATTTATATAACTGTTAGGTTCTGGTACTAAATGTACCAATCTAAGAATGTAACCATACCTAAGTAACTAGAAGAAATTGGATATTTAGATGGTCGATTAACACAGTATTGCCTGTTGCATGAAACTAGAGTGGAAGATTGATAAAGAAAGCTGCCTTCTTTTATCAAAACAGCCTTTGTGCTGGAAGATTCATGACTAGATCTTCCTAGCATTCTGTAAAGATAAATTGCAGCTGCATGCAACTGTTCATATCACTCCATACCGAAACTCCCCTTCCAACACTGTTGCTAGCCATGGAAAAAGATGGGCATTAGTTTTTTGCCCATTTTTTTTCTTTCTGAGATTACAATAACAGTACAGTGAGGATAAGTTTTGATTGGTAAAACTATGTGGGGGAGAGAGGGAATAGAAGCATTTTAGATTTTAAAATTATGGGAAGATCCAGTTGTGGATCTCTGTCTTCTCTAATTTAATCTTCAGAAACATTAGTTTGTAACTAAGTGTCCTTAACAGTACAATCCTAAACAGAGTTATACTGTTCTAAGCCTGTTGACTTCAGTGAACGTAAAAGAATGTGACCCTAATTAGGCCTGCAGTCTTAATTTTATAGAACAATTTTTTCTTTCTTTTTCTTTCTCTACTTTTGCTCCTTCCCCATTTTGTATTATAGACCAGCCTTTTTTGCTTGCCCCCATTTGTGAAATATTCATCTGCCATCTTCATTCTTTTTTAAAAAGGAATTTTACAACATGAGGATTTGCTTGTGTTTCATTCACATCTTAAATGTTGGTAAACACTTTTCATCTGCTGAATAATAGAATCTGAGGGTACAAAGTTGGTACACAGCTTCTGTTAAAGTCCAGTTATATGAATTATGATAGCACAGCAGTAGTACTTGGGAAAAGAACTTTGCTATCCAGCCCTGCAGGTGGCTGAGTTAAAAAATTCAATGACAGCTCTGGCTGTATAGGTGGTTCTCCCCATGAGTGTATGGAACTTCCTAAGATTGGAAGCAAGTGTATATTTGTTACTAATTTTTCTGTTGCAGGTTCTCATTTATGACAGATTCGGCCAAGATATAATATCGCCATTGCTTTCCGTGAAAGAACTGAGAGACATGGGCATTACTTTGCATCTGTGAGTATTTTATGGTCAGGTGTTACAAGTTTGGTTTGGTTACATGACTTCATATGTTATTTGAAATTATTTCTGAGATTTAATGATCATTGGGATATAGTCCAAAGTCCCAAGCCAGCAGCTTTATACTTGACTGATCAGTATGAGAAAGCCAAAGGGTATTGATTGTGCTGAGGATTTCATCCTCAGACTGAAGAACAGGAATTTCCACCGGTCTAGGAAAACTAGGAAAATAGTTGATAATTGTACAAGTTACTGAACATAAGAAAATCTACAAAGTATGTTTTAACTGTTCCTAGCAGTATTCATATACCTTTTCAAGTCATTAAGAAAATCACACTGGGTATCATCTTTTTTCTTACTAATCCTATATAGGTATATTGGCTAGGTTTCCCCCTAAGATGCCTCATTATCCTTGGACTGGGGCCATGTCTTCAGTTGCAGAGTATTTTGGGGGCATGCAGAAAGTTCAGTCCCTAGCATTTTGAGTCATAGTAATTTGGAGAAAGGAGAGTTTAGAAATACTTGAAATGAACATATTTCAGCTCTAGGATCTTAGATAGCAAGTGCTGGTAAAGGCCCCCCCCAACAGTACTAAGCTAGATGAATCAAAAGACTGGCTCAGTATAAGGCAGCTATTTTGTTTTCAACTGCAGGTAAGTTGGGGCCAGCAAGTTGATTGGCTTTGGGTTAAATGGGTGGATGGGAGAGCAAAGAAGGCCGACTTCCAGTCAAACTACAGTTAACAGGCAACCAATATTACCTATGCAGATTACATATACAATGTAGTGCAACCTGCTCTGATATCTGTTTACCTGGAAGTCAACACTTTTGTCTAGTGGAGCTTACTTCCAAGTAAATGTGTATAGCATTGCACCCCAAAGCATTTGTTCTTTCTGGTATAGTGGTTAAGAGCAGCAGACTTTAATCTGGAGAACTGGGTTTGATTCCCTTCTCCTCCACATGAAGCCTCCTAGGTGACCTTGGGTCAGTCAAAGTTCTCAGAGCTGTTCTCTCAAGAGCAGTTCTCTCAGAGCTCTGTTAGCTCCACCTACCTCACAGGGTGTCTGTTGTGGGGAGAGGAAGGGAAAGAGATTGTAAGCTTCTCTGAGACTCCTTGTGGTAAAGAATTTTTATTTATTTATTTATTTGGCTTTTACCCTGCCCTCCCCGCCAGAGCGGGTGTATAAAAGCCAACTCTTCTTCTGCTAGGGTTTTGTTTTTATTTTGCTAAGAGCATATTTATAAATTATGACTGGTTTTTTATCTCCACAGTCTTCTGCACTCTGATCGAGATCCTATTCCAGATGTCCCAGCAATATATTTTGTAATGCCAACGGAGGAAAATATTGACAGGCTGTGCCAGGTAGTACAAGTCTGGAGTAAGAACAAAGAGTTCATCTGTATATTGTAACACAGAGTTCACAGAAGAAGTGGCTTGGTTTATGCCAGACAGAGAGAATGCTTGGGCTAGATGGCAGCTGCAAGTGTCTTAGTGCTGCTGTTTTCCTAGCTGTGATGAGTGGTCAATGGCAGTAATAAATCAGCTTTACAGTGCAGTGCAGCTTTAGCAATATGTCTGCCTACTGCTTGGAAAGCACATTCTATGCAGGATAGTGTTGGGGCAGGAGGGGGTTAAATTTCTCTGACAGTAAGGCAAAACTATTTGGCCTTGCTGCTAACAGTGCAAATGTGTGGTTAATTGTGATTATTTGCATCTGTGCCTGCAATTTCCTGGTCTATGTTCTGGCTGACAAATTGCTCATTTTTGACAGATCAGGTTCCAAGTGCTGGCTACTGTATTATGTGTAAAAGCTTAACCAGCACAGCAACAAGTCTGTGTCCGAGTATGTTTACACACTTCTTTCAAAGGGGAAACATCCTGCTCTCCCCCTACCCACCCCCGCATAAATCATCATAACAACTTACAATTTTAACCTTTGGTGAAACAAGCTGCTAGAGAAGACTCGGTACTTTTTTTTTTTTTTTTTTTTACAGTGTTTACAAATCAGTTTGGTTTCCGGTCTTGGCGATCGCCATGGCAGTCATCTTCTCCCAGGGCTCTGGGAGAAGTCTTCCAGTGTCTACAGCTGGGTGGGGGCGCAAAGGACTGCACCACCCCAGGAGTCCCAGGGAGGGACTCTCTGCCAAGGGGCGCTAGAGAGCCCCTTCCCTGGCACATCTAGCCGGAGAAGGGGGGCTCGTCCTTGCCCCAGTGGGCCCGTTGTAGAGCGTCCTGAATGGGAACAAAATCAGCACACTGGAGCAAGCGGACAGTGATCAAGCGAGCATAATGCAGAGAGACAACCACTGAAAGTGTGAGTCAAGCGAGAAGCACCCTGATAAGGACTGCTTGCAGGCGATTTTAAGAAATCGGAAAGGGGAGGGGGGCAGCAAGAAAAAAGCGGTGGAAGTGAAGAGTTTGCGTGAGCTTACCGGCGGGATTAAGCTCTTCCAGAGACTTTGATGAACTTTTGCTAATGGTAAACAAGCCTCAAACATGGCGCCGCTGAAAGATGCGAGGAACAAGATACCGAAAGTTAAACCTTCAGGAAGATCCAGCCCGCTAAGTTCGGCGCCTAGACAGGACCAAACTGCGGAACAACAAAGGTTGCTGTCAGAGGCGCTTCGCCCTCTACTGGAGAAAATTACAGCTATAGATAATAAGCTTGATGCTCAACAAGCACAGACAGCAGTAAATGCAAAGAAAATCGAAAAAGCAGGAACTTAAAGAGATTGGTTCCAACTCGACAAAAATGGATAAAAAGCTGCAGGCGCTTGATAAAAAGTATTGAGTATTACAGCTGCAAATGGAAAAGGCAAGCTACATCTTGAGACTTCAAGGGATTAAAGAGGAGAAAGGGGAGAATCTATACCAAATTGTGGGTGATTTGTTGGCCCCTTTGGCAGATATGACACCGGACCAACTCCAAGGCGAAATAGATACAGTCTTTCAATCATATTCGGAGTATATTCGAAAGAACAATCTGCCAGGGGAAATTACTATTAGATTCTCCCGAAGGAGAACAAGAGATCAACTCTTGGAAGTGACTAACGGGACTACCTTGAAGTGGAGAGACAAGGAAATTAAAGTTATGAAGGATGTTCCATTTGAGGTAAGAAGAAAGAGGAGGAAATACAGAGACTTGGTGACATTTTTACAAGGCCAGAAGGTCGTGTACAGATGGCTGATCCCCAAGGGACTAATCTTTCGGTATGCAAACGGCAAAGAAAGGATTGACTCAATGGACAAGGCTTGTGAATTTTTGTGTCAACGTGGTCGTCCACCAGGAGAGGGAGAAGGCACCCCAGATGGCACCAAGGAGAGCGAAGAAGGAGAGACTGGATCTTCCTCAGAGGACTCAGACTCTAAATTGGGAGCGGTAGCCCCCAAATCAAGCTTTTATTTAAGGGGAAAAAGAGGGAAAAAATAGTTTGTTAAAAATCTCTGGAAGATGCTAGCAAGGAATTTATTAGTAGAAGGCAGCTCTTTATGAAACTATATTCGTATTAGCGAGTGAAAAGAATAACATTTTAGTGAGATGATCATCTTTAGTGGAAGTCAATTCACATTTAAGAGATAGTTGTTGTTGTTGTTGTTGTTGTTCAGTCGCATAGTCATCTGACTCTTCGTGACCCCATGGACCAGCTCACGCCATCTCTTAAGAGATAGATTTGTATTTAAACTGATTGTATGATCACCAACTCTTGGGTTTTTAGTGGTTATCTTTCCTTTCTCCCGTAGATTGTAGTTCCCCACCCTGGAATTTTCTGTTGTAGTTTGTAGTAAATAGAAAAAGCAATAAAAAATCCCCTTCAGTTTGTTCTGTTCTGGATCAGTTTTTACGTAGCATGTCTCCTGCAGTGATTTCTGCCAACTGTTCATGTGAAAATGTTTCACGGGCAAGCATTCTTTTAGCTGCTCCTGTGTGCTGTATCCACAGATGCTGTTTGCAGTGTTATGGACCGCCAAACTTCATGAATTAAGCCTCTTCACATCTAAACTCATACGTGTCAGTCCATGAGATGTTGTTTGGGCAGTGAGGCAGATTGCAGGTTGAAATGTAGGTTGTCAGGCATACATGAAAGCTGTTAACCAAAGGGACCTCTGTAGATCCTGCTGCTCAAACTCCTTAAGCCATATATTAGTCAGGGCACTGCACTCTGCATATTTCACAACTTATAAAGAGCAATATTGTACCTATCTTTTTGTGCAGTACCTTTTCTCCTTTTCAGATTCAGTATTTCAGGGCAGAATCTGCTTTGAGGCAAGTGGTCGTCTGTGCAAGCCAAGTTACATACATTCAACACTACATTACAGAGTCTTATTTTGATAGTTTTTCATACATAAAATCAGTATTAAACTTTAAGTACCTTGCATGTACTAAGCTATCATTGAAATATTCTTGTTAACTAAAAACAATAGTGTAATGCTATTCCTTTTTCTTTTAGGATCTTAGGAATCAACTTTATGAATCTTATTATTTAAATTTTATTTCTGCTATTTCAAGAAGTAAACTGGAAGATATTGCAAATGCTGCTCTTGGTGCCAGCGCAATAACACAAGTGGCTAAGGTACAGTGTTTATGATACATTAATATAGGAGTCTCCATTATTTCCATACAAATCTATTATACAGCATAATAAACTTTCTGCCTAAGCTATGACATCATGCATATAGAACACTTGTATTCTGTTGCCTCCCTCATTTGTTAAGAATATTTGTACCCATGTTTCCAACAAATAAATGTGACAATTCTGAATTAATCTAATTCCTCTCAAAATATATTTAGCCTTTTAAAATGAGTTCCACTTTTAGGTATGTATGTGTTTTACTCAAGATTGTACAAAATATTTTAGGTGTTTTTATTTGCGGTAAGGTGGACAGGACACCTTTTAACACTTCTTCATAATTGTATTTTTTTCTGAATTAGTTCATAAATAAAAAATGTTACATGGCCAAAGAATGTGTTAGTTGAGATGATTACAGTTTCACAATTATATGCGTTTTCTACGGTGTATATTTAATCACATAATATTAAACCACAAAAATAAATGCTATATCTCAATAAAGTATAATTGCATTCTGGTCAATTATCTGTTTTTGTCATTTATAGGTTTTTGACCAATATCTTAATTTCATTACTTTGGAAGATGATATGTTTGTACTCTGCAATCAAAATAAGGAGCTTGTTTCGTATCGTGGTAAGTGGATAATTTTTAAAACATTAAATCTCTAGCACTGAATTCAGCATAATAGTGCCCAATGTATTTCTGTGTACGTAATCATTTTTTTAATGTTGAAGTTTACTACATAACTCTTTAGGGATTTGTTCATAATTTCAAATGCATATCTTGATTTGTTGCTGTGCTGATAACCAACATGTTGATAGGCTGTTGATTGAATTATAAAAGTAAATATGCACAGAGTATACTTTCTCTCCAGCCAAAATATCATTTTATTTTTTTCCCATAAAATCCTGGATGGAGCTTTTCAGCTCATTGTTTTTGTCTGTTAGTGTAGGAGCTATTCATTTAGAATGGATCTCTTTGTTGTGTATATTATATTTTACAAGTGGCGTACCTGCGAAGGGTTGTGGGGAGTATTAATTTCCTCTTCATCCACTCTTTCCTCTATCAGTGCCCTGGCAGCCCCTATAGCCTCTACCCATCTCTTGCTGTGTTCTTTTCTTCCCACTGAGCAGCCAACCAACCTTTATCTTACCCACCTGTCTTCAGCTTTCCCTCTTTCTCTGCCCCTGGCCACTTCTACCTAGGAAAACTATGGACTAGAGGTACAGAGCCCACTGGGCCAGGTCCAGTTACACATTGGGGATCCCTCAGGGACTTACAAGAGCACCTCATTTTCTCCTGTATTCTCTTCCCCACGCTATATGTTCTTTCCCTCCTCCAGGCAACCTCCATATCCTCACCTTCCTCTGCTTCTTTCTTCCCTACCCACCCACCTACAAAGCTACTTTTTATCAGGCCCCTATCTTCAGCTGTATTTATTATTACATTTATACCTCCCTTTCTCCACAACAGAGACCCAAAGCAACTTGCATTATTCTTCTCTCCTCCATTTTATCCTCACAAGAACCCTGTGATGTAAATTACACTGAGAATATTTATTTATTTATTTATTCAGCTTTTACCCCGCCCTCCTGCCCAAAGCCGGCTCAGGGTGGCTTACATAAAAACAGGTAATTAAATTAAAAACATAAGTTGCAGTTAAAACAAATTATAAAATCATACCAAAGTGCTAGTAGTTGTTAATATTTGTACAACAGTAGCAGCCAATAACCACTGTACAAGGTTCTTCTCACAGTCAGCTCTTAGTGTTCATTTGGAATGTCCTTGCAGGGCTTGCTTCTCTTTCGGCTGTAGATGGCAATTTCAGAGTCCAGAGCTAGCTGATGTTCTTCACTGGTGGTGGCAGCTCCCAAACGCCTGGTGGAAGAGCTCTGTTTTACAGGCCCTGTGGAACTGTAAAAGGTCCCCCAGGGCCCTGATCTCCTCTAGGAGCTCATTCCACCAGGATGGGGCCGCCACCGAAAAGGCCCTGGCCCTGGTTGTGACAGCCTGGCCTCCTTAAGACCCGGAAGGGCCAGCTGATTCTGGGCCCCTGACCGCAGTGCTCTCGGGGGATCATGTGGGGAAAGGCAGTCCTTTAGGTATTGAGGTCCCTGACCATGTAGGGCTTTAAAGGTGAGAACCAGCACCTTGAAATGAATCTGGTATGCTATCGGCAGCCAGTGCAATGCCTTCAGCATGGGCTGTATGTGCTCCTGCCCAGAGAGCCCTATCAGAAGTCTGGTTGCAGCATTTTGCACCAGCTGCAGCTTCCAGATTTGAGACAAGGGCAGCCCCATGTAGAGAGTGTTACAGTAGTCCAGTCTCAAGATGACCATCGCATGGATCACTATCGCCAGGTCGTTGCATTCAAGGAAGGGAACCAGCTGCCTGACCAGCCAAAGATGGTAAAAGGCTGATTTGGCAGTGGCTGCTACCTGGGCCTCCATGGTTAAGGTGACATCCAGGAGCTCTCCCAAGCTCCTAACCTCTGGCGCTGGCACCAATGGTGCCCCATCGAAAGTTGGGAGTGGGATCCCTAACCTCAGCCCACTCTGACTCAGGCACAGGACCTTCATCTTTGTCAGATACAGTTTCAGTTGGCTCAGTCTAAGCCAACCAGCCACAGCTTGTAACACCTGGTCCAGATCTTCTGGTTTGGAGTCAGACTGACCGCCCAACAGCAGATAGAGCTGGGTGTCATCCGCATACTGGTGACAACCCAGCCCATGCCTCCAGGCAATCTGGGCAAGGGGGCACATATAGATGTTGAAGAACATCGGGGATAGCACCGCCCCTTAAGGCACACCACAATCCAGTGGGTGTCTCTGGGATAGCTGTTCCCCTAGTGCCACCCTTTGTCCCCGACCTTCTAGAAAGGAGGCAAGCCATTGCAAGGCTAGCCCCTGGATTCCCACGTCGGCAAGGCAGTGGATCAGTAGCTGATGGTCGACCATGTTGAACGCAGCCGACAGGTCCAACAGCAATAGCACTGCCGATCCGCCTCAATCCAGGTGCCTCTGGAGGTTGTCCGTGAGGGCGACCAGTGCCGTCTCCGTCCCATGGCCTGGGTAAAAGCTGGACTGGAAGGGATCTAAAGTGGAAGTGTCATCCAAAAAGCCCTGTAACCGAACTCTCTATCATCTTGCCCAAATAGGGCAAGTTAGAAACCGGCTGGTAGTTGGCCAATTTAGCCGGGTCCAAAGATGGCATTTTTAAGAGAGGGCGGACCACTGCTTCCTTAAGTGCCTTGGGGAACAATCCCTCCGAGAGGGACGTTAACAGTCTCCCACAAGGCACCTCGAAATCCCTTGTGGCCAGCTTTAGTTAGCCACAAAGGGCATGGATCAAGGGAGCAGGTGGTAGGGCAGACAGTTAGGAGCAATTTGTTGACTTCCTGTAGGCTGAGCAGACCGGAATGATCCAGAACATGACCAGAGAATGTGCATGGAGCCTTGAGTTCACTCACTGTATCAACTGTGGTGGGGAGGTCACAGCGGAGTGACAAAATAGCTTGCAAAGGCCTTGCAACCAATGGCCAATTCCTTAGCATTTGGTTTGCCTTGTGGCAAAGTAGTGATAGACCAAATTGGTCTAAACAGTTGGGTTGTGCGTGAGCTGACAGATGCAATCACAGCTATATAGTACTCTCTTCTTACGGCTTTGACTGCCATCTCATAGGATCTCATAAACATCCTATAGGATGTTCTTGTAGCTTCATCGCAAGTACGCTGCCACTGTCCCTTTAACGGTCGTAGCCCTTGCTCCATCAGCCACAGCTCCTGGGTATACCATGGAGCAAGCCTAGAGCGAGGGCACAGAGGGTGTCGGAGAGCAATCTTGTCAGTGGCTGCTGAGAGTCAGTTATCCCAATCCTCTACAAGCTCATCTAACGAGCCGCCAGGGGACATCGGACCCTGGAGAGCCATCTGGAACCACATTGGGTCCATTTGGCTCCATGGGTGAGCCAAAATGGGTTTGCCGCCCAAACAGGGTTGGAGCGACACGTTCAGGCAAGCTTTCAGAGCAAGGTGGTCTGACCATGGTACTGCTGGAGCAGTAATCCGGTCCATTGTGACCCCGCGGCAAAGACCAAATTGAGCGTGTGCCCAGCCTGATGAGTGGGAGTCGTTACAAGTTGGGAGAATCCCAACACCAGGTCCACTGCCTCAGTGGAGGTTGCGTCATCTGTGTGGACATTGAAATCACCCAGGACTATCAGTCTAGGGTGTTCCAATGCCCAACCTGACGCGGCCTCCACCAGGGATGGTAGGCTATTGGCCAGGGCTTTGGGCAGATGGTACACTAGCCAGATTGCCACACTCTCTCTGGCTTCCCAAACTAAGCCGACACATTCAGTGCCCGTGATCCTCAGAGGTGGGAGCATTTTGAAGGAGTAAGCCTCCTGAATGAATAAAGCCACTCCTCCCCCCACCCCCTAGTCTGTGATTGGGAGAAAGCTACGGTCTCCCCATCTCACCCAGCTCTCAGTCATGCACGCCAGGTCTGTAACTGGCCCAACGTTATTCTGTGAGCTGCCATTACAGAGTTGGGATTTGAACCTGTGTCCCTCAGATCTAGTCTGAAGCTCTAACCACTGTACCACACTGGCTTTTTGTCAGGGTCCCAGTCAGGTCACTCTTCACACACACTTTCTTGGTTGAAAGTTTTATTGGAAGATTCGAGATGTTCATGGAATGAACTCTTTGTCAGAACTGGGGTAGAAAGGCGGGGAAAGTGCATATAGTTACGGTCACACATTCCATTCATACATCAGCAGTTCTCCCTAGACCATGGGAAATATATGGTCCATTCTAGCTAATCAAAAATGTTTCTCCATCTGTGTGAAAGATGTCTCGTTGGGGCCTCTTGGAAGAATTACAACAGCAAGCATCTCTACTTCTACATACACACACTCACTCACCCTCCCATAGGAATGCAGTGACAGGCAAGTGTAAGTGATAAGGACTCTGAAATAACACTCCAAGGGAAGCGAGGAGGGCAAGGTTAAAACAAGGGAGAAATGCATCAGAGATTCAAGGCAGGAAATACAACAGGTACAGAAGGTCAATCAACCCGATCCTGAATGAGGCTGCTATTGAACAGTAGCAAGGAGCCAGTCCTGAGTGAGTCATGCATGTTGCATGGTAGCAGGTCACTTGTTGGTTGCTGCTGGCCCTGGGCCTGATGAGTCCTCCCTCAAAGGCCAAAACAGTCCTCAAAAAGACCCTGCCCCCTCCCTCTGCCTTTTACTGACAGAAACTGAGACTGGAACCTGCTGGGAATACTGTGTGTTTGACTAGCAGCAGCCACTGAAGGCATTCATTTCTTAAAGCTATAAATGCAGTTGTTATTATTTGGGGGGTGGGGTTAAGCTCCTCAGTACATTTTGTTGTGTTGTTTTGTTACAGTTCAGATTTATCTGAAAACCTGGGGGATTTTTCAGATCTATAGAAATATCAATCTTGTCTGTTCATGGCTCTAATCTCAAGATTTAAATATCCAAAGATTTGGCCATGTTGAGAATTAGATATTTTGATGGAAACTTATATGATTCTTCCTCTTTTTTTAACTTCTAGCCATTAACAGACCAGACATAACAGACACTGAAATGGAGACCATTATGGATACAATTGTTGACAGCCTTTTCTGCTTTTTCGTTACACTTGGTAAGTGTAAGTTTGTTATTGTTGTTAAATCTGAGCAGTTAGCTATTGGGTACAGAGGGAAGAAGTAGGGCTATACAGGATTCTTCATCATCCCAAAGGCCCATTGCAGGCGTGGCTTTGATTCTAGGAAACATGAAAACATTGGTATGTACTGATACAGTTTCCTGCCAGCCCCCTACCCTCAGCAACTTCCCAAAAGCTGATGTGGGAGTCATAGGATGTATGTGGACAACAAGCTTCACAGCGTGGGGACTGCAGTGAGGATGGGGAATGGGACAGGCACCACTGTTAACACCAGCTGAATTTCTTGTGCCAGCAAAAACACCACCGGCAGAAGAAACAAGGAAGATAATTTCCCCTAGTACCCCCTCTCTCTTCAAACTCTTACGCCATATGGATTTTTATCCACATAGGCCCCACAGTCTTTGACAACAGTGTTTTGGAGGGCAAGAAATAACCATGTCATGAATAGCCAAGGAAGTGCTACCTCCTAGTCTGCATGAGTTCGCTTCTTTTCTGCAAGAACTCACCTCTACCTTCCGTTTTATGCATCAACCATGTTGTGCTGTAGTAAAACTGAACTTAATCCTCCCTGTTATCTTTTCCCAGAGCTTGCAAACCAGCTTCAAACTCTGCTTTCAAACTCTGGTTTAAAGTTAACAATACTTAAACACAGTGCAACCTTATGTCTGCGCCAGCACTAAGAGAAGAGAAAATGCACTTAAAGAAGAAAAGGAAATATACAAATCTAAGGTGAAGAGCCTGGAAAACGTTATATATGCCCTTTTAAAGAAAATACTGCATAATAAGAATATCAAAAGCTAAACCGAAAACATTAAAATAGTTTACAAATGCAACAGCAGATAAAAAGCGACATTAAAATTACAAGAGAGTAAGGCTTTAAACAATTTGTGCAGCAGATAAAACAATAATTGCTTACAGATTGGAATAAAACCATATTTCCTTTCTTTATAAATTCCCTAAATAATTTTTATAGCTCTGTAGAATGGCAGAAGTGAAGAAGCCAGGTGAGTTTCCTGAGAAGAGATTACCTAATCTCAGATCAACTCCATCTCTCATACACACTTCTTCAGCAGTTGCTTAAAAAGGTAAAGGTTCCCTTGCTCGAAAGCCAGTCGAATCCGACTCTAGGGTTGCAGTGCTCATCTCTGTTTCAAAGCCGAAGAGCCAGCGCTGTCTGAAGACATTTCCGTGGTCATGTGGCCGGCATGACTAAACACCAAGGCGCACGGAACGCTGTTACCTTCCCACCAAAGTGGTACCTGTTTATCTACTTGCAATTTCTTGCTTTTGAACTGCTAGGTTGGCAGGAGCTGGAACTAGAGATGGGAGCTCACCCCATCATGCGGCACTCTCGGGTCTCGAACTGCTGAACTACTGACCTTCCACAGGCTGCAGTTCAGCGTCTTAACCACTTGAGCCACCGCAGCTCCTAGCAGTTGCTTACGTAGGTTGTATTAGTCTTCTTCCATGGTCACTCCCATTTTATAACCCCAAATTTCTTGGAAAATGACAGTGCTATTATGAAGCCTTGCCTGTGGGTAAGAGTGTGTAGAACCAGTTGTTTCAACCACACAGATTATTTCCTCATTTCAGAAGTCAACAGAGCTTCAGTCTACCATGTCAGTTACAAAATCTCCCAGAGCCATCAGAAAACCAGGTGGATCCATCATACTCCAAGGGCAGACCACTTTCCATAAGCCTATGCAGGTAGTGATCTAAGATAAAGGAACCTCCACTATCATGTCGCCTCCTTCTCTTCCTAAACCAGTGGCCAGTTTGAGGCTATAATCTATATAATATCAGATGCCAGTTGAGATAAGTCTCATCATTGCTATAGCAATCATGAAATTCTGAGCTGCCCCCATCAAAAGGACTCCCCGTGGATGACTGAAGTCCCTGGCATCAAAAGTCGCTGAAACCATTGAACCCCTAGTCTGTCTCATACGCCAGTGGCAGGTATATATACTTGAAACCGAGGTATTGCTGGACAATCATTGGCTTGTATCCAAGAAACCATGAATGGAAGGAAGTTGTTATTACTGGCAGTCTCACACAAGCCACTCCTAGCGACTGGGGGAAACATTTTTCTGTATGGTGGAAGCTGTAGTTGGAGGAAGGAATTGCCAAGAACTCTCCCTCCAACTCTTGTGTGAATGGAGCAAGAATTTACATGACTTGCTGATCTTCACTAATCATCTGTTGATGCTGCAGTCCTTGATCAAACAAGGATCAAGAGATCCTTGGGAGTGACATTGAGTTGAGAGGCGACTACCTGTGAGAGAGGAAATTGCCAGAAATTATCACCCACTCTTGTGTGAGTGAAGCAAGGGACCATGTGACAAGGTGCCTTCAGCGGATTGTTCCTTCCCACTGCTACCCCTGCTTCCATCCCTACATACTGCTCCCCACGACATTCCCAGAGGTCCTTAGGATCATGTCTTTGGGATGCCCAGGAAACTGCACTGTTAAGGAGTTTTGGCCAAGATTCCTTCCACAAACCTTCAGTTTTGAGTTGCTTGGATCAAAGCCATTGACTTGCACTTCCTTTACCAAGCAAGTAGTAAAAATAACCACATATCAGATTAGGGTAGTGTTCCATTTAGGCATTAAAAATATGTAGGCTAGTTGAGGAGACAATTTACTAATGTCAGGGAATTTCTGAGCAATTTTTGAGCTTTATAAAATATGCTTAACTAACTATTGTTTGTGCAGTATTTTTAAGTGGGCAATATAAAACTCATGTCTTTTAGATATATGCTGCATACTGTAACAAAAGATTTAACCAGTTTCAGGTTTTATTTTAATAGGAGCTATTCCAATAATCAGATGTTCAAGAGGAACAGCAGCAGAAATGGTGGCAGTGGTGAGTTGTGAAGAACAAATGAAGCTTTCAAATCAAAGCAAATATTGCTTTTTAACAGAAAGCACCTGGCAGTTGGTCACAAACTTCCACAAACATTTAAAGGAGTTCATGGCAGTTCATGGAAGTAGCAGAAAACAGGGTTTTAAAGGGACTCTGAGACTCTTTAAACCCCTGCTTTCTGTTCCCAGTGAAAACTGCAAAAACAGCTGAGTGGCAGGGAGGCACTTCCCCACCACGCAGCTATTTCAGGCTGTCTTGTGTAGTCCCTCTAAACTTTAAAGGAACTGCAGAAGACAGCCCAAAAAAACAGCTGCCCAGCAAGGAGGTGCTCAGGGACTTTAACGTTTAAAAGGACTGCACAAGACAGCTTGAAACAGCTGCACAGCGGGGACTCACAATGGGCTTACTAGCAGGAGCAGCCTCCAGGGAAAACTCACCTGACGTTGGGGGAGATATGATGGTGCCTCACATATGTCCTGTTTGATTTCCAGAATTCCTTTCAGGTTGATGAAAAATTCTGTAAAGTATGTAAACATGAGTAAGAGAAATCAGATAATATATTTTAGATTATTAAATTTAGGGGGGGGGAATACAGTGGAGAAAGGCTTCTGAAATGGTGGAGCTTTATTGTAGGAAAAGGAAGGTAGTCTTGCTTTGGGTGGGGAATATGTGTGCCTGTCAGTATCACAGACATTATCTACTAGGTGTAGATTATTCCATCTCAGGAATAATGAAAGTTAATTTAGCCAACATCACACCAGATTATGCTTGGACTACTGAGAAAATGAGATTTCCCAGTAAAGAAGACACAATTGTGGTGGTGGGTCATTGTCTATCTCCTTGCCATTCTTCTTTCCTGTTCTGTGACTTTTTATACCATTTCCCTTTATGGGAGTGGTGGGGATGGGAGTCCACAAGTCTGGCTTGTCATTTGAGCTAGCTTTTAGATATATGGAAACAGTACTATTTTCTTTTTTTCTAGAAACTAGATAAGAAACTGCGAGAAAACCTCAGGGATGCCAGGAACAGTCTTTTCACAGGTGACACGCTTGGGACTGGACAGTTCAGGTAACAGCTATATATTTCAAGAACATTTTGAAGCCCGGTACATATAGACATCAGACATTTTACATTGAAGCAGGTTATTGTACTTCTTTACCAGATTAATTTTATTAAAGATTTTGTTGTTGTTGTTGTTGTTGTTGTTCAGTCTCACAGTCAAGCCCAACTCTTTAGTAATGTTTTAAAGACAGTATTTGTATAAAGGAGAATCTTGTTGCCTTTGTTCTTCGTTATGAGAGGTGTTAGTTCAACATGAAGAACATAGGTTTAGATCCTGTGGCGTATGCATACGGGTGCAGTTCTTTCCTGCCTTCATGTCCAGTACCATCAAGTGCTGCAGGAGGCTGCAGAATTCTCACGGACAAAAAGTTACATGGCTCAGTGAGGAGGGAGAACCAAGCAAAATCACGCTCCCCTTCTTCTGTCAGTGGAAATCCCATTGATGCAGAAGCAGTATCGATCAGTTTGTTGCCAAAGTCATGCAAATTTCAGTATTTTGGAGGTCTTTGGAGAAGACTATAGTGCAGGGAATGGGAAGGAGTCATGTTCTGAGCATGCCTTGTTCACAGACTTCATAGGATTCAAGCCATACATTTTATATGCTTTTAAAATTTGGCATTAAATGGAAATGTGTTTTAGAGAAAACATTCTGCAGATTTCTATTATTACTGGATATGCAGAAAACACGTGCTGTTACTAACCAGATATTTTTACTTGCAGTTTCCAGAGACCTCTATTAGTACTTGTTGACCGAAACATAGATTTGGCAACTCCTCTGCACCATACGTGGACCTACCAGGCCTTAGTGCATGATGTCCTGGTAAGAATTTCTTGTGTGACTACAATTTATTTATTTTCCCTTTACAAAAGGCTTCATAATGCAAAATTTTAGTACACTGTACGGCTTCATTTAAGCAGGCAATGACTCAGAGTGGCTAAAAAACTGTCTTCCCAGGTAGAGGAGAATGGATATCCTAGTGGAGTATTCTACAGATCTGAGTTGCTGGTTGCTCATATTACTGGGGACTATATTTGTAGGTCCTTGCAGATACATGATAAACACAACTGGTATAGTAAAGAATAATGAATATAGTAAAGAATAATGACTCCACCCAACTCCCTCTCTGAAACAGGATTTCAGGGTACAATTTGTCCTGCCATGAGAAGGGAGATGCAAGAAGGTCATGCTCCACAGGCAGAAATCCCTCCACCTGCAGAAAAACTCCAGTGAATCCAATCCATTGCAGAGATCAAGATTAATGTAGATGATGATGGCATGTAGGGTCTCATCAGGATTAAGATCAGTGAGGAGAAAGACCCAAGGGTTCCTATCCTAATCAAAAGTTGAGGCAATTACTACCAGGCAAAGGGGGACAGACACTCAGGAAATATATAGTGAGCCTTTTTATGGACAGTGCAACCTAAGAACATAAGAGAAGCCAATGTTGCATCAGGCCAATGGCCCATCTAGTCCAACACTCTGTCACACAGCGGCCAAAAATACCACGTGCTGTCAGGAGGTCCAGCAGTGGGGCCAGGAAACTAGAAGCCCTCACTGCTGCCCCCTCCAGGACCAAGAATAGAGTGCATCACCTGCCCCAGACTTAGAATTCCCATCTATACCTTGTGGCTAATAGCTACTGATGGACTTCTGCTCCATATGTTTATCTAATTCCCTCTTGAAACTGTCCATGCTTGCAGCTGCCACGACCTCCTGTGGCAGTGAATTCCATATGTTAATCACTCTTTGGGTGAAGAAGTATTTCCTTTTATCTGTTCTAACCCGACTGCTCAGCAATTTCATGGAGTGCCCACGAGTTCTTGTATGGTGAGAAAGGGAGAAAAGTACTTCTTTCTCAACCTGCTCAATCCCATTCATAATCTTATAAACCTCGATCATGTCACCCCTCAGCCGTCGTTTCTCCAAGCTGAAGAGCTCCAAGCGTTTTAACCTTTCTTCATAGGGAAGGTGTTCCAACCCTTTTATCATTCTAGTTGCCCTTCTCTGCACTTTTTCCAATGCTATAATATCCTTTTTGAGATGTGGTGACCAGAACTGTACACAGTACTCCAAATGAGGTCGCACCAATGATTTATACAGGGGCATTATGCTACTGGCTGATTTGTTTTCAATTCCCTTCCTAATAATCCTCAGCATAGCGTTGGCCTTCTTTATTGCAGCTACACACTGTCTAGACATTTTCATTGACTTATCCACTATGATTCCAAGATCTCTCTCTTGGTCCGTCTCTGCCAGTTCAGACCCCATCAATGTGTATTTATATTTAGGATTTTTGGCTCCAATGTGCATCACTTTGCACTGGCCACATTGAACCCCATTTGCCATGTTGACGCCCACTCACCCATCCTCGACAGATCCCTTTGGAGTGCCTCACAATCCTCCCTGGTTTTCACCACCCTGAACAACATCGTGTCATCTGCAAATTTAGCCACTTCACTGCTTACTCCCAATTCCAAATAATTAATAAACAAGTTAAAAAGTATTGGACCGAGTACTGATCCCTGTGGTACCCCACTGCTTACCACCCTCCACTGAGAAAGTTTCCCATTTATACTCACTCTCTGTTTCCTATTTATAAGCCAGTTTTTGATCCCAGATCTACTCTGGAGCCCTTTTTAAAGACCTATAAATATATATAAATAAATGCTCAGATTCAGCTGTATGAGGATTGAGTCAGCCTGTCATCTAGGTCAGAGAGGAGCTGACCCTGAGCATCGTGATCATCACCTATTTGTTTCAATTTGCTTTTTTGATTTGGGTGTCTGGTACAGTCTACTCCCAGTTCTTCATTATGGAGCTCTTCAGCAAAGCTGTCTAGAAAGACTTTTGCTTGATTGTACTCCTCCATTCCACTTGATTATAAAATGCTTCTTGCAGCTCCTTGATTTTTCTTTGCACCAGCTAGGTAACTCTTCTGTTTGCTGTGTGCCTTCAGATAAGCTAGAACATGACTATGATGGGATAAATCCATAGGTGTAGACAAGCCATTTTTATGTGAAAATGCATTCCCCCATCTTTACATCACATTTTCTTATTCCCATTTACAAGATCAGTTATTTAGTTCTCTTGTGAGATTTTGTTAGTTGTTCAGATCTTTCATGAATTATGATCCTATTCGATTCATAAAACATTCAGTAATTAACTGAATAGGGGGGTAAGGCTAGGGAATCCCATAAAAGAGAAGACACCACACCCAGCCAGGAAGGGTGAGACTGACTGGCTTACCTCTCAGAAGGAGAGATAGGGAAAATGCTAGAGCAAGCTAGTCCAGGGGAGGAAGGGGATCAGGGTGCCAGAACCCCTCGCCTTCCCAATTCCGAACCTGGAGTGAGGGCCTCCTCCTCACTTTTCACGTGGGGAAAAATGGAGGGTGGGGCAGCATAACCTGGTGGCAGAAGAGGTTCACAAAGTCTAACTCTATGCATGTTTTCTCAGAAGTTAGTTCCATTAATTCCAATGAGACTAACTACCTAATAAGTGTACATAAGATTGCTCTGTGAGTTCAGTTACTCCATAATACTTTACACAATGTGAAGATTGTTAGCAAAATGGGATTTACTCTTAACAGATGGAGCCTAAACAGTATCTGAAGTTCTCTTCCCAAAATTTTTTGGCAACAGCTGGACACAGCAATCAGACATTTAAAAATAACACTTCAATTATTTAGTTCTCTTGTGAGATTTTGTTAGTTGTTCATATTTTTCATGAATTGTCTCCACAATGTTATCAATAGTATTTAGCAATTTTATGATCCTATTTGATTCATAAAACATTCAGTAATTAACACTTTAAAATATCATTCATCACCACAAGATGGTGTAGAAGTTACATCTTATTTGATGCTTCTTAAAAAGATAGTCCTTGAGTTATGTTTTTATCTAGCAAAAATGTGCAGATATTCTAGACAATAGTAACCAAAAACAGCCTTTATAACTTGAGGCTATCTGATTATTATTTGATTTTTCTCTCCTGACTAAAAGTAGGAATTCACTGTATTGAAGCATTAAACACATTTTGAGATATTGATATATTATATCATCAAAACAAGATTTTATTAGTTGGATGCACTGTTAAAGATTACTTACTCTAATTTCAGTGGCCTGTATGAAAGAGTTCTCTTTTGTGTGCTCTGACATACTAATATAAATATTATTTTTACCATATTGTTAGCAGTGATTTGTTAATGGAGACAGGATGTGTGTGAGTTCTGATTTAATAGGGTGATTTTTAAAATCTTCACTGGCTTTCTTTTAGCTTCCAGAATTAAAAGTACTGATTTTGATCTATGAAGCTCTTATTAATAGCTTGGAACCAAAACTCATATGCCTTAAGTCTTCTTTCATATGAATCTGCCTGCTCTTTAAGATCTGTATCAGGCCCTGCTCCCAGGGGCCCAGGTAAATTAGGCTGAGAGAGAGTGACTGGCCCAAGGTCACCAAACAAGCTTTCATGGCAGAGTGGGGATTTGAACCTAAGGCTCCCAAATCCTAGTCTGATGCTCTAACCATTAAGTATTTACAAATGGGGCCACATTGCAAATTAGATGTATGATAGATAAAATGTAGAAAAACTAATGCTTTTTTATGGATAAGTGTTTGCACTGTGGGGCTTTAACCCAGAGTGTTTCTTCTACTCATAGAAAATAATTCATTAGGCTTTACCAAATTCTCAGTTCCTAATATCCATAAACAAAGGAAGCAAATTTAAAAGAAAATAAACTAGCAGTTGAAATTTTAACAAAACATTCTAACTTGAATTTGTGTTTATAACAATTTTGTTAATATTTAGTCCATAATTAATCTTGGCTATTTATTATAGTCCTCATATAAGATTAATTCCACTTAACTTTCTATGAGACATAAAATTCGATTGTGCTGTAACTGAGATTAATCAGTATCTGAGAATTAGATTTAGTTGTCTTAATTTGATAGGATGGTATTCTTTTATTGTGAAAGAAATATAGAAGGGAAACTAATGAGAGTACCAAGGTTAGCCTGCCTTTTTCTCTGACTCAACATGGATTACATGATTTTCATGCATTCAGTAAAAACAATATCATACATACATTTGGAGGTCATTAATTCATAGGGTTGTCATAAGTCGGAAGTGACTTGATGGCACATAATTACAAAATTAGAGAAGACAAAAGTGACACTATAATATGACTAATGATGTAATTACAGATTTGGAGAATAATGCAATGACAGTACAATATGAAGAGTAAATAATATAATAAAGCTGGTTTACAAAATCAAGAAACAATGCAAAAATATTGTGATACAATGCAAATTGCCTAACATTTTCAGAGACATTAAAACTACAGCCCCATTTCCTGAACAATTCCATTTTACACATTCTTTAGACTGAAAAAATCATAGGAGCCTTCTAAATTTTGTCAGGTAGGCAATTCCACCAGTAGGGAGCTACAAAAGAGAATGTTCGGGTGTGGGCAGCTGTTGATCCTGCCCATTTGCAGGGCAGGATGTCTTAAGGCTTCACTTGGATAGGTTGCCACACTGGAACATTTCAGGAGAGACAGTCATGCAGATATGGGCCCTAGACCACTAAGAGCGTTGTAGGTCAGTAACTAATTGGTAACCAAGGAAACAACTGCAGAATACCTGTAGTATGCATAGTCCAATTAGCTCTCAATAGTAACTGCGCTGCAGTGTTATGTACCAGCTAGCGTTTCTGAGTTGTCATTATGAGAAGGCCCATATACAGTGCATTACAATAGTCTATCCTCAGGGTTACTGAGGCATGCATCTACATGGCCCAATGGGCCGTATCAAAATAGGGAGCCATCTTCTAGGCTTAAATAAATTTGGAAGAAAGCATTTTTGCTGCTGAATTCATTTGTTTATCCAGCAATAATGCTGGATCCAGTATAATCTGTAGATTCTTGACCAAATCAGTGAGGATCAGCTGAACTCCACCAATTCTGTGAAGACCAGGACCTCAGCCTGCTACCCAGCATCACATCAGTCTTGTCAGGATTCATTTAAGCTTTTTAACCCAAAGCCCAGGGGTGTCAAACATGCGGCCCATGAGCCAGATCAGGCCCTTGGAGGGCCCCAATCCAGCCACAAGGCCCTGGCTGTTTCCTACTTCCTTTTCCAGTTCTGCTGCTGCTGCTACGTCACAGTTTGCTTTAACAGTCTCTCTCGATTGCACAGGAGAGATAGATAGGCAAGCCTCTCCTGTGTGATTGAGAGTTTGGTTGAGGCCCTAGGGGGAGGGAGGGAACTGGCCAGGCTGCCTCAATCCTACAGGAGACAAAGGGAAGCCATTCTTTCCTTCCACTGGCTGAGGTTCCTCCCTGAAGGGAGTGAGGGAACAAGGGACAGCTTGCTTTGCTGGGTTGCTTCAATCGCATGGGAGAAATACCAAGCACCTTTAAGACCAACAAAATTTTGTTCAAGATATGAGCTTTTGTGTGACTTGCTACAGTGTGTGTATGTATTCATTTGGGCTCTCTGGGTTCCCTCCTCTTTTTCACTGTATTCATGCCCTCATGATCCAGTCTTTCTCAGTAAGAAAGCAATGTGAACTATTTTAGAGGAGGAATAACAACAAGCCAGTGAGGTGGATTAGTCTGAGAGTGTGTGTCCAGATCAGGTTCACCATGCACATTTCCTTTGTAGGAAGTTGCAGTTATTTCTCTGGGGAGGACTATAGTTTTGTAGACAAACACATGGCCCTCAGTCTGTATTAGGATGTCTTCTCATGTTCTCGACCCGTACATGACGCAACTTATGTACAAAAAGTTGCAGTGCTCAGCTATTTCATGTTTTCCCCTGGGTCCCAGGCATTGAGCATGAGATTTCTGTAATGAATGTTAATAAATCAAAAGTAGGTTTGCAGCTTACGGATACATACCTGAACAGCATACTCAAGATTGCTACGGCACAGATATTTTGATGCAATAATTCAGAACAGAGGTGTCAGTTATTAGAGACTATTAAATAGACAAAATATTGCAAGGGTGCTAGTGTTTTAAGCATGTTTTATTTAAAGTTTTAAAAAATATTTAATTATGTTTGTGTCCTTTCTAAAGTATATATCTCCGCTACCTGGCATTGCATTTTATGACACACATGGCCCAGCCCAACAAGGCCTCATTTATGTCAGATCCGACCCTCATAACAAATGAGTTCAAACCCTGCCGTATTCATTTAACTACAGTAGGAATGCACTGACGTAGCACTGTTGTAGTAGTACCAGGCAGTCTGGACAAAGAAACACAGAACTGGATGTCTTCAGCATATGAATGACATACAACTCCAAAACCATGAATGACTTCTTCCAAGGATTTTACACACAGAGAGAACGGTATGGGTGGATAAAACTGAGCCTTGTGGGACCCCACAGGACAAGTCCCATGCTGATGATAACTGGTTATCAACAACAGCACCTCCCATCCTGAGTTCAATGCATAAGGAATAACTGCTGGCTACGCCTATAGAAATCTTAATGTGACTATCTTGCTTCTGAACAACCCTTGATCTGACTGTAGTGGTCTGTAGAGATTTACCTGAAGGATTCCTCCTTAGCTGCTGTAGATTTCCCAGGTTGTATGGCCGTGGTCTTGGCGTTGTAGGACCTGATGTTTTGCCAGTAGCTGTGACTGGCACAGAAGGATGGAATATTCTCTGTGTCAAGGTGAGAAGAAAAATGGTAGGAAGGTAATTATATTTTATATAATTTTATATAATAATATCTTATATTTTATAATATATATATATTATGTTTTATAATACATATATTATATTATAATTTATTCCTCCTTACTCAGACATTTTCTTTCCTTAAAATAAAAAGGAACCAATTGGAATTCCTAGAGTCAGAAATATTTATTTTGCAACATACAGTAGTTTTAATAAGCAAAAAATGTTCACAAATTGTTTCTGAAATTCCAGTACAAAGCCTTAAACCTGGAGCTTTATTTTTTATGTCTTGAGCATCTCCTCTGCTTTCTTGCTCAAGCTAACTGATGTTTATATGCCTCCTTTCTCCTAAGTCCAGAGCCAAGTTGGTAAACGGGTCAGTAATCAGCTGCCCTTCAGTCATCATTGAGTTTGGTCACCATTGAGTTCTGTTGATTTCTAGATCTATGTGTTACCTGGCAGGAACCACGAAGGCACTTTGTACAACAATTTCATATCTATATTTTAATAGTCAAGTTGGCCAAATCTGAGGATACTTAAATCTGGAGACTGGACCTGTGAACAGACAAGACCGATCTTTCTACAAACCTAAAAAAGTCTGAGGTTTGCAGAAAAATTAGAAATCTAAAAAAAAAAATCACACACGTGCACACATACTGGGGAGGAGTTAAAAGAGCCCCAAATTATTAAAGAAGCACCTGTAGCTTTAGGAAATGGATGCCCTCAGTGGTTGTTGTTTGGCAACTACAGCAGGCTTGGTTTCTGTCAAGTAAAAGGTAGGGGACAGGGCCCTTTAAAAGGTTGTTTTAGCCTTTGAGGGAGGGCAGGAACCACCGGGCAATTTGATACCACATGACTTGCACAGTTTACATAGACCGGCTGCTTGCTATACTTCAACAGCAGCCATCCCATGAAAGCTGAAGTGTGCTGGGCATGAGGCACAGCAAGGTGGGAGGGAGGGTGGGTCAGGGTCAGGGTCAGGCAAACTACCTCTTCCTCTCTCCCTACCTCCTTTTGGGGTATGACTCTTTCCTAGGGATTTTCATTCCTATTCCTCCCTGTTCACAGGGTTCTCCTGAGGTTTAAATGGAGGAAAGGAAAATTATGTAAGCTAGTTTAAGTTCCCATTGTGGAGAAAGATGGGCTATAAATAGAATAAACAATAAATATAGCAGAAGATGGAGGGGCAGATTAAAGGTAGTGAATGGGTGGGAAGGAGAGAAGGAAGCAGAATGGTGAGGATATGGGTATTGCCAGGTAGAGGGAAAGAAGAAACAATGTGGGGAAGTTGAGAGAGTGGAAATGGTGCCATTCACAAGTCCTTGCAGTTTCTCCACTGTGCAGCTGGGCCCATCCTGGGAGCTGGGCCATAAGAACATAAGAGAAGCCAATGTTGGATCAGGCCAATGGCCTATCTAGTCCGACACTCTGTCACACAGTGGCCAAAAATACCAGGTACCATCAGGAGGTCCAGCAGTGGGGCCAGGACACTAGAATTTTTTCTGGGTATTTTTCCTGGGTAGAGGGTGTCAGTGGTAAGGTGGGGCAGAAAAGTAAAGATGAAAAGAAAATAAAGGTAGGTTGGCTGGTGGATGGTAAAGAGTTTTGGTTTGATTGCCAACATTCAGATGAGGCCTGGAGATATTCCAGAATGACATCTGATCTCCAGATTAGTTCCAGTGGAGAAATGGCTGTTCTGGATTTTATACCCTGCTGAGATCCCTCCCCTTCTCAAATCCTGCCTTTCCTAGACTCCATTCACAAATATCTAGTAACTTCCTGATACAGAGCCGGCAACACTAGTTTTCAAGGAATAGGATGAGGAAATAGCAGGGGGAGAAGGAAATTCACCTTCCAAGTCCTTGTGGGTTCCTGCTTGCCTCCTTGTAATAAGCACAGGATTTGCTATTGATAGGCAGCAAAACAGGACCAGCCACAGATAAGTCAGATACTTGGGGACTCCTTAGGTATGTCAAAATAATAGCTTTTAATTTTTAAAGAAAATTAGAAATCCCACCCACCACCACCAAGAAGTCCTGTTGAGGCTTAAATGTGCACATTGCCCTCCAGGAGGCATGGTTAAAGGAGTGTGGGGAGGGAGGGAATGTTTCTCTGTGATTTGATGTTATCTAATAAAGCAGACCATTGATCCTTTCACATGGGAACTGTACTCACACAGAATTAATCCATTGATATTATAATCTGGTATACAATTTCAAATGTTTCCAGATTTGTGTCATCAGTCAGCAAGTAAAGTCCAAATGATCCATGATCTGCTTTATTAGATTACATCAAACCACACAAAATGAAATAACATCACCTGGTAAGGATTTATTTATACTGTTTATTTTCCGGATGCATGTTTAAAAATTATGTTATATATTATTGTTCACTGAGTAAGGCTTTTGACGCTGAAGCACATATGGTCTTTTGATATTTTCATCAGTTTTGTATAGGAAATTGTAACAGTGTATGTAAAGCTTATTCTTTGTGAATCTTACTTTATTGTGTACACCTTCTGACACATGGGGGCCACATTAGAATGCCCAGTGCCTAGAGGACCACATCTTAAATTGGAATGTAACAAAAATTTTAATCTACCTATTTAGATCAAAAGTAAACAGTCAGAAACATTAATTTGAACGCAATCCATTTTGGAAAAATATTTTACTTTGGAACCCTTTACTTTGGAACTACACATGCTTACCTAGTCATTGTGATTTTGGGGGCTGTTTTCTGTTAGCCAAGGCATTAAGTCAAGGTTTGTGACAGACACCCTTAAAATGTCATATAAATGTTCATCTGTAAGTCTTGACCAACATTTGGATTTCACAGATCTTCTTCGTGGTCTCTGTGCATCACACCCATGGGATCCAGTGTGCCTGCGCTGACCTGATCGGTGTCTGTACAAAGCTCACGAAGGGATTTTCGCGCCCTCCGCCCTGAGCCTGCGTGGGAACCCCCACCGCGTATGCCCAGAGGGCGGGGGCACGGACATCCCGTCAGTTCTCTTCTGACCGTCACGCTGTTAACAGCAATTTTTGGTTGGTCCTGAGAGAAACTGTTTTTTGCCTCACGGCTCTGATCTTTAGCTTTTTCTTCAGCTTTTTTTCTCTCTTGTCTTGTTTTAGGGACTTTCGGAAGATTTTTTTATTCTATCTTCCTTGGTCTCTGGACCCAGTCCCTTCCCCACTCCCCCACCCCTGTTTCCTCAGACTGCCTCGGCTGAGTCAGTCTATGGAAAGGAAACGTTGGGGGTGTTTCAAGAGGTGCTCCGTCTGCAGGAGTAAACTTGCTCTGTGAGACGAGCATTCTCTCTGCATTTTGTGCCTCAGGGAGAGTCATCGTCCCGAAGCCTGCTCCCATTGCGCCCACTTTTCCAACCATACCAGGAAAAACAGGGCGGCGAGACTCAAAGTCGCGCTCTGGGAGTCCGCTCACGCTCCAGCCTCCTCAGTCATGGAGGGCGAGCAACTGATCCCGAGATCTTCAACGGCTTCGACATCAAAGGACAACTCGACACTGAGACCGCCAAAACCAGGCAAGTCTGCGTCTGATACGGCACTGGCGTCTAAGAAGAAGGGCACGTCTGTGCCGGCTTCTACAGTGTCGACACCTGTAAAGAAATCCAAAAAGGATAAATCCAAGGGCGATATCGCCCATAAGAAGGGAGACGCGCGTAAGTCCCACTGTGTGGGTGGCGAAAATCCTCCCAGGGGCTCTGCTATGCAGTCCGAGAAGCAACAGCAACCCCTTCAGTCCCAGTGTGACGAACCGGAGCTGCCTAGGGTACATGCTGAACCACCAGTGGAGATCCTGGACTCCCCACCAAGGCAGCTGAACCCTCCGGTGCTGGACTCTTGGCGTCTACCGAAAAATGTGTCATCGGTCACGCCTCCTGACCTCGAGGTCGATTTAATTTCTGAAACTCAGGAGATCACTCCGCGTTCTCCCTCGACGGCCTCCTGGGCAAGTGAACACTCCTGTCGGTCTCGATATAGATCTCGAGAAAGATCTCGCTCCCCATACCAGCCCGAGCGGGTTCTCTGGGATGAGTTTGACCGACGAGCAGATAGATACCGATCCTCCCGACCACCGCGTGAATCCCCGTTGGGATATCCCTATGGTCCACCTGGGTATGCTTACGAGCCCCATCTGGAGATGCCGTACTTGTTCTCATCTATTCCATGGCTCCCACCGAGAGAACAGGAGCCCTGTCGTCATCGCTCGCATTCTCCACGTCGTCGTCCTCCATCCGTGTCAATCTCCAAACCACCGCCCTCCCCTCCCCAGTCGACTCGCCCTCGTCAACCTTCACCTAAGGACTTCTTGACACCGGCACCAATACAGGAGACGGTCTCTCCTTCGGCATTGTCTGGGGAACTCTCGGAAGGTGAGAATTCGGAAGTAGATCTTTCTCCCATGGATCCACCTCCAAAACCTAATGTGTCTGGAGATAGTCCCATCTTGCCATTGGAGGATATGACCTCCTACGGAGATCTTGTAAAGCGGATGGCACATTCGTTAGGACTGCCTGTAACCCAACCGCAGCCAGTCGCCTCTGATGAGGTTTACAATATAGTCCAAATAGATGCCTCCACTCCAATCGCCCTTCCGATGCCAAAGGTGCTTCTCCGTGCAGTTAAGGCGTCCTGGGAGAAACCGTCCTCGGCTCCTGTCCCGACTAAGAGACTCGATCATATGTATCAAGTTCAGGAGGAAGGGGCATCCTTCCTGTATGTGCATCCTCGCCCTAACTCAACGGTCGTTTCAACCTCGTTGCACAACAAACGATCAAGTGTCACCCCTGTCGACAGGGAAAGCAAGAAACTCGATGCTTTTGGCCGTCGCTTCTATTCATCTGCAGCGTTAGGGATTAAGGCCTCTGACTATTTGGCGTGCCTAGGGAGATACCAGTACTCCCTGTGGCAAAGAATGTCCGAATTTCTGCCCTCCATACCGGAGGATAGGATAGCAGAGGCAAGGTCGGTGCAGAAGGAGGGTCTCCTCGTGGCGAAGCAGATCCTAAATACTGCCAAGCATACCCTGTATTCCTGTTCCACATCCATGGCTTCCTCGGTGTCTCTACGCAGACATGCGTGGCTCAGGATGACCTCCTTGTCTAACAACACTAGATCCTACATTGAGGATCTCCCCTTCAATGGCGAGGGCCTCTTTCACGCGTTGACTGATACCGCCTTACAGGAGCTCGATAAGAGCATTAAGGCCTCCAAAGCTTTGGGAGTATTGGCACCCCAATGATCTTACCGCCAGAGATCTTGGTCCCGGTATCCCCCTAGACATTCGTACCCAGCCAAACCATTTCCCGATGCTGCATGGAGACCCCATCAGTCTCCCGTGGGAAGCTGCCAGCACTACTCCTACCAGCCTAGGTCCAGCTCCAGCTCCCAGCAACAGCAGCCCAGACCTAAAAACCAACGTGGCCCTAAGCAGGGTCTTTGACTCGCTCCGTGTCGAGCCCCTTCATCCAACTCAGCTTTCACCTTTTATCCCTATGTGGATGTCGATCACTACCAACATATGGGTCTTATCGATCGTGACTCACGGCTATTTGATCGACTTTCTCGATTTCCCACCCCTCCCAGTCGTCCGCTCCACCCCTCCCTCTCCCGTACTTCTACAAGAGGTCGACTCCCTGCTGCAGAAGGACGCAATAGAATTGGTACCAACGGCGTTGAAACGGCGAGGTTTTTACTCCCACTACTTTGCGGTACCGAAACAAGATGGCGGGCTGAGACCCATCTTGGATCTCCGAGATCTCAATGCATGCATCCGATATCGGAAATTCAAAATGACAACCCTTCAAGTCATCCTTCCGCTTCTACCGTCAGGCTCCTGGATGGCTACCATCGACCTCCAGGATGCCTACTTCCACCTCAATATCCACCCATCCCACCGCCAATACCTGCGTTTCGCCATAGGGGACCGGCATTATCAATACAAATGCCTCCCCTTCGGTCTTTCTACCGTTCAACAGGTGTTCACCAAAACCATGGTGGTGGTGGTGGCCCACCTTCGCCTTCAGGGGATCACCATTTTCCTCTATATCGTCGACTGGCTTCTGGTGGCAGACAACCTCCAGCTCCTCCGGGAGCACACCACTTGGACCCTACGACTGCTGGCCTCCCTGGGACTTCAAGTCAGTCTCCAGAAATCCCACCTGGAGCTGTCTCAGAAGGTGCAGTTTATCGGGGCGCTCTTGGACACAATCTCCTGCAGGGCTTACTTGCCAGCAGACAGGGCTCTAACCTTGTCTTCCCTTGCACAGTCTGTCTGTGCTTCTCCGTCATCCACGGCTTTCCATGTACAGCGTCTACTGGGGCACATGTCAGCTACCACGACTGTCCTTCCTCTAGCGAAACTCCGCATGAGGCCTCTCCAACTCTGGTTTCTGAAGGCTTTCAAACTGGCTTCCATGCCTCAGTCCAAATCTCTCACTTCTCCTCAATCCGTCAGGGATTCTCTAATGTGGTGGATGTCAATACCGAACATCACACAAGGCGCTCCCTTCATCCTCCCCAACCCACTCTTCACGATATCGACGGACGCCTCCCTTTGGGGATGGGGAGCACATCTCGATGGTGTCAGCATCGGGTACCAGTGGGATGCAGGCACAGTGGCCAGGCATATCAACTACCTCGAACTACTGGCCATCAAGCTGGCCCTACAAGCTTTCCAACCACTGTTACGGGGTCATTGCGTAGCTGTCCTGACCATAGCACTCAGCTACGTAAACCGTCAGGGAGGAATGGTATCCAGAAGCCTGTGTCACCTGGCAGTGAACTTGTGGGACTGGTGTGTTGCCAATCAAATCATCCCTCTTGCCACTCACATCCCGGGCGTCCTGAACGTGGAGGCGGATCTCCTCAGCAGGGGTCACACTCACCACCACGAGTGGGAGCTAAACTGGTCTTACCTCCTGCCACTGTTCCATCAATGGGGCACTCCAACCATCGGTGTCTTCGCCTCCAGGGAAAACGTGCACATGCTTCTGCAGCCAAGGGGGAAAGGATCCACTCTCCCTGGGAGACGGCCTCCTGTTTCCTTGGGAACGGGGTTTCCTGTACATGTTTCCCCCTCTGCCCTTGCTTCTGAGAGTGGTCCACAAACTCTCCAAGATCCGTCCGAACTGCATACTAGTTGTGCCATGGTGGCCCAGGCAACCATGGTTCCCAATCCTACTTCGACTGGCGAAGGGAAAGTACCACCACTTCCCCAGGGTTCCAGACCTCCTGTCCGCAGAGAAGGGACTGCTCTTCCATCCGGAAGTTGACACCCTAAAACTTATGGCTTGGAGGATAACGCCATAAGATTCTCTGCCAGGGTCTCAGAGGTTCTTTGTAACGCGAGGAAAGAATCCACGTGTCAGTCATACGAAAGGAAATGGCGCAGGTTCCTCTCTTTCCTAGACTCCCCTCAAGAGTCACCTTTTTCCATCGGTCTTGACCGAATTTTTGACTTCCTTGTGTCACTCAAGGACCAAGGGCTCTCGCACTCGTCTGTCAGGGTCTACCTCGCTGCGATTTCCTCATACCATCAGGGTCTGGATGGTTATACAATCTTTTCGCATCCGACCTCAAAACAATTCTTACGGGGCCTGATCAGATTGCATCCCCCTGTGGCTGTTTCCACAGAACTTTGGGACTTACCTCTGGTCCTCTGACAGCTCACCAGACGACCATTTGAACCCATGGCTACCTGTGAGCCTCAGCATGTGGCCTGGAAGACGGCTTTCCTGGTGGCCATCACCTCGGCCAGGAGGGTCAGTGAACTCATGGCACTGCGTCATGACCCGCCATATCTGGTCTTCCTCCCTAATGGGGTACGTCTGGTGCCTGACCTCTCCTTCATCCCAAAGGTTGTTTCAGAGTTCCATCTCAATGCGGAGATATTCTTGCCGGACTTTTTCCCACGTCCTGAGGGAGAAGGGCAGCGTCTGCTCCACACCCTGGATGTCAAGAGAGCACTTCTCTTTTATCTGAATCAGACTCAGCCAACCAGACGTGACAACTCACTGTTTCTGTCATACAGTGCAGCTTCCCAATGTCTGCTACTCCCTAGCGAAGCGGTCGCTCCCGCTTCACCTGAGGGCTCACTCAACCAGGTCCATGGCGACCTCGATGGCCTTTCTGAAGGGCGCATCACTCACGTTCATCTGCAGAGCAGCTACGTGGTCCACGCCAACCACGTTCATCAAGCACTACGCTCTGGACGTCCGTGCACAACAGAAGGGTGACTTGATCGTATGGTCCTTTCCGCTGCGGCTCACTGAGTCTGCCAACACCCACCTCCAGGTGAGCCACTGCTTTTTAATCTCCCATGGGTGTGATGCACAGAGACCACGAAGAAGATAAACAGGTTGCCTACCTGTAACTGATGATCTTCGAGTGGTCATCTGTGCATTCACACCGCCCGCCCATTCTTCCCCACTGCTGTCATCCTCAGCTGTTCTCACACATGGCTAGGTTTGATAGCGGTCAGAAGGAACTGGCGGGATGTCCATGCCCCTGCCCTCTGGGCATGCGCGGTGAGGGTTCCCGCGCAGGCTCAGGGCGGAGGGCGCAAAAATCCCTTCGTGAGCTTTGTACAGACACCAACCAGGTCAGTGCAGGAGCACTGGATCCCGTGGGTGTGAATGCACAGATGACCACTTGAAGATCATCAGTTACAGGTAGGCAACCTGTTTTTTTCATCTTGGAAAAAGTTTGTTCACAGTTGTATGTGGTGCCAAAGACTGTGAACATATCTGCAGCAAATTTCTTTAGGCTGATAAATATATCAGGTAGACCAGAATAGAAATCTAACAGACTATTTTCTTAGTACACGTCTCTGAGATTATCACTGGCTTGGAAATCAATTAGTTCCATTTGAAAAAAGTTACTTGCATCTTCTGGCGCTACTTCAAATGGATTCTGAAACATTCTTATTTCCTTTCCATACTTATGGCAATCAGTGAATCTGTTCTGGAATTCCACCTGCAATAGATTCAGTGCTTTGATGTCTTTCAACACTGAATTGTAAATTCCTGTGCTCAAATTTTAGTCCACTGCAGCATGAGAAGTTTGATAAGTTACCTTCACTAACTAGCTTCACAAAAATGTTTAGTTTTGCTTCAGAAGCTTTCAGTTCAGAATACATGTCACGCACAAGCTTTCCTTTTCCCTGCAACCTTAGATTCAGTGTGTTCAGATGTTCTGTGATATCAGTTAAGCCAAATCAAAAATCCATCCAGGGTCAGAAAGTACTTCTTGACCTTTTCCTTTCTCCTTGAAAAGGACATCAACTTCATGATGAAGACTTTACTTCTGCTAAACCACCTAACTTCTGCATGGTACAACACATCTCCATATTCTGCATCTATCTCAGAGAAAAATTTGAAACTGATAAATAAGACCATGATGCCTGATGTAATTAATGCTGGATACAACAATACACATCACATTTTTCCACTGAAGAATCTTATTACACAAGGCTTGCTAATGGATGATGCAGTAAAATTGCATGGGAAGTGTACCATTTAATTTCAATATCTCTTCATTGATTCTTGCAACTATACCAGTTTTACTTCCCACCATATTTCTTGCACCATCAGTTGTGATGCTTTTCAATTTATCCCAACTCAGACCAAGATCTTCTACTGATTTATACACATTCAAGAATATGTTTTCTGCAGTTATAGTGCTTTTCAAATTCTGTAGTGCACACAACAGTCCTGTAATTCTGAAGCTGGATTCTATCCCCCTGATAAAAATTAGTAGTTGAGCAGTGTCTATAATGTCATTGTTCTCATCTAATGCTAAAGAAAAAAAATCAAAACTTTTTGCCTTGACAATTAGTGACATATGCAGCTCTTCTCCTAGTTCTTCAACGCACCTGGTGCTTGTAGATGCAGATAAACTTAAGTGACACAACTAATACAAAAGAGAAAGAGATACCTTTTCAGGGCACTTTTCCTCCATTACTTTAACCATGCACTTTTAAACAAATTCACCATCAGTGAATGGTATACCACTCATAGCAATACATTTAGCAACATGATAGCTGGCTCTCACAGTAGACAGGTTTGCCTCAACATGCGTTCTAAAAATATTTTGCTGCAAAAACATCTCTTTTTGAGGGTTTTTTGTGTGCGCACCTGGAATTCATGGTGATCTCTGGTGACTGACCCCTACTGAGGGCCTGGAGGATATTCAGAGAGGTGACTGAATAAAGCCTGCCCCTACCTCCAGACTGCTGGTATTCCAAGGAGGTCTCCCATCCAAGTACTTGCCAGAGTCAACCCTGTTTAGTTTCTGCGATCTGAGAAGATTGGTCTTGCCTGGGCTATCCAGGTCAGGGCTACACTGATTTATTAAGAGACTTTGTCTTGTTCACTTACACCTCTCCTTGATATATTGAGTAGCTCTTGTGACAGGATTCAAAGTGCCTTTTAACACTGTACTCTTTTAATACTGAGACAGTTTCAAGACATACTGCTTTATCCTTGTTTAAAACAAAGAAGTATTCAGTAGTCCATTTGTCATTAAAGACATGGTGCTCATCTGCAAATTTTCATACCTTTGCAGACATCTTCTTACAGAATTTTAGCAGAGCAGTCATTGCAGAGTTTCAATATAATCCATGAATAAATAAAAATATGAGAAGTGTAATTTTAGGAGCCCAACTCTTCCCTTTCCCATTGAATCTACCCTACTCTAGCTGCTTTAGCTGGAGGGTTTCATTTCAACCATGGCAAAGAAGAGGAGACCCCTGCCTCCCTATCCACTACAGTTCTCAGGAATATAGGGCTATATGCACAGGCTAGGAAGAATTTTTAAAAAATGGATGATTCTGACCTGCCAGATGGTAGAGTTGCAATCCTAAATACATTGAATACCATGAGATCTATTAAACACACTGCCTGGAGGTTTAAATCTACATATGCTAATACTTTAAAAATTGGGGGGCCTCCAAAAAAGGGCAGGAAGAGAGAAAAAGCAAATGAAATGGCAGCCTTCCACCTGGAGCACAAGAAATGCCATTAAGTTGGCTTCAAATTACATGTGGGGTGCCCATACACATCACTGCCTGCCGGCCAAACTTCAATCATAAGAAACAAAATGGCAGCCAGGTGGAGGGGAACTTGGTTGGAGGAAGATGTGGGAAGGAGAATCCCATAAGCTTCCCTGCTAAGAGAGTACTTCTCTCTGTATCCAAGCGACCACTCACTGGCTTCTGCAGGCACAGATGCATGAGAAGACTCCTAGCTGGAGTGGGTGGGGGAGGAGAGGCAGAAGCAAGCAAGGCAAGAAGTCAAAGCAACCAGCTCTTGTTGAGGAAGGAAAAATGCTTTTCCTTTTGCCTGCAGCGGCAACCTCACCAATAACCTTGGAAGCCACTTGGAGGAATCTTGATGGGTGGAGCCTCTAGAAATGTTCAGTATGCAAAACATTTTGTATTCTTTTTTGGCAAAAATACCAGCCCTTTTTCTGTCCTTTTCCCACCATTTTTGCAAAAGCAAGCCAGACTTCTCCTGTACCCATTCACAGAGCTGTTTTATCTTCCTTACACTCATATGTAGCCTTCAACATGGTAATATATGGAGAAGGGGAGTGAAAAAGCTGAGTGGTACGCTATCTGAGCTTTGCTAGCCAACAAAGCCTCCAGAATGGCCAAAATGCTAGTATGGAGGATAAGACCAAGAGGGGGCTGACAGAAGGAACCATGGAGACCAGAAGAAATAATGCTATTGTGTTTTTTGCAAGGAAGGGAGAGGAAGAATGGCAATCAATGGTGCCTTCTGAAGCAGGAAGGAACAACGTGGAAAAATGCCTTGAGGGTGATAGCAGCAAACAGGCAGATTGAAAGGCCGCACAGAAAGGGTTCAGTGGTGCAGGTGTGGGACCCCTGGCATATACTGTTTATCTTAAAATCAGAAAGTTTCTCAATACTCATTTTTAGAATGATTAAACCTTGTTGCCATAGTTTAAAATGTTTAGTTGTTTTAAAATTAAAGCAAGCATCATAGCTAATGAGGTTCAGTGAAGTAGTGCTTGATTCTTTGTGAAATTAGTGAAATTTATTTTGAGCTACTTCTTCCCTTCTATAGACTTTCCAAATTGTACAGTGAAAATAGTTACCACAGTGATTATTACATAAGTTTTATTTTTACATAAATAGTATTGTTTTTCCTCTTCACTCCTGGACTCCAGGGAGAGTATGGCATCCTGAGCTGAATGCCATTTATAGAGTGTCATCTGAATCAACACTGTGCCTCAGTAGACTCTGGCAGCTTCACAGAATATGGCAACTGTCCAACATTTCCAATTCTAGGTCTGCCAGGAGAAAGGAAGTATATCATTCCTCCGATCTTCCTGGGATTTTTGAAGGATAGGTGTAATAATATGTATCTAAGGTCATTATAGAAGGGACAGTGCAGCAACACATGTCCGACCATTTCAATTTTCCCAGTAGCACAAGGGCATAAATGCTGCTGAAGTGGTATACCATGGTATCTCCTAATAAAGTAGATGGAATAACATTGAAATGGGCCAGAGTGAAAGCTGTCCTATGTTTAGGAATCAATAAATTGCTAGAAAGCTTGATAACACCAATTTCTTGTTCCTGAAGGAATGGAATTTTGCAGCAGAACTTGAATTGTGTTGAAGTTCAGTGTCCCAAATCTTTTGCTTAATTTCATATTTAGCTTTGGAACAACCCAAGCTGATTAAGCTACTAGGAGAATATCCAATGGAATCAAAAATACACAGTAGATCAGAGCTGCAGTCACAGACTGTGGTATCCTGAAAGGTGCCCTTGGGTTCCCCTCTACCTGGCTTAAGGCTTTTGTAGTTCAGATATGGCTCAAGGATCAGGGGAGAGGCCTAAAATCAAGAAAAGGATGTTTCTTCTGTGTACTTTTCTATCCCATTCCCAGGCTCCTTCACACAGTCTGGAATGGAGTGAGATTTAGAGCGGAATGCACAAGGATTCACAGACTCTGGGGTGGCATGAGATTTAGAGCGGAATGCACAAGCTAGGGATTCCTTCTGTCACTTGCTTCACTTCTTTTTTTCCCCTTGCCATCCAGATTGTTCTAAGCAGTATAAACATTGTCAAGGTGACAAAATTACAGTGACTTCTGAATGGCCTACAGAAATCACAAATAACTAGTATTTAGAGGCAGTAATTGCCCACTTGCACAGTGAAAAAAGCTAAAAACTATCTGATCTTCTTCGTGGTCTCTGTGCATCACACCCATGGGATTCAGTGCGCCTGCGCTGACCTGGTCGGTGTCTGTACAAAGCTCACAACGGGATTTTCGCGCCCTTCTCCCCCGGGCATGCGCAGGAACCCCACCGCGCATGCCCAAGGGGCGGGGGCACGGACATTCCGCCAGTTCTCTTCTGACCGCCTCGCTGTTAGCAGCCTGCATTGGTGTCTCCGAGAACACTTTACCTCAGCAAAGGATCACAACTTTTCTTCAAAATTTTTTTCTTTGGTTGTTTTCTTCGATCTTCTGGACCGTTTCCGTTAACCATTTTTTCTCAAATCCGCAACTTTTTTGTGGATTTCCTTCGGTCTCCGGACCACTCTCCCCCCCCCTCACCTCACCGCCCTTCATCCTACCGGGTGGAAGGGCCCATTTCCATTGTTTATGAAAAGTCGAAAGTGGGGGTGCTTCAAAAGGTGCTCTTCCTGCGGGAGCAAACTAGCCTTGAGGGACGAGCACTCACTCTGTGTTTTTTGTTTGGGAGAGACTCACCGGCCTGACGCCTGTTCCATCTGTGCCCGTTTCTCCAACCAAACAAGAAAAAACAGGGCCGCTAAGCTGAAGGTCACGTTGTGGGAGTCGGCACTCGCTCCTCCAGCGCCCGAGATGGAATCCGATCAGTCTACGTCGAGACCGGCCGTCTCGACATCGAAGTCATCCGTGTCGACACAGAGGGATCCCCCAACACCAAAACCTCCCAAGGTAGGGAAATCTTCCTCGGATACCGGAGGGGCCCCTACGAAGAAGTCTAAATCGAAGACGACTTCATCTGTGTCGACACCGGTAAAAAAGACCAAGAAGGATAAAACGAAGAATCTGGGCTCAAGCAAGACGGGAGACACGCATAAGTCTCACGGTGTGAGCGGCGTTAAATCTCCTAGGGGCTCTGCTTTCCGTGCGGACGCACCTCAGCAACCCCCACGACCATCCCATCCGACACCGGAGCTGACGAAAATCCTGGTGGAGCCTCCGATACAGATCCTGGACTCTCCACCACGTCAGTCTGAACCCCCCATGTCGGAAGTTCCCCACCGTCATAATCCTCCCCAGTCGATGTCACCTCCTCCTGCCGACCTCGACCTGGCCTCCAACGTCCAAGTACTGGGATCTCGATCCCCTTCCCCGGTTTCCTGGGCTAGTGGTCACTCCGATCGCTCCCGGCATCGACCTCGAGACCACTCTAGGTCTCCATACCGTCCCGACCGTCGTGACCAGGAGTCCTATGGTCCACACTACGACAGGTACCACGCATCATATCCGTATCGTCCTCCGAAATTTTCCTTCGAACACAAGCATGAGATGCCATACTGGTTCTCTTCGGGCCCGTGGAACTTCCCTGGATATCCGGATCCTTGGGAACCTTGTCGATACCACTCCTGCTCACCTCACCACCAGCCTTCGGCGACAGTGTCGAAACCTCCACCGTCTCCTCGTCCTTCCGCCCATTCCGACCATGCCACTGCTCCACCAATGCTGATGGCCGAGCCACCGCTACCGAGGCCTCGAGAGTTAAGTTCCAACTCCGCCTCTTCTAGGGGAGACTCCGATGTCGATGATCCGGAGGACGCTCTTTCCAATGTCGAACCCCCCCCAAACAACCGATCTCTGGGAGCAGCCCGATTTCTCCTTCGAAGGACATGTCCTCATACGGGGACTTAGTAAAACGTATGGCACACTCTCTTGCCCTACCGATCATCCAACCCCAACCATCTGCAGCTGACGAGGTGTACGACATCATCGAGATCGACGCCTCTACGCCGATAGCCTTACCGATGTCCAAGCACCTCTTGAAAGCAGTTCAGTCCCCTTGGGCCAAACCATCGTCGGCACCGGTCTCTACCAAACGGTTAGACCACATGTACCGAGTTCAAGAAGAAGGAGCTTCCTTCCTCTACCTCCATCCCCGCCCGAATTCGTTGGTCATTTCTACGTCTTCAAAAAATAAAAGCTCTAACTCTACTCCGTCCGACAAGGAGAGCAAAAAAATAGATCCCTACGGTCGTAGGGTGTACTCTTCCGCAGCGCTGGGGATAAAATCCTCCAATTATTTGGCCTGTTTCGGAAGATATCAATATGCCTTATGGCAAAGAATGTTGGCGCTCCTCCCATCCATGCCGGATGACAAACTGGCCGAGGCTAGAGCGATCCAGAAGGAAGGCCTGCTAGTGCCCAAACAACTTCTGAACACAACAAAACACTAGTTGGATGCCTTCTCAACATCGATGGCTTCTGGATTGTCGATTCGTCGTCATGCGTGGCTGCGCACCACCTCTCTCCCCCAGGACACTAGATCCTATATCGAAGATCTCCCCTTCGATGGAGACGGATTATTCCACTCCTTCACTGACGCCGCCTTGCAGGAGCTGGATAAGAATATCAAGGCTTCGAAATCGCTCGGAGTTTTGGCACCACAAAGATCTTACCGGCAGAGGTCCTGGTCCAGGTACACCCCTCGTCGCCCATACCCTACGAAACCGTCCCCGGACATGGCCTGGAGACCCCGTCAATCTCCAAACCATAACAAGCCATCGTACCAGTCGAAACCGAGGTCGGGTACACAACACCCACAGGTGCGACCCAAGTCCAACCGTGGACCAAAGCAGGGTCTTTGACTCCATCCTCCCGATGTCAACAGAAAGCACCCGCCTCCGTCCCTTCCTTCCCATGTGGGAAACCATCACCACGGATGCCTGGGTCTTATCCGTCGTGACCAATGGTTATATCATTGAATTCCTCGACCTCCCACCTTTACCGACCTTCCGTTCCACCCCTCCCTCCTCCCTCCTCCTTCAGGAAGCCGACTCCTTACTGAAGAAGGGGGCGATAGAACCTGTCCCGAAAACTTCCGAACGGATGGGATTCTATTCTCGGTACTTCACCGTACCGAAACGCGATGGAGGGCTACGCCCCATCTTGGATCTTCGGGATCTCAATATCTATATTCGATATCGAAAATTCAAGATGACAACCCTACAAGCTATCCTCCTCTTGATTCCACAAGGCGCCTGGATGGCTACCATCGACCTCCAGGATGCCTATTTCCACCTAAACATCCACCCGTCCCACAGGAGGTACCTCCGATTCGCGATAGGAGAACGTCATTATCAATATTGATGTCTCCCCTTCGGAATCTCTACGGAGTTTCCGTCCACACCGAATGCCTCAATCGAAGGCCCTGACCCCTACACAAACCGTACGGGACTCCCTCAACTGGTGGACCGCTGTCACAAATATTACCCAGGGTGCTCCATTTACCCCTCCCTCTCCTCATTTCACCTTGACGACAGATGCGTCCTTATGGGGATGGAGGGCCCACCTCGATGGCATCAGTGTCGGATACCGGTGGGATGCTGCTATTGCAAACAGGCACATCAATTACCTGGAACTACTGGCTATCTCTCTAGCTCTCCGAGCTTTTCAGCGCCTCTTACGAGGCCACTGTGTTCCCATCCTCACCGACAACACCACGGCCCTCAGCTACCTGAACTGTCAGGGAGGAACCGTCTCCAGGAGCCTCTGTGGGCTCGCACTCAACCTTTGGAACTGGTGCGTTTCCAACAAAATCGTCCCCATGGCCACCCACATTCCCGGAGTCCAAAACGTGGAAGCGGATCTGATCAGCAGAGGCCACACTCACCACCACGAGTGGGAACTGAACCTGGTCTACCTCCAACCGCTCTTCGACTGTTGGGGGACCCCATCAGTCGACGTGTTCGCCTTGCGGGAGAACACGAAATGCAAACAATTCTGCACCCAAGGAGGCAAGGGCCCTCTCTCTTTAGGGGACGGCCTTCTAATGCCCTGGACCGGTCCATTCCTATACATGTTCCCCCCACTGCCCCTACTCTTGAGAGTGGTGCACAAGGTGGCCAAATTTTGACTGGACTGCATCCTCGTGACTCCGTGGTGGCCCAGGCAACCCTGGTTCCCCATCCTACTGCGTATGGTAGGAGGCAGGTTCCATCACTTCCCCAAAGTGCAAGATCTCCTCACCACCGAAGGCGGCATGGTGCTCCACCCGCAGGTGAACAACCTAAAGCTGACTGCCTGGAGGCTCCAGCCATGAGCTTCTCCGCCCGAGTCTTGGAGGTCCTGTGTAATGCGAGGAAGGAATCTACCCACTCATCCTACTGCAGGAAGTGGCAAAAGTTCCTCTCGTACCTAGACAAGTCTACAGACACTCTGACCTCCGTGGGCCTGGACAAAATTCTGGACTTTCTCCTGTTCCTTAGAGACCAGGGTCTATCCCACTCATCCGTGAAGGTCTACTTGGCGGCTATCTCCGCTTACCACCAGGGCGTGGAGGGACACACAATTTTCTCCCATCCGACCTCAAAGCGGTTCATGAAGGGCCTCATTAGATTGTACCCTCCTGTAGCTGCGCCTACAGAACTGTGGGACTTACCACTGGTACTACGGCAACTTACCAGATGGCTATTTGTGACCTCAAGTATGCAACATGGAAAACAGCCTTCCTACTGGCTATCACCTCAGCCAGAAGGGTTAGTGAACTCATGGCACTCCGACATGACCCACCCTACCTGGTTTTCCTTCCGAACGGCGTGCGTCTGGTACCGGACTTGACCTTCATTCCAAAGATTGTTTCAGAGTTCCATCTCAATACTGAAATATTCTTACCGGATTTTTTCCCACATCCAGAGGATGACGGACAACGCTTGCTCCACACCCTGGATGTCAAGAGGGCACTCCTCTTTTACCTTAATCGGACTCAGTCAACCAGACGTGACAACTCACTATTCCTATCGTACAGCTCGCCCTCCCTAGGGCGTCGCATCACGTCTCAACGGCTGTCAAAATGGATCATAGAGACGATCCGATTGTGCTACACTCTGGCAAAGCACTTACCGCCCTCTCACCTGAGAGCGCACTCCACCAGGTCTATGACGACTTCAACGGCCTTCCTGAAGGGCGCATCTCTTTCGTCCATCTGCAAAGCGGCTACGTGGTCTACACCAACCACGTTCATCAAGCACTACGCTCTGGACGTCCGTGCCCAGCAGAAGAGTGACTTGGGTCGTCTGGTCCTTTCCTCTACGGCTCCCTGAGTCTGCCAGCACCCACCTCCAGGTGAGCCACTGCTTTTTAATCTCCCATGGGTGTGATGCACAGAGACCACGAAGAAGATAAACAGGTTGCTTACCTGTAACTGATGATCTTCGAGTGGTCATCTGTGCATTCACACTGCCCGCCCATCCTTCCCCACTGCTGTCATCCTCAGCTATTCTCATACATGGCTAGGCTTGATAGTGATCAGAAGGAACTGGCGGGATGTCCGTGCCCCCGCCCCTTGGGCATGCGCGGTGGGGTTCCTGCGCATGCCCGGGGGCGAAGGGCGCGAAAATCCCGTTGTGAGCTTTGTACAGACACCGACCAGGTCAGCGCAGGCGCACTGAATCCCATGGGTGTGAATGCACAGATGACCACTCGAATATCATCAGTTACAGGTAAGCAACCTGTTTTTCTTAAACTATTACAGAAAAAAAATGATTGTACAAACAAGTTAAAATGTTTAAAATAACAGATTTAATTGAAAGTTCAAAATCATTCTCAGTGTAAAATTAAGACTTTTAATCTCTATTTTATTAGGAATGTTTTTCTTTCTTATGTTGGACAGTAGACAAAAGTTATAAACAGATAATTCTTTTATAGGATTTTCATTTAAACAGAGTTATTCTGGAAGAATCTTCAGGACTGGAAAGTTCCCCAGCAGGTGCTAGACCAAAGAAGAAAAATAAAAAATCATATGATTTAACTGCAGTTGATAAGTTTTGGCAGAAACACAAAGGCAGGTAAGCCGTATAATGTAAATTGGCTTTTGTTTCAGTTTGTTTCTAAAACAAATCATATGAAATAATTCAGTAATATATGATACTATAGAATATACAAATAAGTGATTGTAAAAGCCATTTTCAAATGTTTTAACAATGTAAACTCTAGCTATAAACTGTGTAATATTTCTTTAGCCCTTTCCCAGAGGTAGCAGAGTCAGTTCAACAAGAGCTAGAATCTTACAGAGCTCAAGAAGATGAAGTCAAAAGGCTCAAAAGTATAATGGTAAGGTTTGCTTATGCTTAATCTGAAAATGTTCTTGGAGTTTGTTATGCTTTGAAAATATTGACCCTTAAGAAATTTATCAGCTGTAAAATCATGGCAATGCCAGATAAAGCTGGATAACACTTAGGGTTTTTTGTCTGCGGGACAGATTTTGAGCTAGATTAATTGTACTTTAGGTTAATGATGTGAGAAAACATATTTCAGCCCTCTGCCAAATGTGTGTCAGCATGATGTATTGCCAACATACTGCAAATTAACATTTGACAATGTTTAAATGGGTTCAGCAACTGTGGTTGCATCTTCATTAGTAATTAATATTGTATTTGATGGGGCGCCTTTGGTGGCAGCGCTGGAGTTTAGGAGCTTGGGAGTGCTCTTGGATGTCTCCTTAATGATGGAGGCCCAGGTAGCAGTCACTGCCAAGTCAGTCTTTTACCATCTTCAGCTGATTAGGCAGTTGTTTTCCTTCCTCGAACGTAGCGGCTGGGCAACCATAATCCACGCAGTGGTCACCTAGAGATTAGATTACTGTAATGCTCTCTACATGGGGCTGCCCTTGTCCCAAATTCGGAAGCTGCAGCTGGTGCAGAATGCGGCAGCCAGGCTGTTGTTGGGTCTCTCTCCGTGAGAACCCATCCAACCTGCACTGAAGGCATTGCACTGGCTGTCTATAGCATACAGAATTCGCTTCAAGATGCTGGTGCTTACCTATAAAGCCCTATATGGTCAGGGGCCAGCATACCTGAGGAACTGCCTTTCCCCACATGTTCCCCAGAGAGCACCGCATTCAGGGACATAAAACCTTCTCGTGCTCCCTGGCCCGAAAGAGGCCAGACTGGCCACTACCAGGGCTAGAGCTTTTTCTGTGGCAGTGCCATGCTAGTGGAACGTGCTCCATGAGGACACCAAGGCCCTGCAGAGTTTACTTCCATTTCGCAGGGGCTGTAAAACAGCTCTTCCACCAGGCATTTGACCACATTTAACATCTTGATAACTTGGAGCCTCCCTGGGATTTGTTGAAGGCTTTCACAGCTGGAGTTTATTAGCTGTTGTAGATTTTCCAGGCTGTATGGCCATTGTCTTGGCATTGTAGGACCTGACATTTCGCCAGTATCTGTGAGTGGCATCCTCAGAGGTATAACATAGAAAGATGGAGTACTCTCTGTGTCAAGGTGAGAAGAAAAATGGTAGGCAGGTAAGAGCCAGTTTGGTGTAGTGGTTAAATGCGCAGACTCTAATCTGGGAGAACCGGGTTTGATTCCCCACTCCTCCATTTGTACCTGCTGATGTGACCTTGGGTCAGTCACAAGCTCTGGCACAGATGTAGCTTGAAAAAGAGCAGTTTGTGTCAAAGTTCTCTCAGCCCCTCCTACTTCACAGGGTGTCTGTTGTGGAGAGGGGAAGGGAAAGGAGTTTGTAAGCCCCTCTGAGACTCCAAGTGATGGGTGGGGTATAAATCCAGTCTCTTCTTCTTCTTCTACTCAGGAAGGTGGGGTGGAGCTGAGTCAATTGTCTTATAGGAGTTCCCCAGGCTGTGAACGTATTAATGAAGGAACTTCCTGAGGAGGTTCTTTTGCATATGGTTTCCTGAGGGAGTTTCCTGAGGAGGTTTCCTGTTTCCTGAGGACGTTCTTTTGGATGTGGATCGGCTGTTGAGATTCTAATCCTATTTGTAGTGCTGTTGTCAGATATAGAGACTTTTGTGTTTTTTAGGACAGTAAACCATGCCCTATTTATTTTTAAACTCTCTTCTTTTCTGTTGAAATTGTTTTTATGTTTATGAATTTCAGTGGCTTCCCTGTGTAATCTGACATGGTAGTTGGATGTGGTGTCCAGCCTTTCAGTGTCTTGGAACAAATTACTGTGTCCTGTTTTAGTTAGACTGTGTTCAGCTACTGCTGATTTTTCAGGCTGGCCCAGTTGGCAATGTCTTTCATGTTTTTTTATTCTTGTCTGAATGCTACACTGTGTGATCCCGATGTAAACTTGTCCACAACTGCCGGGTATGTGGTATACACCTGCAGAAGTGAGGGGGCCTCTTCTGTCTTTTGCTGATTGTAGCATCTGTTGTATTTTTCTGATGGGTCTGAATACTGTTTTGTAGGTTGCATTTTTTCATAAGTTTTCCCATCTGATCAGTTATTCCTTTGATATGTGGCAAAAACACTTTTCCTGTGGGAGACTGTTTTTCCTCAGTTGTTTCTTTTACCTTTGGTTTAATCACTCTTCTAATTTCATTCTTGAAGTAGCCATTTGCTTGAACTGCATGGTTTAGATGATTTAGTTAGCTGTTGAGAAAGTGTGGTTCACATATCCGTCTTGCACGGTCTACTAATGTTTTGATTATGCCTCTTTTTGCTGAGGGTGGTGATTAGAGTTTTTGTGTAAATAACAGATCTGTGTGAGTTGGTTTTCTGTAGACCTTGTGACCTAACTGAAGGTTAGCTTTGCAGATGATTATGATATCTAGAAATGGGAGTTTACCCTCAATTTCTTTCTACATGGTGAATTGTATGTTTGAGTGGATGTTGTTGAGGTGGTCTAAAAATTCCATCAATTCTACTTCTCCATGACTCCAAATGATAAAGGTATCATCTGTGTACTGGAACCAGACTGTCAGTTTGTGGGGTGCAGATTCTAAAGCTGTTTTTTTCAAGATGTTCCATGTAGAAGTTTGCTATATTGGACTGAGAGGGCTTCCCATGGCAATCCTATCCATCTGTTCATAGAATTCGTTATCCCATTGGAAGTAACTTGTTGATCTTCGTCTTGGTCTCTATGAAGTACCACACACGGGTTGGGCGCCTCTGCATGACCTTGATCGGAGAACATTCCAGAGCTTGCCTCAGAAATCTTTTTGATGGGCTCTCTCTCCACTTTGGGGAGCAGGCACGCAGTGCTCATGGCTGGAGTGGGGGAGAGAGCCACCTCCCACTCAGTTCTTCAACCGCCTTCGTGTTCACACCTCCTTCACGTCGCTCTTCGAAATTGCCTCAGCTGAGTACTTTTCTCTTAATTTTCTGCTTCTTATCCTTCTGATTCTTCATATTTTCTTTCCTTTTTTCTTTATTGTTTTTTCCTCACTTTCGTTTCTCCTCGCTCCCCCCCTTTTTTCACCTCTGGCCAGGGCGATATTTGTATGGGACGCACAAAGTTTTTTAAGACATGTCGCTGTTGCCCAGCGAAGCTCCCCTCCAACAATGGTCACGATCTCTGTTTATTTTGTTTGGGCGAGTTCCATAGAGTTGATTCCTGTCCCCATTGTGCAAACTTCACTCGACAGGCCCATAGAAATAGGGCAGCCTGACTTAGGACCTCTCTGCTTGAGGAGGCCTTGCGTCCTGTGATGTCTTTGGCTGCGTCCCAGTCTTCTGTTTCACCAAAACAATGCAACATCTTAGAAGCATAAGTCTAAAAAGCATGAGGACAAACAGTTGTCTAAACTGAAATTGAAGCCCTTGACGTCGACTTCGGCTCCAAAATTCGATCCCATGTTGATTTCGACGCGCATCTCTCCAAGGGAACCATCGAGATAGTCCCAGTGGCACAATGGACTCTCGGCTTCTAGTCTAAGTATTTCCTAGTTCCCAAACGGAATGGCGGTTTGTGGCCCATCATGGATCTTCAAGATCTCAACCATTTCATTTGCTGCAACAAGTGTCGAATGGTTACTTTACAGTCCATTCTCCCTCTCCTTCTAAAGTTGGGATGGCTGACGCCTATTTTCATGTTACCATTCATCCTCAACATCGGAAATTTCTACGCTTCGCTGTCGGAAGCGATCATTACCAGTATCGAGTCCTTCCCTTCAGCCTCTGTACGGCCCCCAGGGTCTTTACAAAGATGATGGCTGTCGCTGTCGAACTGCATCGTCGGGGGGTTGTCCTTTACCCCTACATCAACAATTGCCTTATTGTCGCTCTGACGGAAATTCAACTGCTCCACGTTCGTTCTACCCTTGCCCTCCTCTGCACCTTGGGTCTCTGCATCAACCTGTCGAAGTCTACCCTGCAGCTGGTTCAGCTTCTTCAATTCCTCGGTGCCTGTCTCAATACCACCACCGAAACTGCCTCACCCACTTCAGCTCTGCTTCCTTCGTGCCTTCGATCCTCAGTCAATTCCGTGGGACACAAAGCTCTTGATCCCAATGCACATCCTCACATTCCTGTCGTGGTGGTCTCTGCTACACCATCTCCTAGCCGATATGCCCTTTCGACATCCTGCCCTGTAGATCTCCTTGACTACCGACGCGTCCCTTTGGGGTTGGGGAGCCCAATGCGGGGTGCTGTCTGCCAAGGGAACTTGGTCCCCTCGAGAGACAACTCTCTCCCAGTGTACATCCTCACCTTCCTGTTGTGGTGGTCTCTGCCACACCATCTCCTTCCTGGTATGTCCTTTCGACATCCCGCCCCGGAGATCTCCTTGACTATTGACACGTCCCTTTGGGGTTGGGGAGCCCAATGCGAGACGCTGTCTGCCAAGGGAACTTGGTCCCCTCGAAATACGACTCTCCATATCAGCCTCTTGGAGCTTTGGGTGGTACATCTCGCCTTACAGTCGTTTCTCCCAATCGTGCAAGGCAAGGTTGTCCATGTTGCCTCCGACAATATCACAACTGTCTTTTACATCAACAAGTAGGGCGGCACCACATCTCTACGCCTTTGCACTGCAGCGGTACGCCTTTGGAATTGGTGTCTCCATCATTCTATCATACTGTCCGCTATACATATTCCTGGCATTCAGAATGTCGACTGTCGCCTCTTCTTCGCTCGGGGCCCTCTGATGGCCAGGTCTCTGGGAGATGCTTTCCTTCACAGGTGGACGGGGACCCTATTTTACTTCTTCCCCCGTTCCCTCTAATCTCCAGGGTGCTTCCAAAGATTGTGGCGATGCCACCTCCTGCATCCTCATCACTCCCTGGTGGCCATGCCAGGTTTGGTTCCCGCACCTCCTCTGGCTCTTGAACAGTCGCTTCCGTCATCTCCCTCGTGTGCCAGATCTCCTCTCCAGAGATCGAGGCTGGATCCTCCACCACAATCCGACCTTCTTCAGGCTGACAGCGTGGAGGATCCTGCAGTAGATTTCCCTCCTGCGGTATCGAATGTCTTGCTTAATGCATGTAAGCCAGCTACCCACCTAACCTATTGTCAGAAGTGGCGATGTTTTCAATCTTACGGCTTGGAACACTCCTTCGACCTGATCCACGCTTCCCTACAAGACATTTTCTCCTACATTGTGTCCTTTAAGGAATCGGGCCTTGCATACTCTTCTCTGAGAGTTCATCTCGCTTCCATCTCAGTGCATCACCCTTTAATACACGGCTCTACTGTTTTTTTGCACCACCTGATGAAGTCTTTCCTTAAAGGGCTACTTTGTCTCTATCCACCCCGGAAGCCACTCGTGCCCTCCTGGAGTTTGTCTCTAGTGTTGACACAATTCATTGCAAAGCCCTTTGAGCCAATGGCTTCCGTAGACCTTCGCCTCCTGTCACGGAAGACAGCGTTTTTGATTGCTATTACTACGGCTCGCCCGGTGGGGGAACTTCCTGCCTTCCGCGCTGATCCCCCATATACAATTTTTCACAAGGAAAAGATAGTTATCCGGCCAAATCCCTCCTTTCTACCTACATTCTTTCCAAACCCGGCTGACACACCTCAGAGAGCATTACACTGCCATGATATTTGCAGAGCGCTCTCTTTTTATCTCCACCGAACACAACCCTTCTGAAAGTCTCCTAGGCTTTTTGTTGCCTACGGTTCTCCATCGCAGGGCAAACCCATATCCTCTCAGAGACTATTCAAATGGGTTACCTCCACCATAGCCCTTTGCTGTAAGCTGGCCAACCAACCCATACCTACCTGTCTAATTGCTGACTCCACTAGAGCAGTTTCGACTTCCACTGCCTTCCTGGCCAGTGTCCCGTTGGAAGATGTCTGTGCTGTGGCTACGTGGTCTTCATGTCCCACTATGCACTCAACATTCGAGCTCGACAGGATGCTGCATTTTGCTGGGTGGTTCTGAAGTCCATCTTCAACTGACTCTTCTCCTTTGCAGGTAGGACCCTTCAATTGAGGTGATAATGTTGTGTCCTAATCTCTTTGTTGTGTTTTTCAGCTGCCTGCTCCTTCCTCCATCTGGTTCAGCTCTTTTAATCACCCATGTGTGGGACTGCACAGAGACCATGACAAAGATAAACAGGTTGCTTACCTCTAACTGATGATCTTTGAGTGGTCATCTGTGCAGTACCATAATCCCACCCAGCCTTCTGATCACTTACCTTGAGTTGATGGGACTTACTGGTAGCGATCGAAGGAACTGAGTGGGAGGCAGCTCTCTCCCCTGCTCCAGGCATGTGCACTGCGTGCCTGCTCCCCAGGGCAGGAAGAGAGCCTGCCAAAAAGATTTCTGAGGCAAGCTCTGGAATGTTCTCTGATCAAGGTTGTGCGCAGGTGCCCAACCCATGTGTGGTAGTGCACAGATGACCACTCAAAGATCATCAGTTACAGGTAAGCAGCCTGTTTTTGAAGAGGCAAAAACAGATCTGAGGGACCCTCCAGTGGACAAAAACATTATGGCAGATGAAAAAACTATCTCACATTTATTAGACACTGTGCTTGAAAAACAAGATCTCCCAGCACTATTTTAAAAAAATGGAGAAAGGGATTCGTGAAGAGATTATACAAATAGTGCAGCCTCTTAAAGAACAATTATATGAAATTCAGTCCTCCCTTAAAAGGACCTCACTAATGGCAGAAACTGCCATGAAGATGGGGTATGCACTGAGAGATGATGTAAGGGAATTACATGTTTTTGAAGCTCAAACTAAAGAAAGATTTCTAGCCATGGAAACACAGGTGAAATCATTAAATTTAAAATTTTGAGGACTTCCTGAGGGGGCAGAGGAAGGGAGAGATATCGTGACCTTTATGGCTGCTTGTTTAAACTCTATCTTTCACATAGAAATGGACATAACAAGTGCCATTCTAAAAGCCTTCTGGCTTGGTCCATTAACAAAATCCCGGCATGAGGGCCCCGTTACATTCTTGTGCAATTTATGAACTGGGCCTTTAAGAAAAAAATACAGGAAATGGCGAGGCTCAATGGTGGTCTCTTTTTTAATGAAATGAAAGTGCTTGTTTTTCCCTGATGTCCCGCAAGAACCTCTACGCATCAGACACACTCTCAAATCTGTGACAGCCAAACTAAGAGAGGCTAATATTCGATACAGATGGCTCCCAATGGAGAAATTAAAAGGATCTTATAAAGGCTCATGTTACCTGGCAGTTAGTGAAGAGATGGGTTTAGAAATGCTGCGTGCCTTGCATATCTCTTATGATCTTGATCTGTGCCAATCTCAAAAAAGAAAACTACAAATCCCAGAATCCCCAGGAATTACTAACAAGGTCACTGTGCATAACTCTACAGAGTCAGATTCGGAGGATATTGCTGACTTGGAGACATCTCCTTAGTATAATCCAGCGTTTGGAGGATCCTTTTTATATACTCTTGTTCAGAATAACTTCTTGACTAGTTGTTTTAAGTGTTGCTTCGTTTCATACATTTGTTTTTAGTTCTTTTAAGTGAGGGGAGCCAAAGTCAGGTTGGTTTCTGGACACTGCCCAGCTAGTTTGCAAGTACTGTGAGGGCAAGCGTGTTTTTTTTTCCAGAAATGTGTATTTAGATATTTAAGTTTTAAAATCTTTGGTCTGCTTATAGGTGTGGTGTACAGAATTTGTTTATCTTAAAAAATTTAACTAATCGTTGTATTTTTTCATAGTTCAATAGATTTCTATTGTTCACCAAATTTAGTAATTTACACTGATTGCACTGTTTTAATTGTTTTAATTAATAGTTTTAATTAATTGATATCAGCTGATTGATTAAGGGATTGGTTAATTAATTTTCTGGGGGGAGGAGGAAAATTTGATTCTGGGTGTTTTATTGTGGTATATTTAACTTTTTATATTTATTCTACACATTTGAGCTTGATAGCCACTTAGGTGAGGTGCTATCTAGTGTCAGGGGGAATATTTCAGAGTGTACCTTTCACTCTACGTTTAAATATAATAACCATTTGCATACTTGGTTGGTTCCAGATTAGCTCATTTGCCTATTAAGTTCGTGTTTTCCTGACATTATATATTTTCATAGGAGTTTCAGCTTGTAACAAGTAAGCTAAAGAATTTCTATTGCTAGTTAGTTTTTAAGTGTGAACTTATTAGAGTTATATTGGCTAGTGCTGGCTGTACTTACACCCTTTAGAAATGGTGTTTAATCTGAAATTTAGCTCTGTGAACATAAGAGGCCTGAATAACCCTATCAAAAGAAAACGTGTTCTACAATATGTGAAGAAAATATGTCCTGACATTCTTTTCATGCAGGAAACTCACTCATGTAATGTCATAGATGCAATCCTGAAAACCTCACTTTATCCTCTACAATTCCAAGCGTTAGGCTGTTCTAAAAGTAGAGAAGTGGCTATCATAGCAAAAAATATCAACTTTGTACTGCGAGCAACAGAACTGGATCATCTAGGACGTTATATCTTTATCAAAGGATTACTCGATGGGAACATATCACACTAGCATGTGTGTACACTCCCAACCAAGATCAAATTAAATTTTTGGATAATGTTTTTTCCTCTCTCAAGAGATTCCAAGAGGGAGACCTCATCATAGGAGGTGACTTAAATTTCATCTCTAATAATGTACTAGACAGATCTTGACTCCATCCTCATAAGTCTAGGAAACAACCTAGCTATACAAAACTATTCAAGCTTTTTGTCAAACATCAAATTTGTGATATATGGCAACAGTTACACCCTCAGAACAGAGACTACACCTACTTTTCTGCTTGACACAATGTCTTCACTAGAATTGATTTTTTTCTAGTCTCACACTCTTTACTCCCATACGTAGATACAACATCTATAAAACCTAGACACTTAACAGACCATGCTTGGTTAGAAGGGGTGTTGAGAGCAGACAAACACGTAAATAAGGATAATATGGATCGCAAAATTTTATTGAGAGAATCAGCAAGACACTCTTTGGAATCAGACATCTAGAACTTCTTTAGAGAGAACACCTTGTAGGATACTTCAATTCTAATACTTTGGGATTCAACGAAAGCAGTTCTGCACGGCTCCATGATTGCAATCTCTTCACATCTACAAAAGGGAAAAAATCGTATTGGATCAGAATTAATGACATGGATCATAGAATTAGAAAAGGAACACCAACGCACAGGAGGAAAGAAAACTTATCAGAAATTCTTAGGAGAAAGGAAATCACTTGAAGCTTTGGATATTATCCAAATACAAAAGAGTCTGCTGTTTTTGAAACAGCAACACTGGGTTAAGTTTCCTAAAAACATCCGCCTGCTGTCGTGGAGGGTCAACAACAAATGTCAAGCTTCCTTCATTGGGTTGATAAAATAACCTAAAGGTGCTTTATGTTTCTCATCTAAACAAATTGCTGACTTGTTTGGTGACTTCTATAATAAACGTTATTGTTCAGATAATCCTAGCATGTCTGGTATTGACTCCTTTTTGAATGCTGCCCACTTCACACATCGTCTTTCAGCTGACCATGCAGCTTTTATGGATAAACCAATTACCAAGCAGGAACTCCTGGACACTATCAAGAACTTGAAAAACAATAAAACCTCAGGCGTTGATGGTATCCCATCTGAATTTTATAAATGCTTCAAATCTGTATTAGCCAAGCGTCTTTTATTAACATGCAATACTGTTTTACAAATAGGGGAAAAGCCACCATCTTGGAGGGACTCCACCATAGTTGTTATTCCAAAGGGTAATAAAGATCTTACTGACCCGGCCTCCTTTTGTCCAATTGCGTTACTTAATCATGATGCAAAAATATTCACCTCCATATTCACCTTCAGCCAACAGATTGAAATCCTTTATCTCAGAATATATTAAAGAAGATCAAATGGGTTTTATTCCGAAAAGACTCTTTGCTGATAAGACGGACACTTAATGTTATTCTTCATAGTCACCAAATCAAAGTCAAATCAGTAGTCTTAGCTCTTGACTTTACCAAAGCTTTCAACTCAGTGGAGGTGCCCTACAGGCTTTCTTTACTAAAAAAAAATGGGCTTTGGCACAAACTTTTTAAACACTCTTCAGTCATTATATACTAATCCTGCATCAAGAGTAAGAATCAATGGACATTTCTCCTATCCTTTTTACCCCTCAAGAGGAACAAGACAAGGATGTCCACTCTCCCCCCTGTTCTTTGCGCTCGCTATAGAACCTTTGGCAGAAGAATTAAGGCAACTCAAGGAATTTAATGGCATCGTCATAGGTAACACTGAGTATAAAGTTAATTTATATGCTGATGACTTGACACTGTATGTTTCCAACCCAATGCAGTCTATGCCACACATTCAACATATACTGTCTGACTTTGGGAAGATCTCAGGCCTACAAATAAGCCCAACCAAATCTGAACTATACCCAGTCTGGATTCAACCTGATACTCAAACGCAACTGGAAAAAATACTCCCTTTCAGATGGGTTATAGATTCATGGAGGCACTTAGGTATCCAAATCCCGATCGACTTGAAAGACGTTTTTTGTTACAGTCATCTTAACTTATATGAGGGCATTGGCTTACGATTAAAGGACTGGGAATCACTTAATTTCTCTCTTCCAGATCACCTTCACCTGATAAAAAGTTTAATCTTACCAAGATTCTTGTTTCTTTTCCATACGCTGCCAATTCATATTCCTGAGAAGCATCTTCATCTCTGGCAAAGAAAGCTCACGTATTTCCTGTGGGAGGGGAGGAAATCCAGAATTAATCAGAAAATCTTAACAAAACCTTCCTTTCTGGGAGGATTGGACTTTCCATCGCTTTGCACTTACCTCCACACTGCAGCAGTAGTAACTGTGATTCAAATTCAACAGCAAGAATCCCTATCAGTCTGGGTTCAGATGGAGCAAGAATATGTGAAACCTTTCACTTTGCAGGAAATTGTATGGATGTTACCTCCTCATCATCCCAAGACACTTTACAATAATTCCTTTCTCTGTGCAGCTATTAAAATATGGGATCGTAGAAGAAAAAGATTAGTACCAGACATCTCTTCTTTATCCACTATAATTAATCAACTCTGGTTCCCACCCACTCAAGAGAAAGAAACCTTTGAAGTGTGTAGATTCCCGGGCTTTTCTTGGCTACTTGATTTTGTTTTACAGGGTAAGATTCGAGACAAAACATACTTTGATTTATTCTTGGATACACAACTTCCCTGGCACCATTACTTACAACTAAACAATTTAATGGAGATTCTATCATCTCAAGGAGTCTTTAAAAATCCAAAATCAGCCTTTGAACATGTTCTAGTAACACATACTGACGGTCTCAAAGGGCTGATGGCCAAGTTGCATAAGAGTCTATTAAATGTCGAAGACAATTCTTTATTAAAATACCAACTTCGTTGGCAAGACGACCTGAACATGAACTTGACAGACTCTCACTGGCAAAAAATTTGGAACTCACCTGCAAACTCCGCAAAAAGTTTTAACATCCAACTTCAGTTCTTCAAATTAACTTCCTGCCAGTATTATACTCCAGAACAGTTAAATAAGATGAAACTCTCTCACAGTTCCTTATGCTGGAAAAATTGTGGCCTCATAGGCTCATACTATCATTTTTGGTGGGAATGTCCTAAGATATATCCTTTTTGGTGTGATGTTATCTGTGAAATTAATAAAATTACTCTACTCAGCCTGCCCATCTGTCCTGAATTGACTCTTCTTAATCTTATGGATCCGATAGTTGGAACAGCAAGAACAACAATAGCATCTGTTTGGAAATCTGTCACCCCTCCAATTCTCCAGGCTTAGCACAATAAAATTTGGGACCAAGTCATTCTAGCGAAAATCACAAATATTACTCAACTTTCAAATACGGATTCATCCTCTGCATCCTCACTCTTTGAATCCATTTGGTTCCGGTTAATGCAGTATATGACAGATAAGAATGTACTTCCAGCTAACGCTTCTTACCTTTCTTTGATGTTTCTGATCTAAATCTGATTCTTAGGGTTGTTTGGGTCTCTTATAGCGAACAGGTTTCATTGAAGTTATTAATATTTCCTTATTGTGCTTAGTATATTTACATGATTGTGGTGCATAGGAAATTCCTGAGTGTTTTGGATGGGTGTACATTCTTATGTAGTCAAAAAATGTTCTTTAAGGTGTTTGTTGTGTTTCATTCTTTCTGTGGCTCAAATGTTGGTTACACAGTTTATTTTGCTATTGTTATTTGTTGAAGCTTCTTAATAAAATTAAAAAAGAAAAAGAAACAGCTAATCCATATGCAAAAGAATCTCCTCAGGAAGCTCCTTCATTAACATGTTCACAGCCTGGGGAGCTCCTACAAAACAATTGACTCAGCCCCACCCCACCTTCCTGAGTAGATATAAATTACCTGCCTACCATTTTTCTTCTCACCTTGACACAGAGAGTACTCCCCCCTAAAATATTTATTTTAAAAAATACATGTAAAATGTACTAGGGTTACAAGATCCCTGGTTGGGGCGGGGTTTCCCCTGATTTCCAGAGCTCCAGCCTGCTGTCAGCCAGCTGGCTGGAGGAAAGCCCACCCCGACAGGGGGTATGGCAACCCTAGTACACCCTTACATATATTTTAAATAAATAAATAAATAAATATTTGTGGGAGGAAATGAACAGGTAAAGGGATGAGGTTCTAAGGTGGTACACAATTAATTTTGTAATCTACATAGTAATGTGTTTGCAGTTCTTTTGAGACTTGTGAAGGAGTTTTCTCTCCAGTCCTTCATGCAATATGTATTGATTGAAGGAGGAGGGGGAGGTAGGCTTGCACAGCTCTTACCTTTGTGATAATATTTTCAGAGGTCACAGAAGGTGATTATACAAAAATACAATTCAGCATGATTTCTCAGGAGTGTTGTTGGAAAGATTCCTTGTTCATTCATTAGCTGCTCTGGTAAGCAACAAATCTGTTGCAGTAAACTTATAATGATACAATTCATATACGCCAGTAGACCCAGAAGTCCAGTGGCACCTTAAAGACTAAACAATATTTATTCTAGTATGAGCTTTTATGAATCAGAGCTCATTTCTTCTGATGTTTAGAGGAAGGAAATCCTGTAGCTGACTCACAAATGCTCAAGTTGGAGTAAACTTTGCTAGTCATTTAAGGTGCCTCTGGATTTGTTTTATTTTGCTACAGTACACTAACATGGCTGCCCTCCGGTTTTATAGTTGTCAGTGATTTGCACCAATGTATTCTTGTGTACCATTTTATTTTTGTACACCACCTGAAAAGCCTTACAACTATGAGGAGGTATAGGAATCATTTAAATAATTATTTGTTCAAAGCATGGTTGATCTGGAGTTCTTCTGGAGTTGAACTGAATTCTTCTGATTAACTGGATTCTCTGTTCAGACTGTAGCCATTATTTCTGTTGTATTCTTACCTTAGTGTATATGATAATTGCTGTTCTAAAAATGTTTTTCCCTCAGGGATTAGAAGGAGAAGATGAAGGAGCAATAAGCATGCTTTCTGATAACACAGCTAAACTAACGTCAGCTGTTAGGTAAGCATGTTAATGTGTACTGTTAAGTGTGAGGAAAAGGCATCATTTAGTTCCTTGAGTCCCCAGAATATGTTCCAAATTAGAAATGTATCACTCATATTTAAATTCCATGTGGCATTAATGCTACTTAACTGTTGTACAGCAATAAACTAATTCTGGCCTAGGAACTGATTATAATTTGCTTTCAGTTTGCAAAATTTGGTGAGATGATAGAGAAATTCAGTCTGCAGTATCTAGTGGTGTGACCCTTGACTGCCCCTGGAGAGCAGCAACATAGACTAGAAGAATCTAGAGCTAACTTCTGGGATAATATGGCAAAACAGCAGACTCAGGGAATGGTTAGCTAGGTTACAAGAAGGATGGTTCAGTGTAATCATTCCTCTAATGAGGAGCTGTTTCAGACTGACTTTTTAAATACATAAAAGTAGTGATGGATATCCTGGCTACATCTTTAGTCACTAATGAGATGTCTGCTGAGTCTGGTTGAGTTTTCCTGCTAAACTCTATTTAATGTTAATGGGTTGTAGGAACTATATCATTCCAGTCTTGTCCCATCTGTACCGGCTACCAGTTTGTTTTTTGGTACAATTCAAGGTGCTGCATTTGACCTTTATGACTTGGGACCAGCATAGGACTGCCTGGTTTCTTACAAATCCACCTGACTGCTACGTTCATCTTCTGAGACCTTGCTTCTGGTGCCCCTACCTTCTGAAATTAGGTGGGTGGGAACCCAGGAGAGGGCCTTCTTGGTCATGGCACCAAAACTCTGAAACTCATTCCCCAGAGAGACTCATCTGTGCCGTTTTGTTGCTGTCTTCTGTCAGTGGGTAAACACTTTTATTTCATCTGGTGTTTCCTCAGTGATTCCTCCTCCTTGCTGTATAATTGTCATTTTTAATGTTTTGGTATGTTTATTTTAACTTTCTTTAAAATATATATTTTGGTTAGGTTTTAATGGGGTTTTTTTATTATGCATGCATTTAATTTGTTAACTGCCTTGGTGGCAGTCATGAAAGCTGGAAAAGTGGGGTATAAATGTTCTAAATAAATAAATCCTCCCAAACTGTTAAAGGGTTCAAGTCTTTTTCCACGGCAGAGCCTGTCCCAGCCACCATATAAGTCTGAGTCAGTGGGCAAGGGCAAGGCAGGGGTTAGGTTTTCCTTTGGCATAGAGATCCCAATCATTTAATAGGATACTGCTGCTCAGGAGATACTTCTGTCTCTTGAAGTCTGTATCTTGCTTCCTCTAGTTGCAAGTATTTCTCTAGCATTGTTGATTACTTCCTACTGGTTACTTTCAGGGTTTGAATGTGGCAAGTTAGCTTGTATGTAATGTTTTTCAGCTCTCTTCCAGAGCTTCTGGAAAAGAAGAGGCTCATAGATCTTCATACAAATGTGGCAACTGCTGTTTTAGAGCATATAAAGGTATGGAAATGTTTCTTTTAAAGCTTATTAATCTTTATTAAAATATTGCATGTAAGCTCATTGAGAATGAACAGTGAGGTTCAACACTGAAGAAACCATATACATCAGGTTTAGATTTAAATGTCAAACAAATTCAACATCTGGAAATGAAAGAATTGCACAATAGAACATCAGCAGAGGGGAGGATTGCTGTCCTTGAGGAGAGCAAGTAGTACGTTACAGACCAAAAGGAAGAGAGATACTCAGAAGAGAGGCTTATGTGGTGAATGAAGTAGTCCTATCTTTTTTACTCTCAAACTTTAACCAATTCACTATAGACTTATGAAAAGTTAGCAGATACGGACCCTATCTAGAAGCAGGCCTGTAGCTATAGTGGGGCATCTGGGGGCTAGGCCCCTAACTTACTAGCGAGGCCCCACAACTTCCCATCCACCCTAGGGCTCCCAAGTGGCGGCAGGTGCAGAAGGAGCCGGGTATTCCTTTAATTTGATTAGCCAGTGCCCCCTAAGAAATTTAAATGCCCCCTGACTTTAAAAATCCTGGCTACGGGCCTGTCTAGAAGGTTTTTGAGAGCTGGAGTAGCTAGGTGGCTAACAATGCAATCCTATGTAGCATTACTGCAGTATAAGCCCATTGCTTTCAGGGAAATAATTATGCATAGGATTATACAGCAAGAGAGTAAGCTGGAAAATCTGCATTTCACCTCTCTATTCTGCTTTGAACTCAGTGTGTATCCTTCAGGAACCTTCAATCCCCTGTCTGCAATATTTGAAGAAAGTGTATTGAGATAATTTTTGAAATGTTTAGAATGTGCTAGATATATGCTGTTGTGTTAGTATTATTATTGTTATTCTCAGGTCCCATGCAACAGCAGTTATGTTTCTCAAGATCTGAATTGGCTGAAGCATTTTCTCTTGCCTCAGATGGAGGAGTGCCAAGTACCACCCTATTCCACCTCTGCTCCCCTGACTCTGCTTCCTACTCAGCTGGGAGGCAGAGCTTGCTCAACTTCTTCCCACTATCCATGCAGAGGGCAGTCCCAGTGGCTTCCCTTTACTCAGAAGTCTTGGGGGGGGGGTTTCAAACCCATGAGTGGCCTCAAACCTCAAACAAATCTCTCCTCTGCTGCTCCTCTTTACTGCCTACCATGGTGAAGTTGCCAGAAAGCTGATTGTCAGACAGCTGGTTATTAAAGGCTCATCTTTCATTGATCGGCTAGCTGGCTTGTGGATCTTTATAGGGTTTGACATCATGTTGTGCCAAGGAAGCAGGCTGTGATATATCTGTACAGCCTCTGACTGTTGTTAATTTAGATCTTGAGCATTACACCTAAAAAATTGAATATTGTTTTAAAAAAATGAAAATGGCATTCTCAGGACTCTGAGGGATGCAGCAATTCCATGTTGGAATTCAGATTCCACCATTCAGAGCACAATTAACGAACATCAGCTTCCTGGCTCATCACTTATTGTAGTAGTCTACATAGTATGACATATACTTCTGGGGTGTACAGTAAAGTATAAACAGCAGTTGTAACTAATGTTCCCTCTAAGCTTCATTGTGTTGTGAGCAGAAATTCTACTTTGTGAGAAAAAAGCTAGTAGGTTTAACATTGTGAGTGAGTCTACATTTGACTATTCCATAAATTAGTTTTTTAGAAGATTATTTCCATAACCTTGTAAAAATCTCGGAATAAATTATTTTAAATTATATTTACATGATATTGTAAGAATAATTTAAACATTATAAGAGAAAACAGAATCAAGTCAAATTTCTCCCAACCCTTTCCACTATATTGCTAGACCTGCCCTCTGGAGAACAGCTCTACCCACCCCTTTCTATTATATAGGTAAACCTGCCCTCTGGAGAACAGGTCTACCCACTGCAGTCCACTGTATTGGTAGACCTGGCCTCGGACCAAGGGCGTAGACTTTGCAATTTCCCAGGGGAGGCTGGGGCTGGGCCAGAGGCATTGCTAAGTCATTAAAAGAACTGGGACCCAATGATATCATAGGGAGGAGCCAGTGACATCACAGGCCATTGTCACTATCTATGGAGGTGGAACTGTGTGGCATTTAGGGAGCGGCTCCCCAGAAAATTAGGGTGGCCTGGGAACCCCCCAGGCAATGCCCCTGGGTTAGGCTAACCCCAGGAACAGGTGCTTTCTTAGCACACTGCTTAGAAACTCCACCTTAAAATGCAGCACAGATTCTATTGCTAGGGACTGTTTTTCCACTCTGGGAACTGTCATTACAGTCCTAGAATAGCCTATCTGGGCCCAAAACCCTTATTGGAAAAACCATTCTGCATTTTCTTTGCAACTTTTTTTGGGCTGCAGTGTATTTCAGCAGAGCCCATGCAAGTCAATTGGCATTCCTGGCTCCCATTATTTCCAATGGGCCTTCAAGCCTCTCCCATTATTTCTAATGGGCAATCCTGCCATTCCTTTTAGTGCATCCCAGTTGGTTGCCCCTTTGAAACTACCACACCATTTTAAGTAACAGCAAAACAAAGAGCATGAACATAGAGTGCACATCCCTTACCAGTGTTCTCTCTAGACTGCACACAGATCAAAAGGAAATTTTAAAAGGCCTCTGATCTGCATGCCCCCCATCTTGTTCATGCAGATGAGCTTACAATTTAAAAATGAAACGGAGATTGAAAGAAGAGCTTAGGAGTGGCTGAAGCAGCCCACCCCCACTACCATGAAAAAAACAACTGTTCTCAATCAAGGATATATAGACCTAAGTAAAATATACCCCTCCCCTCCTCCACCTGGCTGTTGTGCGTCCTACATGAAGCAGGGTGATTCAGCAGATGCAAGCCAATGTCAGTGGTCTGCATCCACCATCTCATACAGAAGAACCAGAGCTTCCAGTTTCAGCACTGGAGCTAGGGGTGCCAGCCTCCCGGTGGGACCTGGGGATCCCCTGGAATTACAGCTCATTTTCAGGCTACAAAAATTAGTTTCCCTGAAGAAAATGGATGTTCTGGAGGGTGGACTTTATGGCATTGTACCCCACTGAGGTCCCAGTCCTCCCCAGGCTCCATCCCCAAATCTCCAGGAGTTACGCAACCTGTATTGGGCCACCCCTCCCCCCCATCCCCCAGAGGTGGACAGGGGGAACCTGGCAACCCTAACTAGGGATGTTTTAACAAGGGAGGGAGGAGAGAGGTAGAAAGAAAGCAAATAGATGGGAAAAGAGGAAGGAAGGAAGGAAAGAAGGGGAGAGAGAGGGAGGGGAGAAATGAAAAGAAAGCAAATAGAAATTCCTCTCCATAATTTATCCAGGAGTTCAGGGGAGAGTTGGTCTTGAATGTATGCATTTAAACTCTTTGAGGTTTCACCTGCCCCCCTCCCCCTGCACAGGCTGTGTGTGCGATTTCAGTGATTGTAAACTGCTAATTCCTGGCTTTCCTAATATCCTCTCTCTGTCAAGGGAAGGGGTGGAGCTCAACAAAGAACTCAGAAGAGTCTCCCCTTGGAGGAAATAAAGGGCTCTGGTTAAGTAGCGAACTCGGGAGTGGGAAAACAACAGCAGTGGCATGAGGCTGCAGGAAAGGTGCCCAAGAGTCCAGCTGCCCCAAGGCAGGCAATCCTCCATGGATGCCAGCCCCCCCCCACTTCCCCCACCTCCTGACCTCCCTGCAAGCCTTGCAGGGAGAGAGGGGGGAAAAAACTAGAAGAACAAGGGCACATGGTGCCCAGCCTCCCCGAGGCTGGCAATCCTCCAAGGATACCAGCCTCCCCACCAACCTCCTTGCATGGCTCTCTGCAAGGCAAGCCTTGCAGGGAGCGGGAAAACAACAGCAGTGGCACAAGGCTGCAGGAAAGGTGCTCGGGCACCCAGCCACTCCGAGGCTGGCCTTAGCCAGCCAGCCTGGGCACTCTCTGCCTAATGCCCACCACACCACCCCTGAAAACATCCCCCCCACCATTGCTGGAGCCCCAGGACAGCTCCTTACCTTTCTGCATGTGAAAGCTGAAAGCACTGACAACATGTGCAGCCCCTAGCTCTACCAGGCCCAACTGAGGGTTTCTGGGAGCTGGGGGTGGGGCTTAGCTTTCAGGAAGCAAACCCTGAGTTTCCTGCCACCCCACCTGAAGTCTCAGAAAGCAGAGGGAAAAAACCCTCCGCTTTCAAAATGGGTTGGGGGTGGCGTGGGGTGGTAGTGGCAAGGCTGGTGAGTCCAGTTGCCTGGGGGGGGGGCTCAGTCACCCCTGAAAAATTTCGGAGGTAGCCTCAGCCCTCAAGCCCCCCTGAAGTTGACACCTATGCCTCGGACCATCACCCTGCACTGAGCCTTAGAAAACATACCAGCACTTGGGGAGGGGGGAATCTTTCAGTCTACTTTATTGGGGGTTTTTAGTGAAATATGACAACCAGCATTACAGGTGAGGTATAATAGATGGAACAATCACTGTCAGAACCCTGCCTAACCTAGAACAGGTTAAATGCTATCAATCTGCCCAACTACTTACTTATTCAAATATTTATATTCCACTTTCCCCTGTGACTCAAGGCAGCTTACAGATCATACTGAAAAGCATAAGGGTGTGCAAAAAAAAACAACTTTTTCTGGCTCCATTATAGCTTATGGGGACCATTATAGTCAATGGGCCCCATAGGCTATAATAGATTGGGAGGTATTTGGGGCTCTGGGAGGGGCTGTTTTTTGAGGCAGAGGCACCAGATTTGCAGCATAGCTGCTGGTACCTCTCCTCAAAACCCCCCACCAAATTTCAAAAAGAATTCTGTGAACCCCAGAAGGAGGTGCCCCCATTCTCCATTGTTTCCAGTGGAGGGGAAAATGCCTATCTCAGTTCACTTGTAAGCTGCGCTGCCAGCTAAGTTCCCTACGCTGCCAGCTAAAATGTTGTGCTCCAGTGCCCCCTAGCACAGCTTAGAGGGAACTTTGGTTGTAGCTTGCACTTTCCTCAAAATGTAGAACAATTTCATTCTGGTTTTTATCTAATATTTTACTGGGCTTCAGCTGATGTTCTGTCAAATAGTGTGATCTTTTGAAAAACAACAAACAAAAAGTGTAACCAAAAGGCCAGGCCAGTATATCATTGTGTAGAGCAGAAGTGGCTAATCCAGTAATTTTTCTTCCACTTCTTTTGCTGAAAGGAATAACTTCACTGAGAATAATTTCTTATCTATTAAAAGGTGTAATATGTTGAATTGTCTCCAATAGTTCAGCCTATGTTACCAAAAACAACACCATGGATTAAGTTTGCCATCCTTAAATTAACTAAAGTCATTGTGTGGCACTTCTTAATTTTAATTGAAAACATTTATAGTAATTGACGGACTATTGACACCTATTTTTTCTCTGCACTTCACAACCCTATTGTATTTTTCCTGCAGTGTTTGGATGTGGAACATTTTGTGACAACTTTATTAGATAACTGAGTAATAGTGCAGTATTTCCATATAAACTAATGCCAGTTGGTAATGTTGAGTCATTACCTGATGCCTTGACATCTCCCTTTTCCGGGAACATGGTGGCAGGCCAAATTTGGACACCAGTTAAATTCCAAGGCAGGATGTGGTTGGGTAATACTTGTATGGTTAACTGTGTTCACCTTCCAAGATACTGAAGCCAGATGTCATTGCTAAATTAGATGGTTTTAACACTGTGGAGGTAAAATAAATTGTTCAAGTCATCTTATTTTATTTATTCTGAAAGCATTTAAACATTTGTAACCTGGATACTTAGTGGAAGCTTACAAGGCAGCAGTGACCCCAAGGGGTTCTTAAAACAATACATCCAGTTAAAATCAAAATATAATGAAAACCATTAGTTGCTGACAGTAAAATCCAACTGAAGATAACCCTGAAAAAACCCCTGCATAACTCTCAACAAGTCATACCAAATATATAGATGAAAAGATATTTTAACCTGGGGCCTGAAGCTAATAAGGTCTGGCACCACTGAAGGGAATGTTTAGAAGGGCATCCTTAGATTATTTTAACTGATGGGCAGACATGTCTGACGTAAGCAGTTTTTCAGATTTCTCTTACTCTTTTGTAACTGAAGCTGGAAAAGGAAAATTAGAGTATTGTTCATCTTTAAATAGTAATCTTAATTTTGTATTTACCTTAAATCAAAACAAAAAATGATTTTATTACATTTTATCTCCCACCTTCCTTTTGTTAGAATGTGGGTTACCTTAAATTTGAACTAAGGGTGTGATCCTACTTCAGTTATTTGGCAAGTATTTGGATGGGGGACCTGCAAAGAATACCAGGGTCGGGAGGCAGAGGCAGGCTATCAAGCTACTTCTCTGAATGTCCTCCATGTCCAAGTAGAAGTCACCAGAGGTTGCCATGACTTCCAGACATGGGCATGCATGCACACACACCCACGTGCAAACATTAAAAAAATAGATAACTGTTTCTAGTTTCTGTTTTCATTTCCTGATATTATAATGTCTACTTTATGTATAATAATATTTAAGTCATTCCATTATATCATATTTATAGTGTCTAGTTTAGATCTGCTTTCCACATTGCCTTGGATTATTTTTGAAGCCATGGCAAGAGGAAATATGAGATTAATCACCAACTCATGAGTCCTGGCGATTTTTTGGCATATTTGAGCGTTGAGCTAAATGCTGGAATGAACATGCATTTCCCAAGATATATTACCATTTTTATGGGTAAAGTTTAGAAGAAATAAAACCTTGTATTAAGTTAATTATTTAAGCTGTTAAGACCTTGGCCAGTAAAAAAAAAGTAGGTAGAATTAAATAGATTCAAGGATGAAGTTGTAGCAGTACTTTTGTTGGAAGCATCCTTATACTGTTGTTTTGGGCATTTCTGTGTATTTTACTATTCCATTGATATCCATATGACTTAAATGCATGCAGCAGCACAGTACTGCAACTTTTAATGTAGTGTTTCCTTATTTTACTTATATTGAATTTTGTCATTTTGGCAGTCATTTTGTCATGATTTTCAGAAGTGCTAATGATTATTTATATTCATATTTTAATAAGTTTATGTCTGGAATTAGTTTGACCTTAAGGCAGAGTCTGCCTTAGCACTATTTTAATGTCATTTGTTTATTCTATGTCAGTTCAAATCTTAAGAGATTTTTTAATGTTGCTTTACCACTAGTAAGGATATAGGTGCTAGGTATAGTGCCAGATTATAAACAGATTTTATCCTCTGTTTAAAATGGAGACTTGTTTCTACTATGACTTGAAATAATCAACCTAGATAACTCATTAAGCAGTTGTAGTGCAGCTTTCCCCTTTTTAAATCTTCGAATAGCTATGTTTTTAAAAATAACATGTTCTAGTAGAGCATTTAAATATTTATGATATAGTTTGTACAATTTCACATTTATATTTTTAGTATCTATTCTGATTTTAATCTAGAGAGTGATAATTCCATTTTATGAAAAGTTTTTTTGGAAAATCTCAAAGACTTCTCTTAACTGGAACTAGAGAAAAAAATGAGGCAGGAGAAAACGACATCATAGAGAAACCTAGATATGCACAGATTGCAATGATCACTGTTGTCACTTAGGTCATAGAATCATAGAGTTGGAAGGGACTTCCAGGATCCTTTAGTCCAACCTCCTAAACAATGCAGGAAATTCACAACTACCTCCCCCCACACACACACACTCCAGTGACCCCCTGCACCATGCCCAGAACACATCAAAAAACCTCCAGGATCCCTGGCCAAATAGGCCTGTAAAAATTGCTTCTTGACCCCAGACTGGTGATTGGCATTTCCCTGGCCGTGTAAGAAAGGTCCACGAGAACTAAGCACTGAGGCATCCCTTCCTGACCTCATTGCTAGTCTCTGTATGCACCTATAGCCAAACATGTCTGAAGAAAATGGCATTACTGAAGGGCGCTGGTGTATTTCACTGCTGTTGTATTTTAGTTTGTGTGTCATATAATATTAAAATACTTTCATTTTAATACTTTCATTTGAAGGATATCAGAGTCTGTTGAACACTATTTTTCATTCTCATCACACATACCAGTGATTGGCTAAACTGGGAGATCTTGTGGTCATTTGAAAAATCTCCTAGCTCTGCCATTCATTTCCCCTTCTACAGAGAAAAAGAAGTAAGGAAGGAGAATATAAACTTGATCCCAAGATTTACTCCCAATTGTTTCCCAGAGAAATGCTCAAAGAGAAATAACATCTGAAAAGAAGAAATTCTGAACATGATAAAGAAAGTTTTAGTCCAGTGGCACCTTTAAGACCAATCAAGTTTTATTTAAAGTATAAGCTTTCGTGTGCATGCACATTTCTTCAGATACGAAAGCTTATACCTTGAATAAAACTTCGTTGATCTTAAAGGTGCCACTGGACTCAAATTTTGCTCTGCTGCTTCAGACCAACACAGCTTACCCAACTGAATCTATAGGAACATGATGAATCTCAAGTGCATCATTACAAATGTTGTTTTATATGTTTTAGTCTATTAAGAAAACAAAATGTATATAGTTACAAAAAATTATGCCATCTCTCCAGGAACCCACCAAAGGTTTATTACAAAATAAAAATAATAAAAACAAAACATTAAAAGACATTAATTAAATCCAGAATTGGAAAAAACAGCCCAGCCTAAAAACAGAAACCAAAAAAAACAGACATCTTATAATAAGTTTCCAGTCAAAAATAGTACTAAAAATAAACCCCTTAATTAAAAGCCTGAGGGAACAGAAATGTTTTGGCCTGGCACCTAAAAGAAAGCAACATAGGTGCCATGCAAGCTTCGAGGGGAAGGGAATTCCATAAGAGGTGCCACTACTGAAAAAGCCCTGTCCCTGGTTGTCCCACTTCACCTCTGAAGGCAAAGGCACAGAGAGCATGACTCATGAGGCAAATCTTAACAGGTGAAGCTTAACTACTTGATATTTTTGTACCAACTAGAGAGTATGATTTTAACAATTTGTTTTTATGATTTCATTAACAGACACGTAAACTAGATGTGTATTTTGAATGTGAAGAAAAAATCATGAGCAAGTCCACGCTGGATAAATCACTTTTGGACATGATTTCTGACCCTGATGGTAAGTATCGAAAATGGGATTTACTGTAAACCTAACATTCTGAAGAATGCTGTCACACAAGCAAGCTCAGTTATTTGAAGACTTCTGCCTGATTCTTGCCAAAGCCACTGCCACTTAAGGTAGCTAAGCTAAAGGCCTAATTCAGTATAAGGTATTTCATATGTGCTTTAGTCATATGTGTCTTTGTCATTTCACTTTTCATTTCTCATGAACAATGGGATGCATGTTACAGGACCAACGGGTTGAAATTAAATCAGAAGAGTTTCCTGATGGAGCAGTTCCTCAATGGAACAGGCTTTCTTGGGAGGTGGTGGGCTCTCGTTCTTTGGATGTTTTTCAACAGAGGCTAGATGGCCATCTGACAACAATGCTGAATCTGTGAACTTAGGCAGTTCATGAGAGGGAGGGGAGGAAGGGCTGCATCACTGTTTAATTCTCGTGGCCCTTTCTTACACATCCAAGGGAATGCCAATCACCACTTTGGGGTCAGGAAGCAATTTTCTACAGGCCAATTTGGCCAGGGATCTGGTTTTTTGCCATCTTCTGGGCATGGCGCAGGAGTCACTGGGGGTGTGGTGGAGGGGGAGGTAGTTGTGAATTTCCTGCATTGTTCAGGAGATTGGACCAATGACCCTGGAGGTCCCTTTCAATTCTGCGATTCTGTGAGCAGACAGCACTTGTGGACACACATCTTTCCCAATTCCTGTTGCCCCCAGCAGCCCTCTGAATTTGTTTGAAAGCTAATGGTATGGTCAGAGAAGTCTTGCAGGCAAACATGCCTTAGCGCATGGGATCACTCCAGTGAGTGGTGGGGAACTGAGCAAAATTGATCCCACACTTGCATTCTATTAACACACCGTCTTGCACTTATGGAAACTCCACCAAGGGATGAACAAGAAGAGGTGGCTTTGCCTGATTTCCCTCCTTCTCTCTACAGCTCCGTGGCATTTTCTGTCCATCATAGTTTTTCTCTTCTTGCATTTTACCTGCACAACAGCCCTGTGAAAGTTAGGTTAAGTTATGAGAGTTGCTGGCCCACAGTCACCCAGAAACCTTCATGATTGAGTACAAACTTGAACCTGGGTCTCCTCAGTCCCTGTGCGGCACTGTAGCCACTGTAACATGCTGGTTCATGATTTTTTCCCCCATGAAGTTCTTACAACCTGGAGTATCAGCTTTTCAAGGCTTCCGGGGGACTTCTGGGGGAGGAGGATGGTGGGAAGTGTCCACATCCATGAACACCTTGGTACCATCTATTGATTTTTTTACCCCATCTTCAAAGTCAAACTTTGCCATGGCTAGAACAACAGACTCCTTAAAATGGATCTCATATCTCAGAAAGGAAGCTGGCCAAGCTCACTGAAGCAATAAACTCCTTAAAATCAAATGGCTGTCATAGAAAGATGAGAAAGGAAGCTGACCTCACTCAATGGAGGATTGGACATAGAGTCCATGCTGATCAATACACAATTGGGAAGAAGCCCTTCCAGAGTGTCTGCCTTGTGCTTTTCCCATGAAAGCTGAACATGTACCATTTCAGTGTCTGTTTTTCTGAGCGACTTGCAAATTTTTTCTACGTACACAACCATCTGATGGGCACCATGCGTACCTAACTTTCTTTCTGTATACCATGGGTTCTGTGCCCATGGGTGCCATGGCACCTGCTGATACCTTTCTTGGTGCCCACCAAGTGTTCTTAGAAAGTGGGTGTGGCTGAGTGGGAATCCTGCCCAGCAGGACTTGTCATTGGCCACTGAAGTTCTGAATGGTCATTAAAATAATGTTGTTTTGGCAGCAACTGCCACCTCATACATGGTTCTGTTCTCTTTCACTCCTTTTCCCCAGTTTTTTTTAAATTACTCCTCTTGTCCCTTGCACTTCAGTGTCCTCTGTGTTTGTGGCTCCACCTCCCATAGTGGCTATTTTGTGGTTGCGCCCACTACCATATGTTAGAATTCCAAAAGTGCCTGGAGGCTCAGAAAGGTTGGGGACCCTTGCTGTATATCCTGTATAAATTCCTGAAGACTATTGGCTAGCTAAACTTTTCAAAATGACATGACAATTGTTATAGCCCACTGGACAAAAGTATAATGGGGCAGTGCAATGTTGTACTTCAAATCTCAATGGTATACCTGGTATAAAAGAATATGGCCAGATGCCACTGTGCAAAAAAAAATCCTACCTTCCTATGCAGGAATGGTTTCCATTTTTTATTTTTTTTTAAACCTTTCAATTGGATGCTTCCAGTCTAGTAGTGGAGCCTGAACCTCTCATTCTGTTTTTAAGAAAGTAAACAGGCTTTTCCTATTCTATAAAACTGTTATATCTGTTGCATCAGTTCTCCCTCCTCATTGTTATGTTATTTCGGTGCTATTGCAGGAGGAGCCTCTGAAAAAGTAATCATATGAACAAGCATCTTAGTGGAGACAGTATCTTTCATTGCTTTCAAGATATGGAGTAGCATATATATGTAATGCTAGTCGTGTTTGTTTCTACTATTTATACATTTCTGCTTTAGTTGAATTTATGGAGGATGAATGTTTTTTAACCCACCTTTTTACTGAAAATAAATACTAAATGTCAGAATTCTCATATAGCTATTTAAGATACTGGTTTAATAACAAAGGAAATAAAGTCAGCTTCTCTATCCTAAGAACTTCAAAAGAAAGGGAGACATTTAGCTGGCTCAATTGCTGTACATTCTAGCTGCGCCAGTTCCCTTTTTATTTGAGCTCAGAGTTAATCCATTTTGCTTCTGGCATTCAAAATTGCTTTTGCTTGCCAAGGTAGTCCCAAGAACTGGAGGCTTTTGCTATTTCTTATGAAGATTAAAAGCTGTAAGAGCATCCTTCATTCAGACAGTTTGGTAGATGAAGTGAAATGGAAAAGGATTGGGGTTGTACCAGCAGTGGCTACACAACCACCATTAAGCTACCCAGGAACATAGTGTTGCCACAATTTACATTGCTTGCTGAGACTAGTATAGTTTGAAGGAAGGGGCAAAAACAATGCTCATCAAACAGTTTTCTGAGCTTTAAAAATTATCTAAAGATTTTTCTTAATTTTTTTATTTTTCAAAACTTGCTTTCTGATGCAGCTGTCATAACGTTTAACTGTTTCTTTAAGATAATAACATAATCGCTTTATTTCAATGAAAGTTGTTATAAATTGTGGTTTACCAAAATTTATTGTGTGAACATTTTCCGATCTTCATCTGCAATATCAAAGAAGAATTTATTGAAAACTGCTTACAAAAGCAGTTTACATGGATGGGCTGGGAAGTGCTAATGTAATTGTTGCTCATCTTCCATCTTCTGTGCAGTCCCATACTGGGGACCACGCATGTGCCGGCTGGCCACGCATAGCAGTTTCTAGCTTCAAAGAACTGAGGGGGCACCCCTCCCCTACAGAGCAAGCACAACTGTTTTCCTGCCTAAGCTGTCACATGTTCTTACCACCATTAAGATAGGAGCTTCCAGGCTTACTGTGCATATTTTCCCCGTATCTATTTCCCCCTTTCTATTCATTGTGGAACAGGATTGTGTTTATTCTTCTCTTCCTTTCTCCATTCTCCAATTATCACATCTTAGCAATCTTGCAAAAAATAGTGTGATACTGTGCTCTGGGGTAACTTTGACTTACCTAGCCCAGTCTATGCAGCAGCCTTGACCGGAACCTTTCTTCCGACATCAAGTTCTTTTCTCTGTCCCTTGCTGGGTCACTACCTGGATAGTGGTCAACAATGTCCATAAAAGTCTTGTTTTAAAAGTGTTTGCAGTGCAATACCAAGACTTATGCCTAATGGATCTGGGGGAGGATCATAATGTCTCTGCTTGCAAAATGTGCTAGCAGTTCACCCCCAAGGCACATGGTGATAGGGCCTCAAGATTAAAGGTCGTGTTGTGGGAACTTGCCTTACATTGACCAACACCTCTAAGTCTGCTCTGGGTTCCGAGCTGCACTTGAGGCTGTCCTCCATCCAACTGGTTCCATCGGTTCCAACGTTGGCGTTCCATTCCAGACCTTCCTCTGTCCATTTGGTTCCTTCAGTTCCCGTGTTGAAGCCTAGGGCACAGCATTCTCCACCATCATCACAGACTGCAGTCCAAGATAGCTCATTTGAACTGCCTGCAAAAAGGCAAAACAAAAGACAAAGTATAAAGAGAAGTCGAACTCTGTTTTGAAAGAGCATAGACGCCCACCATTGCCTGCCTTGGTTCCGTCTTAGGAACAGCCTTAGGTGAACCTGATGCCTCCTTCCCTCCATTCTATCTCACCCAAGAGATCTATTTCTGAAACTGAGATGGAACCAGCCCCATTGCCATCTAGGGAATGTTGGACTGTTCCACAACCAGAACTGACAGTTCCAAAACCTCGGCTGCAACCCTACCCAACTCCATCTTGGCATCCATTTTATATACCCCCATCATAGACTAGAGCCATCTCTCCTAATGAGAATCTTTGGCTGTATAGCGAACAGATGCTCTGAATGGCCAAATCTTTGAAGACTGATGCCACGACCATGAACAACAAACCTAAAGATGAGATACTGAGTTGTCTATATTCTGACTCACTGGTCATACTGGCATTCCCCATCTTGTAGGGTTTCAGTAACATAACTGCTTCAGTGTGGCAGAGATCATCACCTACACTAGCAGTGTTCTGAAAAGTGGAGAACCTGTACAGCATCAAATAGGGGTCTAGTACATACATACACGTACACAGACCTTTATTGGCATATGTTAGGTTACAGGAAGAAACAAAAGCAGATAAAGGGGTAACAAGGAGAAATGAATCAATCATATACATCTATACATTGTGCAATCAATCCTTGATTACCAAACTTAAAAATAAGGCTACATTTTCAGTTATTTTGGGTGACAAATCATTCAGGAGATGGCACACCTTTAAAAACATCTGGGCAGCCTATCATATTAAATAAAATTGGATCTAAAAGAGTAAGATGTATCTCTTTGTATTGGGGATAGTGTAGTAGAATATGGAAGACCGAGTCAACTTGATTTTGATTACACGCACAGTGTCTAGCTAAATATGGAATCTCTTTATATCTACCACTAGGAATAAGGCCCGTTGTGGAAATAAATACAACGGGCTCTAGAAAGAGGCTCTGGGAGAGTGCCCCAGCTTTGGGCTCTCAGTGACAATTTGCTGTGGCAATCTCAGCAGGGTATAATGACAGAGTCCACCATTGTCTCCAGAGGAACTGATCTTTGCTACCTGAAGAGCAGTAGTAATTTTGAGTGCTCTCCAGCCCACCCCCAAGATTGATAACAGTGGTTCCCCAGGAGGGAGTGGCTGGTTTGGAGGGTGAAGTCTATGGCATTGTACCTGTCTGAGGTCCCAACCCTCCTCAACACTCACCCTCTCCAGGTTCAACCCCTCAAATCTCCAGGAATTTCCCAACCTGGAGTTGATAACCCTATCTCCCTCCCAGCCAACCATCAACCTACCTTTAGTTTTCCATCTCCTCCCCCCTCCCTCCTAGAGAGCAGTTGTAATTTTGAGTGATCTCCAGCCACCACCTGGAGATTGGCAACAATGGTTCCCCATCAGGGACTGGCTGGATTGGAGGGTGGAGTCTATGGCATCGTACCTGTCTGAGGTGCCACCCCTCTTCAAACCTCACCCTCTCCAGGCTCCATTCCTCAAATCTCCAGGAATTGCCCACCTGGAGTTGGCAACCTGATCAGGACTGGGCCCAATGAGTTTTCTCCCAAAGGCCAACATAGGTGTGGAAAGGGCCTTTTACTGACAGAGGAGAAAGTACAGGTGCCAACTCTGATTAGGGAAATACCTGGAGATTTGGGGAGGTGGATCCTGTGGAGGGCAGCATTTGGGGTGTGTGTGGAAGGACTCAGCAGGTATAATGCCATAGAGTCTACCCTCCAAAGCAACCATTTTCTCTCGGGGAACTGACCTCTATCATCTGGAGGTAAATTGTAACGGTGGGAGATCTCCAGGTCCTACCTGGAGATTGGCAATCGTAGGGGAAAGTCAGCCGCACAGCAGGGAGTTGAAGAAAATGGTTTGATGGTCGCTGGCCCACCTTGTTAGCCAGCCAGCCAGCCTTGCTGAAGCTAAGCAGGAGAAAGAGCCTTTTTCGATGTATTCTGACAGGAAAGTGGCCATTGGGGAGGGGTTATGGGCAGGGGAGGGGGTTATGCTGAAAGTCCTTTTTTTTTTACTCACAGAACCAAGCTTGGCTGCCTACCGACAGCCACTGAGGGGACAGTCCCTCACAGGAGTCAAGAGAACTGTCTTCCTCAGGAGAGAGAGCTGGTCTGCCAGTAAATCTGACATGCAAATCTGTCTGAAGGGGGAGTGGGTGGGGAAGAGGAGCAGACCCAGCACCCAGCCAATGGCATGCGAGTATTCTTGAGTGGCGGCTGATGGGCCAATGGCTGAGGGAGGGCATTTTACAGCCAATGGGAGCGCATGGAATCTTACGAAACCAAAAGATAATTATTATAAGGAGAGATAAGTAACAGCAGATGGAACAGTATTGCATCTAGCAAGTGCAAATGCTCGGCGCAATGGTGGGGCGTGGAGGGCTGATAAGTACAAAGGTAGATGGCCAATAATTGGAAGGATTCCAAAATTCAAGGGGGAGCAGGATTTATTTGCATAACTAACTAGTTTTTGCATTTCTATATCCAGGATTCTACGTTTAATTAACTGATATGCATTTGTGTAAGATAACATATACAGAGAATCCATGGATAATCCCATTGTAATTATTTTCTTCTCTATGTAGGTCTACCTCATTTAGACGAGGTAGCTTCAGACAGCATTTGGTATATATAGCTCCCATTGTCAGCAGTGAAGTGCATTCGTAGCCAGTATTTGATTGATATAAGCCAAGCCCTTGTTTCTATCATGTTAAGGCCTGTTTCTAAACAGAGAGCTGAGTATGAAACGCAGCGTGGCAGACCCATGATTTTCCTTGCAAATTTGGATTGAACTCTTTCAATTCCGATCTCGAGGGCACTTATCCATGTTGGGATGCCATACAGTAGTTGTGGGATCACTTTAGCCTTAAAAACTTTTAAGGCAGCTGGAACAAACTGGTTGCCTCTATTAAAGAAGAACCGTGAGATGGCTGATGCATTAATGGTGGCTAAATTATTCATAGATTTGCGATGACATGACCAGGACATGTTGTGACTGAAATGGACATCTAAATATTTAAAATGCTTGACCTGCTCTAATTATTTTCCATCAAATGTCCATTTTTGGATTTTACAAGACTTAGCAAATACTAATATCTTGGATTTCGCATAATTGAGGAGTAACTTGTTCTCAAGAAAATATCTAAGACATCTGTTCAGCAGACGTCTGAGCCCCACCCTCGTGCAAGAGAGTAGTACTGTGTTGTCTGCATATAGCAGGATGGGTACTCGATAGATGCCCAATTTAGGAGAATGATAGTCGTCTTCTGCTAAGACGGGGGCCAAATCATTGAAAAATAAATGAAATAGGAAAGGAGCAAGTACGCATCCCTGTTTAACTCCTTTGTTAAAGGGAATTTTTGGTGTTTGGTTTGGTTTGGTTCCCCTAAAGTTGAACATTTGATTTGGCAGGTGGTGGAAGTATGTAATGCTATGATTAATTTAAGGAGTCTCTTATCAATGTCTGATTGGTACAGTTTGGTCCATAATAACTCTCTGTCAATTGAGTCGAATGCTCCTTTAAGGTCCAGAAAAGCTGCATAAAGTTTGGAATTTCTAGATGTGGTATATTTATCAGCTAAATGCGCTAAGGTGATGCAGTGATCTATTGTAGATTTACCTAGGAGTCTTTTGGGGGGGAGCGCACCGGAACACAGCTCCAGGAGCTCAGGAGCCAAGCCCCGCCCCCAGCCGGCGTCCCGGGGAGTCTTTCAGGCAGCCGAATGTCAATTTCAGCTCCATTATATCCTGTGGGCCATTGAAGTCAATGGTGAAAACATAGGGTATATTCTGGGGGCTGGAGAAGAGGGGGTTTGAGGGAGAGGCTCCAAATTCACAGGGTAGCTGATGGAGCCTCTCCCCAAGATACCCACCAAGTTTCAAGAACATTGGATCAGGGGTCCAATTCTATGGGCAACTTTTTTCCCACCATAGAGAATAATTGAGGGAATAGGGGCAACCCATAGAATTGGACCCCCTGATCCAATGTTCATGAAACTTGGTGGGTATCTTGGGGAGAGGCTCCATCAGCTACCCTGTGAGTTTGGAGCCTCTCCCTCAAACCCCTCCTCCAGCCCCCAGAATATACCCTATGTTTTAACCATTGACTTCAATGGCCCATAGGATATAATGGGGTCGAATTGCCGCCGAATTTCTTTCATTCCCTCCTTTCCTTCTCTCTTTTTCCTCTTTCCCTCCTTCTTCCCTTCTCTCTTTCTTCTTTCCCACCTTCTTCTCTTCTCTTTTTTCCTCCTTTCCCTGTTTCCCTCCTTCTTCCCTCTCTTTCTTCCCTCTCTTTCTTCCCTCCTTCTTTCCTTCTCTTTCTTTCCCTCTTTCCTTCCTTCTTTCCTTGCTCTACTCTCTCTCTTTCCTTCCCTCTTTCCTCCTTCTGTGGCCCAACTCTCATGAGAAGGAGTTTAAACTTTAAACCCCTTCTCTCTTAGCTCCCCCACCCAGACCAGCCGGGGAAGGGAAGGGGAGGCTTTTGAAGATGCCTCCCCCCCTTTTGCTTCCCCTTCTGACATAACTTCTGGTGATGTCAGGGGGCGTGGCATATGCTAATAGCCTAATAGCTCATTAGCATACCATATGCTAATGAGCTCCTGCAGCTGTTTTTCTACAAAAAGACCCCTGGATTTACCCTTGCAGAACCCAAGTTGTTTGGGGCCCAAAACACTTCGTTGAGACATCCAAAAGGTTAGTTTAGTTAATAGATGCTTGGCGTACAGTTTGCCTATGATGGAAAGGAGGCTAATTGGCCTGTAATTGGAAGGGTTTGTGTAGTTGCCTTTCTTATAGATCGGGACTACAACTGCATTCCGTCAGACATCAGGCTCCAGTAATTTTTTATCTATGTGTTCTCTATCATCACTGGTCACTAAGGATATGCAATCATATCCTCAATCCAGGCAATACAGTTCTGCTCTATTCAACAGGCAAAGAGGCTCCGGTCAAGGTTGGCGGTTTAGCAACTCCTTCCTAAGGATCAGCATCAGCCATCCCAGAAATTCTGACTTTCATTGCAGCCCACTGGGAATGACTTGTGTTTTAAGGACAGACTGGCTCACTTCTTGCCAGAGTGGTGCAAGATCTGTTCAGACTCCTGGGTCTTGGCTTTAATCAAAAATGGTTACTTTTTAGTGTTTAGTTCCTGGGTTCAGTGTGAGCCTCTTCACAAGCAATTGATAACCCCTATCCCAAGTTAGAATCCCAGTTGCAAGAGTTGTTGGTGAAAAGGGCAGTCAAGTGGTTCCCAAAGATCCCTAGCAATGGAGCTTCTATTCTAGGTTTTTCCTGGTTCAGAAAAAGAATGGGGGCTGTAGGCTAATCTTAGACCTCTATAAGTTAAATGAATTTTTGCACATTACAAAGTTTAGGATGCTTTTGTTACCAGCAGTTATTGAATTTCTGAAAATAAATACTTGGTTTGTCATCTTGCATCTTAAAGATGCCTATTTCCATATTTCTATCCATAGGAATCATCGCAAGTTTCTCCATTCCTGATATGGAGAAGATATTTTTCAATACACTGTCCTCCCCTTTGGTCTGGCAAAAGCACTTAGGGGTTTCACTAAGTGTGTGGCGGTGGAGGTTGCTTTCTTGAGGACCCAGTGTTGTTTAATTTTCCCATACTTGATGATTAGCTTATTATGGCACCGTCCAAGGAGAACCTTGTCACTCATATATACCTGATCCTGACCACTGTATTAAGGGCTGATCTTTCCTTCTTCAAAGTTTTTTAATGAAAGGGTTGTCTTGCGCTCAAGTTTGGAATTTTTACCTAAAATGGTTTCCAGATTTCACCTAGCACAAGAGTTCATACTTCTCATCATCCATCCCCCACATCTTGGGCTAGAAGAACACTACATTCACTTGACCCTTGAAGGGACTTGTTGTTTTATATAAACCAAACCAAACCTTTTAGGGCAGATCATACTTTATTTCTTTGTTATGCTGGCCCTTGAAAGGGTTGGGCATCTGCCTTTTGAGGAAACTGCAATAAGACTATGCTACCAGACTGGTAGTGTGCTTGCCCTCTGTATGCTCACTCCATCAGAGTGCAGGATTCTTCAGCTGCATTTATCAGAGGGTACTGTTTGTTGACATCTGCAAGGCTGCAGCCTAGTCATCTGAGGAAACCTTTGTGAGACTCTAGGCTTTAAACCATCAAGCAACTAAAGATGCAAAGAATAGAAAAGTCATCCTCCAGTTATTGTTCCAGTGAAAGCATTGCTCTGCCTCCTTTGGTGAGCAGCTGGCTAAAATCTCAATATGGCATTGCACAGAAGATGGAAGACGAAAACAGGGTTGCACTTACCTGTAACTTACCTTTTAGAAAGCTGTGAGCTTTCTCCATTGTTGTTGTTTATTTCCTGGGTGTTTTTCTGAGGAATGTTCACAGCAGACAAGCAGGAACGGAGGGAAGGGAGCACCACTTGTTCAGAATGCATGATGGTTTAGGCAGGAAAACAGTCTCATTTGCTTTGGAGGGAAGTGTCACCCCCTCAGTTTCTTAAAAGCCAGAATATTCTATCTGCAGTTGGACTGTGCGTGCATAGTTCCCATTGTATGCCTGCACAGAAGATACCTCAATGAACAACAGTTACAAGTAAGTACAACCTTGTTTTTCCCCAAAAAAACTTGTTAAGCTCATAGAACTACTTGCACAATTCTTATGTTCCTGGCCTATATTTTAGTGACGAGGAGGGCTTTTTTTCCTGGGAGACGCACTGGAACAGAGTTTCAGAACCTCTTTGACAAAATTCTTTTTAAAATGTTTAAAAGTTCATGAGTTTTCAGTATATAGATTGAAAGCTTCATTTCCCTCTTGAGAATTCTGGCACCACTCCCCCCCCCCAAAGCCCTGGTAACAGGCAAACTGTATGTAGAACAATAGTGTATGTTCCTACTGTTAGTTGTTACCTTCATCTTCAAGATAGCGTAGAACTATTCTTGACCAATAATGTTCCCCTGATATTGTTGCTTCTATACTTCAGGCATGACCAGGTACTACATGTATACTTTCAGTTGTGGCTCTTCCACTGCTGTTCATATAGAAATACCAATCTTTCCCATACTTTTAATATTTGGTATTGTTGTTGTTGGTATTTTAGATCTTAATATAGTACACTGATCTGTATAGTAAATAGTAAACCACCTCTCCTTGCAGCGGGAACTCCAGAAGACAAGATGCGACTGTTTTTGATCTATTACATAAGTTCTGTACAGCTGCCTTCTGAGGTATGGTTCCTTCCTTCCTTCCTTCCTTCCTTCCTTCCTCCTTCCTTTTTTCTATGAAACAAGTATTTGCTTGGAGAATCAACCCGGAAAATCTACGTTTTATAATATTCTGGGTTTTTCCAAAAGAATGACATGTCTATAATATTTCTTGAACTGAATATTCTGTTTCTGGTAATATATTAGACATTGTTCTCATTTTTTTTCTGGAACTCCTTTTCCCCTGCTTTGTCATGTGTAATGATGGAGGGACTGTAAGAAAGGTTATGAGAATTAAGAACAGGGCGGACACATTTTCCCTGCAAAAAACCATACATTACATTTAAATATTTATGCCATATTTTCCTATCAAATAGGGACCAAAACAGCTCATAACAGTGCAACAACACAATTTAAACACAATTTGAACAACAGAACAAACAACATCTTAGTATTCTTCAAGCCACCACATCCAAGGCCATGGGCAACAAGCCACAAGCCAAGAGTTCTTTGGCTGTTGCCCTTCAGGTTGTTCCAAAGGCTCGTGTCTCTGGCCAAGCCCAAGCTTTATACCTGTAACAGGAAAGGAAAATGAAAGCTTAGATTAAATGTTATGTAGCTGTCAAAGATGTTCCCAATATTTCCCATTTTGCCTTGGCAAGTATCCTGCTCAGAATTTGTTGATAGACTCTGCAGCTAGCATTATAAAATCTCAGTGGTCTGAAGCAACTCTCCTAATTGTACATCAAAAACCTGCTCAGACACATGCTGGGTACTCTTTCTCTTTCCCTGCATAAATCCCACCCTCCCTTGGCAGCTAACCATATTATAAACACTTGCTTTCAGCTGACTGCGGTTCGTGTTAAAATTGTTGAATATTTTGCACTGATCAAAGTTAGCTCTAGAATGGGACAGAATGCCTGCTGTCAAAGGTTGTGAGGGAGGAGAAATCATACAGGGTCCAGGCAAACCTAATGCAGCTTTTTGGAGGTTTGCCTATGAGTGTAATTCCAGCAGGGTAACCATGTTAATCTATTGAAGCAAGATATCAGAATTCCTTAAGGCTGATCTACATAAAAAGAGAAACTGTGTAGTAGACTTCCTGGGAATGTCCCATGTTCCTCAGGCACTCCCACCTACAAGTGGAGAATCCCATGTCTGAAATCTCCCAAATTTAGAAAAACGCACCTCTGCACAGAAGAGTAATATGTCAGAGAAAAGAAACCTGGCCAGTCATTTTTCCAAGCATGCATTTTTATGTGTGAACTAGATTTTTATTTTGTATTCTTGTATTTGTATGTGGGTGTTTAAGACAACTGTGACAGATGACTTTTCTGCATCTGTAAATAGATTTTTATTCTTTTAACTTGCATTGAATTCATATAGTATGAAGTTGAATGTACTGAATTCATATACTTCAAAGGAGTATTGCCTTTATACATAATAAACCCTTTAGGGTTTTTTAAAAAGAACTTTTACCCTGTGCTTTTCAGTGTCATATTTTAGGATTATTTCATAGAAATTTATGTACTAAGGGTTAGTCTAAATTCAGACATTGTAAGGTTACATAAAAGTTAATGTCTTTTTTCCCTCTTATTTCAATATGTCGCAATACTGTATTTTATTTACATTTACAGTCATCTTTTCATGCTCATGCTTGTTTAAATGATAAGGAGCATTTGCTTTATTTCTGTGCCTGGGGTCAAAATATTGTATTGATTTCACTATTTAATTTAGAAGGTGTGTAACAAATTTCAGATTTCCTATTTTGATTTTAGGCAGATTTGGAACAGTACAAAAAAGCACTGACAGATGCAGGATGTAATCTTAACCCCTTAAACTACATTAAGCAATGGAAGTAAGTTGATTTTATTTTCATTAAACTTTGAAATAGTATATTGCAAACACTTAAGATTTTAATTTTTTTGTCCTTGTCCACACAGCTGATATACAGAGGGAAGAAGTGGGTGTATTCCTTCATAAATATATGTTCTAGAATGGAGCAGTGTACTAATGCCAGCTGTTGTAGTAATGTTTGGTGTAGTGGTTAGGAGCACAGACTGGGAGAACCAGGTTTGATTCCCTACTCCTCCACATGCAGCTGCCAGTGTGACCTTGGGTCAGTCATAAATTATTTCAGAGCTGTTCTCTCAAGAGCAGTTCTAAAAAGAGCTCTCTGAGCTCCACCTACCTCACAGGGTGTCTGTTGTGAGGACGGGAAGGGAAAGGGATTGTAAACTACACTGAGCCTCCTTTGCGTAGTGAAGGGCAGAGTATAAATCCAATCTCCTCCTCCCCACCCCCCAAAGTCCATCCAGTAGCCATCAATGCCATTTTAGAAGCAATTGTAGTTCTTTAAAAATTGCCATGAAGCTCCCAGGTCAGGTGCACAGAGTTGCAGCTCCAGGAGCTCTTGTTCCCTCTCCCCCACCATGCCTTTTCAGGCATAGAAATAGCCCCCATAGCTACTACGACTTCTACAACTTTTTCTAAAATGGCACCACAGCCACAGGATGGACCTTTGGCTGCTGTTACATTTAGTTTCCCTCTAAATATCCCAGGCAAAAATCTTCTCAAATTCCTAGACATTAGTCAGCAAATGTGCTATGGAACAAAACCATCTAACAGTGACAAAGACTTAACAAAGAAGCCACCTGCTTCTTTTGATAGGTGGCCAAATATAGTGGATTGAATGCCATCAAGTAATCTAGTCTAAATTCTGACATTCTCAGCTCATCTGGCAAAATAGTTATTATTTTAATTATTATTGATTCCCAAGGTGCACATGTGTGAATAAAAGGGATTTCTCCTTGTGCACCCCCCAAATTTCTACAACATTCCAGAGAATCCCAAAACCCTCAAGAGCACTTTTTTGTCTGCACACAGGACTGCAGGGAGAAGGAAGAAGGAGAGGGAAAGCCCCACTTCCATGAACAGAACTCAACTTGTAGTTAGGATCTGCCACTGTTATTATTCCTTATATTAATATGATTAATATTCCTAGCCTTGGTCTTCTGCAAATTTAAAATTGTGGTTTTATAGTTTTACTTACTAACTGCCTTCACAATTTTAATGGAAAAAGGAGCATAAATAAATAAAATATGAATATGATGTTAAATATTTTTGTCATATGTTTATTTTCATGGTTTACTATGGCTACACCATTTGAACTGGCACTCCCAGCCTCAACTCAGACAACAGAAGGGATAGCTGAACTTACACTTTTAAATACCTTCTACTAGATGTTCTGTCAGGTCCCTTTTTTGAACTGTACAGCATAAAGTACCTTTGGGACTACCATGAAGGCCAGTTAAACTCAGGATTGTGGAGCAGCAACCAGATTTAGTGTTTTTGAGACTGTACTTCATTTTCCATGTGATGATCAAATCTTTGCAAACATTGAGATTTGAGGTCTTTCCATATTAAACTATTCGAGTATGATATTCTGAGCCAAATGTACTGTGGCTTTTAAAAATCCAAAATAGAAATAACTGGAAGTTCACTAACTGTTTATCGTATGGTAACCAGAGTGACACAAGATCACAGATTAGATGATCTCAATTACTTTACTTCTTCTGTGGAAAATATAATGTTGTTTTCACATTCTTTTCTTACTCCGCCCCATTCCCTTTGGCCCTTTGTTTTGGATACTCTGTTGAAATGGATCATTCTATTTCAAATGCTGTATTCTGGAACTTAGATAGTGGGGGTTTTTCCCTGAATTGTTTGCTTTAGTAGGGTGAAATGTGGAAGCATTACTTTGTCAGTGAAAGGAGAGACAGATGTTGTTTGAAGTGTGTCAGCCTATGTTTGCAGCACTGGCCTTTTGATGTGAAGTAAGAACCCTTGGATTGCTACACAGGATAAATTTTGAAACTGAATGTTTCATTCATGGGAAGAGATAATATGCTAGTATACTGATGAAAACAAATTAAGCGCTTCGATATTAATTTACTTATTTCACAGAGCATTTGCCAAAATGGCTTCAGCTCCAGCTTCCTATGGAAACAGTGCAGCCAAGTCATTGGGGTGAGTTACAAACTGCATTTTGTTACCCCTGCTTCAAAGTCTGAGGCAATTTTTTATTAATTGCTTAAGTGCTGACTGTTTGAAAATTATTGTTCACAAATTATTGTTAACAAAACATTGTTAAAAACTGTTCCACCATATTCTACTATTCATGCTGAGGCATGTACATTACCACAGAAATCAGGTTATTATTTTATAGAAATTAGGCCAATGGTTCCATTACACAGGTTAATCATTGTTTTAAACCACAGTACCAAGATGAATAAACTGGCTTCCATCAGACAAGAAATGCTCAGATCTTCTCACCAGCAGCCTTCACTCTTTGAGTATGTGGTTCATTTTAACACAGGGCCTTCAAAGCATTACATTGGTCCAAGTGGAATCCTACAGTCATTTCCATGCAGTAATGCTAAGTGAAAGTCTGGGTAAAATAATCTTTCACATGTACTAATAATTAATAAATCTAGAAAAGAAAACAAACATTGGTAGTATTAATTCATATTTTGTGATGTTCGGTGTTAGTAGTTTAACTTATGATGTACAGTGAGGACGAGTTCATCATAACATATCTTTAGATACATGAAAGCAAACAAAATCATGCAGAATGTGTTCTTTATCTTACAGCCTTTTTTCACGTGTCATGAATACAGGATCACAGTTTGTGATGGAAGGAGTCAAGAATCTAGTACTAAAACAACAGGTGTGTTTGACAGCAGTACATTAATCTGGATGGGATTGCACTCCCGCTAAAGGAGCAGGTTCATAGCTTGGGGGTGCTGGTTGACATGGGCAGAAGTGGCCAGGGGTGCCTTTCAATAGCTTCACTTGGTGAGCCAGCTGTGGCCTGGACAGGAAAGATCACTGTGGTACAAACCCTGGTAATATCTGTAACACATTTTATTAGTTTTAAGTAAAAAGAGTAAGAAAAAAGAAACAATACAATCCCAAAGAACTTATAACATTTCCGTACATACCGAACAAGAAAAAGAAAAAGAAAACAGACAGGCACTGGAGTCTGCACTCCATGCTCATTAAACTTCACACGCTTAAGTCAAACCATTTCCTTTAAAACATTCAATATTATATAAGTTTAGTCTCTTCCATTACTCTGGTACTTCTTTACCCATTTATAAAATCATTCCCACTTCTTTTCAAAATCTGCGTCAGGTTTCCCCCACAGCTGCAATGTTAATTTGTCCATTCAACAATTTCCCTACCAGTGCATCTTTCTTCAATATCTCTTCCTTCTTCCAATATTTTGCATACAAGATTCTCACTGTGGTTACAACTTGTATAATCAAATATGCATCCTGTACATTACATTTGTGTGGTACCATATTCAATAAAAACATTTCAGGTACAAATGGAATGTGCTTCTCTAACATTCTTTGTATTATTTCAAGCACCCAAATCTAATACTTTTTAACCACATTGCAAGTCCACCACCATATGATACAATGTACCAGTTTTATAATTACATTTCCAACATATATTAGACATATTAGGATACCATTTAGCTAGTTTCTCTGGTGTCATGTACCATCTATAAAACATTTTATACCAATTCTCTTTATATGAGGACGCTTTAGTAAATTTTGTATTAACCTTCCATACTCTTTCCCATTGCTCCAGTTGTATATTGTACCCAAAATTTTGGGCCCATCTAACCATTACCTCCTTCACCACTTCATCTTGCATCTCCCAGTCAAGCAAGAATTTATAAAACAATTATATATATTTTTTCGAGGCAGAAACTATAATTTTGTCCAACTCACCAACAGCAGTTTGAAATCCTGTTATTTTATCTTTTACATATCTAGAATCAATTTGTACCCTTTCCCACCAGTTCAAGCTAATACCTTTCTTTTTAAGTTCCTCATTCTGCAACAATTTATTTTGATCATCCAGCAGATCTCCATATTTCCACAAATGTTCCTTTGTACATACCCCAGGATTTGTAAATGCTTCTAAGGGCGAAACCCATTTTGGAATCTTGTCATAGTACTTCTTCTGAATTTGTTCCCAAACTTTACTTAGTGCTGCTCTCATAAAGTGTTGCCTAAAGTATTTGTGGGTTGCACTTTTTATGTACCATACAAAAGCGTGCCAGCCCAACTGCAAATCATGACCTTCCAATTTTAAAAGCCTCAGATCTTCCAACTTAATCCACTCCTTTATCCAAGTACTCATTTTCCTTCTATCCATTGTAGTTGTCATTTTTGCCTTTACTTCCAGCTTTATTCTTTTCTTGTGCTCGCATTACCATAGGTTTCGTTGTCACTTTGTCTTTCTTTTTCGTTGTTGGCGGTCTCGGTGTCGCTGCTGCTTGTGCTTGGACTTCAGCCTCTTCTAGACCTTCCTCCTCCTCTCTGTGTTCCTCTTCTTCCGGTTTAGCCCCTAGGTCCTCTCCATATTTTTAAATAAAATCTTCCACCTTGAATGTTGAGTTCAATCTGAATCTTTTCCCTTGAAAAAAGAAGAGCACCCCTTCCGGGATCAACCATCTATACATTATTGCATTATCCCTCAACAATTCCTTCAGATGTGCATAGTTCCTCCTCTTTTCTCTCACTCTCCATGGGACTTCCTTCAAGATTTTAATTTCCGTCTCATTAATCTTCAGTGTCTTTTTGCTTGCAGCTCTCAAGATCAGATCTCTCATTGTTCTTTTATAGAACCTCACATGTATTTGCCGGGGTAATTTATTCCTTCTTGAGTACGCTGAATTCATTCTGTATGCCACATCTATCTCCTCCCACACCATTGGATATTTCCCTTCTTCCAAGAAGGTTGCTAATATTTTGGCTATTTCTTCTTTCACATCTTCATCTGTTTTTTCTGGGATATTTTGAAACCTCAACATAAAAGATGCCTTATCAACCTCTAGTCTGACGAGAATCTTCCAGAAGCTCATATTTCGCTTCCATGTTTTGAACTCTCTGGTCCTCAATTTCTGCTTTCTCTTGCAGCAGACTGGTCGCTTGTTTCATCTTCAAAAACTGTTGGGTATTTTCCACAATCTGTTGTTTATATTCCTGCGTCTGAGTAGTGACTTGTAACACTAGAGCATCAAATTTTGACTGTAGTGGCATCACCTGTGCTGCCAAAGCATCAAAATTGGCTTGTATTGGCACCACCACCATTGGCAGCGCCATACCCTGGTAATATCTAAATTACATTACTGCCATGTGCTCCACATGAAGCTGCCCTTGAAGACTGTCCGGAAGCTATGGATGGTACAGAATGCTGCAGCCAGAGTATTAACTGGATTGGGCCATAGGGATCATATCACACCAGCCTTGTTCCATCTACACTTGCTTCCAGTTTGTTTCCAGGCTCAATTCAGGGTGCTGGTATTGACCTTTAAAGCCCTATATGGCTTGGGGCCAGCATAAGTTAAGAACTGCCTTCTCCCATATGAACCTATTTGCTCACTCTGGTCATTTTCAGATACTTAGGTACTTTTAAACTATCTGCCATTCTCTTGGAGGCTAACCATTGTTCAACGCAAATGGATCCTCCATGCCCTTACTACAGCTCAAAGACTTGTATTGCAACATTGGAAAGATAAATGCCCACCTCTGGTAAATCAGTGGATTGAGGACCTTAGAAAAACAGGTTGCTTACCTGTAACTGATGATCTTCAAGTGGTCATCTGTGCATTCACACCTATGGGATCCAGTGCTCCTGCGCTGATCTGGTTGGTGTTGTACAAAGCTCACAATGGGATTTGCGTGCCTCTGCCCTGGGCCTGCGTGGGAACCCCTACCATGCATGCCCAAGGGGGCGGGGCACGGATATCCTGCCAGTTCCTTCTGACCGCTATCAACCCAAGTCATGCATGAGAGCAACTGAGGATAACAGCAGTGGGGAAGGACAGGTGGGTGGTGTGAATGCACAGATGACCACTCAAAGATCATCAGTTACAGGTAAGCAACCTGTTTTATCTTCTTCGTGGTCTCTGTGCATCACACCTATGGGAGATTAGAAAGCAGCATCTGACAGCGCCCACCTCCAGGTGAGCTACTGCTTTCTAATCTCCCATAGGTGTGATGCACAGAGACCACAAAGAAGATAAAACACGTTGCTTACCTGTAAGTGATGCTTCGACAGGGAATAGCATAGTCTGATTGTCCCAGCGATCCATTTGGACAAGTGTTGAGGGGAGATGCGCAACCCCAAGGAAGCCGAACTGTATTGTCCCATCTGGTAGGTTGAGTCTGATTTAGATAAAAGAGAAGTGCCCTCTTGACATCGAGGGTGTGAAGTAGGCACTGCTCTTCCCTGTCAGGGTGCGGGAAAAAGTCCGGTAAGAGTATTTAGGAGTGCATTTATTATGTTTTATATTTTATTATAAGGTTTCTGCCTCATTCAGGGCAGGTGCACATATACAGAAAAAGTGAGACAAAGTGTTGTCATCTTGCTCCTGTGAGGCATGTTATGAAGTGGACAGGCTTGTGGTCCTTTTAATCAGCAGACAGCTCCCAGAAATGCTCTAGCTTTCTCAGCATCTGGGACTTTGGTCATACATAGTGGTCTGTGAAGATGACAAGAAGCCACTCCTGAAGCTCAGAGGACCTTCTCAAGCAGCAATCAATCTGGCACGAGGGGCTGCAACCTGAAAAGAAAATTAGTAATCACTCTACATACAGAAATATCTTAAAGTTGTGCAGGGGATTTTGAACAATCATTCATTTCAACACTGTCTAAATGATACATTTTTAGTGATCCTGTTAGTGGTTTCCTCTGCATATTCTAAATTGTTTGAGTATCTCTTTTGCCCTTGTTCTCAGGAAGTTATCCTCTGATGATAGGACCTACTCAAGGAAAATCTGGCAAGGCAATACTAATGAAGACAATAATAATGATAAAAGAAGGAAGATTTATAAGTGGAAAAAAGCTTCAGTATAAGTGCGAAAAAATAAACTATTCATGTCTGTACCCGTTTCATACTACATTTAAACAATTTCTGTAATTTACTTCAACTGTACTATCTTTTTCATAGAATCTACCAGTCACCCGTATTTTAGACAACCTCATGGAGATGAAGTCAAATCCTGTAAGTGCAACTAACACAAAGGTCTGAAATGTTTATAGAATTGTAATACGCAAACTTTTTCTTCCACTTATAAGTATTAACAATTTATCACAGTATGATTGAACTATGGGCATGTTGCATCTTAGGTATAATAAAGAGAGGACCTGTGAAAACTCACAGGGAAAAGGAAATCCCATCCTCCCTATCCCCCACCCTGCTATGCAGCCATTGGGCAGCTGATAAATGGGCTAGGAGCTTTCTGCTGCAAGTTCTGCCCATCAGCTGGCCTACGGTGGCAGTGGGTAGCTTGAAGCAAACAATGCCAGATGAGTGGTAGGCTTTCAACAAATGTACAAGGCATTATATTGTTTTCAGCAGCCCATTTCCACTCTCATAAAATTTCATTTGTCTTTGTGTACATGTGGGTGTGGATATGTACACTCATACCACAAGAGTGCAGATTCCATGGTTGCATCAGTTGTGCTCAGCCATATGGTACCAAATTATGTAAAAGCAGCTCCCAAGTGACTGGGAACTCCATCTGAAAGATGCTTGTTTTGGGGAACTCAAATTTGCAACCAAAAGAAAGTTGTTAGCTCTGAGGTCTTTGCGAGGTACAACAATAAATTTTGTTTCCTTCAGATGAATTAAACATTTTTTAAAGTATAGAATTAAAACATTATTTTAAAATTAGAAACAAATGTCTGTGTAATTATTTTTATGTTGACTTATAGTTTTGTCAAAAGTTACAGTCATAATTCTCCATAATATTTAAACAAGCAAGGCACTTTTTAGTAGATCATATTTAAACTGCAGGGCTTGTTAAGGCATTCAGAGGTCTTTGAGATTTCATTTTCATATGAGAGACCTAGTATACTGAGCAAAATGTAATTGGGATCCATAGATAGATTGCAAATGGCACTTCTGATATGTTCCAGAGAGTTGCCAGCAGTTTGTTGAAAAGTGGTCTTTTGGAGAGTGCTATGACTTCCCTGTATTTTGCTGTCACAAAAGCTTGAGGAATTGGATCCAGAAGGTAAATTATTGAAATCTGAAGTGTGGGATGGTGGGGGAGATCTTCATCAGGGGGTTTAGCTAAAGACTGAAAATAATATTCAAAGAAACTAAGGTTTCTTCTTTGTACATTTTCGGGTGGCTTACATGTCGGTCCTAGTGGCCCCTGGTATACATCCCCATCAAAAATAGCTTATTTTTTTTATATTCTAAAATAAACCAGTATTATGATGTTGGAAATGGTGAAAAACATAACTGAGGTTGCTTTCCCCCTCTTTCCTTATGTGATTAAAGTAACTGTGAAAGTAAACAGAAAAAAATGATTACACCTGCCAGTGAAAATATTGAGCATGTCTTTGAGGAAGGAAAAAAATCTTTCATATCATAATGTCAATAGTAAAAAAATGGAGTTGTAATTCAACACATTTTGTAAATAGACTTAATTTTGCTTTAATGATGTTCATAAATCATGCAGTTGAATAACATGAACGTGCTTCATGATGAAAAGGGATTTTGACTGGTGTATCTTCTTACCATTTGTTGCCATTACATGTTTGAAGCAAAAATAGGTGGTTAGTGACTCTTAGAAAGAATGTACCTTTTTGAGGAGGTGGGAAATAAAAGCTGGTGTGAACCTCTAAAACTAGTCACATCTTGGGATTTTTCCATATTGCTTCACAGCTAGAACATACTGTGCAACTGGTGTATTTTGGAAGGTTTGGTAGCAGTTGATTTCAAATGAGCTACTTAATCCCCCTTGGCAACTATCATAGCTATTTCAGTGCTATATGAAAATGAATACTCAAAAAGACCTATTTCAATTAAATGTAATCTTTATGGAAATAGTGTGATGAGGGTTAATTGCATAATACAAGGTAACCTAAAAATGTAATTTGGAAGACAGATTGATGAAGCTACTGGTCAAACTGTTTGGACTTAAGATAGTAAAGATTGTTACAAACATTTATCTTCTTAAATAGGAGACAGATGAATACAGGTATTTTGACCCTAAGATGCTGAGAGGCAATGACAGGTGAGTTTACTATGATTTTTTTTTAAAATGTATAGTTTGAAACGGCTCCACCACTGGATTTGCCTGGCACCTCAGATGTTGTATCCCTCAATATCTGAACTTTTCACTATATTTGTACCATTGCATATTTTAATATCTACAGGTATTCTCTGGGAAAGAATCTGGAGTGGAATGCCACAATTGGTCCTTAACAACTTAATTGGGTGGGCCTGTAGAAGTCTTGAGCAGGGGCCTAGAGAAGGTAATGAGATGGATAGAGGGCAATAAACCAAATCCGTACGAGACTGCTACTGGTCAATGGCAAAGCTGTTTAAGGACTGAGGAGTCTGCCTGTTCTAGAAAGGACTGCATTCTCCCTGAAGGAGCAGAAGCAAGTTTGTTGTTTAGAAGTGCTGTTGAATTTTGGCCTATGATTGGCTACTCAGATCTCTTATGTAGCATGTAGTGCCTTTTATAGCTATGGCCATTCCCCAAAGTGTGATCCAACCACAGTGATCCATGCTGCTCTTGCATCCAATTAAGACTATTGTAATGATTGGGGGGGGGGCTGCCCTTGAAAATTGTCCAGAAACTTTGGTCCAAAATGTGGTTGCATGGGGTCTGGGAATAGGGATTGTGGTAGCCCAACTGTTTCAAACTGCTCATTGTTTTTATTATTTTATTGTGTTGTGTTTACTTTGTGAACCATTTCAAGCAGGTCTCTGTGGAGAGCCACCATATGAATTTTCTAAATAAATATTCCTTGGAGGTCTCTCATCCAAGTACTAGCCAGAACTGACCCAACTTAGCTTCCGAGATCTGATGAGATCAGTCTAGCCTGAGATATCTACCAGCTTAAAATGTGGCATGGTACAGATCCCAGTTGCTTTTATGCTTTTTATAGTTCTCTACAAGAAACAACAAAGTCATCTTAATATTAATCTGGAATCATTTTCAAATCATTTTGCAGTGTCTCCTGTTGAGATTTATATTCATTCACTCAGTTCATTTTGGAACTCTTCACAATCCCCTTGTGAGGATTATCACTTTTATTTTATTTATTTGTTTATTTAAATTATCTATAGTCCATTTCAGTGAGACTCAAGGTGGATTACACAAAGCATTTAAAACAATCAACAGGAGGGGACATAAAATAAGCCATGCAATAAGATTTGGATTGCAGAAATCTAAACAGCTAAAAACAAAACCTATTAACATGACATATTAAATGATGCTGAAATTACATAGTACAATTGTACATACAGCAATAGCCATTACACATTGTACACAATAGTGTAGTCTACAGTCCTATCCGTTTAAGCATCTTTCTCAGCCATTTTATTTCAGTACAGCCATATTCATATTACTTGTGGAAGAATCTCCTAAATAAATATCCCAGTAGCTGTTGAGAAAAGCAAGTTTTGAAGGGAGAAGGCAATTAATTGCAGTTATAACATTTCATATTTAGTGTAAAAGAAATATATTTTATGTAGTTTGAGTATTCCTTTGTAATATTTTATTGACATACCTCTTACCTTTTTATCTATTTGTTTGCTCAGTACGGTATTTACTAATCATGTTAAACTACAATTTAGAAAATAGATTCTGGTGGGTAGCCATGTTGGTCTGAAGCAGCAGAACAAAGTTTGGGTCCAGGGGCACCTTTAAGACCAACAAAATTTTATTCAAGGTATAAGCTTTTGTATCTGAAGAAGTGTGCATGCACACAAAAGCTTGTATGTTGAATAAAACTTTGTTGATCTTAAAGGTGCTATGGGACCCAAACTTTGTTCTACAATTTTGAAATTCTGCGTGTAGAACTTCTTGTGGCTACCTTATTAAATATTTTTTCATATTTGATAAGTTGCATCTTTTTGCTGCACCAGAACTAACCTTATATTTTTAAAAAATACACATAATTTGTAGTGTTCATTTCTACCATAAAAATATTAATCTTTATGAAAGAACAGGCCCCACGTCACTTAATCTTTATGAGGTGTTCATTTTTCCATCATCACCTTTCCTCCAACCTCAAGCAAGGTGAGGATCACCTTACACAGGATGGCCCCAATAGAGGGAATGTTACCACCAATGGCCTGCCTCATTGTTGGGGAAATTAGCTATATGGCAGAGGAGACCAGAGGGGTACCAGGGACCTCACACCGGTGTATACCAAGGTCCAGTCCAGTAGGAAGACTCCAGATTTGAAGAGTAAATCAAATAGTTTTTATTAAAGAATTTCCCTAATTACAAACACACTAAGCTATCAAGAAAGAGCATGAAATTCAGAACTAAGAAACAAAGTGGTGATGATAGCGACTAGTAGGATCAATTTTGAGGGTTATATTACCTGCCCAGACATGCAGAGGTCTGTGAAGAGAAGAGCGCAAATGGCCAACGTTTCATGCTATGGAGAAGGAGGCCCAAAGAAGAGACTTTGGGGATGTACTCAAAATATAGGCGCCCTCAGAGTGCATACTGAGATGGGGCATGGTCTCTATTTTTATAGGAATTCTGTGGGCATTCTCCAGGGTCAGAACTTGATGGGTCTAACAATCATTGATGGCCCTGCCAGGGCTGACTACATAAGCCTGATGATCACTCATGGTCCCACAGGGGTAGGGTCAAAAAGGGTCAGAAATTTTAATGTTTGATTAGTTTAGCTTGGTATCCTGCGGAGGGGGCAGGAAGGACAGGTGTGGAGACAAAGGGTTTCTATACAGGCATGGGAGTCACAAAAGGGGCCACATGAAGATTTGGAGACAGAGAAGCTATTTGCCAGGCAACTACTGAATAGCTATAGGAATGTAGATACTTTACCTGGAGGAACTCATTGTTATTTCATATGCATACCTTTGCAGGGTGGAGGTCCATTTTTATCTTCCCATCTGTCTCTGTATGTCTGGGCCAAATTAGTTTTTTTACGTATGCACAAAATCACTACAGTGATACAAAATAAATAGAAAAATTTAGCTTTATTCCTAATTGAAATCCATTGATTACAAAAGAAACAATGTATAGTTGAACAAGAATTATATAACTACTACTAGTAAAAGAAAAATAAAATGGGGGAAACACAATATTCTAAAACTATTATATGGATTAAAAGCCATCTTCTCTTGTTTGGTCCCCGCCCCACTTTGAATCTCTGTGAGAACTCTTCTAGAATTCTTGGCATTCTAAGCTAGCCACTACTCAAAAGGGCAGAGTTCCCTCTTTTAAGCAACATGGGGCCCCCACCTGACCTAATGAGAAATTATTAGTCTTCCAGCTCTAGATTTCTACAAGTCCTTTTAGGGTTGCCAGTCCCCAGTCCTGGAAGGGATTCCCCCAATTTTCAGGGCTTTCTGCCCACCACCAGCCAACTGGCCGGCAGGAGAAACCCCACCCCCAAACAGGGAGTCGTTGTGTGACATCCCCGACACGGTGAAGTCACCCGGAAGTGATGTCATCTCATTGGGGATGTCATGTGGCAATGCTCTGGTTTAAGGGCAAAACATTATAGTTTGAAGCCAGTTTTGCCCAAAAACCAGAGTGTTACCATGCAACATCCTCGGCATGATGATGTCACTTCTGGATGACATTATCACATTGGAGACGTCACACAATGACTCCCTGTTTGGGGGTGGGGAACCAGTGTCCAGCTGAGAAGACTGTGGTAGCCTTAAGTGTTAGCAGATTACCCTCTGTAACCAGTTCCAGCCTTGTGATTGCAAGGTGTAGTACCCTCCCACTGGAAGGCCCTACCATATAATGGCCGACCCAGGACAGGCTTACAGTTGTTTAACATTCTCCCTACTTCTTCAAGAGCCTTCCCTCCCAAGAGTAGTTTTGTGTGTTCAAGGCTGTAGAGCTATACACAGTTACATGGGAATGTGCCCCATTAAACTCAGTGGGACTTACTTCTGAGTAGATATGCGTTTGACCAGACTTAAGCTCTTGGCCTGAAGTTTATGCCCATGCTGAGCAGGGTTTTTAAAATTCACAAAAAGCATCTTAATTTTGCACAACATTGCCATGCTGAGGTAGTATCAGTGCCATGTGCTTTCTCTGCCCTGTAGACACTAATGTTGGAGACAGACATTGGTTTTTGTGAATGGTTGAAAGTGGTATGATATAGGCATTATTGCAGTACTTTTTGTCCCAATATCATTTTTATTTTTTTAAAAAAACTGCCCATTACAAAGAATGGGAACAGGATTGATCCCTCCATGAGATGGAGCAGTAGTTAACTATTCCAACCTTCTCTAGACTGCTCCATTTTAAAAAAAAAAAATTTAAACCACCAAAGAGGGACCCGGTTATTGATTGCATTAAAAGCAAGTCTCGAAGAATCAAGAGGCTCATACTCGTCCTGTCAGTCTCAAGATGATCATAGTCCTCTGGACCACTAAAGCAGTTCTGATCCCAAAACTAATCTGAAATCTGACACTCTAGCTCTGCCTTTTGTGTGAGTTATGAAAACTGCCTTGTCTTCAACACTGTATAACAAATTTTACTAGGGCAAATTAATGACTTAGTATAGCTTTTGCATACTTCATACATATTCAAACATCCCTCCTATAATTGATGTACTACTGTCCATGCTATAATTGATGTGAACTGTATTTTTGATGTTTCTAAAATACTGAAAGCAGTGAGCTAAGGTTTTTTTTTCTTAAATTACAGCTCAATTCCAAGGAACAAAAATCCATTTCAGGAGGTAAGATAACAAACATACCATTCTTTTCTAAGCTATTGCTTTCACTAGTTGTTGTAGTTTTTCTGGGCTGTATGGCCATGGTCTTGGCATTGTAGGACCTGATGTTTTGCCAGCAGCTGTGACTGGCATCCTCAGAGGTACATCTGGTGGCAAAACATCAGGTCCTACAATGCTAAGACCACAGCCATACAGCCTGGAAAATCTACAATAGCTAATGATCTCCGGCTATGAAAGCCTTCGACAATATATTGCCTTCACTGTTTGTATTAACTATAATATATATTTGGTGATACTTTATTCTCCAAGTGAGAATTGTATCCTGTTATCTGAAATCATTAGTGTGACTACAGCTTTGTTAAATGATATCTAACAGATTGTAAGATCCTTTCATCTTCAGAGGGCTGAATAATAGCATCTAACGCCCTTCAATACCCTTGATAATAAGCAAGGGATTTTGTGACAAAGTCATGCCATAAAAATTGGCTGTTTAAAATTTAACATCCTGAACACTCTTACTCCCCTGTCCCAGGATGTGAATAAAACTTTCTGTTTTTCCCTGTTTCCTTCATGTCTGATATGAAGCCCTAGGTGACAGTACATCAGTAAGATTCTCATAACCTGTGAGACAAAAGCCCTTTATAGACATGCAAAAGAGTACATACAATAAATACATCCAGGAGAGAAGCGAGAACTGAGAATATAGCACTTCTTTATAAAATACTAGGAATAAGGCCCGTTGTGGAAATAAATACAACGAGCTCTAGAAAGAGGCTCTGGGAGAGGGCCCTGGCCTTGGGCACTCAGCGCCAATTCGCTGTGGCAACCTCAGCAGGGTATAATGACACAAGAGTCTAACATTTTCTCCAGAGGAACTGATCTCTGACTTCTGAAGAGCAATCATAATTCTTTGTGATCTCCATCCCTCCCCTGGAGATTGGCAACAATGGTTCCCCATGAGGGAATGGCTTGGAGGGTGGAATCTATGGCATTGTACCTGTCTGAGGTCCCACCCCTCCTCAAACCTCACCCTCTCCAGGCTCCATCCCTCAAATCTCCAGGAATTTCCCACCTGGAGTTGGCAACCCTATTAGGACTGGCCCCAATGAGTTTTCTCCTGAAAGCCAAAATAGGTGTGGATAAGGACTTTAGTGACAGAACCTGATTGCCTAGCAACAGGCACTGAGGAGAAAGCACAGTTGCCACCTCTGATTAGGGAGATTTGGGGGGTGGATCCTGTGGAGGGCAGCATTGGGGGGGTAATGCCATAGGGTCTACCCTCCAAAGCAGCCATTTTCTCCAGAGGAACTGATCTCTGTCTTCTGGAGATCAATTGTAACAGCGAGAGACCTGGAGATTGGCAACCCTAGGGGAAAGTCAGTCGCACAGCAGGGGGTTGAAGAATATGGTTTGATGGTCACTGGCCTACCTCATTAGCCAGCCAGCCATGCAGGAGCTGAAAAGGACTGAGAGGTGTGTTAAGTTTATTCTGAGAGGAAAGTGGCCAAGCAGGGGAGGGGGGTATGCTGAAAGTCCTTTGTTTTTTTACTCACAGAAGCAAGCTTGGTTGTTTGGTTGCCTTCCAACAGCCACTGAGGAGACAGTTAGTCATAGTTAGTCCCACACAGGAGTCAAGAGAAGTGCCTTCCTCAGGAGAGAGTCCGGCTTTCCAGGAACTGCAGCTCATTTCCTCTAGGCCAGACCCTCCCTGGCTCTGCTATCACTGCCGAAGGAAGGTGGGGGAGCCTTTGAAAGGCACTGGGCCAGCCTTCTCTGTGGTGCAGGCCTTGTGGCCGAGGGAGAGGGTCCACGAGGGGCAGCAAAGGTGAGTGATTCCCCTGGTTGCTGCCGCTTGCTAGGTCTGCCTCCTTCTCCCCCATGGAGAGGTTGCCACTTTCTTGGCAGAGCGTCCATCCCCTTTGCTGGCTCCCTCCAGACAGAGGGCAAAACACCTCCCACTGGCTCAGTGGGCGGGGCCGAGCCAACGCAGTGAGCCAATACAGCCACGGGATTGGGAGACTGTGAGAGTGGCAGCTGAGTGGGCCAAAGGTTGTGGAAGTGTGTCCAGGAGAGAAACCAAAACTCAAATATATATAAGGAGAGATTGGAAGTATGCATGGGGGCTTTATGCATGTAGATACACATACATATGGTTTTCTGTGCACTTCCATGAAACTTGCTTCTTCAGAGTTCCCAGTCATACAGGGAGAGTATGCAGGGAGTTGTGTACACTCTTAGTCTATTCTTCCCACCCCACCTCTACATTTATTGCATACACTTCTATCATTACCAATACATTGTTTCTTTTTGCCTTTTAATGCTTTGGAATTTATCAATGTGACAAAACTTTATTCTGTTTGAATTCTGGTTCTGTAGTAATGTCAACTTGCAATAATAGCTGTAGCATATTGATTTTTGAAAATTCTGTTATAGGCAATTGTATTTGTAGTTGGAGGAGGCAATTACATTGAATATCAAAACCTTACTGATTACACAAAGGTATGCTTCTGCACTTTATTATTTGATTATGTGTACTGAAACCTTTTTTACCCCACTCTCTGAGACACTGCCCCTCATCCAAAAAGTTCAGTGGGCTTTCTGGAGTATGCAGGTGTGCTTTCTTATTCATTTAAGTAAGGGATGTGTGCACAGAGCTGCCTCACACCATTAAAGGGAATGAGAAATGTGTACCTGTTTGTGGGCAATGGGAGCATTGGTGAATCTGAATACACACAGAACTGATTTATTGTTTTGTACAGTTGTAATTAATGTAATGATATTCCAATGGATTATGATTTTCAAAAATTAAAAACATATACATAACTGATTTATATGAGGTCATCTATCTTAATCAGTTTCCCATGCAAAGGTATTCCATTATGCTTCCATAGGGTCTGGAGTACGGCCAGTATGTCACCTTAACCCTAATGTAGGAACAATCAATGGATAAATTAGAATAATTATATCATACTTTTGTTCATCTGACTTCATTTATCCTTACCAACTGGCAGCTCAGATAGTGCAGACTAATAAAATTAGATTATTCTATTTCTAAATTGCCTTTATATATGTCCAATTTATAATCCATACGATGGATCCTGTAGGCTACTCATCCTTTTGCCCAGCATCCCTGTGATCCCTTAAAATAGATATCAGAGGACCCTCATGGAAGAAGTCCCATATGGAGGTGGGGGCTGCAATAAAGAGGGGAAAGTGGACAAAATTCACCTGACTGTTCTCTAGTGAAGAATTTTCTCCACCGATTACTCTGCCATTAGAAAGGAGGGAAAATTCTGTCTGGTTCCCCGTCCTCCTTGCAGTACCTGATGTCATGGGGCATTTTTTCCACAAGGTCTCCCAGCCCCCAGCATCACCCTTTTAGGGAGTCACCAAAGATTGCTTGGGAAAGGAGAAGGTGAGGAAAATCCACTGTTTTAAGAAATCCAACCCACTGGTTCTTGTTTCCGCAGTCTCCTTCACCCTTAATTATTCTTTCCTTTATATGTATACTGTTTCTACTCTAAGCTTTTTCCCCTAAAATAGTCCAAGTGATTTTAGTTTGTTTTTGACTTCTCCAGTGAAGTCGTGCACCTACCCAGTGCTTCGGTGCGAGCTGTATTCGAGTCATTTTACTGCAGTTTCATACTGTGAAATAAAATTTAGAAACAATAAAGGTGTGTTTATTTTGCACTGATTTTTAAATTAGCATTGTTTAGTAATGTATTGCTGTAATATATAATGCCTTTTTAAATGGAACTTTATATTGATGAAATCTTTGTCTCATGAAAGGGCAAACAAGGTAAACACGTCTTATATGGCTGCAGTGAACTCTTTAATGCTTCACAGTTTTTAAAACAGGTAATACCATAATTACTTTAAAGTTTTTTGGATTAGTTTAATATCTTTCTATAATAATAATAATTATCATATGGCCTTGTGTGTAGGATAACAAGGAGAACCTAAGAGAGTCTGGCAGCCAGAAGTTTTAGCTCTTTTAGCATTATGTACCATTAGGAGGCGAGCTAACTTTGTTTTATGGCAAGAAATGTTTCAGAGGTGGCTTGCCATTGCCTGCCTCTATGTCACACCCCTGGTATTCCTTGGAGGTCTCCCAACCAATCCAAAAACCCTGCTTAGCTTCTGAGATCAGGCTAGCCTGGGCTATCCAGGTCAGGTCATCTTTCTATAGATTCCACTCAACTAAATATTTAGTATTTAGTAAGTGCATTTTAATGGAATGGTGGGTGTCTGGCCTGAGGGTTGGATGGTATATGGGGCAAAGAGAGAGGGAGAGACTTGGTAAGGAAACAAGTCCTGGCAGGGTGAGAGAATAGGACACATGCAGTGAATGCAAACACCCAGAGGCCTTTAGGGTATGTCATGTTGGGCAGGGGTGCTAACTAGGGAAAGAGTGGCATGTATGCTGCTTGTGGTTTGGTCATCTCTACTGTTCCAGCGATCCTGTTTGCTTGCTGCAGCCTGGCTAAACACTTTTCCAAGTGAACCATCACAAAGGCCTCTGGGGTTTGCTCTTACTTGTCCTGTTGCTACTTGCTTCTTCTTCAGCAGTGGTCTTGTCTAGTATAAGGAGAAAAGACTGGCCAAACCAAAGGTCCTTGTCCAGTGCGTTAATTTTCACTCCGCTGGCACTATAAAATAAACATTTAGTAGCAATTGTTGAGTAGTTCATCAGAAAGTTTAGCTATTCAGCCTACTTCTAGTATTGTGGAACATATCTTTGTCAGTTTTCTGTATTTTAGATTTTTTTATGTACTGTTGAACTTTTTACAGGAATAGTAAACAGTAGGGGTATGCAAAAAAAATAAATTGGTTCCGATTCGGATTTGGCCAGAAATGGGCAGAATCCATTTCCACAGGCAGAAAGACTCCTGCATGTCAATTTCGGCAGTACCAGCTGATTGGGGAGTCTTTTGGCCAGCTGAATGTCAATTTCAGCCCCATTATATCCTATGGGCCATTGAAGTAAATGGCAAAAACATAGGATATATTCTGGGGGCTGGAGGGGAGGGGTTTGAGGGAGAGACTCCAAAATCACAGAGTAGCTGCAGGGGCCTCTCCCCAAGATACTCACCAAGTTTCAAGAACATTGGACCAGGGGGTCCAATTCTACAGGCCCCCAAACAGGTTGCCCCATCCCCTCCATTGTTCTCTACGGTGGGAATAAAAGTTACTTTTTCCCCACGGTGCTGTTAGTGGTTCGGGGGAGGGGGGAAGGGTTTGAGGGAGAGGCTCCAAATTTTCAGGGTAGCTTCGGGAGTCTCTCCCCACATAAACCCCCATGTCCCAAAGCAATTGGACCAGTGGGCCAAATTCTATGGGCACCCAAACAGGTTCCCCCCATTACCTCCATTGTTTCCAATGGGGAAACCGAGCCAGCAGCACTTAAGGCAGGCAAGCAGGCAGCACCTAGCAGTCAGACTCTCCCAGAGAATCTCAGGGAAAGTGAACTGTCTTGGGAGGTGCTTGTTTGCCATGAGAACAAGTGGCACACTCCAGAAAAAGTGGCACTGTGGCAGTGCAAGCATGGCACCGTGCCACACAGTGCCACACAGAAACCCCAAAAGACCAACAGGAACAACATTTATACAGGCCCTGCCCTGTATAAATTGATGGTGCAACCACATTGGACCACTCACACCACACACACATATAAGAAAGAATATTTATAGCACTGGAAAAAATGCAGAAAAGGGCAACTACAATGATAAGAGGAGGACACTTTCCCTGTGAAGAAAGGTTAAGGTGCTTGGGGATCTTAGCTTTGAGAAACAATGACTGCGGGGTGACATGATAAGAGGTTTACAAGGCTATGCATGGGATAGAGCACGTAGAGAAGGAAGTACTTTTCACCCTTTCTCACAAGACAAGAACTCGTGGGCACTCAATGAAATTGCTGAGCAGTCAAGTTAGAAGTTAGAACAGATGAAAGGAAGTACTTCTTCACCCAAACAGTGATTAACACATGGATTAACACTGGCTTGTACTATTTGCAAGCCACTGTCCCTGGTTTGGGCAAGAGTTGTGCCGGATGGGTGGTGCCTTCCCATTGCCTGGGAAACCTGAAGGGGAGGGGGGGAAACAGGCCTGAATTCCTTAAAAAGGCCCTGGGTATTTCTAAATATGGCCACTGGCCAGAAATATGTGGGACCTGCATACCAGTATTCCCAAGAATCCCAAGTACTGCTCTGGATACCTAAATATATCTGGAAATACCAATAAGGTATTTTTGGACTGGGTATATCCAAGTGCAAATCCCTAACACAGACACCTATCCCTTCAAAAGGACTTTTACGCTGTTAGTGTATTTGCCAAGGGATGAGAAGGGAAAACAGGACTCTGTTAAAACTCTGTTCTAGTGGCAATCCTTCTGTCCTTTTACTCTGTAAGGGTAAAATAAAATATTATTCCCTAAATATGCTTTGTAAACAATTGTTCTGTTCAACAGAAACTGGTTTTCTGTCTTGGTATTGTATTGTATTCAGTAATATATAATCAACTCAGTTTTGTCAAAGGAGTCAACTTTCCTTTGAAAAGTGGAAGATAAGCAATATTTTTTTTTCTTATTTCTTTTTATTCAGCTGTCACAACTTGGACTGAGGCCATAACCTGACACAAACTTGTATTTTGGCAAAGTGTGAAGAAAGTATCATGGCAACAGCTAACATCTTAACCTGTGCATAATATTTAAACTTCAGTTGATTCCTTAAATTTATAATTTTTATGAAAGAATGTTCTGTACTTGTATAAAGCATACCATGTACTTCAAATAAAATAACCCACAGTGCTTGGATTCTGCCTTTTGTTATATTTCCTTGACTTGTGCGTGTAGATGTTAAATGATAAAAAGAGTAGGGTATTTTATCTGGGATTATAATACAATAACACATCTGAACACACAGATAGCATATGTAATGTATACCATGTTTCTTATTTGATGTTGAAATATATATGGTCAGATCATACTTTGCTGTTCCACCACTGTAACTGAACTTATTTGAGGGGAGGAGATGCCCATTTTGTCCCCTGTATGCTAACCCTTCCTTGACCTCCCCCCTCCCCCAGAACAGGATTTCGGTGGTCTGTGAGAAACAGTATGAGTGGGAAGCAGGGAAGTCTCTCACTATGTGGAACTGACTCCAGCATTAGTAGCTGAGATCCAACCCATATAACTTCAGCTGCTTTGGGCAGACACTAAAGTGTGCAGGATAGAAATCTTCCAATGAATTAAATTAAGCCGTTTCCTTCCTGAGCAACAATTCCATTTCAGCTCAGATGGATAATTTTAATATAGCTAACAGCACTCAGTTGCTTGTGCATACATTACTGTTAATGACTTGGATTTCACTTGTAATGACAATGTAGCTTTTCCAATCTTAGTTCATGTCTTCATTAGCCTGTGATATTAAGAACTTCTGTTTTTACAAAAAACTGAAGATGGAGAGATTTTCTGTGTCCACCTAGCAGGTTTGTATATTAGATAGGATTATTATTGCATTATCTGAGAAGCTTCTGAACATGCATTCTATAATGTGATTTAGATCTTATTCATTATTCCTCATCTGCATAATATGTGCTGTATGGCCCCTTCAAAGACTGCAACTGGTAGAGAACGCCTGTTTTATAGCAGAAGTAGTCATTAGTGGTGCATAATTCCAGTACTTCAGGTGTTGTGATTGCTGTCTGTAAACATCTGAGTAGAATCCAGGATATTGGTTTTGATCTTTAAACTTGAGCCATTTGAAGTAAAGAATGTTATGAATTAAATGATGGCTGCCTTAAGAAAATATGCACTCCTATATGATCTCCACCATAAAGGCCTTACATTCATGCAGGAAAGTGGTGGTGTATATGGAGATTACTGTGTGAAAGGAAGCTTACTAGGCTGTGGGAGGGAAAGCAGCAGGATGGATAGGTTTTAATCTCACCAGCTGAGAGTCATAAAAATTGGTGGTGTAAAACATTGTGGGATTGGGTAATGCAGATGTGGTGGGATGTAGAAAGCTAGCCCCACAAAGTAAGGACTGGTCCACCTAGCCCTTCCTAGGTGGAAGGGTTAAAACAGTCCAGTTTTTGGAGAAAGTGAATGAAAGTAAAAGTTTATGCTGGAGAGGATATTTTGCTAAGTTTTCTGCTGTTGTATGTCCTTTTTTGTGCATCACACTGAATGAAGGCTAGTTAGCTGTTCTCCATTGGATTTAGTTCTTCACATTCTGCGTTCTGTAACATTTCATCCTTGTTGGTCATTTTTGCAGGATATTTGCAAGCCTTTTTCTTGTGAGGTGTTTAGACTGTACTGACCTAGCAGAATAGGCTAATGTGCACACACATCTCTCCTGGTGACTTAAGACACTGGAAGGATGTTGGAGAGGGGTGCCTTGAGCAGTGGTAGTCTACTGAAGACCCTAGAATCTCAGGAGGAGCCTTGGGGAAGAAAGGGTTTTCCAAGAGGGGTTGGAGTTCCTCACAGGCATGTACCCTAGGCAACAAGCTGTCTTGACCACTCACTATCTTAGAGTAAGTGAGGGGGGAGAGAGGGTGAGGGGACCACATGGCATGATAATGAACATATCTCATATACCCATAACTTTGATTTTTCCTTCATAGGTGCATTTTTTCCACATGCTTTGGATTTTTAAAAGGATGATTCTAGTGTTTGGAAAATTGTCTTGAAGAATCTTTATAGTGTTGGAACACATGCACACATTTTTATTTGTTTGTTTAAAACATTTTTATGCCACCTTTTCATCTGATCAGGGTCCACAAGGCAGCAAACATGAAAAACATTAAAACCTTTAAGCAATTAAAAATACAGTTAAAATATAAAATAATTCAATTAAAACCACAACACTAGAAAGGGCTAGTAACCATAATTGAGGGTCTGCCAGATTTTTAAAAAGGTCTTCACCAATAGACACCTATAGAGGGAGTCACACACATCCCACTGGGAAGCAAGTTCCAAAGTTTTGGTGCCACAACTGAGAAGGCTTCTTTCTTGGGTTGCTATCCAAGATGGTAGCAGATGGTGGGGACAACTGAAGCAGGGCCTCTGAAGATGAGCAGAGTGTACAGGTAGGTTCACATGCACACTTTTTGGAAAAAAATTTGGAGAAAATTCATTTGAAGAGTAATTTGTAAATTACTGAGTACAAGAGTGGATAATACATATATAATGAGAAGTTTTTCCCTTACAAATGTGAAACATCTAGTATCTGAGTTGTTGTAGTTTTCTTTGTGTGTGTATATGCATATGTGACACATGATATAAATAGCTTGGTTCATTGTTGAAAGTTATCTGGTGAATTTACAAAGGGTTTTTTTTAAAAATGCAGGCACCTCTAACAATGTATCTGTGTTATCACAGAGACTTCACCTGTCCATTTGTACAAGTGCCACTACATATTTTCAATGGAGGCAATATGTTTGTGAAATTGTGAAAGATCTAGCGCAACAGCCCCCACACCCATCCTAGTTTGCTCATACACATGACATACACAAAAACTTGAGCAACAATCTTCTCTTTTTCCTATATTGTGCCTCAAGGAGTTATTGGGAGAACAAAGAAGCTGCTAGGTTTACTTCCTGAAACCTAGGACTTGCTCAAGCTGAAATGCAAGTAGAGATACAATAAGTTTGACTTAGCACAAGTAGCTATCACTGTTCTTTTCTTGTGTTTTCACTTGCGCAACAGCTCTAGCGCAAGCAGAAATTTTGCACTGTATCCAATCCAGTGAGTAGTGCTGATGGACAGCTCCAGCCAGTAGCAGTCCTTGAGAACTGTCATTTCTCACTTTGGGTAAATACACAGATGGTTTGTGGTGTTACATTTTCCTGAAATATATTCTATTTTGCCAAAAAAAAAATGTGGAACATCTGAATAGTGCTATTTCAGTTTGAGTTCAACCATTTATTTTGAAGCTGCCACCATATAGGTAACAATACCAATATTTAAATCAGTGGTTGTCAAACTTTCAGAGACCCATTTCTAAAACTACTTTTTGGGTCCCACTAGCAAAATTACTCCAGGAATTTTGCATTAGTTAACATTAGATTACATTTTATTTATTTTAATATTTATAATTGTATAGCATTACTGAGCAACAGGTTGGTTGTTCACAGTATGGGGAGAAAAACCCAGATTTGCCTCCAAGAGCCTTCTCTTTCACATTTCACTGTTCCATCTCTTCCCTTGTGGCCCACCTGTAAGAGAGTCTCAATTTAGGAAGAGCACTGAAATAATATTAGAAGGAGAAGGTATTTGAATTAGGTAGTTATCCTGTACAAAACTGATATCAAGCAGGCATGCCTATTCATTTCTTACAAATATACTGAGTATATGTAGAATCAGCAAGGGTTTTATTTATAGAAGGAGAGGATATTTATATATGTGGAGAGGGAATTCATAGGTGAAGTTAGGAAAATGTACTTCTATCCCATGTCCTCTTATCTAAATTTGAATGTAAGCCTTCAGAACATAGTTTTTCAACATACCCTGTTGTTAAAAAACAGAACTCTAATGCTGGGCTAGAGACCACCATGACTTCACCTCCTGTGTACTGTAGTCATATGACCTGTTTTTCACTTTTCAGTCCTATTCAAGATTCAGGATAGTATAGTCATCGTTGCCCACATGTTTTGTTTTCCAATTTTTATACAATATATAAACAATTTTTCCTGCTTACACAGGTCTCTGTCATGAAAGCATAACCTTGATGAAATGCATACTAGCAGATCATTTTGTCATGTATTTTCATCAATTTGTCTTACAAAATTTATCTTGCGAAATTCTAGAACATGGTTACTGTTTGAACTATCAACAAGCTACTGTTTGATCTATCAACAATGCTCAGCTCTAGTAAAAAATTCAGGATTTTGTTTTACTACTTTGAGCTCAAACCTCAGGCCACTAGGAGGATAAGGCTCGGGGTTGTTTGCTTCTACATGAGAACAGTCCTACATGGTGAGCCCTTAATTATTAATTAATTTATTTAAATATTTTTATCTCACTTTTGCTCTTGGCTCAAGGCTATTTCCATATTACTGTGGTTCATTGGCTGTGCTATCATTGAGTATTCCTGATAGTGGTTTACGGTGGTATACAGACACACCGTACAGTAGGTACCAATAGCTGGGGGGAAAGGGTTGTGCTTGCTTTATTTTTAAGTTGCTTTTCCTCCATAGTAGCTCAGGGCTGCCTACAAGGTTCTTATTTTCCCCCATTTTATCCTCACAATAACCACATGAAGCAGGTTAGGCTGAGAAATATTGGGCTTCATAGCAAACTAAGAATTTGAATCGAAGTCATTGCCATTATGTTATAGTGGTTAGAGTTTAGAATCTGAGAGACCTGGATTCAGATTCCTATTCAGCCATGAAACTTAGTGGGTGATCTTGGGCTAGTCAGTATGAGCCTAAACTTTCCTTTTTGCTCCTAATGCTTATCAGCCAAAAAAACATCCACTGACTTTAAGAGAAGTTATTCTGCCTTATTTTTATTTTAAAAGGCTGCTAAAAGAAACTTCACTATTTCAATGGTTAACTTTTGTAATGAACCATTTAAAAGAAAACATATCCTTTGGATCTCAGATGTTTCACTGAAATTCCTTATCCAAGGGATGGTATATTTCTCAATTTATTGTACAGAATATATGTAATATAATAGAACATTAATATAACATTACATGAAATAATGGCTCTACTTAATTTGTATCATATTTACATAAGCAATGAATAACTGGTATTTTTAAGAACTGTCCTGCTATTTCCACTGTTGGAAAGTCCTTACAGCATGCATGTGTCTATATTTATGCATTAGGAAATAAAAACATTTAGAAAGAGTAAAAGTGTGGAAAGGACAAACCAATACAATTTGCATCTGTCTGTAGTAACTTCCTGTCAAAAGTAATATGCTTCTTGTTTACCGACCTAATAAACTAATCATCTTGTCGAGCCTAAACTACTCCACAGAGTTCTGGTGCCAAAAACATGAGTGTCTCTGTGACACCATTGTTGAATTCCTTGAAGACAGGGCAAGTAAAAGAATGTACAAATAAGTCAACTGCCATATGGAGACAATTTCTGATGGCTTCTGCACAGCACTGGTAGTTTGCGAAGGGCCCTATGAATGTAACATAATAATGAAAACTTCTTGGCATTTCCTAAATTTTCTGAAAAGACTGCTTAAGTGGAGTTTGGTCCTCCTTTCAAAGCCTTCTTTCTAATAACAGCAAACACTCAAAGAGGTTGAGGTGTATGAATAATGGTTAGGGCTTTTTTGTGTACCTGATTTAAGACATAAACATATTCTCATTTCCAAACAACTTATAACTGAGCAATGAGGGCAAAATGCTAGAAAGGACAACTGGTGTGAACTTGGTACAAGAGTTATGTGATGCAAATTCTAGCTAGTTTTGACCTGAAGAAACCTCTAACGACAAATCATCTGTTTTCAGTTTCTGAAAAGCTTACTCTTTGTTTTTTTAGTATTAGGAATAGAATGATCACTGCAGATATTTCTGAAGGATGAAATAATGTATTCATGACATTTCCAGCTGCTTTATATACTGTGTCAAGTGGCTTTGCACATAGTTTATTCAAGCTGGTTTGAAGCTTTGCACAAATACTCAGGGGTGCGGAAAGTGCTCTCTACAATAGAATTTAATACGTTAAGGATTATTATACAATTCCATTCTGAAATATAGCAATGCTATTTTGGGAACTGTTACTTGAAGAAATAGTGTTTGAAGAAGAGTGTGGGGAATGCTGAATTATTATGCACACATCTGTGGAAAGCAATGCAGTGTTCAATATTTTCAGGCATGACTGATCCTGATAAGATTATTGTAATGTTTAGTAATTATGTAGCCTCTCTACCCTTCTAAAATCAGATTTATGTTGTAGGTCATATGCATCACATCTGTTACAGTTTTTTAAAAGGTAAAATGAAAAATCACTAGATTAATATTTAAGAACAAAAGATATGACAGAAGAAATCAATAGACAGCAGATAAACAAGACACCCAGACTAAATAAAAACAAGCCCTGGCCATTTTTTGAAAATGGAAAGTTAGATATCAGGAGGAATTATCACGATGTGTGATTTTGTCATTGTAAAGGTGTGACAGAAGACTCAACAGTGCATATGAAAAATAATGAGTGGTGTTAAAATAGTAACAGATCCAAATGTTGCTTTCCAATATAGCAATCTACCTAGGGTTGCTACTCTCAGGTGGGAGCTGGGAATCCCCTGGAATTATAGGTCATCTCCAGACAACAGAGATCAGTTCCCCTGGAGAAAATGGGTACTTTGGAGGGTGAACTCTATGGCACTGTACCCTAGTTTGATCCCTGCCTTCCCAGGCTCCATCTCCAAATCTCTAGGAGTCTCCCAGCTTGGATCTGGCAACCAGCACTAACCTGGGCAAAGATTGAAATGTGTGGTTTTCAGTATAGTAGGCCAGGTTCTTGTGGTCACTGCAAATTAAATCAGAATTCAGTCTATGCAGCTTCACAAATCCCAGGACCTTTGCTTAACCTATTACTCTCTATGTTGAGCCCTAAATACAGGAAAGTGTTAAGAATGCACTTGAGGCAAGAGTATTAATATACCAAGGATATCTCCTTCTTCTCCATTACCATACTCTGCTGGTGGTTAAATTAAACAATATCTCTGATGTGTCTAACTGGCAGTATCCAAATATACTTGCATTTAGCAGGCACCTCTTTATGAACTCTGGATGTTCTATCCCTTCAATATGTTGTTTCTGTGATAGCTCATAAAACTCAGGTAACCTAATGTGTGTTTTGCTTTTAAGCATATGTGGGAACACAAGGGCTGTGAACAGATATGCAGTTTGATCCATTGCCATTGCTGTTCCCTTATGGATTTAAAACGCATGATCAGACAGCAACATCTGTCTGTTGTGCTCCAGTTCTCTGTGTCCCATTCCCCCCCCTTACTGAGTGTTTCTTTGATACCTATGAAAGTCCGATCCTTTTGGGTTGAGCTGGCAGGCAGGTCTGACTGGTCTCTTGTTTTTCAGCTGCCATTTTTTTACTAGTTAGTGAAGTGCGCATAACTGCATATTCACACCTACCTCCCTCTCTCTCTCTCTCTCTCTCTCTCTCTCTCTCTCTCTCTCTCTCTCTCTCTCTCTCTCTCTCTCTCTCTCCACACGCACACACACAGGGGCTTCTCTAAACTTTGTTTTCTTCATAAAAAACTTTCAAAGAAAGAAGCCCCTGTACTTCAGCATTTTCCTGTGCTTTGGGGAAGCGGTAAATTGAAAAGTTTAGAGAGGGAGACTACATGTCCCAGCAGGCTGATCAGCACTTGTGTGCATGCCCAGAGGACATTTTTTAAAAATGGCTGATGGCCCCATGAACTACATATCCCAGGAGGCATATCAGTGCTTGTGGGCATGCTCAAGGGAGAAACTATTTTTTAAAATGGCCGACAGCAACACTCTTTGGCTGCCAGGTCTGATATGCGTCTGATCAATCAAGAACGGGGTAAAAGCACTTTGCAGAGTACTAAAAGGGGTGAGTCTGATCAGTATTCTCTGTTACAAAATACCCTGGATCAATTAGAGGTGGGCAACAGCGGGTTAAAATGCATGTCTGACCGCAGCCAAGGTTGTGCTAAGAATCTCTCCTTATAAATATTTATCTTTTGGTTTCGCAAGATTCCATGCGCTCCCATTGGCTGTAAAATGCCCTCCCTCAGCCATTGGCCCATCAGCCACCACTCAAGAGTACTCACGTGCCATTGGCTGGGTGCTGGGTCTGCTCCTCTTCCCCACCCACTTCCCCTGGCAGACAGCTCTGTCTCCTGAGGAAGACAGTTCTCTTGACTCCTGTGAGGGACTGTCCCCTCAGTGGCTGTTGGTAGGCAGCCAAGCTTGGTTCTGTGAGTAAAAAAACAAAGGACATTCAGCATAACCCCTCCCCCGCCCATAACCCCCTCCCCAATGGCCACTTTCCTGTCAGAACAAATGGGAAAAGGCTCTTTCTCCTGCTTAGCTTCAGCATGGCTAGCTGGCTAACGAGGTGGGCCAGCGACCATCAGACCATTTTCTTCAACTCCCCGCTGTGCGGCTGACTTTCCCCTAGGGCTGCCAATCTCCAGGTGGGACCTGGAGATCTCCCACTGTTACAATTGACCTCCAGATGACAGAGATCAGTTCCCTGGGAGAAAATGGTTGCTTTGGAGGGGAGACTCTATGGCATTATACCCTGCTGAGTCCTTCCACACAAACCCCAAATGCTGCCTTCCACAGAATCCACCCCCACAAATCTCCAGGTATTTCCCTAATCAGGGCACCTGTACTTTCTCCTCTGTCAGTAAAAGGCCCTTTCCACACCTATGTTGGCCTTAGGGAGAAAACTCATTGGGCCCAGTCCTGATCAGGTTGCCAACTCCAGGTGAGCAATTCCTGGAGATTTGAGGGATGGAGCCTGGAGAGGGTGAGGTTTGAGGAGAGGTGGCACCTCAGACAGGTACGATGCCATAGACTCCACCCTCCAAATCAGCCACGCCCTCCTGGGGAACCACTGTTACCAATCTTGGGGGTGGGCTGGAGATCACTCAAAATTGCTACTGCTCTTCAGGTAGCAAAGATCAGTTCCTCTGGAGAAAATGGTGAACTCTGTCATTATACCCTGCTGAGATTGCCACAGCAAATTATCACTGAGTGCCCAAAGCCGGGGCACTCTCCCAGACCCTCTTTCTAGAGCCCGTTGTATTTATTTCCACAACGGGCCTTATTCCTAGTTATTAATATAACATGAGTTCTGTTGGTTCAGATCAGTGGTCCTTCTAGTCTGGCATCCTTTTTCACATTTATTGTGCTGGAGGGCCTACAGATAAGGCATAAGAGTCAAGGACTTCCCAGGATGTTGACTTCTAACATCAGGTTTCAGATGTTTACTGCCTCGCAATGTGGAGGTTTCCTTTCTGTCTTTTCCTGCCAGTGTCTCAAGATGAGATACCCCTTCTACTCTCCTCTTATACCCCTTACAAATGATCCCTTGACTCTTTTTTAAAAAAAACTCCTGCTTATTATGTTCCCTGTAGGTAACCAGATTCATATAATCAACACCTTTGTTTTTCCCTATTGCTACATTTTCCTGATTCTTTAAAAAAAACTCCTCTGATTATCACCCACCCCAATCACCAGCAGCAAATCATGTATTCCCTTTGCCTCCACGCTTCTAGAGCATGCTGCTTATGTTTGTTGTTCTGACTTAATGTCTCCCAACACCACTCTTTCATCTTCTGGCATCTGAACATTGAAATTTCTCTTACAGAAACCACAGATGATCTTTATACTGATATCTGGTCCAGCCTTATCTTCCCTGCTGCCTTAAATGCAGATAACTTTTCATTTAACTCTCTCCATGCCTTAGGCTTCAAGGTTCTTGTTTTTAGTTGAGTCTCTTCCTCTCTGTGAGATTGCCCATTCAGTATTTCCAAAGGGGCACCACTCCAATTTCCCCTTTTTGTTTGGATCTTTTGGGGTTCTGTTCTTGGTCCATTGCTATACGCTGCCTTGCCTTTTGTCATCTAATAAAATCCCATGGTTCTCACTACCAGCTATATGCTCACAACACCAAGTTCTCCCTCTCACATGCACACACTCAGACCTTCCCTCCCTCCAGTTCTGCATCTGCCTCAGTATGTCCAAGGACAAACTACTTTTTGAGCCTTCCCTTCCTTAGTTGTTCTCAGTCTCTGCCATATGTATCAATATCATCATAATTGTATTGACCAAGTATGCAGCCTTGTCATTCATTCTTTTACTTTATTTTGCATGTTTAATCTGCTACTATGTCATGTTACATCTCCTTATACCACAATCTGGGGGTGGGGGAGGTCATAACTTTGACTTTAAACACCAGTTCAGGCTCTGGTCATCTCTTTCTTTGACTACAGTAATTTTTTTTACCACAGCTAACTCATAGCCCAATTGATATACTGACCCCATCCCCTGGTTTACCAGGGATACTCAATAGGGATGTTCTGCCTAGAGAATTCTGACTGAATGGGAATGGAGCCTCCAAAATAGTGGTCCACCAAATGATGGGCACTCTCATATCCATAATACAATTTCAGCTGTCTGAGGGGTAGTCCCATCCACTGCCCACTACAGGAGAAAAGAGCTATGTGAGTGCATATCAGGTTTAGTGCAAAGGTGATACCTATCTACACTTAGGGGAGGAGAAAGGGGTATCTTATTATTCCTAGTGAAGATGCACCAAGTAAGGAAACCAATTAGGCTCTAACAGCCTAGAAAACTTACCTGATTGTTGAAGTTGGAAACTTTTTTAAACACTGAAACTCTAGCCACATTTCCAATATAAAACCTAGACAACCCACAATGAAATTAACTTATAGCATATTTAAGAGAAGCACAATGAATTGTGGAGTTTTAATCATACAGTGCATAGCAGACCTGTAAAAATACTCTGTCACAGAACCTAATAATAGTAATTAATTATCTGTCTTACTAGATAAATGAAGACAAGATAGGAATATACAAAAATTAGAAAATACTAATTATATTTTTTTAAAAAACAACTCGTAGATATCTCCATATGTTTTATTCATTTTGTTTTGACAGCTTAAATGTTTTGAAGCCTACTAAACTAAGATCTCTTATAAAATAATAAATGCAGTACACTGGAGTGATGGTCCTGATATTTTCTAGACTAGCAGTCTGGATTGGTCTTGGTATAGTTTGTCTTGGATAAAGAGAAGCTACCAAGACTTGATGTGAGTGTGAACAAAGGATGTTTCTCCTAGAAGCATTTGCAAAGTTTTTTTTTTTTTTTTAATCAAAACCCTCCTAAAAAGGAGAGGAATTTATTCTTTTTATAAATAGAAAAAGGTAGGGTATATAGAGGGATAAAGAAAAGAGCGGAGTGAGTATTCTGTTAATAAAGGTTAGTTTAAATCAATATAGCTACAGTTTTTGGCAATCTCCGTGATTTGAGAGTCTTCTTTTCATCTAACAAAAATTCAAAATAACTCTGTTAATGAGGTTAGTAATGTCCTTTGGGGTTAGTTGTGAGTCATCTCCTTTTTGACGCTTCCCGAACAGTTATTTCTTAAGTTGTCTTCCTTTGGTATCCCTCAAATTATAGGATGGGCCACCTTTGGTTTTCACTTCTCCCGCTCCGGCACCTCCCTCCTCTGGGCCGCTGTCATCTTCACTACTCAAATCTGTCCACGTTGCGAGTGCTGCCTCTTCCTCTGGACTGGCGTGTCTCTTCAGAAATTCCTGCGCCTTGAAGATGGAGTCAATCTTCTCTCTTTTATCCTTGTACTTGAACAAAAGGCCTTCAGGGAAGGTCCATCTGTATATGACCTGTCTTCTTTGTAGAAAAGTGGTCAATCCTTTATAAGCTTTCCTTTTCATCCGGATTTCGTAAGGCACATCTTTCAATATTCTGATGGTCTGCTCCCCAATTTTCAAGGGCACCGCTGCAACTGCACGCAAGATTTGATCTCTGGTACTCTGCTTGACAAACTTGACAACCACTTCTGCTGGCAGATTATTTTTTTTGTGAATGTGGAGTAGGCCCTATAGACCTTATCCATTTCTTCTTTTAACTCACGCTGATCTCTGCCAGTTACGGGTGCCAAGGCATTCGCAAGTATAGATCTGAGATCTTCCTTCTCTTCTTCTTTAATGCCCTGAAATCGAAGAGTCAGATTCGATTTTTCCATTTGCAACATCAAAATTCTTTTTTCTTGCACATCCTGATGCTTTTCGAAGCATTTGCAAAGTTTGAACAGATGAATAGTTTCAACTTTCCATGGTTCTCCAGATCATAGATATGGAACATGTGTTTATCTTCAGTCTTCCATTGCAGTCCCACATTAGAACTGCACAAGCAAAGGCCAGCCACTAGGGGATTTTTCTGGCTTTTCTCTTTTAGAAGCTAAGGGGGGGGTCAGTTCGCAACAGTTTTCCTGCTCAAATAGTCACATGCTCTGAGGGGGGGAACTATCCCTCAATTCGTTTCTTGTCACAGCTGTGCAAGGACATGTTCCAGTGATCTCCTCTTATTATTTGGCTCATTGCTTGTAAAAACAGCCATCCTGTCCACCTTCAGTATCATTGGTTCTGTTGGGTCTGGGGTCAGTTCCAACCAGGCACCAATCTGAATCCTGATTGTTTCCGGTGCATGTAGGAGCATTCCCGAAAAAAGGCCAGGACAAAGATCAAACACTGTGAGAAGCACCATGAAAAGTATCAGTCAGTTCTGAGATGTTCTCTGCCCAAGGTTGCCCTGTCAGTTCTGACCACTCTAACCTCCTCAGTTCTTCCACCTGCTCATGAGGACTTACCTCCTCCTAGAATGCTATCACCACATTTGCCTTCTCCATCCTTCTCACTGTCTGACAGAAAAGTAGAAATGGCTCCTGAGTTCCAGCTACCTGCTCCCTTGGATCCTGTCTCAGTTCCAGAACCCCTGCAACCAGCCCATTGGCCCTATGTGGCTCCTCCACTGCCCTAGCAACAGTACTCTTTCTACTACCCTTCCCCTTTCCGACAGGAATGGATTGACCATCCTAGGCCCTCCAGAACTAAACCTGTTCACACCTGGGCCCTGTGTACACACCTCTATGCTAACTTGGACTGCTTCTACCCCTCCTGACCAGGATCCTCCTGCCTTCTCAGACTCAGAGGACAAGGATGCAGCTTCTCCATTAGAACACAGCTCTGGTCAACCTTCTGATCCATCCCCTGATCAAATAGTGGGAAGCACAGGTCCAGTATCATACAATGAGAATCTCCATTTGTATGCTGAACAGATTGTGAGGATGGCCAGAGGGGACCTGGTGCATTGAACTTGGAGGGTCCCTGTTCGTGTTTCCAAAGCTTGTAAACACCACCACCACACTATGCCAGTTTTCTCTGGGGGATTTGTTTTCCTGAGCTGCCCCAAGCCACTCCCAAAAGCTTGGGGATTTCTTCAGAGACCATGTGAGTGCTGAACATTGTGTTCAGAATCCTGATTCGCCCAAAATTTGGCCTGAATTCTGGCTCGTGAACCAGTTTGTGCCCATCCCTAGCTTGTTCAGACCCTAGCTTGACTTCTAGCTTGATTTGCAAGAGAACTAGGAGACTAAGAGGGTTAGAAGCCAGAAGAAGACAACCCAGCTAAGCATGGTTCTAAACCCAGAGGCAACACTTTATCAGGAGTTGATCTGCAGATTTCTGGTATAGTTACATTTATCAGCCAACAGATCACACAGTAATACTAAATAAGCAATAGAAAATACATTATTGATGCTTTTTTGACATTCATTTATCATTCTTTTCTCTGTGTTAGTATTTTAGTCTTTTTTTTTTTTTTAAATAACTCTCCTAAAAAGGAGAGAATTTTATTTTTTTATAAGAAAAGGGTAGGGTAGATAGATGGGAAAAGAAAAAAGAGCGGAGTGAGTTTTTTCTGTTAGTAAAGGTTAATTTTAGATAAAATTTCTTCCAGTTGTCGGCATCCATCACGTTTGAAGGATCTTCTTTTCAGCTTTACAAAGTCCAAATCAATTCTGTTAGTAAAGTTAGTAAAGTCCACTGGGGTTAGATATTAATCAAATCTTTTCAAATGTTACACGAACCAATTCCTTTTTAAGTCTCTCCAATTATCATTAAGTCATTTGAACTTTAGTGCCTCCCGTTCCGCCACTTCCCTCCCCGGGCCGCCATCTTCTTCAAAAATCCAAATTTTGAGTGCTGCTTCCTCGTCTATGCTGGCATGTCTCTTCAGAAATTTTTTAATCCATCTTCTTTCGCTTCTTTTTTCTTGTTGTTTCTGGCAGTCAATTCTTGCTGGCTCCATTAACACTCAAGATGAAATTAGATCTCCATTACTTGCTAAGCTCAACACCCTTTTCAACTGGCAGAGTATATCCTTTTTTTTTTAAAGGCGGAGTAGGCTTTGAAAGCCTTATCCGCCTCTTCTTTTTATTTATTCGCTCCACTGCCAGATAGAGGTGTCAAGACCTTCGTCAAAATAAATCTGAGATCTTCTTTCCCTTCTTCTTCCATAGCTTGAAACTTTAGCATCGAATTAATATCTATACATTTTCTGCCTTCAACCTTGTTAATTCCAACATTTGTTTTTATAGCCTGATGAGAACAATTTCCATTTTAAAAACGTTTCATTGATATTCCACATTTACTCCAGCAGGTGGCGCAGTATCTCAGTCTCTTGTGATTGACAGCTAGCTCTGGGGGGGTTGGCTGGAACGGAAGTCCCTCCTCTCTTCTCTTCCGTTCTGAACAAGAATTTCCCCAGCATCGACATTTTATTTTTTATTTACTTTTTCAAAGTTCGTGTCACATCCCCCAGAAAGCAACTAAAGCCGCAATCTTCTGTAAAACCCCAACGGTACTTTCACCAACATTTTTTTCTTGTTACCCCCCTTCGCGTTTCCTTTAAAAATTCGCTTCTTCGGAGAGGGTGGAAGCTCCTCCCTCCTCCCATACGCTTATCCGCTTGCGGGGGGTTTTAATTTTCGCTTCAGTATAGATCTTCAACTCACGATTAGATGCCATTTCTTCTTTTCATGGTAATTCATCCGCTTTTCCTCACTCCTGGAAGTCGGTAGGGCTGCTAAGTCCCATTCGGGACGCACTACGCGGCGGGGCCGATTGGGGCAGGGAGAAAGCCTCAATTTCCCGGCAGTTTGCCGGCAAAGAGGCTACTCCCCTATGCGCCCCCGGTTCGGAGCCTTTGACTAAGGCTCACTAGGGTCTTTCGCAAACGCGAAGACCCCCCCATTCCGCGCGTGGGCTGACCGCCTCCGGGAGCGTCCCGAGAAGCGGCCGCCATTCGCAGCACCGAAACCGAAACCAGTGTTAGTATTTTAGTCTTGAAGAAGACACCTCCCAAAACAAAGCTTTTAATCCGGAACCTTTGTTGAATGGATGAATTAATATTGGATGTTACTTATTTTAATGTATATTGTATGTTACTTACTTGGAATATTGAATGCTTGACACAAATGAATTTCTTATAATTTATTGAATAATTCATTGTTACATTGTCGTATGTTTATACATGCATCAACAATATATTTTCAAATTTGTTTATTTAGTTTAGCGTCATATATGCACAGTCTTTTCTATTTCTTATGTAGTTACATTTATAACATCAACCAGTTCTGGGCTTGGTTTTTATCTCTGTGGGGAGACTTTCTGGAAATCACAAGAGAGTCACTCTCTGAGGCCCCTTGGATAAGGGAAAATTGCAACTTTAGCTTGTTAGCTTATTATTCAGTAGTAGACAATTTACTCATACCAACATCCAAATACACTGAAATAAGAAAAATGAAATGTTGCTTCTTTTTTGTATGACTTTGTTTGAGAGAGGACAAAACTGCCTTTCATTGGGTTTGTTAATGCACAGAGGTTTCTGGAAAGGTCTTTTTTAAAGCAGATATTTCTGTGGTTATAAAACTAAAAAGTTTTTCCAAAAACTGCAGTACTTCTGCAGTTACAGTATTATATGAAATGTGGTGTTTACAAATTTGGTGTCCTCAACCTCTTTTCTATTCCTCTAGGTGTCACTTGTAATTTGTTCAGTCTTGATCCTGGCAGAGATTCCTTATGCAGTCATCTCCATGTGGTTGCCATATGAATTTCAGGTGCCTGCATTCACTAGTCCTCTTGCCAGCCTTTTTGCCAAATCTGCCAGTTTTTACAACCCATTCATCTATTTTGGCATTAAGTCTAAATTCTGTAAAGACATCATAACCTTATAATGCTGCTTCAGAAGAAATGAGGAATCAGCCAGACACTGGTGATGGATCAAAGAAATGAGCCAGCAGCCTTTCAAAACTGACAGAAGTATATGGTGTCCAAAATTTCTTCAGATGAAATACCAGACATAGAAATTAATCCAGTGCCCAGAGAGACCATCCTCTGGCTCCAGAATGGCTTACAGTTGTTCTCCTGTTTCTAATAAACTCACTGCTTTGGAGAGTTAAAACAGTTCCAAGGAATGAAAGTCATTCTTTCATCTAGATTTGAAGAAATGATGACAATTTTATCTCTAATGATTACATTTCCCAGGAAAAAAAGATTTGTCCCATCATTATTTTGCTAATATGTCTCACATCTTTGCAAAAGTGTGCAGATTGTTACTCCCATTTTAAAAGCATTGGTGAAAACTGAGAGTATCAATGGGGGGTCTTCCAAAATACTTCCTTAGTAGAATGTGCCATTTGATTAAAATACAAGATAGTTTTCCATTCAAAATTCTTGTTTATGGTATTTTCCATTTTTTCTCTTAGTGCAGTCTAGTCTTGGTACTGCTCCAGTTTAGAATTGTTGGCTGTTTCCATATATAATGTTATTATATTATTTATTAAATTTGTATCCTGCCCTTCGGAATATGTTAAAACACAATTAAATTAAAATCACAATCACAACATAGAAAATCACAAATTCTCAGAACATAGATGTTAATATTATAGACTTCCCGCTTCCCCATCTCACTGCAACCTACTAAACCCTATACATTTTCTTTCTGGGGGTCAGGGCATCAGGATAAAGATAGGAGGCAAAGTGGGGGAGGTTCTGGTAGAAGAGGGAGTTAGCCCTTCTGTCACTGAAAATGAATGATAAGATGCAAGAACTTCACAAGTGTCAAGGACTAAAACCAAACTCTCTCACTCCATGCTAGTAGACTTACAAATTCTGTACAATTCACTAATTCTGTTACAGTGCATGAACATTAATTTCATCTTTATCTTTGCACTTTTTGTTCCTCCCTTGTCACTAGAGTTAAGTTGGTGGTTTAGAATCACTTTCCAAAATGTCACTTGGATCTTCATAAAGTAAGCAGTTGGTCAGTAGCAACCCAAGTTCCTCCATGGAGCCTCTACTCCTAGCTTTGTTTCACCCTATGATGCCCCCAACCACTTCGCTCACTCAGATTTTTCCTCTTTTCTTTCCCTTTGTGACTGAGCTGTCCTGGTTCCTGAAGAACCCTGTTTGTCTCACCCTGCCATGATATTTTGGCTGTTGGCTGAGCCCAGGAACCTGAGGGAAGAGTCAAGATGAGAGCGCCCTTTAACTTAAATAACTGAAATGGCACTTAAGGTGTTTTGAAATTCCAAATTAACAAAATATTTTATTCTACATAGAGGGCAAAGGCCAGGTGAAATCAGGGGTAAAATTTCTAAGGTAACTCAATATGGAACTCTGATGTAAATCAGTATATGCACAGGCTATTGAGAGTTTCATAAGCTTTTCATAGTGATTTAAGATCTTTAAGATGAGGCTTTTGTCCCGATGTTTCTTTGAGTATTCACTGACTCTTTTGATTTCCAGAAGGCTGGGACACTCTATCCAGTATCCAAACCCCTTCTCTAAACATGCCAATACTCTTCTTGAGCTTTACTGACCCTTAAGGTTTCACAAGACAGTTTCTAACCCCTCCAGACTAGGGATCTTTCCACACTTCAGATCTATATCCCTGTTTTGAGTGGGTAGAAAAATCTCTCACTAGAAGATCTATCCCCTTTTCTGGCCTGAATGGGAGTCTTCTCCTAACTACCCACTACCCACTCCTCTTGCCAACTTCCCCATATTTCATCTGTGTTAAACTGCTCTCAGTCAGGGCTGAGTTCAGAATGATTTCTCCTCAGCATCCAGTTCAGAAGTCTTTCTCTGCTCAACTGATGTTAACCAACCCTTCATTGTCATGGCTTCTGTGCAGTCCCACATGGGACTGCGCAGGTGCAGGCCAGCCAATGGAGAGGAACTATCAAGCTTCTTATAAGAATTTTCCAGACTCTCCTGAGCACTGGCTCCCCTCCCCCCCCACTCACCATGTCTTCCTGTCCAAAATCACATGATGTGGGAGGGGCCAGCACTCGTCCCTCAGTTCTCTTTTTGCCACTGGTGAGAGAGGACTTAATAGCAGCTTACTCTATTGGAAGTCCTGTCAGAGATCAATTTCCTGAGGTAAAAATCCCCTCAGTACTGTTCCAAATGGCTCTCTTTAAAAAGTGCACCCGGTGTGGGGCGAAAATGGCTCAGTCAGATGACCATTTGGCTTGTCCCCTTTGCCTCGGTGAGGGGCATAATACCACCACCTGTGTGGCCTGTCATCGGTTAACACCAAAGATGAGAGAGGGCAGGGCAGCTCGCCTTAAGGCCGCTCTATGGGAGAGAGCATTGCGAGCCCCGTTAGAGAAGCCGACTGAAACGACATCCTTAATGGATAAGCCTCCCTCAGACAACCCGATGCCTCTTTTGCAACCGGTAGCAGAGGCAGATCCCAGGGCACTTTCAGAGCCTCCCCGAAAGAAGCCAAAAAAGACCAAACGTTTGCCTCGTACATCTCCAAGCTCCTCCTGTTCTCCGATTAATGCCCCGAGGGAGAAAGCTCCAGAGCACGGTGGCCGGCGTCAGGCTTCCCCTTTGCCAACTTGAGGGCCCCCACGATCAGAGCACCATGGACAAAGAAGCGATCGGCACCGTCAGCTGCCCATATCGCATCGGCACCTAAGCCCCACTCAGGGTCGCCTTTGGCCGACCACGCTAGAGGGTGCCGTGACTCACTCAGTCATCGTTCGCACCCCCCCAACGTCTTGCTAGCGTCTCCTCAATGTCATTGGCAGCCGGCTCCACACAGCACCCCTCGTTCTCGATCGTCAGCATCATTTGGCAGTGAGATCTTGCCATTCTCGCCACCGAGGCATCACCGAGGTGATTCCCCCCAGCCCTACACAGCCCCGTGGTATCCAATGTCGATGATGGTGCCGCCAGGATGGGGGGGATGGGAGCAACCATGGTGCCCCCCCTCCTGTTCAACACGAGACAGTATAGATAGACCATTGAAGCGGAGAGTGCAGCGTGACTATGATTTGCTCCTCTCTGATGAGGATAGTGAGAAAGCCTCTGCGCAAGGATCTGAACCGTTGCTGCAGGCTCCACCAGAGGATGCAGTGGACGCATCCCAATCTGTTTTGCCTACAGCCTTATGCTGAACTGCTTATAAGGATGGCTAAGGCTCTCAACCTGGAATGTTTAGCCTCTGAGCCACAAACCAAAGATCCGCTCATGAAGGTGCTGTTCGATCCCGAAGGGGGACCGGTTTCCCTTCCTTTTCTGCAGGGCATTCAGGAACTCATTGTGATTGCCTGGGACGATCCAGCCTCTGTGCCAGCCTCTTCGAGAAAGCTGGAAAGCCTGTGTCGTGTGAAAGACACTGACTGTGCCTTTTTATTTCAGCACCCTAAACCCAATTCTCTGACCAAAGGTCGCTCTGGCTCTAGATCCTTTCCTTCTGACAGGGAAGGAAGAAAATTAGATGTGGTTGGGCGCAAGATATAATCTTCTAGCGCGATTGGCCTTAGAGTGGTCAATCATTTGGCAGTTATCAGCAGTTATCAGATGTTGCTCTGGGAAAGGGTGGCCCTGTTCTTTAAGTTTCTGCCGGACGATAAGTGTCCTTTAGCTTCAGCCCTAGTTGCAGAGGGGAAGGCATTAGGTAGACACCAATTAAATGCTTCCCACCATAATGCAGACTGCCACAGTAGGGCAATGGCATCTGCGCTGCTCTTGAGACGTCATTCTTGGCTCAGAGCTTCTACTTTGCCTCCTGACTCCAGGGCAAAGTTGGAGGATCTTCCCTTCAAAGGCCATGAGTTATTTAGTGACCAGACTGATGATGTTCTGGAAAAATTGAGAAAGTACAAGCTGCAGGCCAAGACGTTGGGCATCTCGGCTTCTACATCCCAGCAACCATCTAAGCAGAAGTATTGGCCTAGGTCGGGTAACCGTTTTAATTATTCCAAGTATCCCCATTACCAGGCTTACAGACCCCCTTATCAGCAGTATCCTCAGATGCCTGCTGCTCCATGACAACCCTACCATCAGCAGCCCCAATTGTGCAGGCAGAATAGGTCTAGGCAGAAGACCTTGGGTGCCTATCCTGGAGATCAATCTGCAAAGCATTCGTTTGCTCCCTGACTAGTGGGCAGGCCATTGTTTTTGAACAGGCTGTCCTATTGTTATGATGCCTGGTGTGCAATTACACAAAGTTCATGGGTGTTATCGTTAACAAAGAATGGTTACAGTTTGGAATTTCACTTCTTACCACCCTGCCAATTGCCTCCCCCTGCGGAGTCTGTGGGTTCCCGGTTTCTCTCAGAAGAACTGTCTTCCTTGATTGAAAAAGGGGCAGTGTTGGACGTTACTGACAGTAATTCACCTTTGGGTTTCTACTCCAGGTATTTTGCCATCAATAAGAAGGGAGGGGGTAAGAGGCCAATCTTGGATCTCCATGAACTTAATGAGTTTCTCTTGGTCCCCAAATTCCGTATGCTCTCCTTGCAGGAGGTCTTACCCTTACTGAGCACTGAGGACTGGTTTGCTATTATAGACTTAAAGGATGCATATTTCCATATTGCGATCTACCCTAACTCTAGGAAATATTTGAGATTTACGTACATGGGTCACTTGTTAGAGTACACAGTTCTGCCCTTTGGTCTCTCCTCAGCTCCCAGGATCTTTACAAAGGTCCTCTCAGTGGTGGTCTCCCACCTATGACTTGAGGGTTGCACCCTTTACCCATATCTTGACTATTGGCTTTTTGTTGCCAACTCCCCACAATTCCTCTTGAATCATTTGCAATATACACGTGACCTCTTTGCTTCACTGGGTCTCTTGATCAATATAGAGAAGTCTGTCCTGAACCCTACAAAAACTGTAGAATTTATTGGGGCAGTCTTGGACTCCTCTCGGGGTCGGGCTTTCCTCCCTACGCAGCGCGCAGACCGCTTATGGGGTCTGGTAACTCGACTGTCTTACACAAGGTTTGCTTCCATCAGATACCTCCAGACACTATTGGGTCATATGGCGTCTACTACAGCTGTCACCCCATATGCTAGGCTGCATATGCGCACCCTACAAAACTGGTTTATTCGGCACTATTTCCCTAGTCACCAGTCCCCGTGGTCCAAACTTATGGTCCCACGAACGGTTGTCCATTCCCTCTCGTGGTGGTCCTCACCCTCCTACCTGCTCAAGGGAATTGCACTTGGCACACAACCTCATTCCATCCAGGTTTTCACAGATGCGTCCCTAACTGGGTGGGGTGCGCATTGTGGTCAGTCCACTGCGCACGGGTTTTGGACACGATGGGAAGCCTCGTCGCATATCAACCTTTTGGAACTTCAGGCCATAAAACGTGCTCTCCATTCTTTTGCAGACCTCCTTCAGGATCACTGAGTTTTGTTTGCTACAGACAACACCACGGCAATGCATTATATAAACAAACAAGGAGGCACTGGCTCCATGAAGCTCTGTACAGAGGCTACCCGCATCTGGGAATTTGCCATAGCTCACAACATTCACATTGCGGCAATTCACATTGCAGGGTCTCACAATGTCTTAGCAGACAAGCTGAGCAGACAGCGAGGTCAAGTCCTAGGAGATGCTCTCGCGTGCCCCTTGTTCCATTCTATTTTCAGCCACTGGGGTTTCCCGTCAGTGGACCTGTTTGCTTCAGAGACCATCGCGATATGTCCCGCTTACTGTTCCAGGGCAGGTCGCGGTCTAGGCTCCCTAGGGGATGCTTTCCAATTTCTCTGGCAGGGCTGTCTCTTTTTTGCCTTTCCCCCCATAAGTCTACTACCCAGGGTTTTGGCAAAACTCAAGAGGGATCAGACATTCTGCATTCTGGTAGCCCCATTTTGGCCCGGGAAGATATGGTTCCCTCTCCTCTGGCAGTTGTCACAGGGGATATATTGGGCTCTTCCAGATGATCTGACGCAGCTCGGCTTCAGGAGGTTGCGTTACATGACAGTGACCCACCTTCATCTTGAGGCCTGGCTACTTCAGCCACAACCCACTTCAACCCCAGAGTGTCGGAGGTTTTAGATGCAGCACTGAAGCCATCTACTCGTAGCTCATATGCAGAGAAGTGGTCAAAATTCACTGACTGGGCATCAGCGAGGGGTCTGATGCCTCAGTCTTCCCCTCTAGATAGGGTATTTGAGTTCCTTCTGGACCTCAAGGATGGCGGCTTGTCACTGTCATCTCTGAGGGTTTACCTGGCAGCTATTTCATCGTACCATGAACTCATTGATGGTAGCTCTGTATTTTCAAACAGTGACTCAAAAAGGTTCTTGAAAGGGTTATGTAATCTCTACCCACCTGTTGTACCTCCTACCCCACAGTGGTGTTTATCTCTGGTACTGACTGCACTTATGCATAAACCATTTGAGCCTATGGCTACCATGGATGTTTCATTGGTTTCTTTTAAAACTGCGTTCCTGGTAGCAATCACATCTGCCCGACGAGTGAGTGAACTCAGGGCTTTATGTTGTGAACCCCCCTTACCTCAAGTTCCATACCAATAAGGTGGTTCTCAGACCTCACATTCAGTTCCTCCCTAAAGTTGTTTCCAGGTTTCACATGAGCCAGGACATTGTCCTACCCACTTTCTTTCCTGATCCTCAATCCCCGGAGGATAGGCTCCTGCACACACTGGATGTGAGGAGGGCACTGTTATTTTATTTATCACATATGCAACAGTTTCAGGTTCAAAGGAATTTTTAATTTGTTTCCATGGACCCAATAAGGGCAAGAGTGCATCAGCACAATCTATCTCCAGATGGCTGGTTTCCGCTATTAGGACAGCATACACGGTATCTAAGGTTCCATGCCCCTTAAAGATTTTAGTCCACTCAACTAGGGCTCATGCCTCTTCTGCAGCCTTCATGGCATCCTTGCCTCTAGAGGATATTTGCAAGGCTGCAACATGGTCATCTCCATTGACCTTCGTGAAACACTATGCTATGGACGTCCATTCTAGAACTGAGGCATCTGTGGGACGAGCGGTGCTCCGATCAATATTTCGTTGAATCAGCCCACATCTGCCTCCGGTTAGTGTACTATTTCTTGCTACTCTCCCATGTGGGACTGCACAGAAGCCATGACGATGAAAACAGGGTTGCACTTACCTGTTACTGCTGTTCATCGAGTGGTCTTCTGTGCAGGCACACATCCCTCCCTCCTTCCCCGCTGTGGTCTGTATTCAATTTAAAAAAATCCTACCTGGCGGCTTAGGAGAACTGAGGGACGAGTGCTGGCCCCTCCCACATCACGTGATTTTGGGTGGGAAGACACGGTGAATGGGGGAGGAGGGGAGCCAGCACTCAGGAGAGTCTGGAAAATTCTTATAAGAAGCTTGCTAGTTCTTCTCCGTTGGCTGGCCTGCACCAGCGCAGTCCCATGTGTGCCTGCACAGAAGACCACTCGATGAACAGCAGTTATAGGTAAGTGCAACCCTGTTTTCACAGTTCATTGCCTGTTTACATAGCACTTCTGAGATTTTAAAGTTCAATCTGTCACATACCCTAACAGTAACAGACCAGTGTTGACAATACAGAGTTAAGGTAGAAAGATCAGGAAACTTTTTGCTGTGTTAAGGTTGATAAACAAGAATCTGGTGGCACTATTAAAAAAACTGAACAGTAAATGAAAAGACTAAAGCAAAAATAGATTTCTAGTGGAATCCTATGCACACTTTGCTAGGAGTAAATGCCATTCATACAGTAGGACTTCTGAGTAAACCTGCACAGGATTGCACTGTTAGTCTAAATGTTGTAGCTAAAATAATGAGAAGGTATCATATTGCTTGTATAAAATGAGAAAGAGACGAATAATTGGATTCCAGAGTAAGCATGGCTAGGAGCAGAAGATGCACACAGACTTGGATCTGTAGTAGATGTTTCCAAGAGTACAAGGATTTCTACTCACACAGTGTGGTTTTCCCACCTCTCACCTTCTATGACAGCCTAAAATGCTCCTGAAATCCTTCAGGAAGATGGGAACCCCAGGAACAGGATTTCAGAGGGCATTTTGGGATGCCATGGGAGGAAAGATGCTCAAGTATGTGCAAATCTTTGCTTCTGTAGCAATATAACTTGGATCCTACCTGCAGAGTAATCAAGAAAGACACAATTAAGAAAGGGGAACAAAGAAGAAACTATGAACTGCATTGAACAGAGGGGGGGGGAGTGTCAGACTCCTGCAGCAATCAGATCCAACCACTTGCTTCTGGTGAAGTAAGAGCTTTATTGGTACAGTATTGCCAGAAGGTCTACATTCAGGTTCCGTGTTAAGACTAAGGGGGAAAGCGCAGGCCAGGAAGATATACAGAGTTCAAAGGGGGCACCCCAGTGGTTAGTGGCCAATCAAGGTGCCAAGATGAGCCCGCCAGAAGTAACAGACTCTGGAGGTGGGAAAGTCTCTAAGGAATGTGACTTGGCTTGGCACACAGGCCTTTAAGGTCAGGAACATAAAACATGCAGATTGAGAGACAGGACAAGGAAGCAAGAATCAAAAGTACAAATACCGGTCAGTAGTCCATCTCCCCCTCCCCACATAATGGCAACTAGCTGACATTCTGCCCCTCGAAGATCACCCTCCCCCCGTGTTTATCAGGGTACAATCTATGAAAAGCATGGATCAATTTAGGAGCCCGAACATGGTCAGCCCGAACCCATTCATTGTGAGCTGACCTGAAGACAGCCCACTTAACCAGGTAAAATAACACTCCTTTATGCAGCTTAGAGTCTAAAAGCTGTTCTACAACATGATGCAGTTCACCATCCACAGTCAGATAAGGAGGAGGTGTCACCAGTCTCCACTAGTTCAGACTGGTGTCCTGCTTCAGGAGGCTGAAATGAAAGATGGGGTGCACGTGTTTGAGTGACTTGGGTAGGTCCAGCTCAACAGTCACTTTGTTGATCTTGTGCACCACCTTAAAAGGGCCCACATATTTCCACCCCAGTTTCCAGTGGGGCTGAAGGCCCCTGAGGTTCTTGGTAGACAAGTACACAAAATCCCCAACATGGACCTCCCACACTGGGGCCCTTCCCTTGTCTGCATACAGTTTGTAAGCTTGCTTGGCTTTCTCTAGACTTTTGTGAATCAGGCTCCACTGAGTTTCCAAACCCTTCCACAAGGAGTTCAGATCTCCCCCTGAAGTGCCTGTGGCCTGAGCTGTGGGGAGGGGGCCCCCCTCATAGCCATGCAACGCTTTAAATGGGGACAACCCAGTGGATGAGCATACAGAGTTATTGTAGCTGTATTCCACATACAGCAAAAGCTCCACCCAATCCTGCTGGTAATTGGTGAAGCAGTGGAGGAATTGTTCCACCACTTGATTGACCCTTTCAGTTTGGCCATCAGTTTCCAGGTGGTAGGCTCCGTTAAACCCCTGGGAGACCCCTAGGGTCTGTAGGAGCTCTTTCCAAAACTTGGCAATGAATTGTGGCCCCCTATTGGAGATCATTTTGCGAGGAGTTGAATGCAACCGTACATCATCTATCATGAAGAGCCTTGCCAGCACCTTTGCCGAAGGAACCTGCTTGCAGGGAATGAAATGCGCTTGCTTAGTGAACAAATCTACCACCACCCAGATCACTGTTTTTCCCTTACTGGGAGGCAAGTCAGTGATGAAGTCCATAGGAACAACTTCCCATGGACAGTCAGGTGTTTCCAGGGGGTTCAATTTCCCTGGGGGCTTGCCAGGGCAGTTCTTGCTCATCAAACATGTTTGGCAAGATTCCATGAAAAGAGACACGTCTCTGTGCATGTGAGGCCACCAGAACTGTCTTTGTACCAGGTGGAGGGTCTTGAAAAACCCAAAATGCCCCGCCAATCTGGATTCATGATACAGATTTCCCCCCAAAGGGAGGCTTGGACAAATAGTTTGTCACCTCGGTACCAACAACCATCAGCATTAAGGGTGACCGAGGAGTCTTTCTCTATTTCTGCTTTGTCAGAGTCCGTAGGGGCGTTGCAGAACGAAGCCACCCAAGTAAGGGCAAGATCATCCACCCTTAATTTTGCCTGTGCCTGAGTCATCACTGCCCCCCCAACTGCCAGAGCATGAACATGGAGTCAATCACCTCCTCCCTTTGGCTCACGTGTTGCAGGAGCTGAGAGAGGGCATGCACTAGGGAGTTGGCTTTGCCTGGGAAATGGTGGAAGGTGAAACGAAACTTAGAGAAGAACTCCACCCAGTGCAACTGCTTAGCATTAAGATGGTGGGGCATGCACAAGGCTTCCAAATTGTTGTGATCAGTCCACACCTCAAATGGTACCCGCGCCCCCTCCAACCAATGTCTCCAGGTAGTCACCGCAAGCCAAATAGCAGCTGCTTCTTTGTCCCACACCACCCAATTCCGTTTGGTAGTGTTAAACTTCTTTGAGACATAAGCAAGGGGGTGTAGTTTCCCATCCTCCCCCTCCTACAGAATAGCCCCTCCCATAGCCACGTCCAAAGCATCCACATGTACTACAAATTTTGTTTGTTCATCGGGATAGTGGGTGATGGGCTCAGAGGTGAACAGTGCTTTCAGTTGTTTGAACGCCTCCTGGCACTCGCCCATCCACTCCAGCTGGGCTCCTGGCTTGGCTCCTTCAGGCCCCTTCTCCTTGGTTTTCAACAAGTCAGTTGGGGTAGGGACACCTGGGCAAAGTTGGGGATGAAGGGCTTATAAAAATTCATTAATCCTAAGAAGGATTGGAGCTGCCTGTGGGTTTTGGGGGCTCCCACCCGAATACATCAGCAACTTTGCTGGGGTCCATTTCCAACCCCTTGCCAGAGATGCAGTAGCCGAGAAAGTCAATTTTGGTTTTGTGGAATTCACACTTGGACAATTTAGCAAAGAGTTTATGTTGGTAGAGGGTTTGCAACACCTCCCTCACTAGTGTCACATGTGACTTTTTATCTTGGAAAAACAAAACTACGTCATCAAGGTAAACAAGGGCCCCTTTGAACAGGTGCTTGTGTAACACTTCATTGATCAAATTCATTAATATCCCAGGTGCTCCTTGGAAGCCGAATGGCATGACCAGGTACTCAAATTGTCTCAGAGGGGTGTTGAATGCCATTTTGTGTTCATCCCCCTCCCGAATACGCACATGGAAGTAAGCATCAGCTTGGAGAAGATTCTCCCCTTAGAGGCTTCAGCCAACAGGTCTTTAATCAATGGTAGGGGATAGGCGTTAGAGGCAGAGTCCGCGTTCAAACCTCTATAGTCCGTGCAAAGTCTCAGCCCGCCATTCAACAGGACGGGAGCAGCAAAGGGGGAAGAGGCGGGATGAATGAAACCATGGGCTAGGTTTTTATCAATGAACTTCCGCAACTCCTGTTTGTCTGCCAAACTCATGGAATACAATTTTCCCTTAGGCATTTTGTGCCCCAGTAATATTTCCATGGCACAGTCAATATTATGGTGAGGGGGAAGCTCATCGGCCTCCTCCTCTTCAAAGACCTGAGACAAGTCCCAGTACTCCTTGGGGATGGACTGTAAATCCTCCTGCACCAGGCAGGCTCACTCGGGGAGGAGGTGGGCTCGTTCCCCCAACTTGGGTCCCATGTGTGGCTGTGGCACCCCGAGGCCATAAACCACATTGTCCCCTCACTCCACTTGATGTGCAGGTTGTAAGCTCGCAGCCACAGGTTTCCCAGTACCAGGGAAAACCGGGCCAGGGGGGTGATCACGAACTGTCTTTGCTCCCAATGGGTCCCTGCCCCCAGGATAACTGGCACAGTCTGATATTTACATGCTTTCCGCATGGCAGAACCATCCATCTGCATAAACACCAGGGGCTCTGGGAGTTTTTGGACTGCCATCCCCAACCCCGTAATGATAGAGGGGCTGATTATGTCTCGGGCGCATCCACAGTCTATTAAGGCATGTACCCATACCTGAGTCCTGAGTTCAGGGTTCACTAATGTTACAGTCGCAAAAAATCAAGGGGGGTTGAGGGCTCACCGCTTTTGGAGCTACCTTTCCTTGGACCTGCTTGTTCGCACCGCTCACAGCAGGTCCTGGCCTTTCCCTGCTGATTGGGCCACTTCGTCATCGCCAGACGAGGTCACAGTGGTTGATGCTCCCATTTGCAGGGCTCTCTGATGCTTGGATCAGGCTCCCCCGCCCTTCTTCGTGCTCTTGCTGGGAGTCGTCTTCTCCATGGAGCAAGAAGCAGCGTAATGACCAGGGGCTCCACATCGGAGCCTTAGACCCAGTCACATGAGTTTTGGCTTGGAGTTCTTCGGGGTAGCTCCCAATGCCTTGAGGCATAGGAGCAGGCACCAGGGCAGGAGGCGCAGGGGGGTTCCCCAGCGGTGCTTGCCTAGAAGGGGCCTGGGCAAGAGGTGCCTGCCCTGGGACTCCGGCTGGGACCGTGGGAGGCCCTGCAGGCACTGGCTGACCCACCAGTTGAGCTGAGGGGGCCACTCCGCTGGCAGCCACTCACTGCCTCATCTCATAGTCCACAGTTGTGGAGACGAGCTGGGGCAAGGACATCAGCATCTCCCCAATTTCTTGCTTGAACCTCTCTTGTTTGGCCAAGAGCAAGGTCTGGAGCTGTTCAAAATGATCCTTGTGTGCTGTCACCGCACCTCAGAGAAGTGCACTCTCTAAGACGCTGGATACTGAGGTCATCCGGGGCCGAACCGGGGTACTCCACATCTCTCGAGTCTCCTCCGAGAACTGGGCCCATGCATATGGATCAGGGTTCTTCCAGAACCAACTCAGCATGGGAAGGTTAATACCTCCCATGGTGCCTGTGACCGTTACCAGTGGGGTGTTGGTCACAGGTATTTCTTCCTCCATAGTGAGGGGCACCCCTTCTTCCATGCCTGCCATTGCTGGGTGTGGGGGTAGGAATGATGGTGAGTCTTAACACTCAGTCAGTCTTAACACTGCAACAATCATATCCAACCATTCGCTTCTGGTGAAGTAAGAGTTTTATTGGTACAGTATTGCCAGAAGGTCTACATTCAGGTTCTGTGTTAAGATTAAGGGGGGAAAGCGTGGGCTAGGAAGATATACAGAGTTCAAAGGGGGCACCCCAGTGGTTAGTGGCCAATCAAGGTGCCAAGATGAGCCCGCCAGAAGTAAAGGACTCTGGAGGTGGGAAAGTCTCAAAGGAATGTGGCTTGGCTAGGCACACAGGTCTTCAAGGTCAGGAACATAAAACATGCAGATTGAGAGACAGGACAAGGAAGCAAGAATCAAAAGTACAAATACTGGTCAGTGGTCCATCTCCCCCTCCCCACATAATGGCAGCTAGCTGACAGGGAGGAGGGAGAGTGGTGGTTGTACATATCAAAGACAGCTGCTCAGTGAATGACATAGAACGGAGCTCTGTCAATTTGATCTGTGAAAACTGCTGAAAAGCTTAAAGCAACTTCACTGTTGCACAGAAAGCAGAAGCTAGAGAAACAGAGGGCCAGGAAGAACCCTGTTGGCCAGTAACAAAATAACAGCCTATTTAATCATAACAACAAACTTTCCAGAACAAAGTTGCATTTATAGCTTTATTTTTAGCAGATGTTTTTAGGTAACGGTGAACAGCTGAGGAGCAGAGTGTTCCATATACTATACCCTGCTGAGAGTCATTCAGGAACACTGATTACTCCACATATTCATATTATCATTTTAAAGATGTCTTCACAGGCCAAATCTATCTAAAATATTTGAATTCTGAATATGACACACTTTTGGTTTAAAGATGGGGAAGTTACATTCTTGAATAAACTATGTTGTTACTTATACCTGGCTCTGCAACTTTATAATCTATTTCTTTTGAACTTCAAAACAACATTTCTCAGACAATGAACAGAAGCCTTTGATTTGCAAAAATATTTTTGTAACAATCAGGTGCCTGAATGGGCTTCCTGCAGGCCTGGCACTCATGAGGCGAATAATGATGCTCTGAACTATCTCTGACCTCCAGCTTTCTGGGACCTATTGAACCATGCCAGCACTACAGCAATAGCACTCTTTGTCAATAAAAAGTTACCTAACCTTTGCCAGTTAAATGAATTTGTTTCAAGTGTAAACACAAGCTGCAATGGGAGCATTTGGGAAGACTGAACTCTCTGTTTGGCAGGGAGCCACAGGCCATGTCCCAAAACTAGTGCTCAGGAACATGACTATCCACAATGGTAAAACTAGAACTCTCTTCTAGAAAGGGACTTTTCTGTACGACTTCCCCCAGCCACACTTCTGTTCATGTTCCTCATACGGGGTATGATCAGAGCCTTTGGTATATTGCTGTTCCTATTGTTCATGGTCCTGACCCTCCCCATCCAAATTCTGTGCCAAGGAAAGGCAATTTTTTTTCAGTGTTGTGCTCAACGGAAATGAATAAAACCAAATCAGTTGTGTGTATGAATAACTGCTGCACATCCCCTCATGGGGATAGGCTTGTGCAATTTCCCCACTACTGCTGCAGCTGATGATGATACAGTGCAGCAGCAACAGGGCTTCCACATGCAGGTTTCCTCATATTTTCATTATCCCAGTCCCCCCAGCAGTGGCCATGCCCCAGTGCCACCAGAGCTTTTTTGTTTGTTGCTTTTTGATTGGCAATTGAATATTACTATAATTGTACAACCACCACTCTAGCTGCCTCCCACTATAATTATGTGTCAGGTTCTCTAAATTATCACTTCCATTTTTTGAAAATAAATCTCTAGCCATTTTCATTGAGAGGCTATGCCTTTCCCCAGTTTGGTGTAGTGGTTAGGAGCACAGACTCTAGTCTCTCAAGGGCAGTTCTCAAGAGACCTCTCTCAGCCCCACCTACCTCACAGGGTATCTGTTGTGAGTGGGGAGGGAAAGGGATTGTAAGCCGCTCTGAGACTCCTTTGGGTAGTAAAGGGTGGGGTATAAATCCAATCTCTTCTCTTCTTCTTCTCTTATATCTCCACACCAAAAGGGAAGAGACTTACTCTATCAAAATTGAAAGCTGGGAATTCAGAGAACCTGATACACAGATTGTTATAGTAATATTTCAACTGCCAATTTAAAAAAAACAAACCCTTCCAGGTTGGTGGTGGGGTTTCTATCCATATGGCAGCTAGATACTGTTTGCTGAAAACAGTTACCTTTAATTCAGGCAGAGGCTGAAAAAGAGAAAGAGCAAAACTAGAGGCTGAAAGAGAGAGGGCCAGAATTGAATGTATAGGAAGTAATAAGCAAGGAGAAATATTGTATATTTTCCAGTGCTGAGATTAGGTTTGCCAGCCCAGCACTGGCATGCAGTGTGAGACTGGGGGGGGAGGAACTTACCCGATCAGCATCATGCTGACTTCACAATGCCACTTCTAACATGAACTATAAGTGATATCATTTCGTTAGTACAACTCTCTAGGATTCATTCCAAAACTCTATGGTTCATCCACAGTATTTAGGGTGAATCCTACATCATGTTCATGCCAGAAGTGATATCATGACATTGGCACAACACTCACTTACTCACACACACAAATCATCTTCCCCCAATGCTCTACTGAGCAGCAACAGGAAATAGTATGTTTAGAGCAGAAAGTCCCACCATAGCGGGCGATCTGGGAAATTTAGTTTAGATGCATGTGCTGTGCCAGTATTGGAAGCATACGTACTTTGCTGCAAGCAAGCCAGTCTCCCCATATATAAATGTGTAAGCATAGCAGATTGGTGCAGGGGTCCTCTGAATTTCCATAGTGATGTACAATGCATCTTTGTGAAGTAGCCTTCATGTGAACCTGTGTACAAATATGTTCCTTTTTTTAAGCATGTGTAGTTTACATTTGGTTTGTATATTTTTAAACAGACATTCAGATTGAGTCAACAGGTTAATGAGTTTTAGGACTGCACTATAAATCTCTAAGCAACTTGTGGATACGTCTTCCCTTTGACCATACAGTAAGTAGATCTCTTCCTTGATCCCTTTTTGAAAGAAACAGTTTGAATTCAGTAGTAACAGCAGTTGTTGTCTCTAAGTGAATGGGCTTGATTTCAAGGTGTCTGCAGGCATTTTTGTGAAAATTTGTATCTTACTTACTTAATTTTATTATCATCATAGATTAGCCAGGATTTATATCAGCTAATCCTGTCCTTATATATATTTGAATTCTGGTTCCACCGCATTCTATGCTTGCCATAATTGATTCGGCTCAAGAACTGGCAGTCAGAAGACACTGGCCAGGGCTGACTGGCTGCTTCGCAAAGTCCCGCCCACATCAGTCCCGGTCAGTGTTTTCAGGTCAGTCTGCTCCAGTCCTCCAACAGGAGAGGACCGTTTGGAGTGTGAGCACAGGGACAGGCCCTCAAGGATGAGGCAAGTGAGAGAAGCCCTTTTCCACCCCCAACACCATCCCCTGGGCCTTCTGTGAGGGGACTAGGCCCAGAGAAGGCCTTTTCTGCCCCCCACACACCATCCCCTGGGCCTTCTATGGGGCACTAGGCCCAGAGAAGCCCTTTTCTGCCCCCCACCATCCCCTCGGCCCTCTCTGAGAGGACTAGGCCCAGAGAAGGCCTTTTCCATCCCCCACACGCCATCCCCTGAGCCTTCTATGGGGCACTAGGCCCAGAGAAGCCCTTTTCTGCCCCCACACCATCCCCTGGGCCTTCTATGAGGAGACTAGGCCCAGAGAAGGCCATTTCCATCCCGCACAAGCCATACCCTGAGCCTTCTATGGGGCACTAGGCCCAGAGAAGGCCATTTCCATCCCCCACAAGCCATACCCTGAGCCTTCTATGGGGCACTAGGCCCAGAGAAGGCCTTTTCCGTCCCCCACACGCCATCCCCTGGGCCTTCTATGGGGCACTAGGCCAAGAGAAGGCCTTTTCCGCCCCCCACACACCATCCCCTGGGCCTTCTATGGGGTACTAGGCCCAGAGAAGGCCTTTTCTGCCCCCCACACGCCATCCCCTGGGCCTTCTATGGGACACTAGGCCCAGAGAAGCCCTTTTCCGCCCCCACATGCCATCCCCTGGACCTTCTATGGGGCACTAGGCCCAGGGAAGGCCTTTTCTGCCCCCACACGCCATCCCCTGGGCCTTCTATGGGGCACTAGGCCCAGGGAAGGCCTTTTCCGCCCCCACACACCAACCCCCGGGCCTTCTATGGGGCACCAGGCCCAGGGAATGCCTTTTCCGTCCCCCACACGCCATCCCCTTGGCCTTTTATGGGGCAACAGGCCCAGGGAAGGCCTTTTCCGTCCCCCACACGCCATCCCCTGGGACTTCTATGGGGCACCAGGCCCAAGGAAGCCCTTTTCCGTCCCCCACACGCCATCCCCTGGGCCTCCTATGGGGGCACCAGGCCCAAAGAAGCCCCTTTCTGTTCCCCACACGCCATCCCCTGGGCCTTCTATGGGGGCACCAGGCCCAGAGAAGCCCTTTTCCCCCACACACTGCCTACTGCCCCCATAGAAGGCCCAGGGGATGGTGTGTGGGGGACAGAAAAGGCCTTCTCTAGACCCAGAGAAGCCCTTTTCTTCCCCTCTTCCCTTCCTTTCCCCCCTTTCCTTTCTTCCTCTCTCTTTTCTTTCACTCTTCCCCCTTCCTTCCTTCCTTCCTTCCTTCCTTCCTTCCTTCCTTCCTTCCTTCCTTTCTCCAACCCTCTCTCCCTTCCACCTCCCTCTCTTCCTTTCTAGGGCCCGTTGTCTTCCACCACAACAGGCTTTGCTCCCTAGTACTGCAAATAATGAAATTGTGTATTCCTACAAATAAACATGCAGGAATGATTGTTCGCAAAAAGTGACACCAAAGTACTGAGCAAACAGTCTGTAATAGAATGTGGTTACATTTAGAATCATAGAAGGAAGTTCATAGCCAGACGTGTATTTCTTGACTTAGAAATAAAAATTATTTATTCCATTGAAGAAAATGTCTATAATGGAGCATTTTGAGAAAAGAGTCTTTCTTCTAGCAGTTGCTCATAAAAGAGAACCTAGTCAAAACCATCAGCATTGCCATATTCAACAGATTAAAATTCATGCTTCTCTCGGTAACTAAACAGTTCTAGAGATCAATCCTGATGAGCCAAAAATGCTGCATGATCCCACAACCTGAATAATAGCTTCATTTTTTTATTCTGAAGATCTCTGAAATGCCTATTCTAATTGCTTCAAATTCCCAAGAATGTACCCACACATAAATCATGGCTTTGAAATATCATAACAAAAAGCTCAATTTTGGTAAGGCCCAGTATCTGACTTCCATATTAACAGAAAAAGCAATAAATAGAAGGGGGGGAAAGTAAATTATCATGTAACAAAATTTTATGCAGCTGACAGTATTTTATTGATCTAATTTTTCTTACCTATGGAGGAAATGCAAAAGTGCTACAAAGCATCTTTATTTACATATTTTCCTTAAGAGTTGTTCGGGGTTGGCTTCTGTCCCCGATTTAGCCCACCTCCAACTAGGCAAGCCACAAATAACCCTGTGACTTTAGGGCCCTTATCCAGAGAGGGAGGCAGCAGTACTGGCGTATTTATAAATATATATGAAAATAGGACCTACTGTATGGTAGTTAATTACTGTGTAGTAATGTACTATTATTGTAGGTCATTAATTAATAAATGTTGTCTATTCTGCATCTGTATGGCTTGTGGGTTGTAATAAAGATTGACTGAACGAATGACTGACCAGGTAATTACTGTGCCTTTTTGTGTGACAGAGAATTTAATATACACATGAAACTATATTCTTGTAAGAGGTACACTGGAGCTATCTAATCAAGTGTTCTGACTTAAGAGAGTATAGTTTTATACCTAAACCGTCATTTATAGATATTAAGTGCACAGACACCAAAAGAAAAATGGTTGAAGTCAAAAACTTGGATCCAGTGGAATATATCTGTGGGTGGAATAATTTCCACCCTTGGAGTGTGACTTTGATGCCCTCTGCCCTCCCACAGTAATCCAGATACCCCTTTGGGCATTTTGAGTTGCTGCAGAGGAGGAAGGAGAGAAAGTTGTGTTCCATGGGCAGAAAATCTTCCACCTTCAGAAATGTTCTAGCACACCCAAGCCAGAGGGCATGCTTCATTCCCAGAATGTCTCTCTCAGGTCCTAGACTGAAGTTCTAACCACTGCACTACACTGGCTTTCATCAGGTGGCTGCTGTTGAACAGTAGCTAGTCCTGGATCAGTCAGGTAGCAGCGAGTAGCATAGTGGCTGCTGGTGGGTATGGCCCTGATGAGTCTCCCTTAAAGGCCTGGCAAGAGTTCTGACCTCTCCCCTTTCTTTTATTGACAGAAACCCAAGCATAAAGCATAAAGGTCACTGAGCAGGCATTCATTTCTTAAAGCTACTGCATCTACTATTTTGAGGATTTTAACTCTCTGTTTAATTCAACCACTGTGTAATTTTAAGTACTCTTGAATCCCAATGAGAATGAAGGATCACAGATGACAAATAAATAAACCCTCCTGTCTCTCTCTGTGTGTGTTTTTGATTCCAGATTTTTCTGCAAACCTGGAGCTTTTTTCAGGTTTATAGAAAGATCTTTCTTTTTTGTTCATGAGAATTATATATATTGACAAGTGAGGGACCTGAAAAGGACTAGCAAAGTGCACCTCATTTCCCCTACCCCACTATTTCCTCTTTCCCTTCTCCAGAAACCCCTGTAGGCTCACCCCTTTTCATGTTTCCTTCTCTTTTTCCTACCCAACAGCCCACCAACCGGTCTACCTTCAGATTTCTCTCTACCTGGCAGCCACCATATCCTTACCTTTCCCTGCTTCCTTCTCTCCTTCCCATCCATCAACCAACCAACCTATCTTTTATCTGCTCCCCCTTCAGGTATATTTGATATTTGTTTACATCATTTATAACCCAGCTTTCTCCACAATGTAGTTGTGATTAATAAATACATGTATTTTTATATTTCCTTTATCAAGTTTTTAACATTGGCCCCCTTTCCCACATTTGACTAACCTTTGTCAGGTTATGTATTGAGCCTAAGCCATCCCTGAATGTGAACCTTGAATTGGGTGAGCTTGCTCCCCTAGAACAATAGCTGACCAGGATCCTGGAATTGACCTATAGATAAGCAGTGTAATGTAAATAGCCTTTCCTTGGGAATGGGTGTGTGGGATGTTTGCATGCTTTATAAACAGGACTCAAACCCTGCTGGGTGTCCTTGTTGTGTTCCTGAAATCACTAAATAAACTAGAGCTGATCACTGCAATGTGTCCAGAACCCAGTACTTAACATTGGTGATGAAGATGGGATCCTGTTGAGCCAGCCCAGTGCCCACCAGCACCGCACTGCTCACCGAGCTCCAGTGCCACACGCATCGCATCGCTCCCAGGACCATGGCTGCCACTTCAGGACACTTCAACACATTTGACGCCACCACAGAAGACTGGGAGTCCTACATCTCCCAGTTCAAGTTTTTCCTTGAGTCTTCCAAGGTCGAGGAGGTGGAAAAGAAGCATGCTACCTTCTTCGGAGTCTGTGGATGATCGGCCTTAGATATTGCTTATTCGCTGATTGCTCCTGTGAAACTTCTCACCAAAGCCATCCATCATCACTGCCTGCCACGCGTTCCACACTAAGGACCAGGCCACGAATGAATCAATCACAGCCTACATTACAGTGCTCCAATGGATTGCAAGACACTGCAACTTCCACGACCTCGAGGATGCATTCTGAGACCGGCTGTCCGGGACGAGCAGATTCAAAGGAAGCTCCTCACTAAGGGAAACCCCAAATTCAAGGAGACCATGGAATTAGCTCTTGCCATGGAAGCCGCTAACCAGTTCACAGCAGAGGTCCAGCAAGGAAAAAGCCTGCCAACATCAAGGAGACCTACCTCCACAGCCAACCACATGGGCACATCCGAGGAGGAGGAAGATGAGGTCCTGCAACAACAGCGATGAGGTCCTGCAACCCATACAGCTAAAGGCTAGGCGCGTCCCGTTCGTGTTGAAGCCTAAAATTGATGAGGAGCTGGATCAGCTGGTGGGCCAAGGGGTTTTGGAGCTAGTTCCACATACCCTCTGGGAACCCTGATTATTACACCCATTAACCCCAACGGGGATGTCCACATCTGCATGGACTACAAATGCACCATAAGCAAGGCACTGCAGGACCATTCCTACCTCATTCTGGTAGTCAGCCACGTCTTGGCCTCTCTAGTGGGCACCAAGGTCTTTGGAAAGTTGGACTTGGCTCAGGCCTACCAGCAGCTACCGGTGGATGATGCGACCGCAGAGGCCCAGACTATAGTTCCAGGTATGGCGACTGCAGTTTGGGGTCAGCATAGCCCCGGGAATTTTCCAGAATCTAATGGACTCTCTCCTCAAAGGAATTCCTGGGGTCCAAGCCTTCTTTGTTGATGTTTTGATTGCCACACCCACGGACGAGGACTTTGCCGGTAGACTGTGCACTGTCCTGCAGCGTTTCCAGTCAGCCGGCCTCAAGGTGAAGTGGGAAAAGTGCCTCCTGGGGGTTCTGCGGGTCGAGTTCCTGGGGTTCTCGGTTCACACAGAGGGCATCCATCCAGCCCCAGACAAGGTGCGCACCATTGTCAATGCTCCCACACCAACCTCCAAGCCGGAACTCCAGGCCTTCTTGGGACTCCTGAACTTTTATCACTCCTTCCTGCCCCATAAAGCTGCACTTACAGAACCACTTCACCACCTCCTCAACAAAAAGGCCCCATGGGTCTGGGGCCAGAAGCAAGCCACCATGTTCTGAGCTGTCAAAGAGCTGCTCACCTCCAACACCGTCCTGGCCCACTTCGACGAGATACAGCCCATCATCCTCACCTGCGACACTTCTCCGTATGGTGTTGGAGCCATCCTTGGACACCAGCTGCCAGATGGCCAGGAGGACCCCGTGGCTTATTACTCCCACACCCTGTCTTCAGTCGAGCACAACTACACACAAATTGACAAGGAGGCGCTGACTATCATCACAGGAGCGAAGAAATTTCATGACTACATCTATGGGCGGCCATTTACCATCATTAAGACCACAAGCCCTTGCTTGGTCTGCTGGCTCTGGATCGCCAGACCCCCCCAGATGCTCTTGCCTTGCATGCTGTGCTGGTCGATCTTCCTGGCAGGATACCAATACTTCCTCCTCCACTGCCCAGGGACATGCAGACACCCTCAGTTGCTTGTTGCTCCACTCCTGCAATCCTGATCCTGCTCCTGCACACCAGATCCTGCTCATGGAGGAACTTCCTGACCACCCTCTGCAGGTAACCGATGCGTCTGGCCACAGCAGGAAGGACTGTGTCCTCTCCCGCATTTTGGACTGGGTGGGGAGCGGCTGGCCCACCAGCTGTGTGGGCCTGGAATTGGCAGCTTTCTCCTCCCACTGGGACAAGTTATCAGCCCACAAGGGTTGCCTACTATGGGGGAGCTGGGTGGTGGTGCCCACTCCTTTGCGCCAGCAAGTGCTACTGGCTCTGTATGAGATGCATCCCGGAATTGTGTGGATGAAAGTGCTGGCCTGGAGCTACGTGTGGTGGTCAGGCATGGATAGCAAGATAGAGGCCTGGGTCAAGCACTGCCAGGCCTGCCGAGAAACCCGACCCAAACCCACCAGGGCACCAGTGCAGCAGTGGGAGTCTACCCACAAACTGTGGTCCCAAGTATACTTGGACTTTGCTGGCCCCTTCCAAGGGCAAATATTCTTCATTTTGGTGTACACCAGGTGGCTGGAGGTAGTGCTTGTCACCTCCACCTCCTCCAAAGCAGTGATCTAGGTCCTCAGACGCATATTCAGCACACACAGCTTGCCCGACATGGTAGTGACTGACAACTGGACAGCCTTCACCTTGGGGGAATTCCAAGAATTTATGGGCTACTACCTCATACAGCACATCCGCTCCACTCTCTTCCACCCGGCCACCAACGGACAAGCGGAGAGGATAGTGTGGACCACGAAGGAGTCACTCCGGCGGATCATCCATGGAGACTGGGACCATAGACTCGCAGCCTTCCTTTTTGGCCTGCGGGTGACCCCGAGCACCACCAGTGGCCACAGCCAAGCAGAACTCCTCATGGGCAGGCGCCTAACCACCTGACTGGACAGACTGCACCCAGATTGAGCCCCTGAGCATCGCCAGGCAACAGTGGACCCCCCCCCCAGTGACTCCGTGTATGTGAGGAACTTTTCCAGCGGTCCTGCCTGGGTTCCCGCCAAAGTCATCATAGTTGCCAGGCCAATATGAGATATCAGCTGACGGTGGTCAGATTCTTCGTAGACACATAGACCAGCTTCACCGCTGTCTACTTCCAGTTGACCCAGAGTCACCATCAGCAGTGGCAGAAGACTACGATGAGGGACTGCTATAACCACAGGAACTGGAGACCGTGAGTGAGTTTCAGCCCGACAGTGCACAGCCCGACCGCCAGGGAGACAAAACATCAGACCAAGCAGCCATGGACTCTCCAGATGTCACACCAGTCCCACAGCAATCCACCAGCACCACACCAGCAACAGCAGGCTCAGATCCTTTAAGCACAATCCCTCAGCTAGAGCCATGGCGTTCAACCCGAGAACGTCACCAACCAGCATACCTAAGAGACTATGTCTGTTAAGGTATTTTGGAACTTAGGGGGGAGGGGTATTATGTATTGAGCCTAAGCCATCCCTGAATGTGAACCCTGAACTGGGTGTGCTTGCTCTCCAAGAACAATAGCTAACCAGGATCCTGGAATTGACCTATAAATAAGCAGTGTAAGGTAAGTAGCCTATCCTTGGGAATCGGTGTGTGGGGGGTGGGGAGTTTGCATGCTTTTTAATCAGGGCTCAAACCCTGCTGGGTGTCGTGTTCCTGAAATCACTAAATAAACTAGAGGTGATCACTGCAATGCATCCAGAACCCAGTATTTAACTTTCACTTTTCCCTGTATCCCCTCACCAACTAATTCCTCTTTTCCTCCAAAGCAACTTACATAATTACCCTCTTTTCCATTTTATCTGCATTCTGCACAATATCCCTGTGAGGTAGGTTACGCTGAGAGTGTGTGACTGCCCCAACAGCACCCAATGAGGCTGCATGGCAGCATTGGGATTCAAAGCTAGGTCTCCCAGATCCATGTCTTAAACATGGGGTGGCTGCTGTTGAACAGCAGCAAGCAGCCAGGCCTGTGTGAGTCATGGAAGTTCCATGGTAGTAAGTTGACCAGAGTCTGCTACCAGGCCTGGCTGCAATGAGTCTTCCCTCAAAGGCTAAAGCAGCCCTGGAAAAGGCCCTGCCCCCTCCCCAGCCTCTTACTGATAAAAACCAAGGCTGAAAGGCTAGCAATACTGTTGTGGTTGTCTAGCAACCCCACAGTGGCCATTGAGATCTCAGAGAACATTCATTTCTTTAAGCTACAGGCACCACTTGTATTACTTAGAGCAGGGATGTCAAACTCATTTGTTATGAGGGCCAGATCTGACATAAATGAGATCTTGTCAGGCCGAGCCTTGCGTGTCATAACATGTAATGCAAGGTAGCGGAAATATAAACTTTATAAAGGACACAAACACAATTAAAGATTTTTTAAACTTTAACTAAAATGTGCTTAAAACACTAGCACTCTTGCAATATTTTGTCTATTTAGCAGTCTCTGATAACTGACACCTCTTGCTCAGAATTATTGCATCAAAATGTCTGTGCTGTAGCAATCTTGAGTATGCTGTTCAAGTGTTTATCTGTAAGCAGCAAACCTACTTTTGATTTATTGACATTCACTGCAGAAATCTCATGCTCAATGTTCTGAGCCTAGGACACAGGGGAAAACATGAAATGGCTGGGCATTGCAAGCTTTTGTACTTAAATTGCTTCATGTGTTGGTCAAGAACATGAGGAGGCATCCTGTTGGGTTCCTGAAATCACTGACCTCGCATTGAATTATTTCTCTGAGTTCCTCTTTTTGTTCCCTGGAAAATTGTATCTCTTGCATATCATCAAAGGCATCTCGGTTGTCCATCTCGTTACATGTGTTTTGGGAATCCATCTTCTTCAAGTAACAGGGTTCTAGTTATATCCTGTACAAACAACAGTCTCTGGGCTTTTCTTTAAGCCTCACCATTGTTCCCAAATACAATCTCTGTAGCCATATTAATTCCAAAGGTTTTCAATGTAGACCAAACAATACACAGTTTCCTTTTTAAAGCCCTTGCAGTACAAGAAGCAAAATTTAGTTTAAGTTCAAAGCATTACAGTCAGCAACTTGACTTAAGTTTCCCAGTGAAAAGTTTGTTAATATTGTTAAAATGTTCCGATGTCAGTGTTTTCTTTTTGCCCCCAAGTATTATTATATAGAACTTTCCTTCCCAGTCTCGTTGCCACCACTTATGAGAGGAAAGGGGGGGGATTCCACTCCTCAGTCCTTCCTTGTTTGGGAGATTTAAAGGAGGTTTAAAAGCTATAGATCAGTGATGGCGAACCTTTTAGAGACCGAGTGCCCAAACTGTAACCCAAAACCCACTTATTTATCGCAGAGTGCCAACACGGCAATTTAACCTGAATACTGAGGTTTTAGTTTAGAAAAAACAACTCATACATTAACATCTTCTGTAGCACTTTATCTGAACTAAGTGCTAATACATGAGTTTAAGGTCAGTGAAAATGGAAATGACAAGAGGGAAAGTGCAAAGAATACAACTGCTGAGGTAACTACTCCAACCACTTGGTGAATCGGTTACTAACAGTGCAGCACTACAGTGCATACTGCCACTTTCCACACACTCTTAAGATACTCAGTAAACATGCAGCGAGCAAACTTCGAAGAGGAAAGCTGTTGTCAAGGGTATTACAATATCTGATTCCTAGCCTCTGCTCCACTTGTTAGAACAAAATCTCATCTCGCAGGCCCAGGGGCACCGAGACTTTATCATTAGAGGGGCAGCCCTAGAGAGCATTCAGATGAGCAACCAATTTCTGAGAGTGCCAGTTTTCATAAGAACATAAGAGAAGCCAATGTTGGATCAGGCCAAAGGCCCATCCAGTCCAACACTCTGTCACACAGTGGCCAAAAATACCAGGTCCCATCAGGAGGTCCAGCAGTGGGGCCAAAATGCTAGAAGCCCTCCCACTGTTGCCCCCCCAGAGCACCAAAAATACAGAGCATCCCTTGCCCCAGACATAAGAACATAAGAGAAGCCAATGTTGGATTAGGCCAGTGGCCCATCCAGTCCAACACTCTGTCACACAGTGGCCAAAAATACCAGGTACCATCAGGAGGTCCAGCAGTGGGGCCAGGACACTAGGAGCCCTCCCACTGTTGCCCCCCCCAAGCACCAAGAATACAGAGCATCCCTTGCCCCAGACATAAAAACATAAGAGAAGCCAATGTTGGATCAGGCCAATGGCCCATCTAGTCCAACACTCTGTCACACAGTGGCCAAAAATACCAGGTGCCATCAGGAGGTCCAGCAGTGTGGCCAGGATGCTAGAAGCCCTCCCACTGTTGCCCCCCAAGCACCAAGAATACAGAGTATCCCTTGCCCCAGACCGAGAGTTCTTATCTATACCTTGTGGCTAATAGCCACTGATGGACCTCTGCTCCAGATGTTTATCCAATTCCCTCTTGAAGTTGTCCATGCTTCTAGCCGCCACCACCTCCTGTGGCAGTGAGTTCCATGTGTTCATCACTGAAGAAGGACTTCCTTTTTCCGTTCTAACCCGACTGCTCAGTAATTTCACTGAGTGCCCACAAGTTCTTGTATTGTGAGAAAGGGAGACAAGTACTTCTTTCTTAGCCTGCTCTGTCCCATGCATAATCTTATAAACCTCAATCATGTCACCCTTCAGCCATGGTTTCTCCAAGCTAAAGAGCCCCAAGTGCTTTAACCTTTCTTCATAGTGAAAGTGTTCCAACCCTTTTATCATTCAAGTTGCCCTTTTCTGCACACACAGCCTGACATCACGGGAATTATTGCAAGCGGGCAAGAAAGAGAAAGAGGGAGAAAGAGAGCGAGAGATAAAGAGAGTAAATAAAAGAGAGAGAGAGAGAAAGAGAGAGACAGAGAGAGATATGGAGATGAAGGAAGGAAGGAAGGAAGAGAAAGAGGGAGGGAGGAAAAGAGGGCAAAGAATTTTGGGAAAGAAGAAAAGAAAGGGGGGAAGAGAAAAGAGATGGGGAGGAAGGGAAAGGTGGCAAAGAGTGGGAAAGGAAGAAAGAGGGAGGGAGGAAGAGAAAGAGGGAGAGAGGGAGGGGAAGAAGAAAGCCGGGGGGGCAGGGAAGGGCGGGTGGGGGGCCTTTTGGAGGCCTTTCTCTGCCGGCGCGCCTCGGCATGCGGGCAGAGAAAAGCGGCAGGCAGGCAGGGGGGACTTTGGAGGCCTTTCTCTGCCGGCGGGCTGGCGGGGGGCCTGGGGAGGCCTTTAAAGCTGGTGGGCTGGCAGGGGGGGGCCTGGGGAGGCCTTTAAAGCCGGCGGGCAGGCAAGGGGGCCTTGGGAAGCCTTTCTCTGCCAGCGCGCCAGCAGAGAAAGGCGGCGGGCAGGCAGGGGGGCCTTGGGAAGCCTTTCTCTGCTGGCGCGCCAGTAGAGAAAGGCGGCGGGCAGGTGGGGGGGGTCTTGGGAAGCCTTTCTCTGCAGTGTGCCTTGGCGCACCAGCAGACAAAGCTGTTGGCGGCGTTAGTGCATGGGTGGCTGGGTGGGGGAGGCTCTCCAGAGGTCTTTCTCTGCCTGCATGCCTCAGCACACAGGCACAGAAAGGTAGCAGGTGGGTGGGTGGGCGCTCCAGAGCGTGTGCCCACAGAGAGGGCTCTGCGTGCCCTCTCTGGCACGCGTGCCATAGGTTCGCCACCGCTGCTATAGATCATAGAATCTTGGTTGTTGAATATTCGATTACTTATGGGTGTAGGTGATATCTTCATCAATGCTATGATGAGGTTCTGGAGTGTCTTATGCGGGTGTAAAGCAGCTTTTGCAGTCATGGCTCCATGACTGCGCACCTTCGTGGTTTGGCGTCGGGATGATCCTGAACTGCCAGCCACTCACCACTGCCCTCTGGGCACAGAATCAAGTCCCCTGCAACCAACCCTCCCTTCAAGAGGGTCGGTGGGATCTTGGGAGCTCCCGAAGATCCCCTAAAAACCACAAAGACTCAGCGATTCTCAGGAGCTCCCCAAGAGATCATCTGCTCTGCTGCTCTGTAACCCAGAAATCCCGCATCCTGACACAGTTGAGGGCTATATGTTTGTCTACAAAACTTCTTCCCCAGAGAAATAACTACAACTTCCTACAAAGGAAATGTGCTGGGTGAACTTGGTCTGGACACACACTCTTAGCCTAATCCACCTCACTGGCTTGTTGTTATTCCTCCTCTAAAATAGTTCCCATTGTTTTCATACTGAGAAAGACAAAATACACACACACTGTAGCAAGGCACACAAAAGCTCATACCTTGAATAAAACTTTGTTGGTCTTAAAGGTGCTTGGTATTTCTCCCATGCAATTGAGGCAGCCCAGCAAAGCAAGCCCTCGTTCCCTCGTTCCCTCCCTTCAGGCAGGAGCTTCAACCAGTGGAGGAAAGAAAGGCTTCCTTTTCTCTCCTGTATGATTGAGATAGCTGGGCCAGTTCCCATACTTCCCCTGGGAGAAGGAGAGGGAGGAGCCTCAACCAGTTCTTTACCAGACTCTCTCAGTCACACAGGAGAGGCTTGCCTATCCATCTCTCCTGTGGGATTGAGAGAGTCTAGTAAAGCAAGCTGCAACATGGTGGCTGCAGCAGAACTGGAAAAGGAAGCAGGAAACAGCCAGGGCCTTGCGGGCTGCATTTCAGCCCTCTGAGAGCCTAATCCAGCCCTTGGGCCACATGCTTGACACCCCCAGGGGTCTTTTGGGGGGGGAGCTCACTGGAGCGCAGCTCCAGCAGCTCAGGAGCCAAGCCCCACCACCAGCCGGCATCCCGGGAGTCTTTCAGGCAGCCGAATGTCAATTTCAGCTCCATTATATCCTATGGGCCATTGAAGTCAATGGTGAAAACATAGGGTATATTCTGGGGGCTGGAGGGGAGGGATTTGAGGGAGAGGCTCCAAGCTCACTGGGTAGCTGATGAAGCCTCTCCCCAAGATACCCACCAAGTTTCAAGAACATTGGACCAGGGGGTCCAATTCTATGGGCCCCCAAACAGGTTGCCTCCATTACCTCCATTGTTCTCTATGGTGGGGGGAAAGTTATCTTTTTCCCACGGTGTTGTTAGTAGCTCTGGGGGGAGGGGGTTTGAGGGAGAGGCTCCAAACTTTCAGGGTAGCTTCAAGAACCTCTCCCCACATACATCCCCACGTCTCAAAGCAATTGGACAAATGGGTCTAATTCTATGGGCACCCAAACAGGTGACCCCCATTACCTCCATTGTTTCCAATGGGGAAACCTGACAAACTACTTCTATTGTCTCCCACGTTCCAAAGCACTTTTATACAATGATGTAATGTTTTTTGTTTAGTTGTTGTTTCCTCACTGCTGCTACTACCTTTGGGTATGATTAACCAAAGTGAAAAACTTATCAAGTAGATTGTTTGTCTGGGAGAATTTCCAGCATAGTTCCTGTTCTAGCAAATTCTAATAAGCCTTTAAATCTTTAATCTGCCAAATGACATAAGAATATTTCCTGGAAGCATGGAATGGGACTATAATACCTCTTTCCAATAAATCATTTTCATCTCTGGAGGGATAACCTTTCTTCTTTTGGAGAACTATAAGAACTGGACTGTTTTCTTTGTTATTCAATGAGAATATTGCCTTAAGAATATGTAAGAATGCTGCTGGATCAACCAAAGCTCCATGCAGTACAGCATGCTGTTTCCTACAGCAACCAGGCAGCCAGATGCTTCCAGTAACCCCATCAGCAGCACATGAAGGCAAGAGCCCCCTTATTTCTGCCTCCCCACTCGGTGACATGGTGCCTTTGAATATTAATTATCATGGATAATAGCTGTTGAAATATCTACTCTTCACAAATTCGTCAAATTCCTGTTTAATAGCAGCAAGTGATCTGTTGACAGGCATATTTTGGAAGCATGATAAAGATTTAGTGGCAAAAATGTAATTTGTGTCCAAAATTTTCACCCTTAGTTACAAGAATAACTATACCCAGAAAGTCACTTTTGTAAAGACAGCAGCAGGCTTCCCTTTCCATAGCAATGCTTTGATCATTTACTCATAATTTCCCCCTCACTTTTCAAGTTCTTTTTTGTTGCTCTAATTTTCTTCCCCATATTTTCCAGCTGCCTCTATCAATCTGATATCTGACCTTCAAAGATTTAAAACAAGCTTTATTAAAAACAAATAAAGCCTTGTATCATAATAAACAGTATTGAAACTGATTTTTTGTTTTTGAGTAAAATCAAAGAAAGGTGTTCACACAGGTGCCAGGAAAGATGAAGTTAAGAAATCTAAATACAATGACCAAGATACAAGAAACTGTGATAGTTGTCCTGTGCAATGCTCCCTCTAAGCTGGGGAGTCTTGTGAGCAAAAATTCTACTTTCTGAGCTACTAGCATTAAAGTTGTGAGCAAGTTATTAAATTAGTTTGCTCTGGAGCCCTCCTTCCTGAGCTGAGACAAAAATGTGTGAGCTGGAGGCTAAAAACTGTGAGCTAGATCACACTAACTCAGCTTAGAGGGAACCCTGGTCCTGTGTAAGCCCCACTGCTCTTTACACTTATTGGTATTAAACAGTTTCTCCATGTCGCACAGCAAACTGATTTTGAAAGATCCAACTAATTACTGGCAGAAGTTTGAAATGTCAATATGTTAGCATCAAAACAGAAATAAAACTTTACTTTCACAGAAAACATTTATAATTGTACTCAGCACCAGAACATGTGTATGATCAGCCCACTCTGAATGTTCCAGCAATTGCTAAAGTACCCACAGACATTTAGCTCTCCTTGTAAAGACTGCCATGCAGCATCAGGCCAGTGGTCTGTCTGGGTTGCACTTCTTCCAGCATCAGCCAGATGCTTCTGGAAAGGGCACAGGCACAACAGAATAGTGAAAGATATTTCCTATTGTTTGCCCCAACCTCTGGTAAGTGTTGTACTATTTTGGCCATTTCCGGCACCATAACCCCCAAACGACTGGATCTAGTGTTGTATCATGGAAGTTATAATAAATGTTATGCCAGTTTTCTAGGGTACGTATAAAGCCACCACATCAGTTTATTAAGCTGGGTATGATACTGGTACTAATTGTACTTCTTTCCCCAGCACTACACAAGCTTTCCATCGTTGGTTATCTCACCAGCTCCTTAATGCTCATTTGTGGTCCTATTCAATGCAATAATTGTTTCTGTAACATGGGATTCTTATGAGAAGTAGAAAGGGAAGAGAGGTGGTTGACATAGTTTTTGCACAATCACCTGCCTTTGAATATATAACAGAAGCACTAAAAGCATAGTGGAGTAGTAGTTCACCACATACACATCTTACAAGTTCCAGTGGGGTGGCCAGATCAGTCAGCTGCAGCCAAAAGTAACAAACAGTCTCAAGGCTCTTTAAAGCCTAATACATTTATTGTGGCATTAAGATTTTCTGAGCCAGAACCTACATCATTGGCTATTTTCCTAGTCTTAATTACATACTATTAAAACAACAGTTTTAATGAATTCTATGCTTCCTTTGTTCAGATTATTTAATCACACATTCCACAGGCAAGAAGAATGATATGTCCTACTTTAAAGATAAAGAGGACTGAGACATGCAGTGATTATGTGATTTATTCAGCACTGGAAATTAAACCCATAGCCACATGGATCTCATTCTTGAGCTTTAAGCACGAAAGCAAATCTACCAATATGGGCACATGTCATAGTGTTTGCTTGTTGAGATGACAACATTATGAAAACCAGATTTCTTCTGTTCAGAGACTGCCTTTTTAAAGCTTTTACGTTTCTCCATCACCAAGGCAATGGAAACATGGCAACTAACACAGCATGATGTGGTGTTTTGCAAATTGTGTCTAATTTGAGCAACAAGTTATGTCCACACTTCTGGTTCAACAAACTCTAAATGACCTATTATAAACTTTTAAGCAATGCTTCTGTCCAGACCACAGAACTCAGCAGTTTCCAACATAATGGCAACATTTCATGTAAACCTGTCTGCTTTGTTCTGCCATGTTTGTTATTTCCTACTTTAGCTCTTGGGTAAAATAGTTTTTCAAGTAAGTCTTCAGTTAAGATGCTTCTGTGAAACTTTCCTGGATTTATTTACTGACTACAAAATAAAATAATATAAACAATTTAAAAGCATTCTTTAAGTAGCTAAATTTGACAGAACAACAATAAGGACACATCTGGTTAGGGACTTCATGTATATATAAGGGACTAACCTGGCCTAGACAGTCCTCGGGAGGGAATGTTAGATAGAACTATCTTCTATAGCCAACTGTAGATCAAAACCTGAGGCAGATGTTTAGGCATTCCCACAGGTTTGCATGCCCCCACCCCCAGCTCATAACCAGAAATTTTTTATTGGGAGGAGAAATGATTACAGTGGTGGTGAGCACATCATTAATTATTTACTTTATTATGAATGAGCTATAATGTTATGCAAAGTCTCTACAAAGAAGGTTAAATGATGATTAATTTTGTTTAAAACCAAATATCCCCTTCCTTTATTTACACATGAATAGAGTCTTGTAAATGCACAAAGATCCCCACCCCCATATTGTCACACTTCCACTTTCCTGGGTTGCAGTGTGCCAAATGGAAATCCCCCCACACCAATGTATCACCATAAAAGTGTCTGTTTCTTCCTCTGAGCATGAAATGAGGCTTTGCTAACAGAGATCACAGAAGAAAGTGTATTTTTTATGGTTTGCCCCTTTGAGCACAACACCATTATCTCCCATTGAACTCATTCCCCACCCCAAGCCCTAAACCCTATTGTAGTTTGGCTCCACATAACTTGCTATAAGGACTTCAGTATAGCCACAGGCACTCAAGCTAGAATGCAATAGGGTTGCCAACCTCCAGATGGGGTCTGGAGGCCTCCCAGAATTACAAGTGATCACCAGACTAAAGAGATCACTTCCCCTAGAGAAAATGGCTACTTCAGAGGATAGACTCTGTGGTATTACACCTGATTAATGTCCCTTCCCCAGGCTCCATCTCCCAAATCTCCAGGAATTTCCCAACATGGAGTTGGCAACCCTAGTGAGCATGTGCACACACACACTTTTCCTTCACAGCTTCAGCCTGCCTGGCATGCAGGGGAAGGGCAGCTTTTTTGCTCTACACAGTTGGGAAGAGAAGCTAGGGAGGCTCCTTCTACAGATACAGAGATTGACACACACACCCTGCTGAGCCCAGTTAAAAGAGAAGGCAAAATTATTGCCAGTACCAATTAATTACTACCATTTGACAGAGATTTTAAAATGCTGTGATGCCTTGATCAACTGTGGGCTTATGGTACAGAACTCTTTCCCCACACCCCAAGTGTTTTCGAGGGCTAAAACAGCTGCATGGGCACCAGCACACACTGTAAAATGATCAGGAGCCCACTTGTGAGAGGCAGAATGCAGAGGCAGCTGCTGCCAGCCACCCCCTCTGATTCCAACCACCTTTGAACACTCCCCACTGTCGCGGGTTCGAACAGCAGAAGTGGTAGGCACGGAGTGGGCCAGAAGAGAGTGCAAGTATCCAAATAAATACTGGAGGCTTCAGCTAGGTGCAAACTATACATTTATTTACACACCACAGCCACCATCAAACAGAGTGTCAAAGTGCTCTGCTGCAATCATACAAATGAGGAGAAACTGTACATCACTCACTGTACATTTATACAAACATCAGCCAATCAGGCTTCAGTGCTGAGTCACTGTGATAGCAGTGGCAAGACTGCCCTGAACCTGTTATAGCCAGCTCTAACAGAGATTCCTGGCTGACAGCTACCTGTCACCAGATCAAACACATCTAGCCAGACTTACAAGACATGTGGATCTCAACACTCCCCCTTAAGTCTGCATCTGGATGTTCAATTTGATCTTTAACTCAGTAAACGTTTTCACATCAAGGCACTTGGTAAACAAGTCAGCTACGTTTGACTTGGAAACACAATAGGTTAACTTAATTAAACCTCGTTGTAGTACATCTTTAACATTCATGTACCTTATGTTAATGTGCCTGCTTCTTACTCTAATACTTTGTGTATCAGCCAGCTGTTGTGTAGCCACATTGTCACAGAAAACATTAATTGGTAGTACATAGTTTACATTGAAGTCAGTTAGCAGTTGTAAAACCCATTCTAACTGCACACAACACTGACTTAACGCCGCATATTCAGCTTCGCACGTGCCCAGTGCGACAAACCGCTGTTTAAGGGATTTCCAGTGTATCAGAGCATTGTTTAGATACAATACAAAACCTGTTGTTGATTTTGCATCCTTTTACTCTCCCCAATTGGAATCACAATACACAGTCACAGTACATTTGTCATCAGTCTGTAACACAAGTTTGTCATCTATGGTACCTTTAAGATAGCGTAAGATACGCTTTGCAGCAACCCAGTCCCTATTAAAAGGTTTGTTGCACCGTTGGCTTAATAAGTGCACAGCTACACTTATATCAGGCCTGCTCCAATTGCTGATATAGGACAAAGATCCGATTAATGACATAAACAATTGCTTGTCACCAAACTCCTCATCCTCAGGCTCCTTCACATATCCTGTAGACATGGGTGTTGAGACACTGTGTGCCTCAAGCATGCCATATTTTTCCAGCAACTTAGTTATTTTGCCTTTCTGACTGAGCATGTAATAACCTTTGCTGTGTCTGGTAACTTCAACACCCAAGTACTGACCCACTTCGCCCAGATGTTTAACCTTAAACATACTCTGGGCTGTTTCTTTAAACCAATGCAGTTGTTGGTCAGTTTGTGATACAAAGCACAGGTCATCGACAAAGACAATAAGGTAGCATACATTGTCACCAAGCTTTATATGGAATAAGCAAGGATCTGCAATAGCTTGCTCAAAACCAACTCCTTTTAGTGCTGTACTCAGACAATCAAACCAATTTCTGGCACTCTGTTTGAGGCCATAGAGAGAAAGTTTTAATTTTAATACCAGCTGCCCATTCTGAGCCTCAAAACCAGGAATTTGTGCCATGTAAACCTCCTCAGAAATGGGTGCATTCAGGTATGCATTTGCAAAATCAAAATGATCCACTCTCATATTGGTTTGCCCTGCTTTTATGAGGGCCAGTCTGAATGTGTCAGATCTTACAGTCGGGGTGAAGATCTGATCATAATCCTGGCCTTTTATTTGCGTATAGCCCTGGGCGACTAATCTCGCTTTTCTCTTTACAGAGCCATCAGGTAAATGTTTAACCTTGTAGACCCATCTACAACCAGTGATTGTTTTGTCTTTAGGCAAGGCAGTTAACTCAAACACTTTGTTTTCAACCAGTGAATCATGCTCTGCTTTCATTGCCTGAAACCAAGCCTCCTTTTCAACTGTAGGCATTTGCAATACTTCATGGTAGGTTTGAGGCTCCTTAATGAAAACATGATTGACATCATAGCCATATCTTACAGGAGGTATGCCCTTAGTACTGCGCATAGAAACCCTTGGTAGTACTTTCTCATTTTGCACACCATCAGACTGCACATTTACAGGTTGTTGCTCTTGTTTGATCACAGGCTCATTACTGACACCCTCAGTGATATCAGAGCTAGGTAAAGCAACCATTTGTGGTAATTCATTAGCATGAATCTTTCCCCAGTTTTCATGCTCACAAAAAGAGGCAGACCTGCTGAAACTCACTTTGTTGTACTGATCAGCAAATCTATAGGTCTTCATGCCAGACTGATAACCAAGGAAGACCAATTTCCTGGCTTTGGCTCCCCCTTTCCTCCTGCGCTCGAGAGGTATGTTTACCCATGCTTTGGAGCCAAAAACCCTCAGGTATTCCAGGTTTGGTAAACGTTTGTACAATAATCTGTATGGTATATCCTCTACAGAGTGTGAATAAATCCGGTTGCTTACATAGCAGGCATTTTTCATTGCCTCAGCCCAAAACGCAATACCCAGGCCAGAATCCTTCAACATTGCATACATCATGTTCTGAAGAACCCCGCCTTTGCGCTCGGCTACACCATTTTCTGCTGGAGTACAGACATTGGCAACCCTATGTTTTATTCCCTTTTGTTGTAGGAAGTGCTCAAAGGCATTGGAGGTAAATTCCCCTCCCATGTCAGTTTGGATGGCCAGCACATTGCCAAACTGGTTCTTTACTCTTTTATACCAATATTTGAAGGTTGAGAAGACATCAGACTTACACTTCATCACATACACACAGCAAAATCTTGACCAGTCATCAGTAATAATGAGAACATACTTGTTACCCGAATGGCTTTTTGGAAAAGGACCAACCACATCCATATGAATCAAAGCCAAAGGCTTTTGAGACTCTCTTAAGCTCTGTTTTGCGACTGGAAATGCTTTAGAATTTGCCATCTTACATATTTCACAGTCTAGGTAGTTTTTACACTCTTTTACACCCTCTTGGCCTGTCAGGGCCAGGGTCTTTTGAATAGTTTTGTAACTCACATGACCTAGACAACGGTGTAACAAATGTTGACAGTTATTGTGGGGGTTAACATTGGTAACAGCTTGTACATTTTCTTTAGTATTGGTCAGCACATAAACATTATTTTGCAACCTGCCTATTGCACACACTTTACCAGCTTTCATAATTTTGCATTCTTTGTTAGCAAATACCACTTGGAACCCTGCAGTGTCCAAACTCATAATGCTTAACAAGTTATTTTGTAGGCCAGGTACACAAATCACACCCTTTAAAGTATGGTTTAAGTTGGGGAAAAACACATCCCCCTCAGCTGTAACCTGGGAAGGCGTCCCATCTGCAAGACTCACGTGTGTTAAGGGAGAGGTCCTAGTATTGTGTAGAAGCCCCTCGTCCTTGCAATACATTTGGGATGCGCCTGAATCGAGTAGCCAGGATGAAGCCACAAAATTGTCCACAGGGCCCACCATAGCTACAGAATGCTGAGACTCAGGCTGTTTCTTTCCTTGCTTTTGCCTCTCAGGACAGAAACGGACCACGTGGTTTGAAGAGCCGCAGAAAAAACATTTCCTCTTGTTCTTGCTGCCTCTGGAAGTATCTTTGGACTGTACCTGGAGGGTGGCAACAGCAACAGTACAGGTGCTTTCTGCTATCTCCTCTGCAGATTGCCTGGAACTGTGCCCGGTCACCTTGGCTGACTGCCCAGACTCCCTGGCATGCTGCCTAGATTCAGCAATATGCTCCTCGTGTTGGATTAACTTTCCGGTGACGAACTGTACTGTTAAAACTTTTTCATCCACTGTCTCGAATGCAGGCAAAAGGCAGTCGAACGTTTGTGATAACGATGATAAGATTATTAATGTTTTATCAATTTCCTCAAAAACTTTGCCACGCTCCTGAAGCTGACGAAAATAATCCAACAAGACCTTGAGATGGTCTTTCACAGGCTCCTGGGGTGCTTGCAGCTTTCTATACAAACGCCGGGTTAATGAGATAAGAGACCCGACATTAGCCTGCTGATAAACGTCTTTAAGTAAAGACCAAGCCTGTTCAGCACTTTCAGCTTGAGCAACATAAACAAGCTGATCGGCACTGACACTCAAAACAATCAGTGCTAGGGCTTTTTCATCATTTTTCTCATCAAGCGGCGTTGGGTCTTCGGGGGGGTCATTTACATATTTCCAAAGCCCCTCCTTCACAAGAAAGAACCGCATTTTAAGAGCCCAATTGTTAAAGTTTGTAGAAGTGAGCTTTTCAACCAGCTGGGAAGTAGGTACCTGAGCCATGATGCTTGCTCCCGACTCCTGGTCTCTCGGCTTCGGCTGCTTGGCGTCCTCCTCCACACAGGACTCCCACACACTGCAACCGACCTCCGGCTCCTCCAGCTCACAATTCCTCCAGCCTGCTTCTCAGACAGCACGGCCAGACACTGCTTTCTCTCCAACAAAGAAAGCCACAGCAGACAGACAACTCCACAGATACTGCTTCCACGGCTCCCAACAGCTCCAACTTACTCCATGCACAGCCAACCGTAGGCTGGGCCCATAACCCTGTCACGGGTTCGAACATCAGAAGTGGTAGGCACGGAGTGGGCCAGAAGAGAGTGCAAGTATCCAAATAAATACTGGAGGCTTCAGCTAGGTGCAAACTATACATTTATTTACACACCACAGCCACCATCAAACAGAGTGTCAAAGTGCTCTGCTGCAATCATACAAATGAGGAGGAGAAACTGTACATCACTCACTGTACATTTATACAAACATCAGCCAATCAGGCTTCAGTGCTGAGTCACTGTGATAGCAGTGGCAAGACTGCCCTGAACCGGTTATAGCCAGCTCTAACAGAGATTCCTGGCTGACAGCTACCTGTCACCAGATCAAACACATCTAGCCAGACTTACAAGACATGTGGATCTCAACACCCACCTGGGCTAAAATAGAGGCAAAACCCCCCAGCTTCTACCTTAATGTGCTACTGTGCTGCAGATAAGAGGAATCCATGACTGGCACAAGCTAGCAAGCTAAGGTGGGAAAAGAAGAAGAACATAAAAACATAAGAGAAGCCAGTGTTGCATCAGGCCAATGGCCCATCTAGTCTAACACTCTGTCACATAGTGGCCAAAAATACCAGGTGCCATCAGGAGGTCCAGCAGTGGGGCCGGGACACTAGAAGCTCTCCCACTGCTGCCCCCCCCAGCACCAAGAATAGAGTGCATCACCTGCCCCAGACTGAGATTTCCTATCTATACCTTGTGGTTAATAGCCACTGACGAACTTCTGCTACATATGCTTATCTAATTCCAATCTGAAGCTGTCCATGCTTGTAGCCGCCACCACCTCCTGTGACAGTGAATTCCATGTGTTAATCACTCTTTGGATGAAGAAATATTTCCTTTCATCTGTTCTAACCCAACTGCTCAGCAATTTCATGGAGTGCCCACGAGTTCTTGTATTGTGAGAAAGGGAGAAAAATACTTCTTTCTCAACCTACTCTATCCCATGCATAATCTTATAAACCTCGATCATGTCACCCCTCAGCCGTAGTTTCTCCAAGCTAAAGAGCCCCAAGTGCTTTAACCTTTCTTTATAGGGAAAGTGTTCCAACCCTTTTATCATTCTAGTTGCCCTTCTCTGCACTTTTTCCAATATCCTTTTTGAGGTGTGGTGACCAGAACTGTACACAGTACAGTACTCCAAATGAGGTTGCACCATTGATTTATACAGGGGCATTATGATATTTGTTTCCAGTTCCCTTCCTAATAATCCCTAGTATAGCATTGGCCTTTTTTATTGCAGTCACACACTGTCTTGACATTTTCAGTGAGTTATCTACTACAAGATCTCTCTCTTGGTCAGTCTCTGCCAGTTCAGATCACATCAATGTGTATTTATATTTAGGATTTTTGGCTCCAATGTGCATCACTTTGCACTTGGCCACATTGAGCCCCATTTGCCACATTGATGCCCACTCGCCCATCCTCGACAGATCCCTTTGGAGTGCCTCACAATCCTCCCTGGTTCTCACCACCTGGAACAACTTTGTGTCATCTGCAAATTTAGCCACTTCACTGCTTACTCCCAACTCCAAATCATTAATAAACAAGTTAAAAAGCATCGGACCAAGTACTGATCCCTGTGGTACCCCACTGCTTACCACCCTCCACTGAGAAAATTTTCCATTATACTCACTCTCTGTTTCCTATTAATTACCCAGTTTTTGATCCACAAGAAGAAGAAGAGATTGGATTTATACCCCGGCCTTCACGACCCAAAGGAGTCTCAGAGTGGCTTACAAACTCCTTTCCCTTCCCCTCCCCACAACAGACACCCTGGGAGGTAGGTGGGGCTGAGAGAGCTCTGACAGAAACTGCTCTTTTTCAAGAACAGCACTGACAGAACTAAGGTTTGCCCAAGGTCATCTAGCAGGTGCAAGTGGAGGAGTGGGGAATCAAACCCAGTTCTCCCAGATTATAGTCTGCACACTTAACCACTACACCAAACTGGAAAAGGACTGTGTCACATGCTTCAAAGCCCAGCTGAATTTTGTGCAGAAAGCAAAGTGCAAATGGAAAACCTGGGAAGGAGGCAGGAGGAGGGAAGCAGAATCTCTCTCTTGTTGGCAAAGCCTGGGAAGGAGGTTGGAGGAGGGAAGGAGAATCTCTCCCTCATTGGCAAAGCCTGGGCGAGATGTGGGAAGAGGGAAGTAGAATCTGTCCCTCATTGGCAGGGAGGTGGGAGGAGGAAAGGAAATATCCTCGCTCACTGGCGAGTTGGAAAGAAGTTGGAAAGAAAGACACCTCTAACAAACAGTAGTAAGGGTTATTGACATAAGTGGATATATCAAAGAAGGAAAATAAGACACCATTCATCAATGGCAGTTCAGAAATGCAATGATGACAATGTCAATCCTAGTGTGATTATTCTCTTATTTCACGACAATGTTCTGCCATTCTCTAATTCCCTTTTGAGTTACCCAACCAAGGATGGAGAGAGAGTGCTAGGTCCTGATGGGGACCAAAAGAGGAAGTATATGAGCAGAGAGAGACAGAGACAGAGAGAGTGAAATGTGAGCAGTAGTTGATGGTAGCTGGAAAACACCTGGAACTGAATCCAGGGGTCTATACTTAAGGATTTTGCAGAGGATGGGAGTGAGGAGAAAGCTGCTAGGCTGCAGAAGTGCCTGGAGAGGTGGAGAGACATGGAGATTGGTGATGAGATAGAAGGAGAGGAAGGGGGAAGCTGCAACAGCTTGATGCTGGTAGGAGGGTTTTGAGCTGGGTGGAATGAAAGAGGAGATAGAGAGAAAGATTAAACCAAACTTTGCCTGATCCTGTTGTCCTTTTGCTGGAATGGTGGTAGACATTAGTCTGGAGGAGAAACTGAAGCTGTTGTATGGTTGCCATCCCACACCTTATCTACCTGAGTTCTATTGGAAAAGCCCTGTGATTTTTGTTGGAGTCAAATTAAATTAACCTTATTTGCTAAGTTCACCCTTCAAGGAAAAAAAAACCTCCTGTGCTAGTCTTTAAGACAAAAGCTAACTGTGATAGGAGATTATCCTGATATTCTGATTATCTCAAATAGGTGACTGAATATTTGGTTACAAATAAGTTGTGGCTTAAGAATAGGGTTTTTTGCTCTTATGATTAACTTAGGAAGGACGGTAGATGGCTCTCTTTGATGTTTTAGACATTGCCTTAAGAATCCTGGAAGTCTTCTGTAATATTTGCCCTTTGTTGTCATAAGCACTGAGCTTTTTGTGGCTGGAATTTGAAATTCTCTCAGCTAATCGAAATGTTTGCTTTTAGGCTAAACCTTTTCATTTTAACTAATGTTAGTGAGCCATTTATTTCCTCTGTGCCTGGCAATCCAAGTTTCTGCCTCTGTATAGTGCTGCAATTTGGTGGAAACTACCAGAATTTTTATCAAATACGCTACCAGAGCTCTATTCATACCAGTTGCCGTCATGTGTGTCTCTCTGTCATTTTTCAGGTTTTTGCTGATAAGTCCTGAACATGATGGTATTGTGATATTTATCTTCCTATGCTCTTGGTTACACAACCTGTTGATTATGAACTGCACTTTTAAACTATGTAAGTGTTATTTTGCCACAGTATGCCCAATATAAATATTTATAGGTTATATAAGTGTAACTCTGTGAGTTTGGCCCTCTATTGGAGTTGGAAGGAAGGTGTTGTGGTCCTGAGTGGGAGCTGAAAGTAATGGTACTTAAAAGTATTTTAAACCAGTTTTGATGTAGCTATTACTTTCAGAGATCAGCATGCACTTAATCTATAAATGGTGCCAAGACTGAAGCATACTGGAATCCTTGATACCTAATGCCAGATGAGATTAGTAGTAAGCATGTCCCTCCTAGCTGTAGAAGAGTCCGGAGGGAAAATAGAGGGTCCTGAGAAAAAAAATTGAGACAGAAATCATCTGGGTCTAATATGATGAATGTACTCAGCACATTTTGAGAATCAATTTCCGTTACTACGATTACTATTTCACATAGAGTTCGATACTTGTTTTTCTAAGTAAACAATTATTAATATGACCAATTCGCATAATGTGCATATATACATTTGTTAGCCAAATTGCTCTATTATTTAATAAAGACGGGGGATTATAATTATTAATATGCAATTTGCTTATCTATAGGATCTGACCTGTATATACCAGAGTTAGAATTCCCAAGAACCCAGGAACAGACACAGAAACTGGGTGGCTAAAATAATGATTTATTTACTAAATATTCTCAAGCATACAAACAATATTCACACAACATAGCACTAAGGAAGCAGAGGTGATTGGTGGATTATAGAGGGGTGATAGAACCTGTCCAGATGTGCAGAGGTCCATGGATTCTAGCCTAAACTCAGAGAGTTCAGGGGTGGCCTGCCATCTTGGATCATGGCAGAAAACACATGGTCTAAGGCCATGTGTGTGTTGGGATATAGGCCAAAGAATGCAAACCAATGGGCGGTCCTGAGGGCTGGTCTCAGGTGAGAACAATAGATTACCTGGACCAATGATGAGTCCCAGGGGTGTGTGATGCCAGTAGGGGCAGACCTTAGGTATGACCAATGAGCTTCCAGAGAGGCAGGGTCTGGATTTAACGATAGAAGCCAGGTGTTGGGTAGCTAGCTAAATGGATTATCTGGCTTACTAATGGTCCTGGCCAGGGTAGACAAAAGGTGGGAGACATCCATGATTAGCGTCAGGAAGGATTGCTAAACATATGAATGACTGATTGGTTTATCCTGGTATTTTGAGGGACAGAGGCAGGAAAGACAAGGAATCTACACATAGGACACAAAAGGGCTGGGTAAGGTACTGGAGAGTGCCAGGTGGCTTCTAAAGATTTTACCTCTGGAACTCATTGTTATTCCATAAACATAATCTCTGCTGGGTGGAGGGGGGAAACTGAGCAGTGGAACAGACTGCCTCAGGAGGTGGTGGATGCTCCTTCGCTGGACGTTTTCAAGAGGAGACTGGACAACCATCTTTTGGGTATGTTGTAGGTATGTAGGGGTTTCGGCTGTGTTCCTGCAGAGTGCAGGGGGTTGGACTAGATGGCCTGCAAGGTCCCTTCCAACTCTAACATTCTATGATTCTATGATTCTATGAACTGGAGGCTTGCTCTTAGATCATCTTATGAAACCTGAATATGAAATCCCTTTTTGCAGACCACTTGCAGCCTGACTCTGTGGTTCAAGCTGAGAGTGCCTGGCTTTTGGGGACTTTGGTTCAGGTTAGAAAGTAGGGAACCCTTGCTTTGGAGGTACCCAAGAGTAAAAGGCAGTGCCTCTGGCAACACATAATATTTGTATAATATGCAAATCATAATATTTGTATAATATGCAAATCAGGCCACTCAGATTTAGGGAATCGGAATATGGCAATCGTACCCTTCCATTAAAAACCCAGGTCACATAATTTCTTCCCTCAACAGGGGATGGTGAGAGAAACTGGAGTTATGTAAGGATTTAAAATTTCACAATAACTATTTTTGAGGGGGGGAATGGACTTTTAAGGAAGAATTTAGAGGGTAGAAAGAAATTTGGGTAATTCAGGGGAAATGAAGGGTATAAATAGTACAAATTCTGATAGTAAGGAAAAATTACGGTGAAACAATATACATATTGGGGGGTGTCATGTCAGAGATACTGATTTGCATAATCATCATGGATAAGATGCCTGTAAGTTCAGTTAGAATCAGCACGTCCAGTAAGCTAAGCAAATGGGAGACAGCTGGGTCAAGGCAGCAATCCCTAATTAGCCTAGGACGGGGATTGGGGAAGTGAAAAATAAGAATCCAATCCAAGAAGCAGAGAGGAACCAGAGGAACCGATGGACTTGCCTGAACACGCACACATCTACACATTCGGAGGAAGCTGTGAGACCGGAGGTTCTCGACGACTTGACGAATGCCAGGAATGCTGCACATGGCCTTGAAGAGCCAGAGGCTGTGGCGGGAATCTTCCTGAACTGCTCACCGTGAGGTATAGTCCAGGTGCAGGAGCTGCTCAGAAGACAGCCAGTGTCTGCAAGCAAGTGAGTCTTGGCAGTTCTGTGTGAACTCTGAAGCAAGTGGCTAAGTCAGAGGGAGCCGGACGTTCAGGGAGAAAGGATCAACAAACCATATGTGTATAGTAGCTAGGATAGATTAGGATTAGTTTTGTCTATTGTCCATTTTATTCCACAATTCCCCCTTATTTGTTTTTACTTCTCTTGAATGAACCTTTATGTTTTATAAGCCGGGAGTCTGAACAAGTCTTTGGGCAGTAGAGACTGTTCATGTGCCCTCCTTGCTTCTCCTAAGCTGAGCCGGCTGGCTCTGGAAGCAAAGGGGACTCAGGATAAGGGAAGCACGCTACCAAAGTGACCCTGAGCCCCAGTCTAAATTGAGGCCCAGACCCAGGGGGTTGCCTGAGAGATATTGTGGTCAACACCCACCTGGCACCCCAGGGTCCTGATAGACGGAGCATTTGTATCACATGTATGTGATAGGGGGAAAATAGGTATATTTTTGGCAAAAAATAGAAAACCATTAGACAAGGAGTGCAAAAATGCATAGATGAAATGGCTGAAAATGTGGAAGATACATTCCGCAGCATACTAAAGACAACAGAATTTGCATTACAGCTGGATGAGTCAACTTTACCATGTGATGAATCTTTGCTTCTTGTTTGTGTTTTATAAAAGATTAATTTTGTTATTTGCAAGAAACTAAGAACAGATACTAAAGGGGAGGGTCAACATTTCAAAGGCAGTGAAATTTCTCTTAGTAACATACTGGTTTGTGCAACTAAACCATCAATGACTAGTTGCTACCATGAGTGTGTTGCTTACTTGAAAAAAATGTCTTTACAATTCACTATGTCATTCATCACTGATATCTGGTTGCAAAAAAATCTCAGTGATCACCTGCACAAGTCACACTGTCATTACTGCTGTGAATAAAATTAAAGCCCACACTCTCAAAATTTACTATACCAGGAGCTCTGTGTTGAGAATGACGATTTTGAATGTTTGCTGATTTATATTGAAGTTTGTTGACTATCAAAAGGTAACTGTATGAGACACTTGTATGACTTTTTTTGATCTATTGTGGAGATTTTTTGAAGACACAAATGATTTGCTCAGAGATAAACCCAGAGAGATTAGGCATGACATTGCCTATGTATCAGAACTATTTGCAAAGGTCAATGAAATGAATCTGCAGGTGCAAGGAAATGAAATGAATTTGCAGGTGCAAAGAAATGAGGTCAATCTTATTAAGGCAAAATCTGTCATTTCTGCTTTTATTTCAAAGTCCATTATAATGCAGTATAAGCCATCATGAGCTATACCAATTTCCAAGCCTGTTTGAGCTAGAAGAGAAAGGTGGGATACAAGATGATCTGAAAATTTCTTGAGACCATTTGGATATGCTGTATGAAGATATGTCTGAGCTATTTGAGGATCTTCTTTCAATGGAAATTACAGATTAGGTGACAAATCTATTTGCAGATACTGAGGAAGTTGGGCTAGTGAACAATGAACTAACTGAGCTACAAAATGACACTGAGCTGAAACCAAAGTTTTAAGAAATCATACCAATAATTTGTGTTACAATCCAGCACTATGGACAGCGGTTAAGAAGCTGGTTGTTGCATTTCCATATTTTCATATTTGGTGAACTTGGTTTTAGTATGGTCATCCTGTTTCTTTCCAAGCAAAGAAATCAACTCCAGATTACTGAACACAGATGTAAGTCTCCTGCTGAGTGATTTTAAACCAGAGATTGGGAAACTGGTATCACTTCATCAAGCCCATCCACCACACTAAGAATCTACTGAACACTGAAGTAGTTGCTAAAGGTGGTATCTAAAATTCTTGCTAAATGAGACTTTGAAAAGCTGGTATCACTAGATCAAATCCATCAATTTTGTTGAATAAATTAAACCAAAAAAATTAATTAGATATTTAATAAATGTGCAATTAATTGCTACTGTTTTGAAATTTACTCTTATTATCTTCCTTGGTGGGTCATGCAAACTGCTATTCTGAATAATGCTTTTTATAGGGTAGGGGGCAGAAGGGATGAGTTTATGGAACCAAGAGGGCAGTGGCTCAAAAAAGTTTGGGAACCATTGTTCTAGGGTGTTATGAGGTGCTAGACTACTACAGGGATGCTGTACACCATAAGTAGCTGAAGGTCTTGGGCCTCAATCTAGCAATTAATTCAAGTAATAGTTAAGAATAGAAGAAGAGCTAAACTGGATTGGACCAGCAGCCCATCCAGTTCAGCAACCTGTTGCCCTGCAGGTCAAACAAACTGGGCATAGTGGTCAAGGCCTTCCCTTGATGTTGCTTCCTAGCACTGGTATTTAGAGGTTTCAACCCACTCAGAGACAGCCACTCCACATGGATTTCAATAGAAAGTAGCTCCAAATGGTGACTCTTCTTCATTAGATAGGGATGGCATATTTCCAGGTGGGATTTCTAAGAAATAAATGGAAAATCAATTATCCTTTCACAGTCTTCCATAACCCTGTGGTCAAATTCATGTATCTACATGCATTTTAATATCTATGAACTGTAACATCAGAAAAGTAGAAGCTGAATAAGAACAGTTTCTTTTAAGTTGAGAACACATACCTTAAACAAACAATAACTTCTCAAATTACCCCTTACCTCCTTTAAACCCCCAGACATGCTTATAGGTAGTAGCTACAGGATTTTTTCCCAATGACGTAAGCATAAGAAGGTTTGTAATGTTGGAAAATCTACCAGGACAGCTGAAAGAATTGTAGATGGGCTGAATTGGTGGCTCAGGTAAGAAGATTCTGGAGCTCTACCATTTTTAGTGGGCACTTCCCCGCCCCCATACATTTTCCTATTTTAAAATAGGGTCTTACTCTTTAAACAGAAACTTGCTTTTTTTTAACTTACATGAGTGAAACAGTGTCCGAGGTGGCTATGGTCCTGTGACCATTAACATATGCAAGAGCAGCAAGTGTTGATCAAAGAGTATGTGCAGTCCGGGCCTAGGCATTTGATCTTAACAGAATCTTTCTGTGCACTTTGCATCTCCACAAATACACTAAAAATGCAGGGTAAAAATAACTATTTTTGACTGTGTACAAAAAAATCCCTGTACAATCATTAATAGGAAAAGAGAGGTATGTGGGTTCTCGCAAGGGTTGGCTCTAGTGTTGTTTGATGTTTTTGTTATCTTCGCGGGAAGGGCGGGATAGAAATCCAATAAAATAAATAAATTAGTGTGGGGTAGGAATATACAAAAATGAGTTTGTCAAATTTTCAGCTGACAATAAATAATGTGACTGTAAACACTAGAGAATAGTTAATAGCCAGTATCCACATGAGGTGGCCAGCTGGATGTGTTTACCCCATATTGATTTAAAAGGCAGAGAGTAAACTCAGTGGAATTCAAAAGGATACCTAAGAACTGTTTTTTAAATTGTTTTCTCAGGGATCTGATGGCATTTCTGCACAGCATTTTTTCCTTACGGCTGATGCTTTATAAGCCAATATCAACAACAACAGGAAGGGGGAATAGCTCTTTGAAGTAAGAACAGGTACTCTTTCTATCATACATTCTGATTTTTGAAAGTCTAAATTAAACAGTTCATCAACAGTCTGAGGAGAGACTTCGGCTTCCTCTTCTGACTGTTCACATTCATTTAATTAGCCTTACCTCACCTAAGCTAATATAACAAATCTTTTCAGAAGCCTCACATTAGCATTTAAAGTAAACTACTGTGTATTTCAAGTACAAGTCACATGTCAAGTAGCTGGTGCTGGTCACAACCAGAAACTCTATACTTCAGTCAACAATTCCTATATTCAAGCAGAACTTTCTTCTGAGTCTTTTGCAGAAGCCAAGAATCCCATGTGTTATACAAAGTCACATATTCTCAATGGAAATTTGTAATACACTCCAGTTTCCAAAGCCAGTTCTCCTATTTGTTCAAATATGTGGGCAAAAATGAAACCAAACAACCCCCCGCCCCAAAAAAAACCCCACACATGTTTTCTAGGTTAGATTTCACCACATTCCTATGATGTGTGATAGAGATATGAGTAAACTATTTCAGTACTCTAAAACTACCAGAATGTTTCTGCTGTTGAGAAAAAATGGCTTCCATCTGTCACTTGATTTTTTTTAATTCCTGTTATAGCTAAAATAGTGTTACAGATTGTTTCTTATGCTTTTCAACTCATTTATTTCACGTAGGAATAAGTTCTTCATTGAACAGATGGAATATAAATCATGTAAGACCCAATTGTACAAATAACAAATGTTTTAAATGGGAAACAATTACCATAGTATTATCATTCAGCTAAGGCATTATGCTAATAAGTCAAGCACAATGGAAAACCAGTGTAGTGGGAAAATGTATCAAGTGTTGAACTTGGACTGGGAAATGGATGTGTTAGATCCTAAGTTCCATAATGGAATTCTACTCACAGAACAGAACTTTTCCTCCCCTCTACAGAATGCTACATACACAGAAACATTGCCCCTAGGATTCAGGGGGACTTTTCACTAGCAGAAAATGTTTGAATACAACCCTGTTCAGCCATAAAGTTCACTATTTGGACCAGTCACTCTCTTTTAGACTAAAGGTACCATAACTGAAACCCATACATAAAATATTTATGAAGATTTGAGATGCTTGGGTCCTACTAAGAACACTTTGTATGTATAGGCACCTTGAAAATTGGCTGGAGTTTGCTATCAATGGTATAATTATTTTCTATTGCGATAGCAGAAAATTAGACATTAATTAAATGGGTTGTTGATTGCAAGCTAAGTCTGTATTGTTTAAGTTCTACTATGATTCAGTTAATAAGCCCAACTTGTTAACACTATTGAAGTCCATAAATGCCAGAAAGCGCACCAATCTTATTGATTAGCACCAGCTTTGTTTTAATGCAAAACACACTATCAGTTCAATATTAAAAGCTAGATTATACAAACATATAGTTTACACTGCAGCTGTGTACCAAACCTTTCTCCGGATGTTTTTTTTAATAAAAAGCTTCATTCACACACAAACTTGTATAAGGCTTCCCTGTAGATCCAGCTCCCGCCTTGCTCAAATGGCCCTTCAGACAGCCAGCAGACAGAGCCTTCATATCCAACTTATTCTAGTGGCTACAGCCATGGCCAATTAGAGGAGGCAGGCCCATGAGATCTATTTAGCCTGGACCTCAAGGTCAAAGGGGGCTCAGCTTTAGAGACTTGATTTTTTTTTCCTTTGGCATTTGCTAAATTTTGCAACTTGTCTCACTCTTCTTCTTTAATGCCTTATTTTGTTTTACTGTATTATCATTTTTTTAATTATCGCTCTATCTCTCAGAAGCTGAATATCTGATATGGCCTGGATGCAACAGGCCCCTTAGCTACTGTTTTTGATCATTCCAGGAGCACGGTTTGGTGTCCTGCCTCTGTTCAAGATCCTCTGCAGCTCCTCTGCTTGGGGCTGTTCACTATGTCTCTGTTCATGTGCCTGGCTGAGAAAGGCAGCCTGCTCTTTATTTCTTTTTTTAGAACCGATTCTGTTATGGTCCAGGTAGGTTCTCTGTTTAGCCAGAATTGGTGCCTGCCTGCCCCTCTTTCCTCTGGCATGGTTTGTATAGATAATTTCTGCTATCAATCCAAGCCCCTTGTCATATCCTAAGATTCCTGAAAATTCTCTTCTGACACTTCAAGGGTAGCTACAGGACAGGTTCCAGCCCACAGAAAGATGAGATCCGTATAGGGTTGCCAACCACAGCCAGCAACCCTTTGGGAGGAACTGTGGTGGGGACCGGCATGCCAGCACTGCACCAATGCACAATATCAAGCAAAAAAACAGAACTGGTGACTTTATGTCAGGAGCAACACTCTAGCATTTGCACTGAACTCTGTGGTTAAAACATAGAGTTTTGGGTGAATTCTAGAGCATCACCCTAATGCTGGCAAAAAACAAACCCATTACTGGCCTTGGAAGAATTGGCAGGAAATAGCAGTAAGCAACAGGTGAGCTATAGCAGGACACATGGCCTTCCTAGGTTCCTATGAATGTTATCTTGTCACAATGTGGAAAGAAGGCAGATAGTTGCAGATACTTCACTAGCTAAAGGGAGTCTGAGTACTGCAAGCAACAGTCCACTGGACCATTGTTGTCCTGCGCTATCCAGCTTCCAAATGAACAGACCTTTGAAGGGGAGGTTCTGTTGAATGAGCTTGCCACTGGAGGATACAGAGGGGAAAAAATAAAAGAAGTGTTACTACTGCAAGTTTAGAGTTAGGAAGTGTTAATAATGATGATGATGCCATGATTTTCAAAAGCCTAAACAACCTGGTATCAGGATCCACCTCCTCCCATACTGTCCTTGTAAATTAAGATTTTCATCTTAAGTCCCACTTTCCATCCACGGAGGTGAAGTAGGTGGCAACTAGAGGCAGGGCTTCTCTTCAGTAGTGGCACTCCACCTTTGGAATGCCTTTCCCAAAAAGGATTATCCAGCACCTATTTGGTTGGCATTTAGGGGCCAGGCCAAAACATGTTTGTTTGCCCAAACTGTTTTACTCCACATTTTAGTTGATTATTTTAATGCCTTATCAGGGTGTCAAACACATGGCCCACAGGCTAGAACTGGCCCATCCAGGGCTCTTACCCGGCCCACAAGCAACTGGTCATTACCTTAACTGCCAGATGACAGAGGCTGTGCATTATGTTCCTGTATACTGTCCCAGTGCTAATGAGTAATGGGCGGTGGAAGTAGGAGGGTGGGCATCAGGGAGATACCTTAAGGAAATACTGTAAGAGTGTTAACGTTTTAAAAATGTTTGTATTTTGAGTAAGAAATAATATTGTTAATTGAGTTTGCCTGGGTCCTTTATAAAGTTTATATCTCCCATACCTGACATTACATCTTATGGCACACATGGCCTGGCCCAACAAAGTGACATTTGTATCAGATCTGGCCTTCATAACAAATGAGTTTGACAGCCTTGCCTTATATGGACTTCCTGGCATGTGCTTTGCCTTGTTCTGTGTTTGCCTTCACGTTGTTTTATGTTATTACCTGAACCAAGTTTGAGTCCAGTGGCACCTTTAAGGCCAACAAAGTTTTATTCAAGGTATAAGTTTTCGTGTGCATGCACACTTCTTTAGATACAATGAAATGGAAATTATCAGTCCATACATATAATTATTACCTAAGTTAGTCAAATTTTAATTTTTTATGCTGTGAGCCATCTCATCTCTTGAAGACGTGGGATATATATTTCTTAAAGAAAACAATAAGAACAGATTTAGAGGCAAGTCTAAGCAGGTCTACTCAGAAGTATGTCTCATGTTATTCAATGGAGCTGACTCAGAGGAAACTGTTCCCCTCCTATATTGTGAACTTTCCATTTCTGCTCCTTCTCCGTCCACTTCCCTCCCTCAGTGGCAAGATTTTCCCTCCGTTTTTTTCCTTTTTACTGACTGAGCCACCCTAGTAACGTGTTTTCTTATTTGCTGAACTCTGGCTGTCTCGCCCTGTCACTGTACGATATTTGGCTGTTGGCTCAGCCCAGGAACCTGAGGGAAGGATCAGAAGCCTGCTTTAACTTGACAACTTAAATGGAACTCGAGATGTTTTGAAATTCAAAAATAACAAAATATTTTATTCAACATAGAGGGGAAAGGTCAGGTGAAATCAGGAGCTGAAATTTCTGAGGTAAAACCAGTACATGCACAGACTTTAGTTCTTAGGTTTCAGGTTAATGAGAGTTTCTTGAGCTTTTCACAGTGACTTAAATCTTGATGTTGAGAGGCTTTTGTTCCAGTGTTCTCCCCAAACACTTCACTAGACTTTCTATGAGTAATCTCTGGCTCTTTTAGTTTCCAGAAGAATGGTATACTCTTGCCAGTACCCAAACCCCTTCTCTTGAAACACCAATACTCTTCTTGAGGTTTTAACTGCCTCTTAAGGTTTCTAAAGGCAGTTTCTAACCACATGAGACCAGGGATCTCTGCACTCTTCAGAGCTAACTCCCTGTTTGACTGGGTAAGGAATTTGCTTCTCTCTCTAGAAGATTTATCCCCTCTCTTTGGCCCAAATAGGAGTCTTTGCCTACTTTACAAACTTCCTTGCCCACTTTCCCCAGTTCTCCTGTCTGTGTTAAACTGCTCTCAACTAAGGCAGTATTAGGGGTATAGTGTAGTGGTTAAGTGCGTGGACTCTTATCTGGGAGAACCGGGTTTGATTCCCCACTCCTCCACTTGCACCTGCTGATGTGACCTTGGGTCAGTCACAAGCTCTGGCACAGCTATTCTCTCAAGGACAGTTTGTGTTAGAGTTCTCTCAGCCCCACCTACCTCACAGGGTGTCTGTTGTGGGGAGAGGAAGGGAAAGGAGTTTGTAAGCCGCTCTGAGACGCCTTTGGGCAGTGAAGGGCGGGGTATAAATCCAAACTCTTCTTCTTCTTCTTCCTATGCAGCTCATAAGTCTTTCTCTGCTCAGCTGATGCTAACCAATTAGATTACTTGGAGCAGCCTCTCACTCAAGGCTCTCTGTTTTTGTGAAGAATTAATCCTTCACAGTCCTCTAGTTGTTTCTACAGCACTTCTAAGCTTCTTAAAAGTACAGTCCATCATACGAGTCTAAACAGGTCTACTCAAAAGTAAGTCTCATATAATTCAATGGAGCTTACTCAGAGGAAACTGTTCCCCTCCCCACATCATCACCTCCCACCTTTTTTACTATTTTTGCTCCTCTCCCTCCAGATTTACCTTTTCTTCCTCCTAGCTTTTTAAAATCTGCCTCTCTCCCTCTCCCTAAGGTGACACTAACTGAGGCATGGAATCCTTAGGATTACTGGTTAGGAGTTACCTAGCAATCCCCCCATTCCCAAAAAATGGCTACCAAAGATCTCACAGCATAGTCCTGCAAGTTCTTGATAGTGGTCTTTTCTGAAAGAAACAGGCATTGCTTCCATGATTTTAAGGTTTTTTAACTTGGCAGTGCATTTTTCTATTTCATATTTTTTTCTGCTTCTCCCAGGCTACTGATACCCCATATCTGCACATGGCCCCATTATGTCAATTTTTTTGATATACACACTGAGGCCATTTTCCGTGCCATCAAGTCGCAGCAGACTTATGGCGACCCCAACAAGGGGTTTTCAAGGCAAATGAGAAGCAGAGGTGCTTTGCCAAATCCTTCCTCTGCAGTCTCCCTTCTAAGTACCAACTCTGATTAGCTTCCAAGATTGCACTATACCATGCTATCTTTTCTCCCATGAGGAACACTAGGAGAGGCTAACATTGAGGAGAGTCAAGGGGCAAGACTTGCAGCTTTCATTAAGGACCCCTTTACCTTTTCTTCCTAATGCAAACACTTCAATAAAAACAGACATTTCTCTTTTCTAAACTGGAAGTTGCCTATAACCCTCTCAATTCCAGCATACCACGGAAAAGAGGTTTTGTTTATACGGTAGAAAATGTCCTGCCAGTGGTGAACTCATATTACCAAGAGAATAGAGCTTTTGTGCCGCCTTACATATATGTGCTTCTTCAACTGCCAGTTTGTTTTTCAACGTGTAAAGAAATGAAAACATTTTCTCCTAAATGTCTTCAGATTATGTCTCATCACTATAAAGTACCAAATTAAACACATCTAGGAATATTTTAAAAAGAGAAGCAAAGTAGGATGTGAAAAGACACGTATTAAAACAAAATTAAAAGTGATTTATTTTTGCAATGAATGCTTCTATTACTGAATTTGCACTTTGTAAGGTTTTCTGCAGTTCACATTTTTGCAAAGTTTACAATCCACACGCTCCACACAAATAATTGACAAGGTTGAAATTTGACTCAGGATCTTAGATGGGGCTCTGTCTCCAGCACTACTGAATCAACAGATATACTGGTAAGATTTTTTTTAAAAGACTGTTTTATAACTGTGGTTGCTGGCTCCTCACAACTCATTTTTCAGTGAGTGTGTCAACAGATTATTTTAGCAGAGATTATTGTCTTCACAGTTTCATCACAATAGCAACATTGTATTCCATTACCCAGAATGTTCAGTTCCTTCAACCAAAAAGTTTTACAAGTTTTATTCTTCAGTAATTCTATAGTTAAGTTGTTCTTGACAGAAGATTGAACCACTCAATTCAAAACTATATTGAGAAAATCACTGACATTTCTTCTTACATCTCAAATACATGACCTGGCACAAGACTGATTTTTGTCTTTCATACTGTTTAATACCAACATTAAACTGCTGGGAAAGATCATCAATGGAGAAGGAAGTTGTAGTTAGGGCTGCCAGGTCATGTCCTACAAAAAAATAATTTTAAAAAATTAAGTTGATGGCATCTGCACCATTATATCACTTACAAGGAAAATCCAGTAAAACCATAGAGTTTCCAGCAATTCCTGGAGCCACCCAACAGCACTTGTAGGTTTTCTTGAAAGTGACATCATGGTAAAACCATGATCTACCCCTGAAGCTCCTAGGCATGGCATGGCATCCCTAGTTGCAATTCATATGCAGATGACACCTAGCTCTATTTGTTCTTTCATACAATGCGGACTGGATAAGGCCTAACAATCTGCAACTCAGTTCAGACATGGTGGTGGTGTTGACAGATTATGGCTAATTTCCTGTGAAACTGGCATTTGGCCTACTCTTGATAGGATTGCATTACCACTTAAAGATCAGGGGTACTACTTTTACTCTTGGATGCTCATGTGGTATTCATACCATTAAACAAACAACTTGTTAACTATGTCTTTGAAGGAGGACAATAAATCTCATATGAGAGAAAGCAGCACAAAAATTATTAAATAAGAAGCTTAAGGCTGTGGCCTGCTCCATTACAATCTGCATTTTATACAGATTGTTATTATACTGGTTCTCTGTGTAAGCTTTGGTTGGTACTTTTATGTATTTATTACATCGTATACTGTTTATCTATACCTGACCTGGATAGCCCAGTCTCGTCAGCTCTTAGATGCTAAGCAGGGTCCATCTCCAAGGAATCCCAGGGTCATGACACAGAGGCAGACAATAGCAAACCACCTCTGAACATCTTTTGCCTTGAAACCCTACAGGGTTGCCATAAGTTTGCTGTGACTTTACAACAAAACAAAACACTCCTCCCCTATTTATCTGCCCCTGCACTGAAGGTATAATTTGAAATAATCAAGTTTGATATAATATACAAAACGAAAAAAGGGGGACAGGCAGAAAAGAAGAAAACAATCAAGTCAGTTATCAGATAACTTAAATAATAGTTACATATTGCCACTGCAGGAGTCTGTTCTGGGAGAGCCAACTGGCAATCATTTCAAGTAGGCTGACTGAATGGGTCTGGGAGGTCTCCCATCCTATGACAAAGCTAGGTGAGATGGCATGGTATTAACTACTTTTAGTGGTAAGACAGGCTATAACTTTTGTCATTAATAGTTATAAATGTATCTCCAGTCCACAGCCTCTGTGAACTCTACTGAAACATAAATAAATTTCCCCATTCACTTTAATAAAGGGTGCATCTTTTTACACTTATAGAATTGCTCCATCTATTGGGATAAAGTCCTTGTTGGCAAGCACCCTTTTAAGCACCCTTAAAAGAGTCTTCACACCACAGATGACGAGGGGACTTGAGTGAATGGCTGCAATCCACACCCTACAATGGTTGTAACCACCTGTTGGGAGCTGATGCCTTGCCCCAACCCTGCCCTGGCTGCCTGAGCTGAGGATGTCTAGAGACCTGACTCAACCATGTGAGGAAGGCCAGGAGGGGGAGGCAGCTGGGATGCAGGCAGATTGCTCCAACAAAGCCAAGAACAAGGCCTGGAGTCAGGCAGTGGCAGGGGAAGGTGTGGCCAGAAGGCAAGGCCAAGCCAAGCCTTGGGGAAGGCCGGGATGGAAGAGGCTAAAGAGGCAGCCCTGAGCAGCCAGGGGAAGCAGCAGGGCTGGGAGAAAGGTCTCCCAAGTGGAGCAGGTAGTAGGGGACTGAATACGGGCCGGGGGGGGGTAGGGCCAGGGAATCCCATAAAAGAGAAGACACCACACCCAGCCAGGAAGGGGGAGACTGACTGGCTTACCTCTCAGAAGGAGAGATAGGGAAAATGCTAGAGCAAGCCAGTCCAGGGGAGGAAGAGGATCAGGGTGCCAGAACCCCCTCGCCTTCCCAATTCTGAAGCTGGAGTGAGGGCCTCCTCCTCACTTTTCACATGGGGAAAAATGGAGGGTGGGTAAGCATAACCTGGTGGCAGAAGAGGTTCACAAAGCCTAACTTTATGCATGTTTTCTCAGAAGTTAGTTCCATTAATTCCAGTGAAACTAACTACCTAATAAGTGTACATAAGATTGCTCTGTGAGTTCAGTTACTCCATAATACTTTACACAATGTGAAGATTGTTAGCAAAATGGGATTTACTCTTAACAGATAGAGCCTAAACAGTATCTGAAGTTCTCTTCCCAAAATTTTTTGGCAACAGCTGGACACAGCACTCAGACATTTAAAAATAACACTTCAGTGACAGTTCATCTGGCACAAGATGAAAGCTCTAGTCCTCAATACTGATGAGACTGCACAAAAATACCTGTCAGTGTTCATCTTCCTTCCACACTTCCTCTCTCTGCTGCTGCTGCTTCACAGCAAGAAAAGGAAGTCAAGATTGCATAGTGTCTTGTTCCTTTGAAAACAAATGGTATGTCAGGGGAGGACATTGTGCAATATTACCAGCCCTGGTCAATGCAACTGCTCGATATCATAGTTAAATATAAGCCAGGCTACTCTTTCTCAGTCCTAATGAGTACACAAAATATAAGCCTTTTTAGGCTCTCAACTCCTACAAAATATCATTAGCATGAAGTCATTTTGGCCCAATGAAGTGCAGCAGTTTTTACCATTGCACTAGTTTAATGTGCTTTTTCAAAAATCTGTTTTAAATACTTTACTCATGTTTGGCCTTTGGAACACAGTAGTCTATAATGTAATGTAACGTCAGAATATAATTTACACTGTTGTGCTTTTGCAGTGTGCTTTCCAGTGTCAATTCTCAGAGGTTTATAATCTAGAGCCACAGTCAGCTAATATAGATCAACCATGCAGGGGAATTAGCTCCCTCCAAACAGCTGATTGGAACTATTCTCCCATTATAAGATTGTCTACAGGCAATCTTATAATGGGAGAGTAAACCAGTTAAATGTATAGGAACTTACTTCCAAGTACAATTGCATAGAATTGAGCAGTTGGACACCACACATACACCCCTAATTTTGGGATGCATTTTTTATACAATATTCCTCTGGATATGCAGGATGGCATCCAGAAAGGTGAAAAACAAATGAAGATGAACACTACAACTTTACCTGTGTAGACTGTGCTCTCTGCCTGAGGTAGTGTCTCCTAACATATGTGCCAGCAAGATCTGTCAATGAGGCCGTACTGCAGTTACTGTGACAGGAAGCCACTAGACTGCATTCACCAAGGACAGGGCCTTTTCATTGGTTATCCCAGCCCCAAGAGTAATCCCCTTTTGGAGGCCCAACTGTGCAATCTTAAATAGAGTTGCATCTTTCTAAGCCCCATTGACTTCAATGGTGTTAGACAGGTATATACTTAGGATTGCCCTATATATCACTTGTATCTTTTAAGGCTCAGGTTAAGACATTTCTGTTCTGTAAAAAAAATTATTTAAGGCTTTTAAATTTGGTGACTCTTTAACGGGATAGCTTTAATATTAACCACTGGATTTTTATAATTTGTTAATATTGATGGTATTAATTTCATAGTTTCTATTTTTCTTGAAAACGACTTTAAGTATTCTTTTTTAAAAAATAAATTTTTATTTTATATTTTTAAAGGGATACAGAAAGAAAAAAGGTGTATGTGGCAGCAAAGTTGGCATCTGGGTTTATTGCAAGCTCTGGTCCAAGTGTCCATGTTCAAATTAGATGTTGCATTATTGTGGGTGAGGAGGGGGCTATCTGTGTGCAAGAAAAGGTTTGCCCCCCAGAACTTGTGAAAGAGAACTGTCATTATCCAGTAGAGGCTATAAGTTGCTGATAACTGTAAGTTGCTGATGATGCGTTGAACAGTTTTGAGCTGAGAGCTGTATGTGACTACTAGTAGTGTTCTGTTATTGTCTCTTTGGGGCCTGTCTTGCAACAGGTCTTTTCTGGGTATCATTCTGCTTTGTTAATATGTTTCTTGACTTCACCAGGTGGATACTTTAGTTCCAAAAAGGTTTGTTGTAGATTCCTCAGGTGAGAATCTGTCTGTAGGATTAGAACATATGAAACTGTAGCATAGAGCCTGACTGTATACAATGAATTGTTTGGTATGTTTAGGATGGTATCTAGAGGCATGTAGGTATGTTTGTCAGTCAGTAGGTTTTCAATATAAGGTGGTGTCTATGCATCCATTGTGTATTTTTACAGAAGTGTCCAGAAAATATATTTCTTGCATAGATTGATTCATTGTCAGGCTGATGGTGGGGTGAAAGTCATTGAATTCCTGAACAGGTGGTTCAGCTAGAAGGGTCTCCTAAGGAGGGGGAATATTAGGGATGCCAATTTCTTCTTTGATGAGGTTTATAGCCTGAAACATATAAAATGCAAATAGAATAACAAAATGAGCTATATGGACCCATTTGACAGATCAAATTCCAGGGAAAATATAGAAAGGTAATAAAAATATCAACTTGAGAAATGGATATGCTTCCATGTCATTTAAATCTTTGGCAGATCCTTTGGAGTGTTTATGCAATGCAAGAATCAGTTAACTGAGACTCTGCTATTATCTTGAAGGATGGGGGTAGATTGGTGTGTCTGTTCTCAGGCAAATTGTCAATTACCTTTCCTTCTTTTTGAAGGAGAAGAAACACTTCAGTGCACTGAGATTCCCCATTTGCCTCCTAGATTAGAGAGATACATACCTTCCTACCTTCCCAGTGGAGTCTGAATTGAGAAATAAATAACAAGAATGTACTGAGGTCCCAGCTGCATTCAAGGGTTCTTCTGACTGAAAGCTTGCTACAGTTTGTGGTTTTTTTAACTAGGAAGTGGTGAAAATCAGTGTTTATCACCAGCTATTTCTTAATGTGGCTTAATAGGTATTCTCATCCTTTATTACAATGTAATAACAATTATCCATTCTTGATAGTCCTAGAAGAACTTCACTGGCTTCCAGTTTGTTTATGGGCTCAATGTTGATTCATATAGAAGCTTTAAATAGTCTGGGATGAGGGTATTCTAAGGACCGCCTACTCCCATATGAATTTGCCAGAGTTTTTTGTTTGTTTTTTATTAACAATTTTTCAATGTACAACATCTGAGATAATGTATCAAACACATTTACAACTTTCCAAAAAACAATATTAAAATAAAAGAAACATTAGTTTTTACTTGAACATTAATATCAATTCAAAAATAAATCATTTTTTATACTGGGAGTTATCAAGGATAATTTCCTTTTCTAATAAAAAAAATTATAACCAGGTACCATAGAACAACAGCTTTTTCATAGTACTTGTTTGGTGATGCATTTGACAAATTAAATGAAATCTTTTGAAAAATAAACAGTTTCCAGATCTTACTGTACCACTGTCTAATTGACGGGGGGGTGGGGTTGTCTATCCATCTGGAAGCAATTAAAATGCGGGTTAATGCTAATAAATTTGCCACTAATTCTTGAGTTTTTGTATTTATTTTTGGTTTGGGCCATTTTTCTAGCAAAAGAAGTTCAAGAGAGTATGGTAAATCTACATCCAAAATCTCTTTGATTTTCGTTAGAACATTTAACCAAAATTGTTTTATGTGTGGACAGTTCCACCAACAGTGCATAAAGTCTAATATCTCCACACTGTTTTTTACATAAGGAACTATACACACGATTAATTTTATACCAAATACCATCTCATAATCAATTGTTTCATTTGAAGATGTATTGATATAATTTTTGATTTACTACTATGTGCTTCCCATATTTGCTGCCAATCATCATCTGTTAACACCATGTTTAAATCATGTTTCCATTGCTTCTGATATAATGTTTCCACTTCTTCCTTACTTCGATTTATCTGTTTATATATTGTAGACATTATGTCTTCCTTTTTCCTTGTAGATTGGTCTAACGATTGTTCTGTTGGAGTTTGTGATCTATATCTAGTGAGCCTTAAAGCAGGAGATTCTAGTAAGTGCTTAATTTGTAAATATTTAAACCAAAGAATATATTGTTTGACTTTTTCTTCTAGTTGTGCTTTTGTAATAATTTCTTGCTTATCTAAAAAATGGGCAATTCTGGTAATTCCTGCCTTCTGCCAAGTATTATACTTTTTCCATTCTAGTCCTGGTCCGAACCAGCTTGTTTTATGTTGCATCCCATGTAACCTGCTGTGAAGTATCCTCTGGATTGTTTTCAGACCAGTAATTTTTTAAATTTTTTGCTATTTGCATTCTCAATTCTGGATTTAATAAAATCAATTTATTTAAAACCCATTTTGGGGGGGGAAATAGACATTGTGGGTATTTCAGAAACTTGGTGGGATGAGGAAAGTCAGTGGGATATGCTGATTCCTGGTTATAAGTTATATTGGAAGGATAGGGGGAGAAGGGTTGGAGGTGGGGTGGCTCTGTATGTCAGAGAGGGTATACAGTCCAGTAAGATTGAGAGGGTAAGAGAATTGGATTTGCTTCTGGAAATGCGATGGGTTGAAATAGTGGGTCCAAAAGGAGGCTTAGAAGTGGGAGTTTATCGCCCACCAGATCAAAAGGTAGAGGAGGATTATAAAATGATGAATGAATTAAAGATAGTGGCTAGACAAAATAACTGTGTCGTAATAGGTGACTTTAACTACCCACATATTGTTTGGGTCAAAATGAGTTCTAGTCGGGAAAAAGAGATTGAGTTTTTAGACACTCTCAATTACTGTGCTATGGAACAGATGGTCACAGATCCTACCAGGGTAGAGGCGATCCTGGATTTGGTCCTAAGTAATGCCCAAGACCTGGTGAGAGATGTAAAAGTGACTGCACCGCTTGGAAACAGTGACCATAATGGTTTGTGTTTTTTTGGCCCCCCGAAGGGGATTTTTTATTGCTTTTTTATAGTAGACTACAAACTATAACTCAAAAAGGGAAGGGGGCTAACACTAGGGAGAAAGAAAAGAAAACCCACACTACACTAAAAACCCAAGAGTAGGAGATCATTAGCCCAGTTAAAATCTATGTTAGTACAATATTAGTAGTAAACAATGAACATAATGAGTACTGTCTGTCTTTCCCTACTTAAAGATTAGCTGGTTACTTGTTATGAGAGAATTCCAGAGCATCTCCCAGACTTGCTTTGTAAAGGCGATTTCCAGAGTCCTTCTGCCTTTACTTAGGCTTTCTATCCCTAATTGAATAAATTGGTTTTTGGGCGCCAGCACCCTCTTCTGCAGCCAAGTCTTTGTCCGTCTCTGAGGGTGCAGAGCCACTCGAACCAGTTTCACCGTTTTCTTTGGTTCCCAGGTGACATTTGAGGAATTCTTTAGCCTTATACACGGAGTCGATCTTCTCTCTCTTGTCATGCATTTTAAAGATGACTCCTTCTGGAACTGCCCATTTGTATCCAATTTGATTAGTTTGGAGAAAGAGTATCAAGTCCTTGTAACTTTTCCGTTTTTGACAAATTTAAAATGGAATGTCCTTTAAAACCTTGATAATATCATTCCCCATTTTCAGTGGAGTTGCTGAGGTTGCTTTTAGAATTGCATCCCTAGTATGTTTTCTCAAAAATCTGACTGATATTTCTCCAGGTAGGCTATTCTTTTTGGCGTAATTAGAATAAACCCTGTACGCTGCTTCAATATCATTCATCCGCTTTTAAGCCGACTACTGGTGCAATGAGATCTCTAAGAAGCTTCTTCAAATCTTCTTTCGGAGACTCCCTGGAATCTGAGGATCATGTTAGCTTTCTCCATTTGCAAGGACAGCAGCCTGTTTTCCTGATGATTTTGCTTATTTGTCACTTGGTCCACTCTCTTCTCCAACGTCTTGTGTTTGGAGTGCATCTCTTTCACTACTGCCATTGTCTGCTCCGTCTGTTTGACAGTCTCGGCCACCTGGAGCTGTTGTGCTGCCAGAGTCTGGTTGAGAATGGTTAACTGCTGGTTAATACCAGCAAGTTGGTCCATAACAGGCTTGACCGTATCTGCTAGTAGTCTCATGACATTTGCTCCCTTCTCTTCCAGTCTGGGACTTTGGCCACCCAAAGGTTTCGGTTTCACTACTGCACCCGACATCTTGGACGATTGTTTACAAAAGCCAACTGTTTTTCCACCACCTCTAAAAATCGCTTATATGTTAATCCGCTCTGGTAAGTCTCACAAAACAAGACAAATTTTCAGTTTATCTCTGCCCCCTCTCTTTTTCTGCTACTTTGCCACTCTCGGGGGGGGGAATCCCTTCATACCAATCCGGGGAGGGGCAGAAAATTCACCAGTTCTTTGATAATTCGGTTACATCCGACTCACGTTCATTGCCGGCCACTTTCAGCCTCGCCAAGATCCACGCCTCTTGCTCGATCTCCTCTGCTTGCCCCAGTTAACCTAGCTTACACCATTCGGCCACTCAGTGGTAAGACCGTCAGGCGAAGGAGCACCTCAATTCACCGGCATTTCGCCATTGAAGAGGCTATTCCTTCAAAGCCCTATGGCTTGGAACCCCCCCCTTTGTTAACAAACAAAGTAATGAAAGCTGTAAAAGGTAAGAAGGATTCCTTTAAGCAGTGGAAAGCTAGTCTCAGTAAGGTTAATAAAAAGGAACACAGGCTGTGGCAAATAAAATGCAAGTCTGTGATCAGGCAAGCAAAAAGGGAATATGAGGAGCATATCGCAAAAAGCATAAAGGCCAACAATAAAACTTTCTTCAAATACATTAGAAGTAGGAAACCAGCCAGGGAGTCAGTGGGGCCTTTGGATGACCAAGGAGTAAAAGGAGTAGTGAAGGATGACAGGGAAATGGCTGAGAAGCTGAATGCATTTTTTGCCTCTGTCTTCACTGTGGAAGAGGAGAAGTGCTTGCCCATTCCAGAACCACCAATTTTGGGAGGGGGTTTGAAAGACCTGAATCAGATTGAGGTGACAAGAGAGGAAGTGCTATGACTGATGGACAATTTAAAAATGAATAAATCACCAGGCCCGGATGGCATTCATCCGAGAGTTCTGAAAGAACTCAAATGTGAACTAGTGGATCTCCTTACAAAAATATGTAATCTTTCTTTAAAATCTGCCTCCATTCCTGAGGACTGGAAGGTAGCTAATGGCACTCCCATCTTTAAAAAATTTCCCAGGGGAGATCCGGGAAATTACAGGCCAGTCAGTCTGACATTGATACCGGGTAAGTTGGTGGAAACTGTTATTAAGGAAAGAATTAACAGGCACATTGATAAACAAAAACTATTGAGGAAGATTCAGCATGGGTTCTGTAAGGGAAGATCTTGTCTCACTAACCTGTTAGTGTTTTTTGAGGGAGTGAACAAACATGTGGACAAGGGGGATCCAATAGATGTTGTTTACTTTGACTTCCAGAAAGCTTTTGATACAGTTCCTCATCAAAGTCTCCTAAGTAAGCTCAATAGTCATGGGATAAAAAGACAAGTCCTCTTGTGGATCAGAAACTGACTTATAAATAGGAAACAAAGAGTGGGAAACTTTCTCAGTGGAGGGTGGTAAGCAGTGGGGTACCACAGGGATCAGCATTTGGTCCGATGCTTTTTAACTTCTTTATTAATGATTTGGAATTGGGAGTAAGCAGTGAAGTGGCTAAATTTGCAGATGACACAAAGTTGTTCAGGGTGGTGAAAACCAGAGAGGATTGTGAGGCACTCCAAAGGGATCTGTCGAGGATGGGTGAATGGGCATCAGCGTGGCAAATGGGATTCAGTGTGGCCAAGTGCAAAGTGATGCACATTGGAGCCAAAAATCTTAAATATAAATACACATTGATGGGGTCTGAACTGGCAGAGACTGACCAAGAGAGAGATCTTGGAGTCATAGTAGATAACTCAATGAAAATGTCTAGACAGCGTGTAACTGCAATAAAGAAGGCCAATGCTATGCTGGGGATTATTAGGAAGGGAATTGAAAACAAGTCAGCCAGTATCATAATGTCCCTGTATAAATCAATGGTGCAACCTCATTTGGAATACTGTATACAGTTCTAGTTGCCACACCTCAAAAAGGACATTATAGCATTGGAAAAAGTGCAGAGAAGGGCAACTAGATGATGAAAGGGTTGGAACACCTTCCCTATGAAGAAAGGTTAAAACGCTTGGGGCTCTTTAGCTTGGAGAAATGACGGCTGAGGGGTGACATGATCAAGGTTTATAAGATTATACATGGGATTGAGCAGGTTGAGAAAGAAGTACTTTTCTCCCTTTCTCACAAGAACTCGTGGGCACTCAATGAAATTGCTGATCAATCAGGTTAGAACAGATACTTCTTTACCCAAAGAGTGATTAACACATGGAATTCACTGCCACAGGAGGTGGTGGCAGCTACAAGCATGGACAGTTTCAAGAGGGAATTAGATAAACATATGGAGCAGAAGTCCATCAGTGGCTATTAGCCACAGGGTATAGATGGGAACTCTCAGTCTGGGGCAGGTGATGCACTCTATTCTTGGTGCTGGGGGGGCAGCAGTGGGAGGGCTTCTAGTGTCCTGGCCCCACTGCTGGACCTCCTAATGGCACCTGGTATTTTTGGCCGCTGTGTGACAGGGTATTGGACTAGATGGGCCATTGGCCTGATTCAGCATTGGCTTCTCTTATGTTCTTATGTTCTCTTATGTTTTTTGTTGGTGTTGTTGTTTTCTGTCCATCTTACAGAGCAGTTTGTAGGATGATGATCTGACCATATCTTGATCCCTATACCAGCAGAATCTACTTTGTTGATTAGGGCATGTGAAATAACTATAAAGTCAATATGAGTATAAACCTCAAATCTAGATGAGTAAAAGGTATAGTCCCTTTCCTGTGGGTTCAAGATCCTCCATATATAGCACAACCCATAGCTCCTAAATATGTGTTGTAGCTCAAATTAAATATCATTATTCTTCATTGATCTTTTGGATTTTGATTTATCTATTTGTTTATTCACAATGTAATTTCAGTGTCCACCCATTATCAGCTCTCCTTCTTGAAAACCTTTTAGATGCTCTAAGGTCTGCTTAATGAATGGTATTTGTTCTGTGTTAGGTGCATACACCGAACCTATAGTTACCATTTTGCCATCTAAATTCCCTTTGATAAAGTTGTACCTTCCCAGAGGGTCTGTTAACTGATCTGCTAAATTAAATTGCACAGATTTTGCCAAAATAATTGCTGTGCCTCTTGCTTTCGAAGACCCAAACGATAAAAACTGTTCTTTATACCAAGCTGATTTAATGATTTGATTAGAACCGTTCTTCAAGTGCGTCTCTCGTAATAAAAGAATGTCTGGTTTCAGTTTTGTTATTTGTCCTGAAATGCGTTTTTGTTTTATACAGTTGTTCAATCCCCTTACATTTCAAGACATAATTTTGAGACCTTGCATTATAACTCTTGAAGTTCAAATCAAAATAACTAAATGTTTAGTCTTGCACACAGATATCACACTGTTTAAAACACTTACCCCAGAAATGCAGTATCTATCTACCTATGAAACGATCCCTAGCTATCTAGCTTATTTAAACTAAACTGTTACTAATCTAAACCTAAACTAACAGTGAACTCAAAACTGTTTTGAAGCTTCAACTCTTACTGGCTCTCATTTTGTGGGCCTCCCCCTCCCTCTTTTTATGTTGTCTTCCTTACCAACATTTAGCCCTTGAATCTTATAAAATGATACATTACACTTCAATATTATTTAGTTATTACAACAAGATTACTTAGATGTTCCCATGAAGACTGGAATCTTAGTTGCCTTCAAAGGAGAGAGTTTGAATTCTAGCTTCCTCTTGGTTGTTTGCTTGGACATATCCACAGAAATGTCTAACTGCAGTGTATTAAGAAGCAGCCTTCCACTTTCCTCATCATTGGCAAAAAGGAGGCGGCCTTGATGTGTCACTCTGATTTTTCCTGGTGTTATCCATCTGCATTTTATTTTTTGCTCACACAGTCTCGATGTAGTCTCTCTCAACTGTTGTCTAATTTTCAGTGCCTCTGATGGAAGGTCTGAATAAACTGCGATTTTTTCCTCTTGGTATTTGATAAAGCCATACTCCCTTGCTATATTCAAAATTGCTGCCTTTTCTCTGATGTCAGCAAATTCTATTAAAATGTCCCTTGGGTAGTGGTGATTTGGATTTGTTGGAGCTCCAAGCCTATAAATCTTTAAAACAGAAGGTGGCTGATCTTCCTGAAGATGCAGGATAGAGGCTATCCAAGTTTGTATATTTTTTAAAAGTTCAGGATCTTCCTCAGGAGATTCTTTAAAGCCTCTAAATTTTAAATGATGTTTCCTGGTTTCAGCTTCTAGTATTAGCACTCTGTCTTTCAGCAGTTGTTGCTCTTGTTGAATGGCTTGGTTCTCCATTTGAAGAGTATGCCCCAGTGTTATAGCTGTTTCAGCTGTAGCTTTGGTGGTTTCTAAACTCAACGTTAGTTGATTTAGCTGCTCCGTTACTGGTTGCAAAGAGTCTTCAACTTTCATTGTAAACTTGTCCAGCATTGATTGTTCAAAAGATTGCAAAGAAGTTTTGAGAGTAGTTTGCACATTTTAAGGGTTACAGGCTCTTCTTGTTGATCACGCCTTCAATTCTTCCCATCGGCCGCCATTTTGGAGAATAGTTGGCCCTGTCTTTTTTTTCACGCAGCTCCAGCTCCCTCCAATGTTTTCGCCTGCTTATTTGCAAACTGCCCACTTCTACACCAGCTTACCGGCGTTTTGTTGCTTGCAAGGTGAGTTAGAGTTTATTTCTAATGCTTCTAAGAGGGAAAAGAGGAGATCTCCGATGGAGCGCCGAGTTTAGGCATCCATTTTACATCCATCCGATGCCACACACCCCTGAATCTGCCAGAGTTAAGATATTGAATTGTTCACCTTCCAAAGTAAGCTTGTTAACATCCAAACATGCAAAAGACATTTAAAAGCATCTGTTCACCAGGATCACACATTTTTGAACTTTAGATACCAACGGTTTTTATTTTCTTGGCAAAAAGCATTTTATAGTGCCATCCTAAACAGAATTACAGCTTTCTATGTAACTTTGCTTAGAATGGCACAAGTAGAAACTTTGTCTTTGGTTCTAGATTATTTTGTATGTTTTGTACTGCTCCAACAGTACGTGGATAGAGAACTGCCAGAAGTACAAGCTGGGTTTCGAAGAGGTAGAGGAACTAGAGATTAAATTGCCAACATTCGCTGGATTATGGAGAAAGCAAGAGAGTACCAGAAACACATCTACTTCTGCTTCATTGACTATGCTAAAGCCTTTGATTGTGTGGATCACAATAAACTATGGCAAGTCCTTAAAGAGATGGGAGTACCGGACCACCTCACATGTCTCCTGAGAAACCTGTATAAGGGTCAAGAAGCAACAGTTAGAACCGGATATGGAACAACTGATTGGTTTAGCATAGGAAAAGGAGTACGACAAGGATGTATATTGTCACCTTGCTTATTTAATTTATATGCAGAATACATCATGCGAAATGCTGGCCTGGATGAATCACAAGCTGGAATTAAGATTGCTGAGGAAGAGATCAATAACCTCAGATATGCAGACGATACCACTCTGATGGCAGAAAGTGAAGAGGACCTAAAGAGCCTCTTGCTCAGAGTGAAAGAGGAGAGCGCAAAAGTGGGCTTGAAGCTCAACATAAAAAACCCTAAGATCATGGCATCCAGCCCCATCTCTCCTTGGCAAATAGAAGGGGAATTCGTAGAAGTAGTGACAGACTTCACGTTCCTGGGATCCCAGATCACTGCAGATGGTGACTGCAGCCATGAAATTAAAAGATGCCTGCTCCTTGGGAGGAAAGCGATGGCAAACCTAAACAGCATGATAAAAAGCAGAGACATCACCCTGCCAACAAAAGTCCCCATGGTCAAAGCAATAGTATTCCCCGTAGTAATGTATGGCTGTGTGAGTTGGACTATAAGGAAGGCCGAGTGCCGAAGAATAGATTCTTTTGAACTATGGTGCTGGAGAAGACTCTTGAGAGTCCCTTGGACTGCAAGGAGATCAAATCAGTCAATCCTAAAAGAAATCAACCCTGATTGTTCCCTGGAAGGCCAGATCCTGAAGCTGAAGCTCAAATACTTTGGCCACCAAATGAGAAGGGATCACTCACTGGAGAAGACCCTGATGCTGGGAAAGATTGAAGGTCAAAGAAGAAGGGGACGGCAAAGGATGAGATGGTTAGACAGTGTCATCGATGCAATGAACATGAAATTGAGCAAACTTCAGCGGACAGCGGGAGGGCCTGGCGTGATCTGGTCCATGGGGTCGTGAAGAATCGGACTCGACTGTGCGACTGAACAACAAAAAATACTTCATGCTGCTACTTCTGTTGCTTTTATTCTTTCCAACTGTGTTTTAGTTAAATTGTATACCACCTTTGGAACATATTACTGAGATGCAGTGAAAAAAGCCCTTTAATTAATTTTATTTAATTTATTCTCTGTACACAGTTTAATTAAAGTACAGCAATGGGAATGTGTTAATTGTGCCTCTTGTTTTAATACTGTGTTTTTAATCCCTAAGGATTTGAATTATTTTCATTTTCCCTTCTCTTTATCTATATGCAGGTAGTCAAGAAAGTAAGTGGTATTTTTATAGGCTCTCAGATGATTATATTAAGGTTAACTGTCCTTGCATACCCTCACAAACAGTTCATTTCCAGCCAAAGTGAACATCTATAACATATCACAACAGAAACACATTCCTGATGTATTTCCAATTCTAATACTATAAAAATACACTGTTTTGTGATCCTGTTTCAATGACATGCAAAACAACAAAATTCCCAGCTCAAAAAAACTATTTTAAAATAAGATCAGATTGTTTCTTTTTTTAAGAAATAAAAAGCAGCTATGAAAAGCAACACAAGTCATTACGCAGCTATGGCTACCATCCTGAAACAACTTACTCTTCAATTAGCTCCTTAAATTCCAGTGTATCTATTTCAAATAAATGTTTTATGGATCCCACCTAAAACATGCATTTAAACCTTCCAAGAGTCATAGTTATCAAAAAGTTAGGAATTGCTTCATCATCTTCGGGCACCTTCATATGATTAAGGGAAGGGGCCAATTCCTGTGTGTGTGTGTGTGTGTTCAGTGCAGTCAAGTCACTTCTGACTTATGGCAACCCTGTGAATTAATGACTAGGGATGGGCACGAACCACATTTTGTAGTTTGGTTTGTTGTTTGTGGCTGAACTATGAACTGATATGCTGGTTCATAAACTGGATCAGTTTGTATCAGTTCACGAGCCATTTAAAGTTTAAACCTCTGCTTTCTGCTTCCTGTGGCTTTTCATGTGGAGCAGAAAGCAGAGGTTTAAATGGCATGGAGCCATTTAAATCCCTGTGTCAGTGTCATGGACTTGTGTCAGTGACAGTGACAACTCCTCAGAGGAAGAAGGGCCCAGTGTAGCCAGCTCACATCCAGCAGCAGTAGAGCAACACAGGGATGAGATTCAGGTGCTCCCTGACCTGCAGCCAAGAGTGGATGCAGAGCCACCCCAGCCCTACAGCTCTAACCTGACAGCTGAAGGCCAGCCACTTGTTCCCACTTCCCCAGAATCACCAGCTCCCTTGGAACACCACAGGAAAAGACTCAGGAAGGATTTACAGGCTAGGCATAGGAGTGCATGCCTCTCTGCTCAGCACCAGCTGCTGGCTGACAGTGAAGATGAGTCATTGTAGGAACCTGTTGCATGCAATGTCAGCGGCTACAAAGACTCTAAAGGGGAACTCATGAGCATAGATGCAACATGTTCCTAAACACTTAAGCTACTGCTACTGACTGGACTGCTCCTTGATAACTCTAATTCCTAGACTGTTTCCTGACAATCCACTTTCTGAACTCTCTGTCTCTGGCCTTGTTGAACTGGTCGCTGTTGCCTGGTAACTTTGACTCCTGGACTGTTATCTGACACCAAGTTCTCTTCATCGCCCTCCTTGGCCTTGCCCAGCTAGTCTGCTGCAGATGCTGAAATATGACACCAGAGGCCAGTAGCCTGATTTAGAATACCCTACTTTTTGCTCCCCACAAAAAGCTGCTGCTCAGCTGTGGCTCCTTGCCATTTAAACCACTGTTTTCAGCTCACTGCCAAAGTGTCGGCAAGCAGAAAGCAGGGGGTGAAATGGCTCCTAGCCATTTAAACTTTTTGTGAAGAGCAGAAAGCAGGGGTTTAACCTCTTGCTTTCTGGTCTTCATGAACCACCATGAACTGCATCAAAATTTGTGCAAGTTTGTGGCGGTTGTTCAGTTCATAAACATTGCTTCATGAACCACAAACCAGCTAAAATTTGTGACAAACTTTAGTTCATCAGACAGTTTGTGCTCATCCCTCCCAAACATGCTATCGTTCACAGCCTTGCTCAGGTCTCCCAAACTGAGGGGCATGGCTTCCTTTATTGAATCAAACCATCTTATGATGGGCCTTCCTCTTTTCCTGCTGCCAAAATACAATAGCCTCAGTTTAGTCATTTTTGCTTCTATGGACAGTCTAGGCTTGATTTGATCTGGAACTTATTCAGGGCTCTTTTTGTAGTAGGAACTCCTTTGCATATTAGGTGACACACCCCTAATGTAGCCAATCCTCCAAGAGTTTACAGTAGCCCCTGTAAGAATTGCTCTGTAAGCTCTTGGAGGATTGGCTACGTAAGGGGTGTGTCGCCCAATATACAAAGGAGTTCCTGCTACAAAAAGAGCCCTGAATTTATTTATTTGTCCATGGTATCCATAACATTCTCCTCCAACACCACATTTCATATGAATCAACTTTCTTCCTGTCAGCTTTCTTCACTGTTCAACTTTCATAGTAATGGAGAATACATGGTATGAATTATCTTGATCTTGATCACCCGTGACAATACTCTTAAGAATCTTTTCTAGCTCCTTCATGGTTGCCCTTCCCAGTCTCAGTCTCCTGAATTCTTGGTTGCAGTCTTCCATTAGTTGATGATGGAGTCAAGGAATAGAAAATCTTGAACAATTTCAGTTCCTTTATCATCAACATTAGTGTAATTCCATATTCTACCTGCTGATATTTTTAAAAATGGAAGAGTTCACAGGGAACTCATTGCATTTCCATAGCAGCTGTGCCTTCTGTGGATTTCCACAAATTGAAAACAACTCTGCTGTCCAGGAAAAATACATCAGATGAGAACGGAGCTCCCGACCACCCGGCTGCACCGATGGTGGGCGGGGGCTGTTTTGCCGCCCCGAAGAATCGGGACGGCAACAGACAGGACGCTGCGCGTCCTGACGTGATAGGGGGGCGGAGCCAGCTGCTTTAAGCTAGCAGGGCTCCATTCCCGCCTGTCAGTTGCTCTGCGTGCTCGGACTAAAGCAGAGCATGCAGAGGAGAGCTTTTTCTTCGGGCCCATTCTGCGCTGGCTTGTGGCTTTAGGCCGCGGGGCGCAGTGGGCCTGGGTAGGTGGCAGCTCCAGGCACTCGGATAGAGCTGAGCACCCTGAGGAGAGCTGTGCCCTTCTTTTGGCAGGCTGTGGGCAAACAAATTAGTGCCCCGTTATATTTTGGTGGCTGTGCGGCCGCGGTGGCGGGCAGTCCTGACGGTGGCAAGGCGCTTGGGCAGACGGCCCACCGGAGCTGAGGTGGCGAGGCGGCTGGCAGCCCCCGCTGTCCATTTATTGTAAAACAAAAACAAAAAAAACCTTCCCCCCCACGTCTGCAGTTTGGTGAGGCTGCCTTGGCCATATTTTATGTTTATTGCCTCGTCTTCAATCTGTTCCTCTTCTCCTCCCTGGGTGACAACCCCCCCAAGGGTCTTTTGAGGGTGGCCATTTCACTATTTTTCTGTGGTGCAAGGGTAGTATTTGGCGGCCATCTTTGCTGGGCTTTGCCCAGGGGAGGCCATTTTTAGGAGGGCATCCTGGGACAGCCATCTTGTTAGGGTAGTCAGGGGTGGCCATTTTGAGCGTGCCTATCCCAGGCGGCCATTTTGTAAGGAGCTTTGTCGGCAGCCATTTTATATAGTGGTAGCAGGGCTGATTTTGGAGGCATAGATTACCAGTTAGCTATTTTGGTGGGGCTAGGGGGTTTACTGCTGGGGTCTAGTCACGTCGTTTTAGTTAAGTATAAAGTTAGTGAGTCGCTGCTTAATATTTGTTATGGCTCCCAAGAAAGGTCAAGGTAAGGCCAAGGGGAAGCAGCCTGCACCTAAGCGGCCTCATGTACAGCCAGAGCCATTGGTCCCATCCAGTGACGAGGATGACCCTGTAAATGCTGCTATTTTGCAGCGGTTGGAAGCTCTGGAGAGGGAGCGGGGTGCCCCTCCGACGAAGGGTGGGAAGAAGCATTTTGTAGGAGATTCTAATGCTTCTTTTCAAGAGCAGGCGCTGGCTCGGCTGGCCTTTTTGGAAGACAATGGAGGCGATGCTTCGACATCGGGTCAACAGGGGCTGGGCACCGCGGAATTGCAAGTCGAGTTGTACAAGGAGCCACAGAAGGATGGTAAGGAGGTGCATAGTGAAAGGAGCAGTTCATATTGGCCATGGGGCCCAAGCCCTCAGAATGCCCCTGGGCCTGTACCGCAGTCTGCGCCATTTAGTGGTCAGCAGTATATGGGTTGGGGTTGTGGGTATCCACCGCCCCCTCCCGGGGTTTGGCCTGGCTGGGGCTATACGCTGCCAGGACCAGGGTTTACAAATGCGGCAGCTGTTTCTTATGATACAGTATCGGCGGGTGCCATGCCATCGGGAGACTCAGCATTGCCTCTTGGGGACCATCTTTCTATCGCCACTAAGGAGAAGATCCTTAAGGGCGAATACATAGATGTATTCACATTATTATATAGAGAATTGGAGAAGGACAGGGAGGATCTAGACGACCGTGAGAAAGAACGCCTGAAGAGGCGAGTGGTGGACAGGACCTGGGCAAATTGGTTCCCAGGGTTTTTGATTTATGCATCAGTGATTGTCCAGCATCATCCATGGAGAGCTGTAGCTTTGCTCCAATACATGGACATTATTTATAAGGCCTTTACGGATTTTCCGAGCCCGGCTTGGTCGCAGTACGACGAGGAATTTCGTATGCGGGCAGCCATGAATGCAGCCATGCGATGGGACCGGATACATCCTGATCTATGGTTGCAGATTATGTCCACTATTAAGACGCCGGGGAGTGAGAGGACTCATAGTGGTCATTCCGTCTGTAGGTTACAAACCCAGTCAAGCACCCGCGCCCAGGCGGGGCAGGTGGTTCAGCGACGCCCGCTTTGCTGGGAGTTTACCTCCCATGGGACATGTGGTCAGAAGTCGTGTTCATTCCGGCACGAGTGTCCACTATGTGCCGGGCCTCATTCCTTCTCCAATTGCCCCAAACCTAAGGGTCGGGGCGGAGGTAGAGGGGGTAAGCGCCCCGGAGGTGGTGGGGGCTACAACCCCCCCCCCCCGATAAAGGGACCTAGTCCAATAAAGTTGGAAGTTTTAGCACGTTGGTTAAGGGATTACCCTAATCAGCGTGATCGTGTTTACCTGTTGGACGGTTTTAGGTTCGGTTTTAGGATACCTTTCCAAGGTTCTTGTTCTCCATACATGGCTCCTAACTTGAAATCAGTACACGGTATGGAGCAATTAGTGGGGCAAAAAATTGCCAAGGAATGTGTGGAGGGCAGAGTCCTGGGTCCTTTTTCGTTTCCCCCAGTTGTTAATTTGAGGGTTTCCCCTTTGGGAGTTGTGCCAAAAAAGGCACCTGGAGAATATCACCTCATTCACCACTTGTCTTACCCACGTGGGGAGTCGGTGAACGATGCGATACCTGAGGTGTTGTGTTCTGTCAGGTACACCTCCTTTGATCAGGCCTTGAGGGTGGTCCGCGGCTGTGGACGGGGAGCGGAACTGGCAAAATGTGACATTAAGTCGGCCTTCCGCCTCCTTCCTGTCCATCCGGATGACTTTGAGCTCCTGGGTTTTGCCTTTGAGGGCAAATTTTACATGGATAGGGCTCTTCCTATGGGGTGCTCAGTATCCTGTGCCGCTTTCGAGAGGTTCAGTTCCTTTCTGGAATGGGCCTTGCGGTTCAGGACAGGCCTCAGCGCTACTGCCCATTACCTTGATGATTTTTTATTGGCAGGAAGGAGGGGTACGGGTCATTGTGCATTTTTGCTGTCCAGCTTCATCAATCTAACAAGGGAGCTGGGAGTTCCTCTGGCTGAGGAAAAAACGGAAGGCCCGGCCCTTATTTTGACTTTCCTGGGAATAGAAATTGACACGGTGGGACAGTTCTGCAGATTGCCTTTGGATAAATTAACTGCACTACAGGCATTAATAGACACAACGAGAAGGAAGACTAAAATAACCCTTCTGGAGTTGCAGCACTTGGTTGGTCACCTCAACTTTGCATGCAAAGTTGTGGCACCTGGACGGGCTTTTGTTAGAAGACTGTGCGAGTCTATGAGGGGTTTGCGGCTTCCACATCATAGGACTCGGGTCACCAGGGGGATCCGGGACGACCTCCTTGTATGGCAGCAATTTTGGGGGTCATACAACGGGGTTTCCTTTTGGCGTGAGGACCTATTAGTCAAAGCGGAGCTGCAGGTCACTTCTGATGCGGCGGGTTCCTCCGGCTTTGGAGTATATTTCCGGGGTCATTGGTGTGCTGGGGACTGGCCTGAGGAGTGGTTTCAGGCAGGGTGGGTCACTGACCTCACCTTCCTGGAATTTTTCCCAATTGTCGCAGCAGTGTGGATTTGGTCAGGGGACTTTGCCAACCACACCGTCCACTTCTGGTGCGACAATATGTCCACAGTACATGTAATTAACTCCTTGACGTCCAAATCCCCCAGGGTCATGGCTCTAGTTAAAGCCTTCACTCTGCAGTGTCTACACAATAATATAATGTTCAAGGCCAGGCATGTGCCGGGAGTTAATAACGGGGTCGCTGACGCTCTCTCTCATAAACAGATGGAGAGATTCCGTCAGCTGGCTCCAGAGGCCGACCAGTTCCCGGTGCCTATGCCAGACGAGGTGTGGCAGATTGGCGGGCTGAGGCCGATAGGGCAATGAGCTTGGCCCTCGCCCCTTCCACTCGCAAGGCTTACATGAGGGCGGATAAGCAATTCCTCTCCTTTAGGGAGAGGGCAGGCTTGCGGCAGCTTTGGCCCATACCTGTTCCTCATTTAATGGAGTTCTGCGTGACGCTGAAGGGGGAGGGCCTGTCAGCTCGTACCATCAGATCCAAGTTGGCTGCTCTGGCCTATGCTAGCAAAGCATCGGGGCATGTAGACCAGACGGGCGACTTCCATATTCGGAAGATGCTCGAGGGTTGGTCCAGGGAGAGCGGCATAGTGGCTGATCCCAGAGAACCCCTGACCCCAGCAATTTTGAAGGGTCTCAGGGACCAGTGGCACACAGTGTGCGCTGATAGCTATGAAGCTGCCTTGTTTCATGCGGCGTCGCTGGTCGCATTCTTTGGGGCTCTGCGGGTCAGTGAGCTGGTTGCTAGCTCACGGCAGGATGTGTCCGGCCTGGCTCTTGAACGGCGTGACGTTTCTGTCTCAGATTCCAAAGTGGGTATTAGGCTGCGCAGGTCGAAGACCGATCAGTGTGGCAAGGGGAAGTTTATTGGGCTTGCCCAATGTTCAGAGGTTGAGTTGTGCCCAGTTGGGGCCTTAAGCCATTTTTTGGCATTGAGAGGAGAGGGTCGGGGCTACCTATTCCAACACAGGGATGGTACCCCTCTCACTAAATTTCAATTTTGGAGTGTGACACAGAAGGCGCTAGCTCAATTAGGGTTGGGTGGTGTTCACTTTGGCACCCACTCCTTCCGAATAGGAGCGGCATCAACGGCTGCAGCTATGGGGTATACTGGCAGGGAGATTCAGAGGATAGGGCGCTGGAAGTCCAGGTGCTATAAGGGTTATGTCCGGAATTGTGCTATTTAACTATCCCTCAGTGTACTTTCGCTTATTAATGTTTGTTTTGTTACAGATGCTGCAGGCCGCAGGATGCGACAAAGGGTTACTGTCTGCGGCCACAGCATGGTCTTTTGGGCGGCGCATTGTGCCAGAAGGACATCCAGCGGCTCTCAGCTTGGCCTTAGCGCATGGGCGGAGGTGGAATGGTTGGGACGGAGGGGCATGCGGTGGCCAGCGCTCCTTCCCTTGCTGTTCCATGAGAGAACGGGGCCTCCTCCTCACGTATTGGTCATACACCTGGGGGGCAATGATTTGGGTTTATTGAAGGGCAAGGCCCTTGTGTTGCAGGCTGAGGCAGACCTTGTGAGGATAATAGCAAGGTGGCCCAGCGTAACGATAGTATGGTCAGCCATACTGCCCCGCCAAGTGTGGCGGAACCTGGAGGACCCCAGGTGTATTGACCGCGCCCGACGTAAAGTTAATAGGCAGCTGAGAAAGGCCATGGATGCTGGATTGGGGATGTTTTTGCCGCACCCCGATATACGGGTTGTGTTCCCAGACCTGTATAGGGACGACTGGGTGCACTTGTCTGACAAGGGCAATGGGATCTTTTTACAGGACTTGCAGCAAGGAATTAGGTCGGCATTAGGATGCTGAGTGGGGAGCAAAGGCCAAAGCAGAGGCTTGACCTTGGCTGTGGCAGGTTTGTGCAAGCAAGAAAACGGAACTGGTGAGCACCTTACGGCATATCCCGTTAGGGAACAGGGGGTCATCAGGAACTGCCTTCGGATTTCAGGGTCCGGGGTGGGGAATGGTGATCACCTCCACTGGGAACCTTTTAGGTCAGGCTCCTCCCTGCAAGTTGGATGGCTTCAGGGGTAGGCGCTCCTGGAGGGCAACCAGTTTGCTGGGCTGCTGGTCACGAGCCAGAGATCTGGCTCACGATCAGAGCTGGGTGACCCGCCCATCAAGGGCAAAGGGGGCTGGTCAGGGAGTGACGCCTGCCTTGCCTGTTCCATGCTTGCTTAGTTGTTATTGCTGCAATGTTCTGTTAAATAGTTAATAAAGTGGCCCTTGTTTTATTCCAAACTGTTGTCTGTCTCGTTATTCTGGCTGGGGGGGCAAATAAAAATATTTTTAAAATAATACATCTATATTTAGTATATTTATGGCTTCTAAGCACTCAAAGTAATTTTTGTGTGATCAGCTGGACCCTATGAACCATGAGGAAAGACTGCTTGTGGATATGGATCCTTCATGCCTCATTCTCCCCCCAAGACCTCTGAAATGCTGCTGCTGGGGGGAGGGGGAGACGCAAGAAGAAAAGCTCAGAGTGTACAAAGGGCTTCCATGAAAAAGGGAACTCAAGTGAGACTGCTCCCACTTTTCTGCCAACAGAATATAATTGACAAAAGAGGAAGATGGGGCACTTGTGCCTGATTACCCCACTTCATAGCATCCCCCATGCCTAATGACTTTTGTCCAAAAGTCTCCCCCTAGCCCCCAGGATCAGGGAAGGTGAGAAAGTTCTGTATTTGCAAGCATCTTTGTCCTGATGGTTCATAGGATCCAAGCTTTTCTTTCAATAACTCTGTAAGATAATCTTTTATTATAATCATCCCTGTGTTGCAGAGAGGAAGCCCAAACTGTGATACATTAATAGAAAAGAGTAAGAGTCCAGTAGCACCTTAAAGACTAACAAAATTTGTGGTAGGGTATGAGTTTTCGTGAGTCATTGCTCACTTCTTCAGATACTATATTCTCCAAAGCAGCCATTTTCTCCAGGGGAACTGATCTCTGTTATTCAGAGAACAGATGTCATTCGAGGAGATCTCCAGCCCCCACCTGGAGGTTGGCAACCCTTGTTCTCCTGAAGAAAATTACTTCTTTGGAAAGTGTAGTCGATGGCATTATACCTCTATGAGCTCCTTTTCCTTTCCACCACTCTCCCCAGGGTCCAGAACCCAAATCTCTAGAAATTTCCTAACCTGGAATTGGCAACCCTGTCTCATTCCAACAGCCAACTTAACTTTATCTGCCCCTCTGTCTTCAGCTTTCCCCTCCCTAGCAGCCTCTTCCTAGGAAAACTATGGCCCAATTGTGTCGTGCCAGCCACTGGGCCAGGTTCACTTACTTGGTAGGGAACCTTCAAGGACTTGCATGTGGCACCTCATTTCCCCCTGTATCCCCACCCCACACTATTTCCTCTTTTCACCCTCCTTTCTTCCCTACATCTTCTCCCTTTTGCCTGCCTCATTCTTTCAATCTCAGGTATTCACCAACCTATGTTTTATCTTCCTCCTATCTTCAATTGTATTTATTATTTATCTTCTTCATTTATACCCTACCTTTCTCCACAGTGGGGACTAAAGTAGCTCACATTATTCTTCTGTGTTCCTTTTTTTATGCACACAACAACCCTGTAAGGTAGGTTAGGTTGAAAGTATGTGACTGGTCCAAAAAACCACAGTGAACTTCCACAGCAAAAATGGGGATTTCAACCTCAGTCTCCAAGACTCTGGCAGTCTATTCACTACACCACAATGCCTTTCATAAAGAGGCTGCTGTTGAGCAGTAGCAAGCAGCCTGGCCTAGCTAATGAATTTTGCCTTTAAACCTAATGAACCCTGCCCCCCCTTACCGAGGTCTATCTGGAAGAGAAAAAACTCACTTCAGGGCTTTTCTGCTAGGAAAATAGGCAGTTTTATTACCAATCAGTTCAGCAACAAACTGGCATCCTGAGTATACACTGAGTTCACCCTTTATAGGGTAAGGTGGACAAAAAGTCAGGGCCTAGAATTTCAAAGAGAGTTCATCAATTTCATTTCTAAACATAATTCCCTCTATTCTCTGTTTAGAATATACAAGAGGCAGGAGCCGCGATACTTGTGTGGGGGGGAGTATTCCAGCCTGCCAAGCTTCCCCCTCCCTCCCCCCCAGCCACGGCGGTGGCAGTGTTGGGGCTGGCCGACCCACCAAGCTTCCCCCTTCCTCCCTCCCGAGCAGCAGCACGGCAGCGGGGAGGCTAGCCAGCCTGCCAAGCCTCCCCCTTCCTCCCTCCCCAGCAGCGGCAGCAGCAGTGGTGGCAAGGCCAACAGGCCTGCCAAGCCTCCCCGTTCCTCCTTCCCCAGAGGCGGCAGCGGTGGCGAGGCAACCAGCCCGCCAAGACTCTCCCTCCCTCCTCAGCAGCAGCAGCAGAGGCGAGGCCGGCCAGCCCGCCAAGTTTCCCCCTTCCTTCCTCCACAGCGGCAAGGCCGACTGGCCTGCCAAGCCTTCTCCTGCCCTCCTGTCCCTTGTGGTGGCAGCGGTGGCAAGGCAGTTTGCAGAGTGTTCCCTGCGCATGCGCAGGGAATGCTCTTTTACTTTTTTTAATTTAAATATCCCCCGTATACTTTTTTCAACTTTTTAGATTTTTCTGCACACCTGGGGATTGCCCCACGTGCGCAGGAAAATCTCCCTGCCCCCCAAGTGCCCCCGATGTGCGGATTTAGATATCCGCACACAGGGGGCCACTTGGGAATTAGATATATAGATTCTACATTCCAAAAAGAAAAACAAACCATAAAACTCTTCCCTGAAAGATAGCATGGCACCAACCCTTGACTGAGATAATGTTGCTAAAGAAACAAAGGTCAAAAGAACAGATCCATGGGGGGGGGGTGTCAGGCAGGAACACAACATCTCTAAAATTTGGCAAACCAACATAGGCTCATAATGATAAGACATGTAAAATTCCTTAACAAATCATGCAAGTTGAGTGGTATCAAGTCACTCAGAGGTTGATGCCAGGTTTATGGTTGCCAGCTCCCAAGTGGGATGTGACAATCTCCCTGAATTACAACTGAACTCCATATAGGGGAGATTTGGGGGGCATTTTTGGAGGGGGTAGGGACATTGCACAACATTACCAATGCAATCACATTACCCAGAAGTGACATCGTCGCGTCAGCAACATTGTGCGGTGACACTCTGGTTTGAGATCAAAACTCTGTGGTTTGAAGGCAAATTTACCATAGAGTTTTGCCCTCAAACCAGAGCATCCCCCACAATGTCGCTGACACAATGACATCACTTCCGGGTGATGTCATTGTGTCGGGGACATCACCCGGGAACAGAAGCCACACAACCCGGGGGAACACCTGCTGGGACCTGGGGACTGGCAACCCTAACTCTATATGACAGAGATCTTTTCCCTTGGAAAAAATGATTGTTTCGGAGGGTGGACTCTGTGGCATTAGCTGAGGCCTCTCCTCTCCCCAGACCCTGCCCTCCTCATAATCTGCTACAAATTCTCCAGCAATTTCCCAACATGGAGCTGGCAACCCTAGTCAGGCCTGGCCCCAAGGTGCCCTTTCTCAAAGGCCAAAATAGGTCTGGAAAGGGCTCCGCCCCTCCCCCTTGCTTTTACTGGCAGAACCAAGCCTTGGAACTCTATGGTTGCCTAGCAACAACCACTGAGGGGTTCTCTTGCTTAAAACTACAGGCACTCCTTTTATCATTGCTGGCTTTTTTAAACATCTCAATGTATTTTTTTAGATTTCACATTTTTCTGCAAACCTGGGGCCCTTTTCAGGTTTGTAGAAAGTTCTGTCTTGCCCATTCACAGCTTTAGTCACTAGATTTAAATATCCAAAGATATCATGACTTTACTATTAGGATATAAGATATATAATTTGACCATCCCAATAAATAGACCATTCTCTGACAACATTTATTACAAAAACAATCAATCAATACTAGTTTCAAACACTATGGTTCTGTGCTATAGCAACTGCTTTGCATCAAAAAGTCTCAGTTTCCATCCTTACCATCTCCAGTTCCAGGCCTGGGAATGAGCCCTCTCTGCCTGAATCTCTGGAGAGCAACTGTCAGTCAGAATACTCATCACCTGCATAGCTGGGCCAATATCTGAGTCAGTATACAGCAGTTTCTTTTACTATTAGAACAGCAGAATACACAAGAGGAAGATCTTTTTCATTTGTAGATAGCTACCAGCCTGAAATTAACTTAACCACAGATCAAATATAATTCACTGAACTGACATGCACATTTATTATCTGTTCCAGTATCACCTTTTGGGAAAATAATGATATTCACTGGAGAAATCTTGTACAGTTAAATGCACACTCAAAACTGACAACAAACATGCATTGTACATGCTAGAGCACATCTTAGTGCCTTTTCTACATGAAAAATAGGAAGGAAATGTCCAAAGTATTAAAAATCCAAGTTACACTAAACAGAATCAGCATTGTACTGAAAGAAAGTGCGATTAGAATATGGTGCTGAAAGGCTAGACAGGAAAATATTATTTGAATAATGTCAGTCTTCGCTGCACAAGTGTCCTTCTACAAGCACCATGGTGAGAGAAAAGTATGTTGGCTCTTTCTTAATAGCTTTTCTATACTGAATGGCTGACATGAGAGAATTACAGAGCAATCCTAAAGAGGTCTATTTGGAAACAAGTTCCATTTTATTCAGTTCGGTTCACTCCCAGGAAAGTGTTCTTGAGATTGCTGCCTCAGGGCATTATGGGTGCTGACATAAAAGAATCTGTCCTTCTTTTGTGAGAGATGCATTTTCCATTTTCTTAACTTGGTTGGTTTTTCATATTTTACAGATACCCATTAAGATTTTAACTAATTGAAACACAAATAAAAATGTTCCATATGTGAACTGTATCTAATTCAAGCTGAAAAATTAAACACAATATCTAGAAATTCACAGGTACTGTTACGAAATGAGTGCAGTAGGGGGTAGTAGGGCTGCAAAAGCTGAGGGACTTCATAACTATAAGGAGGGGTTGCTTGCTTTGTTTAGTTTTTTGTTTTCAAAGGAGGATTCTGAAGATTATGACCTAGCAATATCAGTGGGACAGAAACCAACAATAGCATGATTGGGGATTAAACATCCCTGAAGGAGATAAATGTCTAAACATTTTATTATACCTTTTTAAAACATCAGAAACAATTGCTCCAGAACAGTGATCTGTGTGCAATGATGCAAGCAGATATCATCTCCTTCGATGGAAAAGAAACACCTAAACTGTTCTGAGAGTGAGAACTCAGCTGTCAGACTGAGATGAACTTGTTTTAAATTATTTAAGGGAAGATGGGAGTCCTAGAATAGGATTACTGTTATTGACTTTTGATCAATTTCTTTCTTAAATGACAGCAGAAAAGCCCTTCAGTATAAGACTTGCCTGGTTTGGGTGATACAGACGTTGAATGAAGAAACAATTGCTTCTTTCTGTGTTTTAAGATTTCCATAAGTCAGTCAGTACTTTCTGTCTCAAGACTATCCTACCATACCAGGAGATAAACCTAGCTCACCACAAAATGAGCTAGAGTTTCAGGCTGCCAGACAATCTCTGGATCTCCTGGCTATACTACACCCACTGCCATACAATAATTAATTAATTAATTACTGGCATTGATTGACATTCCCCCTTTGGAAGCCAAGGTTCAATATGTACCTTGCATTATAAACAGACTATAAGATATTTGACATTCACTTGAACAAGTTACCTGAGTACATTCTGTTCAGAGGGGAGCTTGCAAAATTTCTTCCTTAATACCCAGTTTTTTATTACCTGCCCTTTGATAGTTCTTACAGGTTGGAGGGACTTTGTTTTATTTTATGTCAAGTTTTGCTTTGAAGTTTTGTTGTTATATTTACATTGCTGTAATATCTTTTTTTCTAAAGGCTTGCTCCATTTTTGAGCTTTTCCTAGAAGTACATCTAACATAAGAACATAAGAACATAAGAGAAGCCAATGTTGAATCAGGCCAATGGCCCATCTAGTCCAACACTCTGTCACACAGCGGCCAAAATATACCAGGTGCCATCAGGAGGTCCAGCAGTGGGGCCAGGACACTAGAAGCCCTCCCACTGCTGCCCCCTCCAGCACAAAGAATAGAGTGCATCACCTGCCCCAGACTGAGAGTTCCCATCTATACCCTGTGGCTAATAGCCACTGATGGACTTCTGCTCCATATGTTTATCTAATTCCCTCTTGAAACTCTCCATGCTTGTAGCTGCCACCACCTCCTGTGGCAGTGAATTCCATATGTTAATCACTCTTTGGGTGAAGAAGTATTTCCTTTTATCTGTTCTAACCCGACTGCTCAGCAATTTCATGGAGTGCCCATGAGTTCTTGTATTGTGAGAAAGGGAGAAAAGTACTTCTTTCTCAACCTGCTCAATCCCATTCATAATCTTATAAACTTCAATCATGTCTCCCCTCAGCCGTCGTTTCTCCAAGCTAAAGACCCCCAAGCATTTTAACCTTTCTTCATAGGGAAGGTGTTCCAACCCTTTTATCATTCTAGTTGCCCTTCTCTGCACTTTTTCCAATGCTATAATATCCTTTTTGAGATGTGGTGACCAGAACTGTACACAGTATTCCAAATGAGGTCGCACCAATGATTTATACAGGGGCATGATGATACTGGCTGATTTGTTTTCAATTCCCTTCCTAATAATCCCCAGCATAGCGTTGGCCTTCTTTATTGCAGCTACACACTGTCTAGACATTTGCATTGAGTTATCTACTACGACTCCAAGATCTCTCTCTTGGTCCGTCTCTGCCAGTTCAGACCCCATCAACGTGTATTTATATTTAGGATTTTTGGCTCCAATGTGCATCACTTTGCACTTGGCCACATCGAACCCCATTTGCCACGTTGATACCCACTCACCCATCCTCAACAGATCCCTTTGGAGTGCCTCACACTCCTCCCTGGTTTTCACCACCCGGAACAACTTCGTGTCATCTGCAAATTTAGCCACTTCACTGCTTACTCCCAATTCCAAATCATTAATAAACAAGTTAAAAAGCATCGGACTGAGTACTGATCCCTGTGGTACCCCACTGCTTACCACCCTCCACTGAGAAAGTTTCCCATTCTCACTCTCTGTTTTCTATTTATAAGCCAGTTTTTGATCCACAAGAGGACTTGTCCTTTTATCCCATGACTATTGAGCTTACTTAGGAGCCTTTGATGAGGAACTGTATCAAAAGCTTTCCGGAAGTCAAGGTAAATAATATCTATTGGATCCCCCTTGTCCACATGTTTGTTTACTCCCTCAAAAAACACTAACAGGTTAGTGAGACAAGATCTTCCCTTACAGAACCCATGCTGAGTCTGCCTCAATAGTTTTTGTTCATCAATGTGCCTACTAATTCTTTCCTTAATAACAGTTTCCACCAACTTACCCGGTATCAATGTCAGACTGACTGGCCTGTAATTTCCTGGATCTCCCCTGGAGCCCTTTTTAAAGATGGGAGTGACATTAGCTACCTTCCAGTCCTCAGGAATGGAGGCAGATTTTAAAGAAAGATTACATATTTTTGTCAGGAGATCCACAAGTTCACATTTGAGTTCTTTCAGAACTCTTGGATGAATGCCATCCGGGTCTAGTGATTTATTAGTTTTTAAATTGTCCATCAATCGGAGGACTTCCTCTCTTGTCACCGCAATCTGATTCAGGTCTTTCAAACCCCCTCCCAAAATTGGTGCTTCTGGAGTGGGCAAGCACTTCTCCTCTTCCACAGTGAAGACAGAGGCAAAAAATGCATTCAGCCTCTCAGCCATTTCCCTATCATCCTTCACTACTCCTTTTACCCCTTGGTCATCCAAGGGCCCCACTGCCTCCCTGGCTGGCTTCCTACTTCTAATGTATTTGAAGAAAGTTTTATTGTTGGCCTTTATGTTTTTTGTGATACGCTCCTCATATTCCCTTTTTGCTTGCCTGATCACAGACTTGCATTTTATTTGCCATAGTCTGTGTTCCCTTTTATCAACCTCACTAAGACTAGCTTTCCACCGCTTAAAGGAATACTTCTTACCTTTTACAGCTTCCATTACTTTATTTGTTAACCATGCAGGCTTTTATCTATACCTATTTGTACCTTTCCTAACCTGCGGTATATATTTTTTCTGAGCTTCTAGGACTGTATTTTTAAATAGTCTCCAAGCTTCCCCAATGGTTTTGACCTTCTCCACTCTTCCTTTCAATTTCTTCCTCACATGTCCCCTCATAGCAGAGAAGTTACCCCTTTTAAAGTTAAAAGTGGTTGCGTTAGTCTTTTTGGGCAACTCCCTATCTGAACAAATGTTAAACTCAATGACATTATGGTCACTGTTCCCAAGCGGTGCAATCACTTTTACATCTCTCACCAGGTCTTGGGTGTTACTTAGGACCAAATCCAGGATCGCCACTTCCCTGGTAGGATCTGTGACCCTCTGTTCCATAGCACAGTCATTGAGAGTGTCTAAAAACTCAATCTCTTTTTCCTGACTAGAACTCATATTGACCCAATCAATGTGTGGGTAGTTAAAGTCGCCTATTACGACACAGTTATTTCGTCTAGCCGCTATCTTTAATTCATTCATCATTTTATAATCCTCCTCTATCTTTTGATCTGGTGGGCGATAACAAACTTCCACTGTTAAGCTTCCTTTTGGACCCACTATTTCAACCCATAGCATTTCCAGAAGCGAATCCAATTCTCTTACCCTCTCAATCTTACTGGACGGTATACCCTCTCTGACATACAGAGCCACCCCACCTCCAACCCTTCCCCCCATCCTTCCGATATAATTTATAACCAGTAATCACTGTATCCCACTGATTTTCCTCATCCCACCAAGTTTCTAAAATACCCACAATGTCTATTTCCCCCCCCAACATCAAGCATTCCAACTCCCCGATTTTACCTCGGAGACTTCTAGCATTTGTGTATAAACACTTATAGTTTCCCACGTTTCTTAAGCCCACAGCCTTCCTCTTGCTGCCTCGAGACCTTGCCAGACAGTTCCTATCATTAGCCACAGTCTCAGTGGACAATTGTAATCCATTTCCTTGTACAAAAGTAATAGCTACCCTTTCATCTCTTTGAGATGAGCCATCCCTAACCAGAGACTTTTCATCTCCTGTCGGCTTTCCCCCATTATTCAGTTTAAAAACTGCTCTGCCACCTTTTTGATTTTGAGCACCAGCAGTCTGGTTCCTTCTCGGGACAAGTGGAGACCGTCTCTTTTGTACAGCTCCCTCTTGTCCCAAAAAGCATCCCAGTGCCTAACAAACTTGAACCCTTCCCCCTACACCACCATCTCATCCACGCATTGAGACTCCTGATCTGTGCCTGTTTCTCCGGCCCTGCGCGTGGAACAGGTAGCACTTCCGAGAAGGCTACCTTGGAGGTCCTGGCCTTGAGTTTCCTGCCCAGCAGCCTAAATTTCTCCTCCAGGACCTCACGACTGCATTTCCCCACATCATTGGTGCCGACGTGCTCCACAACCACTGGCTCCTCCCCAGCACTATCTACCAGCCTATCTAAAACACGCATAATGTCCGCTACCTTAGCACCAGGCAGGCAAGTCACCATATGGTCAGTATGCGGGTTCACCACCCAGCTGTCTACCTGCCTAAGGATTGAATCACCAACTACCAAGAGCCCCCCTCCCACCCTTCCCAGGGACGGTTCCTTGGTACGAAAGGATACTCGTTCACCAGCTGAAGAAGAGGTCCCTTCTGAGGGCACATTCCCCTTATCCTCAGCACGGTGCCCCGTTTCCCCTTGACCCTCATGCTCCCTGGCAGCAGCCGGGCTGCCAGATCCAGAGGGGGACATATCTAACAAGTCCCCGAGAGTCTTCTCTGCGCACCTAACTGACTGTCTCTGCTTCTCCAGGTCAGCCACCTTGGCCTCAAGGGAGCAAACTCGCTCCCTGAGAACCAGGAGCTCCTTGCACCGAGCACACACCCAAGACTTCTGACCAGTGGGCAGATAGTCATACATGTGACACTCCATGCAAAACACTGGATAGCCCCCAACCCCCTGCTGGCATTCTGGCTTCATAATTATTTTTAAACAAATACTTTTCTATAACCCCCCTTTTAAAACCCTTTGTATTTATATGGTTCCTGCTGTAGGAGTCTACTTACCTTACTGGGAACCCAAGGAGCCAAGGTCCCTGGCTTTCTGGCTCTTCCTGGGCTTCTTACAGAGCCCCTAGGCTAAGAGCCACAGGCCAAGAGCCTCACCCTTTTGCTCTCACCCTTCTACTAGTGCAAGCTTAAATCCATTAGACATATTTAGCCTATTTAACTTTTTAAACGGCACGCACAGCTAAATGCTTTTATTTAATGATATATCTATAAGCATTGATCTTCCTGGATGATTTAATCATTTCAATGAAAATATGATTCATTACACTAGTACAAGTATTGTGAAAAAGCATTAACCCACCAACCCCTTTAGTAGATTTAACATAATTATGGAATTATGCTTGTGAAGAACTGAAGGACTTTGTAGAGGTAAGCAGAGTTGGCACTGAAAACTCAGCCTAGCACAAGAGACACACTGCATTAACAGTGGCACCATTCACTTCACAAAACAAGACATCACTCTCAACATACAAGCCTTAGCCTTCAGTAAGTCCCACACAAGTACAATAGGAAAGGAACATTAGGTACATAAACAACCTTATGCCTCAAACAAAAGTGTCCTCAAAAAGTCACTGTCATCAAACCTAAAATGAATAAACAAGTTTCCCCTTTATACATTGTCTATGAAGTAACTTCATAACAGTGTAAACTTTTTCCAGTTTTTCTAATATTGCCTAAGTTGGACTGATACTTGAAATGAAGCTAATGACTACTGCAGATGGCTTTGAACAAAGATATTTTTATATGTCTCATCTGTTTTTTCTCGCAGTAAAATGATCTGATTCATTTTACCATATCCAAGTCTAGTGCTCTGTATATTATTAATGTCATGAGTTAAAACATCAAAGAAATAATATAAAGATTTAATTGGAGCCAGAATTTTGGCCATTGTTGTTGAGGAATATATAAAGATGTAGTAATACCTGAATGGCCCTGCCTTATAAACCCATTGTGAAAAGTGGTGTTTCTGTACCCTTGATTACACAATTTAGCCAGGAAAACTAAACCTAAGAGATATTAATATTAATAGTGTCTTAATGAAATTAAAAAGCATCACAGCTCTGACAAACTAACAGTCTAACAATCTCATTATTAGCAGAGTACAGCAATCTGTAGCACAGTATTACACAATAATTTTAAGCAGAAAATTAGGTTGATGTGGAAGTCTTTATATTAAAAAGTCATAACTGATCTTTGAAAAACTCCCACCCTCTTTTTACCTGTAAGTAACCCGTGAGAAGATTTTATTCCATTTGTCTGAAGAAGTGTGCATGCACACGAAAGCTTACACTTTGAATAAAACTTTGTTGGTCTTAAAAGTGCCACTGGACTCAAACTTTGTTCTGCTGCTTCAGACCATCACGACTACCCACTTGAATTTAACAAAAAAAGTTATACGTAAAACACACGTACAAGATAGGTCTGAATGAAAAGTAATAATCTCCTCCTGAAAAGTAGCATTTTGTTCTCTTCAACTGGAAGATGTGCACTAAACTGAAAGTGTCAAAAGAGATTTTGGAAGAAAATTAGGAAGAGTTGGTAACATGTTTCCAGGCTCTTGAAACAATTCCTCTGACAAACACCATTATTTATGTGAGGCAGCTTACAGAAAATATATTTCACAAAATAACAAGAAAGATTAAAAATAATTTAAAATAGAAGCAGATTAAAACTGGAGAGATTTAAAATTCCTAAAAACAGCCACCATAAAATAAAAATAGAACCTTCTAAAACAGTAAGCAGGACGACTGATAAAATTCCATGAGAGAGAGGAATCTAAAAGGCTTGGGGAAATACAAATGTCTGCCTACACATTTGCATCAGAAGAAAGTCTGTATAAAGTTGAATCACCTGAATTTGTTATGCAAGCAATAAAACACATGCTTTGCAATCATGCAGTTGAGTTCCCAGGTCCAGTTCCTGGAATTTTCATATAGTAGTGCTCTCATGTAGCAGGTGTTGGGAAAGACCTTTTTTCCGCCTAGGAATCTAGAGGTATATTCCCAGTGAAAACAGACAATATTGGAAGATGCAGCTGAAGCCGAATATGCTGGCTGGCTCTGACCCACTTTGTCTTACCTCTCTCTTACTATCAATAATGGCCTTCTTAGCTTTTTGTTAGCCTGTACAGCTCTTAAGAGTGACATATTTCATGCAAGGCTAGGGTTGCCAGGTCCAGCAGGGGGCTCCAGGGTCTTTCCTGGGATCTTCCAGCATGTGCACCACAATATCATCACCCAGAAGTGATGTTGGGGTGTGATGCTCTGGTTTATGGGCAAAACTCTATGGTTTAAGCCCAACTTTACCACAGAGTTTTGCCCAAAAACTAGAGCGTCACCCCCCAGTGTGGGTGATGTGATGATATCACTTCTGGGTGACATCATTATGTCATGTTCGGGGGCATTTGCAGGCAGGTTTCCCCCTGCTGGCCAGCTGGCCGGTGGCAGAAAGGGGCTCACAAAAGCCCAGACTGGGGGCCTGGCAACCTTATGCAAGGCACAGTTTTTCATTGAAGGGAGGGAAGAGAATTTGAAGAGAATTTCCATGCAGCAATGCCAGAAGCAAATTTTAATCCACAGCAGCAATTCTAATGTTGGAATAAAGGGAGACACTGCCCACAATACATCAGCACATAAAATCAGGATTTTAATTGACTGCTATTTCAAAGCTGAGTTGGAGGGCAGGGATTGCAGTCTAGTCTTCTGAAGTTGTCACTTTCAATATTTACTATTAATATTATTAATGTCAAAAAGCTAAGGACATTAAAAAAATTACAGATAAATATCTAAAGTCATAATACAAATCTACAGCTAATACAAGCTACTTATACTACTAATTAATTCCAGAGTCTTCATATTTTACCAAATGTATACATCTAAACCTTCTATTGACACTGAAAGAAAGAAAGGTGGGAGACGGGTAATGAAGCTGAGGTGGCTGAACAAGAAACTCTCTGAAGAGCTGAGACCAAAAAGGGAAATGTACAGGAAATGGAAGGAGAGCAAAATTACTGAGGGTGAGTACAAGAAGCAGGCTCGAATCTGTAGGGATGGTGTCAGAAAGGCTAAAGTGCAGATGGAGCTGAGGCTTGCAAGGGATGCTAAAAATAACAAGAAAAATTTCTATGCCTATGTTCAGAGCAAAAAGAAGAACAGGGATGGGGTAAGCTCATTGCTAGGGGAAGACGGTCAAGTCTTACAAGGGATGAAGACAAAGTGGAATTACTCAATTCTCACTTTGCATCAGTCTTTAACCGTAAGGCGAACTGTATACAAACTGATGAATGCAGGGAATATGAAGAAAGGGGGAACTGCCAGTCCAGAGTAAGTAAGGAAATGGTTAGATAGAATCTGGCTGCCTTAAATACTTTCAAATCTCCAGGGCTGGATGGCTTGCATCCCAGGATGCTAAACGAAATTGCAGATGTTATTTCAGAGCCTCTGGCTCTAATCTTTGAGATGTCCTGGAGTACTGGTGTTATGCCGGAAGACTGGAGAAGAGCGAATGTTGTCCCAATCTTCAAGAAGGGAAAAAAGACGGACCCGGGAAATTACACGCCTGTCAGCTTGATATCAATACTTGGAAAAATTCTGGAGCAGATTATCAAATGCTCTGTCTGTGAGCACCTTGAATGGAATGAGTTAATTGGTAGTCGCCAGCATGGGTTTATCAAGAATAAATAATGCCAGACCAACCTTATCTCCTGTTTTGACAGAGTTACTAAAATGGTTGACTCTGGCAATGCTGTGGATATAGTGTATCTAGTTTTCAGTAAAGCATTTGACAAAGTTTCTCATGATATCCTTGAGGATAAGCTGGTTAAGTGTGGGCTGGATGGAGCAACCATTGGATGGATTCATGGTTGGTTGAAAAATCGTACCCAACAAGTGCTCGTAAATGGCTCTGCATCTACGTGGAGGGAAGTCTCAAGTGGAGTGCCACAGGGCTCGGTCCTGGGCCTGGTGTTGTTCAGTGTTTTTATAAAAGACCTGGAGGAAGACATAGAGGGGATGCTTATCAAATCTGCAGATGACACAAAGCTGGGTGGGATTGCTAATTCTGAAGAAGACAGAGTCAGGATTCAAAATGTTCTAAATCGGCTGGAACAGTGGGCTGAGGCAAATAAAATGAAATTCAATAGAGATGTGCAAAGTCCTACACCTGGGCACAAAAAATCAAAGGCACAGATATAAAATGGGAGGGACTTGGCTTGACAGCAGGACATGTGAAAGGGATCTAAGTGTTCTGGTTGATCACAAACTCAACATGAGCCTGCAGTGCAATGTGGCTGTGAAGCAAGCTAATGCAATCTTAGGATGCATTAACAGAAGCATTGTGTCCAGATCACGGGAGGTGGTAGTTCCGCTCTATTCTGCTATGGTCAGGCCTCACCTGGAGTACTGTGTCCAGTTTTGGGCACCACACTTTAGGAAGGATGACAAGCTCGAGCGTGTCCAGAAGAGGGCAACCAGGATGGTGAGAGGGTTTGAATCCAAGTCTTATGAGGAAAGGCAGAAAGAGTTGGGTATGTTTAGCCTATTTGAAGGGCTGTCATGTAAAAGATGGAGCAGATCCATTCTCTCTTGCTCCGGATTGCAAGACTACATCTAATGGGTGGAAATTACAAGGGAGTTGTTACCGGCTAGATATCAGGAGAAACTTCCTAACTGTAAGAGTGGTTGAGCAGTGGAACAGTCTGCCTCGGGAGGTGGTGGATGCTCCTTCGCTGCACATTTTCAAGCGGAGGCTGGACAACCATCTTTTGGGTGTGTTGTAGGTATGTAGGGCTATCTTTTGGCTATGCTCCTGTAGAGTGCAGGGGGTTGGACTAGATGACCTGCAAGGTCCCTTCCAACTCTAACATTCTATGATTCTATGAATCCTAACTCTATCAAAAATAAAAGGACCACCTGCCAGAAGTATTTAAAATTAGTAACAACTGTTTAAGATTAGATATGTTATTCTACAAGACTATGCACATTTACCCATGAATAAGGACTATCTCAAGTAAATATGGATAGAATCAAGCTACATGATAGCAACAGACTATTTAACAAGCTGAGAGTATTATTTCTAAGGAGAGAGAGAGAGGGGATACTTTCACACACACTAAATAAAGCATTCAATCCACTTCAGTGACCATTAGCGCATGGATTTTGCCATTGCATACAGTAAATCTCATTTGCAAAGTGAGTTCAGGGGTCTATACTAGAACTGTGCATTCGGATACACTTGAGCTGAAAATATACCCCAAAAATACCTTACCGGTACTTTTCGGGTATATTTGACACCCCAAATATATCCAAGATTTTTTGGAAATTAAAAAAAATTACCCCCGATTTACCAGGAAGATCAGGAACCTGCATTTGCAGCCTCCCAGAGACTGTTTTTCCTTTCCATCCCTTTGTTTCTGTATCTTAGGGGGCATTTCTATGGGTTTCCTGACTTCTTTTGTTAATTTCAAATGTGTCTGAAAGGTTTTCCTTCTTATTTGCTTTGTGTCCCTTTTGTGATTTTTTTGTGCAGGGCTGGCAAAAAAACAACAACCCAGCTTGGATTTGTTGCGATTGTGTCATTTGACATCAGTTTGGTTGGCATTGCACTGCCACAGTGGTACCCCTTGGTCCAACTGACTTGAAACTTGGGGTTTATTTAAAGGACAGGCACCAGCAGGCCCACTGCAATTTTGGTGCCTGTATCTTTAAAAACAACTCCCCCAGCCACATGGAAATTTCACCATAGGAATAATGGACCCAACAAATTCAGAACCCCCCCCAACCCAAATCCGAATATCGTACCAGGATTTGGAATTCAGGAATATTAAAAATACCAATATTTGGGGGGTTCAATATACCCAAACCTGAAAAATGGGAGGGGGTTGCACACCCCTACTCTATTCTTAAGGGTGTTGCAGAGTATGGAAGTGAGGGGAAAGCTGCTGGGATGCAGAACTGCCTGGAGAGGGGAAAGATATGAGGCTATAGTGGTGAGATGAAAGGAGAGAAATAAGGAAGCTGCAACATGGTGATGCTTTGGAATAGTATTTACTGAGGGCTGGTAGGAGGCTTTTGAGCAGGGTGCAATGGTAGGGATAGAAGGGGGGGGGCATTAAATCATACACTGCCTGATCATTTTGTCCTTGTGTTGAAATTGTGGTGGACATTGGTCTGGAGGAGAAACTGAGCAAATTGTGTGGCTGAAATCCCAGCTCTTATATACCTGAAACGAATGCCCTTTGAGATCTCAGTGGCCATTGTGGAGGTTGCTAGGTGATCACAATAACATTGCCAACCTTCAAACTTTCATTTTTGTCAGTAAAAGGAAGAGCTGTTTTGGCCTCCCAGTCCACTCCTGCTCCCCTTCTTCCTGCCCTGGGGAAAGGATTCATCAGGGCAAGTCCAACAGCAACCACAGGGCAACTTCACAAAAAGAGATTGGATTTATACCCCGCCACTCAGTCGGAGTCTCAGAGTGGTTTACAATCTCCTTCCCCTCCTCTCCCCACAACAGACACCCTGTGAGGTAGGTGGGGCTAAGAGAGCTCTTTGAGAACTGCTCTTGAGAGAACAGCTCTGAGAGAACCATGGCTTGCCCGAGGTCATCCAGCTGGCTGCATGTGGAGAAGTGGGGAATCACACCCGGTTCTCCCAGATTAGAGTCCATGCTCCTAACCACTACACCAAACTGGCTCACTTCAGTTATGCGGTGGCTACAATTTGATGCCACACAACTTGCCTGTGCCCAGCAGCAGGCCCTATAAAACTTTTGCCTGGGCCCAGCAATGGCCACCACAACTCACCTAAGTAACACTCAGGTCTACACAAATATTCCAACTTGGTCAGATTTTTCCCAGGGCAAGGCTGTCATGAGAAGAGAAGGAAGGAAAACTGAGAGCCAGTCTGGTATAATGGTTAGAGCAGGGGTGTCAAACTCATTTGTTATGAGGGCTGGATCTGATACAAATGTCTCTTTGTCAAACTAGGCCATGTGTGCCATAAAATGTAATGCCAGGTATGAGAGATATAAACTTTGTAAAGGACCCAGGCAAACCCAATTAACGATATTAATTTTTACTCAAAATACAAACATGTTTAAAACATTAGTACTCTTACAGTATTTCCTTAAGGTATCTCCCTGATGCCCACCCTCCCACTTCCACTGCCCATTATTTATTAGCACTGGGACACTATACAGGAACGTAATGCACAGCATCTATCATCTGGCAGTTAAGGTAATGACCAGTTGATTGCAGGCTGGATAAGAGCCCTGGATGGGCCAGTTCCAGTCCACAGGCCATATGTAAGAGTTTCAGACTAGGATCTGTTTCAGAGGGTAGCCTAGTTGCTATGCAGTAGAACAGCTAGTAGCACCTTAGAGACCAAGAAGATTTGGGGAGGTACAAGCTTTTGAGAGCAAATCTCCTTTCATCAGATTGTAGATTCTGAATGAAAAACTAGGATCTGGGAAACCCAGCTTCAAATACCCTCTCTGCTATGGAAGTTTGCTGGGTAACTCTGGGGCAGTCACTCTTTCTTAGACTTATATACCTCACAGGGTTATTGTGACGATAAAAAGGAGGAGAGAAGAATGATGTTAACTGCTTTGGGCCCCCATTTGGGAGAAAGGTAGGGTATGAATGAAGTAAATAAATGAAGCTGAAGACTGGGCTGGGGGTGGGGGACAGATAGAAGTAATTTTGGTTGGTGAGTGGGAAGGGGAGGAGAAAGGATCTGGGGGATGGCAGGAAGAGACAAAAAGGAAATAGTGTGGGGAGGGGGATACAGGGGGAAATGAAGTGACCTCCCCAGAATTTCTTGTGGATTCTCTGCTCGTGTATTTCTAAGTTCTTCTTGGGTACTCGCTTGAAGTTCACGTTTCCTCTTTTCTTCATATTTCTCAGGTGCATCTGGTCCTAGAGAGCAGGATGGATCCCACAGAAAATTTTCACTCACGCAAAAGCTCTTCCAAGAGTTTCTATGTGTCAGGTAGCCCTGCCATGATGGATGGAGAAGGGAGGGAATCAGGCCAATGGCCCATCTAGTCCAACACTCTGTCACACAGCGGCCAAAAATACCAGGTGCCTTCAGGAGGTCCAGCAGTGGGGCCAGGACACTAGAAGCCCTCCCACTGCTGCCCCCTCCAGCACCAAGAATAGAGTGCATCACCTGCCCCAGACTGAGAGTTTCCATCTATACCCTGTGGTTAATAGCCACTGATGGACTTCTGCTCCATATGTTTATGTTGAAGGGCTGTCATATAGAGGATGGTGCAAAGTTGTTTTCTGTTACCCCAGAAGGACCAGAACCAAGGGGTTGAAATTAAATCAGATGAGTTTTCGGCTAAACATTAGGAAGAACTTCCTGACAAGAGTGTTTCCTCAGTGGAAAAGGCTTTCTCAGGAGGTAGTGGGCTCTCCTTCTTTGGAGGTTTTCAAATAGAGGCTAGATGGCCATCTGATATCAATGCTGATTCTGTGAACTTAGGCAGATCATGAGAGGGAGGGCAGGATGGGTTGCCTCAGTGCTTAGTTCTTGTGGCCCTTTCTTACAAGCCCAGGGAAATGCTGATTGCCACTTTGGGTTCAGGAAGCAATTTGTCTCCAGGCCAGTTTGGCTGGAGATCCTGGAGGGGTTTTTTTTGTCATCTTCTGGGTGTGGACCAGTGGTCACTGGGGAGGTATTTGTGAATTTCCTGCATTGTGCAGGGGGTTGGACTAGATGATCCTGGAGGTCTCTCCCAGCTCTATGATTCTATGTATGTTCTAAAGTGTATATACAAGTATGCACATGCACACGTATGCGGTCCTCTGGAATGTCTCAAGAATATTCAGATAACCATTACTGGAGGAAGTGGAAGGAAGAACATGTTCATCAGTAGTGCAGCTAAAAACTGTATGAGTCATACATTCAGTGTATCCGTAGGATTGAAGCCTGGCTCTGCAAGGATGCTTCCTGTTCAGGACAACAGTGTAATATACTATTTGGGGAAGGAACTAATTTATGCTTTTCAAATTAAATTATATATTTACCCAAGACTCTGCTGAATCCTTAAAGAATGCACCTGTGATGCCTTTCTAATTCAGAAAATGCTTGCCATAACGTTGTGAGCAGCTGATGCACATGTAGATTTTAATAACAGATATTATATTTTTTAAAGCACAACTATACATTCAATCCTGAAAAATCCAGTTTAAAATGGATATTTGGGTATAAAAATATTGCATGCAATTTTGCATTTGAATTCGTCATACAGAGGCTCTTATTAAAGAACCAGATAGATATTGAAAGCTACATGTGAAGACCTGTACAATGGAAAGCATAAAAGGTGGATTTATTGCCCTGGCCCCTGGTAATTGCCAAAGCACTGTAAATATGCCTCAGTCTTTTATTAGTATTCATAGACCAACAGATCATAAGCAAACAGGGAAAATTATATTGGTATACAGACAATGTAAGAAACATAAGTATACAAAATGAACATAAGTATACATTTTTTTAACATTAAGAAGTGATGCCCCATAGTGCCATAGATAGAAATTTTGCAACTGCAAGAGTCACATTTATTTATTTATTTTATTAAGTTTCTATACCATCCTCCCTGCAAGCGGGCTCAGGGTGGTACACAACAAATTAATATAAATACATATAAAATATATTAAGCAATCTAAGATCCTGATCCATAAAAGCCTAACGTCTACATGGCGCCAAATATAAATTTATGACCCCCCAATTTATAATCACATGGAAGGGAGGGGCGTGAAAAGCAGTTAATGAACCGGATAGCTGTTAAAAACTGTTAAAAGCAGGCACTGGAAGCAGGCCCACAGCCAGGATTTTGCGGCTTGTGGGGCAACGATTTTTCTGGTGGGGCTGGAGGGAAGGGTGCAGGGAAGGTGGGTGGGGTTTATCAAAGACTTACCAGGACATGGGCAAAGTGCTCCTCCTTCTCTCTTTCTGACCCCTGCTTCCAAATATCACAAGCACCTACACAACAAAGAGGAAACAGGCTCATGGGGCACAGGGCACGTTCTGGTAACTTGCGGCCCAGCTCAACCTTGGCAGTGAAGGCCTTCTTGCAGGAACTCCTGACACATGTGAAACAGCAGCCCCTCTGCTGCTGCTGCCACCACCACCCCACTCCTTGGTCTCCCGTCAAGGTGACTCCTGGGCACATCGTTCTGGCAAGGCTGGCAACTTCGTGGGGAATCCACGTGCTCAGTGGCCTCCACGACTGGGGAGGTGCTCCATGCCAGCGGTCTGGGGAAGGTTGCTGCCTCCCAAAAAAGAGAAAGTGGCCATTGCATGCTTGACAGGAAGTCCCCAAGCAGGTAGCAGCTTTTTCTTTTCTTTTTCAACCCTTGTGGCAAATTTTTCTCCCTGCCGTGGCTCTTCTTGTGGGGGGACAACCTTGCCTCCTTCTCCTCCCCACTTCCTTCCCCTCTGCCTGCAGCCTCCTTTGTGTTCAGTTGACTGGGTAGGCAAACTGCAGCAGGGCTGGCCCTCTTCCCCAGGCCAGAGCCATGGCTGTGGTGGGCCATCCAAGAACAAGAGTGCAGTCACCCACTTCAGGGACCCGGAACCCGAACAGCAGTGGCCGTAGCAAGGAGTAGGAGCATGCACCTTTTGATTTTTTTTTAAAAAAATGGTTAAAATAATTAAAAAAACATTTTGACAAGGAGATCTTGTGGGGCTGGCCCTGGAGCCCCAAATAGCCCCAGCATGGCTACAGGCTTGGGCAGAAGAGAACAAGTCAACTTTCTAGGTAAGAATAAGGGAGAGTGTGAATGAAAACATTCTTTGGGAAGCAACCTGCTGGCCATCGTCCTAGGCAATGCAGAAACTTAGGAAGAGCCAAAATGAAGTTACAGAGGCTACACAAATCCACACATAGGTGATCATCTCTGACAATGAAAAACAGCCACCACTTCCAAGAATACATTCATGCAGTGGGCACACATATGAGCCACTGACCTGCACAATGGTCTGTCACCAAAGGGGTTAGACACTGTTTCTGGTGGGGAAGCAGGAATTTTATCATGATGGAAGGAGCCCTAAGAAAAAGTCTGCCAAAGATCCTGCACATGTTGGTGAATACTGTGAATGGACACACCAATTAGGATGTCAAGAAAGTCTGACATGTACAGATCTCAAAATAAAAGGCTATTAATGGAATGAGTGAAACTATTGAAGGATATCTATTTACATTACTACATTCCAAATGGCATTAAACTTCCAACTGCATATATATCCAGTAAATTATTTCATTCTATACCTTCACAATCTGAGAACTCGTGGGCATTCAATGAAATTGCTGAGCAGTTGGGTTAGAACAGATAAAAGGAAGTACTTCTTCACCCAAAGAATGATTATGGAATTCACTGCCACAGGAGGTGGTGGTGGCTACAAGTATGGATGGCTTCAAGAGGGAATTAGTTGAACATATGGAGCAGAGATCCACCAGTGGCTATTAGCCACAAGGTATAGATAGGAACTCTGGGGCAAGTGATGCTCTGTATTCTTGGTGCTTGGGGGGAGGGGGCAACAGTGGGAGAGCTTCTAGTGTCCTGGCCCCACTGATGGAACTCCTGATGGTACCTGGTATTTTTGGCTGCTGTGTAACAGAGTGTTGGACTGGATGGGCCATTGGCCTGATCCAACATTGGCATCTCTTATGTTCTTATGTTCAAGGCAATGACTAGTTTCCATGGAATCCCTTACCTGATTATCAACTTTATCCAATATTGGTAGTGGAAAATGTCACCAATTCACAGCTGACTTATGCTGACCCTGTACGTTTTTCAAAGCAAGGGACATTCAGAGGTAGTTTGACATTGCCTACCTCGGTATAGCCACCCTGGAATTCCCTGGTAGTCTTCCATCGAAATACTAGCCAGGACCATGCCTGCTTTGCTTCAGGGATCTGATGAGCTTGGGCTCGCCTGGACCATCCAGGTCAGGGCTATCCATTAGTAGGAGACTGGAAAACAAACCTGAGGAAAATTAGCTCATGCAACAATACACCAAATGGTCATGTTTTTACAAATATTTGTGTCCTTCAGAATGTTTTTTAAATCAACAGTTTTCATTTTACATGAGGTCATACTTGTGTTTATATTTTCACTAATATGACCAAATACTTCAAGTACCATCTTGTAAATAAGTTTCTAACTGGCATCACAGTACACCTTTCAAAACCCAGCCCACAGGTGTCAAGTGCTCAGTCTTGGATATTTAACAATTTTTCCAATGTATTTTATGAAAAGGGCACATGAAAAATAGCAAAACTCTGATGTTATTCTACAACTGCAATTTGATGTCCTACACTACCAGGAAGGAAATAAGATCATCTTTAAAACACAGAATTCAACTGTTCATTCACCTTTGCTGTTTTGACACTAGGACATTAGTGTAGATTACCAAGACCCACAGATTTCCAAGTCTGCTGATGTAATCGCCCTGGTTGGGTCTTTTTTTACATTTATTTATATTCTGGACTTCTCTGAAGGGGGTACAATCTATAGTGATAACACTGCTTTTCTGAGTTCAAAAATGTCATAAAGGCATGATACACTACCAGTTGAAGGGAGCTGGCAAAGGGAGTGTGTGTGTGTAAACCTGTCTCTGAGAGCTTGTATATGAAAAGGTCAGTCTTTGGCTTGAGCTTGGAATGAAAAGATGCAAGTTTTGATGTGGCTAAAAGTGAAGCACAGGATGATGATGATGATGATGATGATGATGATGATGATGATGATATTTGTTAATCACCATATCCCAGTTTACACTCTGGGCGATATACAGGACACAAAGTCATAAAATACAAAACATTAAACTTCATTTACAACCTAATAGAAATTTCAGTATAGATAAAAATCCAAGATGGCAATTTCTTATAATATTGTTATCTCAGTTTTGGACTACCAGTCCCTTTCTTTTGGATGGGAGAAAGGGAACTCAGAGCATCGAGGGGGGAGGGGAAAGAAGGGGTGCCAGCCAATGGGTAACCATTACTGCCCTCAACCAAAAGTCTGGTGGAACATCTCTGCCTTGCAGCCCCTGCAGAATTGCATGAGATCCTGCAGGGCCCTGATGTCATTTGGCAGAGAGTCCCACCAGGTTGGAACTGCCCAGGACCTAAAAGATCTTGGCCCTGGTAGAGGACAGCCGGACATCCCTGGGGCCAGGGATCACCAGCAAGTTGTTATTCAAAAAGCATAAAGTTCTTCCGGGAACATACCAGAGAAGACAGTCCCATAGATACGTTGGTCCCAGACTGCTCAAGGCCTTAAAGATCAATACCAAAACCTTGAACTTGACTCAGTACTCTACTGGAAGCCAGTGTAGCTGGCGCAGCACTGGTTGTATATGTGCCATCCATGATGTTCCCATCAGGACTTGTGCCACCGCATTCTGGATCAGCTGGATTTTCCAGGTCAGTCTCAAGGGTAGGCCAGAGTAGAGTGAGTTACATTAATCCAATCTGGAAGTGACCATTGCATGGATTACCATGGTGTGAGGCGGGGTGACCTGGGGCTAGCCCAGAACCTGCCAGGCAAGCCCCCCCCGCCAACAGCACTGCCTCCCCATGTCGCTGCCCGGCACCCCAGCTCACCAGCAGAGATGGAGTAGTAGGAGGCAATGAGGATGCGGACCCACAGTGGCAAGGGGAAGCGCCAGCCAAGAGCCGGGACTGGCCACAGGGCAAGACGATGGGCCGGGCATGCCCCCTTCCCCGCCAAGCGGTCCAGAGCCCAGGTGGGCAGGGGCGAGGCCAGATGGAAGGAGGGCCAGCAGACAGAGGAGATGATGATGAGGGAGACCAGCAATACCAGGGGGAAGGACCCAGAAGCAGACTCGGCATCCTGAGCTTTGAAGGGGGGTGGGGCCCAGGAGGGAGGGGTGGCTGGCCATCCAGTAGCAGATATAGCTGGGTGTTAGTTGCTGTAGATCAGCATATTGATGACACCCAAGCCCAAAGCTCCTAGCCACCTGGACGAGGGGGTGCCTATAGATGTTAAATAGCATCAGGGAGAGGAGTGCCCCCTGAGGAACCCCACATGATAAGGATCTCCTAGAGGATACATCCTTGCCCATCGCCATCCTCTGTCCCCGACCATGGAGGAATGAGGAGAGCCATTGAAGGGCCATCCCACAAACTCCTACATTGGTGAGACAATGGGTCAGAAGATCATAATCAATTGTGTCAAATGCTGCTGTGAGATCCAGCAACAACAGCAGTGCTGACCCACCTCAATCCAGCTGTCTGTGGAGATCGTCTGTTAGGATGACCAGTTTCTGTTAGTTTCTGTCCCATGGCTGGGGTGAAAGCAGGATTGGAATGGATCCAACGTCAGATTGGAATAGATCCAATGCTGATGTGTCATCCAAGAAGTTCTGGAGCTGCTCAGCTACCGCTCTCTCAGTCACCTTACCCAGATGCAGGGTCTCTGTTTAGAGATGATGTACGGGTAGCAGAGTTTTCTCTAAGGCTCTGTGTCCTACTTGTATATTTATGATTAAGGCAAATATTCCAAAGACATCCTGCTACCCCAGGAACGTCTCACCATTTGGTGAAATGGGAAGTCCATAACAATATAGCAGATGCAACAACGAGTGCTGCTACTGTTTGGAAATATAACTGAGTGTAAGTATGAAGCTTGGAGAAGAAGAGACATTTAATAGTCCACACTAATCAAAATAAGAACAAATGGGGCCACAGAAAACAAAGACAGCAAAATCAGTAGGACACAAAGCTGGGGCTGCAATTTAACCAGTGATATCTTTGTGGTCCAGTTTGTGTAAATATTCCCTGTCCCCCCTTTTGTATGTAATGACCTTTGATCTGGAGACCATGCATGAAAACCAGAACTCTTATTCAAAAAAAATTTTAAGGTTTCATAGCAACTGTGAGGAGAAGGTGACCCAGAATAGGAGGAGAAGAGGAGAGAGATTTTCTCTATGTCATTTTGCTAACCACAATTATCTGCTGCTGGAAGTACTATTTTGCCCTATCAAGTATCCTTCAGAACATGATCCTGACAGGGATTCCCATTCTCCCTGGTTCAACTACCATCATACCTTTTAAAAATGTGAGATATCTAAGTTTGGCTTCAACATTATAAAACCTGAGTTTTAACTTCATTGTTCCAAAACACAGATATCACCGTTTTGGGCCTTTGGTTTTGGGTCTTCGAGCATTCCGTACAACAGCTCAAGATTTTTATGCAGATTGCTACATATATGTTTTAATATATATTCCACTGTGAAAATGCTATTCATATTTGGATGAGGTGGGAGCGTTACAATGCCACCCTAAGGAGAATTACACTTTTCTGTGCTCAATGACTTTAATGGACTTTGTAACTATGACCCTGTCATGACCATTCAGATGTACAGTATGCTCATGAGAAGCACAATCATCATTAAGTCAGGTTCACATGCTCCTTATCTCCTCCTAATCTCTCGTTCAAGATGGAAGTTGAAGACTCCAATTTGTCATGGTGTCTGAATGTGGGCCCTTTTACAAACTGAAGTTTGATTAGAATTCACAACCAGAATTAAATTATGGTTAATAAGAGGCTGTATTATAGTGTGACTGTTTGAAACTATAATTCAAACACTATGCAGCATTTCTAATTATCAATAAGTCTATTAAAAATAGAAGTTATGTGGAATTTTTTGCTGGCTCTTCAACACGTGTTCAGTCATAAACAATGATGTTCTTGCAAAACAGGATGGACTTCATAGATCATATCAATGTTCTATTAATGTGATGCCAGATTCCAGTAAACATGTGAGTATCTACTGAAGTGAATGTGATTGTATGATCATTGGGTTATTCTTTGGACAGTTAAGACACCCAGTATCGTGGTTTACCTTAGACAATGATGGGTGAACAGTTTACCATTTTCTTAAAAGGGAAATAACAGCTACATAGCGTAGACCCTTATTCTGCAACAGGGATTTTGACAACAGGGCAAACAGATTTGTAAGGACTCTATTTCTCTGAGACATGATAAAACATGGTAAAGGTTAATTATGCCCCTCATAAAACATCTGTAAAGGAGGTAAAGACGAATATAGTAATAATATAAATTACTCTGCACCACCCAGAGCAATTAAGATCAAATGTTTTCAGACTTCATTTCTTAGAACTTATGAATGGCTACACAGAAACATGTATACGCACATATTATGTTTTATCACTTTCTGAAACAGCAGACAATTTCTAAATTCACCTTAGATAGCATTCCTACTTATATAAGCATTTGCTATACATGATTCACTGAGTAAAGTCTAAGCATAGGTCACCTGTACAACTGAATGGCAGTTATTACTAAATAAATGCCATAGACACATAATGGACACAATCTATACATAGCATGGGTAAATTACACAAATGTAGAGGATTCCCGCAGATACCAATAGAACCCTATTTTTCCTTTCCGCAGGTGACACATCAAGTCAGCGGAGGAAACTGGCAGTTTGTTCACACCTCCCTACCATCCAGCCCTCTTTCTCTGAGTAATGCACTAAAATGTGCACATGTATGCAAAGGGAGACATTGGAAGTAAACAGACCATGTCCAGTATGGACCCAAACTCTACTTGTAAGCCAAAAGCAATATATCAAAATTAATATCAGTTTTACTGCAACTAGTATATCAGTTTGACTTGAACTAGTTGGACAAAACAGACATCATAAAGGATTTATAGATTTCCTTTTATTTCAAGCCAGAAAGAATTATCCTAAATGTTCCTTGTAGTAAAAGGCAAGCCATGGTCTTTTGCAGAAATGCCCTTAAACTCTTAGGAGAATGCTACCAGCTACAGTAAGGCATATGGTATAAATGGGAGCAGAGCTTTGAAAAGCAAAATGAACAGTAGGAAAACAAAGCAAATTTCTCAGGTATAAAGAGAAAACTGGTTGGTAGAGCTGCCCCTAAAACCAATCTCTTTCTGGAGATTCTGCCCCCAACAGGAAAAAAAAAATCTCCAAGGTATGCTCACATGAACAAGGGTGAACACTTCTGTATGGGTAATTCTTGAGCAGTTATCTGACCTTATGTACCCTTCACACATGTTATCTGTATAGGAATACATCCTTGCAAAGAGGAACTAACTGAAGTAATGTGAGAATGATATCTCCTCTTTTGGAGGGAAAGTAGTTACTGTTTCTGTGATGGATAGAAACAGCCTGGTGTGGATCAAGCCATTCATATGAATAAACACACCAAGAGAAATAGTGTGTGCTCACCTTTAAACAGGACTCGCTACTTCGTGCTTATGTTGACTTCTCTCTCAGCGAACACAGGAGTTCAATCATGCTGAGGCTCATATGAAAACATAAGTATTCTTTTTTGTATGAGTAAGGCCTGCAAACAGAACAGGAATTAAAACATATTAAGGATTTGTGCAGCAAAGGTGGCTGTGAGTTTTATTCACTCCCTCAGCGGTATACAACATTGTTAAGTACTGGGTTCTGGACACATTGCAGTGATCAGCTCTAGTTTATGTAGTGATTTCAGGAACAACAAGGACACCCAGCAGGGTTTGAGCCCTGCTTATAAAGCATGCAAACACCACATCCCCCCCACACACACAGTCCCATTAATAGGCTATTTACATTACACTGCTTATCTATAGGCCAATTCTGGTCGGCTATTGTTCTTGGGGAGCAAGCTCACCCAGTTCAAGGTTCACATTCAGGGATGGCTTAGGCTCAATACATAACTCACCTCCGCCCTAAGTTCCAAAACACCTTAACAGACATAGTCTCTTAGGTATCCTGGTTGGCAACATTCTTGGGTTGAATGTTGCGGCTCTGGCTGAGGGGTCATTGTTACGCAGTGCTGGTGGAAGGCTGTGGGGCTGGCATGACGTCTGGAGAGTCCATGGCTGATTGGTCTGGTGTTTTGCCTCCCTGGCATTCGGGCTGTGCGCTGTCGGGCTGAAACTCACTTGCAGTCTCTGGGTCCTGCCGTCGCAGCAGTCCCTCATCGTAATCTTCTGCCAGTGCTGATGGTGACTCCGGGTCAACTGTAAGCAGATGGTGGCAGAGCTGGTCTATGTGTCTATGGAAATCCTGACCGCCATCAGTTGATACCTCGTATGACAGAGGCCCGATAATGCTGATGACTATGGAGGGAACCCAGGCAGGACCGCTGGAAAAGTTCCTTGCATAGACAGAGTTGCTGGGGGGAAATCCTCTCAGCGCTTCCTGGTTCTCCCTTGCCTGGTGATACTCAGGGGCTCGATCTGGGTGCAGACCGTCCAGTCGGGTGGTTAGGTGCCTGCCTATGAGGAGTTCCGCTGGGCTGTGGCCAGTGGTGGTGCTTGGGTCACCCAGTGGCCAAAAAGGAAGGCTGCAAGTCTATGGTCCCAATCTCCGTGGATGATCTGCCGGAGTGACTCCTTCATGGTCTGCACTAGCCTCTCCGCTTGTCCATTGGTGGCCGGGTGGAAGGGAGTGGAGCGGATGTGCCATATGAGATAGCAGCCCATAAATTCTTGGAATTCCCCCAAGGTGAAGGCTGTCCCATTGTCAGTCACTACCATGTCGGACAGGCCATGTGTGTTGAAGATACATCTGATGGCCCAGATCACTGCTTTGGAGAAGGTGGAGGCAACAGGCACTACCTCCAGCCACTTGGTATATGAGTCCACCAAAATGAAGAATATTTGCCCTTGGAAAGGGCCAGCAAAGTCCAAGTGTACTCAGGACCACAGTTTGCGAGTGGACTCCTACTGCTGCACTGGTGCCCTGGGCGGTTTGGGTTGGATTTCCTGGCAGGCCTGGCAGCACTTGACCCAGGGCTGTATCTTGCCAAGCATGCCTGGCCACCACACATCGCTCTGGGCCAGCACTTTCATCTGCACAATTCCAGGATGTGTCTCGGTATCCCGCCAGGAAAATCGACTAGCGCAGCACGCAAGGTGAGAACATCTGGGGGGGGGGTCTGGCGATCCGGAGCCAGCAGACCAAGCAGGGGCTTGTGGCCCGTAACAATGGTGAATACCCATTCATAGAGGTAGTCATGGAATTTCTTCACCCCTGCGATGATAGCCAGTGCCTCCTTGTCGATTTGTGCGTAGTTGTGCTTGGCTGAAGACAGGATGCAGGAGTAATATGCCATGGGGATCCCGGCTGTCCGGTATCTGGTGTCCAAGGACAGCTCCAACACTGTGAGAAGATGATGGGCTGCGTCTCATCAAAATGGGCCAGGATGGTGTTGGAGGTGAGCAGCTCTTTGATGTCCCAGAACGCAGCAGCTTGCTTCTGGCCCCAGACCCATAGGGCTTTTTTGTCAAGGAGGCGGTGAAGCAGTTCTGTGAGTGCAGCTTTGTGGGGCAGGAAGGAGTGATAAAAGTTCAGGAGCCCCAAGAAGGCCCGGAGTTCTTACTTGGAGGTTGGCACAGGAGCGTCGACGATGGTGCACACCTTGTCTGGGGCCAGATGAATGCCCTCTGTGTCAACCGAGAACCCCAGGAACTTGACCCGCGGACAGGGCTGGCCTGAGGTTTTTTTGCACCCTAGGCAGGGCTACCTTCTGGCGCCCCACGCATGCACCCACCAATTACTGGGTTGCCAACCTCCAGGTGAGGCCTGGAGAAAAGGAAGCCCAGCTGCTGAGCATGGCCACACACTGTGACACACACACAGCAAAAACGTGTTGTTGGTTCATGTCTTGCGCTCTCAAACATCTGATGTTTATTGGAGGAGGCATCCCCCAGTGGCTCAGCACTTCCATTGTCTCTGCCGGCGTGCCGTCCTTTCTCTGACCTCTGGAGCTGGGGGCTGCCCGAGGGGCTCAGCAGGCTCTGCCCTCCCCCTCCCAGGGCTGCGCTGACTGCCACCAACGGGGCGGTGGCAGGACGCAGAGCTGCACAGAGACCCAGCAGGCACTGGCAGCATGCGGCTTCTCATTGGCCTCATTCCCACCCGGCCTCATTTTGGGTAAACGGGCAGTGCCTGCAGGGAACCCAGAGCATGGGCGGGGGGGAGCCGCATGGCCTCCGTTTCCCCGCCGAGTTGCAGGAGGTGGAGGCGAGGGGAGCAAGGGGGAGACCGGTGGACGGGAAACCTGCGGGACTGAAGAGGAGGAGGAGGCTCCCCACCAGACTTCATTGCCCTGCGGCTGGTGGAGGGAGGGGGCTGGGCGCTTGTGGGGAGCCCCTTGGTGGAGGGTAGCCGGGAAGGGAAGGGAAGCGGGCACCAGCCCCCTGCCTCTCCAGCCCCCCTCCCTTCCTCCCCCAATGGCCACGGGCAGCTGCTGACTCAGGCCGCGGGAGGCTATGCCGGGGAGCACCTGTGCACCTGCCCCAGGACTAAACGTGCTGTGCCAGCCCAACCAAGAAGCAGCTCAGCCAGCGCCGCGGCACCAACCTCCAGCCGCCTTCCTGCTCAGACAGCACCCTCAGCTCCTGCCTCCTGCACCCCGGCCAGGTGGGGAGGCGGTGGCAAGGAGGCGGCAGTGGGGGGCTTGGGGGGTTGGGTGCCATTTGGCACCCCTGAGGGCTGGCGCGCCCTAGGCGAGCGCCTAGTTCACCTAGTGGCTGAGCCAGCCCTGCCCGCGGAACCCCCAGGAGGCATTTTTCCCACTTCACCTTGCGGCTGGCGGACTGAAAATGCTGCAGGATGGTGCGCAGTCTACTGGCGAAGTCCCCGTCTGTGGGTGCAGCAATCAAAATGTCATCAAAGAAGGGTTGGACCTCGGGAACCCCTTTGAGAAGAGACTCCATTAGGTTCTGGAAAATTCTCGGAGGTATGCTGACCCCAAACTGCAATCACCATACCTGGATGGCCCCTGCGTGTCACTATAGTCTGGGCCTCTGTGGTTGCATCATCCACCGGTAGCTGCTGGTAGGCCTGAGCCAGGTCCAACTTTCCAAAAACCTTGGTGCCCGCTAGAGAGGCCAAGACATGGCTGATTACTGGAACCGGGTAGGAGAGGTCCTGCAGCGCCTTGCTTATGGTGCATTTGTAGTCCGTACAGATGTGGATCCCCGTTTAGCTTAATGAGTGTAACAATCAGGGTTTCCCAGAGGGCATGCGGAAAACCCCTTGGCCCACCAGCTGATCCAGCTCCTCATCAATTTTAGACTTCAACGCGAACGGGACATACCTAGCCTTTAGCCATATGGGCCACACTGCTGGGTTGAGACAGGAGGTCCAGTGTAGCGACCGAGCATCCCATCAAAGATGGCCAGGAACTCATTGCACACACACTGAAAGTTTTTCATGGCTACATGGTGCACCCCAGTCACTCAGAACCCCAGGGGAATGAACCAGGCTAGTCCTAGGGACTCGTGCGTCTGCCCACCACCACCAGCATGTCCAAGAGTCCATCAAAATTCTGGTACTGTACTGAGAACTTGCCCACTCCCTTCACGGCCACTTCATTCTGTTGGAAGTCCCTCAAGGTGAAACCAACAGGCCTAAGGTGAGGGCCACCCCTTGGACAGAGTCTCCTAAAGGTGTTCTCCGAAATTATGGAGATGGAGGACCCGGTGTCAAGCTCCATCTTACTAGGGTTTCCCTCAATAAGGACAGTCACTATAATTTTGTCAGGGGTGTCCCAGGGCAAGTTTAGTACCTGCTGCTGGACTAAGGTGGTGTGCAATTCCGCGGTGTGCATGGATGCTGGGTTTGCTGTCGGTCACCTCCAGTTTCCCTTGGAACGGCAGGCTCGGGCAATGTGGCTGACCTTTCCACAGCTCCTTCATGTGGCATCCCAGAAATGGCAGGATCTCTGTTCATGGGGCTCCCCACAGCTGGTGCATGGTGTTGGTGTGGCGGTGTTGCTGGTGCATGGTGGAGCAGAGGGGTGAGAGCTGCGGCACATAGGTTGCTGTAGTTGCAGAATTTCATCTTCCTCCTCCTTGGATGCATCCACATGGTGGGCCATGGAGATAGGTCTCCTTGATGATGGCAGGCTTTTTGCTTGCTGGACCTCTGCTGTGAACTGGTCAGGAGCTTCTGCAGCGAGGGCTAATTCCATGACCTCCCTGAATCTGGGGTGTCTCTTAGCGAGGAGCTTCCTTTGGATCCACTTATCCCTCAGGCCGCATACCAGCCGGTCTTGGAGCACATCCTTGAGGTCGTAGAAGTTGCAGTGTCTTGCGATCCATCAGAGCACTGTAACATGATTGATTCATTCGGGGCCTGGTTCCTGGTGTGGAACATCTGGCAGGCAATGATGACGGATGGCTTCAGCGAGAATGCTCCTTCAGCCAGTCCAAAATCGTCTTATATTCAGTGTTCTTGAGTTCTGTGGAAGCAATCAATGAGTGAGCGATCTTGAAGGTCAAGTGTCCACAAACTTGGAAGAAGGTGTTGCGCTTCTTTTCCACCTCCTCGATCCTGGAAGACTTGCGGAAAAACTCGAACTGGGAGATGTAAGACTCCCAGTCTTCCACGGTGGTGTCAAATGTGTTGAAGTATCTGGAGTGGCAGCCATGGTCCGCGGAGCGATGTCATGTGCGTGGCACTAGAGCTCGGTGCGCAGTATGGTGCTGGTGGGCACTGGGCTGGCTCAACAGGATCCCATCCTCATCGCCAATGTTAAGTTCTGGGTTCTGGATGCATTGCAGTGATCAGCACTAGTTTATTTAGTGATTTCAGGAATACAACAAGGACACCCATCAGAGTTTGAGCCCTGCTTATAAAGCATGCAAACATCACACACACACCCCACACAAACTCCCAAGGATAGGCTATTTACATTACACTGCTTATCTATAGGCTAATTCTGGTCAGCTATTGTTCTTGAGGAGCATGCTCACCCAGTTCAAGGTTCACATTCAGGGATGGCTTAGGCTCAATACATAACAAGCATATAGATCTCAGTAGCTCTTCGTCCTGTGCCTTACAGGACTAAATTTTGTTTTCTTGCTTGTTCCCCTGTTTTCCCCACTCTTGGGCCAGTTAGAGTTGGGGGAGGTACGGGAACACCTCAAGGCACCTGACAGACTGTGGGCCACACATGGCTTCTGGGTACTTACTAACTGACAACCAGAGCTCCCACTTCCAGATTCAGGAAGGGTAAGATGATGCTACTAAGAATGTAAAGCAATAGAGAAAGATTAAGATGCTTTGTAAGAATCGGATGCTACCATTCCATGTGTTTTCTCCAGTTTTTCTTTCTCAGTTGCTCTGGCAGAAGAGAAAGGTGTTGGGAGAAATCTACAGAGGAAGCCCAGAGAAAATTGGCCCATTGTTCTGAAAGATAAGTTGATTTACACATGCAGCCAGTGTAGTTTCTGCCCACAGAACCAAGGGCAGGTGACAACTAGGAGGTGAAAACCATGGAACTGAATATGCCATTTAAGCACCCTGGTCTTGTTTCTTCCTTTCTTTGCATTAATCTTTATTAAATTATAATTATTAAAATCTTTATACCCCATTCCTGCTCCCACACAGAGTACATAAAGGCTGACAGCAAACAGCCTACAGGGACCAGAGTGACCCCTGCAGTCTGCATGGCTCTCTTCCTGAGGGAAAAGACAAGTCACCCTTTTCAGGGGACACTTCCCAGTTCTTCCCGGTAAGGAGCCCCCTACTGCCTTTGAAAGGAAAGGCTGCTCCCTCCCAAAGGCGGCAGATATATGTTCATAAGGCGGAAAAGGAGGAGGCGACTTGACCCTTGAATCGTGTGAGGGAGCGTGACTCGGGCGCGGGTCTTTCGCGCCACTCGGAATCCCCAGCGTCCAAAGGACGCCCGAGCGCGTCTGGCACGAGAGTGGCATGCCCCCTTTCCTTTGGAAAACCGCCAAACGGGCATAGCCCCCCCCCAAGGGAGGGGTGGTTTGTTTACAAGGGGGAAGGGGGCCTGAGGGGAAGCGCGGGTTTCCACCGCCCGCCGAGCTTGCCGCGCCAGAGAGAAGCGCACCTGTTGGCGGCGGAGGCCTTGCCCGCGCGCAGCTGCCGCCTCGTCAGAAGCCAGCGGTGCCAAAAGCGCCGGCCCGCCCGGGGCTCCCTCGCGCCCGCCCTCCCCTGCGGGTCAGCCGCCTTCCCAGGCCACCCAGGCAGCCGCTGCCTGCCCAGTGCTCATGCGCCTGGGCAGGGTTTAAAGCCTGGGCGCGCGGTCCCTCCGGCTCGCAGCGCTGGTCCAGGCAGGCATCCCAGTGGCCGGAGCTTTCCTGTGCATCTTCTTTACCCGTTAGGGCAGCGGCCGCCGCTCATCCAAGCCTCCTTTCTTCGCCTGGTCCGGGGAGTCTTTTTCACATTTGGCCATCGAGGCCGAGAAGCAAGTTCGCCCTAGAGAGCGATCCCCGCCAATCCCGCAGCCTTGCCAGCAGGCGCCGGAGGTAATCCCGCCCTCTAGCCACCCGAAGGGATTTGGTGGAGTGGGGAGGGGGAGAATATCGCCCCTCTGCTTAACCCCTTCGTGGCTGACTTACAGCCGTCTGTTTCCTAGGTGCCACCATGGGTCGGAGTGCTGCCCTCCTCCTCCTCCTCCTAGGTGCGTATGGGACTCCGGCTGCATTCCGGTGGGGGTTCTCTTCCACACACGCGCACAGGATCCCCTCGGGAAGGACCGAGGGCTCCTGGAGCCAACCATCCTGTCCCTGGGGCACTGCTCGGTGCTTGCTTTCTCTGGCTACCTCAAGACTCCCTTTGACACACACACCCCTTCTCTGATTTCAGGTGTTTTCTGCCTGGCCAGTCTCACCCAGGGGGACAGTTCAGGTGAGTTCTGAAAGTCTTCCTTGGTTTTAATAGCAACTTTTTGTTGTTGTTCGGTACCTTAAATCAGAAGTATGCTTCTAATAGCTGAGAGGAGAAAGGCAGCAGAATCTTACATTTGCCTTCAGAGATCTTACCAGCGTTTACTTGAGTGTGTGGAGAAGGATGTTCTGATCCAAGGTCGTTTCTCTGCTCCATTAAGGGTTATTTCTAGAATGTCTTTTGCCTGTATTTTCAGTGACCCTATACAGATCCCCCTCCCTTGTTTCAAATGTTTGGAGAATCATTATGGTTGAAAAGCAGTGAACAAATGTAATGAAATACCAGGGATATCTGAAAGTGAACTAACAGCTCTCCAATCTGGTGTATCTCTTGGCTCTAGTCTAGAGCATCCCCTTTTCACCTTGAAATATGTTCTGTTACAGCTAACAGTAAGGTTAGACAAAAGTGGTATTTGTCTGTGCTGCTCTGTGTGTGTGTGTGTGTGTGTGTGTGTGTGTGTGTGTGTGTGTGTGTGTGTGTTTCCCCCTTTTCCTTGGAGGGATCAATAAAACTGCATAAGCAAGGGTAGCTTAAACATTCTAATCACAGTGAAATCTCATTGAAGACATCAAAGCTCATCAGGTAAGTGACTGTGTTCCTGTTTTTACCAAGACTAATATTATGTGCATCTGTTTGCAGCTTTTGGAAAGCTAAAAGCCAACATTAACATTTTAAAAACAAATGCGCAGTTTTATGGGGCAGTCGTGCCATATATGGATGGGGACCATTTTAAAATTCAGTGTGGATGGGGGTGGGGGAACATTCACTGTGATCTTGAGACACAATCTAGATAGCTGTTTTAGGCATGTCTAAGTGGGCACACACCTAGTTTGGACTTTTTAAAAGCTTTTGCAATATTGCCGATGCTCTTATGGCACCACAGGCTACCTCTGAATTTTCACCAAGTTTCAGAACTTCTCTAAGTACCATAAAATCTTGTTTTCTCTGCAATGTGCCAGGAGTATTTGAGAAACAAGTCTAATAAGGTGATTTATTGTCTATGCTCCAAGGCCAAACCATGTGCAATGCAGTGAATTTGTGATTAGATTCTTTATGCATTTTAAACCAAATGCAGCAGCTCTGGATTCAGTTTGACTAGTGCTAGCAATGCTTTTTCCTCCATCTAAATTATTCCACAAGTTTCTATTGGCTTTGCAAGGGGAGAAATATTGGTACAGATCTTTGAACTACTGCATCATCTGTGGTAAGGCACCTAGTTGTGGCTCTAAAGTAGGTTTGTTGGTGGCTCTAAAGAGAACTATGATATTATGGCATCATTACTGTACAGTGTTTATCAACTTTAAGGGTGTAATATTATTTGTGTCTAATGGTGAGTATTCAAAATGCCTTTAAGGCATGTGTAAATGGCTGGGTAGAACCCTTTCCAGTGGTCGCATGGACAAAATAATTACAACATGGTATTAAAATATTATGATATAGAATACCAGTTTAGTTATATTCTCCTATAATTATTAAAAGTACTACTTGGTTCATATAGATAAAAGTGCACTACTGTAGTACTAGGAGAGCTACAGAACACAACAGGGTGAAAATAACATTACATTTCTTACTGGTACCATCTCTCACAGAGGACTTGAAGGAGAAAATGGAATATCCAATATGGTTACTTTCTTAGTAATGGTCCACATCAGCCTGAACTGGCTTACATTCACACATGGGGACTAGGTGAACTACGGGCTCTGGTTTTGTTCTTGCTACCCACTAGCAAGGAGACAGGTGAGAATATGAACATCTTTTCAGTATTCAGTCTAAATAATAGGTAATAAGGAACAGCCAACATCATAAACTGATCTGTTTAGGATTGGACTGTTTAATCACATTTTATGACTACAAGAAACTGCACACAAAGAATACACATGTTTCACCATTGCTTTGGAATCAATGCAAAGTTTATTGGAGCAAGTGCCTGATATGAGCAAGGATATGAGCAACATGAAGTTACCCAAGTGGAATTTTATAGTTAAGAAGGCCAGGAGCACCCAAGAAGCTACAGACCTCCTCTAAAGGACACAAAATGGCCAGAAAAACTAAAATAAGTCGATCCATCAGTGTGAAGAAATTACTTTTTGGACAGGGATTACATTTTCAGTGAAGAATTTTTAATATTATTCAGTAGAAGAGAACTTGAGCTGGAAAGAGCCATATTCCTGCCTAATCTCCATCAGCACAGAAAGGCATACATGGGACTCTTTTTTTATAATGGTGAGTAAGACAGTGAGACCTTTAGTGTGTGTGTTATTTACAATATGAGGATCTAAAAACTTATCAGAAGTTGTAATTGGCAGCACTTAAAGGACCTATATAACTTTGTCACAAAGGAGTCTTGTGCTCTGAAAAGCGGCAATATAAACTAGTAAAAGATACTTTCTTTTCATCTTAAGTAAGTGCAGTGAAAGCTGGGAAAGAGGTATTAACTCTGGAAGAGGAGCAAAGGTACCTTATAACACCAGTAACTTAAATATAGCTGAAAATTATATTTCAAAGGTATTTGATCTGTTTCCCCCTTTTTAGGCAATTTAAGTTATTACTGTTCTGTGAAGGATATGTGGTCTGGTGCAATCCTAAGCAGAGTTCTGCCCTTCTAAATCCATTTAGAAATCAATGGGCTTAGAAGGGTATAACTGTTTAGGATTTCACTATGAGTCCTGCATGTATTTAGGACCTTTATTTTTTCCCAGTTCCTAATAATCTTTTATTTATATAATATAACAACAATTTAGGAAACCACAACAATAACAACATAATTACAAACACAAAAACACAAGAGCAATAAAACCAACAGCTATTCAGTATATAGCTATAATCTTCAAATTACCAGGAAGTGCCTTTTTAAGCTTACTGTGTCTTTCCATATATTCAAAAAAGAGAACCAACATTCCAAATAATGTGACTGTAATAACAAAATTCCAGAACATCTCCCTAGACATAAAAGTAATATTTGACCTCAGACCTGAATATATATTTTAGCAGAGTGCAAATCTGAGCTATTTTTATGTTTCTCACAAAAACTTACAATTTATAGTTTGTGAGCATTGGACTTCTGTATAAATAACAGTAAATACTGGGCAGGGGTAATGGTAGAGTTTTGTTTGTTAATTTCCATGCTATTTAATGTTTTGTCACATTTTATGTTGTAAGGTAGCTCTAGCATGTTCTTTGGAGAAGCATCATAGACATTTTCTAAATTAATATATATATGAAATATAATTTGGATATATATATATATATATATTCATACTATATATATATATATATATATATATATATATATATATATTCATACTATATTTGAAATAGGGTTTTCATTTATATTATAAGATTCTTACAGATTTGTAATCAGTAGGCTTTGTGTATTACTGCGTACATTATGCATTAATTGAGTAGCAACTCAGCAGTTACTTGGGCAGTGCATATTATCTGCTTATCACTGTGAATGAGTTTCCCATTCCGGTTTTGGAACCATGCACATAGCCCCCAGATGTCCTACCCCTGGAAATACATCTTTTTACATTTTCTTTGTGCTCATATCAGTCTTACTTGATCAAGGAATTAATATATAAATGTCTTACAAATATATTTTCATGTTAACTTGTTTCTTGTTTTTGATTTCTTTTATGGGTTCAAAACAGAAGACAGTTGTCATCCTACATTCCTAGAAGAACTTGCTTAATCTATTGTACATGTATAAAATAGGAATAGTTTTCATACTAATACAGTATCTTAAAGTGGTGTGTTTCTGTGCTATATGGAGAATGCAAGAGACTTTTACAAGAGTTTTATTTATGGATCCCTTTACAGAATGCAGAACAGTACATGGGGGTACATAACTTCTAAGTATATAACATGTCATTAATAGACCAATAATGAAACATAACAATAGTACTTAGTCAAGTACAGCTAAGTGATTACGACATAACTAGATCTTGATAGAGTTTTAGGTACCAAAGGGATAATGCAAAGGACTTGGTTGTTAGGTTCTTTATAATTAATAAATATTGGATTGAATCCCAACAATCCCTTTTGTGAAGGGAAGGGCATTTCCACACATGCAAAGAGAATTTCTTCCAATTTCCCCTCCCCAGTGCAGACACCCATGCTGCATCCCATGCATTCCTGAACAGAGGAGGGGAGGTGTTCCCCCAATGTTATGCTGCCCCTTTCACTCCTCCAGCTTTCAGCGACAACTATAGTGTAGACCAAAATTTTAATCACCTCTGTTCCCCGTAAAAATAATCTCTGCCATTTCTTCACTCTCTGGCTAATGTTTAAAGACACACCTCTTCCCAGGGGTCTCCAGATTTCATGAAGTGGCTTCTCAGGGTCAGGGAGTTGCAGCAGGAAGAGTGAAGACATGAAAGATCCATTAATCAATGAACTAGAACCAACCCAGTAGTAGTAATAGGAGTAGGAGTACTATATGAGTTCTTTAAGCTAAAAGAAATGGAATGCTGAATTTCCTGTAGTTGTTTCTGAAATGTAACCCCTATTATCTGGGCTGTCAGGTTGGTTTAATTAGCAATGCCGATTGTACCTTCCCCTAAAAAAAATTGGGGGGGAAATGAAAACGTCGTTAAAATTACGAATAGTTTGTTTAGCTGACTCCTGTATTTATGTTACCATATTTTTGGTAACGTATATCATGGTATTTAGTCTAACCCTTTTCATCTTAAGATTCAAAATCTTAAATCTCTTATTTAAACATCTCGATAGAGGGGAAATGGTTATTCAATAGCTATCAAATCACTGATACAGCACTGCAATATTAACATTGACAAAAATGCTTGAAGTTTTTAAATTAGAAGCAGAAAGGCTGAGTTCAGACTGGCAATTTGAAGTGGGAGCCAGTCGCAGCAAAAAAGCCCTGGAACAAACTGTTCCAGGGTGTTCCGGGGTTTCCCGTTCACACAGCCCGGACTGCTGCGGGAGCATACCGGGAGGAGGCACGTGGGAGCATTCAGATGGCTGGTATGGAGGAGCCACTGTCAGTGGCTTTCCCCCAGTAAATCGGTGATGGGTGCCCATTGCGCATAAGCGCATCCAGCCGATTGGGGGCGGATCCTGTTGCGCCGGCACTGCATTGGGCAGTAGAGCGGAGCACGGCCAATCAAACCACTGCTGCCATCTGCCCCAATGCGGCTTGCTCCTGGCTTATCCGCCGAGCGTTCACACGGCTGGGAAGCAGAATGCCGCGGGATAAACGCACTCTCCGGGATTTGCTACCCCTTTAAAGAGGTATGTTTTCATCCCGGGAGTGAAGCGGAACAGCACAGGTTGCTGATGGGTGAGGAACGCCAGGCAGATGTACCTGTATGAACGCCCCCTTTAATGCGGTTTTAAAACGTTGCTGAAACAGGGCTCTACCGGGGCAAATTGCCAGTCTGAACTCAGCCATAGAGAATGGGTAAACCACAACAGTATAGATGGATAAGTGCAAACAAACCAGCTCTGTGTGACCACATAACCACCTTATATCAAAAGCATGTTCAGTAATTGGAAATATGTGCAGCAGCATGATTAGGACTAGGAGGAGCTAGATTTAAATCCCTGTTCAGCTATGGCGCTCACTGGCTACTCTTGGGCCAGTTACATAACTTTCTCTAAGCTGAACCTATTTCACAGGGTTGTTATAGTTGTTAAGGAAAGGAAAGCCATGTGTCGTGACAGGGCTTCCGTGGAGGAAGAGTAGGGTAAATAACATAATAGACAGAATGTATGTCACAGTCACACCAATTAGCAGTAACCTTGTCTTAATGTCATAACCAGATATAGTAACATGTATCACACATATAACAAATAGTGTTTCCATATGTGAAGATGCAGAGGCTTCTGTGGTGTCGTTTTCTCCAGTTATATACAAATATTTCATTACAGGTAAAGCCAGTATGAATTCCAGTGAGTTAGTAGAAATCAGCTACTGCAAACACGAGAGATGTATTTTTTTTTTTAAAAAAAAGGATATAAAACCTGTCACAAACATTGAGAATCCAGCAGCAAAGACCCATGAATTTTTAAAAAGATGGTTACAGCCAGTATGATGTAGTTGTTAGAGCATCAAAAGTATTTGGGAGACTCAGGTTTAATCCCCACATTGCCATGGAAGTATGCTTGGTGATCTTGGGCAAGTTACACACACTCAGCTTAACTGGAGAGCCAGTTTGGTGTAGTGGTTAGGAGTGTGAACTCTAATCTGGGAGAACCGGGTTTGATTCCCCACTCTTCCACATGCAGCTGCTAGAGTGACCTTGGGTCAATTACAAGTTATTTCAGAGCTGTTCTCTCATAAGCAGTTCTCAAAAGAGCTCTTTCAGCCCCACCTACCTCACAGGGTGTCTGTTGTGGGGAGGGGAAGGGAAAGGAGATTGTAACATACTCTGAGACTCTTTCAGGTAGTGAAAGGCAAGTTATACATCCAATCTCTTCTTTTTCTACCATACATGGTTGTTGGAGAACAGAGAATGGTGTACAGAGTTTTGGGTCCCCACTGGGCAGAAAGGTGGGGTATAGACGAAGTAAATAAATAAACATACCAGTACAAGAGTTCACTGATCTTTACTATGACATTACTGTGCAAATGGGTAAGATCATCAATTACCCGTATCAGAATATTCTCTGTTGTGGAATGGGCTGCCTGAGAAGTTCAGGAAGGCACCCTCAATTCTGTCACACTGCAGAATTTGTAGATTGGAATTGTGTAGGCGGGCATTTTTATAACAAGAATAGGGTTATAGTAAAATTGTATTGGTCAGGAGGAATTGTTTATTGTATGCCTCAGGGCTATTTTGGGGCAGGAACGCACAGGAATGGAGTTCCGGCTGGCTCCTGAGTTGGCCACGCCCAGCAGTAACTCATTAGTGTAATAGGCCACACCCAACAGCAGAAACTCATTAGAATTGGCTACATTAGGGGTGTGTGGCCTAACATGCAAAGGAGTTCATGCTATCAAAAAAGTCCTGGGTTTTGACAACAAACAAGGTAAACAGAATAAGAAGCAAAAGGTGGGTGTGGCTGGATGACCACACTTCTGATAACACGGGGGTGTGGCCTGATATGCTAATGAGCTGTGTTGTCAGGGGTGTGGCCTAATAGGCTAATAAGTTTCTGCTGTTGGGTGTGGCCTATTATGCTAATGAGTTCCTGCTGGGCTTTTTCTACAAAAAGAGCCTTGGTATGCCTTATACTGTTCTTACTATATTCTTTTAAAGTTTGTAATCTGCCCTGAGTCTCAGTGAAAAAGGAAGACTATAAAATAAATAAATAATAAACAATCAGCATCAAAGAGAATGCCTGTGTTTTTCTTTGGAAAGCCTACAATTGTCAACAAAATAACACTGCATTTTAAATGTTTTTTTCAGTTGCAAACAAAAGGATTGTATTTTATTGTTAATGTAGCGAGTGCATACATAATGCAAAAACAAAAATCAAAACTAGGCAATATATTGTAGTTACATTAAAAAGTTAAATATATGCAGTATTTTTATTTATGTTTCCTTTAATATATTAGTTGCAATAAGCTGTACTGCAAGTGGTGTATAGAGTTTTGTCTCAGACTTAAATTTCATGCTATCTTTCTTTTCCTCTATAGCCCCTGTTCCCATTAAGTGCCAAACAAGAGGACTAGATATCAGGAGTGAGACTGCACATGTCCTCTGTCCAGCAAACTGTCCTATATGGCAGTACAGTGTCATAGGAAATGTCGTGTATGCCTCCTTGTCCAGTGTCTGCGGAGCTGCTGTTCACAGGTAAGCCCATTTATCAATAAGTCAATGGAAATCAATGTTAAATTACCCAGATTGGAAATTGGCTAAATAGCCCAGACAGTTCTATTTCTGGCAGAGCTCAGATTTAGGAGCAATCTTGAATTAAGTACACAGACTGTGTATGAATGCTCTGAGAATTCTTCAGCAAAGGTAGAGTCAGGGGTCTTTTCGTAGAAAAACAGCTGCAGGAGCTCATTAGCATATGGTATGCTAATGAGCTATTAGGCTATTAGCATATACCACGCCCCCTGACATCACCGGAAGTGATGTAAGAAGGGGAAGAAAAAGGGGGGGTGGCATCTTCAAAAGCCTCCCCTTCCCTTCCCCAGCTGGCCTGGGTGGGGGAGCTAAGAGAGAAGGGGTTTAAAGTTTAAACTCCTTCTCATGAGAGTTGGGCCACAGAAGGAGGAAAGAGGGAAGGAAAGAGAGAGAGTAGAGAGAAGGAAAGAGGGAAAGAAAGAGGGAAAGAAAGAGAAGGAAAGGGGAGGGAAAGAAAGAGAGGGAAGAAGAAGGGAAATAGGGAAAGGAGGAAAAAAGAGAAGAGAAGAAGGTGGGAAAGAAAGAAAGAGAGAAGAGAAGAATAAGGGAAAGAGGAAAAAGAAAGAAGGAAAGGAGGGAATGAAAGAAATTTGGCAGCAATTCAGCCCCATTATATCCTGTGGGCCATTGAAGTCAATGGTGAAAACATAGGGTATATTCTGGGGGCTGGAGGGAGGGGGTTTGAGGAGAGGCTCCAAACTCACAGGATAGCTGTTGGAGCCTCTTCCCAAGATACCCACCAAGTTTCAAGAACATTGGACCAGGGGGTCCAATTCTATGGGCCCCCAAACAGGCTGCCCCATTCCCTCCATTGTTCTCTATGGTGGGAAAAAAGTTAAGTTTTTCCCACCATAGAGAACAATGGAGGGAATAGGGGCAACCTGTTTAGGGGCCCATAGAATTGGACCCCTTGATCCAATGTTATTGAAACTTGGTGGGTATCTTGGGGAGAGGCTCCATCAGCTATCCTGTGAGTTTGGAGCCTCTCCCTCAAACCCTCTCCCCTCCAGCCCCCAGAATATACCCTATGTTTTCACCATTAACTTCAATGGCCCATAGGATATAATGGAGCTGAAATTGACATTCGGCTGCCTGAAAGACTCTCCGGGACGCCGGCTGGGGGCGGGGCTTGGCTCCTGAGCTCCCGGAGCTGTGCTCCGGTGCACTCCCCCCCCAAAAGACCCCTGGGTAGAGTGCTCTGTCTGGGTCATCAGGACTCCCTAAACTTTATTGCCTCTTGCTGCTGGAGCAGCAACATTAGGAAGTGCCTCTTCAAAGACGGTACTTGTCATTCACTTTGAGTGCTGTATTCCACGTTCAGTTTACCGTAGGCGGCATTCAGTGTTCCCTCTAAGCTGAGTTAGTGTGAGCCAGCTCAGGGAAGGATGGCTCCAGAGCAAACTAATTTATGCAGTAGCCAAATCGCTCGCTCACAACTTTAATGCCCATCGCTCACAGAGTTGAATTTTTGCCCACAGGACTCCACAGCTTAGAGGGAGCATTGGCGGCATCATTTTGGAGATGATTCCACCAAAGAACAAAATGATGAGTTTTCAGTGATAAATAAAAGGCCATGGAGGCATGCCTTTTAATCTTTCTCAAAAGCAGTGGAAGGCAGTGGCAGGCATGTGCGTTATGCACCAGTTTTTAACCAATTGTTGTTGGCTATCATAACCTCAATGAAGAACTCTTCCCAAGAGTATGCTTTCCTATTGGAAGTCATTAATAAATTTGGCCCTCAAGGTTTAAACATAAGTTCTGGGCAGGTTTACCTCTGCACATAATTGCCTCCTCTTTGGAAGTGGATTGACATCACAGTTCCAAGTCACAATATAGAAGTAAAAAGAACATAAAAGCATCCATGTTCAACAAAGGCTAAAATGATTAAAATAAGATGTAAAATCTCTCCTTATATATAATTCTGTTTTGGTCATGGACTCCCCTGAACATTCCAACATGCTCCCAAATCAGTTGGCTCCCTGATATGTCATTCAGAGGGTCTCCCTATCCACTGGCTGTTTTACCTGAGTCTTGCCTCCAACATTCTAAACAATTTGCTGTTCCTGTCCCCCCCATAGCCAGTCAGAACACAGAGGTCATTTGCATATGTGGTCTGATTGGCCTTTGCCTTGGAACACAAACGTCGTTTGCATATGCGGCCTCATTGGCCTTTGCCTCTAACATTCTAAACAGTTTGCTGTTGCTGTTCTCAGGTAAAATATGTTCTGAGGTAAAATACATTTCCCCTTAGTGCCTGTTGGGGGAAACCATTGTTGCCAATCTCCAGGTGAGGGCTGAAGATCACTCAGAATTACAACTGCTTTCCAGATGGCAGAGATCAGTTCCCCTGGAGAAAATGGTGGACTCTGTGTCCTTATATCCTGCTGAGATGGCCCCTGTATGACAGTCAATGTGATATAGCAGTCAGGGCTTCAGAGCATGGTAGAGGCTGCAGGTGGGGGGTGGAAAGCTGAAGAGTGAGGAGAAAATAAAGGTAGGTTGATGATTGCCTGGGAAGGAGATAGGGTTGCCAACTCCAGTTGGGAAATTCTTGGAGATTTGAGGGATGGAGCCTGGAGAGGGTGAGGTTTCAGGAGGGGTGGGACCTCAGACAGGTACAATGCCATAGCCTCCACCCTCCAAACCAGCCATTGTCTCCTGGGGAACCATTGTGCTAATCTCCAGGTGAGGGCTGGAGACCACTCAAAATTACAACTGTTCTTCAGGTAGCAGAGATCAATTCCTCTGGAGAAAATGGTGGACTCTGTGTCATTATACCCTGCTGAGGTCGCCACAGTAAATTGACACTGAGTGCATAGGACCAGGGCACCCGCCCAGAGCCTCTTTCTAGAGCTTGTTGTATTTATTTCCACAATGGGCCTTATTCCTAGTCTCTTAACCTGTTTGTTAACTTGATAATTTCATTGTCTTGTTTTCATTTTTACAGATAGTTGAATGTGAATGCTTTAATATGTTTCCACTACATACTCTTGTCATTGATGAAGACCAGTTGGTCAAAATGCATTTGACTGAAGCATGCATCATCTATTAATGGTCCTTTTATTAAACGTTAGATTTGAAATGGCTTGTGTTAATTATGGTCAGAGTGCAATTTACATGCTATACCTTGTTTGGGAAACCGTGGAGTCTGCAACCTTCTTATCTCTATTTCTTTATATGGCTATTTCTTTATATATATCTGATCTTTTACAGTCCCCCCCATTTCAGGTTTTTTTTCCTGTTTTGAATTAGTTAAAGATCTCCCCTTCCTTGTTTTGTTCACTTTACCAGTTACAATACAGATAGCTACATTTTTTCAAGTTGTTTGAAATGATTTGATATCATTCTGAACTTTGAGTATTTACTTATATACTTGAATATACCATCGGATACATGTGAAGTTATCTGGCCTTTGACAAAAGCAGAGATTTTGGAACTGCCTTTGAATAAGATTTTGTAGATGGAGTATGATTTTGTGTGTTACAAAGTTTGCTGAAAATGGAGCTTACAACTATTTAGTCAGATCTAGACTTTTGTAACTGGCCACGGTTTGATATTAAATGGGTCCAATGGGAGCATTTGTGAAAATGTTAGGGCAGTATTTTACAGGTCAATACAATGAGTACAAAATGGTTATATTTATAATATATTCTCTTTCTAGTTTATCTCTTTATGCTTCTATCTATATTTCATATAATTATGACTGCTGGCATAACTGATGAAAATTTGCTGTCCCAAAGCCTTGCATAATATAATCGCTTCTGGCCAAGTACATTAATGATTATTGTGCTTCTTGCAGTAATCCCAAAATCATGGGTGAATGCCAGTAACAAGGCATCCCTGGCTTAGAATGTATTTTCATGTTGATCACAAGAGAGAGTACAAAATTTGATTCAAGAGAAAGTTTGTTTGCAAAGTGTTTTATCCTTCCTGTGAAGTGGATCATAAGCATGCTGGTTAAAAAGGTAGTTCAGCTGTTTTGGTTGGTCCCAAATAACCCTTTTCTGGCAATATGCTTGAGCATGCATGTGAGGAGAATTTGCTACATGTGATCTTCCTGGTACAGGTGATCACCATTTTGTCTGAAATGTGCAAAACATTGATTTTCAGCCTCAGCACTCGAATGCCAGAACTCTGAGTTTTTAATAGGTATTCTGTGACTGGTGATGATGAGCAGGGCTGGTATGGCTCAACTGGGCTAATGGCATGAGTGTTCTTTTAAGAAACAGATTATCTTCCTTACTTTTTTCTGCACAATACCAAGCATAGTTTATACTTTGTGAACCTAACTCACTCCTTCGTTAAATTACAGTTTATTTCTATTTTCCCTCACAACAGACTAGTGTCCTCCTCAGAGCTAAACCCTCAGAGACACTGGGCAGGGATTAATCTTCTCCTTAGAGAAATTAACCCTGTTCTTTTTGTCTTGAAAGAGAATTTCCACAACTACCCCAGTCACTCTTGCCAATTCTCTCTCCCAATTCTGGTGTCTGTATAAAACGAACTTCAGTTTTCATTGACACTTAGACTTTGAATTCTTATGGTGAATTCTTCCTCAGGATAAGAATACTATAGTTAAGGCAAGGAGTCTTTTACTTTCACTTATCTTGTCAAGTGCACTGACTCCAAAACTCTGTCAGAAACCAACTGACTGCCTTCAGAATGGTTCCAACTTTAAACTGTACTCTCCAAACTGATGACAACTCCCCTCAGCATTCAGCTGATCATACATTTTCTCCACTTGTGCTGGCCAATCAGAGCAGAGGAGCCACTTGTCACTCAACTTTTCCCTGGAACAAAGAGCTTATCTTCCAGCTTTCTGATTTCGCTGCACTCTGAAACCTGCTTTTAAAATGCAGTCCATCACAGCAGCTTATAACTAATATAATGCAGAACCATTAAAACACAGCAATTATAAACAAGCCATGAAAAGACAACCATAAAAAACAAGATAGTGCCATAAAACACAATCATTTAAACCAGGCCAACTCCATTGAAACAGCCAGGGTATAACAGCAGTATAAAATACCTACTGAGCAGTCTAAAGGTAAAGGTAAAGGTTCCCTTGCTCGAAAGCCAGTCGAATCCGACTCTAGGGTTGCGGTGCTCATCTCCGTTTCAAAGCCGAAGAGCCAGCGCTGTCCGAAGACATTTCCGTGGTCATGTGGCCGGCATGACTAAACACCAAGGCGCACGGAACGCTGTTACCTTCCCACCGAAGTGGTCCCTATTTATCTACTTGCAATTTCTTGCTTTCGAACTGCTAGGTTGGCAGTCTAAAAAGATGCAAATAAAATCATCTTCAAGCCAAAAGCACACCATAACACATTTTAAAAATAAAATCCTTTAGTTAAAACCCTGGATAAAAAAGAAAGTTTTTGCCTGGTGCCTAAAAGAAAGTAAGGCAGGTGCCAGGTAAGGCCCACAGGGGATAGTATTCTAAAGGTGAGGCACCACCACAGAAAAAGCCCTGGCTTTGGTCGTTACTCATCTCATCTCTGAAAAAGAGGGCAGACAGAGCAGGACTTCAGGAAAGGGTCTTAACTGGGGGTTGGGAAATACAGGTGGAAGTAGGGTTGCCAGATCCTCCCTGGCCACTAAGAGGGGATGGGGGAATAGGGTGGCCAGAGGCAGCTTGGGAAACATCTGGAGATTTTGGGTTGGAACTTGGGGAGAGCAGTAGGTGTCAGTGGTAGTGTAAAAAGAAGCAATTAATCAAAGGCTGAGGCAAGTTAGAAATGGCAAGTGGAGGAGTTAGAGAAAAGAACTTAATTTAGAGAACAAAAACTAGTAGGAAAGGGAGACAGGCATTATTTTGCCAGTTTGGTGTAGTGGTTAAGTGCGTGGACTCTAATCTGGGAGAACCGGGTTTGATTCCCCACTCCTCCACTTGCACCTGCTGGATGACCTTGGGCAAGCCATCATTCTGGCACAGCTGTTCTTGAAAAAGAGCAGTTTCTGTCAGAGCTCTCTCAGCCCCAGCTACCTCATGGGGTGTCTGTTGTGGGGAGGGGAAGGGAAAGGAGTTTGTAAGCCACTCTGAGATTCCTTTGGGTAGTGAAGGCCGGGGTATAAATCCAATATCCTCTTCTTCTTCTTCTTCTTCTTCTTCTTCTTCTTCTTCTTCTTCTTCTGCAATATACTGGGTTCAGACGCGTAGATCAGCTCATAGTTTATTAGTGATTCAGCAAGAGACAGAAGACTGAAATCCCTGGCCCCAAAGCCTGGCATTTATGTCTGGAAAAGGTTACACCCAAAACACACCCCACTCCCAACCACAGGGTATTTACACTCCATTGTCTCCCAATTGGTTTTCTCTAGAATCCCTTTCTCCCTACTGGTCCATTCTAGGATCCTAGCAAGGCATTGTTATGCATCCTAAGCTAAGCCCTTTTGCAAGGGCTCAATACATAACATCTTCTCTTGTGTTCCTTGCTGCTGATTAATTTTGTATTTGTTTTTGGCTTCCCAGTGGTTAAATTCAGAGTAGTCTATTATACTTAAGCACATGAAATCATGTCACATAAATTAATTGTTAATTTTGGGGTTCCTTACTGTGTGGTAGACCCAGGAGATCTATATTTGCTTTCTGTTTAATGCACATGTGGTTTTCCCATCTGTTTACACAGAGAGCGAAGAAACAGCATCATGGTGTGCCAATTATTTTCCTTTGGATTTCTGGACTAATATATATACCACTTATAAGGATATAACCTCAACTTGTCTCCTTTGAAAGTAATACTAACATTTCATCCCAGTGGAGCAGAGTCTCTAAAGACAAATAGCAATTTTCCTTCACTTTGACATGTTTTTTCCTGTCTTTGCATAGCAGCTTGAATGGACATTATTTTGGCACCCTTTTGCCCTCCCTGGACAATTGTGCTGAGCTGATCATTACGTAATTTTGACAGCACTAAGATCATTCAAGAGAATAGGGACTTGGCACTATTTGATCTGTGCACAAGTGGCTTGTGTGTACAGACAGGAGGGTTGTATATTTTGAAGTAAAAAAAACTGTTGGTAATTCCACAAATTCTCAAACTACTGAAAATTGTCTTTCCCAGTAGCAATCCTAAATTATAAGGAAAATAAGTTGTATTTACAATATAAATTTAAGTAAAGATTTTTCCTTGTAGTACTATGTCTAATCCTGGGCCCTTCATCAAGTCTGATCTGAAAAGGAAATTATATTATGCATGTAACTTTACAGTAACCCAAACTTTGGGCATTGTCTAGGAGGAGCAAACGACTTTTAAAATCATGGATTTGGCCATAATTTTGGCAATAGCTTTCTTTTCCCTTTATACTAAAGAGGTCATGTAAGTATAACTTGAAATACTGGCAAACCATAGTGTGAGCCAGTGTAAAATATAGGTTAGAGTATTAGATTAGAACCTGGGAGTCCCAGGTTCAAATTACAGCTGTGCCATCAAGCTTACTAGGTGGCCTTGGTCTCTCTCAGCCTAATTTAACGTACAAAACTGCTGCAAGGATAAAATGCCATCCTGAGCTCTTTGAGGAAAGATGGAATTAAAATGTCCACTGTTAGGTATTAGTCCAATAAAAAAAGACAGCTAGAATAACTCAGCCTTATGAAAACCTCCTGTCCTCAGAGAATAGGATGCCTTTGATATTTTAGTCTCTTCTGTTCATTAAAGAGAAAGTAATACTAACATATCATGATAATCTAAAGTATTAGTCTTCAACTGAATTTTGATCTGAATTCAGTTGCATAGGTGTTCTGACAACCACAATTTGTGTGGGCTTTTAAAAGTATCTGTTTAAGATAGAAAAAATAGGGGAAAGAGGAGAGAGGGGAGAAAAAGAGGGGGAAGGAAAAAGGGGAGAGAGAATAAAAGGAGAACAATGATCACATGGGGAAAAATATTAAAAGCTGGATCTGTTTGCAGATTGGTGCTAAAGGCATGTTCCAGGTCCAAAAAGTTTAAGACTTGTTGGTCCAAATATACTTTGTTCCTTTTCCCTAAATCTTTAATTCCAATGATCTGTTCTGTAGAAGTAGGCATCATAAAAATAGTACTATTATTAGCAGTGTAGTGGGGCATAAAGGAAAGGAGTGACATCTCCGTGTCCTTGTCAGAAAAGTGGGCAGTCACAGGAAATGTGGTAACCATTAGGTAAAGTAAAAGGAGTGCTGGAAAATTATTCGCATAATTTAAAGCAGTGTTGATATGGAAGATGGCAACAAGCCAAGGTGCAAATGCTGAAATGGCAAGGTGAACAACAAAGAATTGTTTCAAAGAGGAAATCATTTTCTTTCATTTGAAACTAGGGATGTGCATTCAGGTTTACCCAAACTGAAAATATACCTGAAAAATACCTTATCAGTATTCTCTGGGTATATTTCAACATCCCAAATGTATCCAGGATTTTACAGGATAACTGGGAGGGGGAATTCCCCCCCCCCCAATCCTAGATATATTTGGGAGTTACTGGGAAACCCGGACAACAGCTGAGGGGCTGGAGCAAATTGCTCCCACTGCTCAGCTGTGTTTAAAGGGATGTGTTTAAAGGGATGGCAGAAGACAGTACGCAAAACAGCCGAGAGCTCAGCTAGGGCTCTTTTGGGCTGTTCAACTGAACAGCTGAAGAGAACCTGAGCAAAGCCTGAGGGGAGAGTTCTCCCTGCAGGATCACCTGCTTGGTGGGCTCTGTTGGGCAGTTTGGTTTATACTGGGCTGCCCAGAAGAGCCCCAGCCCAGCCTGTGGGGAGAATTCTCCCTGCAAGGATTGGCTCCTTTGCAGGCTCTTTTGGACAGTTTGGTTTAAGCAGGACTGCCCCGCAGAGCCTGCAGTGAGAATTCTCCATGCAGGATCGACTGCCTGGCAAGCTCTGTTGGGCAGTCTGGCTCCCTGCAGGATCTGCTCCTTTGCGAGCTGTTTTGGGCAGTCCAGTTTAAAGGCACCACCCAAAAGAGCCCCAGCTGAGCTGCATCTCAGCTGCTTTTTTTTCCTCTGTATTTTTTGGTTCAGGTCTATTGGACCCGAAAAAAATTCAGGATTTCCAAAAAATTCTGGATCTGAATACTTTACTGGTATTGGGATCCTTGTTTTTACAGGAATCCCCCCCCCAAAATTCAGATCCAATAGACCCAAACTGAAAAATACCAAGAAAAAAAGAAATTTCACAGCCCTATTTCAGACAAATCCAGCATCTATTCCAAAAGGACTCTCTGCCTGTGGTGCTTTTTCAGTGTTACAATGCTGTGTCCCCTAAAATAATAGAGGCTGTAGTGAGTTCACATAAGATAATATCAGATCTATTAATTCTCCATTTATTCATTGCATTAACAATTATATGCCACATTTTAATCTGTTGGCTCACAAAACAACTAATACTACCAAATAAAAATTAATAATCTGGTATCCAAGTCAACAGCGAATCTCAAGGCCTAGCAAGGCAGGAGACATCCACCAAAACCTAAAATTAGCCCTAATTGCCTGTTAGAAAACATTGCTTTTAATATGAATCTTGAAGGCTACTTAAGAGGGCTTGATGAGATGGGCTTGGCCAGGGGTCCTTTTGTACAAAAACAGCTGCAGGAGCTCATTAGCATATGGTATGCTAATGAGCTATTAGGCTATTAGCATATGCCATGCCCTCTGACATCACTGGAAGTAGAAGGGGAAGCAAAAGGGGGAGGCATCTTCAAAAGCCTCCCCTTCCCTTCCCCAGCTGGTCTGGGTGGGGGAGCTAAGAGAGAAGGGGTTTAAAGTTTAAACTCCTTCTCATGAGAGTTGGGCCACAGAAGGAGGAAAGAGGGAAGGAAAGAGAGAGAGTAGAGAGAAGGAAAGAAGGAAGGAAAGAGGGAAAGAAAGAGAAGGAAAGGGGAGGGAAAGAGAGGGAAGAAGGAGGGAAACAGGGAAAGGAGGAAAAAAGAGAAGAGAAGAAGGTGGGAAATAAAGAGAGAAGAGAAGAAGGAGGGAAAGAAGAAAAAGAGGGAAGGAAAGGAGGGAATGAAAGAAGTTTGGCGGCAATTCGGCCCCATTATATCTTATGGGCCATTGAAGACAATGGTGAAAACATAGGGTATATTCTGGGGGCTGGAGGGGAGTGGGTTTGAGGGAGAGGCTCCAAACTCACAGGATAGCTGATGGAGCCTCTCCTCAAGACACCCACCAAGTTTCAAGAACGTTGGACCAGGGGGTCCAATTTTATGGGCCTCCAAACAGGTTGCCCCTATTCTCTCCATTGTTCTCCCCAGTGCCACGCTCACCCCAAACTGCAGGCATCGTAACCTGAAAGCTCCCCTATGGTTTGGGCCTCGGCTGAGACGTCATCCACCAACAGCTGCTGATAGGCCTGGGCCAAATCCAGCTTACCGAAGACCCGTGCTTCTGCCAAGGAAGCCAAGACCTGGCTGACCACTGGTACTGGGTACGTGTGGTCTTGAAGTGCCCTATTAATGCTGCACTTATAGTCAGCACAAATACGTATGTCCCCATTCGATTTTAATGGGGTGATGATGGGGGTCTCCCAGTGGGTGGGTGGCACTGATTCTAGAACCCCCTGATCGACCAGGCAGTCCAGTTCAGTTTCAGTCTTTGGCTGCAGCGCTAACGGGGCCCCCCTGGCCTTCATCCTGATCAGCCGCACCGCTGGGTTAAGTTCAAGGGAAACTGGGGGTCCAGAGTAACAGCCAAACGTGCCATCAAATACTCCCAGGAATTCCCCACAGACAAAGTCCATTGGTTGAACAGAGTGCACACCTGATACAGCAAACCCCAAGGGCCCAAACCATGCCAGTCCCAACAGGCTTGTTTCCCTTCCACCACCAGCAATTCTAAGGGCCCGTCAAAGTCTCTGAATTGCACCCTGAATCTGCCCCACCCCTTAATGGCCACAGGGTTTTTCTGGAAGTTCCACAGCAACAAACTTTTTCAGGAGGGGTCCCCCTCAGGGCAGAGTTTCTGTAGCGTCTCTGCCAAGATAATGGAAAACGAGGAGCCTGTGTCCAGCTCCATGCGGCAGGGAGACCCCTCCATTAATATAGTAACATGCAGTTTATTCGGGGCATCAGGGGGCAGATTCAGTACCTGGTGTTGGTTGATCGTCAGTGTGTGCAGATCTAGGTCCTCCTGGTGAGTGGAAATTGCTTTCCAACTTCCGTGGGATCGGCAGGCATGGGCGAGGCGGCCTTGCTTCCCACATGTTCAGCAGATGGCATCACGGAAGCAGCATGTTTTGCGCTCATGTGAGTCTCCGCAGCTAGCACAGGACACGTGAATTGCTTCTTCCCCTCGATGTGCAGTGGCCCTGGCCTGGGGTTGGGGATTCCAGCAGTTGGGTTAGTGGACTTGTAGGACCTCATAATCGTCCAAGATGTCGGACACTGCAGCTGGTAACATGTGGTGTGCTAATGATGATGATGGTGGATGATCTTGGTGTGAGCCCTCGTACGTGGTGGCCATCTGGAGGGCTCCATCTGTCTTGAGGTCTGCAGTGCCTACCAGTTTGCAACGGAGTTTGGCATCCTACAGACCCCAGACAAATTGGGTCAAGATGTTCTCCTCCACTTTCATGAATCTGCAATCCATTGCTTGTTGACGGAGGTCAGCCATGAATGCAGCAGCTGTCTCACTGGGCTTTTGGAGGCACGCTTGGAAGTCCATGCACTTGGCCATCATGGTGGGCTTTGGCGCATAGTACTTCATCAAGACTGTGACGATCTCGTCATAGGTGTTCTCCGTGAGCATCTTGAGTGCCAGGAGGCTCTTGGCTAGCCAAATGGTGGCCACCCCCCATGTGCTGAGGAGTAGAGCCCATTTCTTGGTGGCATCGGTGACCTCGTGGTAAGTGAAGAAGTTGGTGAGCTGGTCTACCCACGATTCCCAGAACTCAGGGTGTGTGGGGTCGAAGACCTCGAGGTGTCCCAGAGCAACAGCCATGACTCTTGAGCAAAGCGGGGAGCAGTGTCTTGGGGAGCGGTGCATGTTGCAGTCAGGCTCACTCATCAGGATCCCACCTTCGTCACCAGTATAAACTATGGCGGCTGATACGTTGAAGAGTGATTACAGCTCATACTTTATTAAGTACAGTCAGTTCCTGAGATGCTTTAGCCAGACCACAGGCCAGCTTATATCCCCGTATTTCACCACACCCAAACGCACACCCACACCCATGATAGGTTATTTACAGTGCACTCTAATCCCATAGGTCCCTTCTAGGATCCTAGCCTTTTGACAGGTGTGCGCTAGGATCTGTTTGGGCTATTGTCTTTGGAAGCAAAGCTCAGGCCCTTCACCTGACCTCGTGTGGATCTGACCGTGTGTGCGGTCTTCCCTGGGTACACAACAGAAATGCCCTCTCTCATTGTCAGAAGACTGGTGACAGATTTCACAACCCCTAGTGCTGATTGGAGGGGCATGAAAATGATTGGTGGGACCATGTCCCTTTATGCACTACCATGGGTACAGGCCTGTGGAGGTGTAAAGCACGCCTGGCTATGCAACTCAGTTCATTCTCACATAAACCCCTGATAGTAATTTCATAGATCCTCACAGTTCACTAGACAAAAAACCCTCTGAGCCATTTTCATCATTTATGCAGCACCTGGAGCTAGCAGAATGGAAGAGCTTTCAATACAGCTCATTTTCATAAATGCCAACAGGCCGGGGGGGGGCAGAATAGCTTTGGATGTGCAGGGGGAATGGGGACCTGATCTGAGAGGAAAGGGGAATCCAGAGCTTCTTGAAGTACAATAAAAGGAAATAGAGTCCATGGAATCTCCTTAGGGCTGCTGCAATGCTGCAATGCTTTAGCACATGTACAGGGGTGGGGGCAGAAAAAACACTCTTCAAATGTGAACCCAAACAGACAGAAGACAGTTGAAGAAAGACTGAAGTAAACATGTCAGTGTAAACTGATCACACTGATAGTGTGATCACTGAAACTGCCACAGCACTGACAAAAACCTAAAAGGTACCTGCAGTCTGGAAAAAACTTGAGACTGATTGGTTTGCACAAATGAGTTCAGAACAAATTCAAGACACAAAGCAGGGCCTTTCTGATTCATGGATCAGACTCTTAACTACTGTGAATCACCAGATACCTGGTATTTGTGTTGCCTCAAAATAACTCAATTGAAAAAATTGAACTCATGTAGCTGCAATATTAGGCATAGAAACAATATGTTGGCTTGGATCCTATGACTCTGTTCCCATCATGCTTCTCTCCAGCAGCTGCAGAAGCTTTCCTTTGCTGTAGTGCTTGATTTTCTTCTGCTAGCATTTCCATGTGCACAAGATCAGTGTTCAAGGAGCCTTACATGCATGGAAGTGCTAGTGGCAGAGGAAGCGAGTGCTGTAGTGGAGACGCATGAGGAAAACAGTGGTACATTATCCAAGTCGTAATGTAGCTGCTGCTGGACCATTAGAGTAGAAGTACTTCATTATCACTGCTGCAGCAATTTAAAGGCAATTGTGTTTTTGAGAAACAGTTCCAATCATAATCCTTTAATGCCTGATAAATACCAGCATATTTGAGTGGTCTGAACATGCTCTGTGGTGGCATTTCTCTTCATTTATATAGGTGTGGTTATTAGAGAGAGTTCAAATAATCCAAGAGGTTTTTAACTATAAAAAAAACCATTTGCATTAGTAGAAACAATCTTTCTCTGAAGTACTCCATCTTTCTGTGTTATACCTCTAAGGATGCCAGTCACAGCTGCTGGCGAAACATCAGGTCCTACAGTGCCAAGACCATGGCCATACAGCTCGGAAAATCTACAACAACTAATCTTAGGATCACTTGGCTGTTCTACACACTATGCCATATGATAATTATTAATTATTATTGTGTTGCACAGCAACTTTGCGGTGCCACCACTAAATTGCTACCTACAAAAGGAAATTATTAGTGAATCTCATGGTCAATTTATTTAATGATATGGTGATTCAAACAATCCTTCCATTGGTACTATCAAACTAAAATTACTACAAAACCTCAGAGGCTATCAACTGTCCAGATAATTATGCACCCACAGTAATTAAAGTTAAACTATAAAGACAGTGATACTCACTCAATGACTTCAGAGCCACCTGTGGCTCTTATGAACACCATTCCCCAATATGGCACCTCCCCATGTTTCAGGATGGAGCTGTGGTGGTTCAAGTGATTAAGATGCTGAACTGCAGGCTGTGGAAGGTCAGTAGTTCAGCAGTTCGAGACCTGAGGGTGCCGCATGACGGAGTGAGCTCCCGTCTCTAGTTCCAGCTCCTGCCAACCTAGCAGTTCGAAAGCAAGAAATTGCAAGTAGATAAATAGGTACCACTTCAGTGGGACGGTAACAGCGTTCCGTGCGCCTTGATGTTTAGTCATGCCGGCCACATGACCATGGAAACATCTTTGGACAGCGCTGGCTCTTTGGCTTTGAAACGGAGATGAGCACCGCAACCCTAGAGTTGAGCAAGGCTTTCGAGCAAGGGAACCTTTACCTTTACTACATGTTTCAGGAAAGTGGGCAAAGTCCTTGCTCGGTGGGTTTTGTGCTTGACAGATGGTTCCCACCTTGAAAGAGCCATCACCAGAAGAACAGGTAAGCTGCGAGGCAGCCGGAAGTGCAGGCCTCATGCCAGGGATGGAAGCAAATGAGGCTAATAGTAATTGGAAAAGTGGCTATCCATGAGCTGTGGAGGGAGTACCATTGTGGTATCATTGCTTCTAAATCAACACTTTACAGATTAAAAATTAGCAAATTAATTGTATGTATTCGGTGACCTTGTAGGGTTTTCAAGGCAAGAAATGTCCAGAGGTGGTTTGCCATTGCCTGCCTCTTGCCATGACCCTGGTATTCCATGGATGTCTCCCATTCAAATACTAGCCAAGGCCAACCCTGCTTAGCTTCTGAGATCTGACAATATGGAGCTAGCCTGGGCTATCCAGGTCAGGCCTATGTATACTGTACCCACAGTGAATTGTATAATTGGTGAGTCATAGGATTTGCAGCCTAAAACTATGTACATATCACTATGCAATAAATTCAGGAAAGCCACAATGCCTAATCTAAATTGTCAGGAAGCAAGTCCTGTTGGTTGAAAGTAGATATACTTAGGACTAATTTTTACTAGACTATTCTAGCCTTGAAACAGTACTAATATACATGCTTACCCATGGCAATTAAAGGCCAATGCAATCAAGATTTCAGAGCTCCTTTGTACAGTGCCCAGTTTATGATTTTGACATGTCTTTGAGAAATAGTTTTAAATTCATGCACTTATACTGACCTGAAATACTTGTCTAAAAACTATAACAACAACAACAATAACAAATATTTCTTTTTTGCCCCAGAGGTGTGATTACTAGTACAGGTGGACCTGTAATGGTGCAAAAGTTAGCAGGGCAAGAGAGCTATTCTGGAATATACGCCAATGGAATCCAGTCTCAAGGGCTTGGTAAATGGTCATCATCTTTCTCAATTGCAAGTAAGTGAATGAAAAAGTTTTACTGTGTTGCTAATTAATCTTGAACTTATCAGCACAGGAAAAGCTGAGACTGGCTAATATTAATTTTCATAATGGTTTCAAATTCTGCTTTCTTTAGCAGCAATACACATTATAGAAGAGAATTTCAGACAAACTTAACACAGATCATAAGGATAAATCAAATTAAGCCATATAATGTCAGTAGTTTTCATGTAAGAGTCTTCTCGAAGCAGTTTACAAAATACCAAAATACAATTTACATATACAAAGTATAGTTTAAACAAACAAACAAACAAACAGGATACAGATTTTTTTTCTCTAAGGAATGTTTTCAAAACATTCCTTTGAAAACAAATTCCAGAAGGAATTCAGGAAAAATGAAAGAAAAACAATAGAACTCTTAATACAACCTAGTGAAGGCTTATGCATCAGAAGGGATGGAAGATTGACAGAAGCTGCGGTTCTGTAACAGGAAAAGATGGGGAGAGGGAGGATGAACCGGTCTGGTCAAAACCCTGCAAGGTCAGAGAATCCTGGAGGGGAACATTTTGGAGAATGAGGTCGGATTTCCAAATGTGCTAATGAAGAAGTGATACTTGAAAAGTTTAATTGAATAATTTAAACTTATATATCCTTTGTCAGTCACTTGTTTACTTATATAATCTGACTAAGTAGTCTACACTTTTAAAGTGAATTGCATTAATTAACCACTGATCCATTCAACAGAACAAATAACTTCAAGTGCAACATCATTTGAATGTAAGGTAATAAAATGGATTTCTATCTCATTGTTGTAACAGAAGCAAGTAGTAGATCACTTGAAGCAGCTGCACGGCCAGTTTCAACAGCACGCCCATCTATGGGTAAGGCATTTCATACAAAAGATGGTCTTTCCAATAAAGAATTTTCAAGTAAGAAACAATTGTGCCTTTATTTTATCATTATTAAGTAGTAGGCATCCTATATGGTAGCACTTATATGGAGAAGAATGCAAGAATATCTGTTGACATAAAATGACTTTACCTCCCATATCTCCTCTCACCACCCCCTAGCCCTCTCTGTACTACCTAGAGCGTACTTTCTATTGTTGCTCAAAGTTTTAAAAGTTTTGTATGATGTGGCCCAATAGATCTGCTGATCAAAAGTGACAGAATCTGATGCTCCACACAAAATTAGTGTAGAAGCAACCTAATATAGTAGCATGAACCCATTGTTAAACTTTGCTTTCCTTTGTTTGATCAAACTTGCATGTTTCTTCCTGTGCAAAAATGTCAATTCCAGTGCATGCAATCGAGATGGGGGGGAGTATGAGTCAAAGGTATAGTGGTTAAGTATGCAGACTCTAATCTGGGAGAACTGGGTTTGATTCCCCAGTCTTCCAGTGGCAGCTGCTGGATGACCTTGGGCAAGTCATAGTTCTGTCAGAGCTGTTCTTGATAGAACAGTTCTCTCAGAGCTCTCTTAGCCCCACCTACCTCACAGGGTGTCTGTTGTAGTGAGGGGAAGGGAAAGGAGTTTGTAAGCCACTCTGAGACTCTGAGTGAAGGGCGGGGTATAAATCCAATCTCTTCTTCTCTTCTTCTCTCTCCTTGTCCAGTGTCACTTCTCTTACCATTCATCACATATATAACTGCTTTGCACTCAGAACAAACAAACTGCACTACAACTAATTTGGCCTTGAAAATGGAGGTATAAATAGGATTGTAAGTGAGGTCTGGATAAAGGGATTCCTGAACCTTTAAGAACTGTATAGAAGGAAAAAGTACAGTTTCTGTCACTACTATACCATGTGTTGGAGAAAGCCAGACCTGGTAAAATTGTGACTTCTGGACAAATCTTAGCATTTTCACAAACATTTACTTTACCTGTAAATCAGAGGCAAAGTGTGTGTGTGTGTGTGTGTGTGTGTGTGTGTGTGTGTGTGTGTGTGTAGAGAGAGAGAGAGAGAGAGAGAGAGAGAGAGAGAGAGAGAGAGAGAGAGAGAGAAGTGTTTATGTGGTTGCCAAACTCCAGGTGGGTATTGGAGTTTGCCTGGAATTGCAACTGATTTCCAGACTACAGAGATCAGTTTAGCTGGAGGAAAAGGCAGCTTTTCACAGCAGACTTTATGGAATCATACCCCCTCAGTGCCTTCCCCCCAAAAGTTCTGACCTCCCTAAGCAGTACAGCCGAACCTCCAGGAATTTCCCAAGCTGGAGTTGGCAATCTTATCTGTATCACATTCGGTGTTATTCCACAATGAAAAGTGATTTTAGTGTGACTTGTAAAAGTCACTTTCCCTGTTGTGCAACAGGAGCTGGCTGTGTGACCAAATGAAGTGTGTCACTGTGTGGTGTGTACTTAGAATGAATACATGAATGAGCCCAATCCCCCCCCGAGTCAGACTAAAATAGCCAAGAGAATGAAAGAAACCTCTTCTCTGCTGTTGCTCACTCATGTACTGGCAGAATCTATTGACTTACTTTTTAATGCCTAGCTAGAGAGAAACATAGACTCAGACTGTTATTCTCTACTTCAGGTATCTATGATAAAAAGAGCCCAGAACAAGTTTGGAATAAAAACTGAGATTTTCATATAGTAGAGAAAAAGAGATGGTCTATTGAGAGGAATGTAGAAATACACTTAACCAATCAGAATAATATCAGGCATGCCTATAGTACCAAATACTAGAATCCCACCCAAAATATAAATATTCCAAATGCCCCCACACACTGTGCAATGTGTTAACTTAAGTGGGGGGGGGTTGAGATGGGGATTAGAAGCAGCCAGTCACCAACCCAAGATGGAGAAGAGATAAGAGGCAGATCCCAACAAGATGGAGGCTTAATGGTCACGGCAACAGGTAGTCAACTTAGTCCCACATGTCTGTTGCCAGACTCTTTACAGTTGTCTGTGCGCAGGAGCTGGTGCAGAAAAATCTTCCCTGCCTCTTCACTCCCTAGACAACAGGGAAAGTCAAACATTCATGACAGAGCTTCCCAAACTATTGCCAAAACTCCTTTTCCTGACAAGAATGTGGTCACTTTTTTGGCTCTCCCATGGCTCTCACAAGGGGAAGGAATCTTTCAAGAATTCAGTAAATTTGCAGGGCACTCACAGATTTTTAGGAAGACTTGGAGAGTGAGAAAGCAAGATTAGCTGCTCTGGTGGGTATTGAGAGAAGGTGGATACAGTAGGGCCTAGAGTTGCCATCCCCCCAATGGGGATGGGGTTTCTTTTAGGTATTGAGGGTCAGGAGATGATGAACCATAACAAGGCTTTTATTCCAAGCATTGTTCAGCTCTGACTCAGCTCTGATAAGAGCGCCACTCAAACTTATATCAGTTCAGCACTTAACTATTTACAATGTAACAATGAATGGGAGGTCTGATTGGACCTAAGCATAGCTCACTGGTTGGTTACTGCTGTGTGGCTTCAGGACCAATGAATGTTCTTTATTAGGCAGCCAATCATAATCGTAGAACTAGGATACCAGGAAGTAACTCATAGCTCAACAATAAACCCCAAACATAACACTCCTCCCCCTTGATTAAACAAGATAGTCTTTGAAATAAACAGGGACGCATCTCGCTCAGCCATACCATCGTGGCAGTGGTGTGCCCTGTGGAGAATGCCCTGTCTGGGGGTTGCCTTGAGGCTGTTCATAAACCATAGAGCCTGGGGGCTTGTCGGCCTTGATCAAGTCCTGAGCGGGTTTTGAGTCTTTTCGGCATGGTGCCAGCTTGATCCGTGGCTCAGACATCACAATGCCCCGAGCAGGTAACAGTTCACTGTGACAGGGCGGCACAATAGGCGGGGGAGAGAGAACGGACTTGGCCAGTTCCCTGGGACACAGTTCCCTCTAGTGATCTGTGTCTCCCAGGCCGGAGGTGGCATCTGTAAGTCCTCTGAGGGACACATCTCCTGAGCGCCGACATTGCGCTGGGACAGGAGATCTTCCGGATGAGGATCAGGAACTGGGGAATGTTGCAAACACTCCTCAGGAACTGGGGTGCATTGCAATTCCTCACTCTGCACTGGCCAGCGACATCGAAGTTGGGCCAGGTGATGGTGGCAAACCTACCCTGCCTCGTCCTGCACCTCATAAGAGATGGGTCTGGTTGCATGGAGGATGGTAGCTGGGACCCAGTGCGGGCCTGCCCCGTAGTTCCGGGCATAGATGGCATCGCCCAGAGTGAAGGACCTTGTGCTCTCAGAGGGCTGGTGTCTGGTGCCAGGTCTGGGTAGATGCGGTTTAAGTGGGTGGACAGTTGATGTCCCATGAGAAACTCTGCTGGTGATCTTCTGGTGGCTGTGTGTGGCGAAGTGTGCTGCTGAAGGAGGAAACTCGTGAGATTGGTGAGGAAATCTCCCTTGGTAAGCTGGCAGAGCGATTCCTTCATAGTCCGCACCATGCACTCCGCCTGGCCGTTTGTCTCAGGGTGAAAAGGGGCTGATGTTATATGCTGGATGCCTCGCTCGTCCAGGAACCTCCGGAACTCAGCAGATGTAAATTGAGCCCTGTTGTCTGAGACGACGAAGTCCGGCAACCCGAAGGTGGCGAACAGGCGGTCCAGGCAGTGGGCAATGATGGCTGAAAACATGGAGATGATGGGGAAAAGTTCCAGCCATTTAGCAAACATGTTGACAACAGAGTGTTTTGCCCTGTAAGAGGCCGGTGAAATTGATGTGTAAATGTGACCAAGGACCCCTCGGCTTCTCCCATGGATGCGTAGGGACTGTGGGGGCTTCTGGCCTTGACTCCTGGCAGGGCTGGCATGTCCAGACCCATTGTTCAATCTTCTGGTCAAGTCCCAGCCACCACACATAGCTCCTTACGACTGCCTTCATCTTGACTATGCCAAGGTGCCCTACATGTAAGGCATCCAGCACCCGTTGTCTGAGCTGGGGAGGGACTATGACCCAGTTTCCCCACAGGATGCAGCCTTTGGTCACCGACAGTTCCATGGAACGAGACTGGAACAGCTGGAACCCAGCCTCTAGCTTCCTGGGCAGCCACCCCTCCACACAAAGTTGAATATGCGGCTGAGTGTCCGGTCCTGGGAGCTGTAAAACACGACATTTGCAACGGTGAGTGGAGGTTGAGGAAGTTCCTCGATGAGGAGCATCTCCTGGATCTGGGGCCCTGGTTGTTTTGGCAGCGGCAGGTGGCTGAGGGCATCGACATGCCCAATGGACTTCCCAGGCCTGTGGACAAGGTTGAAGGCATAGGCGGAGAGAAGGACAGCCCATCGCATCATCCACGGAGATAGAATCTGGGGTGTTTGGTGATCGTTGGTGAAGATGCCAAGCAGCAGTTTGTGGTCAGTGATGATCTCAAACTCTTGACCATAGATGAAGTCGTGGAACTTTTTAACTGCTGCGATGATTGCCAGTGCCTCCCGATCTATCTGGGCATAGGTCCTTTCTGCAGTGGAGAGAGTCCTAGAGTAGAACGTTATGGGGGCCTCTTGGCCGGATGGCAACCTGTGGCTGAGGACTGTCCCGATCCCATAGGGTGATGCATCACAGGCCAACATGAGCGGTTTCTTTTTGTCGTAGTGGATGAGGACCCTATCGGAGACTAGGAGAGTTTTGACGGCCTGGAACACTGCCTGCTCCTTGCGGCCCCAAACCCATGGTGCTGTCTTGTCCAAGAGCCGATGGAGAGGCTCAGTGATAGCTGCTTTGTTCGGCAAATAGAGTGGTAGAAATTAAGTAGTCCTAAAAAGGACTGCAGCTCTTTTTTTGATTGCTGCGGGGGTGGCCTTTGGATTGCAGCAACTTTGTCAGGTGCAGGGTGGATGCCATCTTTGTCCAGGAGGAACCCCAAAAACTGGACAGCAGGGACAAAGAACTCACACTTCTCCTTTTTTACCCTCAGGCTGACATGTTGCAGACAGCGGAGCACTTCTCGCACCCAGACAGTCCGAGGTCTGAGGCCCCCGCAATCAGCACATCATCAAAATAGGGAACGATGCCTGGCAAGTCTCTCAAAAAGCACTCCATCAATTCCTGGAAAATGCTAGGGGCGACACTTACCCTAAACTGTAAGTGGTTCACCTTGAATGCACCTCAATGCATCACGATTGTCTGTGCCTCGGCTGTGGCTGCGTCGACAGGCAGCTGTTGATACGCCTGGGCATGGCTGATTTTGGCAAACACCTGGCCCCCGGAGATGGACGCAAGGAGATGGCTCACCACAGGGACCTGGTAGGCATGCAGCTGCAGGGCCTTGTTGAGGGTGCACTTGTAATCTGCGCACAATCAGACTGACCCATCTGGTTTGATTGAAGTGACGATTGGAGTTTCCCATTTGGCATTGGGAACAGGTTCCAAGATGCCTTGAGCCAGCAGCTTGTCGATCTGCTCATTGATACGTGGCTTGAGAGTGATGGGGCATCACCGTGGCTTGAGGCATATGGGTTGGATGACAGGATTCAAGGTGAAGGAGACAGGTGGACCTTTGTAGCAGCCAAGCTCTGAGCTGAAAACATCAGGAAATTCTTCCATGAAATCAGCAACGCTCGATTGACTGGTGCTGTTGACGCCAACAATGTCAATGCCAAGGGCAGCGAACTAGTCCAGGTCAATAAGACTTGTGCAGCGACCTTCAACAACAAGTAAGTTAAGGTGACTGTTGAATTTTTTGTATTTGACGACAGGAACTCTATTTCTTTGGAAGTCAAAGAGTTGCAGATTGCACTTCTGAAGACGACATGCAGGGAAACGAGGACAGACTTGCTGGAAGGTGCTCCATGAGACGATAGACAATGCAGAACCCAAGTCTACCGCCATCTGGCAAGCGCGGCCCTCAATGAAGATTGTAACTTTGATCTTGGGACATGTGTGCAGACCTTGGTGAATGTACAGGCGATTGGTGTAGTCTTTGGATACGCTTGCTTCATTATTGTATCTCGGCTGCTGCTTGAACGATTTGGACAATGGAAATCGAGATGATTGGCGAGGTTTACTGGATGATTGTTTGGAACAATGGAATGTTTCAGCTGTGGGATGACCTTGTGACGAACGGCAGACTTTAGCAAGGTGGCCCGTCTTCCCACACAAATGACAGATGGCATCGCAGAATTAATAGTCTCTATGAGCATGTGCACCACCACAACCAGCACACACTTTTCTTCATGGGGAACTGACAGTCTTGAGCAGCCCTTCTCAGTGCAGTGAGGTACTCGGTAACAGACTTGCCCTCTTTCTGGTTTCGTTGATGAAAAGCGCATCGATGTGCAGCACCAGATGTCTTTGGCATGAAATAATCATTGAGCCGTGCACTGATGATGCTGAGAGGTGTCTCCAGCAATTTGGACGGAGCTACTAAGTCCCGAGCAATGTCGAATACAGTCTGGCTGCAAGTACTCAAAAAGGTGGCACGGCGGACATTGTCTCCTTCAATACTATTTGCTATGAGGAAGCATTCAAAATGATCGAGGTATGATTCCCAGTTCCCAACCTTGGGGTTGAACGGTTCGATGTAGCCCTTGGATGCCATGACCATAGTGAGTTAGCTCTAGGCACCTTTAGTGATTTCAGTCTGGGCAAGCAGAGAGTGATTTCAGCTGTCCAGTTAGGACTGGGATCCCATCCTCATCGCCAGTTTTAAGTATTGAGAGTCAGGAGATGATGAACCATAAAAACAGGTTGCTTACCTGTAACTGATGATCTTCGAGTGGTCATCTGTGCATTCACACCCATGGGATTCAGTGCACCTGCGCTGACCTGGTCGGTGTCTGTACAAAGCTCACAACGGGATTTTCGCACCCTTCGCCCCCGGGCATGCGCAGGAACTCCACCGCGCATGCCCAAGGGGCGGGGGCACGGACATCCCACCAGTTCCTTCTGACCGCTATCAAGCCTAGCCATGTATGAGAACAGCTGAGGATGACAGCAGTGGGGAAGGATGGGTGGGCGGTGTGAATGCACAGATGACCACTCGAAGATCATCAGTTACAGGTAAGCAACCTGTTTATCTTCTTCGTGGTCTCTGTGCATCACACCCATGGGAGATTAAAAAGTAGTGGCTCACCTGGAGGTGGGTGCTGGCAGACTCAGGGAGCCGTAGAGGAAAGGACCAGACGACCCAAGTCACTCTTCTGCTGGGTACAGACGTCCAGAGCGTAGTGCTTGATGAACGTGGTTGGTGTAGACCACGTAGCCGCTTTGCAGATGGACGAAAGAGATGTGCCCTTCAGAAAGGCCGTTGAGGTCACCATAGACCTGGTGGAGTGCGCTCTCAGGTGAGAGGGAGGCAACTGCTTCGCTAGAGTGTAGCACAATCGGATCGTCTCGACAATCCATTTAGAGAGTCGTTGAGACGTGATGCGGTGCCCTAGGGAGGGCGAGCTGTATGATAGGAACAGTGAGTTGTCACGTCTGGTTGACTGAGTCCAATTTAGGTAAAAGAGGAGTGCCCTCTTGACATCCAGGGTATGGAGCAAGCGTTGTCCGTCATCTTCTGGATGTGGGAAAAAATCTGGTAAGAATATTTCAGTATTGAGATGGAGCTCTGAAACAATCTTTGGAATGAAGGTCAAGTCCGGTACCAGACGCATGCCGTTCGGAAGGAAAAACAGGTAGGGTGGGTCATGTCGGAGTGCCATGAGTTCACTAACCCTTCTGGCTGAGGTGATAGCCAGTAGGAAGGCTGTTTTCCATGTTGCATACTTGAGGTCACAAATAGCCATCTGGTAAGTTGCCGTAGTACCAGTGGTAAGTCCCACAGTTCTGTAGGCGCAGCTACAGGAGGGTACAATCTAATGAGGCCCTTCATGAACCGCTTTGAGGTCGGATGGGAGAAAATTGTGTGTCCCTCCACGCCCTGGTGGTAAGCGGAGATAGCCGCCAAGTAGACCTTCACAGATGAGTGGGATAGACCCTGGTCTCTAAGGAACAGGAGAAAGTCCAGAATTTTGTCCAGGCCCACGGAGGTCGGAGTGTCTGTAGACTTGTCTAGGTACGAGAGGAACTTTTGCCACTTCCTGCAGTAGGATGAGTGGGTAGATTCCTTCCTCGCATTACACAGGACCTCCGAGACTCGGGCAGAGAAGCTCATGGCTGGAGCCTCCAGGCAGTCAGCTTTAGGTTGTTCACCTGCGGGTGGAGCACCATGCCGCCTTCGGTGGTGAGGAGATCTTGCACTTTGGGGAAGTGATGGAACCTGCCTCCTACCATACGCAGTAGGATGGGGAACCAGGGTTGCCTGGGCCACCACGGAGTCACGAGGATGCAGTCCAGTCAAAATTTGGCCACCTTGTGCACCACTCTCAAGAGTAGGGGCAGTGGGGGGAACATGTATAGGAATGGACCGGTCCAGGGCATTAGAAGGCCGTCCCCTAAAGAGAGAGGGTCCTTGCCTCCTTGGGTGCAGAATTGTTTGCATTTCGTGTTCTCCCGCAAGGCGAACACGTCGACTGATGGGGTCCCCCAACAGTCGAAGAGCGGTTGGAGGTAGACCGGGTTCAGTTCCCACTCGTGGTGGTGAGTGTGGCCTCTGCTGATCAGATCCGCTTCCACATTTTGGACTCCGAGAATGTGGGTGGCCATGGGGACGATTTTGTTGGAAACGCACCAGTTCCAAAGGTTGAGCGCGAGCCCACAGAGGCTCCTGGAGACAGTTCCTCCCTGACGGTTCAGGTAGCTGAGGGCCGTGGTGTTGTCGGTGAGGATGGCAACACAGTGGCCTCGTAAGAGGCGCTGAAAAGCTCGGAGAGCTAGAGAGATAGCCAGTAGTTCCAGGTAGTTGATGTGCCTGTTTGCAGTAGCAGCATCCCACCGGTATCCCACACTGATGCCATTGAGGTGGGCCCCCCATCCCCATAAGGAGGCATCTGTCGTCAGGGTGTAACGAGGAGAGGGAGGGGTAAACAGAGCACCCTCGGTAATGTTTGGGACGGCAGTCCACCAGTTGAGAGAGTCCCGTACGGTTTGTGTAGGAGTCAGGGCCTTTGACTGAAGCATTCGGTGTGGACGGAAACTCTTCAGAAACCAAAGTTGAAGGGGCCTCATATGGAGTTTCGCCAGGGGGAGGACCGAGGTCGTGGCGGACATGTGCCCGAGGAGGCATTGAACGTCGTACACCGTTGAGGATGGAGAGTCGCGAACCGAGGTTGCTAAGTTGGACAAGGTTTGAGCTCCGTCCAACAGTAGGAAGGCTCTGCTGGCCATGGCGTAGAGTAAGGCCCCGATGAATTGAACCCTCTGAGATGGTTGAAGACAGGACTTTTGTAGGTTCACCTGAAGACCGAGCGATGAGAGAAGGTGTAGTGTGAACGTAATGTCCTTGCGCAGAGAGGTCGGGGAATCGGCCACCAGAAACCAGTCGTCGATATAGGGGAAGATGGTGATCCCCTGGAGGCGGAGGTGGGATGCGACAACTACCATGGTCTTGGTGAAGACCCTCAGCGCCGTAGAGATTCCAAATGGGAGACATCGATATTGATAATGATGTTCTCCTATCGCGAATCGGAGGTACCTCCTGTGGGACGGGTGGATGTTGAGGTGGAAGTAAGCATCCTGGAGGTCGATGGTAGCCATCCAAGCACCTTCTGGAATCAAGGAGAGGATAGTTTGCAGGGTCGTCATCTTGAATTTTTGATATCGTATGTAGATATTGAGATCCCGAAGATCCAAGATGGGGCGCAGCCCTCCGTCGCGTTTCGGTACGGCGAAGTACCAGGAATAGAATCCCATCCGCTCAGAAGTTTTCGGGACAGGTTCTATCGCCCTTTTCTTCAGTAAGGAGTCGGCTTCCTGAAGGAGGACGGAGGAGGGAGGGGTGGAACGGAAGGTCGGTAAAGGTGGGAGGTCGAGGAATTCGATGAGATAACCATCAGCTACGATGGATAAGACCCAGGTATCCGTGGTTATCGTTCTCCATATGGGAAGGAAAGGATGGAGGTGGGTCGTTTCTCTCGACGTCGAGAGGATGGAGTCAAAGACCCTGCTTCGGTCCACGGTTGGACTTGGGTCTTGCCTGTGGATGTTGTGTACCCGTCCTCGGTTTAGACTGGTACGATTGCTTGTTGTGGTTTGGAGATTGACCGGGTCTCCAGGCAATGTCTGGGGATGGTTTCATAGGGTATGGGCGACGGGGAGTGTACCTGGACCAGGACCTCTGCCTGTAAGATCTTTGTGGTGCTGAAACTCCAAGCGATTTTGAAGCTTTGATATTTTTATCCAGCTCCTGCAAGGCAGTGTCGGTGGAGGAGTGGAATAAGCCGTCTCCATCGAAGGGGAGATCTTCGATATAGGATCTAGTGTCCTGGGGGAGAGAGGTGGTGCGTAGCCACGCATGACAGCGAATCGACACTGCAGAAGCCATCGATGTTGAGAAGGCGTCTAGCGAATGTTTTGTTGTGTTCAAAAGTTGTTTGGCCACTAGAAGGCCCACCTTCTGGATCACTCTTGCCTCGGCCAGTTTGTCATCCGGCATGGAAGGGAGGAGTGCTGACATTCTTTGCCATAAGGCATATTGGTATCTCCCGAAGCAGGCTAAATAATTGGAGGATTTTATCCCCAAGGCTGCGGAAGAGTACACCCTACGGCCGTAGGCGTCGATTTTTTTGCTCTCTTTGTCGGACGGAGTAGAGTTAGAGCTTTTATTTTTTGAAGATGTAGAAACGACCAACGAATTCGGGCGAGGATGGAGGTAGAGGAAGGAAGCTCCTTCTTCTTGAACTCGGTACATGTGGTCTAACCGCTTGGTGGAGACCGGTGCCAATGATGGTTTAGCCCAATGGGACTGAACTGCTTTTAGGAGGTGTTTGGACATTGGTAAGGCTATCGGCGTAGAGGCGTCGATCTCGATGATGTCTTACACCTCGTCAGCTGCAGATGGTTGGGGTTGGATGATCGGTAGGGCAAGAGAGTGTGGCATACATTTTACTAAGTCCCCGTATGAGGACATGTCCTCCGAAGGAGAAATCGGGCTGCTCCTGGAGATCGGTTGTTTGGGGGGAGGTTCAACAGGGGAAAGAGCATCCTCCAGATCATCGACATCGGAGTCATCCCGAGAAGAGGCGGAGTTGGAACTTAACTCTTGAGGCCTCGGTAGTGGTGGCTCGGCCATCAGCATTGGTGGAGCAGTGGCATGGTCGGAATGGGCAGAAGGACAAGGAGACAGTGGAGGTTTCGACACTGTCGCCGAAGGCTGGTGGTGAGGCGAGCGGGAGCGGTATCGACAAGGTTCCCAAGGATCAGGACATCCAGGGAAATTCCACGGGCCCGAAGAGAACCAGTATGGCATCTCGTGCCTGTGTTCGTAGGGAAATTTCGGAGTTCGGTACGGATAGGATACGTGGTACCTGTCGTAGCGCGGATCATAAGACTCCTGCTCACGACGGTCTGGACGGTATGGAGACCTGTAGTGGCCCCGAGGGCGATGTCGGGATCGATCGGAACGGTCACTAGCCCAAGAAGCTGGAGAAGGGGATCGAGATCTCAGTGCCTGGACATTAGAAACCAGATCGAGGTTGGTAGGAGGAGGTGACATCGACTGGGGAGGATTATGATGGTGGGGAACTTCCGACATGGGGGATTCAGACTGACCTGGTGGAGAGTCCAGAATCTGTATTGGAGGCTCCACAAGGATTTTCGTCAGCTCCGGTGTCAGATGGGATAGTCGTGGGGGATGCTGAGGTGCGTCCGCACAGAAAGCAGAGCCCCTAGGAGATTTAACGCCACTCACACCGTGAGACTTATGCGCATCTCCCATTTTGCTTGAGCCCAGGGTCTTCGATTTATCCTTCTTGGGCTTTTTCGCCGGTGTCGACATAGACGAAGTCGCCTTCGATTTAGACGTCTTCGTAAGGGCCCCTCCCATATCCGAGGAAGATTTCCCTACCTTGGGAGGTTTTGGTGTTGGGGGATCCCTCTGTGTTGACCCGGATGACTTCAATGCTGAGACGGCTGGTCTCGACGTAGACTGATCGGACTCCATCGCGGGCACTGGGGAGGCGAGTGCCAACTCCCACAATGCGACCTTCAGCCTAGCGGCCCTGTTCTTTCTCGTTTGGTTGGAGAAACGGCCACAGATGGAACAGGCGTCAGGCCAGTGAGTCTCCCCCAAACAAAAAACACAGAGGGAGTGCTCGTCCCTCAAGGCTAGCTTGCTCCCGCAGGAAGAGCACCTTTTGAAGCACCCCCACTTTCTACTTTCCATAAACAATGGAAGTGGGCCCTTCCACCCAATAGGATGAAGGGCGGCAAGGTGGGGGGGGGGAGAGAATGGTCCGGAGACTGAAGGAAATCCACAAAAAAGTGTGGATTTGAGGAAAAAAGTTAACGGAATGGAGGTTCAGAAGATCGAAGAAAAAAGGAGATGAAAAATTTTGAGGAAAAAGTTGGATCCTAGCTGTGAGGTAAAGTGTTCTCGGAGACACCAACGCAGGCTGCTAACAGCGAGGCGGTCAGAAGAGAACTGGCGGGATATCCATGCCCCCGCCCCTTGGGCATGCGCGGTGGGGTTCCTGCGCATGCCCGCGGGCGAAGGGCGCGAAAATCCCGTTGTGAGCTTTGTACAGACACCGACCAGGTCAGCGCAGGCGCACTGAATCCCATGGGTGTGATGCACAGAGACCACGAAGAAGATCAAGGCTTTTATTCCAAACATTGTTCATTTCTGATTCAGCTCTGATAAGAGCGGCATTCAAACTTATACCAGGTCAGCACTTAACTATTTACAATGTAACCACGAATGGGAGGCCTGATTGGACCTAAGCATACCTCACTGGTTGGTTACTGCTGTGTGGCTTCAGGACCAGTGAATGGTCTTTATTAGGCAGCCAATCATAATCGTAGAACTAGGATACCAGGAAATAACTCATAGCTCAACAATAAACCCCAAACATAACAGTTTCCCCCACTTTCAGGGGCCCCAATCCACCGCTGGCCAGCTGGCCAGCAGGGGGAGCCCTGCCCCTGAAGAGCCCCATTGCACCCAGAGGCAACATCATCATGCTGGGCATGTTGTGCAGGGGACACCCTACCATTTGGCTAAATGCTAGAGCATCCCCTGCACAATGTACCTGACACGATGATGTCACTGCAGAACACTTGCTTTGCATGTGTGCCAGAAGATCCAGGAACCCAGGCTGGAGTTCCTGGGAACCCTAGTAGGGCCAGATGTCCTCAGGCAACACAATCAATTGAGGCATCACTGCTTACATCTCAGTCCTAGTTCCAGGGCATAATCTGAAGTCACATGACACAGAATTGTTGCTGAAGCTAAGCAGGTCTGGATCTGGTCAGATGGGAAACCTCCTGTATGTACCACCTTGAGTTCCATAATGGAAGAAAAGAGGGATCTGAGTGTAATAATAAATCAATCTGATGAATATATAATCAGAAATAAGAAGCATTCATTTCAAGTAGAAGTGTATAGGATGGTAGACTTAAAGGTTCAATCACCCTTTCAGGCTTTGGGCCTGACAACCCTAAAAGAGTATAGAAAGATCATTCCCCTGTAGAACACCACTTGTGTGATAGTGCAGACAAGCTGAACTTACAGATCACAAAGCACACTGTCACAAAACACTGAATTAACACCACATCTGCACCCATATTTGCACTAGCTTGGTCAAGAGATTATATCCTATAGATGTTATGGTGATGGTGGAAGCAGATGCTGAAGGGCAGGAGTCACTCAGAAACAACAAGCTGTGCAGATTGGGTTACCTGCAGCAAAGAAAGGAATGGAGTACTATCCCTCCCCCTTCAGTTATCAACAGTATAGACTTATTTTCTCATCTCCATTCAATTACTGATTGTAAAAGTATGTACAGTCATTTATTTGCTTCATTTATGCCGCTCCTTTCTTGTAGAGACTCAACTCCTACTACAAAAAGTTTAGTATAAAAGAAATACTAATGTAATGTATCCACCAGCGAACATGTGCTCAGGACAGCCATGTGCTCAGACTGGTTCCAACTGGTCTGACATGCGGCCAGGCGAAGGGCCTGAGCTTCACTCCCAAAGACAATGGACTGTAGGACCTAACTCCTTCCCAATCGGGGAGCCGGAATCCTAGGAAATAACTCAATCACTGTAAATAGCCCAATCACGGGGTGTGGGGTGTGTTGAGGTGTGGGTTCCCTTGGGAAGAAAAGCCAGCTCTTGTTCTTCAACTAATAAAGTATGCGAGAGCTGAAATCACTCGTCAGTCTCAGTACTTTTCAACTAAAAAAACAACAAACACAATTAAAGCACCTAGAAAAATCCAAGCATTAAAAGTAGAATGTATAGACAGCCTATGTGGTATAGAGCATTGAGTTGAACTAGGAAAACCTTGGTTCATATCCCTATTATGTCATTTATTTTTTCATTCAGCTTCATTTGGTTATTGTGGGGATAGAATGGAGAAAGCCCCATGCATGCTACTGAGATCCTTGGAGAAGAGGCAGGATACAAATCTAATCCAGCATTTAATACTTTCTTCATTTAGCTTTATTTCATGCCACAGTGTTGTTCAGGCTACTTCCATGTAAATAATTCATGATGTTTCCTTCTTTTTTTAAGGTAAACGACCTAAGAAGCCTCTTGAGAAAAAGTCTGGGAACCAAGGTAGGAGACTGTAGAACCATGCCAAGCAAAACAAATCCCCAGTGTTCATTTACCCTTAAGTTAATCTAACTATCTTGGGTGTTCACAGACTGTAAAGCGGATATTGCTTTTCTGATTGATGGAAGCTACAATATTGGTCAGCGTAGATTTAATTTGCAGAAGAACTTTGTTGGGAAACTAGCGGTGATGCTGGGAGTTGGATCTGAAGGACCACATGTGGGAGTTGTACAAGCCAGGTACCAGAAATATGTCCTATTTGGCACATCATTCCTTCTCGGGTGCTAGAGCTTATACTGTTGTGCTTAGGGTGTGATGCAAGTAACAAAGATATGATTATTGTAGTCAATATATTCAAAGAGCTCTTAAACACTGTTATAGTTCAAATCACATTCAGTGTCTAACAGTGTCCTACCCACTGAAGACTGAATGAAATCCAGGAAGTACATCAGAAAAGCACCATCAAGTAACTGCAAATAAACTGCACAGATGGCGGGACAGTTATCCACTATCCAGAGTTAGCCAGGGGGTGGCAAGGAGGACAAGGCAGGTGGCAGGATTACAGAGAGATGATGTGCAGACAGAGTGTAAAGTTAGCTGTTGCAGATGGGGGCAAAAGATTATAGTCATTTGAGAAAACAGGTAGCTGTGCTCATTACTGAAGCCCTGCATCCTGCACATTCTGCCACATTCTGTTTTGTTTTGTGGTATTTCTCAGACATTGGTCACACATTCTCCAAGCTCTTCTACACAGCTGGAAGAACTGCCACTTGCTGTTGTTGTAGCAGCTGGTTAAACAACAACTGAAGTTCTCACAATGCCAAATTCTGTGTGCACACACATACACACACAGATGTCATGCTTGCTTGTATGGCAGGAAATATAGTCATAGATTAGACAAAACCTTGGACTAAATAGGCAGAAATCATTCTGTGTTTCACTTTAGCAAGCATTTACTAGGCTGTTGTATGGAACAAATATTGGCCATCCACCATCATATGCTCCAATAGATGGCTATTTCAAAGATGTGATTGTCCTGGATTTTGAGATGACACTTAGAGGGTGTATTCATTATTTGTACATCAATTACTGTAGCTGACAGTTCCAAAGACTTTCCAAAGACAGTAACTTTCCCAAAAAAGAAATCTAGGATCTGTGGTTCAGTATAATGGTTTGGAATGGAATGCAGCATTACAGATCATCTCTGTTAGCTCTGAACACATACTTCAGTTTATTGGGGGATCTTCATTAACATCCCTACATCTGGTCTTGTGTGATGGCAAATTTTCCATGCTGTAACTACTGTGGCATTCATTTCTGGTGTAAAGGAAGAGAAAAATGGCTATAAATCCCCCCCTAAAATTTGAAACATCTGTGAAAATCAAAGTGGATATTTTCTTTTTGCCATCTCTTCCCTCAAAAATGTTTTATTGAGTAATGAACTCTGCTGTGTTCAGTACCTGTCAATAAAACAATGATGGTAACTGTATGAATGAAGTGTGAAAATGCGTACTTTAAACAAAATACATGGATAAAAGTGTCCAAAACATCTGGAAGAATTTATATTGCTTGTTACTATGCTGATGATGAGTTACCCCATAAAAACTTCAATCAGAAAAGAATGATTCCAAATATACTTATTGACCACATTTGCAGCACAAACTTTTCATCCAAGGGAATTAGTGTCTTTTGCTTTCCAGAAATGAGCAATTATTCTGAAAACTTTTCTAGACCCAAGTTTTTGTGTTGTAGGGCTAAACATGGTGGGAAAATGTGTGCAAGACAATAAGGCAGAGCAGCACATGAATTTGAAATAGCACACTACAATTTAGTTAAATTGCTTTTTTGACTTAGGGCCAAGGGATATGATAATTTGGCTTGTGGTTGGTGATAAAATGAAAAAGAAGAGACCTTAACAGGTGTATGAACAAAGTTTATTGAAATGTATGAATCATGGAGTGTTAACCATTTTGAAAGACAATTTTGAAAACATCCGTATAAGCACATAGGCTTGAACCTAAACGGTTGGTTTTGTCTGCAGAATGGCACATCCATTGGTACTGGTGGGAAGGGTGATTTTTGCCAATTCATTCTCCCAATGCAGATCCCTACTGTGTCCCCCACTCTATTTCTGAGGGTTACTTGACCACCCAGGAGCAGAATTTCACAAACAACATTTCAAAAACTTACCATGAATGAATATATATGCTCTGCTTAATAGTTTATTTCAGTTTTATTTTACTCATCTGAACAATGATCTCATCTGCCCTTGGAGAATGTTTTATGTCTAAAATACATAGGGTTCAAAGCCTGAGAAAACATTATATGCAAAGAGCCCTAGCTTTTTTTTTTTAAGAACATGAGGAGGGGAAAGAATTTAGAATGAAGAGGGAAGGGCAGCTTAACCCTTTCGTTGTCTGCTATTTCTCAGTTCCTATTTACTTGCACATTTCCGGCATAGTACCAGACATGTGTTTTTAAGGGCAAAAGTGCATTTGGAACCAGTAAGGGCAAAAAAATGGGTCGGGCATATGATCTGACATTGATCAGCATGAAGGGAAAGTATGATCACTGAGCCTTTTCTGTTCCATATTTCTTCAAAAATATGTTTTCCCTCTTTGTTTAAAATATGTATCTTGGAATTCTGTTAGGAACATTTAAACTTTTAAATGTCATTGTTTTGGGGGTCTCCCATTTCTATAAATTATTCCTGAAAGACTGTTGAGACCCCTTCCCCTTCCCCGATATTCTCACACGTACCTTTTGATGGTTCCATTTGTTGTTTCTTTCACTTTGCTTTTGGTTTCCATTTTTTTCCTTAGATGATAGAAACGCCCAGTTTATGAGGGAAAACCAGGGCTATTTTGGGCAGGAAGGCACAGGAACGGAGTTCCAGCTGGCTCCCAAGTTGGCCACGCCCAGCAGGAACTCATTAGCATAACAGACCACACCCAACATCAGAAACTCATTAGGATTGGCTACATTAGGAGTGTGTGGCCTAACATGCAAAGGAGTTCCTGCTACAAAAAATGTCCTGGGTTTTGACAACAAATAAGGTAAACAGGATAAGAAGCAAAAGGTGGGTGTGGCTGGATGACCACACTTCTGGTAACACGGGGTATGTGGCCTAATATGCTAATGAGCTGTGCTGTCACAGGTGTAGCCTAATATGCTAATGAATTTCTGCTGTTGGGTGTAGCCTATTATGCTAATGAGTTCCTGCTGGGCTTTTTCTGGGAAAAACTAATCTGAAAGTTCATCACAAAACAAAATTACAGTTTTATACACCATTGTTCATACCACTTTGTGAGGGTTTGCCTGCAAAATGGTTGTTCCTTTTGATAGCTACCGAGATCAATGAAATGTTTCTCAGAATTCATAGGTTTCCTTGAGCAGGACTCTGGCATAAAAATTCCTTTCATAAATAAATAAATCTTATTTATTTAAATATTTGTACCCTGCCTTTACTCTTGCCTTGAGATGGTTTACAGATAATAGTTAAAATGTTAGATTAAAACCATATAAAACAACCCCCCCCCAATTCCCCCCAGGCACCTGCTGTTTGTTACCCCATGAAGAGCCCTGGCAAGCAATCCTGCAGCATCCTCTAAAGATCTCCAGTGCAGGGGTCCTCTCACCCTTCCTGGGAGTCAGAGTGGGAGACACAATGGAGAAGGCTTAGGTGCCAGTTGATGCCAGAGATCTTTCATATGCTGAAAGAAAAATAAGCAGGGGAGTGAAGCATACACCAATTCTCAATTAAACAAGAAGCTTTAGAATGGGAAGCAAATATTAAAGAGATTCAGCACTCTGGCCTGGAGTTTATTGCCTACAGAACTCCCAATTGCTTAAAACAACAATTTGAGCCATCACTTTACATATGAAAATTGTGGGCTGCCTATAAACGGACATAAGTCCTAACAGGCCCTGTGCCTCTGATATTCAAGGATCAACACAGATCATGTAGAAAAACTTCTACACCTAAGGCTCATCACATAGCGCTTATTCTGCTGGCACAAATAATGAATGCAGAGAATGTGGAAAGTGGGAGTAGTAGGAAAAGAAAGCAGCTGTTAGGTATAATTATGAGTAACCTGGAAGATCATTTAGAAAATGCTAAAGGGGAATGGAAGGATCTTTTCCATCATAGGCTCTGGACAGAGAAGTTTAAATAAGTAACCCTGTAAAATGTAATGTCTACTCTCCCATATCTAGCAAAATCAAATAAGGGGTTGGGCAGTATTTCCCAGTGAAATTGTTTGGAATTTGCATAAGGTTTCACCTAGGACAATGGGAGCCAATCTACAATATAACACTTGCCAATTTGTAGCAAGACTCCTAAAAACCAAAGAACTTAAATTCACTGGAATAGTTGAGCCCCGTTCTCACAGGCATCACAGAGGATTCTGAGAGGGCTCAACAGTGCAAGTGTTTGCACTTTGCTCTTCTCACATATGCTAATGCACAGGCCATGAAATAGGCTCTTAAAGGGAGTGGGCTGTTTGTGCACCCATTTCAAGCCCTCTTGCTTTGTCTGTGCAATTTACCTATGCTTAGAGAATGAGTAACTTGGAAAGGAGCTGGAACAGAATAGAGAAGAGCACATGTGGGCCCACAAGACTTGCCCACCCCCTCCCCCACTTTCTTACAGGGCCCATCATGGCTCCCAGGCTCTGCCACAGCCAGTAACAATCATGCTGGAGGTAGGTGCATTCTCTGTGCTTAGGCAGAGATCAATCTTTTACAGGGGGGAGGATTTAACCATCCATATACTTCTTTAAGGTTTCAGATTTTTCAGCAAACCTAGGAGTCTGACAAGTTTGCAGTAAAATCTGTTGTGTAGCCCCAATCCATGGATTTAGAGGTCCACAGATAGGGGCCACACTTCACTATTAGATATACAGATTGCACACACTTCCCATCCCCACAGTGTTCCATCACAGTGCTTGCTGATCAGGACCTTCCACAAGGGGGAGCAATATGCACAACAGAAGAGAATCATTGTTGTTGTTCAGTCGCATAGTTGAGTCCGACTCTTTGCGACCCCATGGACCAGATTACGCCAGGCCCTCCTGTCTTCCGCTGTCCACTGAAGTTTGCTCAATTTCATGTTCGTTGCATCGATGATACTGTCTAACCATCTCATCCTTTGCCGTCCCCTTCTTCTTTGACCTTCAATCTTTCCCAGCATCAGGGTCTTCTCCAGTGAGTGCTCCCTTCTCATTTGGTGGCCAAAGTATTTGAGCTTCAACTTCAGGATCTGGCCTTCCAGGGAACAGTCAGGGTTGATTTCTTTTAGCATTAAATTATTTGATCTCCTTGAAGTCCAAGGGACTCTCAAGAGTCTTCTCCAACACCATAGTTCAAAAGAATCTATTCTTCGGCGCTCAGCCTTCCTTATAGTCCAACTCTCACAGCCATACATTACTACGGGGAATATATGGATAATCATAGGTGAATTGTTTTAAAGCATAGTTTTAAGGTGGCAGGCAAGCACCTGTTTGCTTAACTATAAGCTATATTGAATTCAGTGGAATTTACCTCTGAATAAATGTATGAAATCAAGGAGCACCAATGATTTTAGGTCTGATGTATGCCACTTACTAATGTATATATGAAGTGGAAGAAAACAGTCTAGTAAATATACAATTAAATTAGTTTTAGAAGATTTTAATAAATTAAATTATATAAGGAAAATGTGGGCCACCTTTACAGTTTATTCTGTTTCATTTCTTTTTTACAGTGAGCATCCAAAAATTGAGTTTTACCTGAAAAACTTCACTACAGCAAAAGACGCTTTATTTGCCATAAAAGAGATAGGTTTCAGAGGAGGCAATTCCAATACAGGTAACCACAAGCGCATAAAAGCGAAACATAAGAATATTAAGAATAACTATGCAGTTTATCTTCTTTGGCATAACATGGGATCACATTTGACCTGTCTGTACTTGGAAATGTTACTGCTGCCTTCTAAGATACCAGACATTGAAATGGTTAGTGGCCCAAATTTCTCGATGGGGAAAAATGTTTACGTAACTTACTCCATAGTGAGAATACAAAGAATACAATATATAGCTACATTTAACAAAGGACATTTTTATATGGAAATAAGCTTCTCAGAGAGCCTAACTAGGCTTGACATTTTACATATGTACATTTACAGGAACTCATAAGCATTGTGTTCATCTGGTTAGACCTAGACCTACTACTGCTGCTAAACAAACTGTCTAGTCTGAAGACCTTGGGATTCATTTATATGGATAAATGCAGTCACTCAGCAAAATAAATTCTGGACACAAAATTTTAAAAAGGACTAACTACCCCATTTATTTATTTATCAAATTTCTACCCTGTCCTCCCAGTCAAGGCCGGTTCAGGGTGGCTTACACAGGAATAAACACATAAATTACACTAAAACATAAATTACAGTTAAAACAATTCTAAAGCCATCTAAACTATCTGACATAATAAAGTGCTAGTAGTCACTAGTGTTCCCTCTAAGCTGAGTTAGTGTGATCTCACAGTTTTTTAGCCTGTGGCTCACACATTTTTGTCTTAGCTCAGGAAGGAGGGCTTCAGAGCAAACTAATTTATGCAGTAGCCAAATTGCTCGCTCGCTCACTCACAACTTTAATTCCAGTAGCTCACAAAGTAGAAATTTTGCTCACAAGACTCCACAGCTTAGAGGGAGCATTGGTAGTCACTATTGTTAGTTTAGCTATGGCAGCCATTATTCAATACTCCCTTCTCACAGTCAGCTCCTGGACTTTCTTTTAGTTGTCATATAGGTGGCTGGCTCAGGTTGATGTTGGAAAATTCCAGGGGGGCAGGGCTCTCTATCCTTCAGCTGTTAGTTGTTGGCAACAGCTCCAAAGGCCTGGTGGAAGAGCTCCATTTTACAGACCCTGGGGAACTGTAAGAGGTCCTGCAGGGCCCTGATCTCTTCCGGGAGCTCATTCCATCAGAACGGAGCTGCCACCGAGAAAGCCCTGGCCCTGGTTGTGGCCAGCCTGGCCTCCTTGAAGCCCAGGAGTCCAGTCAGTTCTGGGCCCCTGATCACAGTGCTCTCTGGGGAACATGTGGGGAAAGGCGTTCCTCAGGTATGTAGGCCCCTGACCATAAAGGGCTTTAAAGGTAAGCACTGACACCTTGAAATAAATCCGGTATGCTATCAGCAGCCAGTGCAATGCCTCTAGCACAGGCTGGATGTGCTCCTGAATAGGGAGTCCCATCAGAAGCCTGACCGCAGCATTTTGCACCAGCTGCAGCTTCTGGATTTTAGACAAGGGCAGCCCCATGTAGAGAGCATTACAGTAGTCCAGTCTTGAGGTGACCATCGCATGGATCACTGTAGCCAAGTCATTGCATTCAAGGAAGGGAACCAACTGCCTGATAAGCTGAAGACAGCAAAAGGCTGATTTGGCAGTGGCTGCCACCTGAGCCTCCAACGCTGACACCAGTGGTGCCCTATCAAAGGTCAGGAGTGGGAGCCCTACCCTCAGGCTGCCTCAGCTCAGGTACAGGACCTCCATCTTCATCGGATTCAGTTTCAATCAGCTCAGCCTAAGCCAACCAGCCATGGCATGTAACACCTGGTCCAGATCTTCTGGTTTGGAGTCACTGGCCACTCGACAGCAGCAGAGCTGAGTGTCATCCATATACTGATGACATCCCAGCCCATGCCTCTGGGCAATGTCGACAAAGGGGCACATATAGATATTAAAAAGCATCAGGGACAGCACTGCCCCTTGAGGCACTCCACAACCCAGTGGGAGCCTTCGGGATAATTGTTCGCCCAGTGCCACCCTCTGTCCCTGACCTTGGAGAATGGAGGCAAGCCATTGCAAGGCCAGCCCCTGGACTCCAGTATCAGCAAGGCAGTGGATCAGTAGTTGATGGTTGACTGTGTCAAACACTGCTGACAGGATCAACAACAACAGCACTGCCGATCCGCCCCAATCCAGATGCCTCTGGAGGTTGTCTGTGAGGGTGACCAGTGCCGTCTCTGTCCCATGGCCCAGGCAAAAACTGGAAGCATCATCCAAAAAGTCCTGTAACTGAATTGCCACTGCCCTCTCTATTATCTTGCCCAAATAGGGAAAGTTGGAAACTGGCCAAGTCCAAGGACGGCTTTTTCAGGAGAGGGTGGACCACTGCTTCCTTAAGTGCCTCAGTGTTGATAATTTCCTATAGGGCACCTCGAAACCCCTCATAGCCAGCTTTAATTAGCCACAAAGGGCACAGATCGAGGGAACTAGTGGTAGGGCATACAGTTAGGAACAATTTGTTGACCTCTTCTAGGCTGAGTGGACTGAAATGATCCATAACCTGACTAGAAAACATATCAACTGTAGTGGAGAGGTCATGGCGGAGCAACAAGACTTTTTTCTGCAAAGTAGCTTGCAAAAGCCTCACAGCCAATATCCAATTCCCTGACTTTTGGTCTGCCTTGCGGCAGAGCAGTAATGGACTGAATTGTTCTAAACAACTGGGCTGGGCATGAGCTTGCAGACGCAATCACAGCCATATAATACTCTCTTTTTGCAGCTTTGACTGCCACTTCATAGGATCTCATAAATGCCCTATAAGGTGTTCTTGTAGCTTTGTTGTGGGTGAACCGCCACTCGCTCTCTAGCCATCTTAGCCCATGCTTCATCAGCCACAGCTCCTGGGTGAACCATGGAACGAGCCTAGAGTGAGGGCACAGAGGGCATTGGGGAGCAATCTCATCAATGGCTGTCAAGAGTCGGTTATACCAATCCCCTACAAGCTGGTAATCCGGTCCACTGTAACCCCCGCAGCAAAGATCAAATCAAGCATGTGCCCAGCCCAGTGGGTGGGAGTTGTTACATATTGGGAGAGTCCTAGTGCCACCATGGACAACTCCAGGTCCATTGACTGAGTAGAGGCTGCATCATCAGCATGGACATTGAAATCACCCAGGACTATCAGTCTAGGGTGTCCCAATGCCCAGTGCAATATGGCCTCCACCAGGGACAGTAGGCTATTGGCCAGTGCGTTGATTAGTACACCAACCAAATCGCCACTCTCTCCCCAGCTTCGCACACTAGGCTGGCACACTCTATGCCCATGATCCTCGGCGGTGGGAGTGCTCTGAAGGAGTAAGCCTCCTGAATGAATAGAGCCACTTCTCCCCCCCCCGCCCCCTAGTCTGCGATTGGTGAAGGACCAAGAACCTGGGAGGAACCAACTAGGAGAGAGCTACTGTCTCCCAGGTCTTGGTCATGCACACCAGGTCTACATTCTGCTCCTGCAGAAAGTCCCGAAGGACCATGTTCTTATTATTTATAGACCTGGCATTACACAATGCAAGTGTTGGGGGGGGGTCAATCGTCCTAGTCCCACTACCTACTACCTTTGGGATGAGATGCAGGCTGGAAGGGGGCTGAGCTTCTCTACTTCTCCATCCCCTTCCCTTATCTCCATGCTTGCTTCCACCACTGTACTTCCCCCTCCCCAGGAGCACTGGGATCCCTTGCCCAGTCATCATCATGCCTAATGGTCTTTGCCAGCTACGAACCAGCTGTGAGCCTCAGACCAACTAGGAACTTCAGATCAACTTCAATCAGTTGAACTTCAAGGAATGTATACAAAGCAGAAAACATCCAATAACAAGCAACGGCAAAAAACAAACAGTAAAAGGCCAGGTCACTGGACCAATAAAATCAATAACTCACTTCTGTAAGGCAAGTTCTTAAGATGTCCATTATCAGGTTGAATTTAATCTCAGTCCTAGTTCATCATTTCAATGCAGAGTTTAGTCAGTCCCACCCTACGAAGCTTAAGGAGTAAGTGATTCAACTTGCTAATTAACCCTCCTGGCTTGTGAAAAGATTAGGGAGGTTTGCAAGGACGATTCTCCACAATAAAAAATCTTGCAGCTGAATGTAGTTACGCTGCAAGCAGATTGCTTACAGTGACTCGCAAGGCTGGGTCCTGCTAAACTTATAACCCTTTCCCACCAGCAGAGCAAAGAAAATATAAGCCTAAACAACCTCCATTCCTTACACATATACCATTTAGGGAATGATAAAGTGAAGTACCAGCCCTGTTGCCTGCTTTCCCCTCCTCATACTTCAGACAGCAGCCCACAGGCTTTTTTCATTTCCCACCAGTTGATTCTCCTGTCATCCCTGATGCTTTGGGGGGGAGGCTTGGCATTGCACCACTGTCCCTTCCTACATCTCTTGAGCTCCAGGGCATGCTTTATTCTTGCCCTTGTGGCCCACAGATTGGTTCATGAGTTGAAGGATGGGAAAGAGGAGAATAGGTAGGGGGCTGCATTATCTGTCCTTCCTTCCTTCCTTAACTGATTTACCTTTGCTCTTAAAACTGTAAGTGGTAAAAGGGGCAATCCTTTTTTCAGCCATTCTTTACATCATAAATCAGATACACTGAATACACAGCACATGTGGAAGGCAGCTCCACAGAACATTCCTGGTAAGGGAGCTTGGGTGATTTCTCCTACCATTTCCCTCATCATCTTCAACAGCAATGGCGGCTCTAACCAGACAGTCCTGACATGTCAGTGTACATATGTAAATTGTAACATCGGGTTAGACCCCTCGAGTTGCCCTTTAGAAGTTTATGCATTTATTTATTTAGAACTTTTATTAGTCACATTTCTACCTTGTGGAACTCAAGGCCACTTACAATGTAAACAAAACATTTAATTATTTAATTTATACACCGCCCTCCCCGCGAAGTCAGGGTCAGGGCAGCTTACACAATTTGATACATAAACATCTATAAAAGAACACATAGAAGACCACAACTGAATATCTCCATTAGGACTGCCGGTAAATAAAAACTAAATTAGTCTCAATTGGAGAGTTGTCTCCCAATTACAAAAGTATATTGCTTAGAGGTAAGTTTTACTGAGAGGTATATGTGTAATGTTCATAAATCCTCCCTAATCCTCTAAACAGGTGACAACTTTTAATAAAGAGAATAATCTTCAAAGTGTCTTTCTTCAGTTAGTGGAAATGAAGGGGTCACTATTAAACCTGTATTTTTGGTAGTAATATGGATGCATACTTGTCCACTGGCCCCTGTGCTAAAGTAGCCACGGGCAGGGAAACATCCAACACCATGAGAAGATGTGCTATACTTAGAAGCTAAAAGGAAGGGAAAAGGTAGCAACTGGGTTGGCATGCTGTGGCATAGATCCAGTCACGGCAACTCTTGCATGATAAATTCAGGATAGCTAATAGGGGTTTGTGGAATCAGTAGTTATGCCTTCCCAGAAGCGGGGCAACTGGACCTCATGCTGGTTCAACTGAGACCAAATGACATAATGTGCTGGAACCATACCAAACTAAGGGAAGGACATCAAAGAGGGCGTCACATATAGAAATTGTGTAATAAACTTGAAGGACTGCTTCCTCCCATACTGACCAGCCGACCATCTAAGACCTTCCTCACAAGCCCTGCTCTGTGCACCCCTGCCTTTGGAGGTGAGATGGGTGGCGATGGACAGCCCTTTTTCCATATCACTTGTGGAATGTTTCTCTTTGAGGCTTATCTGGCCCCTACACTACTCTCTTTTAGGCACCACAACAGAATGTTTCTGTTTATTCAGGCTTTTAATTAAGGGGCTGATTTTTAAAGTCTGTTTTTAACCTGAGAAAAATATTAGTTTTAAACTGTTCCCTATTTTATGTTGTTTTATGCTTTGGCTGGATTTTTAGTTCATAACTTTTATGTTTTATGTTTATTTTGTAAGTCACCTTGGGCAGATTTCTTAAAGATGTGACATAGAAATTTTCCAAAAAATACCTCTAAAATTGCATATTTAAATAATGCATCATATAGAACCATTCTTCCTGGTGTAGATACCAATAGGCAAGTGGTCTGAGAAAAAATAATAATTTTGGATCCAGGATTTAGAGAAGACACCCTTATATTTTATTTTCGATTTTCAGGTAGGATAGTACCAGTTCAGGATTCAAAGTCATGCTTTTCTCCTACGCTTCTGGAATTCCCAGGACTTCACTTTAATGGGGGAACCAAATTCAAGGGACTGGGGCAGTTCTTTTTTAAAGATAATGGCACCAAATTTGCAAAGAATACATGCCCCCCCCCCCAAAGATCCCCTAAGTTTCAAACACAGTGGACAAAGGGGTTCCATTGTACAGACTCTTGAAATAGGTGCCTCTCAATGCACTTCTCTCCACTGTTTCTTATGGAGGAAAATGGAGTGTAGCCAAGCAGGAGAGTACCTGCTGCCGCCATTAAATTCCTGGCCTCATCCAGTGTCTTTATGTACTCTTACTGAACTGAATTGCATTTTTTTAACCTTTCCAATGAAAGTCTACATTTGCCACCCTTCCTTGTTGTGCTCCTTTGTCTTCTATAACAGAGTAAGAAAAATGTCCCACCTTATTACTGCAAGTTTTGAAAACTGTTTAGATTTCTCAAAATGTGTGTGATTGCATGTGATGGATCAGTCATCCACTTGCTATGAGATACATGTCTCCATGCTAAACTGCTAGTACAGTTTAAAGAGTCCCTAGTGGGTGGAGTCTCTCATGCCTCTGAAAATGTCATCTGGCTCAGATCAGCAGCTGCAGACCTTAAAAATTCCTTCTCTGGGGTATGTCTCCAATGATGACTGGTTGGGAGCACTTTGCTGAGTTTTCAAGGGTCAAGTTGGAAGGAAGAAATGCCATCACCCAGGCAAGCAGGAGAATCAAAGAAAAACAAGGCACCTGTTGCTGCTAATGCTAAGCATCTGAACACAAAAAACAACATGGATTTTTCATGTGTGCATTTTTTTCTAATGCTTATGAATTCCAGGTTTGTGTTTACTGTTCCAGGAATCATGGTAATCACCTGGAAGAGTGATTTTTGTGTATATTTTTAGTTTAGGAATTTCAATGTGCACCCTCTTAGATGGGGGTGATTTTCCAGAATGGTTACAGAAATCTGGGATTCTTAGTCATTACAAAACACACAGACACACACCAAAAAACTGTGTAGTTTTTCATGTTCAGGTGCTTACAAATAGCTGCAGCAGGGGGTTTTTTTGGTTTTTTTCCCTCTGAATTTCCCAGGAAGTGACCTTGGAAGGCAGCTCCTGTCCAGCACAAGTCAGGCACAGGGCCCAGCAGAACTGCAGTTCTAGCTTGCTCCTTGTCCTTCCCTCCTTCCTTTTGGGAAGGTGTGGAGTCCTTTTTTCTCTTTAGGTAAGATGGCCGGGGGCATGTTGTTCAGGGGCCCATAGAATTGGCCCCCTTGGTCCACTTTGCTTGAAATTTGGGAGGGGGGGTCTTTAGTGGACAGGCAGCACTAGTTCCCCTGAAATTTTTGGTGCCATTTGGTTGAATAACAGCTACTCCATCCCCCACAAAAAAGCGCCCCATAGGTAATAATGGCAGAGCTACAATTCTGGCTCACTAATTCTTCTTTCCCTTCTGTTCAGGGGCTGTGGCCCTTTCCAGGGTCACTCCCCCCAAAAAACCTGGATACAATTTTTTTTTTCTTGGTGCATGCCCCCACCCCAAAGAACCAGCAGAGAAAATTGTATTTATAACAATAATGAAAGCAAATAATTATAAATATCTACATTTTTTCTTTTTCCCCAAATCAGGAAAAGCCTTGAAGCACACAATACAAAGATTCTTTTCTGTAGAAAATGGGGTACGCAAAGGGATTCCTAAAATCATTGTAGTTTTCATAGACGGCTGGCCATCAGATGATATTGAAGAAGCTGGCATAGTGGCCAGGGAATTTGGTATTAATGTATTTATTGTGTCCGTTGCAAAACCTGCACCTGAAGAACTTGGGATGGTTCAAGATGTTGGCTTTGTTGACAAGGTGAGGAGAGAATTTCCTCAATATTTCCATTCTGTCCCTACTAACATAAGCACCAACCATATGCATGGCTTTGGTTTGAATACATGAAACTGCCTTATACTGAATCAGACCCTTAGTCTATCAAAGTCAGTACTGTCTACTCAGACTTCCAGTTGCTCTCCAGGGTCTCACACATTTCACATCATATACCTACAGCCAGATCCTTCAACTGGACATGCCAGGGATTGAAACTGGGACTTTCTGCTTGCCAAGCAGATAATGTGGCACCAAGCATAGCCCCTTCCCATGAGACACCTCCACTAGACAAGACCAGGTTTTTGTCTGAAAAATTAATGGTAGCATGAAGAGACTGCATGTATTAAGGGGAGAGAAGCATCCATTAAAGGCTGAGAAGTCTAAGACGAAGGAATGGCACAAGATAGTGTAGGCATGCCAAGTCACATCACTAATTATGATACAGTAAATATCCAACTATGACAAATTCCACACAGCAATTACAGTAATTGTGATTGGGTGAGATACCTGGGGGAAGTAGCACATTTCCCCCATTGTTCTCAGCTCTGGATGCTGTGAAAATGAACCATTTCTAAAATATCAAGGGAAGACATAAGCACTGTGCTTCACAAATTATACACACACAGGCATACATACACCCACAAAACTCTGATTTTGGTCCATGAGTATGGCTCCCATATGGGGATTCCCCCCCTTAGCCCTTTATAAACCTCTTCCCCTTTCCCAGCCAATCTATGCTATATCTTGGACTGAGTTGGACAGAGACAATGAAGGGAATGGGTAGGGGATTCAGGCCATGGGCAGCCTGGCATAATCAGCATTGTACAGCATTTTTGCAGGTGCATTACAGAGGAAAGGGGGAGGAGTGAGGTGACAGCATCATGCAAAGCAAAAATAGGTATGGATCTGGTTACTGCTTGTTACCTCCCCATTTGTACTGCAACAATGGGTGCATGTTTTGGTGCCCTTGTATAGATGCAAACCTAGATAAAATCAGTTCATTCTCCAGAGGTCCCCAAACCCATGGCTGTTTTGTTTGTTTTTATAAACAGGCTGTTTGTCGAAGCAATGGCTTCTTCTCATACAACATACCCACCTGGTTTGGTACTACAAAATATGTGAAACCTCTCATTCAAAAACTGTGCGCTCATGAACAAATGCTCTGCAGCAAGACTTGCTACAACTCAGTCAACATAGCTTTCCTGATTGATGGTTCCAGCAGTGTTGGAGACAGCAACTTCCGTCTCATGCTTGAATTTATCGGTAATGTTGCCAAAGCATTTGAGATCACAGATATTGGTTCCAAAATTGCAGTGGTACAGTTTACATATGATCAGCGCACAGAGTTCAGCTTTACAGACTATATCACAAAAGAAAGGGTTCTTGCTGCTGTTCGAGGAGTTCGTTATATGAGTGGTGGAACTGCTACTGGAGAAGCCATTACATACACAACCAGAAATGTTTTTGGACCTGTGAGAAATGGACCGAACAAAAACTTCCTGGTGATTTTGACCGATGGCCAGTCTTATGATGATGTCAGAGGGCCTGCTACTGCTGCTCATAAAGCAGGTAAATGATTCTAGAACAGATTTAAAATGTTAATACATTCACAGTACTGCAGGCAGACAACTAGGTGCAAAACCTATCATAAATTTAATGCATGAGAAGTTAACTCAATGAACTCAAGCCAGTTTTAAAACAGTATGACTGGCGTGGCTTTCCCCAAGCCTAACAATTGTAGGTTGATATGAGTATGTTAAGAAGTTTGAGAAAACTACAATTCCCCAAACTTCCAACATTCTGGAAAATTCTGTTTCTGAATGCTTGTAGTCTGAGTGGATGTGAATGTCAGAAGAAATTTCTTCTAGTTGCTATAAGCATTATTGTACAGTCATCCTTAAGATAGTTCCAGGTGGTCAGCCGTGTTGGTCTGAAGCAGTAGAAGAAATTTAGAGTCCAGTGGCACCGTTAAGACCAACAAAGGTTTATTCAAGATATGAGCTTTTCATGTGCATGCACACTTTTTCTAATACATTAGAATGGAAGGTAAGAGCACTGCTGTTGTTGCTTGATCTCACAGCAACATTCAACACGGGTGATCATGATCTTTTGACTCACTGCCTTGCCCGTGTAGGTGGGCACATGGGGTGGCATTTCAATGGCTTTCCTCATTTCTCCAGGGTCGGGGACAGAGGGTGGCACCAGGTTAGGTTGTGTCCTCTAGGCAACCCTTATTATGTGGGGTTCCTCAGGGGGCACTCATAAGAACATAAGAACACTCCTTTCCCCAACGTTATTTAACATCTATATGAGCCCCCTTGCCCAGCTGGCAAGGAGTTTCAGGCTTGGGCACTATCAAAATGCTGATGACACCCAGCTGTATTTGTTATTGGATGGCTGGCTGGCCCCGCCAACCATCACCCTGCCAAATCTGACTGAGGGATTGGAAGCCGTGGTGGGATGGCTAAAAAAGAGCAGGCTGAGACTGAATCCATCGAAGACGGATGTTCTGTGGTGGTGGTGGTGGGGCTTTGGGATTGAAGTTCAGGTTACCAACCCTTGACAGGGCACCACTGACACCGGCACGGTCTGTCAAGAGTTTGGGCATGACTTTGGATTCCTCCCCTATTGATGGAGGCCCAAGTCATGCATATTACCAGGCTGGCGTTTTCCCAAGCTTGGCAACTGGCTCCTTTCTTGTCACGCCCTGACCTAGCCACAGTAATCCATGTGATGGTTACCTCCAGGCTAGACAATTGCAACTCGCTCTATGCTGGCCTGCCCTTGAGACTGATCCGGAGACTTTAGCTGGTTCAGAACGCAGTGGCGTGAGTCCTGATGGGAACATCATGGATGACGCATCATGGACGGCACATATTTAACCAGTGCTGCACCAGCTACAATGGCTTCCAGTAGAGTACTGGGTCAGATTCAAGGTTTTGGTATTGACCTTTAAGGCCTTGAGCAATCTGGGACCAATGTACCTGCGGGACCTCCTTCTCCACTATGTCCCCTGGAGAGCCTTGTGCTTCACTGATAACAACTTGCTGGTGATCCCTGGCCCTAGGAATGTCTGGCTGTCCTCAACCAGGGCCAGGGCTTTTTCAGTCCTGGCCCCAACCTAGTGGAACTCTCTGCCGAATGGCACCAGGGCCCTGTGGGACCTTGTGCAATTCCGCAGGGCCTATAAGGCAGATATGTTCCGCCAGGCTTTTGGTTGAGGGCAGCAATGGTTAGTTGCACTGGCTAGCACTCTTTCATTCTTCCCTTTACATATATTTTGCTCAAGTTTCCCTCTCCTGCTCCCACCAAATGGCCGGGCAGCCCAAAATGGGAACAGAAAATTGTAAATCATCATCTGGGATCTTTTATTCTGGTTTTATCTCTTATTAACTGTATACAGATATTTTAAAAAGTTTGTCTTATGGCATTTTGCCTTTTGTACATCACCCAGAGCCCAGCATAACCCGGGATAGGGTGATTAATAAATCGAAATAATAATAATGATGATAGACAGAGGCTGAACAGCATATTTGCATGTAACATGATGAAGATGTTTTAAGATATATGAAGACAAAACTAAACAACAAGCTAAGGTTATCAGGTCAATAGTTGTTTTGATTTAATTAAGGAGGGCAGTAAATGTCATATGTCAAAATAGGAGATAAATGTGTAAAGGTATCTTTTCTAATTGTGGGAAGTAAACTGAGACTCTCCATTAGTCTCCTCTCAGGCGTGGAGGTAACTTAACAGCATTTTTTTCTTCACTGAGGTAGGTGCAGTGTTCTATCAACAAAACATCCCAATATTCCCTGTATTACATTCAGTATTCAAATATACTATTCTGAAAAATACACTAAAACATAGAGGATGTATAGTCCTTCTTGTTGAGAATATGTATGTAAGGACTGAATGAGTTAGCATATGTAATGAGATAAGAAACCAATATCCCTGTTAAGTCCTGGGGAGGTTTTTGTTCCAAGTGTTGTAATAACTTGTAATTCAGCAATTTCCCTTTCCATTCTGTTCTTGAAGTTCCTTTGTAATAAAACAGCTACTTTGGGGTCACTCACTGAATGTCCTGGAAGATTGAAATGTTCTCCTACAGGTTCCTCAGTCTTGTGATTCCTGGTGTCAGATTTGGGTCCTTTTATCCTCTGGCATAGGGTTTGTTCTGTTTTCCCTATGTAGAGAACCGCAGGACATTGTCAGCATTTTATGGCATATACAATGTCAGAAAATGAGCAAGTGAATGAGCCTCTGATGGTATAGTTGGTCTTAAAGGTGCCATGGACTCTAAATTTAATCATCCTTAAGATCACGAACATATCTGTGTGTTCTGGGTCAGTGTGCCTCACTACAAATTTGAACACTGCAGTTGTTAAGACTAATTCATTTTTTCTTCTTCCTGGTTCTGTGACATCATTCCACTGGTAGCATGTAGAAATCAGACAGGCTTTTTCAGTGACCCCATGAAAAATAGTGTTGGCAGAAGCAGATTTGAAATACAAACCTAGAAAGTCTTGTGGCACCATCAATAAAATAACAATTTAATAGGGCATATGAAAGTATTTTAAGTTAGCCTTTCAAGGACCCAGAACATCTTCTCTTATTGTAATGGACTAACACAGCTGCTTCTGTTGAATTTGAAATGAAGAGTTTTGAACTTTAAATACGTTTCTAAGCAATGCTCCTTGACCAATTTATCACAGGTATAACTGTATTCTCCATTGGTATTGCTTGGGCTCCACTGGATGATCTAAAAGATATGGCATCTGAACCAAAGGAAACACACACCTTCTTCTCAAGAGAGTTCACAGGACTGGAGCAGATTGTTCCGGATATTATTCGAGCTGTTTGCAGGGATTTCTTGGACTCTAATCAGTGAATAGGAGGCTCCAGACCACCATTTTAAATCACATCAGGAAAAGCAAGTTCTCTCTATGGTACAAATGTTCTGTTGTTCTAGCACACAAAGTTGCAAAGTTTGGGGTTTGCTTATAAAGGGCTACTATTCTTATTTCTTTAAGCAAACCTTCTACTGAAATCAGTGGAAGTCTTGCTTAAATAAGTATTGCAGAATTTATCCCAAAGCTTCCATCATATATGTATATTTAATATCTCTCAGTTAAAGTTTAAAGTTACAGTTAAAGTTACTTGATATCCATTTTATGTATATAGAGAAAATACACAGCTGCTCCTGTCATTAAATGCTGTTTGCTACTTAAATCCTCTCTCAGATTAAGATAATCTCAAATAACATTTCCTGTACTGTATATAATTCTTTATTCTAGAATGTCAGCAGTGATTAAAAGGAAACTTTGGTGAGTACGTAGGTATCATAAACACATTGCCAACATTACATTTCTATAGGAACTACTTGGTGCCTTTTAGGAAGAGTTGTATGCAGGCAAGGTAGGTTACCAACCTACATTTATTAGATTGGGACGGGTAACCCTTTTTGAAGATACTTATCCTCTTTTCAAGTAAGCAGTAAGGGTGTGTGTGGGGAGGGGAAATCTGTTTTTTCTTTTAAAAATATTTGTTATTTCTGTTAATCCTCCCCATCCAACCTACCCCCTTCCTTCTACTGTAATCCAACTAGGGTGCAGCATCTCTTCCCCCACTTCCAACTTCCTTGGGCATCTCATACATGTCTACAGTACTGCATCTTTCTGCAATGAGGGAAATTTAGTAGCCCCAGAGTATAGTGTGGCATTTTGGATATATTAGAAGGTCCATGGTGCTAGGGGAGGCCCACCAGTCCATATCAGCCTGGCTGGGCAGCAGTAGCAAAAGCATACTATGCAGTAAATGGGAAAGGGGATGAGAAAAGCCTAAATATTATCCAACCCCTTCCTCTTCCTCTAGCCCCTGAGTACAGTAGACAGCCAGAGACTAGAACAACAACAGTGGCTTTTTATTTAGTTATTAAATTCAGTAATATTCAAATAAACACTCCTACCAAAGAACTCACCAACCTGCTAAATTTGGATTTCAAAAGAATGACTTGGTTATGTTGATCTTGATATGATTAGTAGATATGATTGATATGATTTGAGAAACTACTTGATTTAAGGAAAGAATAATTTTATTATTACCATGCATACATTTTCATTTTTAAAAAACTGTTAAGAAAAATCTTTTAAAATGTTGTTCACTTTGAAAAGTTAAAACAGAATAAATATGTATAAATGTGGGCTCTGACAATGTTTATTACATTAATTTGAAACCAAATTTTCAGCAAAAAAAAAAATCTCTACCACTTTTCACAAAGAATGCTTTGCATAATTTTGGTTATCGGCTAGAAGAGTAAGCCTGAGTAATTGGCAAGTTTGTTTTCAATGAGTCTGACTTTTCTTTTAATGCTTTACGATCTAGGTTTGTACAATGACACAAGTGAGGAGGTAGAATTTTTCTCCTTGGTGCCAGGATCTAAAATATGATCCGTTTGGCAACAGGGCTGTATGAATGAACCTGAGTATGTAGAACCTTCATGCTTCGTTATCTTTCAGTTTTTTCCTCTCTTTTATGCAGCTGTATTGAATTAGTAGCATTTTACAATCACTTTGCAAACATTAAACAAGATTCAGCATTTCATTGTGTGTGTCTGCTACGTATCCAGTTGTGTTCAGTATTACTATGGAACTGGAGCTTTTCCTTGGTATATAGATGCTATCTTAACCAGATAGGTACTCAGGCTTCCCTAACCATAATTCAACATAACTAATCACAGATGGCATAAATGTGGAAGAGATAGGTAGGGAAATGGTGGGAGTGCGGTATTTAAGCAACTCTGTTTAAGGTACTGGATCTCATATTTCAACCAAGTTTAAACTTTTATCAAATAGGTTTAAGTTTAGAGAAAACTGTTTCCAGTAATGTCTTCATCACAAAATGTTTAGTGCACTGTGTTAAGTTTTTAAGCAATTGGAAGTTACATATTGTGTCTAGTCTGCCTGAATAAGAAATTTTTAGGAAAGAGAGTCTGGTTATCAAACCTGCCATCTGATATACAGTGTAGTTAAGTTGAAGCATGGAAAAACCACACTGATCCATGAGTAAAAGGGTGTGTTACATGTTTTAATGTCAGTTGGACTTAATTTAAATTCAGGCCCTTCAGATTAAATTAATTATGGGTTATCCAGCCAAGTTTTTTATTTTACCTTGCCCAGTTCTCCTCCTTACATTAGCCCCTGCTGCAAATGGCTTTTGCTACAAAACTGGGGTTTTGAAGCAATTATGAAGGGCAAGGAAAGGATTATGTGACTTTTAATCATGTAAAAATAATTTATGACTAGCACTATTATACTACATATGAATGGAAAGAGAACTTTGTATTTTTCTGTCCAGTTATTTTATCTGTTGCTATACTATTCTGCTGCTGGTATTTAAATCACCCAGGTACTCAAAGAAATAATGCCGAATTAATTCTTATTACTAGACATTTACCAAGTTCAGGGGAGGGGAATTTCCCATGGAAAATACATATTTTTTACAGAAACCTGGAAAATGCTGTTTCCGCATATTTTTATGACAAGATTTCATGAGATGTTATAAATCAATAAACCAATAACAAAGAATGCAGCTATTGGTATCATTAACTACATAATCATTACAATAAAACAAGGGAAATTTAAATACTTATTTCTTTTCATGCTTTTTATTTTAAACCCTGCACTATTAAAGCTTTTGGACTGTAAGGATACAATCCCTACTACATAACATGAACATTGCTGGAACTAAGGAGATCTGGGGGTGGTCAACATCTAGGTAAGAGACCATCTGAGAGTAATATGTAATTATGTACACTACTGTGAAGTCTACAGTAGAAAAAAGGCAGGATATAAATGTAATTAAAAAATTAAATCTTACGACCATGTAATGAGCTACAGATTGTAACCAATCAATTCATTATTTTATTCAGGTTCAGTCACCACAATTTCCCTTCTCAGATATGTTTTGTTTTGTTTTTAAAAAAGGTATGTCAGACATGACAAAACTTTGTCTGAAAGAAAAAACAAAATCTATGGGTGTGTGTGTATGAGAGTGAGAGAGTGCACTCTTTATGAAGTTGGTGCCAGATTCCATCCTAAAACTACTGTAAGCGTCTCTGCAAGGATGTATCCCTCAAGATCTCCTTGTAAGTATAAAATATTATAGGTAGGAAGTAGGGGTGTGCGTTTGGTATAAACTGAACCAAATAAATATCTGAAAAATACCAATATGGCTCAGCCTGGAAAAAGCCTATTTTTTATTTTTAAATTTTATTTGGGCTACCGATATGGCTCAGCCCAAAAAAGTGGATTTCTTTAAAAAATTATTTTATTTGGGCAAGCCAGCCTCATCAGAAGCAGCATGGAGCTGTCGGTTGCGCGCTGCCTTGGCTGGGGCTGGCTGGCTCCTCTTGCAACTTGGTTTAAACTAAGTTGCAAGAGGAGCTAGCCCAGGATTGGCTGGGGTGGTGGGAGCAGACAGCTCCACACCACCCCAGCTGATCTTCCCTTGCCCACAACCTCGGCAGGGGCTCTCCTGGGCAGCCCAGTTCAAACTGGATTGTCCTACAGAGCCTGCAAAGGCTGGGGCTCTGCTGGGCTGCCTGGTTGAAACCGGACTGTCCAACAGAGCCCTCCCAGGAGCCGATCCTCAGGGAGAGCTCTCCCCATGGCCAGCAGAAAGGAAGGGGGGAGGATCTGAGATCTTCCCTCCCTCCTTTCTATTGACAGTTCTGTACTGCCCCAGCTGATCCTCCCCCCAAAGCCAATCTGCCCACAACTTGAAGTGCAGATAGAAGGGCATCCCAGTGAGGTCTGCTGCCAGTTTGATGCTCCCTCCCCCTTTGCACAATGGAACCTAGGATCTCCCCCCCAAAGCCAATCTACACACAAACTTGGAGGGCAGGTAGAGGGGCACCCCTGGGGAGGTCTGTTGCTAGTTTAATGCCTCTAGCTTGTGGGGCAGGGGGCGTTTGACAGCTTCCCTCCCCTTTTGCATATTGGAATGACCCTAGGATCCCCCCCCAAGTAATTCTGCACACAACTTGGAGGGACAGTCCCTTTAAATGTGTTTTGCAAGCCGTGGGGTAGTGCATTAGCATTCCAAGAGGGGGAAAGTATTACAGTCACCTTGGACACATTTAGATAACAAATTTATCATGACTTAGTTAAAATGTCTACAAAGCTAGCTTGTTGCCAGACTTGAGCATCTCTCTCTTTCTTCCTTTCCTTCCCCATCTCATACAGTGTGATGAAGTAATTCCCGTTAGATACTAATTCTGGCTATTTGTGACATATGAATGCAGATGCTTGGTTTAACAGCAGTTAGTTCATCACCATCTGTATCTGGTATTCTAAACCCTAAATTCAATTCAGGACATGAATCCCAACTAGAAGGGGAAACTATCCCAGTAAACTGAATTAATATATCACTGCAAGTTGGAGTAAATTCATAAGGTTTCTTTCACTATACTCCACGTGAGAAGGGGGAGGAGCAAGGCAGAAGTACAAGCTGGGTTCCTGCACATTTTAACCTAACTGTGGTTAAATTCGCTGTACAAATGCAGCACGAAACCTATAGAACAGGAGAACATGAAGGCTGAATAGCAAGTAAAGGCAAATGTAAGCCAAACCTGAGAATATCTGGGGGAGGAAACACACTATTAACAGTTTACTTTAGTTTTCATTTACAAAATATTCCATACATGAGGTGGGGGAAAGAATTTAAGGGAAGATCACACTACTTCTGAAGTTCCCAAAGGCTCATGTGTTCACCAGACCTCAAGCATCCAGTCTCCATTTACCTCTCGAGCTAAGAAATTCGGTGCCCTATTTTATTAGAATTTTCTATCATTATTAGTATGTCTAACAGGAACATGAGTTGGCAATCACAGAGGAGCAAAAACAGACCACCTGTGTTTGTATGTACTTGGTAGACTCCACATAAATGCATAAAAATATAAATTTTAAATCACCCCCTCAAAAATCACACAAGACAGCCCATTGAGGACACAGCATATTCCAAAAGGCAAGGAATGCTGATACCATTTGAATAAATAGTTTTTTCCCCACACCTCCCCATATGCCTCCTATTTGTTCCATTCTAATAGCAAACATCAAAAAGGCAGCAATAGAGGCTTCAGCTAAACAGAGTTGGGGGTAGGGATCTGCATTTAGTTATTTCCAGTCTGAATATATATATACACAACCCCCCCCACATTATTGGATTTTCTGGATATATTCAAGTGTCCAGATGATGTCCAGTATTTTTCAGTATACTGGGAAATGGGTCCCAACCCCCCCCAGAAATATTTCGGAATAACGGGAGCAAACATTCTAAAGCTCCGAGGACTCTGTTTTCTTTAATTTTACTGTACATCTCTGTCTTGTCAGGGTTTGGTATCAGCATGCCAGGTTGGTTTGGCATATATTAACATACAGTTCAAGGCTTTGCTGCCAAAACTAGGATGGGGGGCACTGGCCATTTGTGGCAGTGCAAAACATGAGAGTAATGGGTATACCATCAAGACTCAAATACTGGTGTGAGACTATGAGAGACCAAGCGCCAAATAGTTATCCATATTTATTGTTTTGGATATGAGTAAACAGCAGAATTTGCTGGTGTTTGTCATCAAAGATAAGTCCCAAGCAGATTTACTCAGAATCTTGCTGAAGTCTATTCAATGGGGCTTACTTCCAGGAAAGTGTTCTCAGGCCAGGTGATCAAGAATGGCCAAAATTTCTTCCAAAAGTTGACTCAGTAGCTGGCATCATTCACCAACTCTGTACATCCTCCAGAGTAGTCATATTTTTCAGAGTTTGGGCCAAAATGAGTCCAGAAAGGTACAGGAAAGACAACATAATGGCAAACAAAACATTTCATGTCATGCTACTTGTCACTTCATCTACTTTTTCCCTTTTTTTGCTGTCAAGTCTTATCTGATGTATTGCATCCCTGGTAGGGTTTTCAAGGCAAGAGACATTCGGAGGTGGTTTGCCACTGCCTGCCTCCACATCACGACCCTGGTATTCCTTGATGGTCTCCCATTCAAATACTGGCCAAGACCAACTCTGCATAGCTTCTGAGATCTGATGAATTCAGGCTATCCTGGTCAGGGCTCTGCTAACATAGGGGGAGGAAAAACTTCATTTTGTCTACTCAAGATACCTGATTGCATTGTTTTTATATTTGAGTCTCAGGAAGATAGTGGACTATTAGAATCATAGAGTTGGAAGGGACCTCTAGGATAATCTAGTCCAACCACCTGCACAATGCAGGAAATTCACAAATACCTCTCCCCACACCGCCAGTGACCCTTGCTCCATGCCCAGAAGATGGAAAAAACAAGAAAGAGAACCCTCCAGGATCCCTGGCCAAACTGGCCCGGAGAAAAATTGCTTCCTGATCCCATAGTGGTGATTAGCATTTCCCTGGGTGTGTAAGAAAAGGCCACAAGAAGTAAACGCTGATGCAACCCTTCCTGCCCTCCCTCTCATGATTTGTCTAAGTTCACAGAATCACCACTGCTGTCAGATGGCCATCTAGCCTCTGTTTGAAAACCTCCAAAGGAGAGCCCACCACCTCCCGAGGAAGCCTATTCCAATGAGGAACTGCTCTGCCAGAAAGTTCTTCCTAATATTTAGCCAAAAACCATTTTGATTTAATTTCAACCCATTTGTTCTGGTCCAACCAGAATGAAGTAAATAAATGTACAAGCAAGCTGTACACTTACGTTCAAAAGTTTAAAGGCTTGGTTCTGAGCATACTAAGGTTTCATGACAAGAAACTGTTTTTTAAGTAAATTTGTTCTGCGATTTTTATCTCACAGTAACTATGGCAATGTTATCAAAGTGTAATATATAATAAATAAGCACAGGGATTTATGGTTTGGGGAGCTGCAGGATAGTACATAGGCACGTAACAGTAGATGGTGAGCTAATCTTCCCACATTCATTACTCTTTTTTAAAAAAAATTGTAGTGGTAAGCCATAGTAAACAGAATTGCAGTTACCTGTAGCTGTTGTTCACTGAGTGGTCTTCTGTGTAGGCCCACATTGAGACTGTGTGCAGGCCAGCTGTAGATTTCCAAAGCTTTCTAGCAGACTAGGAGTGCCCCTCCTCCCTCTGGCATTTTTCTGCCAAAACCATCACATGAGCAGGAGGAGGGGTGCTATTTCCTCTTCTCTCCATGCTGCTGCAGGGGACCCTGATAAACCTAAGGTTCCAGAGCGTTCACAGTAGGGCAGGAAGGGGGGGATGTGTGTCTGCACAGGCCACTTAATGAACAACAGTTACAAGTAAATGCTATGCTGTTTTCATCGTTGTGGTACCTGTGAAATCCCACATTAGGAGACTAGCAAGCTCAATGAATATAAGAGGTGGGTTTGAAGTTCTCAAAGAAGGAGACCATTGAGGACCACCTTTTCAACAGCTGTTTAGCATCCCATATTGGCATTCACCCAGAGCTGATTTATAAAGGAGTATCTCTACAAGCGTCCCAACTGAAATAAATTCAGGAATGTGGTAAGGAAAAACAGTGCTCTGGTGGAGAGAGCTGTGATACACAAAATGGTATTAAAGAGTCATGCACTCAAGACAAAGTGTGATAGCCTCTATCAACCCACAAGAACAAGGGTGTGTGAGGAAGCTGACAGTTGACCAATCCTTTGTGAAGCCTGAAAAACCAATACAAAGCACTATTAGGGCTCTACTGGACAAAAAACAAAGTCACATTCAAGTAATGTGAGTACACAGATGTTTGGCATCAAAAACAAGTGTTACATAAGAACATAAGAGAAGCCAATGTTAGATCAGGCCAATGGCCCATCCAGTCCAACACTCTGTCACACAGCGGCCAAAATATACCAGGTGCCATCAGGAGGTCCAGCAGTGGGGCCAGGGCACCAGAAGCCCTCCCACTGCTGCCCCCTCCAGCACCAAGAATAGAGTGCATCACCTGCCCCAGACTGAGAGTTCCCATCTATACCCTGTGGCTAATAGCCACTGGTGGACTTCTGCTCCATATGTTTATCTAATTTCCTCTTGAAACTGTCCATGCTTGCAGCTGCCACGACCTCCTGTGGCAGTGAATTCCATATGTTAATCACTCTTTGGGTGAAGAAGTATTTCCTTTTATCTGTTCTAACCCGACTGCTCAGCAATTTCATAGATTTCAAGTGTTAGGATAGTATTGTGAGACATGAGGACTAGGGACAATACCTGGGAATCCTGGCCAGGGCACAGGTTAGAACTACAATTTCCGCATTCCACTTAGAGGTGCAAGATATTGTAATGAAGGAGTTGCCACACTACCACTACAATGCAGGAAATGAGTGGATCAAAACTACCAGAGACCTCAGCAGGAGTGAACTAGAAACACTGGGCTTATCTGAAGGTTTCTTCTCTTCAGTGGGGCAAAGTCATCCAAGCTGGTTAGCTCACACCTCCTCTTGCTTCAGGAGCTGTGGTGGCTCAAGTGGTTAAGACGCTGAACTGCAGGCTGTGGAAGGTCAGTAGCTCAGCAGTTCGAGACCCGAGAGTGCCGCATGACAGAGTGAGCTCCCGTCTCTAGTTCCAGCTCCTGCCAACCTAGCAGTTTGAAAGCAAGAAATTGCAAGTAGATATATAGGTACCACTTCGGTGGGAAGGTAACAGCGTTCTGTGCACCTTGGGTGTTTAGTCATGCCGGCCACATGACCATGGAAACGTCTTCGGACAGCACTGGCTCTTCGGCTTTGAAACGGAGATGAGCACCGCAACCCTAGAGTCGGATTTGACTGGCTTTCGAGCAAGGGAACCTTTACCTTTACCTCTTGCTCCAGGCAGGGCTATGCAAATCTTTGTGTGACCTACCTGGGGCGGAGTGAGACCATCTCTCCAGTAGTTCCATACCCAAGCTTTATCCAGCCTTTAACTTCCTATCAGTAATTGTAGACTACACCTCTACTTTTCACTCTCCTTCTACATTCCCTTTTTTTTGGCGGGGGGGGAGTGGATAACTTCACCTCACTGAAGAGAAGAAACCTTTAGGTAAGTCCAATGTTTTCTTCTCTTTGAATGGGGGAAATAATCCAAGCTGGTTATATGTTGAAGTTATCTGATGGGGTAGGATGTATTAGCCAAGGCACTCCTTATTCCAGTCTCACACCACTACTTGCTCTAGCACTCTTTTCCCAAAGGCTGCCCCAATTGAATCCTGCTGGTCAATCCTATGGTGCCTTATGAAGGTAGAAAATAATGAGTAGGTGGCTGCCCTACAGATCTCATCTATGGGAGCCCTGGTGGAGAAGGCTGCTGAGGCACCTGCCACCTGGTGGAATGTGCAGTAACACCCTGTGGTGTCCCCAAGCCCATGATCTCATAGGCTTTATGTATGCCGAGTTTTACTCAAAGGGTGATGATGGCTCCTGGTTTAAATGGTAAGCCAAGTTTACTTTAGGAACAAAGGATGGGCCTGTTCTGAGTACTACAGAGTCCTTGTGAAACACACAAAACTCCCTTCTAACTGACAAGGCCCCCAGTTCTGCAATTCTCCTAGCGGAAGTCACTGCCACCAGAAAGGCAACCTTCCACGATAGAAATCTTAGCACCATGGATTTTAGTGGCTGACACAGTGCTCTGGTGCTTGTAAGACTTTAGTGAGACTCCAGGTGGGAAATCTATGTCTCACCAGGGGTGCTAGCTGCACCATTCCCTTAATGAATATCCTAACATATGTATTAGCTGATAAGTTGTGCAACCCTCTACCTTCCAGGACTGCTGTCAGAGCAGCTACTTTTCTCTTTAGCACATTTGGTTTTAGTCCTTGCTTCCAACCTTGGTGCAAGAAGAGAATAACATCCTTGTAGGACAGCTTTAAGGGGTCTACACTTTGGTTGCTGGCCCACTTCCTGAACGCAGACCAAGTAGTTATAAATCCACCTGGTTGTTGGTTTCTTGCCTGCACCATGACATCCACCTCTTCCTTAGGGAAGACAAACTTTTCTAGTTCCCACCTCTCAATCTCCATGCTGTCAGATCAAGCCAGGCTGGGTCCAGGTGCAGTACTGGTCCCTGTGACAGAAGGTCTGCCCTCAGTGGGAGATGCCATGGGGCGTCCATGGACATCTTGACCAGATCCAAGAATCATGGATGTCTTGGCCAGAAAGGGGCAATAAAGATCACCTCTGCCTTCATTCTTTGCCCTTTGTTCAGTACCTTGTTGATCATGGGGGCTGGAAGAAAGACATATAGCAAGTCCTCCAGTCACTGGTGTAGTAGCACATCCTCGCCCTCTGCTTGTCGTTCCAGGAACCTGGATAGGAACCTAGGAACCAGGTGGTCCTGCCGCAATGCCAGCAGCTCCATTATCGGGGTACTGAACCAAGCAGAGATCTCCCAAAAGGTGTTGTGGTTTTGTGTCCATTCTCCTGGGTCCAAGTCCCTTCTGCACAGCTAATCTGCTTGCACGTTTGAGAGCCCTTGCAGGTGCTGCACTCTCATGACTGTCCATAGGAAGAGGAGCTCCACCTCCTTGTAAAGAGCAATGGCTCTGGTACTGCCTTGACAGTTGATATGTGCCTTTGCTGTCATTTTATCAGTTCTCACCAGGACACTGTTATTTCTCAGTGAATCCCGGAAGACAATTAGGGCTAGCCTGACTGTTTGCAGTTTCAGCCAGTTGATGCTATCCCCCATCTCTGAGGGGGACCACTTGCCTTGAGCTACTTGGCCATTGCAGTGTGTTCCCCAACCCTGTTTGCTTGCATCTGTGGTCAGCATAATGTGGGGTGATTGTAGGAAGGACACTCCCTTATGTTCCTTTGTGAAGACCACCACTTTAGTGATCTCAACACTGGAGGGGGGAATTTGATCTGCTTGTGGCGCCTCCTGCTGATGTTCTTCTGGTGCAGTAGGAGCACCCACTGAAGAGGTCTTGTGTGAAAGCGGGCTCATGGGACAAAGTCTATTGTTGAATTTAAGAGGCCCAGTGTTGCAAAGAGGTCTATGAGGTCTGATGCTTTTTGCTTGTGCATCCTTTTGATTGTGTCCAAGATCTTCTGTTTCTCTGATGGGAGAAAGACCCTTGCAGACACCATGTCTAGCCTAGGTGGACTGGGTCCTTGGATGGGGTAAGCTGGCTCTTTTCTAGGTTTATCAGGAACCCATGCTCTTGCAGAAGTTGAATGGACTCTTCTGAGTCCCTTGCCACTGATCTGCTGTCCCAGGCCCTGATCAGCAGGTCATCTGCTAAGGATATATGTGGATCCCCTGCTGTCTCAGGTGGGCCACAAGCACTCCCAGCATCTTGGTGAAGACTCTTGGCAAGGGTGACAGGCCAAACTATACGGCCGTGCATTGGTAATGTTGGTTGTCCATGGAGAAATGCAAGAACTGCTTGGAGGATTGGTGTATAGGAATATGCAGATAAGCCTCCTTGAGGTCCAGCTACACCAAGTAGTCATCTTGTTGTATTATCTGGACAACTGAACAAAGTGACTCCATGTGGAACTTCTACTTTTTTACCCACAAGTTCAGTTCCTTTAGGCTGAGAATTGCTTTCCAGTCTCCTGACTTATTGGGCACCAAGAAAAGACTGGGTAGAACCTTGGAATCTCTCCGCAATAGGCACCGGCTCAACTGCCCCAATAGCCAGAAGATGCTCTACAGCTTCCTGTAGAAGTGGTTGTTTTTTCCTTTGATCTTTGGAGATGGGATGAGCTTGCAGTGTGGTGGAGATGCGAACTCTATCTCATAACCGTGCTTCATGATGGAATGCACCCACTGGCTGATTGTGGTCTGCCTCCAGACATGGGTTAATTTCCGGAGTTCCCTATCACTAAAACCATATTCCCTTTTTTCTTAACACCCCCCCCCCCCCGCCAACATACCCTTTTAAAAATTATTTTTAGAGTATATATGATCAGGAAATTTTCTTGAACTTCTTACAGAAATGGTGCTGTCAGAAGTTGTTTACATTTAAAAAGTTAACAGATATTGCAAGTATTTAGAAGCAGCACAGTTTATTTAAAATGTGCAGCAATAGGATAAGTTTTTAGGGACAACTTTGCTAAAATGTAAACCTTTATTTTCCTAGTACTTGGAGAATAAAATGACACACTTTAAAAATTTCGAAGCACAAAATATAGCAAACACTAACATACAGGTACACCATTTAGTATTTATTATATGCATTTTATATACATTATTTTTAAACAGCTGTACTTTTGCTATGTTGTACAATCTTAAAAATTTGCTGATTCATAGTTTGTAAAACAAAAAACTTACAAAACTCATCAAAACTCGCAAACTGATCAGAAAGATTTTTTGTGGAAGACTAGAAAAAATACTTTATTGTCTTAATCATGCAGTTACACAAACAAAATCTTTTAGTTACACCATAAACTGAAGCACATCTGAAAAAAATAATTCAAAGCAAGGAATAACTATTCCAAACACAGCCAATTTCTGACTCTTGATTCAACTACTTTTGCATTCTATTTGAACTGCAAATAAAAACATTTTCACTCCAAAAGTTCTGAAATGACTTTCTGGAATCAACTTTACTCCAGACACATAATTGGAAAAAAGTCTGTTGGTAACTTTTAAAACTATCACATGTCCCATTTTTAGTCTATTTTAGACTGTTTGAAGAGTGCTATAATAGATATACAGGGCCCCTTAACACGCTACATAAAAGGGATAGAAAGACCAACAAAAAGTGAAATAAATAATAGGCCATTAGCCAGATGGGTAATCCTTGATAAATAAATCTTGTAAATACAGTAAGATGTACAAAATATCACATAGTGATAGGATGCCAAGATTAATTTTAAAAGTTCATTGGGGAGGGCTTGGGGACATTTTAAGTTCCTTTGTGTCTCATTTACACACTTCTTTACAGTCCTTTAGGAAGCCAGTTTATGCAACGATGAATTAGCATCCTGATGTAAGGACTTAGCTGAGCTTTGTTAGGCAACAAAGGGAACTGTCTGGTTACAGGCTAGCGAGCTATCTGTGGTTTAGGGTACTATAATGCAGAAAAACATTATTCATACAATCTTGAGCACTGTTGTGACAGGCTAAATATATAAAAGACATATAAAAACTAGAATTTTATCCAAATATTTTGTGCAACTAATGCTAAATATTTTAAGTTAATTCCTTTTTGTAAAAAGCAAAATAAAGGTTTAAAAGGGAAATCTGTGGCATTTGACTGATAAACAGAAGATACTAAAAATGCAAAGAAAACTACTCTTGGAGCTCACTTCCCCCCACAAGAGCACCACATTCCTAACCCTAAGGCAGCACACAGAGTCCAAAATAAAAATCTTTAATAAGATCCGACTCCACTTTCGTTGAAAGACACACCTAGAGAACAGACAAACGCTCAGTTCATATCCAGTCAAGGCTACAAATACTGGTTTGTTCCCCCCCCCAATACAGTAATTACATTTACATAAATCAGCCCATCGTCATTCACGAGATCGTGATTTCACCAATTGATACCTGCCCCAAACACACAGTCTCTGCTGAGGCAGATTGCATGTAGTGTCTCATCAGTAACCTTTTTAGTGATGGCAGTGACGTATTCCCTCTTTTTGTCCAGGCAAACCTGCTATATATGACGCAGGTTTGCTTTGTTGGGTCACACAAATACTTTGGCAAGGGCATCAGCGCCTGCACTGGCAATATATGCTTTTGACGGGTGAAAAGCTACATCATAAATGGATTCATCCAATTTTTTCCTATGGGCTGTTATTTCTTGCACGCATGTTTTGCTGTCCAAATTCCATAATCGAATAGAACAGTCATGGCCTGTATGGGGGAAAAAGGAGAGAGGTTTAGACACAACAAAAAAGCATTACAACAAAATCTGAAGGCAACACTGGAGGTGGTTTAGCTTACTTCCAGACATCAAGTAGATTCCATTAGGGTCCACAGCTAAACTTGTGACTGCATCCAAATGAGCCACCATAGAATGGATCATTTTACCTAAGGGCAAGTACAGACAACGCAAGAACCATTAAAATTCATCGTTTGAAACGATAACATAATCAGAGCACTCTTTGGCAGTAATACAATGAGAACTGCTTTTGGAAGCATCCAAAAAATGACAGCATTGACTTGTCCAAAAATATGTACTCAAATCAAACGAATTTAAAAACAAAATAAAATTTATAGGGCCAGTAATCTGGATAGGCAGTAATTCAGATTCTTACATCCTATTGTTTGTGGATGTCATGCTAATGCACTTATCAAGTTGACATTTTGGGTTGTTTGAAACTTGAGTTTATAGGTTTTCAAAACAAAACCAACAGCAATGAAAAGCGATCTGTAATTCAGGTTGCACAAAATACAGAATAAGAAGAGAGGGAAATTAGTTGTTAACTTGAAGCAGTTGACTTCTCCAACTGTGGCTTCCAGTCCTCACATCCCAAACACAAACTTCAGCAACTTCACACTGCAACAAGTGAGAAGTGCACCAGATGTTACATTTCTGTAACTAGTTTAAGAAGTAAACATAGTTTGAAATGTCATGGGTGAAAAGTGGAGAACTGGAAGAAAGGGGGGGAGCTTTAATTTCCTAGGCACTTCATTTTCATTTCCTTACCCGTTTTATTGTCAAAAAATTTGATGTGTCGATCTTCATGAGCCGTTATTGTTACAGGTAGTGTTGGATGACTTACTACCCTGTTAATATGACTGTTTGACTGTAAACCTGAAAAAGTTGGTAAGAAGTTCCATAAATTTCAAAATGCATAGTATTGAAAGTTTTCAAAATTTCTGAAGCACACAACATATTATTTTGCTGGAAATTACTAGTGAAGCTTTATATCAGAGCTGCCAAGAGCTGGATTCATCCTGAACCAACAGACACAGTAGTACTCTAATAGAGAAATCCATCATTTGCTGATTATTAGGTGCTATCCAACCAACCATCAACATATGCAAATTTTCCTGCGTGTTCCCTTTCCCCTAGCAGTGCCTTTCAATGATAAAAACACCATATCTGGAGTCATGGGATCTGAATGAACACATACATCTAAACAAAGTTTGAGTCCAGTGGTACCTTTAAGACCAACATAGTTTATTCAAGGTATACACTTTTGTGTGCAGGCACACTTCCTCAGATACACACAGATACATACAAAAGCATATACCTTGAGAATAAAACTTTGTTGATCTTAAAGATGCCACCGGACTCAAACCTTGTTCTGTTGCTTCAGACCAACACAGTCACCCACCTGAATCTACATACATCTGAGTGAGCTGTGATGAAGAAGGGAAGGGAATCAGGGTAAAAAGCCCCCTCTAAATTCCAGAGATCTACAAGCAAAAGAAGGAGGGGGCGATTCCACTTCATTCCCCTTCTGACTATAGCCTCCATCTCTTCACTTGCCTTTTTTTGTCTATGCAGGTTATATAGTTCCAGGAATCATCTTTCCAAGGGTCAAAAAGAACAGACAGGAAAAATTTCTGTGTGTGGTACACTGGTGGTTGGGCTGGATACTACTCATTAATTTTATTACAATTGGATTATTTGGGGTTTCATAGAGTATTCCGGGATGAACAGCAATGAAAGAAGGCAGAGGAAGAAAGGCATAAAACTGCCACTTGCAATCCTTTGATTAAGTTGTTTTTTAAAGCAGAGGTTCTCCTTGGCCCTTTCCGCACTAGATCTTACATCCTAGTTCAACCCTGTCCCCGAACTTACATTCTACACTACATGTGAGTTCACCCCTCTAATTATCTCGGGGTACTTTTTGTTTCCACATCACATTGAGGTCACCCCAGTTTCACCCCACACTTGTCCTGGGATAAACGGATGCTGTTATAACCACGGTTAAATGCAAGGTATTATGTCGCAAGTTGAACTCTGATAAAACCAGGGATGAGATCCAAGTGCAGAAAGGACTTGAGTAAGATTCTGAAGGTCCTAACTGGAAGCTGACTGGGTAAATGAAGGACACTTACTGTGCAAAATGAACTGCAGTCTTTTTCTTGTTTATCCTCACCATGCTCACCTCTTTGAAGTAGCACATCATAATTCCCCAATTTTACAGACAGGGATTCCCCCAGACACTTTCATGGCCACCCAGAGAGTTCAAAGCTGACTAAGGATTTAAAACTAACTCTCCCAGGGGAAAAAAAGAAGCATCTTTTGTTAGTTTGGCACGTATCTGGTCCAGAACAAAAACTGGCCCCTATGAGTAGCTCATACACATCACTGAAGTAAAAGACCCATTCAAGCAACTATATATTTGATTTAAATTGGACATTGACATGAAATGAGGATTTGCCCTGTGCCTTTATTTCAAAACATTTGTGAAATCAAATAGCAACTACAGAGGTGAGGAACAAGCTATAAAGTCAGGTTTAACTTACCAGAATCTGTCTGTGAGGACAGCATTACCAATGACTGGGATGTTTCCAAATCATAGATAACTGTATTGCCAGTACTAAATGATGTCACCATATGAGCAGGATCACAACCTATAAAGTCAACCGACGTGGGTATTCCATACTCTGGAGTAGAAGAAACAAAATAGCTTCTATTAAGAGAATTCTTCATCCCAATTTCTACAACCAACTGGCTCTTCTGATCATAAATATCCTAAACAATATTCCACTTTTCATCTGTATAATAATTAAGACCAACTCATGGGTTTAGAAAAATCCAATTAATTGTCCATTTATCTAAAAGCAAATCATATGGTTCTCAGACCTACCAAACAGTTTCCACTTTAAACTATTTATTTCTTAAAGGTCAGTGGACTTCTAAGAGATAGAGGAAGCAGCAAGTGTCTAGAACAGTCCTCTTAAACCCATGGGTTAGGCCCCTCAGGCAAGCCATGGAGTCCCAGCTGCTGGGTCAGGTGCCCTTATGCAGCATTATTTTGGCCTACCTTTGGACAGACCTGCAGCTACTGCATATGTGTAGAGAGCTAGGGCATAACCATCATGACTCTTTCTAAGCACACTAAAAAGAACAGCAGGATAGGAAGTGGTGGACAAAATGCTTCCATGGTTCTGGCTCTTGACTTGTTCCGCACAGGTGCTTTCTGTTCCCAGCTCCCTTCCTCTGCTGCCTATGGTCTTGAGCTTAACATCAATAAGGTCACCTCTTTCTGTCATGTGACTCTGATGTCACACTTTGGCAGCTCAGTGGGTCCCAGGGTCTAGAAAAGTTAAAGACCACTGATCTAGAGAATTATTGCAAACTAGGAATAAGGCCCGTTGTGGAAATAAATACAATGGGCTCTAGAAAGAGGCTCTGGGAGAGTGCCTTGGCTTTGGGCACACAGTGTGAATTTGCTGTGGCGACCTCAGCAGGGTATAATGACAGAGTCCACCATTTTCTCCAGAGGAACTGATCTCTGCTACCTGAAAAGCAGTTATAGTTTTGAGTGGTCTCCAGCTCTCACCTGGATATTGGCAACAGTTGTTACCCAGGAGGAAATGGCTGGTTTGGAGGGTGGAGTCTATGACATTCTACCTGCCTGAGGTCCAACCTCTCCTTAAACCCCACCCTCTCCAGGCTCCACCCCTCACATTCCCAGGAATTTCGCAACCTGGAGTTGGCAATCCCATCTCCTTCCCAGCTAACCATCAACCTACCGTTATCTGCCCCTCTGACTTCAACTGACTTCTGCCCTCCCTCCTGCAGAGCAGCTGTAATTCTGAGTGGTCTCCAGCCATCACCTGGAGATTGGCAACAATGGTTCCCCATGAGGGACTGGCTGGTTTGGAGGGTGGAGTCTATGGCATTGTAGCTGTCTGAGACCCCACCCCTCCTCAAACCTCACCATCTCCAGGCTCCACCCCTCAAATCTCCAGGAATTTCCCAACCTGGAGTTGGCAACCCTAATTCCCTCCCAGCCAATTGTCAACCTACCATTATCTGCCCCCTGACTTCAGCTTTCCATCTTCTGCCCCCTGCCTTCTGGAGAGCAGTTGTAATTCTGATTGATCTCCAGCCCTCACCTGGAGATTGGCAACCATGGTTCCCCAGGATGGACTGGCTAGTTCAATGGGTGGAGTCTATGGCATTGTACCTGTCTGAGGTCTCACTCCTCCTGAAACTTCACCCTCTTCAGGCTCCATCCCTCAAATCTCCAGGAATTTCCCATCTGGAGTTAGCAACCCTATCAGGAATGGCCCCAATGAGTTTTCTCCCAAAGGCCAAAACAGGTGACAGGACCAAGCTTGGTTGCCTACCAACAGGCACTGAGGGAAAAGTAGAGTTGCCAGCTCTAAGTAGGGAAATACTTGGAGATTTGGGGGGTGGATCCTGTGGAGGGCAGCATTGGGGGGGCAGAAGGACTCAGCAGGGTATAATGCCATAGGGTCTACCCTCCAAAGCAGCCATTTTCTCCAGGGGAACTAATCTCTGTCATCTGGAGATCAATTGTAACAGTAGGAGATCTCCCACCTGGAAGTTGGCAACCCTAGGGGAAAGTCACAGCATATTTCACCTTAGAATAAAGCAGGTTGCATAAGCAACTGACAATTCCAACTGTCTTGCGGGGGGTGGGGGGGAGTTTGAGGTGCGGAATGGAGTGAAGTCCAGCTTCCATATGCAAATGAGCTTGAAATGCTGGCCCAATCAGAGAAGAGTGGCCTAGGCTGCAGTGGGTGGGAGAGAACTCAAGCAACGCAGCTAGTGGACAGGGACAGCTTCTGAGTGACATATCAGGGAGCGAACTGATTTTTCCAAGCATAGAATCTTGCCAGACCGCTATTCAATTATATAATAGGACAGGATATCAACTTTGGATTGGCTTCTCAAAAAAACTGATACTTGGTAGCTGATTTTTTACAAAACCTTTTCTTAATTACATAATCTGACTTGCAATTGCTTTTAATTTAAAAAAGAGACATCTCACCCCTGTTTCCATTGTAACTGCAAATGCAGGGCACCTTTTCTGGTGGATTCCATAATCTAACAGTGCCATCTGCTGAGCAAGATAGTAAGTGATTCTTTATACCACTGTAAGCAAGGCCCCAGATAGCATCTGTGTGAGCAATTAATGTGCCAGCTAGAACATTTGGCTCTGTAGGGGGAGAAAAAGAAAACAAGACTAATCACTCTCAGATGAAAGTGTTGCTAATATATTTAAACACATTATGATGTACATAAAGGATGCTTACCATAGGTATCATAAGGATCCACGTTGGGGCTAGGCATATTCCACCACTGTATAGTTGCATCAATACCACCACTAAAACACTGTTCTCCATTAGAACTAATTGCCAATGACAATACAGGTCCACTGTTTTTAAAAACACAGAAGCAGTACATTATGATTTAAAATATTAAGTACATTATATTATAAACTAAACTTCAGAAATTTGGACTTTGAAGTCTGTACAGACTATTCAGTGCATCTATCTATCAATATCATTTACTGTAAAAATTCAGCCTAACTACACAAGCAAGAGTCGTTAAGCAGAAGCAACAGCCAATATGCCAAAACACTGTGCTGCAATCCTTTGCACTGGAACAAGTTCTTTGTGAAATTTTAAATGTGGAAGTACTTACATGTGAGCTCTAAATGTGTAGATGGGTTCTACATCTAAAGAGGCACTCCTGAAACATAGAAGCCAAAAGGTGATAACTGTGAGCACAGTCTCAGCAAATGTTGAATTGAAGAGATCTCATAATGTAAATAGTTAAACATATACTTGCTTTTTGGCAGGAACTGTTTTTTGTAAGTTCCAAAGTTTTAAAGTATGGTCCTCAGAGGCTGTAACCAGCACAGGCTCTACAGGATGAAAAGCTAATGCCCGCACTCCATCAAAATGGCTGCGTAGGGTATACTTAGGATTCCATGTTTTCCGAAAGGCATCTTTATTGGCTGGCAGCTATAAGAGAGCAGGACGTTAACAAATATACACTTGGCCAAATGAAAATCTTGTGGACTTTTCACTGGCATATATATAGTTTCTAGAAATCTGCTCTACTAGAATCGTGTTGCATAGCTCAGGAAAAGTTTAGCATCATCTTGTGGTTTTACAAGAATGCTGATAACCAAACCTTTTAATTAAAAAAGATCTTGCTGAGAGGAATCTTCAGGGTTCAACTATGCCTGTCAAAGCCTCACTGATCAGAAGCTACCCAAGGGGATTTCCAGAAGCCAAACAAGGATTTCCACATTTTGCAAGATTCTTCCCATTACAAGTACTTTTTTCCTGCTCCTAAATTCCTACCTTTATTATACTGCAATATATCATACCTCCCCTGCTGTTTTTCATATAATGATCTCAGTTTTTGCATGTTTTAGATTTTTTTTAAATCAAATTTTGATCACAAAACCATTTTCTAGGAATCAACTATCTAGGAGAAAATAGTTCAATCCAATGAACTGTGAACAAACTGAATTCTTTTCCCCAGACCTCTCCCTACTTCTTGCAGCCTCCTGTGTTCCTAGAAAAGTTGGGGAAATCTCAGGAAATAAGTGGGAGGGAACACAGAGACAATAGGCAGAAATCATTTCCCTCAGTTTTTCTGCAAGCTGTTCTGTGAATAGAGCAAAGGATCACAAAAAGGTGCTCAGTCAATTCTGTCAATTACATCTTTCCACTGCAATCCTCCAAAGGGTCCCCATATACTGAGGAACAGCTTTTGGAAGGTGTCACAGCAGGCTGTGTGTTCTGTGATCCACTGAATCCAACTCACACAAAATATGAAATGCAAATATATTCTGTAAACTTTTAAGCACCAACTACAACTTTTTTCTTACTCATTTTCACATAGTAAAGAGTAAAATAAATATTTCCTCATGTTTCTTTAAATTTTTCATTTCATTTTGGAAACACCTTATACTGATTATCTGCAATAATATGTATAGTTATTGTCAAACCCAATTTTATACAGGAAGTTTTAAACAAATTTGCACTTACATCGTAACTGTAGTCTGCATCATTAGCTACTGTCAAGTCTGCAAGGTCTCCAAGGCCCAGTACACTTAACAATACGTCATCTGAACCCATAATAAACGACTTGCCTCCTCCAGATGGAAATGTTATTGGCTCAGCTATAAGAAATAAAGAGAGTTTCTTAAGCCTGGGAGATAAAATGTAAGAATTTAATGATGATAAAGTATCAAGCTGAACAATTCACATGCCATTTTTTATTTTAAAAAGACATTCTGTATTAGCTCAAATAGTATTTCATATTTATCTCAATAAATCTTCAGTAGGTCTTTACCAGCTAATTTAAAAAACCTCTTAAAATAATTGCAGTAGCTAACATTTATAAATATTCTAATGGTTTGAATATTTCATTAACCAGCCAAAAACCTGTAACTTGGATCCAGTGAATTACAAAAGAAACAAAGTTTGCAAGACTGATCTTTGCTGATTCGCTCTTGCTGTTTCTGCACTTTTGTGCTTCTCCAAAGTCCCAATCAAGAGCATTTTGAAAAGAAAAATCTATTTTTGCCAATTCCCTTTCCTACTGTAGCTCTCCATACCACATATGATGTCATTTCTAATGGTCCCAATTCTCAGGATAAGATGGAGGGAGTAGAAAGCTGCAGTGGGAAGAGATCTGTTGGAACCAAGACAATGCCTGTTTTATGCACCATAGTTATTTTATTCATTATCAATCACACAAAGCAGAAAGGAACATGGCATCTGAGTAACTGCAATTTCACTTTACATTCACTTACCTTTTCAAACATTCATAAACTATTATTCAATAGTTCCCTTCCCTTTTGCGAAGAATCTTTTACCCTATATGGCAGTTCGGTGGATACGGAACTGGTTAGAGGACCGCACCCAAAAAGTGGTGGTCAATGGCGTTTCATCAGATAGGAGGGATGTGTCCAGCGGGGTGCCGCAGGGCTTGGTTTTAGGCTTGGTACTTTTTAATATTTTTATCAATGATTTGGATGAAGGGGTAGAAGGGTTTCTCATTAAATTTGCTGATGAGTAGCAAACGCCAAAGAAGACAGAGAATTCAACAAGACCTGAATACTCTGGAGAAGTGGGCAACTGCAAACAGGATGCAATTCAACAAAGATAAATGCACAGTATTACATCTGGGCCACAAGCACAAATACTGGATGGGGGATACATTTCTAGAGAGCAGTGTATGCGAAAGAGATCTTGGGGTAAGAGTAGACTGTAAACTAAATATGAGCAGTCAGTGTGAAGCAGTGGTAAAAAAGGCTAATTCAGTCTTGTGTTGTATTAAAAGGGCCATAGCCCCTCTGTATACTGCCTTGGTCAGGCCTCACCTTGAGTACTATGTGCAGTTCTGGAGGCCTCACTTCAAAAAGGATGTGGGCAAAATCGAGAGGGTGCAGAAGAGAGCAACGAGGACAATCAGGGGTATGGAGACTGAGCCCTACGAGGAAAGGCTAAGGGCCTTGGGAATGTTTAGTTTGGAGAAGAGGAGACTGAGGGGGGAACATGACTGCACTCTTTAAATATCCAAAAGGATATCATTTGGAGGAGGGCAAGTTGTTCCAGTTGGCAGCAGAGGATAGGACCCGAAGCAATGAGTTTAAATTACATGCATAAAGGTATCAGCTGGATAGTAGGAAAAACTTTTTCATGGTCAGAGTGGTTCACAGGTGGAATCAGCTGTCTAGGGTGGTAAGCTCCCCTTCACTAGCAGCTTTCAAGAAGAGGCTGGATGAATATTTATCAGAGATGCTTTAGGCTGGTCCTGCATTGGGCAGGGGGTTGGACTAGATGGTCTGTATGGCCCCTTCCAATTCTATTATTCTAAAACGTAAAATAAGTCAAACTAGTTTACTAAACTATCAAATACAGCTTTACTGAGGAACAGATTTACAGCATGTGTTTTTGGTTGAGATGGTACAGATCTTAAGGTTTTACAAGAGAACAAAATTGAAATCCAGTAGCATATTAAAGTCCAACAAATTTTCTAAGATATAAGCTCATGAGAGTCAACACTCACTTCATTAGATACTGATGGTATCTGACAGTCACCCTTGACTCTCAAAAGCTTATACCCTGGAACATTTTGTTGGTTTTTAAAACGCTGAATTTTAATTTTGTTCTTCTACTACAAACCAGCCACAAACACACATGGAACTAACTTTTAAAAGTTTTCTTTAGGAGCTAATTGCCCAGATAAAGAGAGACATAGATTCCTCCTGCAATTTCTATCTCGCTTTCCAAGTTTGCACAAGAGAGCTAATTTTTAACTTTATCTTTTTTGTCTGCACCTTTGTTTTACAAGCATAGCCATCAGGCTAGTTATACCACAAACTATTTTTTCAAGATAAACACTGCTTTATTTAATGTCCATATTATCTCAGCAGTATTTAAATGTATGAGTCCAGCAGAACCTTAGAGACCAACAAGATTTTCGGGGTATGACCTTTCCAGATCATCAGATCTGACTAAGGGTATTTGATGAAGGGAGCTTTGACCTTGAAAATCTTGTTGATTTCTAAGGTGCTATTGGACTCGATTCTAGTGGTTCTACTGCAGATCGCAATGGCTACCCTCTGAAACTATCTTAAATACGAAGATCTGGTATTGAAGCTAAATCATTGTCACTGTAATTTTATGCATGCAAGGCCAGAATATCTACAGTACTAGAAAGTGTTTTATCTCCTGTTTTCTAATTAGATCAATTCTAATTTTATCTGCCTCTTCTTATATTGAAGCTCTAGCAGAAACAAAAAAACCCATAAGTAGCCAATAGAATCACTATTAGAAACATGCATGGCATTGTGACAGATAGTTTCAAGTTCCACCCTCCAGGAGCCTCAGACAATCACTTTCAAATGGTGGATTGGAATGTGGAAAAGAAAAAAGGGGAGGAGTTTGGCAGTTTAACTGCTGGCCAACCAACAGAGTTGAGGGCTGTTACACTTTAGATGAGAGAAGAATTAGGAAGTCTGCTGGTTAGGCAGGGAGTCCTTTAGGGACCTTAGGTATTTTGAAGACAGATAGGGTTTGCATGGTGTTCCTGGAAAAAAACAGTTTAAAAAACTATCTGCTGCATGTTATAAACATTTGGGTGCTATTCCTGTCAAAAACAGTTAAAAGCCTTTCTGTTCCATGTTATAAGTTTGAATCAGTCAAACAAGAAATCTGCTTTGTAACTTTTACGCTTTTTCAGCCCCCAGCTCTCCATTAACTTTTTAAACTGTAATAGTGAGAGGACTGGAGAAAAGAAAGACTAAGAAACAACCAAAGCCACACATACGTGAAATAAACTTTTGTCTCAGTTGTTTTCATCAAGGCTACTATATAGTTCCTTCAAGCCTATAGTCACCTCGTTACAGGCCAAGTGATACCCTGAGTCTAGGCATTGTACTCACTGAGGACTAGGTGACTAAGTACATAAAAAGAAGTGTGTAGGGTGTGAAATTTAAGTCTCTAGTTTCTAGGTCTGGTGTTGCCACAGGCACACACACAGTAAGGCTACAATGTACAACTCTAAAATTCAAATTTATGGAATCACTGAATGAACAAAAAAACCACCAAACACAAACATCTTGCCTTGTGTTTACTTGGCCATACAACTAGCAGTGGGAAAGGAACACACAGTGAAGCCGAAGACAACATGCTACGATTTTCCACATTATGCAGCTTGCCAAAGAATTAGAGAAAACTTCAACAGGAGATATGCTTTGGTGAGAGAACGAGGCCACATGTCCATTATCAATTTAAGTGGACCTATTTAGCAGCACTGAAGCTGTCCATTTCATAAAAAGAATCCTCACCATCCATGGGTTATCTTCTAATAAATGCATGGAAAAATCAGAATGGGCAATGGAAAAATCAGAATGGGCAATGGTTTAATGGCAGAGAGAAGCAAGTCTGTTCATATTCAGAAGTTAAAAGAGAAACCCCTATGATATTACATCATTTCCACAAAGTAATGCTTGGGGTCCACCAGGGTTCCCAAAAGAGCTCTTTTCCCAACAGTAAAGGATATTGGGCAAAGGATTTCAAAAATATTAGCATAAACTAATGCTGAAACATTTCCTCACAGTAATTCATTTTCAGCTCTGTGGTGTGCCACTTAAACACATACATCCTAAAGTTTTGCATGGCCATTGCATGAATTCCAGGAAGCAACAGGCTCTTCATTTTTAAGATGGAACTCTGTTTAGGGTACGACTATGTTTCACAGAGATTTTCAGGAGTCTGGATGAGAGCGCTGCACTACAATGTGCACTACAATGTACGTTTTGATATTAAAGATACTTTTTCAGAAACTATTTTAAAATGACCTAATGACTCATCAGTTTCACTCAGTGTTCTGGGAGATGGGAGAATTTTCTTTGGGATGGTAAACAAAATATAGCACAGTTCCACTGATGTAACCAGATTTTGATAAGGTACTCACAGCACACTAATATTAACAAAATTTACAGAGAAGGTTATTGTTTAAAAGCAGCTGCCCTTTTATAATCCCTTTGCTACTAAGAATATATTGTTTTGTATTTTCATATACAAATTTTCTTTTAACAAGATCATCTGAATAGTGATTCTCTGATACAAGAGAAAGAAGGCTAGATCCAGCATAGCACTTTTTTTCCATTTCATAACTCTCCCTCCTGTAACACCTTGAAATACAGTTTTGGGAGGATTTGGGGCTTTGTGAGAGGGGGAAGCTGCAAAAGTCATGTTCCACCAGCAAACATCCTTGTACCCATGGAGATGCTGTGCTGGATCCAACCCAAAAGTTGTAGAACATAAAAGTGGTGGTAGTCTTTTACAGAACCAAGAGGCAAGCAACACTAGGGACTATGCAAGGGTGTGGTTTTAAAATTAAACCTTCTAAAAACAAGTAAGTAGGTGAACTTATTGTACCTTCCTCTGCTCTTGCACCTTCATCAGTCATTCTAGAAGAGGGTGACCTAGATTGATTAATGACTCCTGAAGGGATGTGGGGTAGCTCATCATCGCCCAGATCAGCTATCATGTCGTGCAGTTTTGTCCTGTTGACTCCTGTAAATTAACGTCAGCAGCAAAGGTTCATTGAATTGCTACCGCATGACCTGATAGCCATTTATATGCCCAGTTTGCTAATCAATAATCTTATTTTAATGTGATCTTGTTAAAGACAAAGGCTTCAGTGAAACACATATTGTTGCATAATGTTGTGTGGGAAAATGTTACAATTAAAATTAATCTTCAAGTTTAAAAAACTATTGAAACTTGAGTTGTTTTAGTGTAATCTCTTTGTGCTCTGTTTAAAGTAGAGGACAGGAAGCTTCAGTGTTTCGACTTCAAGAATATAATCTTTGAACAAATGCACACAAATTATATATTTGCAACCAAAAAAAAATCTAATGCTTATACTACAAGTTAACACTGCTGAGAAAACAAAAGGTTCGCTTACCAAAAGAGAGGACAAAAATACAAATTGGTGGCTAAGAGGCAACAAACAGTTTAACTTCCTTTTTCATTTTTAAAATAATTAGACAATTTAAAAATATTAATCTTTACACCTACAAAAAGAATCTTTACTAGTAACAATTTTTTCCTATTTGAAAATTAGTGTAATAGTTGCAGGTCTAACTTTTAGAGATTTATACAACACTTATAGTAAAATTATCCTATGAAATTGTAAAATTCTTTGAATATAAATGATGCCCTAATTCACACATAGCTAATTCAAATAATAAACTTTATTAAAAGCTGGAAATAGGAAACAGAATTTAAACTGTTAAGAAGAAGCTCTTCCTTCTTTGGCAAAGAAATACTCTCTGCATCATAGGAAGCAGTATTATCTCTCCCAATGAACTAATTCTCAATCTTTCTTTCTTTCTTTCTTTCTTTCTTTCTTAAATTCAACTTGTTAGGCCACCCTTCCCAGCAAGCAAGGCTCAGGGCAGCTTACATCAAAACCAATATAACAATAACCCATTAAATAACACTGAAAACTACTAAAATGCATATATCTTAATCAAACAATACATTACATTGTTTAAGATTACGAGAAATTTCTGTTCTCACCAACTCCCTGGGTAAAGGGGGTGCGGAGGGGTGAGTAGGAGAGTATGGGAGTGCCAACCTTTGCTGTCCTCAACTGAATGCCTGGCGGAACATCTCTGCCTTGCAGGCCCTACAGAAATGTATTAGATCTCATACAGAATAGATATTCTCTGGCAGAGAGTTCCACCAGGTGGGGCCAGGGCTTGAAAGACCCTAGCCCTAGTTGAGAACAGCCGGACCTCTCTCAGGTCACAAGAAAGTTCTTATTATTTTTCACTACAAAATAGAAAAACTTGTAATACCACAATATCAATAACTTACTACCAGGACTTAGAAATTCTGTTTCCTGGCACATTCCCCCTTTCCCCCAAAGTACTCCTACATGTACTCAAGAAAACGGCCACTATCTATACAGAATGAACATTTGCTGAGCTTTGTTTGAGCACCCTTCAATAAAGCCAACTGTACTTCCTCAAAAGGGTCACATCACAGACTTTGCCTTGGATCCACTATGAAAATACTCTGGATTTTTACCCACAGAGCATGTCTGTCTCATCTCCTCCCATCCTGTTCCCCCTTAAAGACCTTTTAGGCCGCACTGGGAGGGAGGTGAGTCATGCTCTGTAGGGAAATCCTTCTATTGGTAGAAATGCTCTGTCCATGGATTCAAGCCTCTCAACTGATCAGATGTATAAAATCCCTCCAGGAGGAATTGGAAGAATGGAGAAAATTCAATACATTTAGGATTAAAGTGTTCGGTGTAACATATATGTTATAAGTTTCCTGGTGCTCTTCCTCAGGCCAGGAAGATATGCCAGTCTTAAGATATAATTGTAATAGAGGCAGTTCTTGCAGACTAATTGTGTTAGAATTCTACCTTAAATTGGCGGCTATGTACTAATAAAGCTCTGATCACTAAGAATCATGTGCAACCTTGGCATTTCCCTTTTCAATTTTCATATTGTTAATTTTGAGCTCTCAACTGAAACAGACAAGGAAATACACTTGCTATCAGCCAAGCCCACAGCTGCCCTGGCTAAGTAAAAATCACCATAACCTTGTTGATTCTTTTGTGTCCAGTTATCTTTAGAGCACAGTGAGCAGAGAACAATGCACAGAAGGGACAAACAGTAATACTTAAACTTCCACCTGCATAGTCTTCTTCTGGACAGGGTGCACCGATGCCAAAGCAATGTAAACTCAGCACAATTTTTCTCTTTCTACAAATCTGTCTGAGTCAGCTCTGGATGGATACAGCTCTAAGAAATTATCTGTCTCTCCAAAGAAACATGTAATTATGCATTAATGAAAGGAATAAAGATAGATGGCATGAACTTGTACTATTGCACAGAGTTCAACTTCTTGTAATCCAGGACCTTTACTGTAGACAAGCAATCATTCTCTCTTAAACTTGGCATCTCTCAAAATGTCCAACCTACATATGCATTCAGAATCCTACTGCCTTCTTATTTTGAAAATAAAAAACAGGCAGAAATTACATTTAGCATCTTGAGGTCCTGAACCTGATTTGGATGCTTGGCTTTGGATTCAGCCATCGAAGATAATTTTCTAGATAAGGATTCTACCATGAAGCCTCAGCCCTGAAAAATATTCCTCTACTGGCAGGTGGCTTGACAATCTAGCCTTACCTCCAAATGTTCTTATGTCAATTGACTGACCACTGGTGCAGGGTGTGTTGCCCAACTGGAGTAATAACTTGATAGTATGTGACATTTGTTATATTATTTGGTTGTATAAAAATGCCCAAACACCAGGTTTTAACAAGAAGAATGAATATTTATTTTAAATATTTATAGACTGCTTTTCTGTAATATACTCAAAGCAGTTTCCAGATATACAAATAATAAACATTAAAGCCAGATTCAAGCAATCATCACAACAGGCCAATTTCCAAAGGCCCCTTTAAAATAAAATAATAATTAATTTTTCCTAAAGATTACCAGAGATGACACTTTCTTCACTTCTCTAAGTAGCTCATTCCAAAGGACTGAGTTGCAACTGCAGAAGCTCTAGTATGAACTGAAACTATCTAACCTCCCTTACCAATTGCAAGGAGTCCCTATTGTGATATGTAGTGTTCTCAAGGGCTCACTCATTTTTAGTAATGAAAATTGCACTTCCATTTGGACTTAAGTTCAGTCAGTAAAAGGGTTAGACTTTCTGGACTAAATTAAGATGTTATCGTGGCTGGTAGGAGTCAAAAGGCAGTATCGAGCAAGGAAGGAAAAATTCCTCAAAGAACATCTGGAATGTCAGTATTTGTATACAATGCTAAAGATGCAGTTCTAGACCTGAAGTAGCAAAGACTTCTGTGCCCAATATGGCCTATGCGAAGACAGAGAAATGTCCTGACTATTAGCATCCTATATAGTATTTTATTTCTATGTATGCCTATCATAAAGTCTTTCTAGATGGCTACAGGCTATTTAGCCTTAGCACTATAATTGCTTCATGTACCATTAGACTCTCTGGAGCCTCACCACTACTGGGATTGTAAACAAAGGACATCTCTGCACTGGTTCTACCACTTCTGTTTTGAAACAAGCCTTCAGGGAGGGGAGCACTTCACACCCTGTTCTAAGTATAAATAAGAAATTTATTTATTCAAACCTACGAAGAGAAAATACTGGACAGTACAGAAATGGGAAAATACAATACTCCTGAGTGCTATTATGATGAGTTTGGGACACAGGGATGAAAGTCAATCACAAACGTACCCTAATAGCTGGAGAGTCAAAACAGAAATATAACGCAATACCCTGCAGACCGCAGATCTTAATATAAGAATGAATGTAAACCTGTTATCAGTGTCTGCCCTATTAAATCTAGAACCTGTAGTAACCATAAAACAGAACTGTGACCCTCCAGTTACAGAGTTGGAAGAGTTCTGGCAGCTGGCAGTTTTGGCTTTCAGTCAAGAAACAGCATGCATATACACAATTGTGGAAAGTGTTATCAAACAGCAACGAAAGAGCTGAATGGGTTGAGTACTGAATGGTAAATCACACTCCTGTTGCTAAGACTGCAGTTTTAAGTTTACTTTGTCTGCTAGCATTAGGTATGAACAAGGGGAGACCCACAAGAAACTTGTGGGGAGGGGGCATTTCCCCCACCTTTGCTACCCTTCTCCCCTTCTCTGTCAAAGTTCCCTCCTGTCTTTCTGCACCCACTCCTTATCTATCAATCTTCTCTCACCTCCCCTTCTCCTCTCACCCCTTTTATGTTAGCTTTCCTCCCTACCCCCTTCTCTAGGAATCCTTTCCTACCCTCTTTCTCCTCTCACCCCTTGTATGTCTCACCCCTCTCTTAACCCAGCCCTTCTCAAACAAAGTCCTCTTTCCCCCATTCCTTCTCAGTCTGCCCATTTTTCTCTCCCCTATTTCTCCCCGCCAGCAATCTCCCCCTCTTCTGCCTCCCTTTCTGCAGCTTCCTCGTTTTTCTGGCAGTGGGGATGCAGCTTGACTGGCAGGGATCCGGCAGCGTCACCCCCTGCCCTGCAACCCCTGGGCTGTCTTGCTGGCTGTGGGGAGGCCAGCTGCCTTGGAAGGACCCAGTGGTGTCAGTGTCCCTTCTCTCGTTGCTCCAGGGCTGTCTTGCTGGCTGTGGGGAGGCCACTTGCCTGGAAAGGACCTGGCAGTGGCCCCTTCCCCATGGCTTCAGGGCCATCTCGCTGGCTGTGGGGAGGCTGCTTGCCTGGACAGGACCTGCCGGTGGCAACTCCTGCTTTACAGCTTTAGGGCCGTCTTGCTGGCTGTGGGGAGGCCAGCCACTGAGTAAACTACACAAACGCAGACAACTCGTTTTTTTTATTTTTGAGGATTAAAAAAACCCTGTATTTTTAAAAACTTTTTGCATTTTTCTGCAACTCTGGGGAGTACTCCAAGTGTGCAGAAAAAACTCTTTACCCTCCATGTGCCCTAGATCTGTGGAAATAAGTATCCACACGCAGAGGGATCCTTGGCTATTAGAGATATAGATGTAGTAGGATGCTAAGCCAGGGAAGAGAATGAAGATCCCAAAGATTAGGGTATTCCTAGTTAGCAACTCAAATTGCTGTGGTTTATAAATAAGACTTGAAGTTTTGTATAATGTACTAGGTACTCTTTACTTGGAAAAATGTGATATGTTTAAATGTTCTCTGAAATTATCACACAGTTATCAGTTATGGTATTTTATTTTGCATGTTTAGCTACTTTATTCTGTTGGGGGGACAAGAACAATACTTATTTTAAATAAATTAATTTTTCAGTAATGAAAAGATACATTTTAGGAATGCATTCATTTTGCTGTAAATGTTAAGTATTTGCTAAGCTGGGTGGTTATGCTGATAGTTCAATGTCACGGGAATGTTAACAAGCAGGGAAGTTGATTTTCAGGGACCAGTGCAGAGATTTTATCAGCTAGCTGTTCTACCCACCAAAAGTCTTGCCAAACCTTCCCTTCTACATTTTTCTGCCTTCCAAAGTAACTGTACCATGTCAAATTTTCTCTGTATTTCATCACATATATTCACCTCCAATAAAAAATTTCTACTCATCTACATTTTATTTTTAAACTGATAAACAGATAAGCTTCTAGTAAAAAAATTAAAACAAATCTTACATAGCAGTAAGAGTTTAGATTTATATGGTAAGTCTAATGCAAAACAGATTTGGATCCAGCACAGTGATTCCTTGACTTCCTTGCTTCCCCCTTCCTGCTGCTCCTAGGGAAGAGGGAGCTGCATTGGGGGTGGTGGGGTAGATTTTGGACTACAGTGGAAGGAAGGAAGCAAGATAGTTCCACTCTGTGGGTAGACATCCTTCCACCCACGGAAACATTGTGCTAGATCTAAGCTACAGACTTCAAATCCAGCTAATTTATAACCAATACCTAAATACTGTCAGCATAAGGTAGAGCTATATAGTGGACTAAGAGCATTCCCTAGTGCAGTAAGAAAGACTAATTCAGAAAAACAACTTCAGAATAGGGTTAGGCAAGCAACAACAAGAACATGCAACACTGTTTTTTTAAATGCATTAATCTATTCAAATCGTTATGAGTTTACACACAAAGCCAGACCAACATTAAGTATTTTTTAAAAGAGATAGCAAAATATTGCCTGTTATTGCCATACATCTGAGCTTGGATACTAGGAAGTAAACCTACTGATGCCCAAAATGTCAAATCTACAGACAAAGTACATATACTACAATTAAGTCTCTGCTCTTTCAAACCTACTTCTAATGTTCATTCAAGCTTCTCTTCAAGGCAGCCTCCCTCAAGCTTTTTAAACTCATACCCCATTCTAATCTTACACTGCTTCCAAGCCCTCCAATTCATTAACAGTCATCTATTCCAGAAAGCAAGCGCACAGAACGCTTGCACATGGCAACTTGCGACTGGGGCACTAACAGCCGATGTGGCCAGAAACTCCCATATGATCCTTTGCTGCTCTTCAGCTTCCATAATCAGCACAGGTATTCTGAAAGCTATAATGCTAAACCACTGCTTTGGGTAGCAAAGTGGTTTTCACTCTACTTGCTACTGGAATCTCTCTTTCCCTGAAAACATATACTCCCTTCTAAAAGATGTGATTCACACACAAAAGCAAAACAAGGTTTCCTGCTACATGAGTCAGCCTGGAGGATTCTTGAAATTGTATGCTCACTATGCCTTCTCGTCTTCTTAATGTGCGGCAAGATAAGGGACTGTGGCTCAGTAGAATAGCATCTGCTTCGCATGAAGAAGGCCCCAGGTGCAACCCAAGGTATCTCCAGTGAAATGAATCAGGCAGCAGATGATGTGAAAGATCACTACCTGAGACACCCTAGAGCTGCTGCGAGTATTGAATAGACAGTACTGACTTTGATGGACCAATGGTCTGACTTGGCATAACACATGTGTGTGTTTATAAATTATTTCTGGATCTGTGGCAAACTAGATTCCACACTGGGAACAAATCATTCTGGAATTCAAGTCTGCAGGACAAGCAGAAACCATAGTTTGCCAGTACATGTGAAACAGCAAACCATGTTTACCATAAACGCAGAAATCTTTCAGGGGAGGGAGAGAGGAAGTGCATAATCTCTCAGATTCATTCACACATAGTTATCTGAACCATGTCTACCAGAGCAATCCAACATGGAATTTCTTCAGTCCAAGCCCATTGAACTAATGAATTTAGACTGGAGAAACTCTGCATAGGATTGTCATGAGTGGTTTGAAAACAAGCACCCTGTATAAACTTTAAGGGAAACACGAGACGATATATGACATGATGTTACCATAGATCCCTGACCTTACTCTACTTCATAGGCTGCTGCTTGTGGAAGTGAAGAAATACTGAGCACAATATCATGTTATGAGTCTCTAATTGCCAGCCGCTGCCATGCACCCCTACTGTGCAACTTCTAGTGTGGGCCTGAGTTTGTAAAAAAAGGGGAGGGGAACCCTACTATGGCCACACAAGGGTCAAAATGGATACGAAAAAGAATAAAGATGATGGGCAAGGACAGGAGATAGCAATGAGTAGCAATAACAACTTCACCTGGCATTAACAATTACATGTTCTGTCAGAACATATCTATTTCACCTCATTAATTTTCACTGAAAATTAATTTCACTAAACATTAAGCAAATATCTTCCTCTTAGCCCCATGAAATTTGAGAATGATACTGTACAAAAAAGGACAAGAATAACTTAAAAGATGACTGTGTATTAAGCAGTGTTAATCAAGCATGTAATTAAAAATTCAAATGCGTAAATCAAAATTAAGCTTTAAAATTAGGTTTCAAGTCAAGTCATGGCTCTACAAAAGTAGTCATAAGGACACCAATACCAGCCCCCCTGCCCTGAACTCTGTATGAATTGCATAGAACTCAGCACAGAAGTCAGACTCTCAATTCATAGTGGCTGTGCAGAACTCCTGCATGAGAGAAAAGCATTACTTCTGCCTTCCATAAAAAGTCAAACAAAACCTATTTCTCCCTGCGCGATCGTCCATATGAAAAATCCTTGGCACTCCCCATGCCCTATGCAAGCGGTAGAAGATCTGAGAGCAAGGCTAGCTAGGTCTTGTTTCACTTGGTGCAGGACGTTTTAATATGACAATAGTAGCAAGGAGTGAAACAAGGCACAGGCCCTCCCTAGTCCTCTGCCATGCACAGAGCATTAGAGGAGATGAAAATTTAGTAGTGACTACAAGGCAATAAGGAGCTGCGGTGGCTCAAGTGGTTAAGATGCTGAACTGCAGGCTGTGGAAGGTCAGTAGTTCAGCAGTTCGAGACCCGGGTGCCGCATGACGGGGTGAGCTCCTGTCTCTAGTTCCAGCTCCTGCCAACCTAGCAGTTCGAAAGCAAGAAATTGCAAGTAGATAAATAGGTACCACTTCAGTGGGAAGGTAACAGCGTTCCGTGCACCTTGGTGTTTAGTCATGCCGGCCACATGACCACGGAAACGTCTTTGGACAGCGCTGGCTCTTCGGCTTTGAAACGGAGATGAGCACCGCAACCCTAGAGTCGGATTCGACTGGCTTTCGAGCAAGGGAACCTTTACCTTTACCTTTTACAAGGCAATAAGACAGGAGTGCCTGGCGCGATCTGGTCCATGGGGTCACGAAGAGTCGGACTCGACTGTGCGACTGAACAACAACAACACAAGGCAATAGTTAGTAAGCCAGCCCAAAGTCTGTGGGAACACCGCCCCCCCCCACCCCAGGCTGATATCTTTGGCATTTATGAAAAAATCTTTTCTAATCAGAGCTTTAAAAAATAATTTTATTAAAATTTGGCAAGGTTGATCAAAGTCAGAAACAATACTATTCATTTGTATTTAGCTCAGATTTTTAAGTCCTTATCATCTATAATGTAGTCCTAGGTGATAGTGAAGCAGCATAATTTGTTCTTTACCTCTTGCTGCCACCTGCAAGGTCCAAATTTAAAATTCAACTGCAGATGACATTTTGATTTGCCAATTTATCAATGGAAAGTTAAAGTTAGTTGCCCCCAAGCCTGCAAAGTGTTAAAATGAAAAAACAAAAACATGTTTTAAAAAAACAACTGTCTTCCACATGGATTCAGAGTTGTGTCAAGATTCAGAATCTGCACTTACTCTTTACCCCTTTCTTCCCCTTTCGTTCCTTCTTGTATTGTTCCTTCAGTTTACTTATTAGTCCCTGGTCTACATCCCAAACCTCAGCAGTTGGGGACAGGTCATCTTTGTCTACATGCAGCATATTATTGAAAGAAAAATAATCAGCAATTGGCAATGCAAGCTGCTGTGAGTGTTACAGGTTAATCATTAAAATAAAAAGTGTTATTCAATTACATTTCAGCATTTTAAAGGTGCAGTTTCAGTTACTGTTTTGTAAAACACTTCAATTTTGGTCATATTCTTTTTAATACCCTTTCGTTAGGATAATTTGTCAACAATGAAAAGGTTTTGATTACTGTCTATTCACATAGATAAAAGAATTAATGGTTTGACTTTAGTGCATGAAATTACTGCATCTTTAGTAAGACAGTATTAAAAATTATCCAGCCAGCATTTTACAAGCAAATAAATATAGTTCATGCAATATCATTCATTAAAGTGCAAACTGAATTAAGTGTCAGCACCATTTTGTTCATAAAACCACCATGCATTCTCCTCCACTTTATTCTACATGCAGTAAAATCTAGTAGCTGTAGAAACAGACCAAGATACAACACAACATAAAGGGTAAGTCTATTAAGATTACTGAAAATACAGATGGAAGTCAAGACAGTTTTGAATACCATTAAACTTCTTAGGGCTTATATTTGTTTGCCTTCTTCTTTTTCATGTTTTTATTTTTAAAAGAGCATGAACTCAAAGTCTACGAACCCTGCATCACATCCCAAGAACCCATTACTGGTTTTGTTTTTTTGGGGGGGGGGGGAACAATGGCAGGATGGTTGGTCTGCCAAAAACTGTAGTGGTGGGAATTCAAGCCAGATTATGAACACATTACATGGAAGTTCCACTGAAAACAGTAGGTCTTGCATGAAATATCCTTAGGTACAATGTTCTCACTTTAAAATAAATTTAAGTACCCTTAAATTCAGTAAAGGTTACAGTACAAACCAGATACTTGAACAGCAATATTATGGACAGATGCTTTGAAAATATGATGACTATTTTAGTGTACTTGCTACTAGTAAGCATGATTCAAGAAACTCTTTTTTAAAACTATACCTGAAGTCCTGCACCCACTTGCTTAGGAGTGAGCCTGTTGAAATGATGGAATGCTAAAAGCCTACATAAAACTGGGCTGCAATTTTGAAAATAGTTCCAAAAAAGCTGTTTTTCTAGTCAGCAGTCTTCTTGATATCCTTCCTTATATATATTTGAGTTTTGGTCATACCTTATATGGTCAAAATGCGCGCCGGAATCAGTTGGCCGAGGGACTTGCCAGTCAGAGACAGAGTCCCTCGCCACTGGCTGCTTAGCCTTCTGGCATGGCTGTGCGCCCTCCCACTCAGCCACCGCACAGCCTCACGACCCCAGTCTGCTCCAGCCGCCGATCGCTTCGGCCTGGGGGTGGGCGGCGGCTACCGGCTCGGAGGGACTTCACCCAAAGCTGGGTATGGAGGCTTTGTGGGGGAGGGCGCAGCGGGCCTCGGGAGCGCTGCGCGGCCACCCCTCCCTGAAGGCTTTCGGGAACGGAGGGCCCTCCCGCGGCGGGGCAGGGAGGCTTGCGCGCGGAGTCAGCGGCGGGCCTCGGACGCTTCCCTTGCCCGGAGATCACCGCCCCTCCTCCCTGCGTGACGGGGCCAGCCCAGCCGCCTTGCCCACCCCCAAGGACTCTCCCTAGGGCCCGTTGCCTCGGCCGCAACGGGCTTCCCCCCTAGTAACATATATAAGAAATTGATAGTATGTGATTTCTGTTCTAAGCAACACACTTTTTAACTGACTGCATTCAACTGTGCATTTGTTCACAGTTTGCATCTCCACAAAAATTCCTATAGCAAATACTCCTTTCTCCTCCAGGGACAAGCTACCTCATTAACTGGGAAATCCTGCAAATAGTTGAATGGGAAACCATTTTGACCCTCTGAGATAAGATTTGGCTCCATTCTGTTCACTCTGCCTGCGCAAAGCTGTCCTTGAAAAAAAAGCAGTTTCTGTCAGAGCGCTCTCTGCCCCGCCTAGCTCACAGGGTGTCTGTTCTGGGGAGGGGAGGGGAGGGGAGGGGAAAGAAAAGGAAAGGCATTTGTAAGCTGCTCCGAGACTCCTCTGGGTAGTGAAGGGTGGGGTATAAATCCAATCTCCTCCTCCTCTTCTTTTTAAAAATAAAACGGCAGAAGAAGAAAACATAGGACCCCCCCTTACTCCAAGAGCCACCCCCAAGGGTTTGTAATGCCCATCCAACTATAGAATTATACAACATAATTTCTGGTTCAGAAGGACAAGCTAAAAGGACAAGCTAAACCTCTCTGTTTCTCTTCATCTAGAGATCAACCATTAAATATGATGATGATCCAGAAAAAGGGTATGAAAAGTTCTGAATGTGTGAAATTTTGCCCATTCACAGCTGGCTATGGGAGTCCTGTGTGGAAACAGGGCTCTGAATCATGATTTAACAGAAGAAAACTGTGAATTTACAACGGGCTGAACAGAGTAGATTATTTCTAAACATAAAACCAGCATTGTAACCACTAGGGGTGTGTGCTCGGTATATACCAAGCCAAATAAATACTTGAAAAATACCTTATCTGTATTTTTCGGGTATTTATTCAGCCGAATACAAATCAGAAATCTGTACTCAGCTACTGAAGTAGCTGTGCCACAAGAAAAGCCAATATTAATCAGCTTGTATTCAAGCCTGTTTAGAAAGCATTTAAAGAGACCATGGTTTCTTTAAATGCCTTCTGAGTTCAGTTCACGTGCTGAGTCACACTGCTCCGGCACTGCGACTTGGTGAGTGAGCTCAGAAGGAATTTAGACTTTAAATGCTTGCTGACTTCACTCACAGAGTTGCATCGCCACCACGGCATGACTGGGCAAATGAACTCAGCAAGCATTTAAAATTTAAGTCCCTTCTCCATGATACCCTGTGGAGACAGCCTCCATTGGGTATAAAGGAGCCAAATAAATTCAGCAATCCCGATTATTTCCCAAATCCCAATATCATACTAATATTGGGATTTGGGAAAATCAGGAAATACTGATATTTTTTGGTTTCAGCACACGCGAACCCAAAAAAACCCATTTTTTTTTGCACACCCCTAGTAACCACTAATATAGTCGTGAATAATAATTTCTATCCTTCCTCCTGCTAACGTAATACACAGACAAATGCCTCTATCTCAAACTCATGTCCCAAATGGGGACACAGAGGACTTCCCTCCATTTTAGCCTTAAAAACTAGTATTATTTAAAGCTAGACTGAAAACTAAACTAGCCATAAGCCATAAACAAAAGGCATCACTCCGGCAGTTGCAAATATGGCTCTATATTTATTAACTTCATTTAAAACCTACCTTTCTCCCCAATGGGGACCCAAAGCAACTTGCACTGTTCTCCTTTCCTCCATTTTATCCTCACAGCAACCCTGTAAATTATGCCAAGAGAGTGTAACTGGCCCAATATCACCCAGCAAAATTGCATGGCAGAGTGGGGATTTGAACCTGGTCTCCCTGATCCCATCCAGCACTCTAACCACTACATAACACCATAATGATGCATCACTTGGTCACATGGGGACAATTTTTATTTGCTAAAAGTGACCGAGCAAGTAACAAATTATAAAGTAAGCATCACTAAACCTGTTACTATGCATTAAGCCACCCAAAAGGATAATTAGCACATTAAGTAAAACTTGGGCGTGCCAAGACCACTATCAATGTGTTATTTCTCACCTCTCAGAGAGAACAAGCTGTATAAGAACCACTGACATTTTTCCAACAGTATGACATGTCAATCTTGCCAACTCTTCTGAAGAGCATTAAACATTTTTATATGTATTCCGTACACTGCAGTTTTCCTCAAGTTCAACAAAAATGAGATGTAGCTGTTTTCAAATCAATTCCTATAAGGGGCCCTAATCCCAAATTTAAACTGTGAAGTGCTGTATGGGCATATACCTTGTTAACTGAAGTACAGAAGAAAGGTGAAAAGATCATTAATGTGGGAAGGAAAATCCAGAAAAGTAACGGAAGCAAGTGAGAAGTGCTACAGTTCCCATTAAGCAAGACTTACAAAGCAATAATTAGCTAAAAATATACTTGTTGCTGCCTTGTAAGATGACAAGTCATAGGGGAACAGTAGCACTTTCTTATTTGTTTCCATTACTTTTCACATATCACTAGAACTTTATTTTGAAGTTCGCAACGGGATTTTCGCGCTTCCACCCTGAGCCTGCATGGGAACCCCTACTGCACATGCCCAAGGGGGTGGGGCGTGGACATAATGCCAGTTCCTTCTGACCACTATCAACCAAAGCTGTGTGAGACAAACAACTGAGGATGACAGCAGTGGGGAAGGACTGCACAGATGACCACTCGAAGATCATCAGTTACAGGTAAGCAACCTGTTTATCTTCTTCATGGTCTCTGTGCATCACTCCTATGGGAGATTGTAAAGCAGTGGCTCACCTAGATGTGGGCGCTGTCAGGCTCAGTGCACTGCAGAGGACAGGACCAAACGACCCAGATTGCCCTTATGTTGCACACGAACATCCAGTCCGTAATGTCTGATAAATGTGGTTGGTGTGGACCATGTGGCAGCTCTGCAGGCAGAGGACAGTGATGCGCCCTTCAGGAAAGCAGTAGAGGTTGCCATGGACCTGGTCGAATGCGCTTTCAAGCAAGCAGGGAGAGGGTGCTTTGCTAAGGAATACCACAACTCAATTGTCCCGACAATCCACTTGGACAGGCACTGAGTCGAGATCCGCCGACCCTAAGGAAGCAGTGGAGTAAGAAAGGAACAGGGTGTTGTCCCTTCTGATGGGCCAAGTCCGGTTCAAATAGAAAAGGAGTGCCTTCTTGACATCCAAAGTGTGAAGTAGACGTTGTTCTTCCCCTTCAGGACGTGGGAAGAAATCAGGCAGGAAGATTTTGGAGTTCAAGTGGAACTCCGAGATGATTTTTGGTAAGGAGACGTCCAGCACCAGACGGACTCCATTTGGCAAAAAGACTAAATATGGAGGATCATGGCGTAGTACCATCAATTCGCTGACCCTCCTGGCTGATGTAATTGCGACTAAGAAGGCCATTTTCCAAGCTGCAGATTGCAAATCACAGGTTGCCATAGGTTTGAACGGCTTCCTTGTTAGGTGGTGGAGCACCAATGGCAAATCCCATAGTTGCATCGGAGTACTTACAGAGGAATGCAGCCGAATGAGACCTCGGAGAAACTTCTTAGAAGCGGGATGTGAAAACACAGAGTAACCGTCCCAGCCATTATGCTAAGCAGAAATAACTGCCAAGTAGGCCCTAATGGAAGAGTGGCAGAGCCCCTGATCAGCGAGCAACAGGAGGAACTCCAGGATCTTGTCCATACTCATGGACGCTGGAGAAGTAGTTGATGTCTGCAAGAACGAAAGGAACCTAAGCCACTTCCTGTGATAGGAAAGACGAGTGGATTCCTTTCTGGCATTGAGCAGAACCTCTGAGACACGATCAGAGAAGGTTACTGCCTTATTTGCCAAGCTGTCAATTTTAGGTTGTCCACACTGGCATGGAGGAGCATTCCTTTCCCCACAAGAAGGAGATCTGGCACCTTGGGAAAGTGGTAGTATCTCTCTCTCGCAAGTCGAAGAAGAGTGGTGAACCACAGTTGTCTGGGCCACCATGGAGCCACTAGGATACAGTCTGGCATGATGCTGGCTAACTTCTGAATGACCCATAAGAGGAGGGATAGTGGAGAAAACATGTATAGGAATGTCTGTCCCCTTGGGTAGAGGAGGCAGTCTCCTAGAACGAGAGGACCGCATCATAAACCTCATCCGATATCAATGGCTGCAGTTGGATGATGGAAAGATACAATGAATGAGTAATTCTCTTAATTATATCTCCATAGGAAGACATATCCTCTGACAGAGAGATCAGGAGGTCCTCAGAGATGTGTTTTAGAGTAGCATCTCTGGGTGAAGTGTCATTCTCAGACTGGTTGGCATCAGACATGCCCTGAGAGGTTTCCGAATGTGACCCAGATTCCTGGGTTGGTATCTGCAAGGAGGGTTTCCTCGCCCATAGTGGCGGAAGAGGAGCCTCCTTCGGCGGTGGCAAAGGCGGAGGTTTGGAGAGCATCACCAAAGGTGGTTGACGATGTGGAGAACAGGTCTGAAGCAAACGGCTGTCCCAGTCATCCTGCCCCCTAGGCAGCAGCCATGGCATCGAGGAAAACCAGCATGGCATATGCTGACGATGATCCCACGGAGGGTACATTGTTGGGCCATGTCGATAATGGTAGGGCGAATCCTGACCCGGGGCTGATTTGGAGAAGTGCTCTCTCCTGGGCGAAAGGGATGGGTGGTGTCAGTCATGACAAAACTGGTAGTCATCCCATCGACCTCAGTCATCCGCACAAAAGGGAGAGTGCGGTCGATATCGGTAGTCGCCATCGGAATGGCTGATCGCCCAGGAGGCAGCCAATGGCGAACGTTGGCCGACATCATGAACATCCGAAATCAGGTCATCCTCAGCCTCGGAAGCCGATACGGATGGAGGATGTTTAGCCAGATTCATCTCCAATGCTGGAGGGTTCAGCTGTCTGGTAGGAGAATCAAGTATTTCAGTCGGGGGCACCGATTGTATCCTAGGCAGCTCTGGTGTGGACTGGCGCGCCAACAGGGAATGCGACTGCGGAATGACAGGCAGTGCAGAGCCCTTGGGGAGTACCACGCTGCTCATCTCGTGAGACTTCTGCGGGTCTCCAGCAGTCAACTTATGAGATGTATGTCTCTGCAACTTGTCCTTCTTTGGTTCCGTCACTGGTGTTGAGACGGAGGAAACCGATGTCAAAGGGGCTGGCCCTGTGTCCGAAGCAGATTTGCCTGGCCAAGGTGGTTTCAGCACCAATGGTGCAGCCGCCGGCTTCGGCATTGATGTGGATGATTGAGATGGTAGTGCTGACGATGCAGAAGACCTCAGTGGAGGTTCTGTCAACATAGATGATGGAGGAGCAAGAGCCGATTCCCAGAGGGCAACCTTCAGTCTCGCGGCTCTTTTTGCTTATCTGATTTGAGAATTTGGCACAAAGTGCACAACTCTCCGGCTGATGGCTTCCTCCCAAACAGATTATACAGAGTGTGTGTTCGTCTCGTGGAGCTAGCTTACTTCCACACGAAGCACACCTCTTGAAGCACCCCCACTTTTTATCCATAAAAAGTAGTATCCTCAATCGTGAGGGAAGGGGGGGGGGCAATGGTCTGAAGACCACAGAAAGTTTTCACCCCGAAGCCTCCCTGAAGATTCCAATGAGGAGAAACTCCAATGAAAAAGGAAAAATCCAAAGAAAGATAGATTCCCGATGTGAGGAAAAATGAACAATTACCAACCGATGAAAAAAGCTGTTAACAGCACGGCGGTCAGAACAGAACTGGCGGGATGTCCACGCCCCGCCCCCTTGGGCATGCGCAGTAGGGGTTCCCGCGCAGCCTCAGGGTGGAGGTGCAAAAATCCCGTTGTGAGCTTTGTACAACACCGATCAGATCAGCGCAGGCACACTAGATCCCCATAGGTGTGATGCACAGAGACCACGAAGATCTACTACATTTCTAAACACTATTTTCAAAAAAATTGCTTTTTACTATTTCATAGCAGTTAACTTCTATCTGAACAGCAGCAATTTGGAGAGCTCGAACTTTAAGAACCTTTGCTGGTCTTAAAGTTGCCATTGGACACAAAATTTGTTTTAAGAACATCAAGTCAAGAAGTAAAATCATATTGCTTTGCTGCTGCTTTAAAAAGTGTTCGCAGTTTCAAACTAGATAAACCAACCCATGTGAAGGAGCAAATTTCAACATGCACATCAGCTCTACTTTCGAACACAATGGAGTAGCAATTAGGAGAAACCCCAAATGTGATGTGCAGTGTGCACAATCAGTGTAACAGTGCTGTGTAACAAGCGATACATCCTTCCAGCTCTAAAGGGCCAAGTAAGCATCACCAAAAAAGGAATCAGATCACCAGAAGGCTAGCCCTCCATAACTGCAGTGGTCAGCAATGCAGCCTTTCCACTATGCTTGAGTTGTCTTTTAAAGCCCTAAAAGGAAGTGCCCATAGCTTAAAATCAACCAAGACTACACTTTTCCATCTCCCTGCCTGGGAGTGAGCTAGGTGAGACTGGTGGGTAGTGTAGAGCAGAGGTGTCAAACATGCGGCCCAGGGGCCGGATCAGGCCCTCAGTGGAACTGGCTGTCCTGCTTCTCTTCAGTTCTGCTACTGCTGCGTCATCATAGGTTTGCAGCTTACAGATACACACCTGAACAGCATACTCAAAATTGCAACAGCACAGACATTTTGATGCAGTAACTCAGAGCAAGAAGTGTCAGTTAACAGACACTGTTAAATAAACAAAATATTGTAAGAGTGCTAATGTTTTAAGCAAGTTTTTATTTTAAGTTAAAAAAAAAACCCTTTGGTTTTGTGTCCTTTATAAAGTTTATATCTCTGCTACCTGGCATTACATTTTATTGACACACATGGCCTGGCCCAACAAGGTCTCATTTATGTCAGATCCGGCCCTCATAGCAAATGAGTTCAATACCCCTGGTGTAGAGTATGCTTTTTTCCTATTGAGGCTCTATACAACAGAATTTCCTGCCCCAAGAGGCTCACTTCAGTCCCCTCATTGTTGGCCTGGCAGAGGATGGCATAGACAGTTCTCTTCCAGAAGACCTTTGAGGGGGACTGGACTTAATTTTGTCCATGTTATTTCCAGGTCCTGGGTCATGTTTCTTTTTTAAAAGTCTATTCTTCCTTTTCCCCACTACTTCTCTAGTAATGTTGGTGTTTATTCTTTTAATGCCAATTCAATAGCTTGCTCCTGTTTAGTATTTATGGCTGTTACTGCCAGCTTTCCAGACAGCTGAAGTTTAAAGATCTGGGCAGTTTTGTGATGTATAGCTTGTTTTAAATTGCTATTTTTAATGTTTAGTTCCTTTTTAAGTTGGCCCTAATTCCTTCGTAGAAGGCCAGGTACAGATATAATAAATGTTAGACAAAATATGTTATTTACAACTGTATATTAGTAACCGTCCTTACTACCTTAATTCCGAACACAGCCCTATCCCATTTCAATGGAATTTCCAGGTAAGCATGTTTTTCACTACATCCTAAAATATTAGTTTTTACATAATCACATACTTCAATATATTTTGGGCAAAAATGAAATCATTTTGAACAGCTGGCAATTTCCCCAAAACAAATGAACTTGGTTTTCAACATTTCCAATATTATTTTCTTAAAACACAAAATTAGTGATGTGTACACACAAAAAAAATTTGCTTGGGAGGGCAGAGAGGAACTCTGACAAGTAGACTGACAAATTCTATGAATTCTTTAAGCAATAAATTAAACAGCAGAAGGTAGAAGAAATAAAAACTTTTACCATAGCATTTTGGAGTTTAATTTGTGCCTAGAATTTTACCCTAAGAAACAACACTCATAGGAAAGAAGACATAAAACAAAATAGATAGCATACCTCAATCTGAATTCTATTTATGTCATTAAATACTATAAAGCCTATTGTTCTATTTTCTTTCTTATTTTTAGCTTTTGAACACCACAAATAATCCACTGTTTCTGGTTTTAATAGATATATGAACAATTATACATTTATATAGTAGGGCTACTTAACCAATGTTCATTTGAACCTCTTACCCCATTCTGTCCCATCCCCTGAGCTCCGTGCCTCTCCAGCTCCCTCTCCATCTTCCGCCGTTACTAAGAAATCAAATTCTTTCAATGCTTCTTCTGTGTCAGGGTCATCTGTAAGATCAGCAGCTAGCCCTTCATTTCCAATCTACAAGGGGATTGTGACAGAACCAACATTAAAGGACAATATGGCACAACTTCATATAGACGGCACCTCCTCCCCCTCCAAGATTTACATACTGCATACAGATATCCTCTTATCCATCCTAATATATGAAACACAGTTTTATGTCAAATCTACAAAAAAAAAGTCAAGCTAGCACACCAAATTTGCCAAGGGCACTACTAATATAATGGGAAAGAGTCAGCAGTGGTGGATAGAATCACAGTGAGAGGCAGGGATTCCAACCTACATCTGCATATCCACAATTAAGTAATCAGTATTATACAGCAGTATTTACTTCATGAAATCTAAACATACTGACAATCAATCCTGTACACCAATAATAATATCCATGAGCAATCAGCATACTTAATAATTCTAATAACCAGTAATTGCTTACAGAGCCAGTTTTCCTAACAGAACCAAAAAGCATATAGGGCTTGATCCAAGGATTCCTTTCTGATAAATGTGGAGCTCTTCTCTGAAGGGAGGATTTCTCATTTAGCAAAAAACATCCCTTGATTACAAACCCATCAATAACAACAGGTTGAATCCTATGACTCCCTTCTGAGACAACTTTCCCCTTTGGAGAATGAATTTGCTGAAGGGAGTCACTAGACCACCAATTTGAAAAGTATCTGAGACAAAAGAAAAAGGTTCCAACATACAATGAGCCATGCTAAATAACTAGAACTTGCCATAGATATAGTTGTATACCTTTCATACTTAAGGCAGATACATAAAAAACACATTTTAACAGTGAGTGTCTACAATATTGTACTTAAGATTTACTTTCACAGTAACCTAACTGGTAAAGGGTATCCTTGAAGGTGTTCTTTATTCCAGCATCTTGACACCTCCAAAATATTCAGTTTCCCCATGACAACACAAACAGTTCATCATTATTCTTCAAATACAATCATATATTTGCTACCCAAGTACTTTGCAGAGTATTATAAAGAAAGTAAACATCTTTAAGAAACATTTCTAGAAGAAGAGTTGGTTTTTATACCCTACTTTTCTCTACCCTAAGGAGTCTCAAAATGGCTTACAATCTCCTTTCCCTTCCTCTCCCCTCAACAGACACCTTGTGAGGTAGATGGAGCTGAGAGAGTACTGAGAGACCTGTGACTGTCCCAAGGTCACCCAGCAGGCATCATGTGGAGGAATGAAGAAACAAACCCAGTTCTGAGTCCATCGCTTTTAACCATTACACCACGCTGGCTCTACTTTATCCAAGAATACTACCTCAACAGATAGCTGGCTAAATGATGTAGAAAACCTGATAGAAATGGGGGGGAATCTGGAGTTTTAAGCAACAGCAGGTGAGCCAAACCTGAATTTTATATAAACTTCCTCCATATGTGAAACCTAAAACACAAATTGTTTTTCTGACATTATCTTCACATTGTGGCAACCATCTGAATTAATTTATTAACATATTTCAAGTCATTTTCAGTCATCTCTGAAGGTGCAGGTGCAGAAATTTTTACTCAAAAAAATCTATCTGCATAGTGACTGTACAAAAACTAATATCCACACAGTGAAAACAAAACTACACATTAATTCAGTGGTGTTCATCTTTCCAAATCCGGGACCTACCTTTAATATCCAGGTGGCAACATGGGACCCACCATTAACAGTGAGCATGTGACCAGAAGTTATGTGAGAGGAATACAAGGGGCCTGGATTATAACCACATTGTCAGTAGGGCTGCATAACATAACACAAATGTGCACCAAGCACTGAAATACTGGTGGATGTTGCCCTGACAGTTTATGCAAAGAACTGATGAGAAGGGAAAAGGGATAGTAGTTGATCTTGCCTGTGTAAATCGGAATCCTCTCCACATTGTCACGCAGCTGAGTGTGTGCAAAGAGGCAAGCATCCTTGCTCTCTCTGCATCTGCACTACCACTAGGTCCTGCCAAAAAGCAGTAAAAATGGTAGCTATGTAAGGGTTTGTGACACCACAGATGGCATTCCACTATCCACCTGAGCATTCTGACCGATAACCTGAAGACCGAAAGAATCACCGATCCCACCTGACAACAAATCAACAGTACTGGATATTTCTCAATAAAAAGTAATTAAAACTTATCTTTACTTTGTGTTTTTTATTTATCCGATGTTTTTCTTTTCCTTCTGCAATATCTTCAATCATGTCACTCTCTTCTTCTTCATCACTATCATCTGCATTTTCCAAGAAATTAAATGTTTCAAGAACATCACCAGGGTTCCTATATATGGGTGGAAAAAAACATTACCAATAAATTCAATGTGGCTATGACCTGCTAATTCCTTTCAGTGTTAAGAAAATCAATTACTTCAGTCAAGAAAAACCATAAAATATTTCCAAATCAAACCAATCTTTATCACTCTGAGGGGGAAGGCATCTTGACATGGGTGATTCCCATCTGTCCATCAAAGAGGCAGGACTAAAATTCTTCCAGACTTCCTGTCTCCTGGGCAGGCACCCACTTTCCTCAGTTCATTTCCTGCCTCCTTAAGGAGAAGAGGCTTTTCAGGAACTGCTCAGTGAGGCAACCTACAACTCAGCAGAAGGCACCTAATACTACTATTACTATGCTTTTATACATATGTCTTCTCATTTCTTTATATACCTCAAATTTTCCTTTTGGCCTGCTTCTCATCACACCCCCCCCAAAGGTGAAGTGGCTAAGGCAATGAAGAATTTCAACAAAGCCTCAGATGGCTTCATTTCCAAGAAGGATGGGGACACCTTTGTCCTCCCAAAAACAGGAGGGACTACTCCCTGGTGTGATTGAGCAGGCTCAGACCTGCAGAAGAGCAACCAACGGCACACAAGCAGAGGTTGCAAGAAGAGAATGCCACATAATTCAACCACACCTTGGAGAATGCCTCAACAGCTGCCAGTTCTGGTAGGAAAATCCTCTATGCCAATAAAAATAGCAAACACTAGGGCTCAGCACTCATGGTTGCAGTGGAACAGACAGAGAGACAAAGCACCACCGTACAGAAAGGCAGAGGTGCCTTTCCTCCCTCCCAATCCCCATTTTCTGGATGCCCCCCAGAGATAGCAAGTTGACTTCCCCGTGCAATGTTGGAGGAATTCTGGTCCCTACAAGAGCGAGCCACACCTTCCCCACAAGGAAGCCAGAAAACATTTAATTGAAGATCATCCTCCATATCACACACACACCCTGCTTCCTATGGATTGTTTAGATCAGGGGTGTCAAACTCATTTGTTATGAGGGCTGGATCTGAAACAAATGGGACTTTGTTGGGCCGGGCCACGTGTGTCATAAAATGTAATGCCAGGTAGCAGAGATATTCCATTGGAGTCCCACATCAGGAGGTGTGTGTGTTAAAACTAATATTTCAACTGTGGTTGGTCCCAAACCACCACCACCCCGCTCTTAAAATATGCCTGCCTAAAATGGAATGGCATAGGAAATACTGGGACCTGGCAATGCAATTTTTAAAATAAAACATCAAGAAGAAGCACAAGGATCACAGCAGAAACTAAATTTATAAAAATATAAAAGCGCTGAGCCTAGGACCCAGGGGAAAACATGAAATGGCTGAGCGTTGCAAGCTTCCCCCCACTCAGAGTGGGAGTAGCTCTCCAGGATCTCAGATTTTTTAACAGGATCATTTGGTTGCCCTCTTCAGCACTTGTTCTGCTATTCTACTGGAGCCCCACATTTGGAGGGTGTGTTTTAAAACTAATATTTCTCTGCAAAATTGGTGTTTCTTGGGTTGTAGAACTCTATATTTTAACTGTGGTTGGTCCCAAACTTTCCTCCTACCCTTAAAAGATGCCTGCCTAAAATAGAAAGGTGGTGAAATCGTGGGATTTGCAAATGCAGTTTTTAAAATAAAACAACAAGAAGCACAAGGATCACAGCAGAAAGATGTCCTGGGACCCTTACCTGTGAGGAAAATGATGGAGGCTGGGAGCAGTGACTGAGAGGTAGAGATAAACACACTCAAAGGCCAAAGTGAGCTGAGTGGTTTGGCAGTCCCGCCCTCTGCTCCCTGTACTCAGAAGCAGCTGAAGCTCAGAAGGGTGAGTACAGGCAGGGTGGGGGGAGAAGAGAGCCCCACTCACAGGCTGAGTTAAAGCCCTGAGCAGGTTGGTTTTGGCCTGTGGGCCATAGGTTTGACACCCATGGTTTAGATGGAGAAGCAAGGAAGATTTCTCAGACAGGGGACAGGTTGCAGGGCACTAGTCCTGGCTACAGTGGCACACACAAAAAATGGTAGTGTACAGCCCCCACCCTTCTCACAGTGACCAAGCCCCCTTCTACAGGAACTCATGGGAGTCAAACATTTCTTCCAATAAGGAAGAAGGGGAGATGTCTGAGGGGATGATCATCCCAGAGCAACCCAAATGTCCCTTTAACCAAAAGTACTTTCAGGTACTATTATGGAACTAGATCTTCCCCAGTTTCTGGGGACTCTGAGAGAAGAGACCAATCCTAAAGCTGAACCAAAAGGAACAAGGAGTTTCCCCCCAGATAACCTAGTACAGAAAAAGTAGTGCCATTCCCATAATTCTCTGAGACCTAAACGAAAGAGGAATGGGAAAACTCTTTCTAATAAACAGAATTTGGGCTTAGCAAAAAGGTTTTATTCTTTGCCTAACAACACTATCTCTTTACAGGTTCCACCAGTTGATGCTCCTGTCACAGGTCTCCTCTCAGGATGCTTGGTTACTGAAGATCCCTAAGTGACCAACCATACTGTAAATCAGATTATAATCTCAGAAAATCCCAGGAAGCCTGAGCCCTTGCACCAGCCATATCACCTCTCCTCATGAGAGCTTCATTCATTTGGGTTAGGAAGGTAATTCAGCTGATTCTGGAAGAGAACAAGAAGACCAAGGAAGGTGCCAGTGGGCTCCTTAAAGCAGTCACATTTATAGCTGATGCCACTCTAGACACACTTGTACTTTTTTCTCCCATGCTATGGCATTGGCAGTAGTGGCACACAGGAGCCTGTAGCTCAGAGAATGGCAAGCTGATTACCATTCCAAGCTAATATTAGCATCTTGGACAACATTCTGTTGGGAACCAAGGATAAGAAGAGCATATAAGAGAGATGATAGACGACAGAACCCTTCACATTCCTTTCAAAGCCAGCATACTTTGCCATGCTTCAGGGGAGACCAACCAAAGAGGCCCAAACTGGAACAGAAACAGGCAGGAAAACAGACAACGATATTTCCAGTCTAAAACCAACAAACCTCAGCCCTTTAATTCCAATAAAGGAAATAAGCCCCATCAAAAGAGGGCATGATATCAGATCTCTACAAGTAGGAGGAAGATTAGCCCACTTCCTCCCCCAGGAAATTTTCTCCAAGGTGGACCAATGGGTAATAGACATAATAAAAATGGGATACACAACAGAATTCAAATACTTTCCACCAGACAGGTTTCTCCTATCTCCAAAATCCAAACAGAGGGAGAAAACCTATTGACTATGGAAGCCATTACCTAATAAATATTAAGGCAATAGAACAGGTCCCTAACTGTGAGGTGTCATCAGGGGTTTACTCAATTTTCTTTGCAGTCCCTAAGAGAAACAAGGTGAGTCTAGATTTAAAGAACTTACAGAATTCATGCCCTACAAACACTTCAGGATGGAGACACTCAGATATAGGGATGGGCACAAACTGGCTCACGAGCCAAAATTTGAAGAGTGAAATGGCTCACAGCCATTTAACCCGTTTTGCTCCCTCCCCCTTGAAGCAGCAGGGAACAAAACCAAAGGGTTAAATGAAGCCCCTTCCCAGGTGATCCCCACCCCTTCCTGCTGGCTGGGAGAAAGGGAGAACCAAACTTGCCAGACCAGTTCAGGTGGGATCCATTTGGGGTTCAGTTCGTGGGCCACCCTGAACTCCAAACTGCCCTTTTTAGGTTCATGCCAATGTTCCCTCTAAGCTGAGTTAGTGTGAACTAGCTCACAGTTTTTTAGCCTCTGGCTCACATATTTTTGTCTCAGCTCAGGAAGGATGGCTCCAGAACAAACTAACTTATGCAGCAGCCAAATTGCTTGCTTACAGCTTTAATACCAGTAGCTCACAAAGTAGAATTTTTGCTCACAATCCTCCACAGCTTAGAGGGAGCATTGGTTTGTGCCCATCCCTACTCAGACCTATCACAGAAACACTTCACCCTCACAACTTCATGGCTTCCACAGACCTCACCAAGGCATATCTCCACATTCCCATCCTTCCAGCTCACCACAGATTCCTAAGATTTGCCTACATACACTGCCAATTTAAAGTCCTACCCTTCGGGCTAGCTACAGCACCAAGGGTGTTCTCACCAAAGTGATGGTGACCTTGATAGTTCTTCTGTTATCAGGGGATCTGTGTTCATTTGTACCTGGACAACCTGCTGATCAGATTCCATCACAGCAGATAGAATCCCTGGGGATCACAACAGAAGATCCAGACAATCTCAGGCATGGATAAACAAATGGCAAATTCCAGGTCATTATCACTGTGGGCTCAAGAAAGATTTCAAGGCTTGCCTGGACTTGGTTCCTTTGGTGAGCTTTCAGTCCTGTCCTCTGCAGTGGTTCCTAAGACTATTCTAGCTGCAGATCGTTCAGAAGACAGACACGTCCTTAGTTCTTACCTACCTTCTTTGACAGGGCCTCATGTGGTGGACCCAATGATCCAATCTGACCAACGGCAAGGAATACTTCAAGCCCAACATAATCCAGGTATTCACAGATGCAAGTCTGACAGATGGGGAGGGGGGTAATCTGTCAGGGAAGACACGCACAAGGGACCTCGAACTGTTCAAAGAGGAGCATCAACCTCCTCAAGATCAGGTCAACCATACTGGCTATAGTCAGGTCCCAGGATTGTGATCATGAACAATCAAGTCAACATCTCAGTGAAAGCCGAAACAAGCAAGGTAGGTTCAAATCTTCAACCCAGCACAGAGATGGCAAAGATCATGTGCTGGTCAGAAAAGAATACCAGTTTTGTATCACCACACATCAAGGGCCAGCAAAATGTGCTAGTGGACTGGCTAGGCAGACAGCAGCTGGACAACAACTAATGGAAACCTTCACAGATTACAGAAAAATGAGAAGTTTTATGTTGATAATGATACAACATGTGTGAACTCTTTAATCATATCAATATTTGTCATAGAGAAAATCGAAAATCTTTCCTTTATATTTCTTTTTTTCTTTTCTGTCTTTCTTTTGCCTTTTTCTTAATCTTTTCTTGGATTTTTTAAAAAAAATTCCAATAAAATTCACTTTAAAAAAGATGGAAATTTTCCTTCAGATTCTGAAACACCTTGAGAACTCAGTGGCAGACCTCTTTACGTCAGACCTCAATCACCGTGTGCCTAGGTTCTTCTTCAGGTGCCAGATGGCAGAAGCAGAGCAAACAGATACCCTACTGTTCCTCTGGCCACCAGGCCTCCTTTATGCCTTTCCACCTATTCTTCTAATACCAAAGATGCTGAAGAAACCAAGACAAGAAAAAGCAACCATGATCTGCATAGCTTCCAACTCATATAGGCCCTGGTTTTCCATGTCAGTGGGATTATCAACAAAAGATCTTTGGCAGATTTCAGTTGGTCTGGACATGCTTCAACAAAGGCAACTGTACTACCAAGACCTAGCATGGCTATACCTAGCATGGCTATACTGCATGGAAATTGAAAGGTAAAGATTCTTAAGGCTAGACTATTCTACACACACCATGCTAGCCTCTAGAAGAGTACATCAAGATTTATAACTCTTCATGAATGGTGTATGCTAGGTAGTGCAAATGGAAGCACCCAGACCTATTTGCCAGCATGTTACACCAAATCCCAAAGTTCCTACAAAATGGTGTTGACCAAAATATGGCTACAGTGGTCCCATAGGTTGATAGATGCTCAATATCCAGACGTACTCACATCATCAGGTTTTCAAAGGAGTAGCTTATGTCACCCCTCCAGGTTTCCTTCTGGTAACTATACATAGTCCTGTCAGCACTCATTCAACTTCCGTTTGAACCCCTCAGAGAAGTTCCCCTAAAATGATTGCGAATGAAGGTCCTGTTTTTGACAGCTGTGATTTTGGGCCAGAAGGGTCTTGGAATCAGAAGCTCTATCTACTAGGAAAGGTCTGTGTGTTTTTCACAAGGACAAGTGATCCTAAGAACTGCGACAACATTCGATCCAAGTTCAGTATCTCCTTCTACCACTCTCAAGAAATTCTTCATTCTGCCCAAACCATCCCAACCCAAAGAAAAGGAATGGCACAGATAAGATCTTTGCAGAGCCCTAAGGATCAACATCAGGTGCACAGCATCAATTTATAAAACAGACTGTCTCAGTGAGTTCACCTAATAAGGGGCAGAAAACATCTAGCAGCAATATATATGAGGCAGCATATCTCGCACGCTTCCCAAGCTAGCAAGTTTGGGCACCATCTGGCATTACAACTCACTCCATTCATAGAGCTGCAAACTTAATGCATCATTGGATGCCAAAGCTTCCATTGAGGAAATCTGTAAGGTGGCCACGTAGTCATCTCCATCAAACTTCGTCAGACCCTGACAGAGTCTTTGGAAGGAGGGTTATTACAGCAAGTGGTGCAGGTGGACTGATTTTCCTACCTGATGTGATAGGAGACAATAGCTTTTGGATGTCCAGTGTCAAGATACCCTGCCCCTCAGAGCAAGAAAGGAACATTGTCACTTTCTGTGCGGATTCCTTCTTCTCTGAGGAAGGGAGAGCATCTTGCCCCACCATGATGTAAGGGGGAGGGGGGGAGACAACAAGCTGATTTCTCTATGTTAATGCCTTCTCATTTCCTATCCTAATATGTTTTCTACTTCCTAAAATGCTGAATGGTATAATTTTAGTATAGATTTATTTATTTATTAAATTAGATTTACTAGGCCACCCTTCCCTGGAAAAGGGCTCACGCTGGCTTACAACAAAATAATATACAGATCTCAATTTAAAACTAAATTAAAATAATTCAGCAGTTACCAGTAAATAAAAACACCTTAAATATTGCAGATAAGATGGCGGGGAAAATCCAACTCCCCAGCCGGCCTGGGGGGAGTGTTACAAGGGATGGGGAAATTATATAAGAGTGCCAAGGAAGCCCTGTCACTGTCCTCAACCGAAGGCACGGAGGAAAATCCCTGCCTTGCATGCCCTGCAGAAAGGTAACAACTCCTGCAGGGCACGGATGTCTTCGGGTAGAGAATTCAATCAGACAAGGGCAAGGGCTGAAAAGGCCCTGGTCCTGGTTGAGGACAGCTGGTCTTCTCTCAGTCTCTCAGTACTGCTTTTCCAGGGGCATACTGGGAGAGGCAATCCCAAAGGTATGTGTGTCCCTGACCACTAAGGGCCTTAAAGGTCAAAACCATAGCCTTGGACCTGATCCGGTGCTCCACTGGAAGTCAGTGAAGCTCGTGCAGCAGTGGTTGAATATGTGCTGTCCGAAGAGCCCCGGTAAGGACCAGCGCAGCTGCATTTTGGACCAGTTGGAGCTTCCGGGTCAGCCGCAAGGGCAGGCCCACATAGAGTGAATTACAGTAGTCCAGCCTGGAGGTGACCATTGCATGGATTATTGTGGCTAGGTAGGGGAGACACAGGTAGGGAGCCAGCTGCCTAACCTGGCGAAGTTGGAAAAATGCCTGGCTAGAACCTTCGCAACGTGGGCTTCCATAGACAGGGAAGAATCCAAAGTCATTCCTAGGTTCCTGATGGCCTGTGCCGACGACAGGGGCACACCTTCAAGAGATGGAAACTGACAACCCAATTGAGGCTTTCCCCCACCTAACCACAGAACCTCTGTCTTTCCTGGCTCTGCTTTAGCCATTTCACCACAGCCTCCAAACCCTCAGCTGAATTCCTGGGAATGGTATCTGGTCACCCATCAGCAAAAATAGTTGGGTATCATCAGCATATTAATGGCATCCCAGCCTGAAACTCCTCACTAGCTGGGCAAGGCGAAGCATGTAGACGTTAAACAGCATTGAGGAGAGAAGTGCCCCTTCCAGGTGATAAAAGTACCCCATTCCAGTGGGTACCCAGCGCCACTGTCTGTCCCCAGCCATGGAGAAATTAGGTAAGCCATTGCAAAGCTGCCCCACGAATTCCAGCATCAGCAAGGCAGTGAGTCAACAGACTGTGGTCGACTGTGTCAAATGCTGCTGTAAGATCAAGTAATACCAGCAGTGCTGACCCGCCTCGATCCAGCTGCCTGTAGAGATCATCCGTGAGGGCGACCAGTGCTGTCTCCGTCCTGTAGCCAGGGCAGAAGCCTGACTGGAATGGATCCAACACCGATGCATCATCCAGAAATTTCTGGAGCTGTTTGTCTGCCGCTCTTTCAATTACCTTGTCCAGAAACGAGAGATTCGAGACTGGGCAGTATTTGATCAAATCTGTAGGATCTAAATTTTTTCACGAGTAGAACAACCACTGCTTCCTTCAGCCCCCCTGGAAAAGTCCCAGAGCCCAGAGAGAGATTGATAATATCTTCAAGGGGGCCTCGTAACCTTTTGCTTCTGGCTTTTACCAACTTTGAGAAGCTACTTCGGGAGTTACCAAAATGAGGAAAGTGGGAGACAGGAAGTCTGGAAGAATTTTTGTCATGCCTCCTGGATGGAAAGAAGGGAATCACCCATGTCAAGATCCCCTCCCTTCCTCAGAGCAGAAGGAACCCTTACGGTAAGTGCCAATGTTCCTTTTTAAAGGCACCAACCCAAACCAGCCTGGTTCCTGGAATTTGTGTTGACTTAGTTTTAACTATTTCCAGATATAAACATTTCTACATTTTAGAAAAGATTTTTTATTTATCTAGGTGCATGGAGTCTGATACTATGTGAAAACTCTTTAATAAAGAAAGCCTCTTCCACAGTGATCCAACATGTCTAATATTACTGCTATGTGGCAGAAGCATGATACTGATTAATTACTGGTTGTCAACTGGAAGAAAATTAACAAAAAAGATAATTAATGCAGCATTTTGCTGTCAGCAATTTATAGGCTAACATATGGGAACCCACTATATTCTAACACAGACATGGCTGGTCACTTGATTGATCCTACGAACATAATAACATAAGAGAAGCCAATGTTAGATCAGATCAAGGGCCCATCCGGTCCAACACTCTGTCACACAGTGGCCAAAATTACCAGGTGCCATCAGGAGGTCCAGCAGTGGGGCCAGGACACTAGAAGCCCTCTTCTGTCCACTGTTGCCCCCCCCCCCAAGCACCAAGAATGCAGAACACCACTTGCCCTAGCCTGAGAGTTCCTATCTATACCTTGTGGCTAATAGCCACTGATGGACCTCTGCTCCTAAAAAAATGTGCTTATTTGTCTGGCTAAATGTTAAGTACATAAGAATGTAAGAGCATCCCAGCTGAGTCAGAACAAAGGTTCATCTAGTCCAGCAAACTGTTTCCCACAGTATCCAACCAGATCCCCTCAGAAGGTCTACAAGCAGGGCAAGAAGGTCAAAGCCTCTCCATATTGTTGCTCCCCCACCCCAGCACAGACATTCAAAGTGTAATGCCTTTGAAAATGGAGCTCTCATTTAGTCAATGGCTAACAGCTATTTCTTCTCATTGACTTTTAACCTGGTATATTTGGATCAGGTTATAGATACAAGATGGAGCGATGGGTAGTCCTAAGTAGTTCACCTATTCTGTTGAGGCAATGCCTACAGTTGTAGCAAGCAGGCCAGCAACAGAACTTTTGCTATGATGTTAAATTTGTCCCTAACTGGTACAGCATCCCTCACTCTAACTTTTGGCAAAAAACAACACTCCATAATAAAAAATAACTCCCACCTATACAGTATATCTGACAATATTTTGCCACAGTCAAATAATATACAGTCAACTAAAAATGAACTGAAACGAAAGAACTACAAGTGGTGCTCCATGAAAGGAACAGACTGCTCTCAGTTCATATTGCAAGGTCTTGTGGCCACCATCCCTAAAAACCCTTAGGGAAATACAGGCTGCGGTCAAACACACTAAGTAATCCTCTTTCAATCCACTTTCAAACTGGATTTTTACTGTGGCCCAAACTGCATCTAGCACTTGCTCCGCTGTTTTACCAAACCCACAATGGAACAGAAAAAGATGCAGCTCAAAATCATATTCAAATACCCTGGGCCAACGCCATACTGACTGCAGAGTCACCCATGAATGACCATAAAATGGCCATAAATCTATGCAGATGGCTACCATAACACCGAACAAAGTCAAAGTGGCTTGCAAACTGGGCACTGCCATAAAATCTGACAATCAAAGTGAAAGCAGCATGTAATGTACAAAGTAATTTCTGTTCCAGCGTGGGTTTGGTAAAACAGTGGAGCAAATGCTACATGCAGATTGGGCCTGTGTGAACTGGCAAAATCCAGCTGGAAAGTGCACTGAAAGTGGATTGAAAGTGGATTATATTAATGCTTTTAAAAAGAAAAGGTGTACTGATAAGAATGGTATAACTGCAGAAAAAATAAATACTTGTAGTAGTGAGAGATGTATAAGACAGATAAGGCTAGCTTCCAGCCTAAACATACTCTAAGGAATAGTTAATTAATTACATAAATATAAATTTAAAGCAGGAAATGTTGACATCATTGTGAGGCTGATCAGTTGAAGGGTCTAAATGCAGATTTAGATTCAAATTTGTATTGTGCAAGTGAACGAGCACCTGTTCTCATACTAGAAGTCTCCCTTCCCATTGCAGTTTCCTGCACTGTGGCGGCAGTCACACAATCTAAATAATCCACTTTCAGTGCACTTTCCAAGTGGATTCTGCCAGTTCACACAGGCCCGAGTATGTGAATCTCAGTGGTTTTTTTCCTGTTGTGTGTGCATGTAACAGAATCTCCAAAGATGTATAGATGTTCAGGGGTCAGCATTCTGCATGGTTTTTTTACCCTTCCCCCAAACAAGCAAAAACCAAACTATGAACAAATGACCAATGCACAATTTCCACAATCAATACTGGTTGTATGGTTCATCTTAGCAAAGCGTTATGCATTAGTTTTTAAAAATACCGAATAAACATAGGCCAATTCAAGTGCAACCTGTATTCCACCAGCAAGAAATGGCACATATAAGAATGAGTTTGGTAGAACTGGGTGCTACTGTAGGTACAAAGACTCACCAGAAGACGTTATATGGCAAATCCCTACAGGGATAAGTGACTGTGCGTCTGTCATGAAATCCATTATTACAGATATTCACTATTAGCAATGAAACATACAGAACATTCACATGACACTGCCTACCTTTTTATATCCTGTCCCTTTTGTTTTGATGCAGGAGATTCTCCTCCATTAAGAATCTGTTCCAAATTTTTTGTTTCCACTGAGCCATTTGGTTCTGAACTGGAAAGTCCAAGTAAAGACCTCACCCTCTGTGACCGTACATCCAATATTGTATCTGTATAGCCTACTTCCTGAAGATACCTATTAAAGAATAATGAAAAGATTATCCTCACGAAGAAAAAAAGCCAAGACATCTAGGTTAAGGGACAGAACAAATGTCATCAAATAATTGTTAAAGATCTTTATATGCTTTGATCCTCATACTTTACTTTACGCAATCCTGTAAGATTTTAAATCACTGCATTACATAAAGTAGTCAACATTTTCTAATAAGAAAATAGAAGGTTTCTTTCACTTACTGTGAATCTCCCTTTTCAGTAGTCCTAGGGTGAGGCAATCAAGACCTATGGGAAGTAGCTCCTCCCTGGAGGCAGGCAGAGTCACTGATAATTCTGATACCTCAGGGGAGGAATTTCTCTCCCCAGCTCCTAGTCTGGATCCAAAGCAGTTAACTTTTCATGCACAACAATTGCAACAGAACATACAAGGAAACAACTTGACCAACCAGCAGACAAAAGGAAGAGGAAGAAGAAGAGGAGATTGGATTTATACCCTGCCCTTCACTACCCAAAGGAGTCTCAGAGTGGCTTACAATCCCTTTCCCTTCCCCTCCCCACAACAGACACCCTGTGAGGTAGGTGGGGCTGAGAGAGCTCTCCTGAGAACTGTCCCTGAAAGAACAACTGTGAAAGAACTTGTGACTTGTGGAGGAATGGGGGAAAACAAAGGGGCACACAGCAGAAAATTGGTAGAAAAACCAAGAGCTGAAGATCAAACAGAAGACCTACAGGTGCCCCACCAACAGAGTTCAGACCTCTGAGGCCTGAGCGGTATACCTCAACCAGGCTGCAGGAAATCCAGAAGGACTGGTTTTACCCCTGGGTGGGAAGAGACTGCCCACTGTAGGACCACCAAGAAGGGAGATTCATGGTAAGTGAAACAAACCTTCCATTCTCTGGTGGTCCAAGGTGGGGCAGTCTAGACCTATGCAACACAGAACATCAGTATCCTCCTGGGTGGGATGAGATAAAACCTTAACTTGAAAGGGTATGCTGCAGCACCCTTTTACCAAAGGCTGCCTCAGGAGAGGCTGCGTTATCAGTATGGTAGTGCTTTTGTAAAAGAATGAACTGACTTCCAGGTTGCTGCATGACAGACCACCTCTAAGGAAGGGAAAGCCCAGTATGCTGCTGAAGCTGCCGCTCCCCTTAAGTAGTGAGCTGTTATGCCCATGCGAGGCTCTAGGCCTTATATGCACCCTCTGACCCATCTGCTAATGGTGAAGATAGAAACCCCCTTCTCCAATGAATTCTTCCTAAAGGACACAAACAAAGTCTGACTTGAGAAAGGATTTAGTCCAAGTAGAAGCTCAGCGCTCTAACTAACATCTCGGGCTGAGGATGGAAGAGGGGCCACTGATGAAGGTCCTTCCTGACTAAAAGGCACCAGAGTTCCTCGGAGGATAGCTTAACCAGGTCCTGGAATCAAGAACAGTGTGGCCAAAAGGGGGCTATCGGAACTACTTCTGCTCTTAGGTTTATGATCCTCTGAACCACCCTTTGAATCAGTTGAGTGGAGGGAAGTTGATCTCTGAAATCTAGCAGACCCCACCTAATCTCCCTGCGCTCCAAAAATGGATGCTTTGACAGGTCTCTTCCTGGGACCAGAAAGCATGAACCACCCTCCCTTGGAAGTGGGCCCTCCACCCCTGAAGGCTAGCATCCATGGTCAACAGAGTCCTTTGGTTTCCTGTGGGGTGACCCCTTCTAGGAATCTGGATGGGTGCACCCATCACTGAAAATTCTGAAGGAGATGGTCTGGAAGCTTGATCTTCTTGTGTCTTTTGTGGGCTATCAGGCCCTGAAAGGGAAGAAACTGCCTCTGGAGAGGGCGAGCATAGAATCTTGCCCATGGAATCATGTACTGGCAGGAGACTACCATCCCCAAAAGCCTCACCAGAACCATGACCTCTGAGTAGGACTGTTGGATAATCTCCTGCATCAGAGAGGATCTTTTCCCTCCTTTCCTGCAACAGGAAGACTTGATCCTGAATAGTGTCTATGACTATCCCCAGGAGTAGCACCCGCTGGATGGGTAGTAGACAGCTCTTCTCCCTGTTGCACAAAGCTGTGGTCTTGTAGGCAAGAGAGAGTCCTTTCCACATCTGCCACTGCTTGCTGAAATAAGGAGAACTTGATGAGGATGTCGTCTAGTTATGGGAACAAACAAATGCCTTGGGTTCTGAGAAGACCTATAAGCATGATCACCACCATCATAAAAACTCCTGGGATGGTCTTGAGCCCAAAGGGGAGGGCCCAATACTAAAAATGTCTACAACTGTAGGTGAAGTACAGGAACCTCTGGTGAGTGTCCCAAATAGGTATACGAAAGTAGGCCTCTGAGAGCACTATCAATGCCAGAAATTCCTTCTTTTGAATGGAACAAACTATAGATTTTAGGGTTTCCATCCAGAACTTTCTTATCTTGATCCAGCAATTTAGCGATTTCAGGTCTAACATAGGCCACTGGTTAAGAGCAGCAGATTCTAATCTAGAAAATGGGGTTTGAGTCCCCACTCCTCCACATGCAGCCAGATGGATGAACTTGGGCTAGGCCTGTGGCTATGGTGGGCATTTTGGGGCTCTGCCCCTTTTCTTAAAGCACTGCCCCACAATATTTTCTCCCAAAAAAGTTTTTTAAACATTTCCTTACAGTTTTTTAAGGTGCACACTCCCTCACCACACCAACAACAAACCTCAGTCCACAACCAAACAGTCCGGTCAGGCTGTGGCTGAGCCTGCCCGGGAGAAAAGAAAGCTGCTATGCACAAACGCAAAGTGAGAATGCCTCCAACAATTCTTTTGCCTCCCCAAGGTAGTATTCACCCAGTGTAACCTGGTCAGCCCCACTCCCTTCCACCCTGAACAATCCACACATCGCATACCTGTGCACAAAAGCCAGAGACAAACGCAGAAAAAAGAAGACAGTTTAATCCATAATGTTTCCTCCCCCCTTTTTCAACATCCATGTGTATAAAAGTAAGCATCTATGGAAAATGCAAGGGAATTCAGAACCAAACACTTAGGGAAGGAAAGAAATAACCCCTCCTCATTTTCACTGGCCCCTCACATGGCACAGCATTTGCTGGGGAACCGGAAGTTTAAACCATGGCAAGAGAGTCACAAGAAGCAATTTTTTTCTCCTTACCCCCTACAGCAGACGGCATAGCCTTCCCCACACCTAAATGCTATGTGGAAGATCACGTCAGAACACTACCTGTGTGACAACAGCTCATGCAGCAGCGATCAGGAGTTGGAGGAGTGCAACACAGGCAGATCTTCCAGGAAGTGAGGGGGAGCCCGGGCGGAGAGAAAGGTGCAGGGAGTGCTTGTGTTTGGAAAAGTCTTGCAAGCCAGGCCAGGTGTTCCTTGGCGAACTGGTGCAGCTGGCAGCGCAGCTCGAGATGCAATGTTAGCTGAGTTGTATGTATTCAACTTACAATGTATAATGAAGGTAGAGATGGATGACGATGTTGCTGCCTTACACACTTCTTCCACTGATGCGTGTTTGGCAAAGGCTGCATTTGTGGAGGTGCTCCTCACCAAGTGTGCAGTAACCCCAAGTAGGACTTCCATCTTGTGTGACTTGTAAGGTTCGATGATACAAGCTTTGAGGGTAGCGCTGATGGCAGATTTTGACATTTTTCTTCCTGTGTTTGGAGAAGAAATGTTTACAAATAAAGAGTCTGCTTTCCATATATTTTCATTTCTACATATGAAGACTTTAAGTGCTTGTCTCACATCAAAGGTGTGCCACAACCTTTCTTTTGGAAGCGTAGGGTCCAGACAAAAAGCAAATCTTTTGCAAGTTAACATTTGGTTGGAGTGTAGGATCCATTCTCATGACCATTTTGTCTTTATGAAAGATGCACAATTTTGGTTCAACTGATAGGGCACCCAGCTCTGATATTCTTCTGGCTGAAGTCACCACAATGAGAAAAAGCATCTTCATTTTCAACCATTTAATCGGTATATCTTTGATTGGTTCAAAAGGGGGTCTAGTAAGTGCTGATAAGAGTATGTGTAACTTCCATGTAGGAAATCTGTGTTTATAGTGGATTCTTGAAGGATCTGGTGCATATGCAGGAAGGAAACGGTGCATATGCAAATGAGGAGAGACATTACTACCTTCAAGGTGTTGCAGGACTGTAGACAGAGCTGCGATTTGTCTTCTGGGTGTGGAAGATGTGAGTCTCAAAGACAACCTATCTTGTAAAAATGCTAACACTGATTTGATTGATGCCTTTTCTTCTGTTCCATCTACTGAACGCTTTCCAGGAGGCATTATATAGCCTAATAGTAGATTGCTTCCTGGAAGTTAGCAGGATATATGTCACGCTGGGGGAGAACCCTAATCAGAGAAAGTTGCTCCATTCAGTTTACAATTGGTAAAACATAATCACTCCAGATGAGAGTGCCAGACTGTTCCCTGTTGAAGCATATCTGGAGATACTGGCAGAGTCAGCCATGGAGAAATCACCATGTCTTGAAGGGCCAAGAACCACGGATGATAAGACCATAGAAGTACCACCACAATGACCTCCGCCTTCTGCTCTTTGATTTTTCTTATCACTTTTGGGATGATTGGTATCGGCAGGAAGGTGAAAAGGAGACCTGTCGGCTATTGAGAGGACAGGGCATCTGTTGCTTCAGCCTACAGAGGGAAGAATCTCGTGAAGTACCAAGGATGTTGGTGGTTGTATGGTGATGCAAACAGATCCACCAGTGAAAGGCTGAAGTGAGGTGTGATTAACCAGAACAGGTCTTTCTTGAAGGACCAATCCCCTTCTTGAATGGTCTCCCTGCAGAGCCAATCCGCCTGGACATTTATGGAGCCTCTGATTTGTTCCACTTTTATTGATGCCAAGTTCTTCTCTGATCCTGCTAAAATCTTGGTTGCTCTTCTGTGGAATGGATATGATCTAGAACCTCATTTGTTGAGATAAGCTTTGGCCGAGATATTGCCCATCTTTATCAATAAATGCTGACCTACTATCTGCATGTTGAAATGTAGAAGGGCAAAATGTACCCCTCGGAGTTCCTATAAACTGATGGGTAGCTTCATCTTGGATCTGGACCTTGGACTGGTATTTCATCTAACACTGTTCCACATTGGGACAGGCTGGAGCCTGTGAGATTTGTTTGACTTCTGAGATATAGTATTTTTTTCCTTCAAGCAGGTTGGGTGTTTCTGCCCACCAAATCAGACTGGATTTTACAGGTAATGAAACACGGATGAGACAGTCTTCTGTTTTCATGATCTGAAGCTGGAAGTGTCTGAGAAACAGTTGCAAGGGCCTTATATGCAGACATCCCCTTTACCATCAGGCCAGAATTTTATAGCCAGCTTATGCATTTCCAAGCTGTACCCATTGTTTTAATAGTCATAATGTTTTATTGTTTTTTAATGGTTAAAGTTTTAAACTGAAATTGTATTTATTTGAATGACATTACCTGCCCTGAGCCCACCCATGGGATGGGCAGGATATAAATGCAAATAATAAATAAATAAATAAATCCCAGTCAGTCCAGTCATTCCTGTTGGATGACTGTTAGTTGACCTGGCACTCAATGGCCCTCTTTTGAATGCTAGCCTTGAGGGCCCCGTTTGGTCTTTTGGACTCTTGTTTGCACCTGGCTAACGTATGTTGCAAACAAAAGGACTGATTAGCTGCTGTAGATTTTCTGGGTTGTCTGGTCATGGTCTTGGCATTGTAGAACCAGACGTTTTGTCAGTAGCTGTGACTGGCATCCTCAGAGGTATAACACAGGAAGATGGAGTACTTTCTGTGTCAAGGTGAACAGAAAAAATGGTAGGCAGGTAATTTATATCTACTCGGGAAGGTGGGGTAGGGCTGAGTCATTATCTTGTAGGAGTTCCCCAGGCTGTGAACATGCTAATGGAGGAGCTTTCCTGAGGAGGTTCTTTTGTCTATGGACTGATTGCCAAAGAATCTTCTGTCAGTATGCTTGTGTGTTCTGGACATAGCCTTCTTCTTGTCTCTGGTGTAGTAGTTTGGTTTGGTGTAGTGGTTAAGTGCACGGACTCTAATCTGGGAGATCCAAGTTTGATTCCCCACTCCTCCACTTGCAGCTGCTAGATGACCTTGGGCAAGTCAGTGCAGTTCTTGAAAAAGAGCAGTTTCTGTCAGAGCCCTCTCAGCCCCACCTACCTCACAAGGTGTCTGTTGTGGGGAGGGGAAGGGAAAGGAGTTTATAAGCCACTCTGAGACTCCAAGTGAAGGGTGGGGTATAAATCCAACAGAAGGTAGACCTGGCGTGCGTGACTGAGACCTGGATGCAGGCTGGGGAGACCGTAGCTCTCTCCCAACTCGCCCCACATGGGTTCTCAGTCCTATACCAATCACGGACTGGGGGGGGAGTGGCTATCTTCATTCGGGAGGCTTACTCCTTCAGGGCACTCCCGCCATTGGAGATCACGGGCATTGAGGCCGAGGAGAGTTTGGCAATCTGGCTGGTGTACCAACCGCCTAATGCACAGGCCAGTAGCCTGCCGTCCCTGATGGAGGCTGCATCAGGCTCGGTGTTGGAGCAACCTCGACTGCTCATCTTGGGGAATTTCAACGTCCATGCCAATGACGCGGCTTCCAGTCGGGCAGCAGACCTAGCGTCGTCCATGGCAGCACTGGGACTCTCCCAATCTGTAATGACCTCCACGCACTGGGCCGGGCACACGCTCTATTTGATCTTCGAAGCTGGGATGACAGTGGACCAGATTACTACATTGGCGATACCATGGTCAGACCACTATGCCCTGAGGGCCCATCTGAATGTTCCACCCTGCCCCTGTTTAGGCGGTGAGCAGATTTTAGCTCACCCGTGGAGCCAATTGGACCCAGGACGGCTTCAGGCAGCCCTGCGGGATCCAAGGCCCCCTGGCAACTGGTTGGATGAGCTTGTGGAGGACTGGCATAGCCAACTCTTTACAGCCATCAACGAGATCGCTCCCCAGCACCCTCTGCGTGCTTGCTCTAGGCTGGCTTCTTGGCATACCCAGGAGCTGCGGCTCATGAAGCGAGAGCTGAGATGGCTAGAGAGACAGTGGTGCCATGTCCGCGACGAGGCAACAAGAGCATCTTATAGGACGTTTATGAGATCCGATGAGATGGCAACCAAGGCCGCTAAGAGAGTTTTTTATGCGGCCACAATTGCATCCGCGAGCTCATCCCCAGTCCAATTGTTTAGAACAATTCAGTCTTTAACAGCTCTGCCACAGGGCACGCAAAATATTAGGGAATTGGATATTGGCTGCAAGGCATTTGCGAGCTATTTTGCAGATAAAGTCTTGGTGTTCTGCTGCGATCTCCCCGCCACAGTTGAAACAGTAAGTGAACTCAAGGCCCCTTGCACATCTTCGGCTCTGGGTTTGGATTGTTTCAGCCCGCTCAGTCTGGAGGAAGTCAACAGATTGCTCGTGTCTGTGTGCCCAACCACATGCAGCCTTGATCCGTGCCCTTCCTGGGTCATCAAAGTGGGCCATGAGGGGTTTCAAGGTGCCGTAAGGGAGATTGTCAACAAGTCCCTCTCTGAGGGGTGGTTCCCGGGGGCACTCAAGGAAGCGGTGGTCCGCCCTCTCTTGAAAAAACCAACACTGGATCTGGCCAACTATCGGCTGGTTCCCAATATGCCCTATTTGGGCAAATTAATCGAGAGGGCAGTGGCGATACAGCTACAGGGCTTCCTGGATGACACTTCCATCTTAGATCCCTTCCAGTCTGGCTTTCGCCAAGGATATGGGACGGAGACAGCACTGGTCGCCCTTACTGACGACCTCCAGAGGCACCTGGATCGAGGCAGTGTGGCAGTATTGCTGTTGTTAGACCTGCTGGCCACGTTCGACACAGTCGATCACCAGCTGCTGACCCGCCGCCTTGCCAACGTGGGGATACAGGAGTTTGCCTTACAATAGCTTGCCTCCTTTCTCCAGGGTCAGGGACAAAGGGTGGCGCTAGCAGAACAGCAGTCCCGAAGACACCTGCTTGAGTGCTGTGTGCCTCAGGGGGCGGTGCTTTCCCCGACGCTGTTTAACAACTATATGTATCCCCTTGCCCAGATTGCTCAGAGGTATGGGCTAGGGGGTTATCAGTATGCTGATGACACCCAGCTCTATCTGATGTTGGGCAGCCAGTCAGACTCCAACCTAGAAGATCTGAACCGGGCACTGCAGGCCGTGGCTGGTTGGCTTAGACTGAGCCAGCAGAAGCTGAACCCAGCAAAGAGAGAGGTCCTATGCCTGGGTCGGGGTGGTCTGAGGATGGGGATCCCTCTCCCAACCTTCGACGGGGCGCCTCTGGTACCAGTGCTGGAGGTTAGGAGTTTGGGAGTGCTCCTGAATCCCTCCTTAACAATGGAGGCTCAGGTAGCAGCCACTGCCAGGTTGGCCGCAGCTACTGCAATGCTCTCTACATGGAGCTGCCCTTGTCGCACACTCGGAAGCTGCAGCTAGTGCAGAATGCTGCGGCCAGGCTTCTGATGGGTCTCCCTAGATGGGAGCACATCCGGCCTGCGCTGAAAGCGCTGCACTGGCTGCCAATAGCATACCAAATTCGCTTCAAGGTGCTGGTACTTACCTTTAAAGCCCTATATGGCCAGGGTCCAACATACCTGAGGGACTGCCGTTCCCCATACATACCCCAGAGAGCACTACGGTCAGGGTCACAACATCGGTTAGTGATTCCAGGCCCCAGGGAGGCCAGGCTTGCTGCAACTAGGGCCAGAGACTTTTCAGTGGCGGCTCCTATTTGGTGGAATGAGCTCCCAGAGGAGATCAGGGGCCTGTGGGACCTCTTACATTTCCGCAAGGCCTGCAAGACGGAGCTCTTCCTCCAGGCTTTCAATTAGGAGCTGCCCACCACTAGCACCAACTATTTATCATGAGTAACATCGGAGTAGTGGGCTGGCCCTATAAGAAGATCGAGCAACAGCATTGTGTTAGATCGGTTACCGCTGAAGCGGGACTCTGTATATATCGATAGCACACCATCTTTAAATCTGACTGAAGGACCAACACCACTGAGCACTTTAATTGTAAGATATGGTTGTTTTATCTTGTTTTTATATGTTTTATATATCTTGGCACATGGTGCCCTTAATTGTGAGCCCCCTGAGCCCGGTTGCAGGGAGGGCGGGATAGAAATTTAATAAATAAATAAATAAATAAATAAATCTCTTCTTCTTCTTCAATCAGAATTTTGTCCAAGGCCTCTCCAAACAGCCTATCACCTTGGAATGGGTAAGCTGATACTGAATTCTTAGAATGAAGGTCTGCCTGCCATTCATGTCACCATAAAACTCTCCTAGCAGCCTCTGCAAAGGCTAAGACTCTGGAGGAAATGGTTAGTCAGTGTTCCCTCTAAGCTGAGTTAGTGTGAGCTAGCTCACAGGTTTTTGGCCTCCGGCTCACACATTTTTGTTTTAGTTCAGGAAGGATGGCTTCAGAGCAAACTACTCTATGCAGTGGCCAAATTGCTCGCTCACAACTTTAATGCCAGTAGCTCACAAAGTAGAATTTTTGCTTACAAGACTCCACAGCTTAGAGGGAGCATTGGTTAGAGTGTCTAATGTGGTATCTCCTTTAAAAGTATTGGCCTTTAGGAACCTGTTGGCTCATTCTAATAGCCAGTAATTGTTTTCTGGAAGAAGTTGTATCATCTTCTTGGTCCATAGTATGGCATCCCTGAAAACAATGGACGCTGTGGCTGAAGCCTTGATTGCCATTGCGGTGGCCATGTGTGCCTTTACGGCACATTCAGCTTTCTTGTCCAATTTGTCTCAGACAGAACCTTGACCATCCTTGGATAAAATGTCAAATGACTGTAGAGCTGCAACAGGTGTGTCAACCAAGGGAACCTGCAAACGCTCATTGGTAAAAGTCGGTAAGGCATGCAATTTCTTAACAAAACCAGGAAGCTAACAGTTTAGACATAGGTTTAGCCCATTCTGCTTGGAAAAAGGAAATACCCTCTCAGAAGCATTAAATCTGGGGAAGAACTCCTTATTCCCTCTAGGTCTGGTCCTTAAATCTGAGCCAGAAGATGTGCCAGTGACCCTGCCTGCCTCCAGGGAGGAGCTACTTCCCGTATGTCTAGATGGCCCCTCCCTGGACCACCAGAGGAAAAAAAGGAACATTTCAGATTACTTGGTCATCCATACTGGTTGGGTCCAATAGTCCATCACAATGGAAGAAGTGTGGATTTCTACCAATTTCTCCTTCAATAACAACCTGTTCTAATCCCCTAGGGGATGCTGATTCTCAGAGTCATGGGACCTGCATGGACAAACAGCCACATGAGTCAAGGGGGGATACAGTAGAAAAGGAAGGCAACTTTGCCCCGCCCCTTTCTCACTTTGGCACTCCAACCAGTATGGCTGTTTAGCCACACGTCAAGAATAAACTTCCAGGGGGCAGAAGGACAGCTCAGAGAAAGGAAGCAAAATGATAACCTGCCATCTGCAAGCACATTCTGCTGACAAATTGCTTGATCCAACCCAATGAATTCTTGCTAGCTTCTATTACCATAGGATTGTCTAAAAATAAAAGCATGTGTATAAAGAAAAGAAAAACAGCATGCAGGTATAACACTTACTGTCTTAATAACTGCCTGCCTTGTTTCCAAGTTAGCTGACTATTATGAGGTACTGTAGGAACCTCTGTATCTTTGGTTTCTTCTGAAATACAAAGAAAGACACCTATATCACACTTTAGCAGATAATTCAGTAACCAACCATATTTCATGTTGTGCTTTTAAAAAAGGCACCAGAAGTAGAACTATCCCATATTATCAATAATATCAAAAATTAATCAGTCTGCAGAATGTGAGAGCCATGCAATAAAAACCAGAATGGATATCAACTCACTTTTCCTTTTAACTATGGCCTTGTTAAAAATAAAAAGACTGAGACTGCAAATATAGCTCACTCAAGGGAGCAGAATAATGTAAACAAAATACAATAGATGCAGAGAGATTACCTGATTCAAAAGTTGGCATTTTCAAGTCACCTTGGTTCAATTCTGTGCCATATTTTAGTTTATGATACTTTGCCCTTCAAATTTAAGCACATATTTATTAGCAAAAAGAAATAATCATTTACTAATACCATGTTTTCATATTACAAATTAGGATACGTGTTTAGTAGATCAGTTTAAACTATCTTTTCACCTTCACAATATGTAATATTTTGATGCAATATGTAATGAAATTTCCTGGCTTAAAAAAATAAAGAACCACGAATGTACAACTGTACTGTATCTCCTTTCTCCAGCTGAAAAACTAAGCATTCAGCCAGCAAAATTACACTCAAATACTGACCAAGCAGAGGGAAAGTAATAGATACTTCAAGTAAGTTGAATGAATCAAGTAAGGAAATTTTAATCATTTTATGAAATGACTAAGTAAAAGTAATGCACTGAAGTGCTTAGGCACAATCCAGATTCAGAAATCAATGAGAATGGGAGGACATGTTCTCATAAAACAAATTCATAAAACAAATGGTTTCACATTATATTTTCTGACTTGATTTGGCAGCTGAGTAATAGCTGTTCTTCTATTTTGTTCCCACTACTTTATTTCTAAAAATGCTTGCTGGGGTGGTTAATTGTAAAGTTAAGTAGTTGGACACTGTTTGAAAGTGAAACTATAGAAAACTTAAATGCTAATCATGATTGCCTGGATTGTTCACGTTAACAATCCTACTAATATTAGTTTTGCTGTAAAACACATCCATTAAGCTTTTGCATTTTTATTGTTACTCATATACAAATTGGTACTTAACTGTCAAATTAGTATGTTTTATAATAAAAACTTGCTTTTTCTCAGTTACAGTTCTTTCTAAATTCATACTGAAATGTCTTTCCCATTTCTTCTCCAATTTACAACTTTTTACAAATCTTAGTGCCATTAAATCCTGTTATGCTACTTTGTGACTGCCATGATTACTTTATCTAGAGCAAAATTCTTAAGCCTGAAACTCATAATACAGTTACTTTACCTGTAACTGAAAAAAATATCACACCACTGAGAATCTAAATGCAGTGCCCATGTATACTCAGACAACTTCACTTCATGCTAACCTCGAAGTCCTGGCAAGTTAAAAAAGTATTTTAAAATCTTATCCAAGGCTGAAAACACAGTCTTTCTAATGCTTTCCTTAATACAACCAAAAGCTAGGATTCTTTCTAGCAAGAACTCTCAAGCAGCAGTAAGCCAACTTGGTTTAGTTTACTGCTCTCTGAGAGTTCTTGTTAGATGGAATTCCAACTTTTAGTTTCATTATAATTTTCAAACTCTCATTACATAAAACATATAATGGAAAAAAATGACAATACTGTTTTGAACATGGGACAGGCTACCAACTCCTGTAAAGGTATATCAATTACCAGAAGTGAGCAGTCATGGGTATATTCATTATTACAAATGGGACTATTAAAACTGGATAGCACACAGTTAAATTGAGGTAGTTCTAACTTGTTTCATATCTTCATATATAGTTTTCTTATCTGAAAGAAATGTAATACTTACCTTTCTTGTTTTAATGCATATTCTAACATTTTTATTCTTCTTACTAAATCCTTCTTCAAGTTTTCTTGACCCTTTCTTTCCCCTTGCAAAAATGCTATCCGTGCCTGAAAATATAAAAGATTTTTTCCCCATTTAGTTTCCAATATACACGTTTAGATCTAAGTCCAGTGGCACCTTAGAAACCAAAAAGTTTCAGGGTATAAGATTTCAAGAATCAAAACTACCTTTGTCAGACACATTGAATCCATATAACCTTCTCAAAAACAGCTTTAAGAATTTTTAATGATTATGGAGAAAATAAAATCATACAACATACATTTTGTGCAATGAAGTTGTTACTTCACAATGAACTGGTATGCTTGGTTTCAATTCTTGTTATTAATATGCTATTAACTTTAAAGGAAACCAAAAGTATCTTAAAAACTAAATCAAAGCATTTAAAAACGAAAAGCATGCTTTGTATTTTATACTTTTCTGCTACTCAGTGCCAGTATCAATTTCAGCACAAGAGTTGCCTCTTAATAAGAGAGCCTCACAGTGCACTCCTATGCAGGTATTCCAGTAGGTTTACTCTGGAGTAATTCTACATAGCATTGCATGGCCTGCCTGTTAAAAATACTATTTGTTTGTATAGTCAGCATGGTCACACTAACAGCATGGCCTGGGCTTGCACGTACATTGTTCCCACTATGTGAGAGGAGACACAAAAATAAGAATTTTAGTTGTGATTTTTATTTGACTTATCCTCCTGATTTTGTATTTGGATTATTATAAGCCAAGCTTGCCTAACACTGTATTAGCCATGACATCCATTCATTGTTTTTAATTTTATGAAACTGTGAACTTTAGAACTTGAAAAAAAATTACGAACATTGAATGGCTTGTTACGTTCCTTACTATTAACAAGTTGTAAAACAAGTTATTCTCCTGCCAACCTAGCAGTTCGAAAGCAAGAAATTGCAAGTAGATAAATAGGTACCACTTTGGTGGGAAGGTAACAGCGTTCCGTGCACCTTGGTGTTTAGTCATGCCAGCCACATGACCACAGAAACGTCTTCGGACAGCGCTGGCTCTTCGGCTTGGAAACGGAGATGAGCACCGCAACCCTAGAGTCGGATTCGACTGGCTTTCGAGCAAGGGAACCTTTACCTTTACCTTTTAAAACAAGTTATTATTTTCTTTGATAATCAGTAACAGTTTCTAAACAAAGCAAAAATGAAATCTATTTCTTTCCATGACCATGTAAAAGAATACACTGCACAACAGAAAAGGACAACAGATGAGGCAAGATCCTGAGTGATTTTGACTAAGTTACTATGACAGCTACTTGTATCCCCACCTGTACCATCAAAATGTTAACGAAGACTAGTAAAAAGCCCTTTTTTATTATACTACAGATTACTGGAGTGGTCACCAACACTAGATCCAAACAGATTACCACCTCCATTTACCACACAAACTAAAACTTGTATGCAATACAATTTAACAAACACTACACATTATGAAAGAAAAAAAATTCTGATGTAGAATCCAAAGTACCATCGATAGGCTTCTGCTATTCAAATGGAACTTTCTCTCATGCTGCTGCAGCCCACTGAGCTCCCCAAAATGCTGCTCCTGAGGAAAGAGAAGCCTCACTGCAGGAGAAGCAAAAACAAGAGAGAATCTTCTTTCCCTTACATGGCAAACAAAGTCTAGACCCAACTGTATATTAAAAAAACCCTGCAATAAATCTAAGCCAAACATATCATTCAAGGCACTGATCGATCTTTTCAAGAACCACCACAAACAGAAATTATTTTTATATAGATGCACAAAAGAATTATATGTTGAATGAAGAATCCAACACTCGGAACAGAATTTGACATTCTGAATATCCCATTTTGTTGTTTGTTCAAGTTGCCTCCTACAACTGCAAACAGCATCATGTTGTTTCTCAGCTATGGCTAGGCAACCAAGAAAAGCCAAGTAAGTCAGGCAGAACCTATTTCGATATGGGGACAAATATCTTCGTTGTGTGCTAGCATGGATATTATACTACATTTGACAATTCCATAAACAGATTCAGAATAGGAAGCTACTTCACTTGTGACCCCTGACCTGGATGGCCCAAGCTAGCCCAATTTCATCAGATCTTGAAGCGAAGCTATTTGGATGGGAGACCAAGTGCATGGTCGCTATGCAAAGACAGACAAACCACCTCTAAACAACTCTTGCCTTGAAAACCCTATAGGGTCACCATAAGTCAGCTGTTCACCATCCATGACTCCTGATTATATAGTTGATGTTATGTACATTATATAGTTGATGTTATGAAGTAAGTGCAATTACGAATAATTAAATAGTAAGAGGTGGTAAATTTCTAAAGAAAGTACTGTGTATGAAATAATTTATATGCAATTTTAAGTGTGGGAAAAATGAAAACTGACATTTTTCTTGTAAAATCAGATCTCTGCATCATAATACAACCATTCTTCTAGAGCCTTTTACGACTGATGTCTGATGGAACAACAAAACTGAGGCTACATTCAGACACCACGCTAAGCAATACTTTATAAAGGTAGAGTTTTATGGAATTCCAGTTTAGTGTGACATCCAAAAGATAATCACCTCACCTACTGTGATTAGCAGGAGAACTGCAAATCAGGATTCTTAAATAGAACCCATACACCACTTGCATCACAGTTATAGTGTGATTTTAAAAATCTTCCTATTCCTGCTGTACTAAGCTTTTATTAGCCACAAACAAACCAGGATTTCTAAGTAGATAATGGTTCAATTCAAACATAAAGCAAACTATGCATTATTGCACATCATTTCTGAAATCAGGATTCTGCTCACAGATTATCATTCCATCCTCATTTATTCTGACAAACCTTAGCTACAGCTTCTCCATCCTAACATTAAAAAAACCAGCCTGCTTTGCAAGACTAGCCAAAGTGCAAAGTTTCCCCATGTCACCAACTCATTTATCATTAGCTAGTGACAGTGAGGGCAGGGAAGCCAACCTCAAAAAAGTCCATAGTTTACACCCACTTAGCTTCCTAGATTTTCAAATTCACCTTTTCCTCTCATAAAATTGTAAAAATACAGCCACACACATACATAATCCTGCACAAACATCCACATTAATTAGGCATCCCCTCCACAAGTTCTATCCCACATTTGGCATCCTAATTCCCCAGTCTGCCACTGGAACTCATCTCGTACTACAAAAGTGGCAAGGCAGGTCTGGGGAGGCATGCAGTTCACACATGACAGAAGGCACTATGCCACTATCACCTATCTCAACTTGAAAGCAGGTTGCAAAGGTGCTACTTCTGTAGCCACCTTGCACCCCAGCAACGGCAAGGCAAGTTTGAGGAGCAACACACTTTCCAGGCTAGCGGCAACACAGACAACTGGAGAAGCAACACCTGAACACATTAGTGGTGTTGAAGAGATGCCGCCTTTACAGCCTGCTGCAATGGTTGCACAGGAGAAAAGCTCTTGCGGTTTTGAGTAGCCACAACCATAATGTTATTTTCCTTACTGGAAACCTGTTCTCGAGCTAGCTTTTCTGTATCACAGTCTAAACATTAGTTACCTTATTTTTTCTAAGACACTTCATCTAGATATATGGATATAACAAAATGGTGGCCCTGATGGGGCAGAAACATAGGATATAAATGTTGTAAATAAATATAATGTATATCAGTGGTCATAATTCTGTCTCAATTCAGCAGTTCAACAAATTTACTCTGAACCTCATACACAACTAGCTAAGCAGCAAAAAGCTAAAATTTAATCCTGACAAGATCAAGGTGATACTGTCTGATAAAGCAGAGTCCACAGAGGCATGCAAATATCTTCTTCTTCAAATACCTAACCTTGCATGAGATAGCACTGTCTTCTTCAGGTCATAAGAAAAGCTTTAAAATGCTCCTGGACTATCAGAGCAGTAAAAGAGACATATTGGTGCTGTTACTAAGAGTGTTTATTTTTTAAACCACATCTGACCTGAAAATCACCTGTCCTTCAGGACTTTGCTGTTATGGCCACATCAATCCATTCTACTGTAATTCTGCAGTTGGATTGGAAACTTCAGTGAGTACAAAATGCCACACATTTATTGACTGAAATAAGCCAATCTGAATACACCACATCTGTTCTTGAACATCTGCACTGCTGCCATCTTTGTTTTCAGACTCAATTTAAGATGCTGATCTTTATCTTTAAAGCCTTATACAACCTAAGACTCACATTTCTGATAGAGTTTATTATTATTACTATATTTATACCTCACCGTAAACCATGCATTAGTTAATTTCTTGAATCTGCTTCAGCTTAATGCATCTTCTACCAGAGTTTGCAATCTGCCTCCACCAACATGTAGGCTTTCTTAGTCAGTGCAGCAATTTTATTGAATGACTTGTGAAAGAGCTAAGGATGCCAATCCTACTGCTCTTCAGAAAGATGTAAGGTGACCTTGTTTCAGAAGACATTGCTTTAGGGAACACATTTGATTAATTTGGCCCCCTGGTGATTGTTGTGGCTACTGATATTGATTGTATTTCATTATACTTGTTGGCTTAGCTGTTAGATGCAGGAGGGTTAGTAGCCAATTTAATGGTATACTATGTCTAAATTGTGTTTTATGACAAAATCTTGTAAGCACATAGATGCCTTCCTGAAACTAATGCAACCGCACTCCCAAATATTTACAGCTGTACTTCTATACATTATTTGAACAGGTCATAAATATTCTCTTCAGAGTGATCAATCAATGAGTATCTTGGTCCATTTCTAACAATTCTTTTCATTTTTCATTAAGATATCTGTGCAAGGCACACTTTTTCAAATACCTTGCACATGAAAGCTCATACCTTGAATAAACCTTTGTTGGTCTTACAGGTCCCACTGGACTCTAATTTTGTACTACTGCTTCAGACCAACACAGCTGCCCACCTAGATCTAAAAAGACATATGTTTTATTATAGTATTTGGTACCCAAATATTAAAGTTACTTCCCTGTTTGAAATTGTTTACAAGACAGATGCAAAGGAGCCAATTAGAGTAAGTTGTTCCATCCAGACTTTGAGAACAGCTGAATGGATTCCACTGCCTTTTGCCCTTTCCCAATACGATTTCCTTAGCCAGATTCAAGTAGCTGACAAAACATTCACACTATCCTGGTTAGTATCCCAATATATGTTATTATTCTAATTATTACTCACTGAGACACAGTCATCAACACAGTAGTGTGGTTACAACTTTGCAGCATTCAAAATACTAAAAGGTAAAGGTTTCCCTTGCTCAAAAGCCAGTTGAATCTGACACTAGGGGGTGGTGCTCATCTCCGTTTCCAAGTTGAAGAGCCAGCACTACCTGACGACTTCTCTGTGGTCATGTGGTCGGTATGACTAAACGCCGAGGTGCATGGAAGACTGTTACCTTCCCACCGAAGTGGTACCTATTTATCTATTTGCAATTTCTTGCTTTCGAACTGCTAGGTTGGCAGGAGCTGGGGTCAGAGATGGGAGCTCACTCCATCACGCAACACTAAGGTCTTGAACTGCCAAATCACAGACCTCACTGTAGCATTCTAAATTTTACTCCAGACTTTTTATGTTCTAAAAGTAGTAATGCATGCCGTGATCAGTTTCTTTTGTGGACTCAAATTCTGTTTGTGATAAAAGGAACACAGATATTCTGGTAGGTTTTTTAATCCAGTTTATATATTTTATTTTTTATATTTTTATCGCATCCTCTCCTGTACGATCTCAGAGAGTTTACATTAATGGATTTGACAGTAAACATTCAATAAAATATATCTAAACATTAAAAGAGCACCAGCTAGTAAAACAAAATTACAATAAAAATCCATAAATATTAATAGGTATCAATAAGCAAATTCCTAAAAAGTGACCCAGTCAACAATTATCAGGTACAGGCTGTGCTTAGTTCCATAAAATTCAACCAAAAGCTTGATGAAACAGAATGGGGCCTTACATGCTCTGTGGAGCACACCAAGACACTGCACAGCACGGGAGTCATCGGGTAGCTGGTTCCGAAGAGCAAAAGCAATGACCAGGAGGGCCCTGGCAGAAGATAAGTGGGCAATCCAGGAGCCACACACCAAAACCTTGGAAAATTTAGATCTGAATTTTTCTAATTAAATGATGAGAATTATTCTCAATTGGATTGGACGTGTTTTAGGACAACAAAATTCCTGAATATCTAATGTACTTATCGTTCAATATGGAACCAGTTATTGGTCCCATCAACTCATCCAATTTAAGAGTAATTCAGATTTTCCTTAATTAATTGTATACCACAAAATTTTTCCAAAGTATACCAAGATCTTTATTAGGCAGCTTTATTGAAGATTTCCTTAAAGAAAATGAAAAGCTTTGGTTAGATTTCTCAGTCCATTACTTCTATATTCCTGTCAGCCTGAACTAAGGTTGTAAAGGATCTCTATACATAAATTTGACAACAGCCAGAGTAGGCTGTAGTGGTTAAGTGTGCGGAGTCTAATCTGGGAGAACCGGGTTTGATTCCCCACTCCTCTGCTTGTACCTTGCTGGATGACCATGGGCAAGCTGTAGTTCTGATAAGAGCTGTTCTTGAAAAGAGCCCTCTCAGCCCCACCTACCTCACAGGGTGTCTGTTGTGGGGAGGGGAAGGGAAAGGAGTTTGTAAGCCGCTATGAGACACCTTTGGGTAGTGAAGGGCAGGGTATAAATCCAATCTATTCTTCTTCTTCAATAAATATCTACGGCTATTATTAATGTCCAACCAAAATTTGTCCCATATAAAAAGTTAGTTCCATTCATGAAGGTTCATTCTCTCGATCAAATGTCTGCAGCTAAAATTACATCAATTTTGGGACTACACAGTAATACTTATGTCAAATATTTTTCAAGTATTGCCATATAAATATTAATCATTTGATTGTTGTGTTAGATACCATAAATTTTGAACAGAAAAAGTTCATAAAAGCAATCTCTCTTTGTTGTCCTATAGTTCCCTATTAGCAGGAATCAGATCTGCATCCCCCTCCCTTCAGACACCATTTCCAATCCTGGGCAAGTTGTGTGAGCTCTTCTATAAACAGTGTACGAGTCTCTGCAAGAGGAACTGTACAATTTGACGATACTGCCTTCTTGCTGCATACTCACTCCTCTATTCATGTGAGTCCCTTAGTCCTCAGAAGCCGCTTTTCAGAAGTCAAGATCTGATTTATAACTTCTTTCATTTATGCTTCATACAATCTAACCCACAACATTAAAGACACTAAATGGTTTTACTATCAATGTTTCAAAGCATAATGCAAGATTCATTCTTAGCTGAATCTTTATTGGTTTTATAGTAGCTTCTGCTACTTTTGGTGCCAATGTATCACCATGCTTTTTAAAAATTCAGCAATAAAACCAGCAAGACCTTGCAGCTGGATGCCAGGTGCAAGTTTATCATGGGAACACAATTCAGAAGCACCACAGGGGCCCAATTCTGGTCAGGGGAGGAAGGGCTCCTGCCTTCATCCCTATACTGTTTTCCTGATCTGAAACTGTCCTTGAGGGCATTTATTTGCCCCACTGAGGACTAGATGTTCAAGCATTCCATGCACATGCAGTCCCCCTGATAAGGCAAATAACCCCACAAGGCCACTTCTAGTTTGAAAAACAGTGGAGAGGGGACAGGAACCTACCTCCTTCTGTGCCATGGCCCTAGCTAGAATTGGGCTCTTGCAGCACTTCTAAATCACATTCCCGTGGGGAACTCACAGCTGGTATGGCAAGTCCCCACAGCAATCATATGATGAACTTAAATGTGTAGTTTGGCCAACTGCGTAGTTTGGCCAACTGAGGTCCAACTGCGGGGAACCAATGTGAAGCTGTTTCAATATTCTGCCCCAAAAGCAACATAGACATCATATCTGCAGGCCTTCTTAAGAACACTGAACACTTCCCTGTGCTTGAAGGTTTTAGAACTAGATTTAATCACTGAAACATTCCTCCATGTTTTACTCCCCAAGTCTTGTTAGTGGCTATTATCAGGATTTTCACTCTTATGCAAATGTGATTTCTGACAGTCTGTTTTTTTTAAAACCTCCATTTAGGCCAAGCCAACAAATTCCCAAGCTTTGTTTCAAAATGTATACTGTCTCAAGTCTTTAACTGTGCCCTAAGTATCTAGTAATTTCAATTTATCCACTGTAAACTGGTAATTTTTTTAATCTGCAGGCCATTGTTGTGTTTATGCTGATTTTCCGGCTGATTCTTTTACTTCTTTTTTACAAGATCCTGTAGTGATGCCCTTGCAATTGCCTTAAATGTGTTCTAAACTACCATTTGACATACTGCTTGAGGCAGTACTTATGGTACTTCATTGATATTTAATTCAATTTTACTGTACTATTAGCTGCAGGTATTATAGTGGTTTTTAGTGTTTGTATAACTCTGATCCACCTTTAGTCTCAGCAAGAAAGGTGGATGATAATGACATAAATGTTTTTGCCTAACATTAATTTTTGCTTCTGCTTTTGTGGTAAGATCTGCTTGCGTCTTGCTCTTCCAGTGTCAAATAAAAATAGGAGCACAGACAACATAAATTAATGGACCAATGTTTGCCTCCATTATATTCCAAGCCATATTTGGAAAGATGAAAATGTAATTTTCATGTTTTACCATGGTACCTGAATAACTCAGCTAATTCTTCACTGAAGAATTCCAGTATCTCCAGCTGTCTACTAAGGAAGAGTTAGATAACCAGTTTTAAACTAACGCTTCATAGTATAAGGTTTCTTTGGATTTGTCTCACTCACGATCCCCAACATGGTGCCTATGGAGGCTGACATCTTTCCTGAAGCCTGCCAAGTATTTTTACAGAGTGGGCAGGACCAGGTGGGGCTTTTGCCCAGTAGGACTTCTGATTGGCTGTGCAGAGTTTTAAAAAAGTTGCTTCAGCAACAGCTGCCACCACAGCATAAGGATCTTTACTGCATTCCAGTGCGTGTATGCAAGAAAATATTTTAAACAATATGTTCATTTTAAAAGGCATCCTGTTAGAGATAGCTTCTGCTTGGAATATTGAAGAGTTGCTATTAGAGCTATGCGTAACCTCATTCCCCAACATTCTGTGGTTGGCTTCGCTCTTGTGGCAGACATTTTTCTGTATTTCTTTGTGGCCGTAGGTGCTTGCAGAGACAAGGGCTGGAACTGAATGGACTACTGGGGACACATAAGGATCTGAGCATATATAACAGGATTATTAAAAATTATTTTCCTTGAAACAGCAGACTTCCATGGCATATCTCATATTGCTTTTAAATCTATAGTTAGTTTTCATGGCATGAAGGATAGTTCTTTGATACACACAAGTTCAAAGACCCTTTGGGCATTCAAAACCTCCTGTTGTCCTTTGGAGTACAGTGATGACATATCACTAAGATTTAAACAATGTCTTGTTACCTACTGTAATATAGCAGATTACACTGGAATCATCCTCAACTCATTTCTTTTCCTGTGCCTCCAATGCTGAAACCATTCAAAAATGGATTTTCTTAAAGTGATAACAAAAATTAAAGAAAAAATGGAACAAGAATTGTTATACAAAACTAGCAGGGAATCTGTTTCTAAGGTCCTGTTTGTCAGTAATCTTGTAATTAAATTTTACAGCTGCCAAAAAATGCTTTGACCCCTTCTACCCTCATTATTACTGTGGTCTTTTAAAATTAACCATTAATTTAATTGGATATTCCTATTTATATATTATCGGAGAGAGAAAATTAATTTCTGTCCATCTATGGTTCCTTTAGACTCCTCTCTGAATGACTAATGCAGCAGATTTTTACAATAAATTCTACCAATACCTGATTTGGTGCTTTAGTATTCTTAGAAAACTTACTGTTGATTTGAAAAGCAGATTCTATTAGTACCTCCATTTGACCCCAGGAGAGTCAAAATATCAAATTATCTCTGTCTATTCTCTCTGAACTGTCTAATCTGCAAATTGTTCCCTCTTGCACAACTGCTAAAGACTTATTACAGACACAGTCACGCTTTTACTTGCAATTTCCAAAAATTGCTTCCAAAAGCCTGAATGCTTTGCAATTTTTGTTATGATTAGCACCTATTTTCTTTCTAATGTTTTAATCATCTGATTAAAAATTGAGGATCAAACAATTTTTGTTCTAAAGCTATAAGGCTTTTTTTTTTTTTTGGCTCATACACACACACATTTACCCAGGTTAAAAATTTCAGCTCATTTTGAGAAACTCATTGAATGTTACATGTTTAATTTCCTTCAATATGGGCATATTTTATGCTCTAGATGCATTCATTTGTTTTTTTACTAATGTTTATTTTCTGTTAACATAGGAACATATTTCTGAGTTGCCCTAACCATTTCTGATGAAGACAGTATAAGCAAAAACCAATACACTTATCCATTTATCAATTACATATTATTCAACTTTAAACAACTGTTCGTCTCCGTATTTTTGCTGCTGATCTGTTACTCAGATCCCATTAACTAATCAATTTAATAACAGTTTGTTACAAATTCAATGATAAATTACAGGCCTATTTGTTTAATCAACTATCTTACTGATGTGGAAAAATGGATTTGATCTGCCAGCTTTCACTAAACATTGACTGAAAATACAGCTCCAATCATTCTACAACAGAGCTTTATATAACTATCCAATCCTCGATTCCTAACAACAGTTCAACATAGGAAAGCGTTAATCAGGCTGTGGTCACACACACTAAATTATCCATTTTCAATCCACTTTCCAACTGGATTTTGCCAGATCATACGGTAAAAATCACGTTGGAAAGTGCATTGAAAGTGGACTGGAAGTGGATTATTTTGTGTTTGTGACTGCAGCCTCAGCTGATCTTCCTTCTTCCCTACAAATGATGGACAGGATTTTAAAAATTCCAGAGAAACAGCAGGGGACAGACCACAGAAACAACAGGAGCAATGGTGTTCCAAGATATGGACCTTTCTCCTCATGCAGTAGCCTCTGAAAAGTAATGCTGAATTACAGGAGCTCTAAGAGCAAAATGTGATGCAAAACAAGGGATTGCTGTGAAGAGAGAGTTTCAAGAGACATCATCCATCCTCCTTCTCCTGCTGGTGGAGTTTCTGATGATGCAAGCAGCTCCATCAGCACAAGAGACTATATTCCCCCAGATTAGATTACTGTAATGTGCTTTCTGTAGGGTTGCCCTTGAAAACTGTTCAGAAACTTTAATTGGTGCAATGCTGCAGCCAGAATGTTGACTGGAGTGGGTCACAGGGACAATATCACTCCAGTCTTGACCCATCTACACTGGCTCCTACTGTTTCCAGGTAAAATTCAAGGTGCTGTTGACCTTTAAAATCCCTATATAGTTTGAGACAACCATATTTGAAGAACTTGAAGAATTACCTAACCTCTTATGAACCTACCAGACCACTCTGGTCATATTCTGAGGGCCTGCTTGGGTTCTCCTGCCTTCTGAAATTAGGTGGGTGTCATGGGACTCATCTGATCCCGTCTGCTGACATATTCTGCCAGCTAGTAAACACTTTTTCAATTCATTTGGTGTTCCTGCCCTATGTTTTGTTGTTTTTAATGTGTTTGTATGTGTATTTTAAGCTCTGATTTTAATTATATGGGTGGTTTTTTTTGTTTGTTTTAAGGATTTTTAAACTGGGATTATATCATGTATGTTTTTAATCTGTTAGGTGCCTTGGTCGCCCTCTTGTAAATAAATAATTTTCCAGTATGGTGATATTTAATGCCTTGGCAGCTAAGCAAGCTACACCTTGAAGGGTGTGGACAGTTTTTCAGGAACTTGAGTTACCAGTAATGTGGAAATGACAGGTGGAATTACCATTCAAGAAAGCCACAAGCCAGTACAGCAGGAAGTCTTCAGTCTACTGGGGGAGTTTCAAAGGCATTGATTTGGATATTTCCTGCATGTTGAAGCAAGTTGTTATCTGTACCTGGGCACTTCCTTGAGAAAGGCTGATTTCCTGAAGAAACTGAGGCTTCAGTATGCATGTTTTGGATTGCACTGTAACGTTTCCATTAAGAAACCAGCATCCACATCCAAATTAAGCCACGGATAGGATCCACAGCCAGCAACATAGAACATTCTTTTCTATTTTTTCGTGGAACATTGGTATAAACCAAAAATTATTAAAATTTTTGGTATGAAACATGAATTTGAAAATCTCACCTTGTGAAGTTTGTAATTATTTGGAATACATATATCTTGTCTTCCATATATTACTTTTCTAATAATCTGTCTGGCTTTAAATTTTGGGGCTGAATCCTAGATCTACAGATAATTATAATACTTAAAAGTTGTCAGGGTTTGAACTAAGTTATCTGTATAACAGGTCTGCTATAGCAGTTGTCAAACAACAGTCTCCAAAACTCAACATGTGCCTGACATAAATCTTGCTTTTCATGGTCCTGTTACTGAAGTGTTGCTACACTGTGGAAATTTCAGTCTTTGGATTGCAAAAAAGATTGGAATAAAATAACAGGAAAATACAAACGCAACACAACTATCAATACAGGTTATTTTCAGATATCATGAACCAACCTCTCTTTATTAATGAAGAACAACATCTTGACTTGTTATTTTACTCAAATGTGCCATCCTCCATTCATGCATGAAGTGTGATTAAAAACTTCCTGTTCTGGGAAGCCTTCAATCAAATTCCAATTTGCCATGATATCCATGCAGATGGCTGAAGAAACTGGGGTTTGTTTTTTCCACATACTAAGACTCTAAGCCTCAATTTAATACTAGTACAGAAAATCCTATTAAACAGTGGATCAACATAAAACATTGCTCAGAAATTACCAAGAAATTCCTGTCCAACTGACACAAATTTCTGTGCGAACAACACACTCAGTTGCATTGGGGAATTTCAGACAGCTGATATATTCCGTTTCAGGAACTAGTCACTAACGGTTTCTGTACTGACATTTCAGAAAGGACCTTTTAGCAATGGTTCCCTAACGGAATATATTGACCCCTTCAGACACAAACACTCCTGTCCCATTAGGGAAGCATTCCTGAGCTGTTTTACCTGTAAGCCACTTCCAAGTGGTCTTCAATTTTCTATACCATTCCTGAAGTGCTACAGGGTGCTGTGTAAAATGTCCCTGTAGCGCTTCCTCCGATGACAAGGTTTTCCCACCCTTTTCCACCCACGCGGGCAATCGCCATCTTTTTTTAACGTTCTTTTAAGAGCGCTATAGCACTATAACACAATACCAAAACAGCACAATAACGACCCTATTGGAATGCCTGGACCACTAAGATACATGAGATCACTACATCTGGGGAGAACAGGGATTTCAATGGAGTACAAGGCCATGGAGTCCTCCTTCCACAGCATTCGCTATATGCCTGGGTACTGATATCTGTAGGCAGGAGATAAGCTGTAACTCTGCAATGCTCCCTCTAAGCTGTGGAGTCCTGTGAGCAAAAATTCCACTTTGTGAGCTACTGGTATTAGAATTGTGAGCAAGTTATTTGGCTGCTGCATAAATTAGTTTGCTCTGGAGCCATTCTTCCCGAGCTAAGACAAAAATGTGTGAGCTGGAGGCTAAAAAACTGTGAGCCAGCTCACACTAACTCAGCTTAGAGGGAACACTGGCTGAAAGTAGAGGGGATCCCCAGGTCCCCCTGGAGGAACGGCATCCAGAAATGCTGGCCATCAAAAGGAGGGTGCTGTTTGCAAGCCAGGAAGGAGCTAGTGTTTTAAATAAAATGCTCTCAAGCTGTGTGTTCCCAAGCTTCCACTTCCTATTTTTAAATCCCCCAATCTCATGTATCTCAATAGAGTCCAAGTATTCCAATGGGGTCGCTATTGTGTTGTTTTGGTATTGTGTTATAGCGCTATAGCACTCTTAAAAGAACATTAAAAAAACCCGAAGACCACCCCCGCAAGGTCGAAAAAGGGCGGGAAAACAAAGTGGTGCAGTCTGAAATGCCAAATCGTTTCAGAGACGGCTCCTTACCGGTAGGGGAAAGGCTGTGTGAAATGTCCGCCCCTGTACCAGTTCACTCCAAGATGATACAATAACGGCTTAAAAAGGGTAATCTGAAATTCCCCATTATTAGTATGGTATGGTCATTTACATATCCTACAATTTTGCATATCTCATCGTGTTCGCCCTCACAAGACTCCTTTAAGACACCATACTATTAGGAAATTGAGGCTGAGAGATTATACAGCATTAAGAAAGTCATTACAAATCAATAACAGAGACAGGAGTTCCAGATTAAAATCTAATTTCCTTGAATCCACTGAGATAAACAGCACACCATCTACTTTTAAATATGCACCATCAATATCACTAGCCACAAGTTTGGTGGTAGGGAAATTTTATGGTTACTGTAAGTACTCATTCCATATGTCCACACAAAGCCTAATCATAGGATACTTCTTATATAAACAGTAGAATAGTGGTTAGAGTGTCAGAACAGGGACATGGAGACCCCATTCAGAAATCTCAGGTAACCTGAGGCCAATCACTCTTTCTCTCAGCCTAACCCATCTCACAGGATTGTTGTGAGAATAAAACAGGGAAGGTGTGAATCTTGTACACTGTGCTGAGTTTCTTGGAAACTGTATTAAGTTTCTTGGGAAAATGGAAGGATAAAAACAAGATAGATGTTAGTTTATTTTTACCATAATTAAAAGCCTTACAAAATGTAGCTTAAATCCACTAATTTCAAAGATACAGTATACAGTTACAAAGAGATGTGACAGTCTTCACACCTATTATTCCAACACTGGTAACCATCCAGACAGGATGCAACAGCAAAAATAGGTTTACCATCTAATGAATATTAGGCAGGGAGCCACAACCAATCCCACACTCTTGACAAGTCTGTGCATAACGTGTCTATCTGACAGTCACTCTTCCTTTTAAAAGGTGTTAAGAAACCACCAGATACACATTTAAAACGAAGTAAAAGGACCTAGAAAGGAAATGGGTCCTTACATTTAGTGTCCCCTCCACGGAGTTGAGTGTGTATGTGGAACTGTCACCCACGTGGACACTGAAGCGGGGACGGGCACGCCTCCCATGCCTTGGAAGAAAGCAGGTCCCTTACCAAGCATTGCCATGGTAAGTGTGATTTGCATTCCCTTAATTTTTAGAGCAACAGACGAGAATGCTACCAGAGACGACCAGCTGGGAAAGGATCCGTTGTACTCCAATTACATCCCCTCATAGCCCTAGGAATCCCCGGTGGCTTCCGAGACACCGCTACAGGCCTAAAGAAACAGTACCGCGTATGAATACACTAACTGTCAGTAAGAACCACGACCCCTCTACACCGCACAGAGCGTTGAATCCAACCCAGGCCCCAAGAAAAGGCGGCGCCACTCCCCCACCCCCCGCTTGACAGGCCCAAGCCAGGCGGGCGCCATGCTAGAAAGCAAAATGGCTGTCCCAGGGAAAGCAGTCCAACCCCGGGAGCCGCGAGGGGGCTGTTCCGAGTGACGCCCGCCACGCCACGCCTCGCCGAGACCCGCCACACACAGGTACCTTCTTTCCCTCGCCATCCGCGGGGCAGTGTCCGATACCGGCACTCCCTTCCCCAGCCCCTACCAAAACCCGCGCACGCAGAAGCCCAGTCTCCCATCAGTCATTGTCCCTTAAGACACACAGCCCGACCCCCGGCTTGGCCTTACCTGGAGCTCGGCCCTTTCCACCTCCCAGTGGGCGCGCTCCATCTCGAAGCGGGCCCACTCGTGCTGGATATAGTGCAGGATCCCCGGGATGGTATAGTGTTGCGGCCGAGAGAGTTCCGACGCGCTGCCGCCAGCCGGCCCCACAGCTTCCTGCGCTGCCGTTGCCGGGCCTTGAGGCTGCTGCGGCGGCGGTCCCCCTCCTGGCCCCGCACAGCCTTGGTTGAGCATTTGCGAGTTGGCGTTTCCTCCGGAGGGCGGCAGCGGCTGCTGTTGAGGTCTCGGGGCTGCCCCGGCCACGATCCCCCCGCCGCCTCCGGGATGTTCGTCCATTGTCTGTGGGGAGTCCCCCCCTCCCTGTCCTCTCCTCTCCTCCCCTCCTGTGCCTGGAGTGTTCCTAAGACCTGGGCGGGGAAGGAGGGGGTGATGAGCGGTGCAGGCTAGGAGGAGAGAACGGGACCGGCCGCGGAGGAAGGCCAAGGCCCCGCAGACGAAGGAACAACCTGGTGTCAGAGCAGCGCCGACTTAGAGCCGCTGCCGTTACTGCCGCCTCCGGCCGCCATTACAGTCTCAGCTCCATCATCGGCCGGACAGATTCACTCCGCTGGCTCACCCACCCGCTAGAAGGCCGGGGAGGGGGAGCGCAGAGCATGCTGGGAGAAGCACCCGCCTTGCTCCGGCTCCTGGACTGTTTGGTGATGCGCAGGCGCGTCAGTTGATTGAAGGGCGCTGAGGGGAAGAAAGAGGGGTTGTGTTTTTCGTGCCATTTTAGAAAAAAAAGTATCAGTTACGGTCTCGTTTCTTTCACGTTGCCTGCTGAGGGGAAGTTCACGAAGGACGGGCAAAAAGGGACCCAAGAGGCTACTGTTTTCCGAACCTCATATAAACTACTGCCTACTTCATCTTACCTGTGCAGCGCCTAACACTCTCCATAAACAGTTCTTCCTTGGTTCGTATCTGAACTTCAGATTCCGAAATCACTTGTAAGTGCCCCAGAGAGTCCCATTCGCTAGAATTTTTTTTTTTTTAATCAAGGTACTACTAGATCCATCTAAGGGTTGCAGGACGGGGATTTGGGGTCAAAACTGGGGAGGGCGGGGTTTAGGGAGGTGAGGGACCTCGTTGTTGTTCAGTCGCACAGTCGAGTCTGACTCTTTGCGACCCCATGGACCACATCATGCCAGGCCCTCCTGTCTTCCGTCATGCTCCGGAGTTCGCTTAATTTCATGTTCGTTGCCTCGATGACACTGTCTAACCATCTCATCCTTTGCCGTCCCCTTCTTCTTTGACCTTCAGTCTTTCCCAGCATCAGGGTCTTCTCTAGTGAGTGCTCCCTTCTCATTTGGTGGCCAAAGTATTTGGGGATGTAAATACCATAGAATCCGGCCTCCAAAGCAGCCATTTTCTCCAGGGGAACTGATCTATTATCTGGAGATCAGATGTAATTCTTGAACTTATCCAGGCTCCTCCTGGAGGTTGGCAATCATGCAGAACATATGAAATGCTAATAAACGAGTGGATGTACAGAGTCCTCTCCTCTTTTTGGCTGTTTAAAGAGCTGCTTTACAGGGAGCTTTGTCTTCTGAAATCTGTAATAAATAAGTAACAGCTAATTATAAACCTCTCATTAATGTCTAATCTGATATTTTATCCAGTTAGATTTGAGTCCAGTAGCACCTTAGAGACCAACAAGATTTTCAGGGTATAAGTTTTCAAGAGTCAAAGATCCCTTCATCAGATATGCAGCTGGACCCAAAACTAACCGTCTGCTACAGACCAAAAGTGCTACCCTCTGAAACTATTTTTATCCCACAGCCCTTTCCCCATTATGAGGTGGAAGGTGGATTGAAGCAAGGGCTGACACATCCCACCTTTGGAAACTTTTCCCTGGAAAGGAATTTTTTTTGTATTGTGCAAGGATAATTTCCCTATTTCACTCCCTCTCATTTTGATGCTGTCTGGGTAATGCTCCCTTTCTCCCCTGAGTTTATAGCCTTTCAGTGGGGTGCTACTGTTTTGCTGCTCCCTCAGCTCACTTAAAATGGTCTCCCTGATGGTGGGTTGTGCCAGCAAAAGATTCTTGGCATTGCAGCTGCATTCCTCACATGTCTACAGCTGACTTCTTGAGGCTGAGGAACAGGCTACTTCCCTCACTGTGCACAACACACACACATACTCCGCCCTCCCCCCCCCCATGAAGCACACTCTGACTTTACTACCTCTTGTGATTATACTGTCACCCAAAGTAGCAAGGCAGCAAATAGAAACCAGAGTATGAGCAGTCAGCAATGCAGTATCAAATTACTACTGTGAGTATTGGATTAAATTAAGAAAGTCTATCTTCTACATAAAGGAGGGAGAGATTTTTTGAGAGATCCCCCAAGGGAAGGCATGGAAACTCCATCATTGGGATGTTTTAAATGAGATCAGCCAGCCATAGGGAACATGCCTTGTTTGGCCTTTGGTAGGCTACTCAGTCATCCCTGCAGGCCCTAACTGCTGTAAAAGGAACAACCTGCTATATAAACTATGTGTAAGAATGTTTTATATGTACATTATAAAACAGAAATATGGGAGCTAGGTGTTTTCTTTGAAGGTATGGAATTACAATATGGAAGTACTATGTTGGCATTCTTGAAGTTAAAGGTTTTCAGATGTCACAATAAATCATAATATGTCATCCATTAATAATAAGTAAATCCCACTGAAAATTCTTTTAATCCTAAATTACTTTGAATCAAGAAGTAGCCTTTTAAGGCTAGTATAATGAATATAATGTATTTTATTTGTAAATCTACTTTAACTGCAGATCTTAATTGTAAATTATTGTTTTAACTGCAAATCTGCATTATTGTAGACCTATATATTGGTACCCACCCTGAACCTACATTGCGAGGAGGGCGGGATATAAGTCTAAATAAATACATAAACTAATTGCCCACAGCCAAGTCCTACAACAGGGGTCCCCAATGGCACCCACTGACACCTTCTCTGGTGCATGCCAAGTGTTTTTAGAAAGTGGGCAAGGAGAAGTGGGCATTTTTCCAGCAAGGGCAGGGCTTCTGGTTGGCCATTGGAGATTTGATTGCCTGTGCGGAGTTACTTTAACAGCAGCTGTCACCACAGCTCAGGGAATCTTCACTGTGTGAATGAAGGTAAGCTGCAGCAGACATTTTGTGGCTGGCTCCACCTCCTGCAGCAGACATTTTGTGGCTGCACCCACTGTGCTCTGTCAGATATTCCAAAGGTTCCTATAGGTTCAAATAAAATGGTGACTCCTTTTGTAAAGGTAAAGGTTTCCCTTGCTCAAAAGCCAGTCGAATCCGACTCTAGTGTGTGTTGCTCATCTCCGTTTCCAAGCCAAAGAGCCAGCATGACTAGATGCCGAGGCACATGGAACGCTGTTACCTTCCCACCAAAGTGGTATCTATTTATCTACTTGCAATTTCTTGCTTCCGAACTGCTAGGTTGGCAGGAGCTGGGACCAGAGACAGGAGCTCACTCTGTCATGCAGCACTCAGGTCTCGAACTGCTGAATTATTGACCTTCTGGTCATTAATTTGGCAATCAGATGTGAGGCTTTTGTGAGCTTTTTTGCAAATAAAGTCTTGTTGCTCCACCAGGACCTGCCCACCAACACTGATACAGTATGAGAGCTAGAGGCCCCTTGCCTGTCTTTGGGTCTGGTATGGGACCAATTTAGCCAACCTTCTGGGCCGATGTTGACAGGATCCTTGGTGCTGTAAAGCCTACCACTTGCCTCTTAGACCCTTGTCCATCATGGCTGGTGAAAGCCAATGGTAATGCAATACACACACACCCATTAGACACTGTTAATCTATCCCTGCGTTCAGGGGTCTTTCCAGGGAGATTAAAGGAGGCAGTGGGGAGGCCTCTCCTGGAATACCCACAAAGAGCTTTACACTTGGTGGATAACAACCTACTGGTGATCTCCAGCCTGAAAAGCATGTGGCTGTGCTTGACCAGAACCGGAGCTTTTTTGGCACTGGCTCCAACCTGGTGGAATGCCCTGCTGAGTGAGATCCAGGCCCTGCGGGATTTGGTGCAGTTCTACAGGGCCAGCAAGACAGAGATGTTCCACCAGGCCTATGGCTGAGGCAACGATGATCTCCATCTTAGTTTGGCTTTTCTCCCCCTCCCTATTTCTGGGTTGTAATTTTCTCATCTAACTGTGGGATGTTTTACCCTCCCCCCTGGATAGGGGCACTAAGTTGTGCTCTTCTTTATGCCATCTGATCAGTTATTAGTATTATTGTAAAAATTGTTTTAATATTTAATTGTATTGATATTGTTTAATGAATTGTGTTACCTGCTCTGAGCCCTGTTGTACAGGGGAGGGAAGGCTATAAATCCAGTAAATAAATAAATAAAGTGCTCCATTTCTTCAGACAGGAAAAACACTTGCAGGACATAAACCAGGCTTTCTTAAAACTGTTAAACTGCCCTTCAGAAATGAAGATTTAGATAAACAAAGCCAGGACCAGCAAAGAAATTAAAAAACAAACAAACACTTCTTGTTCATCTACAGGCCTTAGCTAAAATCTCTTGAGCATATCATAGGATTTGGCTGTGCTTCCTGGCAGCCTTCCATCTTGAGTCAGTTATTCACTAGGAACAGTGCACGATCAAAAAGAGAGAGAAACCCAGTAACAACCTCTATCCCCATAACTGCACAATCAACATTATCATATAGCTAATCAACATCTGGAATTTGTTGCTGGGTTTCTCTTTTTAGTAGTGTGCTATTACCTGGTGAGTAGCTGATTCAAGGTGGGAGGCTGTTGGCAGTCTGAATAACCCTGACCTCATCAGAGCCTGTAAGGTAATCAGAGTTGGCCACAGTTGGTACTTGGATGGGAGACCACCAAGAAAACCTGGAGATGCTATGCAGAGGAAGGCAATGGCAAATTACTTCTCATCACCTGTTGACTTGAAACCTCTTTGGTCCCAGGGTTACCATGAGTTAGTTGGGACGGTACATTATTATTATCATTGTTATTGTTATTATTATCTGTCATACGTAGTGAAGGGCTTGAAGTGCTCTGACAAGATGTAGTCCATCAATGGCCTACAATGACCTGCTGTTTGCATAGGCCTAATAAATCAGTGTTTATGCAAGATGGTAAAGAGACACAAATTATGCATTAAATATTATAATCAGAAACTAATCAGGGAGCTTCTCAATCTCCCCAAGACGTTCTGTAGCTAACCTTAGAATTGCTGTGCTTCAACAAAAACATGCCAAAGGGAAAAAATGTCCAGCATGGAGTTACTGAGCTGGAAAATTTGATGCTGGGGAGCAAATCTAAGCAGGTGTGCTCTGAAATTAACCCCATTGTATTCAATGGGGCCTACTCCCAGGAAAAAGGTTTTTGGGATGGCAGTATATGGATACAATAGGATCTGAGAGTAGCTTCCTCACTACAGAATCTGATGATTCTTGAAAACTTATATCCTGAAAAGCATGTTGGTCATTGTTGTTGTTGTTGTTGTTGTTGTTGTTGTTGTTATTATTATACTGTGTGCCCATCTCTTGGAGGATAACTGATGGTCAATGAAATTGGACCCTTCTTACCCTTACTGTAGCTAAAAGGCTCGTATTACAACATTGGAAAGACAAAAGCCCACTTCTGGTAAATCAATGAATTAAGGCTCTTAGAACTCTATCAGCATTTGAACACATGGCATATAGATGGCAGTTGCATATGGAACTGTTTTTAGATATTTGGAAATCTTTTATAGAAATGTATGTGTAGATCCGCCACCACAGTTGTAATTTTGTCTTTTATGTTGTTGTTTTTTTCCTTTTTTTCCAAATCTTACTTAGTTGCAGGATTCAAAGTTTCCCCCCTTTGTCCCTTTGTTCTGGTTTTTTTTTTTTAAGAAAGAAAACAAAAATCTTGTTGGTCTTTAAAGTGTCACTGGGCTCAAAAACTACTCACACTCAAAAACAGAGAGTTACACTGCTATCATGAACAGCATTACACCCTTCTAAGCCCATTGACATCAATGGATTTATAAAAGTATAACTCTGCTTACAATGGCACTGCAAGTATCTCTCTTCAGGTGTTTTTTACACTATTCATCTTTCTGTGCTATTCTTCATGAAAAGCTGATACTGCAAATTGCGTTATACCTACGTTGACTTGATCATATTTTTGTGCTCCACATAGTAATGTACTGGAACACCAGGTGTGTTTTTAAATTGGGGGGAGGGGTCAGGATATTATAAATTTTGCATTTTTACATTTGTTTATTTATTGGCCTAAATAATCATTCAGTACTATTGAAATGAGTTTATCACAATTATATGTACAATTGAATAAAACCAGAAGATGTCTAAGAACTAATAATTGGTCAAAGTAACAAGTGAACATTACCTTATACTGACTCAGAGCCTTGGTCCATCAAGGTCAGTATTGTCTGATCAGAACGGCAGTGGCATGTGACTCTCCAGAGTCTCTGGCTGAAGTCTTTCACACCATCTGCTACCTGATCTTTTAAACTGGAGATGTCTGGGATTGAACCTGGGACCTTCTACATGCCAAGCAGATGTTCTACCACCTTCTGCTGCTGCTGTTGCCCAGTAGCTGCCCTTCAAGGATTCCTCTGCCCCTATCACTGCTGGAGCTGTTTCTTCTCTTCTGCAGATGTAGCTATTGATTCCTGATAGTAATAATACAATTCAAGGAACGTAATAAAATTGTGCAACACAATTGTATAAAACAGAAACCATATTAAAGGTTTGTAGCATACTTAATAATATAGCTATAAACCATGACCATTATTTTAGCAAACTTAAGCCAAAGTTAGTTAGGCATCTAACAGTTCTGGTGATGAATTCTTTTATCACGCTGTCCAAAGGAATTTGGCCAGTTTTTGTTGTGGACATGGAAGGTGCAAATGTGTTAGGCATTTCTGTGCCGTGTAGTTACATAGGCATGTCTTCACTCTTCTCAGTGCATGCAAAGAGCATTCTTATGATGCTCTTGGTACAGGAGATTCTTGATGCAGGAGGATGCCTTGGTCTAGGAGATTCCAGCCTGGCCAAAGACTGTTCCCTCAATAAATCAGCAACTATCTGCACTTCAGCAGTTGGAATGACTGTGGGGAGGAGTAACAGGTGCTTAAGGTACAGCTGTGAACACCAAGGGGTTCTCAGCTCTTCTCTGCAGCTGAAATGCTTTCCACATGCAGCTTTACTAAAGTATTTCACAGGTTTTATTAGCTGGTTCATGTCAGGCTGGTTGAACAGAAGTTTGATTTTACAAGTTATTCAGCCAAGGACAACAATAAAAATCCTTCTAGACAATGGCAGTGTTGGTGTCTTTGTATGCTCCAAATGTGCTGGTAGTTTCCTAACCTTAAGTGATTCAGGATTCAGGGCAACTAGAATGATAAAAGGGTTGGAACACTTTCCCTATGAAGAAAGGTTAAAACACTTGGGGCTCTTTAGCTTGGAGAAATGACGGCTGAGGGGTGACATAATCGAGGTTTATAAGATTATGCATGGGATAGAGCAGGTTGAGAAAGAAGTACTTTTCTCCCTTTCTCACAATATAAGAACTCGTGGGCACTCCATGAAATTGCTGAGCAGTCAGGTTAGAACAGATAAAAGGAAGTACTTCTTTACCCAAAGAGTGATTAACGTATGGAATTCACTGCCACAGGAGGTGGCGGCAGCTACAAGCATGGGCAGTTTCAAGAGGGAATTAGATAAACATGGAACAGAAGTCCATCAGTGGCTATTAGCCACAAGGTATAGTTAGGAACTCTCAGTCTGGGGCAGGTGATGCACTCTATTCTTGGTGCTGGGGGGGGGGCAGCGATGGGAGGGCTTCTAGTGTCCTGGCCCCACTGCTGGACCTCCTGATGGCACCTGGTATTTTTGGCCACGAGTGTTGGACTAGATGGGCCATTGGCCTGATTCAACATTGGCCTCTCTTAAAAAAAAAAAAAAGCAAATTACACAGTATAAATCAATAGGACGTGACATCTAATAAGCAACATAATTGGATTAGACCGTTTACAGAGGGTAGCTCGGTGGGTCTGCAGTAGAAGAGACTTTAGAGACCAACAAGATCTCCAGGTGTATAGGCTTTCAAGAGTCAACACTCTCTTCATCAGATTGGACTAGAATCACAGAAAAATGAAACAAAGCAAAAAGTATTAGACATGATATGTTAATGCAGAAAATGGTATAGCCCACCTTTCTTACTGAAACACAAGGTGGATTACAAAATATATTTAAAAATGCAGTCGGACAGTATAAGACTTCCAGCAACCTATGCAATAGGATTAGGGGATGGGGGTGGGGAATGACAGTTGTCTAAGGCATTGGGTTGCTAGCTGCGGCCTGAAAAATTACTTGCAATCCTGGGAGAAATCCAGGCTACACCTGGAGGTTGGTAGTCTTACTAAGGCATGATATACCATGCAGAAAGTGAATTACAAAGATAGAAGACAGTAGTGTAAATGCAAGATGATCCCTACAATAAACATTGCAGTACATCACCCTCCAATTTCCTTATAGAAGCACTCTTCTAAACTTCTCCATTACACTATAGTTCTAATCCCTTCATAAAAACTGCCCCTGAAACATTTCTATTTAGCATGTTCTGTGGAATGATAGAAGTGTGGGAACTTTTCTGACCTCCTCAGGCAGGCTGTCCCGCATGGTGGGAGACATAACAGAATGCGTAAGTGTTGGTGGCAGTTGATCATGTCCATTTGCAGAGTGGCACCTTCAGAAGGCTTTGCTGTTGTGGCAGAGCATAGCAGGTGTTGTGTACTGAGTTTGACCACATGCGAGGTCAGGTTCACGTGCAGTCAGGCGAAGAGCCCTAGCTTCACTTCAAGAGACAATAGCCAGAGCGGATCCTGGTTCGCTCCTATCAGAGGGCTAGGATCCGAGAAAGGGCCTATGGAACTCTTGCCACTGTAAATAATCCTATCATGGGTGTGGGGTGTGTGTTTGGGTGTGGTTTTGCCTTAGGGATATAAACTGGCCTGCGAGCCAGCATTCTCTCTTTTGTTCTTCACTTCCAATAAAGTATGAGCTGATATCACTACTGATGCATCCTGCTCAGTACTTTACACTGGCGATGAGGATGGGATTCGAATGAATGAACAAGATGCAGCACCGCACTACGCCCCGATGCACAGAGCACCGCGCACCGCACTCCAGTTCCAGCACCGCATCACGCCCCGCTTCTCTGATCACTGTGCCTCGCACCGCTTCGCCACAGAGCACCACACCCCGCACTGCTGACCTCAGTTCCAGCACCGCATTGCGTCCCGCTTCTCCAATCACCGCAACGAGCACCATTCCATTGCCATGTGGAGTCAACAAGATGGCCACCACCCAAGGGAGCATCCCCAAATTAGATGCCACCTGTCCCGAGCAGTGGGAGACCTGGCTCGAAGGACTGGAAAACCACCTTGATTTCCACGACATCACAGAAGCCGGCAAGAAAAGATCCCTGCTGCTGAGCGCCTGTGGAATTGACGCTCTACGGTTGCTCAAGGACCTGATTGCCCCGAAGAAGACGAAGGAGGAAACCTTCGAGGTCTTGGTGAAGGCACTTAACGCCCAAACTGATGAAAATTGCAGAGAGCATCAACTTTTTTGCACGTGTCCAGGGGCTGGATGAATCCATCACCGACTTCCTGGTAGGGCTTCGCCGTGCGGCCACTCATTGTGAGTTCCCCAGCCTCAGTTCATCATGGGCCTCAGGGAACCCAAACTACACCACAAGCTAGACAGCCACGAGGACTTGACCCTGGACAAGGCTTTGAAAGAAGTGGCAGCATACGGAAAAGCACACCAAGGGACCAGCAGCCGAGTGGTACAACTTGCCAATGCAGCCCGGGGTTCCGACGTCTTGGTCGAGGAGGAGATCCTGCAGGTGCACCGCCCACCTATTACTAAAAGTAATTTTTCCCCCACTATAGAGAACAATGGAGGGGATGGGGGCAACCTGTTTTGGGGCCCATAGAATTGGGCCCCCTGGTCCAATGTTCTTGAAACTTGGTGGGTATCTTGGGGAGAGGCTCCAACAGCTACCCTGTGAGTTTGGAGCCTCTCCCTCAAACCCCTCCCTCCAGCCCCCAGAATATACCCTATCTTTTCGCCATTGACTTCAATGTCCCATAGGATATAATGGGGCCGAATTGCCACCAAATTTCTCTCATTCCCTCCTTTCCTTCTCTCCTTTTCCTCTTTCCCTCCTTCTTCCCTTCTTTCTTCCTTTCTTTCTTTCTCACCTTCTTCTCTTTTTTCCTCCTTTCCCTGTTTCCCTTCTTCTTCCCTTCTCTCTCTTTCTTTCCCTCCTTCTTCCCTTCTCTTTCTTTCCCTCTTTCCTTCCTTCTTTCCTTCTCTCTACTCTCTCTCTTTCCTTCCCTCTTTCCTCCTTCTGTGGCCCAACTCTAGTAAGAAGGGGTTTAAACTTTAAACCCCTTCTCTCTTTGCTCTCCACCCCCCCAGGCCACCTGGGGAAGGAAAGGGGAGGTTTTTGAAGATGCCTCCCCCCCTTTTGCTTCCCTTTCTGACATCATTTCCGGTGATGTCAGGGGGCATGACATATGCTAATAGCCTAGTCGCTCATTAGCATACCATATGCTAATGAGCTCCTGCAGCTCTTTTTCTATGAAAAGATCCCTGGAAAGGAGATTGTAGGCTGCTCTGAGACTCCAAGTCAAGGGTGGGGTATAAATCCAATCTCTTCTTCCTCTTCATACTGTGGCAATCATTTTGTGGCTGGCTCTACCTCCTGTGGCAGCCATTTTGTGGCAGCCATTTTGTTGCTATACCCACCATGCCATGTCAGAATTCCAAATGTGCCTGCAGGCTCAAAAAGATTGGAGACCTCTGCTTTACCACATTTTAAAAAGCATCCAAATAGACAGGCTGCATATTGGACAGTGGGAGGCTAAGCTTGCCACTTGCCCAATAGCTGTCTTTTTTCTTTTTTTGCTTTAATGCAGTTGAAAGTAGTTCAGTCCTGCCTCTTTATGCTACATGCATGTAGGCAAGGCCTCAAAATACAAAAAAAGCCAGCTGGAATAGCTATGAATCAGGAAATACATAGTTCAAGTTTCCCCCTGTTCCATAGCCTTGCTGGGTGGTCCTAAGCAAGCCATTTCTTTTCATCTATGGTGGTGGTGGTCCTATATCTGCAAGATGGCCTATTTTACAGGTCTGCTGTAAGGAGTACAAGATGATGTATGGGAAGCATTTTAAATTCTCTAAAATGATACACAAATGGTAATTATCATGAGTTTATTCGTGTTGCCCAGTGGCCTTCATATGAGCACTTGACCACACATTTGGTAATGTTCATGTGAAGGAGTTGATTGTGTGAACCAAAGAGTGGAATTCTCTCAGTGCACAGTCTTGGAAGGAGTGGCCCAAGAAGCAGAATCCAAAGGCAGTCCAGATAACAAAGCCCGAGGTCAGTCCAAATATCACAAGGTGCAAGGCAGGAGTTGTGGTTGCTGGGCTCACAGAGCTGAGAATCATTGCTTCCACAGCTGGAAAGGCATACCAGCTTGGTTTAAGTAAGCCTCTCACAATGAGCTGAGTTAAGCAAGGCAAGGTCCTGCATTCACTCAGGACTACTGTCAGTCAAACGCCTTATGCTGAGCCATGAGATGCACATTTTTCCTTCTCTCTGTAAATTGCCAGCGAGTTCACTCCCAGCATTGGTCTGCTACTGAGAGGGGATCAGAGGAGTCATCTTTCCCCAGCTGTTCATCTTCCACTCCCATAATCTGCCTGGAGTAGTCAGGGTCAGCTATCAGCATTGACTCCTGGAGCTCCTGACTTTCCTCAGCTGCTGCTTGTGAGTCTGTGACACTTGAGGAGTCTTCTTCCAGGATGAGTTCCAACTGGTCAAGCTGACCTACAACATTGTGAATATTAAACCTAGAGACAAGAATTATTCTATAATCAGTGAGTTGCAAAAAGATGTGCTATTGTGTATGTGACATATTGGTCAGCAAACTGCCCCTGTTTGGAAGGGAAAAAAAGAACCCCAAAGACATGTGTTATGGTTAAAAACATTCCCATGATCTACTAAAATTGGGATTGAGACAGGTTTTTTTGTGCTGGGTCCCTGGGTCCCTTTCATAGGTATAAGGTAGTGATTCACAGATTTATCTAATTGGGACCCACTTGTAAACTTCCTATATTTTTGGGACTTACCTGCAAATAGGGATGCCAGCTTCCAGGTAGGATCTGGAGATCTCCCAGAATTACAGGACATTTTCAGATTACAGATATTTCCCCTGGAGAAAATAGATGCTTTGGAGGGTGGACTCTATGGCATTATACCTACTGAAGTCCCTGTCATCCCCAGGCTCCATCTCCAAATCTCCAGTAGTTTCCTAAACTGGACCTGCCCTCCTATCCCCTGCTGGTGGCCATGGGGGACCTGGCAACCCTAATCTCTACAGTACTGTCCCCTACCCTACATAAAGCACAGAAATGTTGTATCCATTAACACTGGACATACTTTTATTTTTCATGCTTAGTGTTTATATAAATTTGTAGCATTACTAAGCAACAAGCTGTATTTCATGTCTGTTTCTTTTTTTTTGTAAATACAATTTATTATTGGATATATCACATGTTCAAACAGTTTAAACAAACCAATACATATCCATTTTTCTTTTGTCCTCTCCCCCCCAAACAAGGCTTCCCGCAGTGCTCCAACCCCCTTAATGTCTCTCTTATTCAATTACATTTATTACTAAACTTATTTTCATTTACTAATGGTAACAATTCAAAAAACTAAATCTCTTTCCTTCTCCTCAATAACTATCAAAACAAATCAAACCACGTTTAACATCCCAATTTTTCAACAAGTATTCTTGAAAGTCTTTCCAGTCTCCAAAAAAGGTTTCGTCTTCTTCGTTGTTTAATTTTCTTGTTAATTTGTCAATTTCTGCCATAAACAACGTCTTTTTGATCCATTCCCATGTTTCAGGTACTTTATCTTGTTTCCAACATTGAGCAAAAGTCAGTCTAGCTGCTGTAGTCAAGTACCATAATAATGTTCTTTTGGCTACATTTATTTCTTCCATTTTAAGACCTAATAATAAGATCTGTGGGTCTTTCTTAAAAGTACATTTTAAATTTTTTTGTATCTCACTGTGGATCTTAGTCCAGTAGTTTACTGCTTTATCACATGTCCACCACATATGGTAAAAAGACCCTTCTTTTTTCTTACATTTCCAACATTTGTTAGACATAGTATCATTTATAATAGCAATTTTTTTAGGCGTCATATACCATCTGTACATCATTTTATAACAATTCTCTTTAACATTTACACAAGTTGAAATTTTCATTGACTTTTTCCACAAATATTCCCAAGATGTCATTAATATCTCATTATTAATATTTACCGCCCATTTTATCATTTGCTCTTTTACAATTTCATCCTCAGTATACCATTTCAATAAAACCTTGTACAGTTTAGAAATCATTTTTTTTACCCTTCTCAAGCCATACAGTTTCAATTTCAGTGTTATTTTCTCTAAAACCATGTTCTCTTTTATCGGTCTTAAATAAGTCATAAATCTGTCTATACTTCAATCAATCATATTCAAATTCCACATCAAATCTGTCTTTTAACACAAAGTTTTTCCCTTCTAATTTTAAAAGACTTTTATAAGGTAGCCAATCTAACCCTTGATTTCTTGAATATGGATTAATCACTTCTGCTGGTACTATCCAAAGTGGTCTTTCTTCTGAGAAGAATTTTCTATATCTCATCCAAGTCTCGAACAGTGATCGTCTTATAAAGTGGTGTTTGAAAAATTTGTCAATTTTTACTTTTCCATACCATAAATATGCATGCCATCCAAACTTGTTATCATGCCCTTCTAGAGCCAATAACTTTTTATTCTCAAGATTAATCCACTGTTCCAACCATGTTAAACAGACGGCATCATAATACAGTCTTAAATTTGGTAGTTGTAGACCTCCTCTTTCCTTTGCATCACATAAAATTTTCATTTTAATCCTTGGCTTTCTTCCTGCCCATACAAATTTAGATAGTTCTTTCTGCCACGTATCCAATATTTTCCTTTGTTTTAATATTGGAATAGTCTGAAATAAGAACATCAAACGCGGTAAAATATTCATTTTTACCAAACCTTTTCATAATTATTTTTGAACAAATCAATGTTTTTCATAGTCAATTCAATTCCTAAATATTTAGTCTTTGTAACTACTTCACATTGAATTTTCTCTTGGAGTTCTGTTTGTCTTTGTTTCGTCATATTTTTGCACATCACTTTGGTTTTACTTTTATTAACGTAGAATCCCGCACCTGATCCAAATTCTTCAATTTTTTCCATCAATTGTGGTATTTTCTCGATTGGATCTTGAATCATAAACATTACATCGTCTGCAAATGCCCTGTATTTATATGCAAAACCTTTCACTGTAAGTCCTTCAATGCTGTTATCTTTTCTTATCGCTGTCAATAATATTTCCAGTATCCAAATAAACAACAACGGGGATAACGGGCAGCCTTGACGTGTTCCCTTTTGAACTTGGAAAAAATCTGTTCTTTCTTTATTTATATTCAAAGCTGCTTTCTGTTCTGAATAAATTGCCACAATCATGTTTAGAAAAAACTGTCCTATATTCATTTTTTCGATAACTTGCAGCATAAACTCCCAATTTAAATTATCAAAAGCTTTTTCCGCATCTAAAAAGAGGAATCCAACTTCTTTTTCTGGATGTTTGTCATAATATTCAATTGCATCAATCACCACTCTTAAATTGTCTCTTATTTGTCTATTTGGTAAAAAACCAGCTTGTTCTTCCGCTATGGTATCTTTCAAATATTTTTTCAGTCTTTCCGAAATTATTTTTGCAAATAATTTGTAATCATTATTTAATAGCGATATTGGTCTGTAATTCTTTACTTCAGTTAAGTCCAAACCTTCTTTGGGTATCAATGAAATATTTGCTTCTTTCCATGAATCTGGGATCCGTTTAGTCTTTCTTATCTCGTTCGACAGAAGTACTAAGATAGGGGTTAGCTCCTCCTTAAATTTCTTATAAAACTTTGCTGTAAAGCCGTCTGGACCTGGAGCTTTGCCCGACTTTGCATCTTCTATCGCCATTGTCACCTCTTCCTTTGTTACTAAACCATTTAATAACTCTTTAATTTGTTTTCCCAGCTCTGGAACTTCAATAGTCTCCAAATATTTCTTAATTTTCTGTTGATCAATTCCTTTCTTTTTAAACAGTTTGGCGTAGTATTTGAAGAAGACTCTTTTTATGCCTTTCAGATTCATAACATCCTTTCCATCTTCAATAATCTTACTTATAAAATTCCTTTCTTTTCTGTTTTTCAATTGCCACGCTAGAAATTTTCCTGGTTTATTTGCACCCTCAAATGCTTTTTGCTGTAATTTCTTCAAATTCCAGTATAGTTCTCTATTTAGTAGAACATTCAATTGATCCTGCAGAAAGTGGATCTCTTTAATAATCTTTTTCTTCCCTGGCCTTTTCTTTAATTCCTTTTCTTTTTGTCGAATTTTTTCATGGAGGTCGTTTTGTTGTTGCATCCTTTGTTTTTTGTCTTTAGAGTTCAGAGAGATAAGCAAACCTCTCATTACCGCTTTGTACGTGTCCCATACGACTTGTATATCAGTACCTTTGTCTAAATTCAGTTCAAAAAAACTTTTCGTTTCTTTTTTTAAAGTTTCATTAATTAATTTTTGGTCCAATAAGTCCTCATTAATTCTCCAATATAATTGTTTAGGTTTTTCTTTAGATATCCAAAGTAAAGGGTTGTGATCTGAATTGGTTTTCGGTAAAATTTCTATTTTGTAGGTTTTTTGCGCCATCTCCTCTGACATCCAAATCATATCAATTCTAGAAAAGGAATTATGTCTGTTAGAATAAAATGTATAATCCTTTGTCTTAGGGTTCCACTTCCTCCAAACGTCTTCTAGTTTCTCTTGCTTCATTAGCTGGAAAAAAATTTTTGGCAGCTTTCCAACCGCCTCTCCACTTGCTTTGGACTTTCTGTCCAATACATTGTTCACTGTGCCATTAAAGTCACCTGCAAGGACTATTTGATCATAATTTAAACAGTCCAACTCTTTAGTCAAGTCATTAAAAAAGGTCTCTTTTGCACCATTGGGTGCATATATATTTACAAGCAATGTCTTTTTTCTATTCATCATTATTTCCACGCCAACATATCTTCCTTCTTTGTCTGAGAAGATTTGTTTAGGTTCCAATTCTTTGGTAATGTTTATCACTGTTCCTTTTTTCTTATTAACTGCTGATGAATGAAATTCTTCTCCCAATTTTTTTATTAATCAAATATTTATTATCTTGTTTTCTGATATGTGTTTCTTGCAAACAAATTATGTTACATTTTTGTTTCTCTAGCCAATGATTCACTAATCTTCTTTTGTTTGGTGAATTTAGTCCATTTACGTTCCAAGATAAAAATTTGTAATCCATAGTTGTTTTAGATTAAATATCTTTAAAATCATCAAAGTTGTTCTCTTTGAATCTGTACATGTCTCCTTCCGTTTTAAGTGTAAATCTCACCGAGTTGTATGCAAATGATAATCCATATGGAATCTCCCATCTAAACCTGATACTCATTTCTTTTAACCTATCTGTTAGTTTCTTGAATTTCTTTCTATCTTGTAAGATCGATCTCGGAATTTCTCTCAAAATTATTTTTTTTCCCCATTAATTTCCAACGGTTGTGTAAATTGCTTCTTGAAAACATCTTCCTTCATTTTTGTAGTCACAAATTGAACAATCACATCTCTGGGTAATTGCTTTCTCTTGGCATAAGCTGAATTTACTCTGTAAATCAGGTCAAAGTCTGGATCCAAATCTCCAACATCTTCCCCTATGTAAGTTGTCAACGTGTTAATTACTAAGGCCCGTAAATCCTGATCTTCCTCCTCTTCGATTCCTCTCAATCTCAAGTGATTCTGAGTGGCCCTATATTCCATCATGGACTCCAGTCTTGTATTTTCTGATAGGGTTCTTTTGACTTTCTGTTCCATTTCTTCTGATTTTGTCACCAGACTTTTAACCTCTTTTTTAACTTCTTCTGTATCTTTTTTTATCCCTGCCACTTCTGTTAGTACCAGTTCTTTCAACTCTTCCATATTTTTTTTCTGTACTTGGACTTGGACTTGTTCTATTTGCTCCAGTTGTATTTGCAGCTGTTGTTGCAGCTGTTGTTGCAGCTGTGATTCTATTTGCTTTCCCAAACTCTGCACCACTTCAGTCATCCGTTTCTCCATTGCTTCCATGGCAGCCTGCCACTCCTTTTTTTCCTTTGCAGTCATTCTTGGACTAGGTGATGAGGCAGCCCTTGGTCTTGACCTCAAATCCGTCTTGGAAGCGAGTTCAGGGCTAATCGATCTTTATATTATCAATCTTCAAGCCAAATCGCCACCTTTATAGCTTCTTCCAGTGCTTTTTCAGCTTAAAAATAACTTTTTAAAATTTAGTCCTCCTCAAAATGGCGGGCGCAATTTCTCTATGATTTTCTGGCTAGAGTAGGCTCCTTCAGAACTTCCTGTTTATCTGTCCGTCACTGTAATCCAACTTCCGGTGTCACACTCTAAAACGACCGTCTACTTCCGGCACAGCAACATCGAAAACATCCACTCTAGCCTACTTCCTGTATCATAGAATCACAGTCAGTTTCGTTTCTGCTACGCAAAGTTTAGTCTTAGCTGACCACAGGAATGCAAAACAAAGTCACTTTTCAGCCGTTTTCTCTAAAGGAAAGCTTTCTTTTTACTTTTAAATCAAGCGGATTAGTTCATTGAAGCTTTTTACGCTTATCCGTACGTTTAGATTTTAAGTTCTTCTTTAAACCGGTAAGCAATTGTTCACTTGTTACCTTACTTGTAATCTCGGGGTTTCGCAGTGCTTCTTCTGTAAACGATGTTAATCTTGATGTTAAAGAGGTCGGTAGATGACGAATTTATGCTGAATTCTCAGCCCAGCTGGTATCTGTAGTGCTGATTTGCAACTGCCCTCTTCGCGGAAGGAGATCAAAGTGTAAACAAGCTTCCTCCGAAGCTTATCCACACCGATCTCAACCCCCTCTCAGGCTTGGCTGCTTGCTTGCCACCCCCCCACCTGGGGAGTGCTGCGCTGGGCCAGGTAGAGCCCAGACTGTCGTCAGATACCGCTGTTCACCCTGCACAAATCGCAAAGTGTGTCAATTCGCCATTTTAACTCTGACCGGAAGCCCATTTCATGTCTGTTTCATTATGCAGAGGTAATTCCAAGTTTGCCATTGAGCCCTCACGTGCTTGCCAACTCCAGGATGGGGAATTCCTGGGAAAGCAGAGTTCAGCAGGGATGTGATACCATAGAGTCCACCCTCCGAAGCTGCCATTTCTCCAGGGGAACTTCTCTCTGTAGTCTGGAGATCACTTACTTGGACTATCCCCAGGAATTCTTTAACTCAGGGCATTGGGATGGGGTAGAAGCTGTTGTGATCAAAGAGGACCTCCTGTGTTCTGTAAATAGCTTAATATGTGGTGAATAGCTCCATAATTAAGGTTGAGCTCACTCTTGTACTTAGCAGAGAGAATTATGCCGGCATCTATAAATAATAGGAGGAATATAGCAGTTTTGCATACTGGCAGTGATTCATAGCAAGAAGCTTCCCATGAGGAAATCCAGCATCAGTCTATAAATACAGTCAAATGTTAGGCAAATGACAGAGAACAAAAGACAACAGTGTAGGGCTGGCAATGAATCAGACAGCAGCGGTGTTACTATGTATAATGCAAATGCAGCAGGAAATATCACGGAAGTGATTCTACTTATACTGGGATTCTTTCTTGATCCTTTCTGCTGCTGCTGACCCTTTCACATACTTAAACATTTAAAAAAAAACCCTTAACATTTAAAAACTGTTTGGAGGAATGGAGGAGCACGTTATTTACTATGAGCACTATCCAGTTGAGGTGCCTGTGGCAGCCACATCAAAATATATACGTTCTATAGGGCTGGTTGTGCTGCTGGAAACTAGTTTTGGCTCTTCCCAAGTGCAACAGGAACCTGAGAAACAAGTTTGACAAGAGATCAGATAGGACAGTAAAAAGGAACAGGTCTACTCTGGATGTTGATAGCTCTACAAGATCATCTCCAGTTCTCTGAAATACTACAGTTTCATTGCACAGAAAAACTATACCAAGGACACAGTCCTAAGAAGACTTACCTGGGAGTAAGCCCATTTAATAAAATGGGACTTATTCCTCAGTAAACATGCATAGGATTCAGTTGTTAGGTTCTTGTAGGCAAGCATGGTCTTGGCCAAAGACAATAGGGGTAGCTGCTCAAGGCTCTGTGTAGGGGGGTCCAACTGCTCACAGCCTGCCCCCCCCGACAGGGAAAACAAACACTAGGCTCCCACTGCTCAAGCTGCCTGCTCACAACAGCCACATGTGTCTGCATCATCTAGGGCTCAGGCAGCTAGCTCCCAGTGCCTCTGTTAGCCAAATTGCCTTGAATTGTTATTTAATATGGGGAGTTATGATATTACATCAGGCAATAGGCAGTGCGGGGCCAAGCATCTATGTATACAGGGGAGCAGTTCCCTCCAGACCCACCAAATAGATGCTGAGACTGACATCAGTATAAGGTGATTCTGTTTACTGAATATATTTCAAGCATACAACAACACAAGCACACACAATTGTACAGTATCTAGGAAATATGGATAGAAGAAAATAGCACATTTGCATTAGCAGGGTGTTTTTTTGATTGGCAATACTTTACCTGTTCCGTAGTTAGATGGAGCGAACCTCAGGAAAAGAAGGAGGGCTGTGGGGTGCTAGGGGAGGATCATGTCCTGAGCAGGCAGGGGCACGAGGGGACTCTGGCTGCGCATCCATGAGTCAGAAGCTTAGGGTGGGGGGGGGTCAGGTAAAAGAACAAGAGTGCAGGTAAGCAGGAGAGAGAGAGCTGGTATTGAGCACTCTCTTTTAGTAGGAAGTTGAGGGGCTTGGCCACCTCTCTTGGCCCACCTCTCTGGTTAGTCCATCCCCCCAAAATATGCTGACTGGTGCTGGGGTCAAAGGTCTGGGGAGTGGGCAGTGTTAGACCTAATAGCAAACTAGGTTGGACAATGGCATCTGATGGGATTATGTCCTGTGCTGGCCACAGTCATTATTCTCTCACTGTCTTCTGACTGCAGTTTCGACTTAGTGATGTATTAGGTTGGGAGATAACAGGTTGCCTACGTGTGGGGAAGGAGACTCTGTATGGAGTTTGAATCCCCTGTCTTCTGGCCTGGCATGGCCACTGCCTGACTTCTTTATGCTATACATGGCTAGGGAGCTGGTCCATCTTGCTACAGGAAAGTGGAAATGGTGACATGCAGGAATCATACACACTCTTTCACAGGAAGGCTTTTCTTCTTCTGGATGTGTGTGCTATAACTGGCATCTTTTGGAGTCACCTTGCAGTTCAGTCCCCGTTGCACATAGCTAGCAAAGTCCAGGTTTTCATAACTTATGAGTTCATAAAAGCACAATAGGGGCCTCATAGGGCAACACCTCGCATGGTGTGAGGTCTGTCCTTTGCTTGGCCCCAGCAAGAGGGCCAACAGGAGGCTGCAGTGATTCTAGAGCCCCATCCTGGACTTTTGTCCAGGACCCCTGAATCGCTAAGACTGGCCTTGCTTGTAGGCAACACATCAAACACATGTGCATGCACACACAAAAATACACTCAATAGAATCCATAATGTAGCCTAATAGAAGGCAGGGCAATTTGAATTCAAACTTGTTTGAACACATGAAGATGCCTTCTACTGAATCAGACCATTAGTCCAACAAGGTCAGTATTGTCTGCTCAGACTGGCAGCAGCTTTATTGGCTCTCAGGTGGAGGTCTTTCACATCACCTACAACCTGATCCTTTCAACTGGAGAAGCTGGGGATTGACCATGGGACCTACTGCTTTTCCAGTTCTTTTGTTGTTGTTGTTATATAACCCTATTGCTACTGTGTCAGAAATCCAAATACTCTGTCACATAGTTACAAATGGGAAATACATGAGCCAGAATCCAAATAATGGACTATTGTCCTAAGGAGAGTTATGCCTGTCTAAGCCCATTGGTGTTCTGTGCATGCAGAAAGTATTTTTCAGCTTGGCTTCTTGATGCAGCCCCTTGTATGTCCTAAAACCAGATGCTTCAGGTCAAGAGTCCTCCAGAACTGTGTGTTATGTACACAGGGGATGTACCTGGAGAGGGGAAGGAATAAGCAAAACTCTACCCTTGTTCCTATGCATAAAGCACGTGTTTTCCACTTTTGCACTGTGCTCTTTGGATCCCAGACTACTAAAACAAAGTATTTGTAAAAGCTGTCTAGAAATTGAAATTTGTTTGTTATTCATCAGAATAGACTTGAGTATAGAAGACGTTTTGGATCCCTTTAGACTTTTGTTCATTCCAGAAGAGGGTAAACAGGGGAAGATGGAATTAATTTGATTCAAAGACACAAGATAAATTGACACCTCAGCAACAGCTATCACACCTCCAACAATGCTAAAGAGTTTTGTTTATCAGTGTAGATTCTGTTCTTGTCACTGAGAAATTAAATGCTGCAATTCGGAGAACATTAACATGAGTGAAGTTTCAAAAACAAATTTGTTATATCACACAGGGATCAGTGGAATGTTCCACTCCTCTCAGCTAGCCTAAGTTGTCTGCATTGTGTCATAATACCCTGTGCTGGCACGGCATCTCATAGGACTTGTCTTAGGAGTTTCAGTTTTAGCATAAGAGCACAAGACCATGCCTTCACACCAAGATTGCAACCCCTCCTTGTTTGTTTAGAACATTTTTAAGGAGTCTGCCTGAGGTGGCTTTCAAAATAAATATAGTAAGAACAAAATATACCATACTAGGAATAAGGCCCACTGCAGAAATAAATACAACGAGCTCTAGAAAGAGGCTCTGGGAGAGTGCCTTGGCTTTGGGCTTTGTCAGTTTGCTGTGGCGACCTCAGCAGGGTATAATGACACAGAGTCCACCATTTTCTCCAGAGGAACTGATCTCTGCTATCTGAAGAGCAGTTGTAATTTTGAGTGATCGCCAGCCTTCACCTGGAGATTGGCAACAATAGTTCCCCAGGACAAAATGGCTGATTTGGAGGGTGAACTCTATGACATTTTACCTGTCTGAGGTCCAACCCCTCCTCAAACCCTATCCTCTCCAGGCTCCACCCCTCAAATCTCCAGGAATTTTCCAACCTGGAGTTGGCAACCCGATATCCTTCCCAGCCAATCATCAACCTACCTTTATTTCCCCCTCACCCTTCAGCTTTCCACCCCCCCCCCCAACTGCAGCCTCTGCTGTGCTCTGAAGCCCTGACTGCCACGTCACATTGGGTGTCATGGGGAGCCACCTCAGCAGGGTATAAGGGACACAGAGTCCACCATTTTCTCCAGAGGAACTGATCTCTGTATCTGGAGAGCAGTTGTAATTCTGAGTGATCTCCAGCCCTCACCTGGAGATTGGCAACATGGCTCCCTGTGAGGGAATGGCTGGGTTGGAGGGTGGAGCCTATGGCATTGTACCTATCTGACGTTCCACCCCTCCTCAAACCTCACCGTCTCCGGGCTCCAGGAGTTTCCCACCTGGTGTTGGCAACCCTATAAGGACTGGCCCCAAAGAGTTTTCTCCCAAAGGCCAAAATATGTGTGGAAAGGGCCTTTCACTGACACTGAGGGGGAAGTAGGGTTGCCAAGCCTGATTAGGGAAATACCTGGAGATTTGGTCAGTAGATCCTGTGGAGGACAGCATGGGGTGTGTGGAAGGACTCAGCGGGGTAGAATGCCATACCCTCCAAAGCAGCTGTTTTCTCCCTCCAAAGCAGCTGTTTTCTCCAGGGGAACTGATCTCTACCATCTGGAGATCAACTGCAACAGCTGGAGATCTCCATGTCCCACCTGGAGATTCGGAACCCTAGGGGAAAGTCAGCTGCACAGCAGGGGGTGGAAGAAAATATATTTCCATAGGGTTTCCTAGCATACAGGACCCCCCCTTGCCTTTACTTACCCAAATCTCTGCGAGGAGAGGGTTGGAAAACTGTGTATGTGTGTCTGGACTGGGAAAGAAGTGCCCATCTTGAAGCCTCTCTAGAAACAAACCTTGGTGCATTTAACCCCTTTAACTCCCAGATGCAGCAAGGAGAGGGGAAATTACTGCATCTGAGGAGGGTGTGTTTAATTGCCAGAAAGGCTCTGCTCCGTGCCTTTCTCTGGGTCAAGATGAGAAAACTGTTTTCATCATCACCATGCCCTCTGCTTCCTTGCTGATGGGAGAAGCTGCCCAGCTGGATTTCTGCCTGTCGTTATGTGGAAGGGAGGGGAAACTGGATATACTCTACGTTTTAAACAGCTGGGGGGGTGTCATTTTGATCAAACCAGCCTTGAAGAGAGGGACTTAACCCTTCTGTTGCCACCTCTCACAGTATACCCAAGCCCTGACAGCAGCAGTGGGGCTGGGAACTCCTCCCCACCTCTCTCTCACACACAAAGACACATGCACCCCGGTCCCTGGCAGGGGCAAAGCTCTGGCTGTGGCAGCCCAGGGGCCAGGGAGAACTATGCAGGGCAGCCTCCCCCCACTGTATCCCTCTCCTTCTCTTTCTCACAGACACACACAAATACATACGCACCCTGAGCTCCGACAGCACTTTGGCCATGCTATCTCTGGCGAGGGCAGGAGGTATTTTGGAGGGAAAGCAAACAGATCACTGGGTGTCCTGCAGAAATGGGCGGGACTCAAGCTACGGACTCAGTGGATAGGATAAGTTTCTGAGCGACAGGTCTGGGGCCCAAAGGCTGGGGAAGCGTGTGGAAAGTTCAGAAAAGATTCACGCCAAAACAGCTTTATTATATAGAAGAGATAGTTTCAGAGGCTAGCCGTGTTGGCCTGTGGTAGAACAGCTAGATTTGAATCCAGTAGCACCTTGGAGATTTCCAGGGTATAAGCTTTCAAGAACCAAAGCTCCCTTGTCCCTTGCAAGATGGAGCTCTTCCGCCAGGCTTTTGAGTAGGAGCCGCCACTGCCGCTATTCCACCTTCGATATCCCACCTCGATAACTGTGCCATCGTACTCCCGTCATCTTGGTTTTAAATGTTGTGTTTATGTTGTATTGTTTGATTTTATAATTTTACCTGTTGATATTGTTCTATATTGTTTAAATTGGCATTCATGCCCACTGTTAGCTGCCCTGAGCCTTCGGGGAGGGCGGGATACAAATCAAAACAAACAAATAAAATAAAATCAAAATTTTGCACATGTAGAACTGATTTATGGCAACCCCAGCAGTGGCTTTCAAGACAAATGAGAAGCATAGGTGGTTTGCCGTTGCCTCCCTTTGCAGGGCCTTCCTGGGCAGTCTCTCTTCCAAGTACCAACCCTGCTTAGCTTCCAAGATGTGATAAGATCAGGCTATATACCATGTCACCTTCCCTTCCAACAAACCTGAAAAGTACTGATACTGATGAGTGATTTCAGCTCTCACATACTTTTATTCCCAAGTGAACCCACACCCCAAAACACACAACACCCGTGATTCACTTATTTACAGTAATTGAGTTATCCCAGGCTCCCCGATTGGAAGGAGGTGAGGAGCCTACATTCTATTGTCTTTTGGAACGAAGCTCAGGCCCCTTGCCTGGCTGCATGGTGGACCGGTCAGAGCACATGGCTGCCCCGAGTCTATGTTTTCCTGTGGATACACTACACCCCTCCCCCCTTGGTCCGCGAGGCACCCACAAACAAAGTCCTTTAAATAAATGGGAGGCTTCCTGACCTTTGTTGAGCGCCAGATAGCCAGGGCAGGTGAAGATGCCAGCGCCTGGGTACTGGTCAGGAAACCTACCAGTGCCAGTGGCCGTGGAGTGGCTGACGAGGCATCACCCGCGACAGCTGGGGCATCTGGAGACGGGGTGATGGGTGCAGCGGTCGAGCTGTCCGCCTGGCTGGGCTCTTGCAGAGTTTGCAGAGGCTGTGGTTCTTTTACCTCGGTTGGTTCGGAGTCCCCGTAGTCGTCCGGCTCCTGTGGCGCCACCTGGTGGCAGAGTTGGTCAATGTGGTGGTGCAGCACGGTGCCGTTCTCGCAGGAGACCTCATACGAGCGGGGTCCCCTGACCTGTACCACCCTTTCTGGAAACCACGCTGAGCCTGAGGTGTAGCTCCTGGCGTAGACAGGGTCCTCTGGGAAGACCCCCTGCTTGCTTTCTGGTCCTCTGTGTCCGGCTCGCACTCCAGGGCCCGATCTGGATGTAGCCTGTCCAAGCGTGACGTGAGGCAGCGACCCAGGAGAAGTTCTGCCGGGCTGTGTCCTGTGGTGGAGTGCGGGGTTATGCGCTGCCCAAAAAGGAATGAAGCCAGTTTGTACTCCCAGTCCAAGGAGTCAATCCAGCGTAGCGCTTCCTTGGTGGTGCGGTTCATCCACTCAGCTTGCCCGTTTGTGGCGGGGTGGAACGGCGAGGAACGTACATGCCGGATCCTATAGCACTCTGTGAACTCTTGGAACTCCCAGGTGGTGAATGCTGTGCCATTGTCCATGACTAGCATGTCAGGCAACCTGTGGGTGCTCAGGATTCGCCACGTCGCCCGGATGGTGGATCTGGAGGACGTTGATGACATGGGAACAACCTCCAGCCATTTGCTGTAGGAGTCCACCAGTATGAAGAAAAGCTGCCCCTGGAACAGCCCGGAACATGACCAGGGGCGGTGGGAGGACTCCCAGGCTCATTCTGGTGCTCTTGGTGGTTCAGGGCGTGAGACCTGGCAGGGCTGGCATCTCCTCACCTTGTTCTTGATGTCCCAATCAAGGCCTGGCCACCAGACGTAGCTTCGCGCTAACGCCTTCATGCGGACCACCCCGGATGATGTTCATGTAGCGCCTCCAGGACACGTTGTTGCAGTGACGCTGGAATCACCACCCAGCCTCCCCACATTAAGCACCCCTTGTAAAGGGACAGTTCATGTTTACGGGTGGTGAACGAGGCAAACTCGGGGCCCTCCTTGGCCACAGGCCACCCCCTCCCCACCCAGTCCAAAACCCGAAAGAGAACGGGATCCTGAGCCGTGCGGCGGGCCACCTCCCGCACATGGACCGGACAGTCAGGAAGCGTCTCCACCACGGCGACCAAATGCTTGGGTGCGGGGTCAGGATCCGTGGTCACCAGGGGCAGGCAGTTAAGGGCGTCTGTGTGACCCATCGCCTTCCTAGGTCGGTGGGTGAGGAAGTAAGAGTACCCCGACGGGAATATGAACCATCGCAGGACCCGGGGGAGACCATTTGCGGGTTCTGGAGATCTGCAGCGAGGAGCCCCAGCAGCAGCTTGTGGTCCGTTACGATTTCGAAAGGCCGGCCGTAGAGGTAGAGGTGAAACTTCCAGACCCCCGCCACAATAGCCAGCGCCTCTTTATCAATTTGCGTGTAATTACGCTCTGCCGACAACAAGGTCCGTGAGTAATAAGCGACCGGGACCTCCTGGCCGTCTGGTAACTGGTGACCCAGGACTGCCCCGACCTCGTAGGGGGAGGTGTCACAGGCGAGGACCACCGGAAGCGACTCCAAGAAATGGTGAAGGACCGCGTTCGAGACCAGCAAGTCCTTGACACTCCGGAATGCCGCCGCATGCTTAGGGCCCCAGGCCCAGGGCGCATCCTTGTCGAGGAGGTGGTGGAGCGGCTCCGCCATGGCTGCCTTGAGGGGCAGGAACACATGGTAGAAATTGAGCAGGCCCAGGAAAGCCTGCAATTCAGCCTTGGAGGAGGGCAGGGGGGCATGTGTGGTGGCCTTTACTTTCTCGTCCGTGGGGTGTATCCCTTGTGTGTCCATGGCGAACCCCAGGAACTCAATGCGGGGCACACCTAGGAGGCATTTCTCCTTCTTCACTTTAAGCCCTGCGGTGTCGAACTGTTGTAGAACCTGACGGAGGCGGTCTGCGAAGGAGGTGGTGTCCGGCGCCGCGACTATAACATCGTCTAGAAAGGGCTGTACTCCGGGGATGCCTTTTAGGAGAGAGTCCATAAAAGATTGAAAAATCCCAGGAGTTACACAAACCCCGAACTGTAGCCTCGTGACCCAGAAGGCCCCCTTATGGGTAGGGATTGTCTAGGCCTCTGCGGCAGCAGCATCAACGGTTAGCTGTTGGTAAGCCTGTGCTAGGTCGAGCTTACCAAAGATCTTGGCCCCCGCCAGAGAAGCGAGGACGTGGCTCACCACCAGGACCAGGTACGCGTGGTCCTGCAAGGCCTTGTTTATTGTGCACTTGTAGTCGGCAGAAATGCGCACATCCCCGTTAGGTTTGACGGGCATGACTATAGGGGTCTCCCAGCATGTGGATGCAACTGGTTCCAGCACCCCTTGCACAACCAGGCGATCGAGCTCCGCTTCAATTTTCTCTCGCATCGCAATGGGAGGGACCCAAGCCTTTATACGAATGGGCCGTACAGCCGGATCCAGATCCAGTGAAATGGAGTCCCCTGTGTATTTTCCCAGAGTCCCATCAAACACCTTGGGGAATTCCCAGCACACAACCTCCCAGCCTGCTGTTCGGATCTGGTTCAACCCCGTTATCTGGAGGCCCAGGGGTTTGAACTACAAGAGTCCCAATAGGCTGGAGAGCCGTCCTTCCACCACCAAGAGGTCCAGGGCACCCGAGAACCCTTTGAATTGGACCTTGAACTTGCCCCAGTCCCGGACAGCCACAGGATTCTTATTAAAGTCCCGTAAAACTAGACCCTGTGGCTTGTGCAACTGGGGTCCCCCTTTTGGGCATAGAGTACGGAGGGTCTCTGCAGATATGATTGAAAAAGAAGACCCTGAATCTATCTCCATTTCACAGGGGGACCCTTCAATCCGGACAGTCACATGCACCTTGTCCGGGCTGTTACGGGGCAAGTTACATACCGTTTGTTGGTGGTGGACCGAAACGGTGTGAAGATCGTCAGCTTCGAGGTGCGCCGTGAGGGTTGTCCATTGTCCTTTGGAGCGGCAGACCTTCTCAATGTGCCCATTTTGTTGCACGACCTGCAGATTGCATTGCGGAACCGACAGGTCCGTCGCTCGTGAGCGTTGCCACAGCTTACGAATGCTACGGATGGCTGGGACTTGGCCTCTCGGGTCCGCTGAGGTTGCTGAGATGGGCATCAGTGTACCTGGAGCACCTCCTCCTCGTCTGAGACGTCGGATCCTCACGTGGCTAGTGTGCGGTGGACCGCCGAGCCAGGGCAGTCTTGGTGGGCCTTTTCATACGCTGCAGCCTCCTGGATGGCCTTATCCAGGTTGAGGTCATTGTTGCTGCCCAGTTTCCACCGCAGTTTGGGCTCGCGGAGGCCCACGAGAAACTGGTTGAGCAGCGTGTCCGAGAGGCTTGGGAATGCACATCTCGTGGCCACCCGCCGAAGACCTGCCAGAAAATCTGTGGTGGACTCGTCTGGGCCCTGGACCCTTGCGTAGAACCCCAGCCGCTCCACGAACTTGGTGGGCTTGGGTGAGAAATGGTCCGTGAGGGCCTTTACCAGTGCTGCATAGGATTCCTCCTTGGTGGTCCTGAGGTTTATGAGATCCCTCAGGAAGAGGAGGGTGTCTATGCCGCAGACACTTAGGAATAAGGACTTCTTTTTTTCGGCATCCACCATATCATGGTAGCTGCAGTGGTTCTCCAGGGTCTCCAACCAGGCATCCCATTTGTGAGGCTGAGAAATGTCGAAGGCTTGGAGGTGAACTGGAGGCGTGGCCATCTTACCATGTGTAGGCGAGTAGTAGTGGCCGGGTCTGGACGTTGAAGCCAGGCGGGAGGCGTGCTGCTCTTGGGGTCAGCGGCGAGGCTCGTGAGCGGTACGGTGAGTGGCAGGGCTTGATGCGATGCTCTTCTTTGTGGTCGTTGTTCATGGAGGGAGTTGGCATCCCATCCTTGTCGCCAGCGAAAAGTACTGATACTGATGAGTGATTTCAGCTCTCACATACTTTATTAGATCAGGAACAAGACAACCTAAGCCAGCTCGCAGGCCAGCTTTTATTCCCAAGTGAACCCACACCCCAAAACACACAACACCCATGATTCGCTTATTTACAGTAATTGAGTTATCCCGGGCGCCCTGATTGGAAGGAGGCGAGGAGCCTACATTCTATTGTCTTTTGGAATGAAGCTCAGGCCCCTTGCCTGGCCGCGTGGTGGACCGGTCAGAACCGATCTGAACACATGGCTGCCCCGAGTCCATGTTTTCCCGTGGATACACTACAAAACCATTGAAGTATATTAACTAAAATCCAGCTTTAAAAAAAAACCTACCCCAGAATAAAAAAATAAAAAAAACCTACCACAGACAGCTTAAGATAACAGTTTCCAGACTAAAACAATGTTAAAAGATCAACCCCCTTAATTAAAAGCCTGGGTGAACAGAAACATTTTGGCCTGCACGTAGAAGAAAGCAACGGAGGCACTAGGCAAGCATTAAGGGGAAGGATATTCCATAAGTGAAGTGCCACTGCTGAAAAGCCCTAACTTTGGTTGCCACCCGCCTCACCTCCGAAGGCCTACAGCTTATCTCTGGATGACAGAGATCAGTTTCCCTGGAGAAAATGGCTGCTCTGGAGGGTGAACTCCATGACATTATACCTGGCTGCGGTCCCAGCCTCTCCAGGCTCCGCTCCCAAATCCCCATGTTATGTATTGAGCCTGAACTGTACTTGCAAAAGGGCTTAGCTTGAGGATGCATAACAATGGCTTGCTAGGATCCTAGAATGGACCAGTAGGGAGACAGGGATCCTAGAGAAAACCAATTGGGAGTGGGGTGTGTTCTGGGTGTAACTTTTTCTAGGCATAAATACCAGGCTTTGGGCCAGGGATTTTAGTCTTCTTTCTCTTGCTAAATCAGTAATAAACTATGAGCTGATCACTTGAACACATCTGAACCCAGTATATTGCACTCCAGGAATTTCCTAGCTCAGAATTGGCAGTCTTATGGCAAAGTAAATCCTCCACCCTAGGAGGACCACATGTCTGAGAAGGCAATTGTCTGAGTACTGGTGACTGACATTATCTGTGGGCTAGCTTAGCTTAGGTCAAAACTTTGTGAGAATACCATTACCCTGCAGTTCCTGGACATCCTCAGAATAAATATTGGCATGAAACCCTTACAAAAATTACAGGAACTATTTGTTATTATTGCTTTAACATGGACAGATGACCTGTAATCTAAATCAAGGCTAAGGAAATGAAATCGTGACATCCCTGGTTACACACCTGGTTTTGCAGCTGTTACTCATACTAAAGAGAAGAGCCATGCTGTTCTCATGACTTACTGGAATGATCAGGAGGACTATTTATATCACTGTGAGCAACAGATCCACAGCAATTGGTGCTGTTCTAGAGGAGCACCTACAGGGAGAATGTATGGGAATAGCATTGTGCCCAGCATGTTTTGAAGACTGCTGAAGTCAGCCAGAGACAGTCCCGGTGCATGAAATGTCATAGCAAGACAGTAACTGGGTGGTGGTAATCAGGTGGCAAAATTTGCTCTACAAAAAGAAGAGAAGAGACATTGGATTTATACCCCACCCTTCACTACCCGAAGGAGTCTTAGAGCAATTTACAATCCCTTTCCCTTCCCTTCCCCTCCCCACAACAGACACCCTGTGGGGCAGGTGGAGCTGAGAGAGCTCTCCTGAGAACTGCCCTTGAGAGAACAGCTCTGAAAGAACTTATGACTGATCCAAGGTCACACCAGCAGCTGCATGGGGAAGAGTGGGGAATCAAACCCTGTTCTCCCAGATTAGAGTCTGCGCTCCTAACCACTACACCAACTGGCCAGAGGGTGTGTGTCCCACAGATGCAGAATAAAGGAGTCAATGACCCTACAGTGGCTTGATGCTTGGCTGTTTTTTGGCTTTCTAAAGGTGCTTCAGCAAGCTTTAACAGGTGCCTAGGACTGTACTGGTTCATAGAAGAGTTCAGAATGGAAAGGAATCACAGAATTTTATTTATTTATTGAATTCATTTAAACCCCACCTTTCTCCCCAATGGGGACTCAAAACAACTTACATCATTCTCATCTTGTCCATTTTGTCCTCACAACAACCTTGTGAGATAGGTTAGGCTGAGAGAATTTGACTGACACAAGGTCACCCAACGAGCTTCCATTGCACAAATGGGGATTCAAACTGGGGTTTCTCAGATACTAGTCCGAGACTCTTAACCACTACACCATGCTAGCTCCTTGGCTATGCATTTTTAACTATCCATGGAAGCTCAGATACTCCATTAATGCTTCTCATGTGACATGGAGGGGGGGGACTGTGTCCTTTGCTGTTCTTCTCCTGCCATTTAACTTGGGGCCAACCTAGACATAAAGAAAAGATATCCATAAAATGTTTCCCTGTAGTTTAAAAAAATATGAATAGCGGCCATAGGAGGCTTAGGTTCACATCAAGACTACAGTACAGTTATCCTTTCCATAGCATTTATTTTACTATTTCAAGTCACCTGACTCCTCCAGGACTGCTGCTTCTCCTCCAGAGAAAAAACAAACAACAAAACATTCAGGTACCATACAAGCATAATCACATACAGATATTAGTGGATAAATTGTGAATTAATCATTGTTTTGGCAAATGAACTTTCCTCAACATCCTATAGGTGCCTGCTTAATGAATTATATCTGATTAATGTAGAGACCTCATTCCAGTGTCATTTTGTTGTATTGGGCTCTGGCTTAACATTTCAGTGAAAGCAAAGCTTCAGTTCTCAGTATTTAGAAATTGCATTTAATGCTATAAAATAAAGTAAGAGATGATAATAATTTACTAGCAAGATCATATTATATCTGTCAATACATTTATTAGCTGTTTTTTCACTAAAAAGAAGAGAAGAAGAGATTGGATTTATACCCCGCCCTTCACTACCCAGAGTGGCTTACAAACTCCTTTCCTTTCCCCTCCCCACAACAGCCACAATAGGTGCCTCTACGCTCCCCACGCCGTTCTGGTTCCACCTTCCGCCGTCCGGAGTTCTGCGTCGCCTGATGTTTGGCATCTTGCCGCTCGCCGTTGCCGGTACTCCACTATCCCCATGAGAGGGGAGGAGGGTGCTCCCTGCCATCTAAGGCAGGTACCCATTTCATCTACTCGCTTTTGTTGTTATTTTATACAGCTTTCGAACCGCTGGGTAGACGGGAGCTGGGACTTGGGCCAGGCGCTCACCCTGACCGCGGCGGGATTCGAATAGTGGCTGTTTGTAGATGTTACCAGCAGGCTATTAGTTGCCTGCGCCACCGCTCCCTTGGGAAACTTTCTCAGTGGAGGGTGGTAAGCAGTGGGGTACCACAGGGATCAGTACTCAGTCCGATGCTTTTTAACTTGTTTATTAATGATTTGGAATTGGGAGTAGGCAGTGAAGTGGCTAAATTTGCAGATGACACGAAGTTGTTCAGAGTGGTGAAAACCAGGGAGGAGTGTGAGGCACTCCAAAGGGATCTGTTGAGGATGGGTGAGTGGGCGTCAACATGGCAAATGGGGTTCAATGTGGCCAAGTGCAAAGTGATGCACATTGGAGCCAAAAATCCTAAATATAAATGCACGTTGATGGGGTCTGAACTGGCAGAGACAGACCAAGAGAGAGATCTTGGAGTCGTAGTGGATAACTCGATGAAAATGTCTAGACAGTGTGTAGCTGCAATAAAGAAGGCCAACGCTATGCTGGGGATTATTAGGAAGGGAATTGAAAATAAATCAACCAGTATCATAATGCCCCTGTATAAATCATTGGTGCAACCTCATTTGGAATACTGTGTACAGTTCTGGTCACCACATCTCAAAAAGGATATTATAGCATTGGAAAAAGTGCAGAAAAGGGCAACTAGAATGATAGGAGGGTTGGAACACCTTCCCTATGAAGAAAGGTTAAAATGCTTGGGGCTTCAATTTAGTCATTTTAGCTTCTAGGGAGAGTTCAGGTTTGATTTGATTTAGAAACCACTGATTGTCTTTTTGGAAGTCCATGGTATCTCAATCTCCTCTAACACCACATTTGAAATGAATCAAGTTTCTTCATTGTCCAGCTTTCACACCCATACATAGTAATGGTGAATACTATGGCATGAATTAACTTGATCTTGGTCACCAGCAACACATCATTACATTTGAGAATCTTTTTTAGTTTCTTTGTGGCTGAGATGATAAACAGAAGATACGATATGAAGTGGTGGAATGAAGGCAAAGGTCAGTTTTTGATTGCCTGGCCAGCAATAATTTCATCATCAGCAAAAAGGGGTATGAGGAACAAAGCAGGCAGGACTAGAATACATGACACATATGTCACAAAGCAGCTCTCTAACCTAACCATAGGAACACACAAAAGAAAGGCAGTTACAGGGCATTTGTAGTGCCCCATTGACCCCACCAATGAAACCAGCTATATACACTAAATGTATAAACTCCAGTGAGTTCAATGATATTATTGGTCCCTCCCTTTTCATGGAGTCTTGTGAGCAAAATTTCTACATTGTGAGCTACTGGCATTAAAGTTGTGAGTGAGCGATTTGGCTACTGCATCAATTAATTTGCTCTGGAGCCATCCTTCCTGAGCTAAGACAACAATATGTGAGCCGGCAGCCAAAAAGCTGTGAGCCGGTGGCTAAAAAGCTGTAAGCTAGCTCACACTAACTCAGCTTAGAGGGAACACTGCTCCCAGTCCCATCTGCTGGATGACACATCCAGGACTTTGATGTGTACTAAACCTGTGCCGTCCCTCAGGGCTAGGTTATCTGCAGCCCCTTCAGTCTGTGGGAGGCCATGACTGGCTGCAGGGTTAGCCAGTTCTGTAATCTGTCATGGCCATATAGATGGATCAGATGGCAGTGGGATCAATAATTAGTATACAACCAATGAGGTAAGTTTGGCTGAGAAATCATGACTGTCCCAATGCCACCCAGTGAGCTTCAGGGCAGTATGAGGATTAAATTGTATTATATTATTAGACATCAAAGAGCAGTGCCAAACATTTTCTAAGATATTCTCTAGTTCTGTATTTTATCTATCACAAGGGAGCGGTGGCGCAGGCAGTAAGAACGCCTGCAAAAGTAACATCAATGAACAGCCATTACAGCTGTTTGAAACCCACTGCGACCGGTGTGAGCTCCCAGCCCATGTCCCAGCTCCTGTCCACCTAGCGGTTTGAAAGCATCAGAAATGCAAGTAGATAAAAGTGGGCACCTGCCCTAGGTGGCAGGGGGCACCCCCTCCTCCTTGTGATGCAGAGGTTTCGGCAGCGGTGGCAGTGATGGCGGCGAGTAGTTCCTGGCAACCCGGTGGAGCAACGTTGGAGGTGGAGCCTGGAGAAGTGGAGGCCTGGAGAGTGTGGTGATGTGCGGTGCAGCGTGGCGGAGCCACCTGTGGGCAGTAGCCGGAACTGCAGCCAACACAGAGCCACGCACTGGGACAAGACCTGCCGGAGGAAGCTGCCCGGAAGATCGGCTCCAGAAGGGCACCAGGACGCCAATACCTGAAGCCGCGGAAGGAAGCCGGATGGCAACTAGCCCGGGGTGCTGGTAGGCAGTCAGCACCCTGTAGACTATGTGGCCTTAGTTAGGTTAAGAATTGGTTGGTTAGAACCTCTATGTAAACCACCCAGAGACCCTCCGGGGTTAGGGCGGTATATAAGCCGAAAGTATAAATAAATAAAATAAATAAATATGTGATACATATGCTGTGGCAAGTAAAAACACTTAAAATCAATTAAAATATATTTTAAAATGTCTGATTATTATCAGCACAATCTTAAAGCTTGTCTGTAAGCTGCTTAGGATAACAACTATAAAATCAATATAAAGGACAGAGAAGATCCGATTGGGGATAGTTACAGTCTATTTGTCTGAGGACATAAAGTTAAATAAGCTAAAAAAATTAAATGGATAAACTCATCCATGGAATCAATATTGGCAGAAATACCAGGCCCTAAAAGTAGTGTAACAATAGAGACGTGCCCACGCAAACAGGACTCTGAGGATGATTTTAACATGGTGAAGGAAATCAGGGAAACAGCCAAGGGAGTGTTGTAACAATAGGTGACTTCACTTGCCCAGTGGCTGAGGATGTCTGAGGCATGATAAATTATTTAGTCTTGGGTCAGTCATGATAGAAAGATAAGGAACCTGGATTTAATCCTGAGCTGTGCCTAGGATCTGGAGTGAGATGTGTTTGAAAATGATTAAACCCCATGATAATAAAAGCTCTGATAGAATTAATACCACAGATTAGGAAATTTACAGAAAAACAAACAAACCAGGAGAATATCAGTGTGGTTAATCAGCAGAGTTAAGGAAGTTGTGAAAAGAAAACTTCCTTTTTTTGAAAAATGACCAAATGAAGATGAAAAGGAGCACAAACTCCAGCTAAACAAAAGCAAGTTGAGAAGAAGGAAAATGAAAAAAGAACTCAAACATACTTAAGACTATAAACATTTGTTTAAATACAACAGATAAAAGAAACCAGCAAAGGAAGCAGCAGCCACACTGTTAGATAAAGGACTGAAAGAATGAGTAAAGGAGGGCAAGGAGCTTTTCAAAAAACTAAATGGTTTCTGGCATTAGTCTTCATTATGGAAGGTACTGGACAGGAACTAAATGCTTGAACTTGTGCAAATGGACATGGAAATGGACATTAAAATCAGCTTCTTTGTCTATTGGAAAATAGCCACAGTAACTATATAGATAGATATGGGGGGGGTAATCTCAGGCAGACAGACAGATAGATATGTCCTAGGAAAATTAGTGAAAAACGTCATTAAAGCATTAAACGGTTAAAGCATTGTTAAGCATAAAAAGGAACAAGCCTTGGTGAGGAAGAATCAGCAGCACTTTAGCAATGAAAAGTTCTAATTTTTAGCATTCTTTTCTTTGGGACTGTCAACAAGCATATAGCTAGAGCCGGGCTTTGGTCATGTTATGAGAAGATGAGTCACTGGAAAAGACAATAATGCTATGAAAAGTTGAAGGCAGCAGTAAAAGAGGAAGACCCAACAGGAGATGGATTGACTCAGCCAAGGAAGCCATGGCCTTCAGTTTGCAAGACATGAGCAAGTCTGTTAATGATAAGAAGAAGATTGGATTTATACCTCGCCCTTTACTTGGAGTCTCAGAGTGGCTTACAGTCTCCTTACCTTCCTCCACAGCAGACACCCTGTGAGGTAGGTGGAGCTGAAAAAGCTCTTTGAGAACTGCTCTTGCGAGAACAGCTCTGAGAGAACTGTGACTTGGCCAAGATCACCCAGCAGCTGCATGTGGAGAAGTGAGGAATCATACCCAGTTCTCCCAGATAGAATCTATGCTCCTAACCACTACACCACTACACCAAACTGGCTCTTACCAGTTAGTATGTTTTTGGAGGACATTAATCCATAGGGTCATCATAAGTCAGAAGTGACTTGACGGTACTTAACACATACACAAAGGCAGATGTGATGAACTGACCTTCAAAAGCAGGATGTTTAGTGCATCATATTCAGACAGCTAGGAGATTAGAGGTTAATGTCTCACTGTAAAGCACAGTTTTATTGACAGGCTACTGCCTGTGTACACCCCCTTCTCTCTGATTGTCAGCGCCAGCTGAGAAGAGCTTTCAAAAGTGTTGTCAGTTTTGTCAGAGGGAGTCAGTCCTCGTTTGTGCTTTGGCTTGGCAGTAGCCAGTCAGGAGGAGTGTGTGTGTCAGTCTGAGGGAAACAGACTTGGGAAGTGAAGGGACACAATTCGTAGTCCTTACTGTGTACCCTCACATTCAAGGAAAAGTTCAGAAATCAGAACTTAAAGTGTCAGCCCTAGCTGAATTCTGTTTATTCACAGTCTCCAGAGCTGGGGCTTTGGTTTGACAGAAGAGAAGGTTGAAAACTGCCATTCTATCTAAACAGAAAAGGATTATTGCTCCTAGAACGAAGAGGGTGTTTCTTATCCAGTTCAGAGGGTTCAACTCAGAAGGGACCCCCTGGTTTGTGTGAAAGGGGAAATGGTCAGATTCCTCAAGAGTAAAAAAGGGAAAGTTATAATCCCACAAGGGAAGTATTTAAATACAGGAAGAAAGTAATAACTTCCAGGGAACTAATATGGTGTTATGAAACTTTATTAAGACATGTTGTTGCTGAAATAAATCTCCAAAACAAACATCTCACAGTTAAGAACTGAGTCTCTAAGAATATAAGCCGCAAGTATACTCTGTTGCCTGGTCAAAATATTATAATTTGTATAAACAACCAAATTTACCTCAACGTCTTGTCCCCTGCTCTATTCCTAACTTACCTGTGCCTGTTCAAGAAAATCAGCCTTTCTGTTTGAACTTCGTGTCAAATTATAATTCTATAATTCAAATACTAAGAGGCTGCTCAGTCAGAGTGGGGAACAGTGTTTTGGCAGGAAAATCTGCCTCACAGAGAAGAAGAAGCAGGAGTCTGTCATAGCAGGCATTCCAAAAGCTTCAAAAAGGTTTTGACAAAGTTCCTCACTAAAGGCTCCTGTGTAAACTTAGTGGTCATGGGATAAGATGATGTGACTTCTTATACATTGGCAATTGAATCAGTAAGAGCAAGCATAGTGTAGTGGCTAACAGCGGTGGACTTTAATCTGGAGAACTGGGTTTGATTCCCCACCCCTCCACATGAAGCCTGCTGAGTGAGCTTGGGCCAGTCACAGTTCTCTCAGAACTCTCTCAGCCCCACCTACCTTAAAAGGGGTCTGTTGTGGGAAGAGGAAGGGAAGGTGATCGTAAGCCGTTTTGAGACATCTTAAGGTAGAGAAAAGTGGAGTATAAAAACCTACTCTTCTTCTAAATTGATAGTTACTAGAATCTGTTTTGGACCTGGGCTGCTTCACTATTCGAGGATGAACAGTGAGGTAGCCAAGATTGTAGATGATACCAAATTATTCATGATTTCCGGGGAGGGCAGGATATAAATCTAAATAATAAATGAATGAATGAATGAATGAATGAATGAATGAATGATGGTCTATCATTGCTATTAGCAATGGTGACCAAATGGAACTACTGGAGCCAGAGATAGTGTGCCTCTTACTAATTGTTCCAGGGGGTTGGTGATGGGGATTGAAACAAACTCCATAGGAGAGCTATTGCCTTGATGCTGTGCCTTGTTGGCTTCCTGAAAATATCTCACTGGCTGCTCTGTTAAGCAGGATGCTGGACTAGACAGACTGGGGACTGACCAAGCAGCAAAATCGCTACATTTTTCTACACATAGTTTCCAAGCAGGACAGCACCTTTCCTCTTGTGCACACCACCAGTGGCTCTATCTGTCTGTCAAACTTGGGGGAGGGGATCTCTCACATTATTACAGAACAAAGATTTCCTTCTTTCTTTTCTAGCATTTCAATTTTCTGCAGAATTCTTCTCAGCAACTTTGGCTATGCATTTTCCTCCCACATGGCTGCTAAACATATCTCCTTGCTTGAACTGGCAGGGGGAAGGGAGGGTTTCAGTGCTGGAAAATGTCTTCTATAATTTCTGCACTGGTAAAGCACTTAGTAGACTTTTACAGTAGCCCATCCAATTGTAATTAACCCCCCACCCCTGCAAGTCAGCAGCCTCACCTGATCGCACAGTTTGTTTGAAAAAAGTGTCCTCCACCCCAGCCATTTAATATTACAAATAATTTTCTGACAGTTTTATGTAACTGACATTTCTGATTTTCCTGCCTCCAGATTCACAGTTTGACCATCTAACCTCAGAAAAGGTATTTACAGCAATCCAAGAAAGATGATCAAGTTTTTTCTCATGGTGAACAAACAAGGCCAAACAAGGCTGTCTCGTTATTATGAGTACATGGACCTTCACAAACGGACAATGCTGGAAGCTGAAGTCATCAAGCACTGCCTTTCCCGTTCAAAAGAGCAAGTATGTCTTTTGTTCTTACAGAATTGTTTATGGTCAGCAGGGAATAATGGTTAGAGTGTCAGACTAGGATTTGGGAAGCCTGAGTTCAAATTCCCATTCTGTCATGGATTTTACTAGGTGATTAGGGTTGCCAGATGATGGCTGGTGCCTAGCAGGAGATGGGGGGCATGGACAAGGAGGTGCTGTCAACACAACAGCATGAAATCACTCTTGTAGGATAAACCCAGAAATGACATCACATCTCTCTAGGAATTGCCAGAAACTCTGTGGTAAAATTAAAATTAATTATCATTTAAAAATTCCCACTGGTGCAATGGTGTGACATTATGTCATGTCTGGGGAAAACCTGTCATGACACACTAGGAATTGCTGATGAGATTTGAATTAATTTTTTTCTACCAGCTGACAGCAGGGGCAGGAAGCAGTGGGTGCTGGTGGGAGGTATCCAGTCCTAGCAGAAGGCCTGTCAACTCTGTGGGTGACCTTGGGCCAGTTCACACACTCACAGCCTAACCTGCTTCACATGTATAAGGTGGGAAGGTATCATTTAAAATGCAAAAGAAATGTGTGTTATGGGGGGAATGCTAAATGCAGCCCCACAGTAACCTTTCCCCATCCAGGTTCACTTTAAATATGTTAAAAATGTCCTCAGGGGAAAAACTGCAGGGGAAAGTGGGGTAGAGTGAGTGGGGTAGGGTCAATGCTGCTTTTTTACATGTTTCCCTTCTATTCTACACCCTCTGTCTCTTGCTTTATACCCATGTTTAGGAACATGGAGGGCCCATGTGATGTTGTGATTAGTGTGTTGGCCTTGGAGTGCAGAACCCCGAATTCAGCTCTTCTGTCTGCTGTGGAACATTTTTAGTGGAGACCATGGTTCAAAGGCAGACTACGTGTTTTGTGTATGGAACAAGTGTGGCCAAACTGACTTAACGTAAGAGCCACACAGAATAAACGTCAGATGTTTGAGAGCCATAAGACATGACCAAATATTACATACACATTTTTATTGGAAAATATGCAAATTTGCTTTCTATTAACATTACATGAGACTGCCAAGAATAAAAACAAAAGGGGTAAAAACCGATATTATTTGTCCAATAGTATTTATTTGCTTGCTATCCTGCCAACCTAGCAGTTCGAAAGCAAGAAATTGCAAGTAGATAAATAGGTACCACTTCGGTGGGAAGGTAACAGCGTTCTGTGTGCCTTGGTGTTTAGTCATGCCGGCCACATGACCACGGAAACGTCTTCAGACAGCGCTGGCTCTTCGGCTTTGAAACGGAGATGAGCACCGCAACCCTAGAGTCGGATTCGACTGGCTTTCGAGCAAGGGAACCTTTACCTTTACCTTAATGATATTTATTTGTCTGAGAGTTGATGTTTAAACACAATCTGTATTTGATGTATGTGCTTGAGACCTCTGGTCATGTAAGCTGAAATAAATAATATTTGTCTGAGAGAGAGGTAGAAAGAAAGAGAGAGAGAGGCAGAAACAATGACCACAAACAGATAGGGGAGGGGAGGGGGAAGGATGGAAGGAAGAAAGAGAGAAAGGAAGGAAGGGAGAAGGAGAGAAAAAGATAAAGGTGGAAAGAAAGCGAGAGGAAGGAAGGAAGAGAGAGAGAAGCAAAGAAAGCAAATAGGTGGGGAAGGAGGGGAGAAGTAGGAAGGAAAGAAGAGAGAAAGAGAAAGGTGGAAAGAATGAAAGAAGTGGAAAGAAAGAAGGAGAGAGAGAAAGAGAGAAACAGAAACAAAGAAAGCAAATAGATGGGGGAGGGAGGGGAGAGAGAGAAAGAGAGAGAGAGGGAGAGAGGAAGGAAGGAAGGAAAGAGAGAGAGAGAGAGAGAGAGAGAGAGAGAGAGAGAAAGAAAGAAAGAAAGAAAGAAAGAAAGAAAGAAAGAAAGAAAGAAAGAAAGAAAGAAAGAAAGAAAGAAAGAAAGAAAACAGATGAGGAAGGAAGGGAAAAGGAAAGGTGGAAAGAAAGCAAATAGATGAGGGGAGGAAAGACGGGGAAGAGGGGGGGATAGAAAGATATAAATAGGGAGGGAGGAAGGGAGAGGTGGAAAGAAAGCAACTTTAACTTTTAATGTGTTCTCCAGCAAACCCTCCCCATGACAGTTGGCTTCGCTTGAAGAAGGGATTTAAAGGGTCAAGCCAGCTGATCAGGCTGTGGGTGGGAGCCTGGAGAAGGCCTTTCTTTTCCAAGTCTCCCACCCCTGCTGCCATGCCGGCTTGGCTTGGAGAAGGGATTTAAAGACCCAAATGCCTTCTTCAAGCCAAGCCAGCTAGCTGGTGGGGCAGGGCTTGGAGAACACATTTAACTTTAGATGGGGAGGGAGAGGAGAAAGAAAGAAAGAAAGAAAGAAAGAAAGAAAGAAAGAAAGAAAGAAAGAAAGAAAGAAAGAAAGAAAGAAAGAAGGAAGGAAGGAAGGAAGGAAGGAAGGAAGGAAGGAAGGGAAGGAAGGAAGGAAGGAAGGAAGGAAGGAAGGAAGGAAGGAAGGAAGGAAGGAAAGAAAGAAAGAAAGAAAGAAAGAAAGAAAGAAAGAAAGAAAGAAAGAAAGAAAGAAAGAAAGAAAGAAAGAAGGAAAGAAAGAAAGAAAGAAAGAAGGAAAGAAGGAAGGAAAGATGGAAAGAAAGATGGAAAGAAAGCATATAGATGGGGGAGGGAGGGTAAGGTGGAAAGAAAGCAACTGTAACTTTAAATGCATCCTCCAAGCCCCTCCTGCCCCCCCCCCCAGCTGCTTGGCTTGGAGAAGGGATTTAAAGAGACAAATGCCTTCTCCAAGATGGCCGGGGGGAGAGGCTTTGAGAACGCATTTAAAATTGATTTTTTTTTCTCTGTTTCCCTTCACCTCAAGCCTACCCATGGAGGGGAATACTGACTGGGGAAGGGAAGATGCTTCCCCTTTGTTTCATCAGCCATCCTGCTGGGAGCTGCACAATATGTGTGAAAGAGCCACATGTGACTCCTGAGTCACAGTTTGGCTGCCCCTGGTATGGAAGGTCAAAAACAAAGGGGGGGGATTACCCCCCAAAAAACAGATCAGATAACCAAAAGTGTTAAGTAAACAGGTCTCAGAAATATATTGTTGCCCTGCAAGGCTTCTGAGCCTCTTTATGGATTGTAATAAAATAATAAACTGTACCAGTGTATACATAAGGGACTGAACCACATGGTAACCCCACCACGATGCCAGAAGAGACTGCACCTAGGCAAGAGACATCCTCCTGGCCTTCTCAGCAGCTCCAGTGCTCAGTATAGGTTGCCAGCCCATTCTTCATGAAGTAGAATGGAACAGCCCCAATCTGCACTAAACACAGCACCATGCTTTGATGAAATACAAGGACAAAGAACTCCAAAAACCGCCATTAAAAGTTCCTTCTAACTCAGGCAGGCAGCCTCTTTCCCTCCCCCCTCACCTGCAAGACCTCATGTAGACCAAGCAGAGACTATTCACTGTTGCCTGGCAACTAATTGGTAGCCATCAGCAGCCTGGCTAAAGTCATCAAGAAGACAATGGAATTGGCCTGGTGACTCATCCTAGCTGCTACCAGGTGCCAGACATGAGTTAAGCTTCTAGCCCTCAATATTGACCACCCCTCAGGTACACCTCCCCTACACCTTCCAACCAATAGGGTATTTTCAGGGACGGACTTACCTGGAGGTGGAACCAGGGGTTGTGACCAGCCCCCTCCCTCCTGCATATAAGGAGATGCCTGACCACCGGCTCTCTCTCTGCTCTTTGACCTGTATCAAACCTTTGACCCTCTTATGTCCAGCTTGCTATCCCCAACCCTTGCCTCCATCTTTAAACTCTAGGTCTACAGCCTGAGTTTCCACGTGTTACCTGCTGGCCAGGCCATGTGGTCCCCCATTTTTCTAGTTTTCTTCCCCTCCATTTTTCCTGAGGAACACTCTGCACGACGGGACCAATAGGTATTGCCCACCAATGATTTACCTGCTAATGCAAATGTGCTTATACTTCTCTCTGTATTTTCTTAGACTTGAGTAATTGTGTGTGAGACTGTGTATTGTTTGCTTGTGAAGAACTCCAGTAAAAGACTTTATTTTCAAACTCATAAGGTCTCCTGGTCTGTTACCAACACCTCCTGGTGGGGCTGGACTTCTATGCATAAATATATATAAAAAGGACTCCTTTTTAGTTTTGTTTTTCATTTGTATATATTTTGGAGGTCAGTTTACTTAACTGTTTTGTGTACAGAATGTACCAGGTTCAATCTCAGGTAGCAGGAGGTAGCAAAAGGCCTTTCGCTATCTGAGACCCTGGAGAACCCTTGCCCGTCAGATTCTGTCTCTATATATGAACGTGGTGCACTGCCATTCATTGTCATCTGGCCGTTATTCTATTCTATTCTATTCTATTCTATTCTATTCTATTCTATTCTATTCTATTCTATTCTATTCTATTCAGTGAGAGAAACCAAGTAAAAACAGTAAAGCTATTTGTAAACTGGAAGAGATACATTGCAAAAGATCCTAGTAATAACCAATTGTACCAATTCAGCTACACCTTCTAGGTGTGAAAACTCAGATGCAAGCGTGGAACAAAGTCCCATTCCCCACCTGTTCGTTCCTATGGAGGATCCATAGATGTGTGTAGATCTACCTCCTGCTGTGAATAGGAGCATCCTGCGTGCACAATAACCGTGCATATAGCTGAGAACAATTCAGCTGTTTAGGACAAGCTGATATTATATTACAGTACAAACTTTTCAAGACTGCATGTTTAGGAGCTATTTGTGCCTATGGCTATTATCTGCTGTTTTCAATTCTTTGATTCAGTCTATAATGCTTTAATTCTGGGCTGCTCTGTACTGGGCTAGCCAATACCTCCTTCAACAAAAAGAACTGCAAACTATTGTTAAATAATAAAGGCAAAATCTCTTGAAGCCTTTTTTACTTCAACAAGACAGTAGGGGACTCTACAGCCTAGAGCTGTTGCCTTATTGTTCCTGCTAAAATTACTGTCCTTTGAACTCCTTACGAAGGCTATAGCCACTGGTGGAGATTTTGAGTCATAGTAAGGATCAGGGTCTAGTATGTATGCATGTATGTATCTTCAGCTTATAGCCCTCCCTCCCCTGCACAGCAAGGCTCAGGGTGGCTAAGAACAGGTAGCAACAAACATATTAAAATAGTAAATAAATTATTAAAACCCAATTTACAAAACAGTTTATAACAACAATTTAAATCTAATCAGTCAGATGGCAGCACATAGTTTGACACAACTTAGTGTGTCTTTTCTCAGAAGAGATTGTATTTCAAGTGTGTCTGTGGATTTTAAGATGATGCTATAAGATTGATCTGCTGGTTTTAATCTGTATTTTTAAAAATGTTTTTAACCTGTTGTAAATTACCCAGAGCCCTGTGTACTCAGGGTCTGGCTAATTCAGAAATGTAATAAATATGACAACAACAATAACAGATGGACTATAATAGTGTTTGGAGGCTTCACAGTTTTGGAGCTGTTAAATACAATTAAAATGCACTACAGACATTGACTTTCTGCACATTTTGTTAGCTTACCTCATTTGTAGCTGCATAAATCAGGCATCTAGATAAATGTATAAAGCCATACAATGCAAATGATAGAATATCAGGACACATGAAGATGATTTATTTAATGGCATATATCTCACATGTCCATTGATGACTAAGATCATCAGGCCGTCTCTTGGCATCAGGTCATCTGTTGGCTATTCCACCACTTTGGGTGGCTTCTCTGGCATCAACCAGAGCTCAGGCCTTTTCCATTGTGGCTCCAGTTCTGGGGAATGGGCTCCCTGAAGAGGTGGGGGGCCCTCCCTGGAGATCTTCAGGAGGCACTGCAAAGGCTTGCTTGTTTGCCAGGGCTTTGGTGGGGGTTTGAATAGCAGGCATCTTTTAAGGGGGGAGGGGGAGATTTGGGGGTTTGATGTTTTATTTTGGTTGTAACTGAAAATGTTTTTAACTATTATTGTACGCCAACTTGAACCACAAGGAAAGGTGGGATATAAATGTTTTAATAAATAAGTAAATAAAATTAATGTGCTTTGTTCTGTGTTTTTTCTTTAGTGTTCCTTCATTGAGTACAAAGATTTTAAGCTGGTATATAGACAGTATGCTGCCCTTTTCATAGTGGTTGGAATTAATGAAACTGAGGTACGTGTTATACTAATTAAAATAAAAAGAGATGGTTTAAGCCAAAGGGCACCTTTATATACTGCTGTTGCCTCACTTTCCTGATTTTCAGAAGTCATCCAGTACTTCACTCTTGAGTCCCTTCTTTTTTGCATACTGTCTAGCTCTTTCACAATTTAATGAAAGCCACAGAAAAGAAAGAAATCCTACTATTTCCTAAGAATTCTAAAAGCCATTCCTCACAGTGGTAGTATATTCTGGGAGCACTTCTCAGTCAGTCTACTTGGAAGTAAGTCCCATTTTATTCTTTGGGGCTTACTCCCAAGGAAGTGTTCTTAGGATTGCAGCCTCTGTCTCACAAAAGATTGCCAAGTGGCCTTTAATAAAGGCTCAATGTGTGTGCAGTTGGGCAGTTGGAGCTTTTCATGGTATGGAGGTAAACAGCATCATCTGGTAAATGTCCCATTAAACTTCTATTAATGAGAAAATGCTTTTCTCTAGGCCAGTTAGCAACGCTACTTTGTAGATGAGCTACACATAAGTGCTGTCAGTTAACCTCTGTGGTCCTTATTTGCTGACCTTTTAATTTTAGTATTTTTCAGCTAAAAAGTATTTTTGTGCTTATTTGGTGGATCCAGCAAATCTTAGGTTCTTAAAATCAGGCTGTTGGTTTTGTCCCAGGGCTGGCATGTTGGGTGCATGTTAGAGCTCTAGAACTGGAGGGGCATCCTGTTGCCAGCTGGCCCTATTGCCAGCCGGCCTGCCCACAGTTTCAGGGTCTGGCATAGCCCAGTGAGTAGTCAGCAGAAAACCTGTTTCTTCTCTCCATGGTGGGGGGCAAGGGCTGGCCCTCCTTCCTTCCTTTCCTTCCATCAAGGGAGTGAGGCTGGGGGGGGGGCTTTTCCAGGGCCATTTTTGCCTCCCATTCTGACCCCATTGGGAGATTTGACACTGGGGCAAGCCATAGCACCAGTCCCACTGAGGACAGCATGAGTGGGCTAGTGTCTGTGCAGTGTGAGAGGGAGGAGGAAGGCATCAGCTTCCTATGGTGCAGAAGAGGTGGAAGGTAGCCATGGGAGTTTCCCAGCGGTGCCAAGGGAGAGGAGGGCAGGCTGCAGCTTCCCTGCAGGTGGTGGCTTTCCCCACCAAAGTATAGATGGGAAGAGCAGGTGGTGGCTTCCCGACAGTATGGGGAGCAGTGAAGTAATTTGCCAAGAGTGCCAAACATTCTTGGGCTGGCCCTATTTTGTTTCTAGATTTTTCTAAAATATTTAAATATACCACAAAAAGAGAGATTAGTATAACCACATTTATTTTTATGTATTTGTAACTGAATTTCAGAATGAAATGGCTGTATATGAACTAATTCATAATTTTGTGGAAGTTTTGGACAAGTATTTCAGCAGAGTGGTAAGTATAATATGGAACCAAAAACGTGTTTGTCTTTTTTTTTTGGGGGGGGGTAGTTTTTATATTTATCACACTGTAGACATAGCAATATGATATACCACAACTGTTGTGTTTTTATGTACTGGGGCACAACTTATTGCAACTGATGAAAGTCACCTTGTGCATTAGTTTGTTGCTTTCTCTGCTGTGATTTTAATTCTCTGTTTTCATCATTGCACATAGACCAAAAGAGTTGACTATGGACAGGGTCTTTTCGTAGAAGAACAGCTGCAGGAGCTCATTAGCATATGGTATGCTAATGAGCTATTAGGCTATTAGCATATGCCACACCCCCTGACATCACCGGAAGTGATGTCAGAAGGGGAAGCAAAAGGGGGAAGCATCTTTAAAAGCCTCCCCTTCCCTTCCCCAGCTGCTCTGGGTGGGGGAGCTAAGAGAGAAGGGGTTTAAAGTTTAAACTCCTTCTCATGAGAGTTGGGCCACAGAAGGAGGAAAGAGGGAAGGAAAGAGAGAGAGAGTAGAGAGAAGGAAAGAAGGAAGGAAAGAGGGAAAGAAAGAGAGGGAAGAAGGAGGGAAACAGGGAAAGGAGGAAAAAAGAGAAGAGAAGAAGGTGGGAAAGAAAGAAAGAAAGGAAAGAAAGAAGAAAGAAAGGAAAGAAAGGAAAGAAAGGAAGAAAGGAAGGAAGGAAGGAAGGAAGGAAGGAAGGAAGGAAGGAAGAAAGAAAGAAAGAAAGAAAGAAAGAAAGAAAGAAAGAAAGAAAGAAAGAAAGAAAGAAAGAAAGAAAGAAAGAAAGAAAGAAAGAAGAGAAGAATGAGGGAAAGAGGAAAAAGAAAGAAGGAAAGGAGGGAATGAAAGAAATTCAGTGGCAATTCAGCCCCATTATACCCTATGGGCCATTGAAGTCAATGGTGAAAACATAGGGTATATTCTGGGGGCTGGAGGGGAAGGGTTTGAGGGAGAGGCTCCAAGATCACAGGATAGCTGATGGAGCCTCTCCCCAAGATACCCACCAAGTTTCAAGAACATTGGACCAGGGGGTCCAATTCTATGGGCCCCAAACAGGTTGCCCCATTTCCTCCATTGTTCTCTATGGTGGGAAAAAAGTAAGTTTTTTTCCCACCATAGAGAACAATGGAGGGAATAGGGGCAACCTGTTTAGGGCCCATAGAATTGGACCCCCTTGTCCAATGTTCTTGAAACTGTGGTATCTTGGGGTACTTGGAGGCTCCATCAGCTATCCTGTGAGTTTCGAGTCTCTCCCTCAAACCCTCCCCTCCAGCCCTAGAATATACCTATCTTTTCACCATTGACTTCAATGGCCCATAGGGTATAATGGAGCTGAAATTGACATTCGGCTTCCTGAAAGACTCTCCGGGACGCCGGCTGGGGGCGGGGCTTGGCTCCTGAGCTCCCGGAGCTGCGCTCCGGTGCGCTCCCCCCGAAAAGACCCCTGACTATGGACATTTTGATCCATCATCTCTGTACATACAGAAGCACAGTATGTGCAAATGGAGCTCCATATTGGCAGGGATCCTCCATGTACAATATCACGAAATGCTCCAGATGTATAATGGAGGCAAGAGGGCAGCTCCTGTATGAGTAGGGTTGCAAACCTCCTGGTAGAGGCTGTAGATCTCCTGGGATTACAACAACTGATCTCCAGGGGACAGAGATCAGTTCACCTGGAGATGGGCTCTATGGCATTATATCCCATTGAAATTCCTCCCCTCCCCAAACCCTGCCTTCCTCAGGCTCCACCTCCAAAATCTCCAGAGGACTTCTCTGTATTTACACTGTAGCAACAAATTAAAATGTTGAATTCGCTGCTAGAGGTTGTAGTGATAGCCATAAGCACAGAAGATGTTAAAAAGGGATTAGACAGGATTCATGGAGAACAAGTCTTATCAGTGGCTATAAGCCGTGGTGACAAAAGGGAACATTCATGTTCAGAAGCAGCAAACCTCTCAATTCTGGTCCCAGGAGGCAACATCAGGGGATGGCCTCAGCCTGTATGACCAGCTGTTATCCTCCAGAGAAACTGGTTGGCTACTGTGTGAGATGCAATGCCAGACTAGATGGGCCCCTGGTCTGATCCAGCAGGACTCCTCTTATGTTCTTATGGTAGCTTATGTTCTTTAAGCTGCAGACCTTTATTAAAAAGAAAAGAAATCTGCCTTCTGCACTTAAGTGGATTAGATGTTTGGAGGAATCTGTCCTTCTGCATCAGTGTTTGATCCTCACCCTTCATTATTTATTATTACATCAAGATAGAAGAGAATGCTGGGTAGATCCAGGGGATAGTGAATGCTTCATCAAAGGACAAGATAGTACTGTCTCTGGAGGGAGTCATGAAACTCCTGCTTAAAAACGCATCTCTAGATTTGAATGATCAGCTGCCACCAGGTAGCAAATACTCTTTTTTATTGTTCTTTTTTGGCAAAGTACTTAAGCGTTGGTCATGCTTGCACTGCCACAGTGCCACTTGTTCTGGAGTATGCCACTTGTTCTCATGGCAAACAGGCACCTCCCAAGACAGTTCACTTTCCCTGAGATTCTCTGGGAGAGTCTGATTGCTGGTGCTGCCTGCTTGCCTGCCTTAAGTGCTGCTGGCTGGGTTTTCCCCATTGGAAACAATGGAGGTAATGGGGGTAACCTGTTTGGGTGCCCATAGAATTAGGCCCATCGGTCCAATTGCTTTGAGACGTGGGGGCGTATGTGGGGAGAGGCTCCCGAAGCTATCCTGAACATTTGGAGCCACTCCCTCAAACCCCCTCCCCCCAGAGCTACTAACAGCACCATGGGAAAAAAAATAACTTTTTCCCCCACCATAGAGAACAATGGAGGGGATGGGGGCAACCTGTTTGGAGGCCCATAGAATTGGACCCCCTGGTCCAGTGTTGTTGAAACTTGGTGAGTATTTTGGGGAGTGGCTCCAACAGCTACCCTGTGAGTTTGGAGTGTCTTCTTCAAACCCCCTCTCCTCCAGCCCCCAGAATATATCTTATGTTTTCGCCATTGACTTCAATGGCCCATAGGATATAATGGGGCTGAATTGCCGCCGAATTTCTTTCATTCCCTCCTTTCCTTCTCTCCTTTTCCTCTTTCCCTCCTTCTTCCCTTCTCTCTTTCTTTCTTTCCCGCCTTCTTCTCTTCTCTTTTTCCTCCTTTCCCTGTTTCCCTCCTTCTCCTCTTCTCTCTCTTTCTTTCCCTCCTTCTTTCCCTCTTTCCTTCTCTCTACTCTCTCTCTTTCCTTCCCTCTTCCCTCCTTCTGTGGCCAACTCTAGTGAGAAGGGGTTTAAACTTTAGGCCCCTTCTCTCTTTACTCTCCCACCCAGGCCAGCTGGGGAAGGGAAGGGTAGGCTTTCGAAGATGCCTTCCCCCCTCCTTTTGCTTCCCCTTCTGACATCACTTCTGGTGATGTCATGGGGCATGGCATATGCTAATAGCCTAGTAGCTCATACTATATGCTAATGAGCTCCTGCAGCTCTTTTTCTATGAAAAGACCCCTGGTAGCCAGCATTTTGAACTTTCATCATGTCAGTCATTGGTTTGAGGTGAGAAGGGGAGGCCTGAGTTTTGTGTCCACTCTTGCTGCATAGAGAGTCTTGATTTCAGCAATCAGGAGAAGCCTTCATCATGGGATGTGGTGACCAAGGAAGGAGGACTGCTCACGTTGCATGCTTTTGACCAGAAGAAATCCTGTCTACCGGATTAGAGTGTAAAAATTTGGCCCCTTGTGATTACTTATACCAAATGGTGGCAATAATTTCAAAGTCAATTAATATTAAGTAGGTAAATGTGTGGTCCAGGAATGTAGTGTTCTGCGTATATACCAAAAATTTACTGCTACTTTGGGAGCTGAGGGGAATCTGAGCTGAAAAAGGGATTGATAACTTGCTCTGAATTCTGTGGCTTCTGTTTTGTTTCTCTTGGAACACCAGGGAAGGGTCTGATATCTGAATGTAAGCTCTGCAAACACCATTAGATAAATATAGTACTTGCAAAGAATGTTTGAAACTCACAAATCTAAAAATACCAAGATGACAAAATGTCTCTCTAGTGAAGGACAGATGTTCTTTTCTTTCCTCCTTCTCCTCTCCCACTGCCCTCCTAGTTTAGTGCACTGCCTGGGTTCTGCAAATGTGATGTTAATTTAGGATAAAACATTCCATGTTTGTGGTTTTCACCAGTACATCTCTTTGGAATGAATGGTCCAGTTTGTCAGTGGTTGCATATTTATTCTATGCGTTACATGCTATTAAAATAGAGCATGGTGTGATATGTGGCTTCCCTAATCCACCCTACTTTTCTGCATTCCCCAGTTCAGCAGCCCAGCAGCTCTGAGCTAGTACAATCTCCATGAGCTGTTGCAAGTAGTATCCTGCTATTAGGCAGCATCCTTTAACTTATACATAATGTTTCAGAAATAAATATGCAGCATTGGCTGTATGTGCTAATGACCACAAACTATCTAACAAAAGTATGAGAGAAGCATATGGTGTTTCCTTACTTGGATAATGGTTCCACATTGTCTGTGCATGTGAAAAGTAGATTAGGATGACTGTGTTAAAACATGGTAGTTTTCACATAACACACCAACAAAGGTCATGTTGTTGAGAAAAGACAGAGGACCATATGCATCCTGAAGTTCCTCCAGCCTAAGGTGCTTTCCCCAATTGAATGGCTGTTCATTTAGGCTGGAGGAAGGCTTCATACTTTGCTTTGGGGAGTGATAAGACGCAGGCCATGATCAATTGTATGCATTCTCACAATTTAGCACAAATGCAGAGAGGTATGGAATTTATTATTGGGCACAGAATCCAGCATTCGGAGGCTCACACCATTTCTTGAAACAAATTAAAATAAGATCTATGGTCCTTGGGTCAACAAAGGTAGACTTTTATTGTGTGGTCAATGGTTGGTAAAATGGGGCACTCAGTAGGATTTCTAAGGTTTTTAATGATCTTTTGTATAGAAGCCCTATTGAAATTAATGGAGGCATTGCAAGGTTGATAGATTCTACTTCTAATCTTTAATTTGTTAATTTAAGATAATGGGAATACTTGTCAAATGTGTTAAGTATACTGGATTGAGTCCAACTTTGTTTTCTACCACCAAAGTGGTGCTGGTGATTTTTTGTTGATTCCCCTTTTCCACTACAGATCCCCGTATTGCTCCCAGTGCTGTTTCTAGGGGTGCCTTTACCCCTGCTAAGGGAAGCATTTCGGGGATAGTGATGGAATACAGCTGGGTATAGAGACAGGAACATTCCATTTTTAAAAATATCTGCCTCTGACATGACTGGTACTCTGTCTATAATGATCACAGAATGAAAGGACATCAATCCCAAACTAACTTCTCTTTTTCCTTTCCAGAGTGAATTAGATGTATCCTTTTTCAGTTCCACCAGTCTGCTTGCTGTTCTCTGTGTTCCTGATCCTTCCTGCCTTTGCAAGGCTGCTCGATGCAAATTGAATTAAAGTGGTGCCACACTTTGAGCTTAGGCAGCCTCAGCAAAGGAGAGTTATTTTGTGTGCAATCTTTGAACAGTAATGGCATGGCAGAAGTTATTTGAGAAGGTACCTTGTTAAAGGTCACACAGCTATTGCAAAAAGAAGGGGGGGGCGTCTTATAATAGACACCGGTGCCCTGGGCTCCATTTTACTTTCATTTCTATACGTAGAATATTGCATCTTCCATAAGGGCTGCATGCAGGTGCATGAACATCCTAGCTGTGGCACAGTCTGTGGATGTGCAAAGGTGGACCCCATCCTCAAGCAATATCTGGCCCTGAGTTAGGCTTGTCAAGAACTTACCGCGTGCCGGCGGGGAATGGATACGTCCTCGCAGGACCATCCCCAGGGAAGGACAGGTGTGGAGCACCATGCCGTAGCCAGGAAGGGACGCTAGGCGACGCTCTAGCAATGTGGCTGGAAACTCGATGGTACCATCGAGTTTTCAGCCCCATTGCCAGAGCGTCGACTGGTGTCACTTCCTGGCGACGGCATGGTGCATTACCAGGAGGACTGGTCCGGCTGGGGAGCATGCGTCCCCCGCTCCCAGGCGGTAAGTACTTGGGAACCCTACCCTGAGTATTAACAGCATGGTTTATCTCAGCTGGAGGGAGATGGCATCCTATTGCCTTATTATACTTCTGGTTTGTGCTCCTGGATCCAAATCACACCTGACTTTTCCAGAATTTGTTTTACAGAAGCTGCAGCTTCCAAGCAGCTATTTAAAACCTTCAAAAGGTAGTTCAGTCAGTGATGCTGAAAATGCCTCTTAGAATCCAGAGACAATTTCTGTGCACAGTGGCTGAAGCTAGGCAATTAAAGGATAGCATTGTCAACATGGGCCTAATTACATAATAAACAGCTGTTTGTTTAGGAAGCACATTTTATATGAAAAGGAGGCTACATAACATTTGAGCCAGAATTTCACTTCTTGCAGAAGCTTATTAGGAATGATTTAAAAAATACATGGAACAAAATGCTTCAAAACAGTAATAAACAAAATAAAAAGTATAAATTTCTCTTTGTTAAATGAATAGGATTTAAACTTTTTTCTCCCGTAAAGTAGAATGTGAACTGCTACTTAAGAGTGTTAGTACATTTGCCAAGTCCCAGCTTTTGTGCATGTATGGAGAAGTGGGTGGAATTTTATTAAACTTTTAAAACAACTGCAGTAGGTGCTGATTTCTGGGAGAGATGAGTCACACACAAAAAAGATCACAAAATCAACAGTTGAAAGTTATCACAGCGGTTTTATGCAGCAAAAGTCTGGTGTGGGAGTAGTTAAAATTAAGTTTAATTTCTGTACTTTAAATTAGGTTTCAGCTGTAAGCATGAAGTTAACTTTGTGAAGAAAGTGAGTTTCCATGCAAGAAGGGGCTAGAGAACACAGCATTTCATGAAATTAAAAATCCAGGTGTGCCAGTCCAATAAGTGTGAAATGTTGCCTTAGCTCCAAAAAAGCATATTACAATCAGAGATCCTCTAAAAAAGTAGCTGAAGTTAGTGAAGGACTTTTGAGAATTTGTTTTCATGGACACTGGAAGTCAATTTTCAACTCTCAGTTCAGAAAAGCAGAACCAACAACACTTGCAGCTCTAACTTAAACATTGAGTCAAATTGCCATTGTAGTCTACTAAAGCCATGTCATTCACTTGGTAACAGGCTGTTTCATAGACACTGTTGTCAGGAGTAGATATACAAATAATTGGTGATGTTTAATACAGCCACCTTGTATTTTACCAAAATAGCTTTCACCAGTCAAATGAAACAGGCAATATATATTTAGGGACAGATTTTCAGCTGCCAAATGTTCATAAAGAAAGTCCTAAAACATTTCAAATAGTGTCTTTTAATGGTAGGGGAGTCTCCCCCCCCCATTTTGAACTTTTGTGGTCCAGTAGATAGTCAGAAGGGAGGGAAGGCGGCATGGTATACCAGTCTTGTCAAATCTCAGAAGCTAAGGAAGGTTGGTACCTGGAGGAAGACCACCAAGGAGGACTCTGCAGAGGAAAGCAATGGCAGACCACTCCTGCTTCTGACTGCCTTGGAAATCCCTTACTGGGGTTGCCATAAATCAGCTGTGACTTGATGGCCCTTTACACAGAGAGACAGACAGACAAACACCTGGGATTAAATTGCCACACAGGCATATCCGTATAGAGTAGGTTTGGGGCCAATTCACACTAAACTTCCCAAGTAATCATGGACTTCATCATGTTCTTTGTATATTAAAGCTGGTTAATGTAGCCAATTAATTATTCATTAAATGTAGTGTAGTTTTTGGTAATAGTGTTGTATGAAGCCAGCAAGATTGTTGCTTAATTTTTAACTGAACGTTGAACAGATGGTCTTAACTGTAAGGGAGTGGGACCATTTAACCACAGGGCACAAATAGGATACACAAAAGGACCAACCATCTACCCTGAACATATTCCCAAGAACTACATGGGAAGTATAGGAGAATGGCCTGAGGAGGTACTGATTACAGGGCTGCAGACACTCGATTCTCAATAGCATGTGAAGTACTCGCTGGTGGAATGAAGAATAGCTAGTTCTGGAATGTTGCCCAACAGGGAGTGGTTAGATCATATCTTCCTAGGACAGAAAGAGAAAAGAGGTTTCCTGTCATAAAGCCAGTGTCCAGCTCTCTCTGCAGAACCTTTTTTCTAATACTAAAGTGGAATGTTAATGGCAAAGTTTGAACTAACTAAACAAACTTTTAGATTTTGAATCAGTTTTCTCTTATTTGGGAGGTTTGTGAATTGATCCTAAATATATAAAGCTGCTTACAGTCAAACCATTGGGTCATTTAGCTAACTATTGTCTACTCTGAGTAGTAGCAGCTGTCTAGGGTCTCGGGCAAAGAAAGGTCTTTCCCAATGCGTGCTTCTTCATGGCTTTGAACTGGAGATTGCATTGGAACCTTCTTGTATATAGAATATGTGATCTACTCCTCAGTCATGGCCCTCCCCAGCCTATAAAATGGCTAGGTACTTTTCTAGCAAGAACAATTGATTTACTGATGACACGTGGCAGTTATGGGCCAGCTAAGCTACTACTGAAATATTTGATCACTGTATAGATTTTTACATCCTGAAAAACCTTTATTTCCACAGTATGAAGTAAACAACCTATAACACAGTAAAAGGGGCATGTCTGCAGTAGTTCTAAACCAGGATGGCAAAGTTATTTCTCAAGCAATTGTGATATTTTTCATAATACAAGTGTGCACATGTTAAGACATGCCTGGAAAGACGAGGAAGTTTGAAAGCTGGATGCACATAGTTTAGCACGTATGTTAGGGTTGCCACCCGAAAAGATGTGAAATAAGGAAAACGTGAGATTGTAAGAAATTGACACTTCACATGCGTTGGAATATTACCAGTACTTTATTAGAATATTCCACCTTTGAGAAGTTTGTCATGACTTGTCAGAAACAATACTTCTATATAAGCTTAGAAGAGCTTATCCTATAGATACTGGCAACAACGGTTATGAAGTTTTCACTGTTCCTTTAAGCATTCTTATGCTGGTGTCCTGAGAAGTTGACACTTGCATACCTGCTCTACAGATGTGATCTCTAGTCCTTTGGTCCCTGAATGCAAGTCTGGCTTTGGTTGTAGCTGGTGGATGAGGGGGTAGAAGAACAGCATGTAAACAAGGAACATGGTGCATCCGCTGGGCAGATAAGTGAACTCCATCTTCTTCCCACCACAGCTTTAGTTTTAATTTAAGATTGCTTTTTGCAGCTATGATGCATCTCTCCCAAGGGATTTTCTACTGATACTCGTTGAAGCACAGTTTTGTGAAATAAGGAACAGGTGGGAATCCTAAAGTATTCAGGGGGGAAATATTCTCTGTAAACTTGAATGTTTATTGATTTAGGGAAGTCATGTGCCTCTTTCCAGAGGCTTGCTTTGGGAGGCTCACAAAGTAAAACAAAAACAAAAAACTCATTTGTAGGTTTGGTAAACAGCAGTTATCCTCATTAACTATTATACTCTGGGTTCCACTTACGGTTGCAGCATAATTATTTGATTTATGGAGTAAAAACTTATAATCTTCATGTTCCTGAATTACATTTTTCATGTTACCAAATTATGTTGTTTATGAATTGAATACTCTTCTGAAGTTAGTCTATTCCTACTTAGTTGTTGACACTGATTATTAAAACAAATACCCTTAACTTTTAAATAATACAGATAATGTTCAAACTGGATAGAGTACACATTATTTTGGATGAAATGGTGTTAAATGGATGTATTGTAGAAACCAACAAGACCAGAATTCTTGCACCTCTTCTTGTCCTTGACAAAATGGCTGAAAGCTAAAAAGACCGAGCCAGTGAAGGATATATTTGCACAACATTCTTCAAATATGGACAGCTAACTCCTGAATATTCCAAAGACTGGTATTGCTGCTAGCTCAGAACCTTTTCTAGGTTAAAATAGCGTGATACAAACTAATCCAAATTGTTTATTCACACTTTGTTTTAAGATAACAAAAGCTTAATTAATATAATTGTTGAGGAAATTCTGTTTCACTGTATCTGAAGAAGTGTACTTGCACACAAAAGCTTATACCTTAAATAAAATGTTGTTGGTCTTAAAGGTGCCACTGGACTGTGTTGGTTGCTTCATACCAACACAGTTACCCACCTGAAAATGTCATTCAGTTTGGGACATAAATGGATCCTTAAGTATGTACTTTTCTCTCTTTGCTTTCTGTAGGATAATCACTCAGGAAGCTGTCTTTTATCGAGTCAAACCATTGGACTATCAAAGTCTATTCTGACTGGCAGTTAAGAGTGTGCCAAAAAAAAAAAATTGGTATGCTTCCAATTCAGGTCTATTTGGATCCCAAAAATATTGGTATTCTCAAATATGCTCAAATCCCTATATCTGCACTGTATTGGGATTTGGGTAAATATTCCAGAAACCCAAATTTATTTGGCTCCATTATACTCTATGGGGACCAAGCGGGCGGGGGGGGGGGAGAGGAAGTGAAAGAGATCAATGAATTGGCTTCCAGCCATGTCAGCCTAACAGTGGCCTTCTAGCCACACCCAAATAAAAGCTGAATAATATCAGCTTTTATTTGGGCACAGCTATTGGGGTAGCTGAATCAGTGTGTTTAATCTGTATTTGGCTGAATAAATACCCCAAAAATACTGATAAGATATTTTTCGGGTATTTATTTGGCTCGGTATATACTAAGTACACACCCCTACTGGCAGCAACTCCTTAGGGTTTTTCACATCACCTCCCGTAATACTAACTTGAGGGCATCTAATGAAGTTGATAGGCAATAGGAAATACTTCTTTAATGAATAATTAAATTATCATATCCACTGTCAGGGGATGTAGTGATGGCCACAAACATAGATGGCTTCAAATGGGTTTGACAGATTAGTGGATAACTGGACCATCAGCAGCTGCTAGCCCTGGTAGTGAAAGGAAACCTCCAGAGGCAGTAAACCTCTGAAAGCCAGTGCTAGGAGACAATATCAGGGAAGACCTTGACCCCTATGCCCTGTTGGCTGTCTAGGGCAACTGGCTGGCCACTGTGTGAAACAGGATGCTGGACTACTGGTCTGACCTAGCAGGGCTCCTGTGTTTGGAAATCCTGAGGATGTGATGCAAACCAGTTGCTCTGCTATTGAGCTACAGCCATGTTTGCTCATGTGAACTTACGAGTAAGTTGAGGTCATTGAACAAGTCCCCACTGAACTATGGCTGGTTTCCAAAAAGATTGTGACAAAGATGGGAGAAAAATGCTTTGAAAAAACTTAAAAGAGTCTGCAGACAGTTTCTATAGGTTGCCCCTAAGAGCCTTTATGTCTGGGGGAATAATCTTCCCAGCAGAAGTCTCATAGATCTCAAAAATAAGGCTAGCTCATCATTATTTGCTGCATCCCTAAACCTTTACTGAAGATGACAAATTTTTCAGCTGAGACTAGGTACAATGGGTTTTTATTTGCTAATACTAATTTTAATGGTTTGTTACAGCTTCTGGTATTGTTTTATTGCTTTGATGCTTTTAGTGGTGTGTCTGTACTGCTTTATGATTATGTAAGCTACCTAAAATATAGTTTAAATGAAGCAAGAGGCTCTTTCAAAAGCAAGCTATTTTTATGTATTTTTGAAGTCCAGGATCTACATCAGCTTTGAGAAATGCATAGCAAAAGGATAAATTCAAATCAAGAGTACTTTTTATGTGTATATATGTATGATATAACTTTTAATATTATATAAATAATGTTAACATTTGTAAAGACCGCTTAAGTGATCCAGCCAACTCTTTCCTACAGTGGATGGATTGATTAGGATGGAAAGTCATGAGTGTTTTAAGATGCAGGACCAGGATCATATTAACAATCCAATCCAATACAGAATTACTCCATTGTAAGCCCATTGATTAAATTAACTCTATACAGAGTAACACTGGTCAATTTTTATGTGGAGTAATAGAGGACAACACAAGCCCAAAACTCATTTCTACACTCCACCATATAGTCCTTAGTTATATGTTAACCGCACAATGAAGCCTTATCAGATATCAATTAAGAATAAGCCTGTACCTTTACAAGGTCTACAGATATCAAGGGGCAATGCAATTCTGGACCTCCCTGCACCCATCCTCTAGAACTGTTTCCCATCCTGTGGGTGACAGAGCTTCTGATAGTGGGTCACAGGCCAGCCCTCCTTGATTACTAAGCCCTGCCCTTTCCATTCCTCTCTTGTAGTTTGGAAACCAAGATCTGATCTTGTAAACAGTACCTTAAGAACATAAAAGAAGCCGTGTTGGACCAAGCCAATGGCCCATCCAGTCCAACACTCTGTCACACAGTGGCCAAAACCAGGGGCCATCAGGAGGTCCACCAGTGGGACCAGAACTCCAAAAGCACCCCAAAGTACCAATCATGCAGAACAGCATTGCCCAGGCATAGTGTTTCATCTATACACTGTGGCTAATAGCCAACACCACTTCCTGTGGCAGTGAATTCCACATGTTAATTACTCTTTAGATGAGGGGTGAAAAATACATGGCCCATGGGCTGGATCTGGCCCCTGCAAGCCTCCAAGGGAAAGGAGTTTGTAAGCTGCTCTGGGACTTCTTCCAATCTGGCGTGGAAGCAACTGACTCTGTTCTGCTTCCTGTTTCTAACATCGTAGCTCCTTTTCCCCAGTCTCTCCTATCTCCTGCTTCAGAGGAGGGCTGAGGGCTGCTCCCCCTTCCCCCTGGAGGAGGAAAAGAGCCAGGGGGGAGGGAATGGCATCTCGTAGGACTTTTAAGACCAGCAATGTTTTATTCCAGGTGTAAGTGTACTTTTTCTTCAGAGAGAGGGAGGGAGGGAGCCAGAGGGAGCATGCCAGAAAAAGAGAGTGCACGCCCTGGTTTAAGATCCAGAAGCATTTTATTCCAGGTATGGGGGGGGGGGGAACCTAACAGCACAGCTTGCATTCCTTATTAGTGAAATGGAGGCAAGACTATAGCAGTACCTTAATGAGTAACAACATTTCTAGCAGGGCATGAGCATTCATGAATCACTGCTCACTTCTTCAGATACAGCTAGAATGTGAGTCCATCTCTCCTTATATCTTGGAGAGTGAAGTGATTTCAGATGCCAAAAGACAATAGCAGGCATAAGAAACCTAGGTCTCAATTCAGTCCAGGAGTCTGCATTGTCTCCAGCTTCATGATCAATTGCAATTCAGCAATCTCTCTTTCTAATCTCCCTTTGAAATTCCCCTGTAAAGGAACTGCTACTCTTAGGTCAGCAACTGAATGCCCTGGAAGGTTAAAATGTTCCCCCATTGGTTTTTGAATGTTGTGGTTTCTAATAGCGGTAGAACGAGTAACAGTCCAGTAGCACCTTTAAAGACTAACAAAATTGTGGTAAAGTATGTGCTTTTGAGAGTCACTGCTCACTTCTTCAGACTTATTTTCATTTATTCTTTGCATCCTCCTGGACTGAATCCTCCTATACCAAATTGAGACCATAGGTTTCCAATGCTGATATCTCCATGCCACTGTATATCACACGAATGCCGATTTCTCAACCCCTCTGCATATCACACCTAATCTAATCACACGTACTATTGCCATTTGGCATCTGAAATCATCTTTATAAAGTATGTATCTCTGGTACCTTGTGTTACATTTTATGGCACACATGGCCTGGCTCAACAAAGTGACATTTATGTCAGATCCAGCCCTCGTAACAAATGAGTTCGACACCTCTGCTTTAGATGAAGAAGTCATACATTTGGGTGAAGAAGCCATACATTAGTTGGTATTTTTTTCTTCACTGAATATACATGTTGATCAAGTAAAACGTGTCTTCAGTTTGCAAGACCTGATGAAGGCTGTTAACACTAGGATGTTTCAGAAGTCATTAATTTATAGGGTTACCATAAGTCAGAAGTGACTTGATGGCCCTTAGCACACACACACACAAAGTTACTAGATTGAATTTCTTAAAGCTTGGGGTGGTGGTTTACATTAATGGAGGAGAGTGGTCAAAGGCTGGAATGTGGCCTCCATATATCAAGGCTATGTATGACAGAATGCCATTTGCTTGGGGTTCATAGTGAGGCCAGCTGCACCCTTTGTGGGTTTCTCAAAAACATCTTGTTAGCCATTATGGAAAATGGAATACTGAAGTAGATGGTGCCAAGATCATAGTTTCCCTGGGGCGCCAAAAAACCTTGGGCCAGCCATGTATGGGTCATCATACCAAGTAAATTAGGACATGTGGGCTGCCATACCAAAAAGGTTGGGAACCACCGCTCTACAATGTAGAAAAGCAAAAAGAGAAACTAAGTGGCTGCATCCTCTTTTGCACTGCTCTTGATCTTTTCAAAGGCACAGACAGTGTAGTGTCTCTTGGCCGACACTTGGCAACCCTATTCATAAAAATGTAATTAAAACATTATGTCAACATATGTACATTTTCCAAGTGTTTGTAACTGCTCTGGACCCAAGATTTGTACAAATGGAGCAAGGTTGCAGAAGACATTTTTAGCACCTTCCCCCAGCAGCCTCTTGCACGACCATCTCCCCCCACATTCCTAAGGGTTGATATGACGTGTAGTACTGGGGATTGGCACTAAAAATTTCTTCTGTGAACTCCGTCTTTTAATATGGAACCTAAATCTAATAAAGGCAGCTCCTATATTCTACATTAAATGGTTTCCTTAATTGCTAACAAGTTATAGTGTGTTGAATTTACAACTTAATTCAGCTGGGTACTTGTGATTTTTCTATTTATGACCTCTAAAAGATTAAAAGAAACTAGTGGTCGATCACATTTCTCAACTATAATGCAACAATTCCATCAACAACAACAACTGAAGGCTTTTAAAATACATACATACCTGGAGTAAAAGCCCTTGTCAGTGATCTTTTTTTTAAACAAAAATGAGAGATAATCTGAGTACCATAACTAATTCCCCTTACGTTTTTATGATAAGAAATGCAGTAAACAAGAACCTTTAACGAATGCTATTTTGAGCAAAGGAAAAATTTGATTTATCTTATCCTCAGACTTGCAGAGACAGCAAGTAAATGCTTTGCTTAGGGTCATTGACTGATGATGGACAAATATCACCACACTTAAACATGACATACAAATGTTCTTGAGCATTAGTAGGATTCTAGTAAGTTGCTAAACAAATCACAAATGGGCCAACTGAATGAAAGGGGCAATTTTAAAAATGTTCTCAATAACTGTAATTCTTACTGATGTTACATAGGAAATAGCTGATCATTTAGTACAGTAATGGAAAAAACAGGATAGAGCTCCTCCTCTTTATTTGAGACAATATCTCTTTAAAATATTATACTCCTGTTTGACAAAACCCATGCAAAACCAATGCATGGGCCTTTGGATTGCAGCACTGGAAGAAATAAATAATATAACAAAATTTATTGAATGCAGAATCCCCCTTGAACTGGCGGTGTGTTGGTGACTTTGCACAGATTTCTTTTAAAGATTTGATAAAGATAACATTACAAACTGGTCTGGAATTTATTAATTGATGCTAATAGGCAGCCAGCAAAGAACTGGACATTTAATACAGTTTAGAGCAAACTGACTGACCCATAAAGGTATGAGAAATAATGCACAATAATCACCCGTGGTAACTCATACATGCCTGACATAATTTAGGTATTTGGACATAATTTTGTAATTTATAGGAGAGTTTGGAAGCAGGGTTGTGTAGTGCAATACCAAGTTTAAAACATTTAAGCTAACGAAACAAAAGAACTGAGGGCACTATTCAGCATCCTAACCCGACAGAAAAAATGGTAAAAAGAGACTGATTCTGTACGCTGCAAACGTTTTAATGATTATTGTTGAGCATACACATTGGAAATCTTTTTTAAACTTCAAACTGCAACAAGTTAAATAAATGTTTTTAATATACAAAGAAAGTACAATCCAAAGTAAAACTTACTTTAAAGTGTGCCTTGCACCAGGGACCAGTGTCTCTTAAAAGCTTTATTGTTGAGTTGCGCGCACACCACACACTCGCACACACACGCACACATGTAAGGATTTGATCTTTATAGCAGGGCATTTAGAAATCAAAACATATTCCCACTGGTTATAATAATAATAAAAGGTTGTGCATGATTATATGCAACCCTCCCCCCTCCCCAAAACTACATACTCCAATAGTGCAGGCACCATTAAAGGAAAAAAAATGAAAGCTTGAGATGCCCAATGACTCTAAGTTTTAAGGAAGCAGATTTCTGACAAGTTAGCTTAAAGCCAGCAAATAGGGATCAGTGATGGCAACTGTAGTGTACTGGGTATCAAATGCTAAACTTTACACAAATACACAGTTAAAAATCTTATATCAGCGAACACTGAAAAATCTGCAGATCTGCTCTTTGGAACAGTCAAATGTTTGCTTCAGCTTCCGATTGTGCAAGCCCTTGAAGCAATACACAGTGTTCTCACCTTTTTTTTTCCTTGCTGGATGTGTAATTCATTGGGATTTGTTTTGTCATTAGCAGCTAACAAAATTATTCCACGTGTTTCCAAAGCCTCATGGATGGGGGAAAAAGGCAAGTCTCAGTCAGAGCACACAGCGTGGAGATTGTATTTTCTGCACATAAAACACAAGAGGCTTCACTAGTTATCAACTCAAAAACCAGGTTGTGATATTTCAAGTTGCATATCAACTCAGTTGAGATGGAAGCCTTTCTCCATGGTAGCAGCTAGCAAGCGTTCTCGCATAATCTCTTCAGAGGAATATTCAGGCAACTTAAGGTAATGCACACAGGTATTCACAGATGGGTAACTTGCATCCGTAGCATCAACCTGCAAAAATAATCCACAAGGTACTTCTTTAAGAAAGCAAGGAGTATGCAACATGCTTCCATTACACTTGAATATTCTAAAGCATCGTTCCAAAAGAACAATCCTAATACTTTCTGCAACAACAAATAATTATTTAGAACTGGATCTATGCAACTCCTTGGTCAGGTTCCCTGGAATCACAGCAAAGAAATTTCATTAACACACACATACACACAAAGTGACATTAAAGTGGTCACCAAGTGGGACCTGTCTACATGGAACCTATTCTGGTGGACAAGATTTCATCATACATGTGTTTCCAGGCCAAGCCATTAAAAAGAACAGGATCTGTGGAGACTGTCACCAAAGGCAAAGTCCCCTTGTGGAATAAAAAACAGTTTTCTGGATCAGTATTGAGTGAACAGAGTGAGTCTGTTCCACAAGCCAAATCTTCATCTCTCCTTATAATAATGCTGTTTTGGTGTGACTCTGTCCTGAACATTTCACACGTTCCCACAGCCTTTTGCTCCCTGCCCTGTCATTCCCATGGTGTGCCAATCCAGTAGCTGCGTTCCTGGAGTCCCGCCCACAGAAGTGGCGTAGAGCGTCTCTGCCTCAGTATCCTATGAGGCAATGGGCAGGGCAGATGCTCCGGCAGCCGGAGCCTCAGAAACCTTAGGCTTGCGACACTGTTGCCTTGCGCCGCCATTGGTCACGGCAGCTCTTCTGCAAGTGGCCGTTCAGGGGGGTGGGGCATCAGCAGCCATGTGCGAGACCTGTGGGAGCCACTGGAGCTGCCTCAGCTCTCCCCTCCCTGGCAATGGGCGAGCCTCCGCCCAAAGCAGAGCGCTTCCTCACTGCTCTGAGCCGGGGAACTAACGCCAAGGCCTGGCCCGGCCTGCCGAAGGAGGTGCTGCTTGACCTGTGGGATCCCCTGCGGGCCTCGGCGCTACCTCCTGTCTCTGCTCGCTTCTAGTGTCCTGGCCCCACTGCTGGACCTTCTAATGGCACCTGGTATTTTTGGCCACTGTGTGACAGAGTGCTGGACTAGATGGGCCATTGGCCTGATTCAACATTGGCTTCTCTTATATTCTTAATTACGCAGACTCTACTTGACCAAGCAGCTTTGATTGCAAGATCTTAAGGAATGTCCATACCTTGCGTACAACAGTAAGACGGGGGTGAAGGTTAGCCAGACCTCCAGGGGGAAGTGTTGAACACCCAGTTGTGAACTGCAGGAATGCTTTTCTTTCATCCGAAGACATACCACACAAAACTCTTACAAATCTCAGGAATCCCGGGCTAAAATGAAAAACAGCCAAATATTACACCCATATAGATGTTAACTCTTCTTACTGCATAATCTGATCAGCTCCAAACTACTCTATGAGCAAGTATCTGATTACGTATTAATTGGAAAAAGGAACGCAATAGTTCTGCAAATTACAGTGGTTATTCACCTACTATTCATTATGCTGGACTGTGGTATCTAATAAACTGCAAGCACCTGCTTCAGAAATTGTACAACAAGCGATAGATGTGTTATCACAACTGATCCATAATGATCTGGGAACTGAACAAATGGCTTTAATAAATAACATTCCAAGATGGCTGGTTGTAACAAAAAGCAGCAATCAAACCTAAAAACATTTCTTTTTAAAAAAAAATTATTGCTTTTCCACAACACAAACTACAAGGAAAGGGAAAAGGGAGCTGATATTTAAAATACAAAAGCTAAAACAAGGATCATATTTCATAATATATATAAAAAGTTTATTGTGTTTCCCAACCTTAAAGTAAAATAAAAGAGGAATATAACTGTTTAAAATTAAGATAAAATCAAACTAAAGCAAGCATATTGAGCCAAAATTGGTGTAACCCAGTTTCACACATAACAAACAAGTAAAAGGTTTTCATAGTTAAACTACATACATTTCTGCTTACTTCTTATTTTTCTTGCGTTTACTTTTGTCATAAGTCAGTGTAACTTTGAGGAGTTTCGGAGCTTCTGCTCCTTTATCAGCATCCGAGTCTTCTGAGGATTTGCCAGTTGTACTTCCACTGTCTCCCAATTCATGTTCACTTTCTTCTGCAGTTTGTTTACTGCCCTCTGTTTCCCCTTTTTCTTTGGCTGTTTGATGTTTCTTCAAAAATATCTTTGCTTTTTGGACAGAGTCAATCTTCTCTTTCTTATCTTTGTAGTTGAAGATAAGTCCTTCCAGAAATATCCATCTGTAGAGAATGGATTATTTGTGTAAAAAGAAGTTAAATTTTTATATTGTCTCCTCCACTTTTGTATTTCAAATGGAATGTCTTTTAATATCCGGGTCTCTTCACCTTGGATTTTCAGGGTTATATCATTACTAACTTTTAGGATTATATCTCTCGTTGATCTCTTGGAAAACTTAAAAAATACTTCACCAGGCAGTTTAGTTTTCTTAATAAAATCTGGGCAGGTTCGGTAAACCATATCCATATTGCTTTGTATCAGTTCTGCTTTCAGATCTGTCACTGGTACTAATGCTTTGCTGAATATAAGTTCTCCCCTTTTTGCTCTGGGATACCCTGGAATCTCAGGACATATAATGATTTCTCCATTTGAAGCTGTAGTAGCTGCTCCTTGTCGAAAATCCGCACTTTTTTCACCACTTCCAGTCTCTGATTTATCAAATTCGTCTTAGCTTCAACTTGTACAACCGTTTTATGAGTTTCTTCTGCCTTAGTAGTCGTTTCTTTCAGCTGTTTCGGAAGATCATCAAATTCACTGTTGAGATTTGTCATCTGGTCCAGCAGAGGGCGCAAAGCCGTAGTTAACATGTTTGGGAAATCAGTAGGCACTTCCGGCTTATGTCTCGATGTCTATGAGCTGGCAATTCCTGGAGAAGGATTCCTTTTAACCGCCATTTTATCTCCTCATAGAGACATTGTTTACATAAGAAAAAGACTCTGAAGGTCTGTTTATTTAATTGCGCTCTGAACTGGTCTACACCATCTTCGGCTAGGTTAACTTTCAGCACCAACCGACTCTCTGCCCTTCACTTTATACGCCGCAACTTTTTCCCGGGGGGGGGGGGGGAATTCCCCACTCCTCCTCCTCTTCCAAGTTAAATTAGGGCTTTCGGGCGGTTAGTCACTTCCTTGCTTAGTTAGTTCCAAAGATGCTCAAACTTACAGTTCATCCCAACAGTTGCTTCAGCGGATGAGTGGGAGCAACGAAATGCTAGATCTCTTGCTCGCTTCATCCAGCATGCGCCTCTGCGTCCATGTTGGGCTTGTGGGCAGTGGGACCTATAGGGGCAGAGGGGAGCCTCAATTCTTTGGCTGCTACCTTAGAAGAGGCACCCCTCACGCCCAGGCTATGAGCCCTCTACAAGGGCTCTTGGGGGACCCAGAATCGTCTGGGACCCCTCCCATCCGCAACGATAACAGGGCACTCACATCAGAGTGAGATGGAGCACGCCCGTCCAGCAAGTTGCCAAAACCGAAAAAAACCTAAAAACACTTATCATACTTTTTTGTTGTTTTGGTGTTTAGACATAAGATCTTTGCCAAGTATCACATGGCAGGACTAGTATGAAAACAAATCACTTCTCCTATTTGCCTCTAATATGCTGGAATTAAATAAATTTGTTTTCTTGTTTGTGTGACCTAAGACAACCTGTTCCAAAACAGACTACGAAAAGAAACGGCTGGTTTCTACTTAGGATCAAACATAACACTAGGATTCAGGTCATCTGAAAGCCAGTCCACACTGTGCTACTGTAGGTTTCTCTACATGGGGCACACCATAGAAGCAAACCTTGGTCTCAACTCTATTCTCATTGCACTCAGAACATTGTGTGATCTAATTTCTAAGTATGTATATTAATACTCCTGTGTGACCTGTCCTTGCTATCACTTGGGCTCAAAAAAGGAAGAATGATTGTGGAATTGAAGTATACTCAACTAGACATCAGTCCAACAGAAGAGCAGCTTAAGTTGGAACAAGTCTCCTTAGGTGGAGGAAGTTCCTCCAGCCCAGGGTAGGACGCTGCCAGTGTTCAGTGAAAAATGTGCAGCAATCCCAAGTAACATGGCAAAATAAAAGAAAGCAGTTTCCCTGCTCTCTGTTCCTCAGTCTATGGAACAAACACAACTACAAATACTCTGATTTTCAAGTCCTATATTATTTTTCTATGAGATCTTAGCTGGAGAAGAAACTCCAAGCCATTTGTTTACTCCTATTACAAATAGTGGCCAAACTAAGCGGTCTGATCAACAGTGATTTTTAAATTCACTGTACAGAGGTCATTGTTCTTTTATAGTAGAAAACATTTAACAGCACCCTCAAATAAGTCACTATACTGAGTTGGTCAGCTGGCTGTTTCCTGGTGCTCTATATGCACCTCCTCCATACCTTCATTTTTATCACTGTGGCAAATGTGGGAAAATCTGCTCACAGGAAGTCTTCAGCCCAAGTGATTTCATAATGAGGCCTGAGAATTCATAATACGAATATCTGACCATACAAGGTGATGTGCAAGTATTACCCCAAATGAGACACTATACTTGCCTATCACCCAGTGAGAAAACAATGTCATATGCAACATTTATAAAAGGCAAACAATGCTAAAGTGAAGCACCACTGATAGTGGGACGGGGAAATTCGGGGTTTGTTGTTTAATTTTTGGTTTTAAACTGAAAATGTTTTTTAACTATATTTTTAACTAGTACTGTAAACTGCCTTGAACCACAAGGATAAGGTGGGATACAAATGTTTCAATAAAGAAATAAATTATTATTCTTGTGTTGACATCATCTACACTGGCAAGTCTGTCTTAATCTCCTTGATACCTTTGTCTGTTTCCCTGTCCTCCTATTTATTTAGAAAGCAGCAGTTCCACCACACACTTGCTTGCTTTGAATTATGACACGTGTAATTTCTCACAATCAGATACCATTGCATCAGATATGCTTTCTCCACATTTTTTTCAAACAATGTACCCCTTCCAGTGTCAACCACCCACCATTTTATAAGGCTGTGGATGTAGTAGAGGTAAAATACCACGAATCTTTTATCTATTAGAAACATACCTGTCTCGAGTGTAGCCAAGTTTAGGTTCTGTGTAATTGATTATATCTTCAGCTGCCCAGGATGGTGACTGATTTCCACAAAGAATCATCTGAACTTCTTCATGGCTGAAGGAACTCAGCTTTTCCATTGGAAAGACTCTGTTAAAACCATCTTGAGATTAAAAGAGAATTGAAACACCAAATTAGCTCAGGACAAAGTTACATTGGAAAATTATTGCTAGAAAGGTCAATCTGACCTTAATAGCAACTTCCCTATATAATCCGATGGGTCATCTAAAGTTGTGGTTATATCTTCTGATTTCAGACATGCTACTTTTGATTTCTTATTGATGCAATATATGAAGCATATAAGGAAAAATTCCCCACAGCAGCAGCAGAATGAGTGAATTCACTTGGTGAGCCAGCACAATACACTGTGTAGTGCTGGAATTAAGCCTAGCAAACAAAAAATATTCTTCAGTTGTTAAACAAACTGTGGGCATTCTGCAAGTGTCCACGTCTCACACTAAGCTAATTCACTCACCTAATGCAATGACAAAATAGAACCATACTATTCCAGGCTTCTTATTAGACGAAGAATGGAATACAAATATAAGTAATAAACTGTTTGTTGGCAGCTGAGCAATTCTGGGGTCAAAAATAAATCCAATACAACACAGCTAGAAGAGTACACAACACAGTCAAGCAGACTAATCATTTTTGGAAAAAGTAGAAAAGAACTATACTATGTTATTTTCCTCATTCATTCTCTCCCAGGTGGACAGTTGAAAGTTGTGAGCTGCACAAAAGCTGTCTTAACACTAGGGAATCACTTCCCATCTCCCGATCTGTAATTATCCTACGTTCAACAGGACTTCTGGGAAAAGTATGTGAAAAGGCACGTCTTATCATCACCCTACAGATACCCAAAAACTACTTAGCTGGGAGATGCTGGCAGTTATCTGGATCCCTGAGGCTTTTATGCCTCCATGATGCTTTTCTAGTCCAGTATCCTAACTAGGGATGGACACAAACTGGCTCACAAACCTTTGTTCGTGATGAATTTTGGCTGGTTCATGGTTCATGAACAACAGTCTGGCCATGAAACTCCATGAACTTTTAAGGCAGTTTGTGGAGGTTTGTGTGTTCATGTGGAGCAATTCCTGCTTTCTCCTCCCTGTGAAAGCTGCCAAAACATCCCTGTAAAGGCTGCCAAAAGGTCGGAAAAAGCTGAGCTGTGGGAGCAGCCTGCTCCTGTAACTCAGCTGTTTAAAGGGGCTATCTTTGGCAGCCCCTGGGGCTAGCTGCCCAAGAATGCCTCTTTAAACAGCTGAGCCACAGGAGCAGGCTGCCCCCATGGCTCAGCTGTTTCAAGCATGAGCCCAGTCCGGTTCATATGTGAGACAACTAGGTTTGTGGTTTACCCACAAACCACACATTTTTGTGGTTTGAGCTCATCCCTAATCTTAACACAGTCCTTTCTCCAGAAAAGCAAGGCTCTTAATCCTTCATATGTTCTTTTTGCTATTTACATCCTTCAAAGTATATTTAATGAGTATCTAGGATGCGCTACTCGTCCTCTCTGATGCCTTCATGAACAACAATTTGGGGGAGGAAGGTTGATCAGGAAAGGTTTGTTGAGAGATCAAGTCTCTCTCAAGAACATTCCCAAAGAATCACACTAGCAAGTCCAGCTTCCATTTTCATGTCCCCACTGACCATGCCACAATTTCAGATATGGGAAACAGAGAAATAGGTGCATGTAACAAGGAGAAGGAGGGCTTCCTTACCTCCTAGTTTGTATGCCCCCCCCCGAAAGAAATGTTCCATTTTTAATTAACTGACCAGTATTTCCTTGATAGCAGAGAACTGTGTCCCACCCCAAACCAAAATCCTTCAGCTACCTACCTCTAAAAGCATCCATTTGCTTCCGTACGCCAGTGTGCATGCAGAAATCAAACATCAGATCCACATACTCCTCCGCATTATCTATAGTTACCAACTACAACAAAACATATGTTGGTAGTCAGAGTGTGTTCACATTATAGCACAGGAGAATTTGAAGAGGGATGAAATTACTATCCCTCTCTGATTTTACAATTTATTTCTATACCTCATCTTCACCACCAGGCTTGAGATCCACTGCTGTAAAACCATACACTCTGGATGAAGGGCAAAACTGGAAATTCAGACTGCAAGAAGAGAGAAGTATTGATGTAAAAACATACAAGTGCTCTGCACACACTTTTACAGAAGACAGACGATTATAATGCACACAACTTAGCTTAAAAACCTTGCAATTAAACTGCAAGAATGAATGGAAGGGATGCTGAACAGAGCTTGAATATGTCGGCATGGCTGTAGGGACTCAGCCATAAACTCAAACTTTTTAATAAGTAATTTTTCCATTGCCTCTGAATTATTTAGTAAAATCTCACATTCATAAATATAGAAAGCTATGCAACAGATTTTACCCTAAGGCCACTCGCAATACTAACTTCAAAGTCTGCCATCAACAGTTAACTGTCATTGCATTTTGAATATCACAGTTCCCAGATCACATCCTGAGTAGCAATATTCCAAAGGTGATTCACTCTACTCAGATAAGCATGCTAAGGAGATTTCTCTCAGTGCAAAAGGTTGTTCCTCCAAAGGAAGTATTTTCTCTTAATGAGTGGGGTGGTGGGATATAACACAGTGGAAGGACCAATTTTTTAAAAGTATTAAAGTAATAACCACAGAACAACAGAGTGAATGTGAGAAAGGCACAAAATGACAAGCATGACTTTGGAATGACCTTTTATTTCCACGCTAATCATCCTTGTCTGAGGCCTAAAGTTGCACAGAATCTGAAACTACTTCCATGGGGTTACTGAACTGATTTTCTAAAAAAATCCAGATTACCCTTTAATTCTGCATTTGATACAACAGTGCAGAAGCTTGTATCTTAGAGACACCTTGGAATCAACTTCACTTTGACAGTGGATGGGGCCAAGGGCAAAAAGAGTTTAGGATTTGTCACTGTATCTCTAACTTGTGGGCACCTCAAGCCCAAATGTGCATATTAAGGACCTCAAAATGCTATAGTTTAAGATCAACCTGTAGCATTACTAGTCAAACTGAAATATCATCAGAGCACAGGAAATGTTATCAAATCTATTGTGGATTTACATTTTCTAAGCTGATTGCAACATTTTCTTAGTGTCCATATGAATTTCTTATCCCACAAGATCACCATGCAGGTAACAGCAACAAAAGAACATCATTACCCTAAATCTTCTATACTCAGTGGAGGTCCAGATCCTGATGGGTTCTTCATCATGAGTTCCTGCAATTTGGTATTTTTTTCATCTTCCGAAAGTCCTTTGTTGCTTAATATTTGACGTCTCTTAATTGCAAGATCTTTAATTTCTTTTAAAAATCTTGCTCTGTGAGGGTTCACCAATTCAAAGTCCTCCCAGGTTAAAATCCCATTAAACCATGCTGGAGGTTTAGGTTTTGGTGGATCAAGAATAAATTCAGATTTGGAATCTTCTTCAAAACTTCCTACTGAAAGAGAGTCATGCCCCTCTTCCGTAGAAGCCTCTGACTGACTTTCAGTGCAGTGCAAATCTCTGTCACCTCGTGACTCATAAATCAATTTACTTATATTGCTTTTAATGTCCCCCATGCACATGAGTTTAAAGAAAGGCTTAGAAATGGGCAAGTCCACCAGTCTGTTGTCCTGGATGCATTTGGCTAAGAAAATCCCCAGGAAGTGAAAGAGTTTTGTTATTCTTTCAAGTTCATCACTATCCTGTGGGAATGGAGCAGTGAAGAGTCCACAAGATCGTTGTACATAGTATCCAGGTGGTTTTAATCCACCACCAATGTCAACCTATTTAAATAAAAGAAATAAATAGGAGAACTTAGATGTGCTAGATTTTTAGGAGAGGTAACAGAAGTAAGTATCTTGGCTTTTTTTACTGAATGCAAACATAAGTTATACCTGACGTGACTCATCATCTGGAAAATCATCATCACAGAGCCATGTTCCCAGATCTGTCCTTTGGAATTCTGCTGCAACCAGTGCGTAGAACTCCAAGGTGGGTCCCAATCCTGTTCCCTCTTCTCCTAAAAATTCAACCTGCAAGACAGAGACCACAACAGTACATGTAGTTATTGATTTTTATTACCTGTGTACAGCACTGTAGAGCCTACTGTAGAATAGTTTCAGAGGGTAGCCATGTTGGTCTTCAGTAGAACAGCTAGACTGGAGTCCATTAGCACTTTAGAGACCAACAAGATTTTGGGGGTATCAGCTTTTGGGACTCAAGGGAGCTCTGACTCTCAAAAGCCTATAACTCCAAAATTCTTGTTGGTCTCTAAGGTCCTACTGGACTCAAATCTAGGACTCAAATAATAAACATAGTTCTAAAATAATTGTGTAACGTTTACCTCTAGAACTGACTTTCTGTCTGCATGAATCTGCATGACATTTTCTGCCCACTCCATCAGGGATTCACCACGTGGAACTTTAACTCTTTCATGTTTAAGGCGCCCAACTCTGAATTCGCCTGGATCATCTCTTCGCACTGTACTTGTAGTTCGTGTCCGCTCCACAGTAGCCTCACGTCGATTCTGTAGCCACACTATTGCTCTGGTAAGAACAGATACATGGCTTCTGAGCTCCCAACAGAGATACTGATTTGGTGAAGCCTTTATTAGGCGCACTTCTGCTGGCATAATGCTTCAATCAATCAGCTTCTAAGATACAAGTTTCCAGAGCTTGCAACAGAAGTTGGTCTAATTAAAAAACCTACCAAACTTTATGGTTCTTTTCTCAGAACCAATGCAACAACCAGCACAAACTCTGCACGTACTGAAATTGCTGATACTTGTACAAATCACAGCATTTAATCCTAGCTGTTTTTAGTTTTTTTATTATTTTGAGTGACCAAATATATCAGAATATCCCACATAAGTAGAATGGTAGTTGCCCTCTCATTTCTTTATACAACACTGTGTCTGCCACTTCTGGAAAATGTGGACCAGATTAGACAACCTTTGCAAGGCAGACTGTTTCCATAAACCTCAACACTTGGGATAAATTTATATTCTTTAATTGATCTAACATTCCTTTATTTCACATGTTTTGGCAACAGATATTTGCATTTCTATACGTTTCCCTTAGCCTGCATAGGATTAACAAACCACTATGCATCAGTTTTTCCATGCAGAAGTAAATTTACTTTATTAAACCTGTCAAGTTCCTTACCTTGATGCCCCAAATGCTGTGCAGGTGAAATATAACTGTCTAGTTTCAAATGGAATTAAGAAGGGGCACTTGCTAGTTATCTGTTCACACCAGTCTGGTAAGGCTCCACTTGCCAGTGCCAATGGCTCCTGTAATTTAATACACAAGCAATTTAAAGAATGAAGTCTGAGAAGCAAAAGAACCAGATACAGTAACAAAGCAGCTATTTATCAAGAGAACTTCTGCAGATGCAACTCATGAAATCACTTTTCATGCTCTTCTTTAAAACACATGTTGGGAACTGAATGGCCATAATTAAATAAAAAACATACTACTTCAGGTGGCATAACAGGCCTCAAACACTGAACTGTAATTTTGTTGTTTTGCTCTTGCAAGGTACTATTTCAAAGAAACATTAAAAATTAAACTAAATCATGCTATTTAAAAAGGCAATTCTGATTTTAGTTTTTATGATTTATTGCTAAACAGGTTCACATTTTAAAACTACCTGTTGAACTCTTAAGTTTTCACTTGGTTTTTGCCTTTTTCCACCCACCAGCCCCTTCCTCTGTGTTGCATGGTGGTAAATGGATTTGGGGGTTGTTTTTTTTAATTTCCAAGGATGCACAGTATGACATGGTGGCCTGGGTAAGATTGGTAAGCAGCTTTTAAAAGCTTTGGAAGTTTCAAAATTAGTTTGTGAAGCAGCACATGAAACGTGGAAAAGGTATATATGAAAGACAGTCAAAAAACCTTTACACCTTTTTAGAAAAAAAGACAGCAAGATAATCTCCAATAAAGCTGAAAGGCCATTAAAAATCATCTCTCAAGAATGAACAGGATAAATTACCTCAATCTGCTGCAAAATCTTTGTAGTGATTTTTTTGCTTGTGAATTCATCTGGTGGAAAATTAAACTGAAGCTGTTCATCTCCTTCTGAAATCAACAACAGAGTTATCTTACTGCATGTTAGTTCTGCAAGAGCCTTTTAGGAGAACATGTGTTAAACTCCACTGACCTTCTTGAGCTGTTCGAGTGGAATAAGGATCACTTGCAACAATATACAAAATGCGAAGCAACTGCAGGACATCCTCTACTCCACAGGAATTCTGTCCACTGCCAGCTTTGGCTTGAGGCGGCTCTTTCCCTGAACTCAGAATGTCAGAGTTCTGAAGCGTAGAAATAGCTCCCTGGCTCAAGCTGGATTTTGAGCCATGCTCACAAAAATCCTGTATAATTAATCACACATACTATGTTTTTGGTTAAAATGACAATGTGGTTACAAAATGTCATTACAAAAATAGCCTGTATGATGCAAACTATTTAATGCTTAGAATGCTGTTAGGTACTTATATGCTTTTAAATGCGTTTATCAAGAAGCATACGAGAGAAATGGAGCTGGTAAACATAAGAGTGGCACATGGATATATTTATCCAGAAAGCAATTTCATTAGTCACACATCAAACTGCTCTGGCAGGGCCCCATCGCAATGCAAAATGAAGCACAGACACTCCCAAACCAATACGTTTAGATGCGGACATATACCTTGTATGCAGCTATGAGCTGGGAACAATTTCTGTTTTTCCTAATGCTTTTATTAGTGCCGGTTAATTTCCAGTGTCGCAGAAAGGCTGAATCCGCATTCTTCTGCAGGTAGGTTATCAAGTCATTCTTTGGTAATTCGTCAGTGCCAAGGTACTGTTCCACATGCTCTACTGACCAGCAACCCTACAACAGGAACCACCAAATGTTGGTCTTTCCTGATTGTAAAGTTTCCAAGATTTCACATGCATCACACATATTTCTTTAGAAACATGCATTTACAAACATTCTTTGTCATATCTTCAATAAATAAACTACAGTACTTTTCCCCAAAAGCTGCAGTTTACTGACGTGCACAAAATTGCACAAAAATCTGCTTCAAGCCGCACAAATCTTAAAATGTCTCACCATTTTCCCATTCTCTTTCTCCTTATCAGAATCCTTCATTTCTCTGTATACAATCCTAAAAAAATAAAAAGATCAGAGTTATTTACATATTTCAAAGTAACTGCACGGCAGAGTAAGTTACTTCCAAAGTGCATATTATATATTATGGAGCTTGGAGGCTTACCTAGAGTTCACATCCTGTATGCTATGTGATACATTATGCCCCATAAGCAGCATTTTTATAATCACACATCAAATTGGTCGTCAGTCAATGATTCTTGAAAGTGGACTTTAAGTCAGCTATACAGACCATTCTGAGAATCCATATAGCAAGATGGGTAGCCTTGTTTGTCTGCAGCATCAGAAAGGAGCAGGAGTCCAGTACCACCTTTCGTGAATTACTGCTCACTTCTTCAGATACTGTGAATCACAAAAGCTCATATCCTGCCACAAATTTTGTTTGTTAGTCTCTAAGGAGCTACTGGACTCTTACTCTTTTCTACTAGTACAGCAAGTCTTTGGTCTTGCATGTAAATTGTTCTAAGTAAAAAAAGCACTCATACATTTCTATCAAAGACACATTTGGAGCCAAATCCTACCTACTGAGTCATATGAACTTTTTCTTCCACACAGAGAACACGGCTTACACTAACACTTGTTTTAGATTATGTAAATGACCCTGGGGGGAGCTTGGTTTGCATGCTCCTTCCTCCTCCTCCATGAGAGTCCGAGGCTTTAACACCTAGTGCCAAGCCGAAACCATAGTTTGACATCACATTCTGAACCAAAACTTTTAGGGCTGAAACCAAACACAGGCTAGGATGAGAGAAAGAGCTTTTGCTTGCACACAGACAATCTGCTATTTCCACAGATTCTCTGCTCCAGCTGCATACCATATTCCACACCAATTCAGAGGGTCCCCCAATTCTCAGGATAGTCCTTTTGGAGAATGAAAAGGTATTGCAAGAGAAGAACTCTTTGATACCATCCATAATACTGGTTAAATTGGTAGGGGAAAAGTGATGAATTCAGGAAAAACCATTTATTTATCTGATTTATACCCCACTCTCCCCACCGAAGCAGGCTCAGCCATCCCTGTTCAACACTGCAGCTGCCCAACCTTCTTTCAAAAAACATGGGAGATGGCACAGCTGCAGCATTTGGAGGACTGCTGGTCACAAAGACATTACTAAATAACAGTTCTTCTGGTATATGTTAAAACAGTAATCTTTTTAGAAATTTTAGATTTCTTACGTGTATGTTGGCTCCCAAATTCGTCTAAGTTTATCAGATTTCACATTGCCATTGCAGGAAAGCTGTAGCAATTTTTGTACATAGTAAAAGATAGTTGATCGAAAATTTGTTAAGGGTAGTTCTACTTCGCGAGTTGTACCAAGGCCTGTAACTTTTAAGGTAAGTGCTAAACGTGGTGATGGTGTACATTCAACTTCTTCCAGTAGCTCTGAATGAGGAGTTCCTGAAAACAATGGTGAATTTGTTAAAAATGAGTAATAAATTCCTACTACAATTAACCTCATAAGTTAAAGTTGTTTATAGATAGTTATCTTCCAGATTCAAACAATATTACACTTCTCGTCTAAAACTGCAGATAAACTAAGTAGGTATGGGGGGTGTCTTCCCCCCCATCATTCTTGTACTCACTCTCTCTATCTTCCCCTCTTCAGCATCATCCCATTTCCCAACTCAGCCCCCCTACTCTCTCACATTTTTCCTTAGATGTCAGATTGCCTCCCCCTACAGCCAAAGACCCTGCTAGGGAGGGAGAGAGACAAAAGGGAAAACCGTGAATTTCTAGAGCTTCCCCCCCCAACATAGCCACAGGCTTCAGGAAGGAAAGAAGCACGACATCAGACAAGCTGATCTTGTAACTGAAGTAAACTTTCAGGCGCTTAGATGCATTGCCTCTCCCCCTCCTCTAGTCTGGTTACTTATCTTCTGTTTTTCTGAAGTGCTAACATATGTACACACACACACATGCTCATCTCCTTCCTCTCTTCAATATACCTGGGGGAGGGATTTCAAGATCTGTTGTCTGTTGGACGTTAGTACGTCCTGGTCTAGGATCAAAGGCAGGTACTAAAGCAGAAAACTGACGTTTCAAAACATAATCATCATCCCATGTTCTTCTACGTCCACCTTTTGTTTCATACTCCTCTTCTTCCTATTAAATTATCATGCAAAAATAACTTAAATGTATGCTTGATTTTTTTTTAAAAAAATCACAAACTATATGGTATTCAAACTGGACCAGCAGAAAGGTAAACCATCATAAGATCATATACTGAAACCAAGGCAAAACAGGTTATATCTGTTATCACCTGCCCATCATTTCATTCCCTGCTCATCTACACTTTCAAAAACCCAGATAGCCCTTTTTGCGCTATTTAACAGGAGGCTTAATTAATGCTGCTTTGAAACTATCACATTGGAGAATTAGTACTGCTTACTCCGCCAATGCCCCCTCTAAGCTGTGGGGTCTTGTGAGCAAAAATTCTACTTTGTGAGCTACTGGCAATAAAGTTGTGAGCCAGCGATTTGGCTACTGCATAAATTAGTTTGCTCTGAAGCCGTGCTTCCTGAGCTAAGACAAATATGTGAACTGGTGGCTAAAATACTGTGAACTAGCTCACACTAACTCATTGTAGGATCTGGATGAAAACAAGACACTTATACCTAAGCTGGGATCTACATTATACAATACTCCAAGGCTTTTCTGTTGCCTGCAGAGGACTTCTCACATGGCAGCAGCACTGGGCTACAACCACTTTGAAAAGACCCTCGAAAGGCTGAATATGGCCTACAGACCTCCTACTGGTTACTGATAATATGGAGAGGGGAGGGAAACATGGGACTAGGCCATGTATTGCACTACAATATATTTTTACAATCTGTGCAATTTAGAGATATCAATGTTCTCCTAAACTGAAGTACAAAGGGAACACAGACTCATTTGCTAACCCAACTTGCAAATTCACATCTAGCATACAAAGTATAATACTTGTAATAAGAATAAAGAATAAGTCAGTAAGATTAGTTTAAATGGAAAAAAATGTGCATATCTAAAGTGAATGAATAAACTGGTTTAAGGTAAGCAATTTGTTCTACAACTTCAGAAGGGTAAAAAAAGTTCCTTATATGGCTCTGGGTGGCAGCAAAACCAGAGACTAACACAATTCTGTCTTCCCTAAACATAAGAACAGATATACACAGTACCATAACTTCCTCATATTCTTGATCTTCTTGATTGTCATCTTCGTTTTCATCATCTTCTTCATCTGGCTCAGGTAGATCTTCATCATCATCTAACTCTGCTAACAGGGTACTAGCCCGGCAGCTATCAAGAAAATCTACACAGAAAAAGAAGAAAACTAAGACCTACTACTTAAAAAAAATAGGAAAGACAGCAAGAATGAAGGATCAATTCATTCTATAAATTCAAAGCAGGAGAAAGGGGAATAAAGGTACCACAGAGTACAGCAGGGCTGAAACCTATTTAAGGAATTATGAAAATGAGAAGCTGAAAAGGGAAAAATGCTAAAGAAAAGAACCTGAAAAGGAATGGAAAATTGTTTGGATGAAAGGCCCCCCCCCGACTTTCAGGTAAACTGTTATTTTGAACACACACAAAAAATACTTTCAAGTTATAATAGACAGTATATTTTGCAATACACATCTCAGCACTTTTTTCCTGAGTACAAATGTTCAACTTTTACTGTCCCTTCACTATGAAGTCATAAACCACTTTCATTGTTGTAATCTGTCTTAATGGAGTACAGCTGAAATTAATGGGACTACACAGATATAAACAGCATGGGAATCTAAGCCTGGGTCTCTCAAGTCAAAAGAAGATGTAACACAGGTAAACAATACACAAATGGAAATGATGGTTTGCCATTAGCCAGCTACGGAAGGCATCCTGACCTGGATGGCCCAGGCTAGCCCAATCTTGTCAGAGTTTGGAAGGTAAGTAGGGTTGGCCCTGGCTAAATTCGGATGGGAGACCTCCAAGGAATACCAGGGTGTGACACAGAGACAGCAAACCACCTCTGAACGTATCTTGCCTTGAAAACCCTATGGGGTCGCCATAAATCAGCTCTGACTTCATGGCAATTACTACCACCACCACCACCTACAGAAGGCACATTTCAGCTTTTTCAACCCTAAGAGGTCCATCAGTGGCTATTAGCCACAAGGTATAGATAGGAAGTCTCAGGCTGGGGCAAATGATGCTCTGTATTCTTGGTGCTGAGGGGGGCAACATTGGGAGGGTTTCTAGTGTCCTGGCCCCACTGGTGGACCTCCTGATGGCACCCAGTATTTTTGGCCACTGTGTGACAGAGTATTGGACTGGATGGGCCATTGGCCTGATCCAACACTGGCTTCTCTTATGTTCTTAAGACCTTTGATGAAACTCCAGACAGTGTGCTTCTGATTTTCCTAAATTTACAGAGCTTGCATATGATGCTTGCTTGCAGTGGTGCAGCCAGTAGTTTAAGCAGCTATAAGTTACACACAGATATACTAATTCTCAATTCTTCTTCTCCCAATCTGCCTCATTATTACTGTGCAGGCAGCTATAGCACCTTCCTGCTTTGTGTTTCATTTGATGGTACTGACAACTAAGTAGAAACATTTCCAATATCCCAGTGCGGGAATCTGCAATTAGATGTGCACTGTCACATGTGGTAACTGTATATGCCTGTTTTAACTTATTCACTAAAGGAAAGCCCCAGCGGGTAGGTTCCTGCAGCACATACCTGCAATGATTGTCACTTGTGATACTATACAAGCAGTTTTCTACACAAAACGATTGACAGGACATTCTTCATATGTTAAACAGCCGAAAGTTACAAGAAAACAGAGATGTCAGTTTTTAAATGATCTTTAAAAAAAAAAATCATGGGACTCTCTCTTAAAACATGACATGAACTTACGTGATTGTACCAAGCCCCTTCCCAGTATGTTTCTAATACTGGCCTGATTAATCTTCTGATATGGCAGAGTCAATAAGTATATTCTATCAAATCAGCTTTATGTGATGTGGTTTTTACTACTATGATCTCATGAAGTGGAACTAGCATTTTCCTTCACAGCAGACCTTTATCAACATTTATACAAAGCTGAATAGAAAATATACCCGAGAAATACCTTATCGGTATTCTTCAGGTATTTGTTCAGCTGAATCAGATTCTCAGATCTGATTTGGCTGCCAATAAGGCGCTCCCAAATAAAACCCAATCTTATTTGACCTTTTTTTCAGGTGCCCAGCCCCGAATCAGAGAGGGAAGGCAATGGTCAGCTTCAGTGGACTGAAACTGACCAGCTCTCCCTTCTCCTCCTTTTCCCCAGCTGGCTCTCTGCAGTCTGCTGGTTGGGGAAGGAAAGATTAGGGAGGCATCTTTAAATGCCTCCCCACTCTGTTTCCCCTCCCTTAGCTTCCCCAGGCACCCTACAGCCACAGGGCACCTGGGGAAGCCAATCTTGGGAGGGAAGGCAGTTTAAACTGTCTTCCCTAGGTGCCCCGCAGCTGTGGGATGCCTGGAGAAGCTGAACAGGCTGGGGAAAGGAAGGGGCATTTAAACATGCCTCCTCCCCCAGTCATCCCTTCCTTATCAGCCCAGGAGTGAAACAGACTAGAAGTAGAAGGGCTGGGGAAGGAAAGGCTCCAATTCCATTACACTCTATGGGGACTTTACCCATAGGGTATAATGGTGCTGAATATATTCGGCAACACTGATTTTTCCCAAACCCCAATATCACAGCAATACCAAACCTGAAAAGGCAGCAGTAAATGCACCTAAATGGTGATTTTACCAAATAATAAATAACATGCAAATCCAGTATGATGTACACTTGAGTAGTTGCACACAGTTTTATTACTTTTTAAGAAATTAATCTTACTCAAGAAGTCACCAAAGCCAAGATTACTCCTAACACTAAAACAAAATCAGTTCCTAGGCTTTGGGCTGTACTCTACCAACTGAGAAAGGAAGATGAAACTTTTTCACCTCCACTTTTCCCTAGAAGCCCTCTGAGGCCTTCTGGCAATTCATACTGAGGGATGCAGGAGCCTTATGGACACAATATGATGACACATTGGGTAGAGGGCTTCAATAGGGAATCTGGTGACACTACCACCTTTTCTCTCTTGCATCAACATCACTCACTGGCCAGCAAAAACTCCATCATGTCAAGTGCAAAGTAAGACAATGTCACCTGACTCCCCTTCCTCTTTGCAGCCCTTACACGCACCATGGCTGTTTATGAGGCTCCCACAACCCCAGCAGCTATTTGTGAGAGGTCTCGGACTGCTGGAGAGGGAGAAACAGGTGAGCCAGGAAAAAATCTGCATACACACTACGTCATAACATCAGCATGAAAGAGCAATTCTTTAAGACACATGGATATTCAAAAAACCCTTGTAATGTTTAGTTCAGCTTCATATGATAGTCCAAAAAGTCAACAGATGGAAACAGAAGTATTCTGACATCTCACTGAGAGTTTTGTCTTACAGAAACTCGGTTCAGTTCTCACCCCAGGCCTACATGATTCTTTTTATTCTTCTCTATACTTTTTCTATACTTTCAGTGGTTCACACAAACCACTGGATCACACTGAAGTAGCTAGAATGTTTCTGGCTGTAGCTAGTTTCACTGTGGAGATCTTCCATGCAATCTACCATGGTATCTATCTTGAGATCTTGTGATCCTGCACCATTTTTCAGTGGCTTCTGTGTGGCTTGTGCAACATTTCAGTATCAGCTAGAATTCAACATCTTGCAAGATAAAACTTCAGTATTTTAGTTAGTTTCCCCAATGCCTATTGCTTAATTTTACTTTTCCATTTTTGTTTCAACACTTCTCAGACAATTCCTTTGCTACTGTTATCTCAACTGTAATGTATCCGAAGGATATAAGAGATCAGCATTTCAATGACTGATTCACACATTTATTTTTAATATAGGAAAGCCTTCTTTAGGGCTCTCACCACTTCATTCTTATGTGTAGATTTGTATATCAACCACACGTTTCAAAAATGTAAAACTCCTACACTGCAAAAAGAGTGAAAACCCTTTGATGTGGCAACTTACCCACAACAGAAGCAGTTTAAATGGTCATAAGTACAGTCATACAATACAGTACTGTGCCTCTACAGACCACAACTCAGAAGCTACTGGATTTAACAAGTGAAGCAGGTGCTTATTTCTAACTGCTTCTCTGCTAGAAAGTCAATACTTATTTTTTCTTAAATGCTGTAAGCTGTCTCAAATGTTTTTAATATAAAAGTAGCAAATAAACAAACAACAATAACATGTGCTCTAATGGGAAAAGTGAACACTTTTCCATTGAATTCTCTTCTCTCTACTGTGAAAAATCAAACTCAGGGGGCATTTTCCTGTTCTTTATGTGTCCTTCTTAGAATGGAAAGAACCTTCTTAACTGGGGTAGATTTTGCCCAATACTTCTTAAGTTGTTGTGCAACAAATAACTTATATTACTGGACATACAATTCCATTTATGATACACTGAATATTGTTGAACGTTTGGCCTGACTTAGACATTCCTGACATAAAAATAATAATTGCAATACTATTATTGGTAGCGAAAAAAGTAATTGTGTCTCACTGGAAAGCCTCCCAGCTACCGGGGTAAAGGAGTGGTACATGTGTCTGTGGGACTATATAAGAAGTTAAGAGGTCAAATGAATATCCTATGTCTGAGTCAAACTTCCTGAATAAGTGGTACCAGGTATTGGAAAAACCTTTTAAGAATGTAGATTCCCCGTATTCCTTTAGTGGTCATCATTATTTCAAATTTATTTTGTTAATGTAACAATTAAGTTTTGTATAAGGTAGTATTGAAGCCTGCCTTGTAGTACAGGTATTTCATCTTTGTTGTTGTTGATGTTTTGTTGATGTTCTGTTACAAGTTGGAAGTTGTCACTTATTTTTTAATATTTTTCTTAAAATATTTTTAAAAAATTGGGGCAGGTTGTCAGACTTCTGTTGCACATCTATAATACAGCAGAGTAAGTATTTTCACAGTGACAAGAACATTCCAGCTTCTAAAAGGAGAAGTATATAGCACTGAGTCCTGTGCCCACTGGCAGAAATTCACCAAGCAGGCTTACAGAAAAAGTTTGGCCAGTTTCCAAACCTCTTATTGAGAGACAGCCTTAGTAGCTACAGGGTGCATTTTGAAAAATGAAAAGCTATAGCTTTTCCCAGGGGTCTTTTCGTAGAAAAACAGTTGCAGGAGCTCATTAGCATATGGTATGCTAATGAGCTATTAGGCTATTAGCATATGCCACGCCCCCTGACATCACCGGAAGTGATGTCAGAAGGGGAAGCAAAAGGGGGGAGGCATCTTCAAAAGCCTCCCCTTCCCTTCCCCAGCTGGTCTGGGTGGGGGAGCTAAGAGAAGGGGTTTAAAGTTTAAACTCCTTCTCATGAGAGTTGGGCCACAGAAGGAGGAAAGAGGGAAAGAAAGAGAAGGAAAGGGGAGGGAAAGAAAGAGAGGGAAGAAGGAGGGAAACAGGGAAAGGAGGAAGAAAGGGAAGAGAAGAAGGTGGGAAAGAAAGAAAGAAAGAAAGAAAGAAAGAAAGAAAGAAAGAAAGAAAGAAAGAAAGAAAGAAAGAAAGAAAGAAAGAAAGAAAGAAAGAAAGAAAGAAAGAAAGAAAGAAAGAAAGAAAGAAAGAAAGAAAGAAAGAAAGAAAGAAAGAGAGAAAGAAAGAGAGAAGAGAAGAAGGAGGGAAAGAGGAAAAAGAGAGAAGGAAAGGAGGGAATGAAAGAAATTTGGCGGCAATTTGGCCCCATTATATCCTATGGGCCATTGAAGTCAATGGTGAAAACATAAGGTATATTCTGGGGGCTGGAGGGGAGGTGGTTTGAGGGAGAGGCTCCAAACGCACAGGGTAGCTGATGGAGCCTCTCCCCAAGATACCCACCAAGTTTCAAGAACATTGGACCAGGGGATCCAATTCTATGGGCCCCCAAACAGGTTGCCCCATTCCCTCCATTGTTCTCTATGGTGGGAAAAAAACTTACTTACCCTATATTTTCACCATTGACTTCAATCGCCCATAGGATATAATGGAGCTGAAATTGACATTCGGCTGCCTGAAAGACTCCCTGGGACGCTGGCTGGGGGCGGGGCTTGGCTCCTTAGCTCCCGGAGCTGCACTCCGGTGCGCTCCCCCCCCAAAAGACCCCTGGCTTTTCCACATGGAAGTGAAAAAACTATGTCAAAATGAGGCAGTCTAAATTTGACAGGAGTACATCAATCCCTCTTAGTAACTGCATAAACGTCGTTTTATCATTTCCCCTCATAAATATGACTGAGTTCCTTTAATTACCAAAATTGGCTTGGTTCAGAGATCACAAACCTGATCCTCCAAACCATGGGTTGAAAGCTTGCTGTAGCCTCACACATTCCTTTCTTCCTCTGCTTTCTGGTTTTCTCCCCAATACATTTTTTTCTATTGTTAGCAATGTTCCCAAGTGATGGTTCAGAATACCACCCAATCATATTATATTACAGAATACTGGGTTTGCAATATGTGACCTAGTCCAGTGCATGTGATGTACTATGCTTAAGTATTATATACCACGATACTTATATTCAACTTAGAATGTTGATAATAAAGCTCAAATGATGGTACTCTCATACACATTATTCTCAACGCAAACTTATTCAGACATGAAATAAGTGCAAAATACCATGGTTTGGACTTGCAAAATGAACTGGCAATCTTTCCATGACTTTTCCATTACCCCAGCAGCCTGCTGGATGTTCCAAAAAGTCCAACACAGAGCACAGTATGAGCGGCTGCTTGAGGACAGTGTAATTTGATGAAAGAACTTCTTATTTGAACCATCTCATACTGTGATGTGTTTGTTCATAAGGGTCCTCTAACCTCCAGAGAAACTTTCTGGGATAAATAGCAAGAGCTGGGGGAAGGAGAAAGTGAGGAACGACTCCATTGTAAACTCCTCTGATGAAACTCTCACTGGATCCAGCCCCATGTTAGAAACACTGGTGATAAAACTATAACATACATATGAATGGATGTTTGACATCTCAAATGATGGGAGCTATTCTAGAGTGTGTTCAGCTGGTTGTTTCCCCATTTTTAAATAACTTAACACTGAAATGCCTACATAAAAACACCATCCGTGAAAAGCATGTGTAGGAGTGTGAAGAGCTGGAATATATGGAAACGCTGACATTCTGCCTAAAAGCCTTTGCTTGGGAACCTTTTCTGTAAGGTAAACAGCTCAGTTATTTAATATGCTTTAGTAAATGAAATTACTAAGTGAGAAACCCATATCAAAAAAAGAAGAAAAAGAAAACCATTAATTGGAAATCTGCTTATGTTCATTTAAAAATTAAACTTACCATATAAAGAATATTCTGCTTCCTGACCTGTATCGCTTTCACTAGATGTTGATGTTAGGCTAGTAGTTAGAGTGTTACTAAGTGACTGACCAACAGATAAAACTGTAGTTGCTGTGGCTACATTGCTGCTGCTAGTAACACTGGATGTAGACATGGTCACTGTTGATGAGGTACCAGTTGTAGTCAGATTAGGAAAACTTTGGGCACCCATTAGAGGAGAAGCTACAGATAAAGATACGGTAAGATAAAATAAATGATCCAAAGCAGTGTAATTAACATTCATGAGTGTCGTTTTAAACCAATATTTAAAAAAATTGCTTAAGAGTCACCCATAATTTATCAGTGTAGAGTTATTGCTCAGTGAAAGAAAAGGGCTTCAAACAGCCTATATAAGCGAACAAACCAATGTAGTTGCCAAAGGACATGGCCTAGTTTACAAGTATTCTTACATGACATGTAAATCACATTACAAAGCTCACAATCATTTGCAGCATAACAGTACTCAGATTCATCAGTTCAGGATTGACAACCCCCAGCACTCCAGACCATTTTCTCAGCACCAGGGGACAGTTTCTGCTCAAGACACTGAGGTGAAACCCAAAGTGCTGGCAACACCACCTTGTTTCCAGTACTGTCCAAATATTTTTCCCAATTTTTGTACATTGAATATCTCCTGTAAACAGGTTGTGCATTTCACATTCATGAGCTGTTAAGAGGTTTTTTCTTCAGTCAATTAAATAGGTCTTTCCATAACCAAATTACACCACCATTGGCAGTTGATCAGTCAGTCAATGTCTTCTAAATACTTCACAGTAATAAGGGGGAAAAATCTGATTTTTTAAGAAAAGGGAAACTGAAAAGCAATCCCACTTCCTCCAAAAGTTCAGGTAATATGGGATGCAATTCCAGTCTTTGTGCACACAGAGGCTTTCTGTACTTTCGGTGAGGAACAAAAACATTTTAATATTTTTCCCACTTATATATTAGGTATTCCTTGTCTCATTTAAAAAAAGAACAGGAAGGCTCCAACTAAGCAACTGAAAACTCCAGGATTGGGACAGAACTGACACAAGACAAAATGATAAAATACCTCTATGCCTAAGCATATCTTTGCCAAATCATTTCCATATATTTCTCTATTTCCCACTTTTCACCATATTCTTATCAATGTCAGCCTTCAACTGAGAAATAGCAGTAAACCACACACACATACAAAACACATTAATATTGGAATATCTACTGTATTTGTAGGGGGGAAGCCCATTAATGTAGCAATTTAGGAACAACTATTTTCTTTGACCACAAATGACCAACATCTTATTTAATTAACCAAAGTATTGCTTAACTAAGCCCTGCATTCTAACCAGCATCAGAAATAAGTGTGCCATTGACATCTACTTAGCATGTAATGCGAGAACATGACCTAATTTTGAAAAGATGCAATTATTTCATTCTCTTAAACCAAGTGCCCTTAGTCTTGAGAAGTTTTGTGCATTAAGCTGCTGCACTGAAGAACGAGTCAAAGAATAATGGTGCTGTAAAATACCGATTATGTATTTTTCTATATTATTTTAGGAATTAACAATAGTTTCCAATTCATTCAAAATTAGAGACTGAAAAGCCGATCTCATCTAGAACAGTTGCTGTAATATTATCTTCACCAACTGCTCTATGGTACCTCAATTTCTCAGAAGTTATGACACCCATCCAATACTGGACAGAGAGGCAATACAGCTGAAATCTAACCCAGCTGACTATCCCAGATGACTACATTTGAAGGAGACCAAGCTGACAGCCTTCGTTTTCTCTTTTCACTAAAAGTTAATCACATTTAATTTTACTTACTTGCAGTGCTCATGACATTCCTTCCCAAAGTATTAGTGTTGTTATCACTGCTACTTCGGCTTAAATTCATGTTGTTAGTAGCATTGGTGCGAGCTATGTTTGCCACTCTCCGGACAAAGGACTCCAAGCTAGAGGTTTCCCGCGAGGATAAATTAGGAACACTTGCACTAGAACTCATTGGCGCTCCAGCAGCCAACAGTGAACTCACTGACAGTCTGTTACTTGCTGAAGAACTAAGAGGTCGTTGGGAAGTGGCTTCTTTATTGGTTAGCTCAGATACTGAACTGACATCTGGAGAACTCACACTAACAATTCCCATGGATATAGCATTGGACTCCCCAGCAGCACGGACTGAGTTGTCAGGTCCTAGCTTCCTTTCAACATTTTCATTTCCCACATCTGCGGTTAAAGTGCTGGTACTTGCACTGGATGAAGACCCTACTTCAGTTTGAGGCATCGTATCAGCAGACGAAAGTACAACAATTGGTTCATGGATATCAGTGCCTGGAACTATGTTTTGTTCCATTACATTTTCAGATCTCCGTTCCATTTTGGTCGAACCCAAGCTGATGTCGCTGCTACTTGCCACGCTACAGACAGAACTGCTACTTCCTTTTCTACTTGAGGAGCCTGCGGCAGCAGTCATCTTGTCTGGACAGTTGTTTTTCACCAAGCTGCTCCATGACTGCGTTGTGCCTGAAACAGTGGATGAAACAGGTTTGGGTGATGCCGCTGAATCAGGGTCGTACCCTGGGGCAAGCTTGAGGTCAAATTTTCCTTCTGCGCCCATACGGTAAGAGTTAGAGCCACCAGCATCCCAGGTGACATCAATCCAGCCTAGAAAGGGACAGGAGTTTGTGAGACCCAGCAGAAAGCAGACAGGAGCGTGTCAGACAGTAGCTCCACAATACGGGATCAGCTTCTCATTGGGCCACTACTTTGAATTACAGATTACTTAATGGCCTTGAAAGCCAAGCTACATAAAAACATTTTGAAGTTCAGAAAAGTCATTATTTTAGGTGTATGAATTTAAACTGGAAGACACTGACATCGCTCATCTTAATCCTGAATATCTAAGAATCTAGTCAGAAACTATTTACTCCCAGGTGAATGAAATGTATTAAGTCTAAAGATGTGCTCTTTCAGGTGGCTCCTTTACCAAGTTAATCACAATTTATATTTGACAAATCCAACATCTGATAGAAAAGCTAAGCAATTCATTTAAAAGCTTTAATTCCTTTGAACAAGGTAAAATTTGACCCAAGTCATGTAGAAATGTGTGGGCAGGAGTTAATAAGATAATTTAATAAAAATAATTTATTAAGTTTCATATGTGCAGGCTTAAGTTTCAGGAGCACAATTTCATTATTGTATATTGTCAGAGCATTAAGGAATGGTAAGAGAGAGGAAGCTGCTCAGCTACAGCAAGGGCCAACAGTGCATAAGCTTCAAGTTATAAGCTCCACTGCCAGATTATAACACAGTAACTATAGTCACTTTGCCAAAATGAGGGTCAAAGCAGAGAGAAAGCAGACAAACTTTGGATCCAGCAAACACTGCTGCTTTCTCTCTACAATATGAAGGCCTATTACTTGTGCATTTTAACTTTTTTAAAAAACTGATTCTATCTGACTTGTTGCTCATTTGAAAGCACATTTTCAATGCTACACACATCCCTTCACTCTGGAAAGGGGCCTAACGCAGATCATCATTCATGGGTCTGAGGTAGAGCTAGTTAATCAAACCTCAAAACTTAGTACAGAAAAATAGTATCTCCGTACTAAGGGCAAAATTTCCCTTTAGTCTTGTCCTGTATCTGTCATCTACTTTTACAAACAGTAATTATTTTAAAGTTATCAGCATTTATTCACAATATGAAGTTAATATTTTCTGTGTTTTATAAGCTTTGATGAAAGTACTACTAACCAGCAGCATATAGGGCCACCCTAAGCAGAGTACAGCCTTTTAAATCCAATAAAGTCAATATGCTTATAAGGGTACAACTCTGTTTAGGACTGCAATGATACTGTGCAAGTGAAACAGACTCTTCTCACAGATGAGCACTTGAAGTACTATATCCAGTGTGCATTTTTAAACTTTTTTTAAAAAAATCTGATAATATTATGTGTAGTCGCAACTGTGATATATCTAAAAAATGGTAGTGCAAAAAAAAGGAATAATGCACTGTAAAGCAGAGAAACCAATGAGATAAATAGACCTTGAATGCTGCACCTAAGGGTAGCAAGTGTTATACACACTAGACACATAAAGCCATTTCCTCACCCAAACAGTAGTATAAAACTTAATTTTATGACCTTGGTTAAGATCATAGTCTTAATATCATCATCTGTTTTGGATTCATAATAGTTAGGATTTAAAAAAACAGCAACTTGATCCCAGTGAAGCTAGCAAGATAAGAAAATGCAAGAAACTCAACAAAGACTAGGGGGGGAAAGGAGCTGCGAATGCCAAGCTAGAAAGGGTACAGAAAGATATTCTGATATTACATAGACAGGAAACAACTGATCATTAACACTACAGTACTATACAGTACACAAAATACCCAAGCAGGAAGGTCACAGCCACCTGTGTACTAGAGGATACATGTAAATAATACAGCTTGTACATAATGTTCATAATACTTAACTGCATTTGATGATCAGGTCAGGTTTCTATACCACTCTTATTTTGTAACTGTTAACATGTACAAAAATTCTGTTCTTATGGACCTATAAGGCCACCTGCTTTGAACTACAACTAACAAGCAACCTAACATTCAGCTTTCTGGAAATACTCATTTCAAAATATAAAGCAGGATTACTTAAAGTGATGAGGATTAAATAATGCTTAGGCATTATACTCCGCTGCAGTTTAAACTTTGAATGCCTCCTTGTAGAGGTGAAGAGACAAGGATAATAAAGGCTCCTTGACCTCAATTATTATAGAGCAAACAGTAACCTTGAAGGGCCTCTCTTGGTTTCCAAAGGATTTTCCTTCATCCTCACTTCAAATCATAAATGACACTTTACAGACCCATTCACATTATGGGTCTTTTCCTGCTTTTAGCAGCAATTTTAAATAATTTCATTTGAAAGCAAGTTCCAAAACACTGTACCTTACTTAAACTGTGTTTAGGACTGTAGAGTCAATTACATTTTCTTTCTTTCAGAAGGCACGAAGACATAGTGAATTCATGCTTTAAAATGACCAGATGTCCACAAAGAATTGTAATTTAACCTTTGAGCAGTTATTCAATGAAGTACAAGAATTCTCTGCTAATTCTGAATCACCCCCCCACACACACACCATAAAGCTGCAACATGTAAAACTATTTAAGTAACTTAGTTACTTAAAGAGATTTAAATATGTGCTTACCATTGTGTAATTCACCTGTAACAGTGCCTTCACCTTGTGGACTACCATCCTGATCTCTCCATTTCCAATCAATTCCCCGGATAACACGAGCACCAGGAACCATATACTTCAGAACCTGAGAACGAACCAGTCGCCTCTGCCTTCGCAGATTAGCCTCTGCTTCTTTAGCTGCTTTTCCTAGATACAATTGAAATGGCGGCTTATACGAATGCTGAATAGAATATTTTCTATTATTATGAAACATAAATAGTGTTAAAAGCAAAATAAGCTACATGCAATTTCAGAGTTCTGATCTGACTGAATGTATCTTAAAAATTTATATGCATAATCCAGCTAATAGTTAAAGCAAGCTTTTTAACATAGCAAATAACTGGTTTTCAAAAATGCTTAACAGCATTCTGGATTGTACATATGATATTTTAAATCAATAAAAGTTCAATTCATGAGAAATGTATAATATCGAGTGAACAAGAAACCAGTTCATACACACTGCTTACCTAGCTGATCCTCACACACACCATTCACAGTGCCATAAAGTTCAAATCCAGATAGAGAGAGGTAGTGTGTTTGCCCGCTGGCATTCTTCCCCATTTGTTTAATTCGTACATGCCTCCAGCCTTGTTTCTCATCCTTTGGTGGGTCTAGTGGCCATGTTGCTGTTGAGCTTTAATTTGGCAGAGGAGAGACATGAAAAAAATTAATGGAAATTTTAAAAAAACAAGGAAACAGACTAGGACAAAGAGACAGAACAATTGATTTTATACTACTTTTCAAAGACATCACTTTAAAAAATAAAGACACTTTAGAATGAATTGTTCATTCTGCTCTCCAATTGCATTCAAGAACTGCATCTCATTTTGTACTGCTGTGTTGAAGACCCAGTGTTATATTGATTCCATAAAGTAATATTACACTTTCAAAGAAGGATAGGGAATAAAATAATGCATGTCCATAATTCTTTGTTGAGCCCTTAAATCTGGCAAACTGGATCTTGAAGACAATGATGGAAATAGTCAACACCATAACTTCTAAGGATTCAGAATTCTGTATAATGTTATGGGTGGTAAACATTTACAGAAAAACAACTGTTCTGTGCAGAATGAACAATAAAGAACTATTCAAAAAAGTAAAGCATTTTTAATGAAGCTACCACAGGAGAAGCAGGGATTCAGCACAACATACCCTGGTTCATTGAGACTACAATCATCAACGTGTGTGTAGAGAGTAGTCCAGTTCTGTCCATCCTTAGAAACCTGAAAAACCCAGTTTCTGAGTGCAGATCTTCCATACCCACGAGCATGGCGCAACGTGTAAGCTGATGGTACTACCCAAAGCCCAAGGTCTATAGCAAACCATGCATTCTTATCATCATTAGTATGACAATTTAGAGCTGAACTGTCACGGCTTAAGATGTCTTCCAAACGTCCGTAAGGCAGATTCCTTCCTTCTGAAGATGTAACTACTACTAACCCATAGGCAGCTGGATTTACCCACTCATATGCTGTTCTGCAATATAAAGGACAAATATTACTCATAAACAAGAAAATAAATATTATTCATAAACAAGAAAACAAGCTCTGAAATAACCTGCATAAATTCAGCTTCAAGCAGAAATTGAAAACCACCTGATTTCTGCATGGTTCAGGTCATACTACAAATGCCATAATCTGAAACTACAACACATATTTTCATATTTGTTCCATTTGTATCCTGTCCTCATCCAAGTAACTAAGTGTGATTTAGAACTCATCAAAATTGAATAGTGACTACTGCTGTGCTTGAGGAAAGGAACCCCAGCTTCTTCCCTCCTGCTGCAGTCTCTCATGACTCTTGATATTTTGGGGGGATGGGGCAGTAGATCCTTCCCAGAGCAGCATGGGAGGCTGGGTTAGAGGTCTGCAGTGGGAGGAGGAAATCAATTAAAAGTCTTCCTGCACACACTTTATGGAAGGTTAGGACAGTAAGGGTATAAGCCAATATCTAAAAGTAGTGAAAGCTAATTTTAAAATTCTTTACTTTTAGAAAAAGAAATCATAGTAAGGTTCTGGGTCGCTGCAAAACCCTCAATGGATGTTTGTACATGAACTTTGGTCTTACATACTCTCTCATCAGTTGGATTCCCAGACGATGCTGTTACACCCAATCCTGGTAAATCTGATAAATCCTGGTAAATTTGCTCAATCTGGATTTGACAGTCAACTGTGAGATGCAAGCTCTCCACATTTAAAAATATTTTAGCACTATGTAAAACACAATTTAACAATATCTTACTTAGCATTTGTTCCAATCCAGTAAATAATTCCATTTTCATCGAAATCATGCTGATGTCTGAAAACAAATGTCTGCCCTTCACGTAGTTTTCTTACAAAAACAAATGATGCTCTGTCAAAGTCATACCACTGCTTTGCAACCTAACAAAAGAAAAGTGCAACAGAAATGTATCACCGAAGAATAGATGTTTCATTCAATGGGGTATATGGAGGGCTGCTCACCATTTTTAGGAGGTACTGTTCTAAAGATTCTACAGTTGCCAAAGGCTCCATTTTCAACATTCGGCCTGTTCGGTCAATCAAAGCTGTCTCTCCAGAAGCGCGCTCCAAGCGAAATCGTAGCCTTCTTGTCAGTATCTAAAGCCAATGTAACAAATTTGATTGCAGAACCTTACAATTTAGACAGGAAAAAAAATTCTGTCCCTCCGCTCCCGCATATCAGAGTACCAGCTAGTACTTTTGCTGTAACAAAAAAACACTAAATATGTACAAAACTAAATATGTGCCCATTAGAGCAAATGTGAAAAGGAAATTGAGCAAAACTACTGGATACCATTTAAAAAAATTATTCCCTTTGACATCTTTAAAGTTCATGGATACAATTTTATTTGTAGTAGAAAACACTAAATGCCTCCCCACAAGTTTGTCACCTAAACAAATTTATGACCAGTTGACCTAAAAAAAAAGCAACAGAAATTTGTCACCAAAGAATACATATTTCATTCAACACAGCATATGGAGGGTTTTCCTCACCATTTTTAGGAGGTACTGTTATAAAGATTCTAGAGTTGCCAAAGAACAAATTTGTGGCCAGTTGATCCAGTAATTGTTAAAAAACGTAAATTTTTTCAAGGCAAATAGGGTTCATTTATATTATATGAACTCTGCAGAGAGTTTCTTTACATGTGACTCTTGGTTGTAAATTATCTTTGATAATAAACAATAGATTTTCATAGCACTAGAAAGTTACCTGCAAATTATATGTTGATCCTGGTGTATCATATAGGTGTAGAGGTAGACGTTCAATTGATTCTAACACTGCTATCAATTTTCGAATTAATGCAACTGCTGGACGACTGCAGAGACAGAGGAGACACCCATTACATAATTTCTATAAAATGATGCACTTTGAGAAGTGTACATAAATTAGTCTCAAGACTTCTGACAGAAGAATTCCAACTTCAAAAGCCTTTTCAACACTGTAAATGTATTTCTGAAGCTTTTAATATCAATTTACAGTGTGCATCTTTGGGTACACTACAAAAAATTAAAATCATAATACATGTTGCTTATGGTTCCTTTTCTTTTCTCAGAATGAATTCATTCTAAGGTAAGGGCATATTGCCAAGGACTCAGGAGACTAGAGTTCAAAACCTCCACTAAGCTACTAACCTCATTGGAACAGTCACTTTCTTGTAGCCCAACCTGCATTACAAGATGGCTACCAGAATAAAGTGAAGAAGAGGAGAAGCATGAACACTATCCTGAGCTACTTGGAAGAAGTATGGAATATAAATGTGCTAAAAGCAAGGACTAGACTCAGTTCTATTACTGAACGCAAAAGAGAAAGAATAAACAGAATAATTTCATATGTTCTGCAACCAAAATTACCTTTCATCATCTTCATTTTCACTGAAAGCAGTTTTGAAAACATTTATTCTCTCTACCAGCTGACTACAATCTTGTTTCATATCAAAATCCACATTCTGAAAAGGAAAAAGAGAATACCATTTGACTGTAGTAAAAATCAAGAACCATATAACTATTAATGAGTATTTTAATATAACAGAATGGCAGGTGGGTGCAACTTCACACCTGGTGTCCATAAAGAGCAGAGTGCAGAGCTGCTCCACAAAAGTCCATTGTAACCCTCCCCTCCAAGTCACTGCCAAACTAGATTCGGTTCCATACTGTGTCAGCCACGTGTCACTTATGGGCTTTCAGCAATTTGTTCATTCCCAGGAGACATGTACGCAGAATGTTCTTAGATGAAGCAATGGCAAAGCTGAGTAGAAGAACAAATGGCTGAATGCTCCTATGCCAAGCATGACAAATCTCCACTTGAAGTCGACTGCCATATACAGGGATCTCCAAACTATCTCTGGATTTGATCTCAGCCAGCTGTGATGGCTACTTCTGCCACAATAGATGTAGCAACAATGACTGTCAAACATTACAGAGTGGGTATAGTGTGATTATTAATAAAAAGGTAAAATTGATATAACATCAATATATAATTTCAGGAGGTCGAAAATTCATCATAATTTGGGCAAATTTATTGCTCACTTCCTCCAGAATCTGGGAGAGCAAGATTCGAGTCCAGGTAGTATCAGATGAAGGGAGCTTTGACTCTCAAAAGCTCATATCCCGAAAATCTTGCTGGTCTCTTAAGGTGCTACCAGACTCGCTCTTCTATTGCAGACCAACACAGCTACCCACCTGAAACTATCTCCATAACTGGGCAATTCATTGTTTGTGTCTATGTCAGTTACTTAGCAGTAAGTCCCACAGAGTTCTAAGGTACTTGCCCCCAAGTCACTATGACTAAGTGGGAAGAAGACTCTCAAGATGACATACTGGGACCTTACCAGTCATTTCCCAGGTGCTGCCTGCCCACATATCTGACCAATAAGAAAGGAATGGAGGAGAAAACAAAAAAGCACACATCTCACAAAGAGTTTTGAGATAGTGAAATGGAAGGAAGTGTGTGCGCATTTGTTTTTAATTTTGCAAAGATGCTACAGACCACAGAACAGTTCTTCCCAAGACCATGGTGGGGGGAGGGCAGAAATAAGAAATACTCAGCCTCTACAGTAGTGTCAGCCACACAGTCAGTTGTACCATTAGAAAACAAAAATCCAAACAGCCTCTAATTCAACAAGAAAAGCTCTGCTGGTCACTTAATTCTGACTTCCTATGGCATTTCACCATTTTTTGCTTTATCTCTGAAAGGTACACTTAGGCTGAGGAAGATTAAGACCGCTTGGCAAGGGGCAGAGGAGCAAAGAGTAGCACTGAACTCACCCTTGCGACAGCCCTCTGGTACTTTACATTTCTTCACTTCTTGTGATACTCAAACACACAGAACCCTTCCCTGAAGCTTTCATTATTTGTGTTATGGCTTGATGAAGCTAGGAGACAGCAAGAGTCTCTTCCAAGCAGCACAAGTCTCTCCTACTGTTTATCTTCTCAATACCCCAGCACAAATGAAAAGAGAACACACCTCTCCCTCAAGCTTTTGTGCTTGCCAGAGGAAATAGTGGCCAAAATTAGCCAAGCCACAATCTGTAGATCCCTGTGTTTCAATACAGTTCCCTTACAGATTACTGTGAGTACATTACGTATGAATACACTACATCTTTTAAGGGAACTAGACTCTTTAGCAATAAACTTACATTGTTCAGAACAGTAAGAAGTGCTTGCACCAAGCCACTACTGCACATTTCATATGGTGAAATAGTATTTTCATCCTTAAGTAGGACAATTAAGTTTTCCAGAGCAGTTTTCATTAAATCTCGCCAAGTGTTCTCTCCCTCAATGAACTGAAAGAGAATCAGATAACAATGCTTCCATTAATTTCAATTCTTTCAGAACAGGCAAACTGTAAAACGTTATCATAAAATTCTTCTCTCTGCTATTCTTCAGGATGGCCCACAGCTCAGTAGCCCTAGAATTAGTGATCAAAAGGCTGCAATATATCTGGCTTCCTTCTCCATCTTGCTTGTCCCTGCATTTGGTATGATTTTATGTTAATCCTGTTTGATCAACCAACTGTTGGGAGTAGTCTGCATCCACGTTATTTGAACTGATTATTCTGTAACAGCTTCCCCTTCACCTCTGTCTACTGTTTGCAGCTTTTAGGATAAATGCCTAATGAACACCCACTTTATGCATCTGAAAAAATGGGCTCTGACTTTGAAAGCTTGCACTGGAATCAACTTTTTAAAAAACCTTTATGGTGCCACGGAAGTCATGTTTCATTTTGCCTCACTACCCTTCCCCTTTCACTCGCCACAGAACACTTTTACCCAGGTTTGATGGATGTATCATCTTCAGTGGCCCAGGTGTAGTCCTTCCTGAATTACTTTAATAATTTGCAAATAAAGCCAGGAGAAGGGTTTTTTTGTGTACATCTGAACCAGTGCTGGCATAACAACATTCCCAACTCTAATTGCCACCGGGGGGGATGGCAACCATTAAAACTGAAATATTTGTACTTGCCTGCCTGTTTGTATGGAGCTCCCATGCAGATTCCAGCTGAGTTGCTATGTTCCTCAGTGTTACAACTACACCTCTAGGCATACTTTCAACAGCTTTAAAGTGGTCATCATACAAGTCTCTAGCCATAGTTCGTACCTGCCAACATTATTTTCAAAATCACAATTAAGCTACATGTATATATCACAGTAATTCATTTCAAAATCCAATGAAATATTTTTCCTGAGGCTTACAAATTTAATTCCATATTAATGTTGCCTGGGATGAAACTGGTTTATACCAGTTCTCTAGGCCATCTAGTCTACTAATGCCTACTATGAATGACAGCAGATCACTAAATTTTTGAAACAAGGCTTCTTCTCAACCCAGGTAACTGATTTTTTTAATATAATGGGGGATTGCCAGGGATTAAATCTAGAAATTAATGCATACGAAACATGGGCTCTACCACTGAGCTCTGGCCTCCCCACAATTCTGGACATAAATCCTATTTTATCTCAACAACCCTTGAAGCAGAAATCCTCCACAGAGAAGCTGAGGCCATCTGCTGAACAGGGATGTGTTTATAGAAAGGAAGCCAATTATGTGGTGTAAATCCAGCCAGAAAAAAATAAATGGAACCCATCAGTAGGCTTCCTCAGTGTGTAGTAATGGGGGTAATATAGTTGGAACTAGGCCTGTTTCACAATCTAGTCTAGATAAATTCAATTCAGAGTGCTCAATCTATGCAAGTATAAAATCCACGGGGTCCACATTATGCAGCAAACACACAAGAAGAGAGGGTTTATGAAGCAATAATGTATCAGAAAGCTGAAAAGTGAAAGAAGGAGAAGAAAAACAGGCTGCTTACCTGTAACTGATGATCTTCAAGTGGTCATCTGGGTAGTACCACACATGGGCTAGGCACCTGCACATGACCTCGATCGGAGAATGTTCCAGAGTTTGCCTCAGAAGACCTTTTTGGAGGGCTTTCTTCCCAGCCTGGGGAGCAGGCACACAGTGCACATGCCTGGAGTGGGGGAGAGAGCCGCCTCCCACTCAATTCCTTTGACTGCTACAGGTAAGTCCCGTCAACTAAGGAAAGTGATCAGGAGATGCCAGCTGTGGGGAAGGCTGGGTAAGATTGTGGTACTGTACAGATGACCACTCGAAGATCATCAGTTACAGGTAAGCAACCTATTTATGTTCGTCGTAGTCTCTGTGCAGTCCCACACATGGGTGATTAATGAGCTGAACCAGTCGGAGGAGGGAACTGGCAGCTGCAAGAAAGAACAAACAGGTGAGGACATAGTATTAACACTTTAATTGACAGGTCCTACCTGAGGAAGCCGAATAGTCATGTGAAGAGAGATCACAGCACCGCCTGGCCAAAAGCAGCATCCCATCGAGCACAAACATCTAGCACATAATGGGAAACGAAGGTCGAAGCTGAGGACCATGTGGCAACAGCACAGACGTCTTCCAACAGGACACCATCCAAAAAGGCAGTCAAAGTCGACACCGCTCTCGTCAAGTGAGCGTTAAGGCAGATAGGTATGGGTTGACATGCTAGCTCATAGCAGAGGGCTATGGTCGAGGTCACCCATTTCGACAGCCTTTGCGATGAGATTGGCTCACCCCTGCGTGGGGCCGCATATGCAACAAAAGGCCTTTGAGACTTCCTAAAGGAGCTTGCAATGCTGATAAAAGGAGAGAGCTCTCTGGACATCGAGGCTGTGTAAAACCCTTTGAGGTGCATCAGCAGGGTTTGGAAAGAAAGTAGGCAGGACAGAAGACAGAGAGATGAAAGGCAGAGACTACCTCAGGCAGAAAGGACAGGTCTGGTCAGACAACCACTTTATCCTTGTGGAAAATCATGTACGGAGGATCTGCATGGAGGGCAGCAAATTCTCCCACCTGGTGAGCTGTGGTAATAGCAATCAGAAACGCCGTTTTCCACAAAAGGAGTCGAAGATCTATCAAAGCTATCGGCTCAAACGGTTTAGCCATCAATTGGGTCAAGATGAGAGACAGACTCCAGGATGCTACTAGTGGCTTCCTAGGCGGACAAAGGTGAAAAAGGCCTCTGAGAAAGAAGGCCTCTGAGAAAGGATTTCGTGAGGCAGTGGAAGAACACCATAGTCGTACCAATGGGTGATTTGCTGAGATAGCAGCAAGGTGTACTTTCAGAGAAGAATAAGCAAGACCTGCATCCTTCAAGACACAATGTAGGAGAAAATATCTGGTAAAGAGGCTTGGTAAGGATCAAAGGAATGCTGCAAGGCATAAGACTGAAACCTCTTCCATTTCAGTCGACAGGTGTCACGTGTAGACAGTTTTCAAGCATTTTTAAACACCTCCGACACCACAAGAGGGGAAATCATTGCAGGATCCTCCACACTGTGAACTTGAAAAAGGCCGGGTTGTGGTGGAGGATCCAACCTCGATCTCGAGAAAGGAGATCGGATGTGTGAGGTAGGTGAATCCACCAAGGAGTAATGAGGATGCAGGAGGTGGCATCTGCTACAATTTTCTGAAGGACCCTGGAGATAAGAGGGAACGGAGGGGAAAAATAAAACAGGGTTCCTGTGCATGTGTGAAGGAACGTATCTCCTAGAGATCGGGCAGATGGTGGACCCTGAGCAAAAAACAGAGGGCATCGGGCATTCTCTGACGTAGCAAAGCCATCTGAACCCCAGGGATGTGTATGGCTGATATCGAAATCGAATGCCAAAGGCACCCGTTCCAAAGGTTCAGGGCTGTGCGACAGAGATGAACGGAGGCTGTGCCACCCTGTCTGTTTATGTAAAACACCGTCATGATATAGTCAAAAGCTACCTGGACCACCTTGCCAGTTAACAGAGGGAGAAACGACATCAGGGCTTGATGAACAGCATGAAGCTCCAAGGCACTGATATGGAGCATCCTCTCTCAAGGAGTCCAAGTTCCCCTCGCAGACAGAGTTCCACATTGGGCTCCCCAACCCCAAAGGGAGGCGTCTGTCGATAAACAGATATCTGGAGATGGGTGCTGAAACGGCATGCCAGAGAGGACATGGTGCAGGAGAGACCACCATGTCAAGGAATCGAGTACTCGAGACGGAATCAAGAGTATGGTGTACCAGTGCCGTCTCTGGGGATCGAAACTTTAGAAGAACCATAGTTGAAGAGGGCGCATTTGGAGTCTGGCATGTCTGACTACAAACACTGTGGAGGTACAGAAGCCTCATGATCGAACGGGCCAACTGTTGAGGGCGTTGCCAGAAGAGGGACACGAGGCCGTCTCAGTGATGGTATCGAGGCGGGGTCCGAAGAATTGCAGAACCTGAACAGGTTGAAGGGCTGATTTGGTCAGACTGACGCAAAGCCCCAAGGTGCGTAAAAGAGTAAGGGTAAAATGAACATTCTGAATGAGTTGATCCTTCATATAAGCTACAAGAAGGCAATTGTTGATGAAAGAATAAAGAATGATTCCTCAACGATGCAGTTCTGCAGCGACTATGGCCATCATCTTTGTGAAGACTTGGAGGGCCGTACAGAGACTGAAGGGAAGAACCCTGTATTGGTAATGAGTGGTTCCGATAGCAAAATGGAGAAAACGTCGATGTTGAGGTCGGATGGTGACATGAAGATAAGCATCCTGGAGATCGATCGACGCTAGCCATCCTGACTTTGAAAGCAGGGGAAGGATGGATTGCAGGGTGACCATTTGAAATGTCTTGCAACAAACAAAACGATTGAGATTGCGAAGATCCATAATGGCCCACACTGCCATCCCGCTTGGGGCCTGTGAAATATTTGGACTAGAAGCCTAGAGTTTGTTGCACCTCTGGCATGACTTCAGTGGCTCCTTTGTTGAGAAGTGTGGCCACTTCTAGAGAGAGTGATGAATCCAGAGGTGCGACAACGAAGTATTGGGCGGTCGGGGGCGAAATGAACTCTATGGTGTACCCGACCTGCACAATGGTTAGGACCCAGGCATCAGTGGTAATCTCTTTCCAAGTTGAAAGGAAGGGGAAGAGTCGGGTCCCGACAGGAGGGATGAAAGAAGGAGGCGGTGGTAGGTGAGTGAAGTGATCAAACAGACTGTTTAGGCTGTGCAGGCTTCCTGGGCGCTTGCCGCTTTGGCCTTTGGAGGACCTGTCGATAATCATAAGATCTGCGCTTCCATCACAAAGTGGCAGCAGGGGAAGGCTGGTGTTTGTTACAGTAGGGCTTCCATTTGTGATACCAGGGGCGTTGCGGAGTTGACGTGGAAACTCCTAGGTTCTGAGCTTTCTTCCTGCTGTCATCCACAGCCTTCAAAGTCTCACCCATCGTGGAATGAAAAAGGCCTTCACCATCGAAAGGCAAATTGGAGAGATATATTTCTAAGCCATGCATGTCAGCGAAGGGCAATAGAAGAAGCGAGGACCTTGGAAGAACAAGTGTCAGCATGCCAGACTGAATGTATTTGTTGTTTGGATATATCTCAGAAAGTGCAGCAGACAGTGTGGTTTTGCATTCGTCTGGCATGGTATCAAGGATCGGATGAACAGCTGTAGCAACGCTGAAGGCATATGCGGACAAGTAGGAGAGATATGTATCAATTCAAATGTTCATAGCAGCTACTGAATAGGTCTTCTTAGCTATAGAGTCAATCTTGCGGCCCTACCTATCTGGAGGGACGGATTGTCTAGGCTGCTTTGATTTCAAGGAAGAATGAATTATCACTGAATTTGGTGGTTTAAATAGAAACTTTCTGGAGGACTCTTGGATCTTATAGATGGCATCATATCTCTTCGATGTCAGAGGCTCTGAAGCAGGGCGATCCCATGACTCCTTCAGAACAGAAAGGTGCACTGGGAGCAACGGCAAGATTGCTGACGGTAGCAAATCCACCAGGACCAACTTGGGCACAACAGCGGTCACTGCCAGAGTATCTGTGGTACCCTGCACTTGGAGGGCAGTCACCATTCTAGTTATAAGCTCTAAATAGGCTTTAGGACCTTCAGTTGGCGAGACAGCACCTGCACGAGGGTCATCATCCTCAATTAAAATAATATTGGGGTCCAGATCACCAGAGATGGAGAGGTCACACAACAAATCCAGAGACGGCGATCTAGTATGCTGAGACACAGCTGGAGGCGTCTTGGCATCAATAGGAGGATGGTACCAAGGTTCTGAGGGAGAACGCTTTGAAGCGTCTGCCAAAGTCAAGGCATCTGGTGGCTGGTCAGGCACCAGGGAATGCATTGAGGCATCAGAGAATGAGTGTCGACTCAGGCAGTGACGATGAGGATTGTTGTTCCGTGAATCCAAATAGCGCTCCCTACGAGGGACCGAGGACCTCGAATAAGAACGAGGGTGATACAATTTGCGATGCCTGGGGTCCACAATCTGTAATCGGATCGAGATTGGGATCGAGAAAGCGATCGATGGTAGTCATAGTCCCTACGATCATAGCGAGATCGAAGCGATTGAGATTGACTTCTCATGAAGCGCTCCCTGTCATCCAAAGGGTGGATAGGCAATTTGGAATCACGAGATGGCGAATGATGAGACATGCGTTTCGGAGCAGAAGTTGATGTCGATAATTTTGACTTTGGGGTCAAAGCATCCTTCCCATCAGACTTTTTAGATTTATGCTTCACTTTTGAGGATTTTCCACCCTCTATGAGCCTCTGGCACGAGCCGAAGAGTGAGGCTCTTGGCCTGTGGCTCTTAGCCTACGGGCTCCGTAAGAAGCCCAGGAAGAGCCAGAAAGCCAGGGATCTCAGCTCCTTGGGTTCCCAGTAAGGTAAGTAGACTTCTACAACAGGAGCCATATAAATACAAAGGGTTTTAAAAGGGGGGTTATAGAAAAGTATTTGTTTAAAAACAATTATGAAGCCAGAATGCCAGCAGGGGGTTGGGGGCTATCCAGTGTTTTGTATGGAGTGTCACATGTATGATTATCTGCCCACTGGTCAGAAGTCTTGGGTGTGTGCTCGGTGCAAGGAGCTCCTGGTTCTAAGGGAGCAAGTTTGCTCCCTTGAGGCCAAGGTGGCTGACCTGGAGAAGCAGAGACAGTCAGTTAGGTGCACAGAGAAGACTCTCAGGGACTTGTTAGATATGTCCCCCTCTGGATCTGGCAGCCCAGCTGCTGCCAGGGAGCATGAGGGTCAAGGGGAAATGGGGCACCATGCTGAGGATAAGGGGAATGTGCCCTCAGAAGGGACCTCTTCTTCAGCTGGTGAACGGGTATCCTTTCGTACCAAGGAACCGTCCCTGGGAAGGGTGGGAGGGGGGCTCTTGGTAGTTGGTGATTCGATCCTTAGGCAGGTAGACAGCTGGGTGGCGAACCCGCGTACTGACCGTATGGTGACTTGCCTGCCTGGTGCGAAGGTAGCGGACATTATGCGTGTTTTAGATAGGCTGGTAGATAGTGCTGGGGAGGAGCCAGTGGTCGTGGTGCACGTTGGCACCAATGATGTTGGGAAATGCAGTCGTGAGGTCCTGGAGGAGAAATTTAGGCTGCTGGGCAGGAAACTCAAGGCCAGGACCTCCAAGGTAGCCTTCTCAGAAGTGCTACCTGTTCCACACACAGGGCCGGAGAGACAGGCACAGATCAGGAGTCTCAATGCGTGGATGAGACGATGGTGTAGGGGGGAAGGGCTCAAGTTTGTTAGGCACTGGGATGCTTTTGGGGACAAGAGGGAGCTGTACAAAAGGGATGGTCTCCACTTGTCCCAAGAAGGAACCAGGCTGCTGGCGCTCAAAATCAAAAAGGTGGCAGAGCAGTGTTCAAACTGAATAATGGGGGAAAGCCGACAGGAGATGAAAAGTCTCTGGTTCGGGATGGCTCATCTCAAAGAGATGAAGGGGTAGCTATTACTTTTGTATGAGGAAATGGATTAAAATTGTCCACTGAGACTGTGGCTAATGATAGGAACTGCCCGGCAAGGTCTTGAGGCAGCAAGAGGAAGGCTGTGGGCTTAACAAACATGGGAAACTATAGGTGTTTATACACAAATGCTAGAAGTCTCCGAGGTAAAATCGGGGAGTTGGAATGCTTGGTGTTGGGGGGGGGAAATAGACATTGTGGGTATTTCAGAAACTTGGTGGGATGAGGAAAATCAGTGGGATACGGTGATTCCTGGTTATAAATTATATCAGAAGGATAGGGGGGAAGGGTTGGAGGTTGGGTGGCATTGTATGTCAGAGAGGGTATACAGTCCAGTAAGATTGAGAGGGAAAGAAAATTGGACTCGCTTCTGGAAATGCTATGGGTTGAAATAGTGGGTCCAAAAGGAGGCTTAACAGTGGGAGTTTGTTATCGCCCACCAGATCAAAAGGTAGAGGAGGATTATAAAATGATGAATGAATTAAAGAGAGTGGCTAGACGGAATAACTGTGTCGTAATAGGCAACTTTAACTACCTATACATTGATTGGGTCAATATGAGTTCTAGTCGGGAAAAAGAGATTGAATTTTTAGACACTCTCAATGACTGTGCTATGGAACAGATGGTCACAGATCCTACCAGGGGACAGGCGATCCTGGATTTGGTCCTAAGTAACACCCAAGACCTGGTGAGAGATGTAAAAGTGATTGCACCACTTGGGAACAGTGACCATAATGTCATTGAGTTTAACATTTGTACAGATAGGGAGTTACCCAAAAAGACTGACGCAACCACTTTTAACTTTAAAAGGGGTAACTTCTCTGGTATGAGGGGACATGTGAGGAAGAAAATGAAAGGAAGAGTGGAGAAGGTCATAACCATTGGGGAAGCTTGGAGACTATTTAAAAATACAATCCTAGAAGCTCAGAAAAAATATATACCGCAGGTTAGGAAAGGTACAAATAGGTATAGAAAAAAGCCTGCATGGTTAACAAATAAAGTAATGGAAGCTGTAAAAGGTAAGAAGGATTCCTTTAAGCGGTGGAAAGCTAGTCTCAATGAGGTTGATAAAAGGGAACACAGACTGTGGCAAATAAAATGCAAGTCTGTGATCAGGCAAGCAAAAAGGGAATATGAGGAGCATATCGCAAAAAACGTAAAGGCCAACAATAAAACTTTCTTCAAATACATTAGAAGTAGGAAAACAGCCAGGGAGGCAGTGGGGCCCTTGGATGACCAAGGGGTAAAAGGAGTAGTGAAGGATGATAGGGAAATGGCTGAGAAGCTGAATGCATTTTTTGCCTCTGTCTTCACTGTGGAAGAGGAGAAGTGCTTGCCCACTCCAGAAGCACCGATTTCGGGAGGGGGTTTGAAAGACCTGAATCAGATTGCAGTGACAAGAGAGGAAGTCCTCCGACTGATGGACAATTTAAAAACTAATAAATCACCAGGCCCGGATGGCATTCATCCGAGAGTTCTGAAAGAACTCAAATGTGAACTTGTGGATCTCCTGACAAAAATATGTAATCTTTCTTTAAAATCTGCCTCCATTCCTGAGGACTGGAAGGTAGCTAATGTAACTCCCATCTTTAAAAAGGGCTCCAGGGGAGATCCAGGAAATTACAGGCCAGTCAGTCTGACATCGATACCGGGTAAGTTGGTGGAAACTGTTATTAAGGAAAAAATTAGTAGGCACATTGATGAACAAAAACTATTGAGGCAGACTCAGCATGGGTTCTGTAAGGGAAGATCTTGTCTCACTAACCTGTTAGTCTTTTCTGAGGAATTGAACAAACATGTGGACAAGGGGGACCCAATAGATATTATTTACCTTGACTTCCGGAAAGCTTTTGATACAGTTCCTCATCAAAGGCTCCTAAGTAAGCTCAATAGTCATGGGATAAAAGGACAAGTCCTCTTGTGGATCAAAAGCTGGCTTATAAATAGGAAACAGAGAGTGAGTATAAATGGGAAACTTTCTCAGTGGAGGATGGAATTCACTGCCACAGGAAGTGGTGGCAGCTACAAGCATGGACAGTTTCAAGAGGGAATTAGATAAACATATGGAGCAGAAGTCCATCAGTGGCTATTAGCCACAGGGTATAGATGGGAACTCTCAGTCTGGGGCAGGTGATGCACTCTATTCTTGGTGCTGGAGGGGGCAGCAGTGGGAGGGCTTCTAGTGTCCTGGCCCCACTGCTGGACCTCCTGATGGCATGTGGTATATTTTGGCCGCTGTGTGACAGAGTGTTGGACTAGATGGGCCACTGGCCTGATTCAACATTGGCTTCTCTTATGTTCTTATGAGAGAGGAAGGCTTTTGAGCCAAAGAGGAGTGTGACGCTGCTGAGGACATTGTAGAGTGGAGCATGGCTTCCAAAAGTACAGTTCTAGGGCAGGCCACTCTATTTCTACGAGCCTACTTGGTGCAGTGAGGGCATGAGTCAATGCGATTAAATTCCCCCAAACAAATTAGAAAGAGGTCGTGGCCATAGTTGGAGGGGAGCTTAGCTGGACAATGGCGACACAACTTAAAAAATAAGATGCAGCCCATGCAAACTCCTTCCTGACCAAATGGGAGGGGAAGAGGGGGAAGGGCTAGAGAGAGGGAAAGAAATAGTAAAGCCCTTTAAAAAAAATCAGAATAGTAAGAGAAAAGGAAAGAAGAAATAGTCGAAGAAGATATTTGAAAGAAAAATCGAAAGACAACTTGAAGAGCGAGTGCTGGAGAGGTGTGAATGCGAGGGTGGTCGAAGAAGAACTGAGTGGGAGATGGCTCTCTCCCCTGCTCTTCTGAGGCAAACTTTGGAACGTTCTCCGATTGAGGTCACGCGCAGGCACCCAACCCATGTGTGGGACTGCACAGAGACAACGACGAAGATGGAGAGGTTAGTTTTTATACCCCACTTTTCTCTCTCCTAAGGAGTCCCTAAGCAGCTTACAATCACCATCCCTTCCTCTCCCCACAACAGGCGCCTTGTGAGGTAGGTGGGGCTGAGAGAGTTCTGAGAGAACTGTGACAAGGTCACCCAGCAGGCTACATGTGGAGGAGTGGGGAATCACATTGAGTTCTCGAGATTAGAGTCCGCCGCCCTTAACCACTACACCACACTGGCTCCTCGGGGACTGTGACAGACTATGGTCATATACTTTGAATTACTATGAATCAGAACAATTCTATGACCTTGAAGACAATATTTTAGGGCATTGTGAGCATAAATTATAGAAGTACCACCCAATTGCATAAAACAAAACTTCAGGTTAAAAACGGACCTCACCAAGAAATCAATGGGTTCAAAATAATTCTACCCATACCATGGATGCATCCACACATCTATGGATCATTGTGCTACAGCAATCATTTGCAAATGGACTGACTTGTCCACACAGGGTAATTCAGTTATGAAAGATTTCTACAGCATAATGAAAGCACAACTTCCACTGAATTATGGATGCATCCTAGGATATATATTCTGTGGAAATAAAGCAGCAAAGGGGAAGAAAAGAGGAGTGGGAATCATGAGGTATTTGCAGGCAGTAGTTAGGGATTTAGACTGAGGGATGGCTTATGACCAGAGCTTCTACGACAAATATCTATCCGCTTGGTACAACCAGGAAAACCAGCAGCTTTGTGAAGCAGAAGACAGATGATTTAGCCACGAAAGATTAAGGGTGACATACCAAAAAGCAGTGGACTATTAAAAAGGTATATGTTATTTCTGCAGATATAAATATACAAGGATGCTGGATTTTATGGATAAGAATGATAAAAAGTACAGAATCTAGTTTCTAGAACTTCCTCTCAGGGCTCCTCTTATTTTTATACTATTCAAGGAACTTTGATACCACAAAGAGATTTCCTTCTCTTTTTTTTCAAATAAATATTCTAGTTTTCATGCACAGACAAGTTTAGGATCCAAACTACAGTTCATCTCCAAATTAATAGATAACCACAAGCAAGCAACAGCATAGTAATTACAAAAATAAAATAGTCAATTCCTCAAATAATAATTTTATGACAAATATACAAACCTTTTGCTTGGTTTTTTCCAACTTAGATTTTAGCTTCCTGCCCCGTTTGCCAGTCCAACCAGTCACAAATTCTGATCCTACAAAACAACATCCAGAAGTCGAAGTATCATCTTGCCAGAACACTGTACATATACAACTGCCTTTGCCCTCTCATTATACATATTTACACACTTACCCAAAGAGGTTTCAGCAGTGAATGAATGTTTAGTTCCTCTATTGGACTCAAAAACAAAACCTGGTAGATCTTCTTTTAATATTGTAGCTTGCTGACCATCTGAATTGTGAATAGCAATTTCTCCTTCCTTTAGACAGGTAAGAGACCAATTCCCCACAGTAAGTTTAGCAGGCCCTGGGGTCGATAAAATTGGTTGACTTGTTGTAGATGCTTTTACTTGGCTTCGAGCTCTCTGTAACTTCTCTAAAAATTCACTTCGACTTTCTGTTAAAAAGAAAAGGTAACTAGAATTTGACTTTTAAGTATCACATATATAATAATTTTGTTTCATAAAGTAACATGTTTAATAAAATGCATTAAATACAAATTTAAGTTTGGGATTCAAGTTCTCAGGATAGATCAAACATTAGCCCATCATACCACAGTGTGTGACATTACTACTGGGCAATTGGGAAATTGTGTGTTAGTAAGTTTATTATATAAATCCAGATATGCAAGTGTATGTTTCATTTCTGCTAAAAGGAATTCATCTACAGAAAAACTCTCAAGGTTTAAGGAAGGATTGGCTGTTCAGAGTTGGAGAACGAAAGAGAAGGGCTTTGCAGGAACACTGAAATTCAGAGACACTTTACAGGTAAGTTGGTAACTCCACAAGGAGTATCTAAAATTGTAGTTTTAATTGGATGTATTGTTTAAAAAGAAATTCAATTGGCGGAAGAAGTATGATATCCAAAATATGATATATGTTTGGATATTTAATGCTATTGTCCATTTTAAGTGGCAATTTTCTTTGACTAGAAATAAAATAGTTCCATTACATGTTGTAAAATCACTACGATATAGTGTAAAACTAAACAGAAGTCCACAATTGTCAGGGTTGATTGGAAAATAAATCATACCAGATCCATACCATCACCTCAGGAACATTTGGGGTTGTGTCATTCAGCTCCCAGTTGGGCTTGCATAAAAACAGTGTTTATGTGTAACAGTGCTTCCAATGTGTGATGTATTCCATGACAACAGTGGAACTTTTTTAAGCAATAGACACTGCAGAAATGCAGTCCCACGTATATAGTACCTGCACTGAGCCACAATTGATATTAGCAGCTTCAATACAGGCTCAGACAAGTTGAGAGCCCAACAGCAGTCTTGCATACAAAAATAATTGAGTAGACTGCTGTCACACACACATCAACACATCGGGGTTGATTTAGTTGACTGATGCATTCTTAACTTTTGTTCAAATGCACACTGCTCAGATGAATAAGTCCCTTGCTGTCTACTGTGTCTCATAGACCAAGAGGACAGCTATGTCAGACTACACTATCTGATTAACAAAATTCATGAATATATTAAGCAGGGCTACAGGAAACTGTACATATTTCTTTTCCCCACTGCGAAATGTTAAAACTTGAATACAGTATAGTTTTGCAGTAACTACTTACAGTAGTATGTTATTACAATCACTTTGTGTCACACAGTCCACAATTACCAATACTCTGTAACAGTCTGGGATTTCTCCTAAGAGAACAATTCATGTTGCCTTCAAAGAATTAATGCTGCTGAAATTCAGCCGTTTAACACAACTGTTTTTTTATAAAAACTTTTCAGAATACAGGATTTGAATGCTCCTCAGGGGACAGCAACATAACCAGCACCTAATCATGCTTCTTTAACTACCGTTCAGTGCTAATTTGGCACAAGAATAATATGTTTGCGATATAAAAGACATAGCCTTTGCCCAGAGGATCTTGTCATAAGTAGCTGAAGAAACTTTGGAGGCTCTGCTGACCCTACACAAGGCAGCAGATCCAAGCTCCTAGGTATATGATGCTATTTGGAGGCTCTGAGGTGACTCCCCTCATACAGCTGCATAAACTTTGCAACTGCACCAGCCAGCTGGATCTTGTATGCATGACAGCCATCTGTCTTACTCCTCTACCATTTTTCTAGGCTGCCTACACCCCACAGTCTCACACAGGTTTACAATATGAACAGTAATATTTATTATCGTTAACATGATCTTCTGAAGTGTCAAAAACAGGAAGAGGAGACAGCTGTCTTCATATTCAACAAGGAAACCTCACAACCTCCAAGCCACCAATCATTTTGTCTCCAGGAGCAGTGTTGGTGGTATAGTTCAACCACCTCACCAGTACAAAAAGTACAAACTGATAAACAGTGAGGAAATAATTTTTCCTAATAACCAAATTCCTGATTTAAGAACTGCTGGACAGAAAAGCTTTCAGAATTAAGCCTTGTAGTGCAGCCTTACTCTGCTAAATAGAATGATTTCCTGAGAATTTGAATCATAAAGTATATTAAAGCAAATGTTCAAAAAAGATACAGCAATGCTATAGTTCATTACACACTTGCTGGTTTTTCCCCCCTGTTCACTATTTTTCAAATATTAATTGTTGTACTAATTAAAAAAATTAAAACGCTGGAAAAGGTGAGAAAGCAAGCAATACTCACTATGCTTCAAACTATCAATAGCTCAGTATAACATAAAATTCTTCTAGCTCAATGCCTCACTGAGTTCTCAGTTCTAATAAGTAACTTTCCAGCACTGTCCACGCACATACACAGACATGCAACTTCATTCTGCTAACTAGATGCAAGCCACAAAAACCAACATTCCAACTTGCTATACCTGGAATGCAGTAAATTACCACTGCATATTGCCTTTAACTGCTGTTTGAAACATATTAGTAAGTATAGAAAAGAATGAATATAAAATGAAGCTCAGATGTTCACTGAACACAGTTACTAAGAAAGGTTACTGTTACATGCTAGTTGACAAAAGCATCACAATAAACTGACCACTTTCCAACTGTTTACATCCTTTACTATTTAGTGAAGCAATTCCTGTAAAACAGAATATCTCAAAATCAAACTAATATATATATATATATATATATGCAATATTACAATGTCCTTAAATATTAGTTGAGAAGAGGATTGTACCTGAACTGTCAGATCCTCCTTCAGGACTCCCACTGGAATACATTGTAGCTAGCTTTCCATCCAAGATAAATCTGAACCATCCATTGCTACCATTAGAGAGTTCTAAAGCAGCAGCATCACTCCAAATATACAAACAGTCTCTTCCTCTAATGATTGACCAGTCCCTCCAGTGATACGGTTTACCCTGCTGTAGTTCTTTAGCATCCTCTTGAGGTTCATCCTCCTGTAATCGACAGACTCAATGAACAACTCCATATGCATGCAAATTAAACCATTTAAAGAAGAAACACAAGCATATTCACAGGCTACACAATCTTATATATGGTCCCAGAATTTCAGCAGACAGTACGCCTAATTTTAAAGTGGATGTTACTTTAAGTAAAATGTAAAATATTTTCATAGAATCAGAGAGTTGGAAGGGATCTTCAGGGTCATCTAGTCCAACCCCCTGCACAATGCAGGAAATTCACAACTACCTCCCCCTCCATACCCCCAGCTGTTCCATGCCCAAAAGATGACAAAAAACCTCCAGGATCTCCAGCCAAACTGGCCTGGAGAAAAACTGCTGCCTAACCCCAAAGTGGCAATCAGCATTTCCCTAGGCATTTAAGAAAGGGCCACAAGAACTAAGCAGAGGCAACCCTTCCTGCCCTCCCTCTCATGATCTGCCCAAGTTCACAGAATCTGCATTGCTGTCAGATGGCCATCTAGCCTCTGTTCGAAAAGCTCCAAAGAAGGAGAGCCCAACACCTCCAGAGGAAGCCTGTTCCACTGACAAATTTATTTATTTATTTATTGGATTTATATCCCGCCCTTCCAGCATGCTCTGTCAGGAAGTTCTTCCTAATGTTTAACCAAAAACTCTTCTGATTTAACTTCAACCCGTTGGTTCTGGTTCAACCTTCTGGGGCAACAGAAGACAACTCTGCACCATCCTCTATATAACAGCCCTTCAAGTACTTGAAGATGGTTATTATATCACCTCTCAGTCGCCTCCTCTCCAGGCTAAACATACCCAGCTCCTTCAACCTTTCCTCACAGGACTTGGTCTCCAGACCCCTCACCACCTTCGTTGTCCTCCTCTGGACACATTTCAGCTTGTCTATATCCTTCTTAAATTGTAGTGCCCAAAACTGGACACAGTACTCTAGGTGAGGTCTAACGAGAGCAGAGTAAAGCGATACCATCACTTCGTGTGATCTGGACACTATACTTCTGTTGACACAGCCCAAAATTGCATTTGCCTTTTCAGCTACTGCATCACACTGCTGACTCACGTTCAATGTATGATCTACTAAGACCCTTAGATCCTTTTCGCACATACTACTGCCGAGATAAGTCTCCCCATCCTACAATTATACAATTGATTTTTCCTATCTAAATGCAGAACTTCACATTTATCCCCACTGAAATTCATTTTATTAGTTTTAGCCCAGTTTTGCAGCCTGTCAAGATCCTGACTCTGTCTTTTACCACATTTGCTACCCCTCTCTATTTAGTGTCATCTGCAAATTTAATAAGCATTTCCTGTATTCCTTCATCCAAATCATTTATAAAGATGTTAAACAAAACAGGTCCCAGGACAGATTCTTGAGGCACTCCACTTGTCACTCCTCTCCAAGAGAATGAGGACCATTAACAAGCACTCTTTGAGTGCGATCTGTCAACCAGTTACAGATCCACCTAACAGTAATAGGACCCAAACCACATTTTACCAATTTGCCAAAAAGAATATTATGTGGAACCTTATAAAAAGCCTTACTGAAATCAAGATAAACTATATCTAAAGTATTCCCCTGATCCAGCAAGGTACCAACTTTCTCAAAAAAAGAGATAAGGTTAGTCTGACGCGACTTGTTCTTGAGAAACCCATGCTGACTCTTAGTAATCACAACTCAAGGACTATCTGTTTGATGATTTGTTCTAAAACTTTCCCAGGTATAGCTGTCAAGCTGACAGGTCAGTAGGTACTTTTTTCCCCTTCTTCAAGATGGGGACAACATTTGCTCACCTCCAATCTTCTGGCACCTCACCTGTTCTCCAAGAATTCTCAAAAATAATGGACAGAGGCATAGAAATTACATCTGCAAGTTCTTTTAATACCCTTGGATGCAGTTCATCTGGCCCTGAGGACTTAGTTTCATTTAAAGAAACTAGGTGTTTATGTACTACCCCTTTGCTGATCCTAGGCTGCAGCTCCCTTCCCTCATCATGTGTTTTGTTTTTTGCAATGTTGAGCACCATTTCCCTCACAAAAGAAGACTGAGAAAAAGTAGGAATTGAGCAGTTCTATTCTCTCTTCATCACCTGTTACAATTTCACTTTCCTGTCCCCGCAATGGGCCTATCATGTCCTTGATCTTTTTCTTACTTTGAACATAAGAAAAGAACCCATTTTTGTTGTTTTTAGCATATCTCGCTAGTCTAAGCTCATACTGAGCTTTAGTTTTTCTACATCTCTCTCTACAAGCACTGGTTATTTGTTTATATTCATCCTTGATTATAAGGCCCTCCTCCTTCCCCTTTCTAAATGAGTCTTTTTTATTTCTTAAGTCTTTAGAAACCTGTTTATAGAGCCACCTTGGCTTCTTTAGGCTCCTTCCATTTTTCCTTCTCACAGGAATCACTTGTGTTTGTGCTTTCCTGAAGTCCAACCTATATGTCTGACTACATATAGCTTTTCCCTTCGCCAAGACTGTAAATTCCAAAATTATATGGTCACTACTACCTAGAGTGCCCACTACTTTCATCTCGTCAACCAGTTCTTCTCTGTTGGTAGGAATCAAGTCCAAGGTAGCAGATCCCCTTATTTCTCTCTCCACTTTCTAGAAAACGAAGTTGTCAGCAACACAAGTCAAGAATTTATTGGACCTTTCATTTTTAGCAGAGTTGGACTTCCGACAGATATCCAGGTAATTGACACCTCCCATGACCACAATGTCCCATCTCTTTGAGAATGTTATAATATGTTCTAGGAGTGTCTCATTCAACTCCTTTTCCTTTGCCTGGCTTGGTGGTCTATAGCAGACCCCCACCATAATACCACTATTATTTCTTACTCCTCCTATTTTTACCCAGAGAGACTCAATTGGACTTCCATGCTCACATTCACGTATTTCCTCCCAAGTATATACCTCCTTTACATATCGTGTGACTCCTTCACCCTTCCTTATTTGTCCCTTTTAAATAAATTGTCCCCTCAATCCTAATATTCCAATTGTGAGTGTCATTCCACCAAGTTTCAGTAATGCCTATTAGGTTATAGTTCCTTTCCTGTATTAGGACTTCCTCCTGCTTGTTTCCCATACGCTGCACATTAGCGTAGAGACATCAGAATCCATGTTTTATGCACCCTGAGGTTTTCATTTCTGTACTGACCTGTGAGTTAAGGTTACCTAGCATACATACTACCACCCACAAAACTTTACAGTTCTTATCTCCAGTTATTGGCATCATACTAGGCTTTGCATTTTTGTCTCATTCCCCCATACAATTTAGTTTAAAGCTCTCCTTATTAGGTTTTGCAAGGCTGTTACCAAACATATTTTTCCTACCTTTTAAGAGCTTTCTTTTCACTCAAACTATGGCCCCAGGTGGTAAACAATAAAAACATTAGGATAAGGTTTAACACAAATATAAATATACAAAAACAGTTGAAACAGATCACAAGCACACATACAGGAATGGAAGGAAAAGTTAATGAGAACAGCAAAGGAATGCCAGACAAACCCAGAAAGTCTTCACCTGCCAGCAGAAGACAATGACAGAAGGGGACAGATAACTTTCTCCAGAGAAAGAACTCCATAATAGTGATACCAACATGTTTAGAGTTACTGTGACAATGACACTAAAAAACTGACGAAAGCATGCTTTAGAGACAGATTTGTTCTCCATTTTTATCTCACAAAACAAATTTGTACTGAAAAGTTGAGTATTCATGTAGCATCCTTACCAGCACTATCAATCCAGTGAAAAAATGAAACATTTGTTAACCAACAGAGAATTCAGTGTACAGATTGTGAGTTGCTCAAGGCTATAGTACCTTCAAATGCACATCAGAACTGGTTTGGTAGGCAGTTCACCCCTACCCATCAGACAGTTTCATACTTTTGATTTACACAGCATAAGAAGGTAAACATGGCTTGTGGTTGTTCCAAGTAAGCTGGCATTTGGATATCCACTATAGTTGGCCCTACAGAGTTCTCATATCCCCACTCAGTGTGCCATACTGATGCAAGTTAGGCACAAGGTTTTCTTCACTTGTGGACCTTGCAACTGGAAGATTTGAAAAAGTTTAACTCATGTTACTTGCCTCCTCATTTAAATATTTATTTTAAAAAAATCTCCCTGTGTAAGTAGCTTATCTGATACAATCTAGAATTTACCTAAATAATTAGCTTCAATCTGTTTAGTATATAGCATCACCAAAACACCACAGTAGATCAATTCAAACTCACAGAAAATCCTTTACTAGAATGTATTGCACTTTTCACTCAAAACTTCAGACAGCTGATGGACAGAAGCAGGGAAGCAACCTGTACTTACTTTCTCTGGTTTAGATTCTTCTTCATTCTCATCATCAGAAGATGGTCCTGCCAGAGTTGACACTTTACTTATTACACCAAGCCTAGCAAGCTGATCCAAAAAAAGATCACCTCCTTTATCAACCAAATCTCTTATGATCTGCAAGGCTAGTAAGTGGCCATCATCGTCATCCTGGGGGGGGGATTACAGAGAAGGCATTAGTTCACTTTCTGACAAGTAGTCCACACTTAGGAGACATCAGCTGTCACACTAATCTGAAAAGCTTGAAAAAAGTGTTCTCTTTGAGCAACCTCTCCACTATTTAAGGCTATTTGATGAGTTACATAGTAAAAGTCTGTTTTACACCAAGCATACAGGAAAGCCCCAGTCAGCCTCACCAGTGACAAATAGTATGATACATGTATGACGTACTAATCAACAGGCCCTTCTATCAGTTCTCTTGCTTCGAGGGCTGCATCCATCTGAACAACCTCAGAAACTAACAAGAAGTGTATTGCACCCTTGAATAACTTGTTACAATGCTCCACCATTTTTAATAATATGCACAGTCTAATAGGCTCTGCAATGTATCTTCAAGTGTTTTATCACAAAAATTGGAGGTCACAAGTAAACTACAAATACCTCTTGATCTAGAACTGTAGCAGTGATCTCCACCAGCACTGTAGGCAAATTGTGACCAGCATCAGAATCACAAACTTCTTTTAGCAAAGCTTCAGAACAAAAATGAATCATTTTCCTGATGAGAGCAAGACTTGCTTTCCTTTTAAAGACAGAAAAATACGATTGTTACTAAACTGAACCAGGAACACTCAAAAGAGAGCAGTTTTTTTCACTAATGTGTTCAACTACAACTCAGCACCTTCAGTCTATTATCATCACCAGGGATCAAAAGATTTTGATTATGCCCAAATTGTATAGTGGTATAAGCCACTGACAGAGTTGAAGTAGTGCTCCATTCCATTTTTCTGCTGCCACACCCAAACTGTGTGTAATGTATGAAACCTACAATCAACAATGCATGCGTCCTGTGAAAAAAACGTGACGCAGCAGTGCCAGGGCAAAAGGCATTCTTCAGGGCAGGAAACTGTTCCAGTCCCATCCCCCCCACATGTTTAACAACTCCAGGAAATGACTTCTCGATCAGACATGAGGTTCTTCATTCTTTAATGATACACCACTTTCAAACAAACCTGGAGTCTAGAGGTGGGAGAGACTAGTAGAAACCACCACCACAACATAAATGCGCTGTTTTGTTTAAAAGGCAGGGAGAGATGCATTTACCTAAGAGACTCTTATTCACATGTACACACAAGACTGCCTTATCACAAGCCATACCCCTGATTCATCAAGGTCAGTACTGACCACCAGACACCAGCTCTCCAGGATCTCAGGAAAAGAACATCATCCACTATATGAACTTTTAACTGGAGATGATAGAAACTGAACCCAGGGACCTTCTGCATTCAACAGCAGATGCTCTACCACTGAGCCACAAATCCACCCCATGAATTTTCTTATGCACAACTGGTGCTAATTCTATAACCTCTTCATGTGAATTTCAAGAGTAAGACAATTGAACACACATAAATCACAGTATGGCGTGTGCTTAGGTTATTTTAACCATCCAAGAATTATCTCCACCCCTTTATACTTCCCTTCTGCTGCACCAGCAATCTTCTCATCAATCACATGCCTCGCTTAATGGAGCCTTGACAGTATTCTTACCTTATTGAAGGCAGCATAGTTTGTTGAAATGTTTGAGCAAACACAGGCAACAATCTTTTCAAGTATATTGGAGCCATTTCTGGATCGCCTTTGGGCTCATTTGATTCTTCCTCATCTTTGTTTGAATCTTTCTTTTTCTTTTCATCTCCTTTATTAACTGGACACATCCAGTCACCTGCAATTGGTTTAAAATATTTATAATGAAAACACTTTTATTACAGTATTTTTGGATAACAAAATTATCTTTGAGACAATACGCAAAATTTTCACTTTCTGAGGAAAAGGAATTGGATTGGACCACACTGAAGTTTTTTTCCCCCACTCACTACAGTCAGTCACTGCATTGTGCTCAAGTCAACCTGACTGTATACTCCCTTGCATTTGTGCTTGTGCAATGCATAACACACAAAGTGTACTTCAACGTACACATACACATTCAAACTGGGATCGTGGCCTTCTTCAATTAAAACTGGACTACAATGACTGCATCAAGGAGCACCTTGCCTTTCGTACATAGCAACACTGATTGGCAACAAGAAAAATCATCATGATCTCACAGAAGCTCTTGCAAAATGTTTTGTGGCACAAATGGTACATAAAGTAAGACTTCTGTTCCATCACCACATGATAGAACCAAACTAATTCATTTATCAGTTTCAGGTTTTTGTAGAAATTATGCAAACTGCTAACAGAGGCTTCTTACTACCTTCCTGATAGGACAACTACTCTATTATAGAATTTTAGCATTTTCTCCCTGTCAAAATACCATTGCTCACTGATCACAACTACAGAAGTTCTTATCCAGGCACCCAAATCAGAGGCATAGAACTTGATTATCGTTCTTGTGGTTTCTTTGAAAAAAACTGTGCCTTATTTGTTTAACAAATAAAATGTTCATTTTATGTGCACATACCACCTACCATATTCATGCATGTGATAAAACTGTACAGATGTGGAAACCCCATTTAAGTAGCCTAAAAAGGTTGAGCACAACACTCTGTCTTCTGTCCGCTCCAAAAGGGCTACCATTTATTCCTTATCTGTTCACTCACTGCTGTCAAATGCACATGCAGCTTCATAGGGTGCTGGGGCTAGGAACTGTCCTATCAGGCTGTTCAACACTTTGTTCGCCTTAAATCCTGCTGAGACTTATTTTCAGCAAACTGCACTACAGAGTAAAACAGTAATTTTCTGGAATTGAAATATGTGACTATCACTGCTAAATGAGGAATAGGCTTTCATTGACTATTTTAGCTTTGAAACAGGGAAGACAATGTACAGAGACCTTGCAGCTCAACTCCTTTTCTTTGATCATACAGCAAACTAATAAACAGAACTCTCAATTCTACAGTGTTATATTTGAATTAGGGCATTCATTTACTATAAATAAAGCAGGCCAACATCTATTTAAACTAACCTGGTGACTGAAGAATAGCCACTACTTCACTATGCCCCCTTTCACGAGCCTTGTCCAAAGGTGTCTTTCCATCTTCATCTCTCAAATCTGGATTGGCACCATGTCGCAGGAGAGTCTTTAAAAAATTAAAATATTATCACGAAAGTCACTATAATCTAAAAGTTAGTCAGTGTAAAAATACTACACTAATGGGTTCCTTGGACCATGACTGCACCTTTATTAGGTGTAAGGCTATTGAGCAGGAGAAAATAGGGAAGACGAGAGGACAAGTTTCCCTCTATGGATTTCTTGATCACAGATACTATGTGAGCCAGATGTAAAAGTTTTACAGAACTACCCAGGCAATCACACATTGGCACACCTAGTACACATTCAATTCACGATACAGATTTACTTATTATTTCTGTTCTGTATGAAAATGGTTGACAGAATTCATTTCAATTTCAAAATGCATCTCTACAGAAACAAAGTAAGAATTTATCCCATCCAAACTTATAACTTAGGGCCAATTTAATCCAATGAAAAGGCAGAAAAGGGTGAAGGATAGAGCATTTGAAGGGGTAATTTATTTTTTCATTTTTATTTAAAATTCAAAAATGAAAACAAAGAGTTAACAAAAAAATGCACCTTTGCTACTTGAGGTCTTCCGAAGCATGCAGCATAATGTAAGGATGACGACCTTTGACCCCTATTAACATCAGCGCCCCTTTCACAGAGAAATTCAACCTATTTACAAAAGCAACAGAGGACACAGGTAGAAGAGGAATAGTTTTTATTTGCATGGGTTTTTTTCCACAGAAGATCAAGATATTCATTTATTTGCTTACCATTTCCTGAGTTCCAAAAGCTGAGGCCCAGTTTAAGAGAGTCTGCCCTACATCATCCATAAAGTTTACTTCAAAAGCTGAAAGGGGGAGGGGGAAAGATTTAAAAGTTATCTATTTTTGTACCCAAGTTACCACATCTGACATAAAGGAAGGGATAAATCTCAGTAAACTACATGGCAGATTAATCAAACCTTTTAACATCTTTACCTGTACATGGAGACACATTATTCATGGTTAATGGTTCACATGAAATGGCAAACCATGGGTGCTGCTGCTATATAAACAAACTTGGGAACCCTCATGTTCACGGACTGCCCTCCCCTGTCCCCTGGTGGAACTCTGGTTTTCACTAGCTGGCTGCGTGCAAGGGCAGGAGAGAGTATATGAGCCTAGAGATCCCCCAAGCTCACTCATGTAATGACAAATTATAACTTGTTTGTGAACCATACCTTATGTATCAATTTGAACACCATGACTATCCATTCACCCTTATACTTGGATACAATAAAAGTATTTGTTAGGACATCAACTAGAATTCACTGAACAGAACAGAATTCTTTGCCTACCTCCTGTATCTATAGCATCTATTAGCGCATCAGTATCTTTGCTGCGGATGCAATCTATCAGCTGCCGATGAGAACGCTCCCCAGTGCTATCCAGCCTACGTAATCCTGGGATTCTCCCTGTAGATCCAGCACTAGACTTTGGCAGGGCTTTTCGTCCTTCAAATAGTAGCACCAAAAGAAGATCTACCAAACGCATGGTATCTAGTACACACCTTTCATCACCCTGCAATGCACTCTCTATAGAATCTGGAAGCTCAGATCTTAGGAGATCCTGGAAATAATTAAAAGTCTGAACAATAAAAAATATACAGAACTTTAGACAAGCCAATGAGAAAGGGATTTCACATCCATATGAAAATGCTGAATTTTAACAGATTCAAGTCTAGAAAAAAAACTAGCAAAAAACTATAGTTTAATATTATAAGGATTTTAAAAAGTGAAATAACAAGATGACTACATAGTGACAAAGAAATTCTTACATGGGTTACTACTGGAGAGCCTCTGCAGAGTGTTGATAATAGGCTCACAATAGTGGACACCTGATTACTCAATTTAGAGTCTGCAGCAGCAGATGGTGCTCCTGTGCTGCTCCGGCCAGGTTTGCATGCTGAAGACGGTCCTGAAACGGTGCCCCCTGCTGCAGCCATGCGAGATAACAGCTCCTCAGTAAGTCCATGTTTGGCTAATGGCGCGGGATCTACTCCACGGCGTGTAAATCGGTCAGCTAGTGAAGCAAAACACCGCAGCGCACCATCTGAAACCTGAAGAAGACAACTGATAATGTACTTTAAACCATTCATTCAATGCAACATCTGATCAGCCACAATTGTCATGGACAGCCACACAAGAAAATGGAATTCTAGATGTAGCCCTTGTTGTAGTACTTTTTGAAATATATATGCACTTATCTCTCTAAAGGAGAGCCAGCTTCATGTTAAAGTAACATGGCACTATAAAGACTAACAGATTTATTGTGTTCTGAACGAAAACTTTTCAACTGCATGAAATATCTACAGTACCTGTCTCTCATAGGCTAAGAAAGGACAGGCTTGTATTCCACAACCTGAAGCAATACACAACATCAATAGTGATTAATACAAACTAAGCAACTGCCTTTGAAACAAGCCATGGTGCAAACTCTGTTCCCATATCTACAAAAGGGAAACTATCACATGACCCAACATCAACAGCATACCACTAAGGGCTCTTTCATCCATGCCATTTGTATTGATCAAAGCCAGACAGCCTCTATACAATATAATAGACACAAATCAGGTATTTGAAATGGAAACAATTAAAAAATGCCCAATACTTTAGTGAAAAAATTGAAGATGGTCTCCAGCATGAAGCTGCTAGTGCACTGGAATTCAGATGCATTTACAGGTTAATACTTTTGTTTTTAAAGCATTCATCCTAATATCTTTGTGACTATTCATAACACTAGCCTACACTGGCTACTGGAAATATGCTGATATAACATATCCACATTGTTTATAACAAATGTATCAAATTTGTTGGCAAGCTACATACCATGTTGCCATCAATGACATTACATATGTATTAAAACAATTCTGAATCATTTACCTGATGGTCTTCATGTTTTAGCAAACTTGAGAGGGATTCAACACAGATCTCTAAAGAAGAATCCTGAGGTTCCATTTTTCCACAGAGTCTGGATACTACGGCCATTGCAGAATGCAAAGTATCTTTATGAACTAGATGTCCGCTATCCCGAATAAATGTCAATACACAGTTCAATCCTCCAGCTTCAAATACAGCACCGGACTCACGGGTACAGATGAGCTCCAATACCTAGGATGAAAATGAAATAATAATTTCTTTTTAAATCATGCAATAAAAGCAAGAACCACTTCTTCTTTGAAATCTAGTAGTTATCATTAAGTTTGTTAATGATCTGTCTGATGTAACATCTGCTTTTGAGTGCATTTTATACAGCATAGAACAGTCAAAAACAACTAATGATTAGGCCATTAAATGAAATTGTCAAAATGAAATCACTAATTCTCTCCAAACAGGAAAGATGATAAAACCATGAGTTGGCAGAAGGGGAAATCTTATCAGACAATAGCAAGTTATGAAAAACCAATGTGTCAAAAAGCCTAATGATCACGATCACTGAGAAATCAAAATTATTTCAGGCTTCAAGACATGTGACCAAGTCAGTAAATTTTTGACTACTGCGAAACAGAAAGGTGGCTTAGACGCTACCAAAAAGATCAACAGAATGATTTCCATCAGCTAAGAATGATTCTCTCCTCTCTACTTTCCAGGGCAGATCAAAATGCCCCCTAAAACACTGCTCCTGGGGAAAGTCGTACATCCTGGAACAGCACGAGGAGCAGTCAGAAGTCTGCAGCAGGAGGGGGGGAACTGGCAAAAATTGCCCCCACTTTTGCCCAAGGAAACGTTAGGAAGAATCAACCCTTTGTTTCTAGGGGGACTGTGGCTCAGTGGAAGAGCATCTGCTTGGCATGCAGAATGTCTCAGGTTCTATCCCTGGCATCTTCAGCTGAAATAATAAGATGGTAAATGACAACACATATTTCTACCTGAGAACCTGGAGAGCCACTGCTAGGCTGAGTGGAGAACACTGACCTTCATGGACCAATGTCCTGATTCAGTATAAGGCATCTTTATGTGTGAACTTAATTTGCAAAAGCCTAAGTTCCAAGCCAGATGCATCAGCATGAAGCCTATTTATAGATCTCCCACTGGTTTTTAAAAGCAACTACAAATGTCTCAAGATTCTGGCTGAACACATGGAAGGTGCTATACTGATAACTACCTTTGGGGGGGATCATTTGTGAAAGTGTCCAAGGCTTTGGATATTGCTCAGCATACTCTGTAATTATAAACAGTGTGTTCTGCTAAGGCATTGACTTCAGGCTATCTAGGGATAAGTGCATAAGTGTGTGTTGCTTTTTTAGCACTAGTTTTGCTATTTTGATTTGGTTAAGATTTCAAATTCAAAGGCAATAAATTCTGGTCTCACAGGCACACCGCTATTATAACCACACTTGATATTCGTGAAGTTTTCTGTTCTGCAGCTAAAGTAAATTATTACAACGTACCTTCACACATTGCTCAGCCAAGTCTCTGCTGGTTCTATTGTTAAGCTCAACAACTACTAAGCGATTACAAAGTGCTTTGATAGCACCATCTACTCCCACAATCCGTCGGGTGCATTCTGCTGATACATCCAAATAGTAAGTTATGGCACGGGCTGTTACTTCTAATACATTGTCTGGAGCACTTTCATCAAGGAAAATTTTGCACAGTGCTGGCAAAAATGTACGAGGTGGACACCTGTTGGAAGAGTGAGAGAGAAGCTCATTACCTATCAACTGCATATACATGTTTCCCATGGCACATAATTTCTTATACATAGACATCACTAATACTAGACTAATATCCAGATCAGGGATCCCCAACATAGTGTCCGTAGGATACCATGATGCCCACCAGCACCTTTCTCGATGCCTGACCAAGCATTCTTGGAAAATAGGCTACCCCATAGGCCATCCTCACTGCCACGCATTTTTTAAAAAAAGTTCTTTGACTGGCAACACCCATAATGATTTGCGCTGAATGACTGGGTAGGCTGCTGCCCATCTTATCCATTACCTCCCACTCTCCTCCATGGGGGGAGAACACTTTTCTGCTTCACAGGAGTCAGTCAGACTGTTTTGGTCCTGGGTGTCTATTGCTGTCAGGAACAGGAGAAAAACCCCTTGCATTGCAAACCAGCTGGCTTGCTTTTGCAGCAGAAGTTGCCACTGCCAGAACAGAGAAGATTCCCCCACACACACGCAAGCCGGTGGGGTTGTTCTTGGCCAGGCCCTGCTGCTGGGAATAGGGGGAAAAAGTCTTGCCTCTGTTCTGCAAGGTGACTGGACTGCAGTCACTGCAAAGAAAGAAAAAAGTCTGTCTTTCTCCAATGCAGGCTAGTCTGCTCTCTCCCCAGGTGCTGCTAGGGATGAAAGAAAAGCCTTTCTGTCAGGTTGCTAGCTTCAATGGGGCAGGAAAAGAAAAGCTAATGGCAAAGAGGAAAGCTGGAAGCAGGCAGAAGTATGAAGAAAGCCATAAGCTGAACAGGCAGAAGAAACCCTTCTTTCACCTCTTTTTCTTCCCCACCACTACTGGGATTCCCCTTATCCTGCCTTACGTTTTCTTGTATGGGTTTGTTCTCCTCCTCTCCCCTCTGTTTTTTTTATTCCCCCCTCAATTTCCTCTGTGTGCTTATGGATTTTATTTGCTGTTTTTTTAATTCCCATTCTGGGGCGAGGGTGTGTCTGTGTGAGAGAGAGAGATTCCCCACATTGAGTGCATACTCTGTGCATTTTTTTAGGTTTCTTATGTATGCATATTCCATCCCGGCGTGTAAATATGAACTACTTTTGTGAGGGTTTATTGTATCATCTTCATCACAGTACGTCATGGTGCAGGCCAGGTTTGAATTTTTGATGTTGATAGTGTAATGCTGACAACAGCCTCATATAAAAAAGTGGTTCGCCTATTATGACTGACCCCTGTCTCTTTCTCAATACCCAGGCAGGATTTTTCCACCAAAAATATTTTAGTTCCCCTCAGTAACTGAGTCACCCTCCAGGAGCATGTATTTCTTCTTTGTTTGGTAAGCTTAAATTGTCCCACCCTGTTACAGATATTTGTTTCGGCTTTAGACCCAGTACAGGAACTTGAGGGAAAAATAGGAGCTGTCCTGTTTTATAAACCCTTGTGAAATGGCAACTGAGGTATATTTACTTTCAAAAACAGAATAAAGATTTTATTAAACAGGCAAGGTATATATCAGGATTCACAGTACAGAGGTTGCTGAGATAACTTTCTAATATCTACAGAATTGGGGCTTTTGAACATACAAGAGTGTTGTTGAAGTTTAATTTCTGAGTTTCAAGTTCTTTTCAGTAAGAGGGTTTTGCTTATTACATATTTCAGCTGTTACACAGAACCTTGAATACAATTTCTTAGAGAATAGCTTTGTCTTAGTGCTTCTAGGTTTCTTGCTTCAGAGATTTAGGTTTTCCCTTTAGATATTACAGTTTTTCACCTACTCCTGAGGTATCTAAGCTTCTCCCCTATATCACAGACCAGGGTTCTCTTCCCAAACCCTTCCACTGGCAGGAAGTTATTCTTCTTGTCCCTAAGAAGCAATAACTCCTTTTACTATTTGGCTTGTGGGAGTTCTTTCTAACTACCCAGACTTTCTGTCAAATCCTCCTCTCATATCCATTGTCTGTATAAAGCTGTTCTGTAGCTTTCTTGACTGAGAATCTAAATTCTCCCTCAGGATAGTTGTAATATATTTAAGACAATGGGGTCTCTCCTCTTTACAGAAGTACTACTCTGACAACTCCCTAACAGAAATCACTGACTCCAAAAGTCTCTTCCCTCAGAAGCCAAACCCTCCGGCTACTGATCCAGACATTAGATTTCAGACCAAGACCAAACAGCAAATGAATCTTTTCCCTCCAGATCAGCTGTTTTATTTCCTCTCTAAGCTAATGCTGCCCAATCAGAGAGCGAGTAGAACAGCCGATCACATAAGCTCTTCTCTCCAGGGAAGATTAACTCATAACCTCGCCAATTCTCTGTCCCAAGCAGCATTTTAAAAAGCATGCTTTTCTGAGCAATCCATCACACCTGTCCAAAACTGAAATGATACTAAAAAACACACATGGGACTTTCAGGATTGGGCTGCAAATGATGTATCAAATTTAAGTTTTTCAAATGCATTATCTTGTAATGAACTACTTGTGGAAATATATTTTGTTCCAGAACACTCTTAACACAATAGCATCGTGTCTAAATGTCACTGTGAGAGCCAGTGCTGTGTAGTGGTTAAGAATTTTGGACTAGTATCTGGGAGACCCAGATTGAAATCCCCACTTGTGCCATGGAAACTCACTGGGTGACCTTGGGTCACTCACACTCTCTCAGCCTAACCTATCTCTCAGGGTTGTTGTGCACACAAAATGGTGGAGAGGAGAATGATGTAAGCTGCTTTAGGTCCCCACTGAGGAGAAAGGTGGGATAGAAATGAATTAAATAAAAGTTCTTTGCAAAGGTAGGTAGTCTTACAGATGAATGGATTAAGAGATAAATGCTTTGAATTTCACAATGAAACGTGAGAAAGTTTGATAATGTTTGCATAGATGCAAATAATCACCGAATTCCAAATGTAACACCGCATGAACAGAACAGGCATTCCATCAGGAAAACACAGGTAAGACCAACAAACCACTTTTATCATCATCTCCCGATGCTTCTGTCATAGGGAAACTATACGGAACTTCCTTTACCTGTAACAAGGCAGTTTGTGGTGCTGGCAGCCTGATTTAAATGATTAATCTTTAAGGCATCACAAGATACTTAAGTTGCAGCAGACTAATACAGCTACCTTTCTGGAATTCCTCCATATGGTGACTTCTCCATGTATCATGGAGTTTCATGCTCATCTTTCAGAGTGGCATACGTTACAGGGCTTGACAGGACACCTAGGAATTTTACTGTGGTGCCTAGTATTTTTAAAAATTAATTAATTAATTTCTATTCATATCCTGCCCTCTCCACCGTCATTTATTCCGAGAGCGTGGTGGTGACTCTCAGTACAAGTACAAAGCTCATCTGAGTGCAGGATAAAGATTTTTGTTGTGATGATAACTATGGTTGCTCCATATTTATTTATACAACACTTTTGTTATGGCTTTTTTAAAAAATGACAAGAAACTGTGAAGAGTTTAGGATTAGTTTTTTTGGTAGCAATAACTACAAAGTATGGTTATTAAAAAAGAAATCAAGGAAGAATAAGTCTGGCTCCTAAATTTTTAGGGTGGTTTGTAAAGCAGAAGAAAATTTATCAAGGTCTATGGTACATGATATGATACAAACTACCATTAGGAACATTTGCAAGCTGCATGAATATAAACTGCAAAGTAGAGTCAACCGGCATAGACACTGAGTTCACATGAAATGATTGGTCACAGATCCAGGTGGGTAGCCGTGTTGGTCTGAAGCAATATAATGAAGTTTGTTGGTCTTAAAGGTGCCACTGAACTCAAAGTTTAATTCTGGGTATAAGATTTCATTTGTATGCATACAAAAGCTTATACCCAGAATTAAACTTTATTCGTTTTAAAGGTGCCACACTGGACTCAAACTATGATTTGTCACAGTTTCTCATATAACGGGTGGCCTGATGGTTTGAGTCAACCTGGAAGAATGTGAACCTTTACTGCTGTTACTCTTTATAGTGCCATCGCACTTTATGAAGAATAAACATAAACAGAAGATGTCTTTTGGCCAGAGAAGCAAAATATGGGTGGGAAAGTGAGGGAGAAGGTGAGAAAAGATACCAAAAGGAACTGAGAACTCTTCCTCAAAATACAGGTACACCCAAAATACAGGTACACTTTTACTGGTCTTGTGGCTTTCCTGAAGAAGTATTAACTTAATAGTGCAGTCCTGAACAGTATCACTTTCTAAGACTGTTGACTTCAAGGGACTTAGAAGGGTGCAATGCCACTTAGAACTAAACTGTAAGTCCATCAGCCCTAATGAACATAGGCCCCATAGGGGGTATTTTCTGACTCTTTCAATTCAAATGTGGGGGGAGGAGAGAAGGAGCATGAAAGAGAAAGAGCAAAAGACAGCTGAAAATAAGTATAAAATGAATGGGCTATCAAAGTATTTTTCCTGAGCTGTGCAATTTAAATGGTTGGACCCTGCATTCCATTGCACCAATTTCAACTTCATTATATTCACCATATTCAATGAGACTTCATTAACAGGAGAAGTCCTTAAAATAATCTGTTTATAGAAACTTAAAACATTTTGGGTTGGAGCCCAAAATCTATGGGTGCAAAGTCTGCAGATCTTTCCTTTCTTCTACTTCCCCAGCAATCCTTTCAGCACTGGGAAAAGACCATGCAAGTTGGGGGGGGGGGCACTACAGCGAACCCTGCACTGAGCTCTGATGATGATGTGCCTGTTTAATCTTCTTCCTCCTCACTGCATGGATATTAGTTCCTTGATCTATGACCTTGGGAATCAATTTTCCCATGTGTCAGAAAGAACAAGGGAAAGATCTAAAACCATCAGTGCCTTCTGCTTAGATCACCTGACCCAATCCAATTACATTGTCCAAAGGAAAGCTCCTCACTTAGCAGAAGGGAGTCACTGGGTCCAACATGTTATATATTTGAAAGCTGTGTCTGAATTTTATATGTATTCTTAGGTATAACTTTATGTTACCACAGCTAATGACCCCAATAATAAACTGACTTACCTCATAACAGTAATTAGATGGCTTCAGCATTGTATGAGGTGGGAATGCTGTGCTTTCCTGTTGGAGCAAAGGCCCACCACAGAACCACAGCTTAAGCCTGCTCAGGGACTGAGATGGGAGGGCTTGAACTGGCACCTGGACCTGCCCCTCCCCAAGCCTAAGGTTGGAAGAAGTTTCCAGTTCACCCAGGTCTTCTCCTCCCATCAGGATGCTCCATTCCCCACCCCCAAGCCTCTGAAGATAAGAGTAGCCTGACCACCTCTTCCTTCCTGGCATCTGGCTGTCAGGGTTTAAACAGTCCCTCACACCCTTAATATGCTTTGCTCCCCCCATTCCTGAGCCACAGGTCCAGCTCATCTCACAGGACCTTCCCCTCTCCCCTCCAGTTGGGGCAAGGCTCTTACATTGTGACAATAGGGCCCTGCCCAGTCCTGGACACTCCACTACCTTAAACGTTGCCAGCAATGGGATAATTACTATCAACAGTTCTGTTCCTTGTAAATTTCTTAGCTGCAAAAGTCCTGGTTAGACCAAGTTCCATATCTTAGAACAGATTGCAACTGAATAACAAATGATAAAAAATAAAGTACAATGGTTTCTTCTATTTAAAAGGACAATGTTTAATTCTGACACCAAATCTTATCTCATGCTCCTCCTCACTAGTTTCTACATGTTGTTTTAAAATTTACAAGCAGTCCAGTATATAGACAAAACAGTACAAAACATTAATGTTTTACTATGGAAACTGAGTAACCATGGTTGTACACAAATCATTACAAACTGCAGCCCTGTAGTATTTCAAACTCCTATTTAAAACTTAAGATTTTAAAAGCTAATTTCTAAAAGATGAAGAGGTGTTTATTAAAAGAAACAAAAAGCCATTATGATGTTCAAATAATTTTTTAAAAAATGTTTTTGAATAATACAAACCACTAAAGTCCTGATGGGCCTCAGCTATCCACTACACAGACCCCACGCACAGTTCAGTATTCAAACATGATATACAAAGATCATTAAACCTATTTCATTATGAGTTTTAAATACTATAATTTTCTCCACTGTGGTTGAACATATATTTAGAGACAGGAAAAAAATAGATTTGAAACCACTCCCAGCATCCCACTGCTTAAAAAAATGTTATTCCCATATACTTATCCCTATCAGATCAGTGAAATTGAATTATTCTAAAAAAACACAGCAGAACAAACAAGTTCCATAATGTGTAAGGAGGACAATGAAAGAGATCATGTTGGACCACAAAAAATAGAGCCTACCAATGGCACTTGTACTACAGAACCTGAAGCATCAGGCAACTTATGAAGTAACTGCAGGACTATCGACAACATAATCTCCAATTAATTAAGTCACATCTGGTTTGCTTATCCAAAGCAAACCAGGCTGCAAAGCAGAGGTCACTTTTTTGTCTTCCAGACTATGGCCTGCAAGTTACAAGGGCATCTGTATAATCTCCCATCCTTCTGAGAAAAAACTTAAGGTTCCAAAACCTAGAATATTGGTACTTTTGCTAAGACTAGACAATGTTTCAAAGGACAAAGAAGCAGTATAACCAAACATGAAAAACCAATATTCCCAAGGAAGAGTAGGCCCAAGTACACAAAATTTAAGTAGACAAAATTTCTACAGCTATCAAACTGAAAAGCTCCATCACAGGACTCAACAGGGTCAACATGGCACCTAGAAATTCCACTGTGGTGCTTACTATTATCAGCAATAATTTTATTGTAGTCTCAGAGATCTGCAATAAAAGTACAATCTTAACATTTCACATTAGAATGCATTTTGCTGTAGAGTCTAAAAATACATGTGCATGAAGTTCTTGTTGTTGTTTGCTTATATGTTAACTCTGGACCATTCATGAGATGAATTCATTTCTCAGTTGCTTTCTAGATTGGCTCTAATATTCAGTTTAACAGAGCTTTTTAAAGCAATGAGAAACTGAAGAGAGGTTGTGATGTCACCTTTTTATTGTGGCGATGTTAAACATCAGTATCTCAGCATGGCCAAGTCTTAAATCCAGAGATTACAGCCATGAACAGACAAGACAGATATTTCTACAAACCTAAGAGAAGCCCCAGGTTTGCAGAAAAATCTGAAATCTTAAAAAAAAAAACACACTTTACAACATAGAGGGGGAATTAACCCCTCCCCCATAATAGAAGCAGTACCTTTAGCTTTAAAAAAAAGAAAAGCAAATGCCCCCTGTGGCTGCTGCTAGGCAACCACAACATTACTGCCAATGGGAGCCTTGGAATCTATCAGCAAAAGGCAGGGAGAGGGGGCAGAGCCCTTTTCAAGGTACTTTTGACTTCAAGGGAGGACTCATCAGGGACAGGCCCAGCAGCAATCACCAGGTATCTTGCTACCATCCAATATGCATGACTCACCCAGGTCCAGCTGCTCACTACAGCAGCCACTCCACAAAAGCTGTGTGGTGTGGAGGTTAAGAGTTTTGCAGTAGGATCTGAGAGACCAATTCAGATCCTTATTCTACCATGGTACTCACCAAATGACCTTAGGCCAGTCACACAATTCTCAGCCTAACATATCTCACAGTGCTGGTTTGAGGATAAAACGGCCAAGAGAAGAATGATGTAAGATGCCTTGGATCACCATTGTAGGGAAAGTGTAGTATAAGTAGGGAAAGTGTGGTGTAAGTGAAGTAAATCAATAAAGCTTAAATAAATATATATTAACCCCCTAAGAATAATAGAAGCAGTTTCTGTACCTTTAAGAATGGAGGTCTCCGTGTTCACTGTGGGGGTTGCTAGGCAATCCCAGTAGTATTGCCAGCCTTCAAACCTTGGCTACTATTAGTAAAAAGTGGGTGGGGGGCTGTCTCCAGGGCTTTTCTGACCCCTCCCCCCACCCTTCTGGCCTGGAAGGATGACTTAATGAGGCTGGACCCAGCAGCAATCACCAACCAACTTGCTATCATGCAATTTGTGCTATTCACTCAGGTGCACTTGTGGCTACTGAACAACTAAATACCTAACACCTTGCTAGGCTCAATGACAACCTCCTCCAAACTTGCACAACTTAGCTGGGCTCAGCAGTGGCCACCACACACCTCACTCAAGCAACTAACTACCATACAACTTTTGCAACTTGACCAGATTTTTTTTTCCAAAGAGAGGCTGCCAGGGCAAGGGAAGAAGGGAAATTTGAGTGCCAATGTGATGCAGCTGTTAAACTGTCAGATTAGGATCTGGGAGACCCAGGTTCAAATCCCCACTCTGCCATGAAAGACTGCTGGGTGACCTTGGGTCAGTCACTGTCTCTCATCCTATTCTATCTCATCATGTTGCTGCTAGGATAAAATGGAGGACAGAAGAATTATGTAAAATGCTATGGGTCCAGAGTGGGAAGAAAGGTCAGGTATAAATGAACTAAAGAAATAATAAAGACTTGGCGGCATATAAAAGAAACGTTGGCTAGTAAGGGGGAAGCAGTGAAGGAATCAGGGAAATTGGAGGTTATGGTGGGGGCCCTCTGGATAGGACTGTACTTTCAAATTAAGTTATTTAAACCAGTATATAGATATAAAACTCTGCTTAGTAAATAACAGGTAAGGCATTCATATGCTATTTTTTTCTCCAAGCTTCGTGGTTTCTTAGGCCCTGCAGTTACAACAAACTCTTGCCAGATGCATTCAATTAAAACTCATCAGCTTTGCTAGCTGTTTAAAAATAAAAACATTTGTTTTAGATATAGAGTTTGAATGGAAAAATTAAAAAAGTTTAGTCTATTTTTTACAGGGCCCTTGCTTATTTTTGCTTTCCTCTCCACAATACAAACAGCATAGAACTGTATTTCCTATTCCTATTCAACCAAATAATGCAAGAAGTACCTAAAGCTATGATACTGGCCCTTTTGTTATACCAGATCTAAGCATGAACTGAAGGCAACAAGCTTCAGGAAAGCAACTGCTACAGCAGCCTCCAGTATTCTCCTGGATACCTGTCAATAACAACTGCATCAAGACAGTTCTGGTCACCACAAAAGGATATTACAGCACTGGAAAAAGTGCAGAGAAGAGCAACTAGAATGATAAAAGGGTTGGAACACTTTCCCTATGAAGAAAGGTTAAAACGCTTGGGGCTCTTTAGCTTGGAGAAACGACAGCTGAGGGGTGACATGATCGAGGTTTATAAGATTATGCATGGGATAGAGCAGATTGAGAAAGGAGTGCTTTTCTCCCTTTCTCACAATACAAGAACTTGTGGGCACTCCATGAAATTGCTGAGCAGTCGGGTTAGAACGGATAAAAAGAAGTACTTCTTCACCCAAAGAATGATTAACACATGGAATTCACTGCCACAGGAGGTGGTGGCAGCTACAAGCATGGACAGTTTCAAGAGGGAATTAGATAAACGTATGGAGCAGAAGTCCATCAGTGGCTATTAGCCACAAGGTATAGATAGAACTCTCAGTCTGGGGCAGGTAATGCACTCTATTCTTGGTGCTGGGGGGGGCAGCAGTGGGAGGGCTTCTAGTGTCCTGGCCCCATTGATGGACCTTCTGATGGCACCTGGTAATTTTTGGCCACTGTGTGATAGAGTGTTGGACTAGATGGGCCATTGACCTGATTCAACTTTGGCTTCTCTTATGTTTTTATGTTCTTAAGCCCCTGATGTGAAAAGCAGCTTCAATACAGCTGCTCTCCTTGTCCATCCACTCATGGATAACCAGTGGTGTCAATGCATTGCTTGCAGTGTTCTCAGTGTCAACTTAATGTTGGACATACAATACCTTGCTAGAACAGATTCTGGGCGGCAGGATCCCAGCAACAATTTTCCATTATGAGGAGAAGGATCAGCAGGTATAACCCACATAAAGATATCAAAGGAAAAATCCACTTACGTTTCAAAGCATCTATCCACATTGTCTGACATCAAAAGCAGCATACATAACTGCTCCAGTGCTATGAGTTGCATGTCTCTTTCATCTCCTTGACCCATCTGCAGCCACTCAAGCAATGTGTCTGGATCCACATCAGCCATGATTTTAGTGTTGTGTTGTTGTCAAATCTAACGGTAACTGAAGAAATCTTTTAAAATATCCAATAAGAATAACTCGTGCACAAATCCACTCTGCTAAGATTCCAGGTTTTCACAATCTTCACCTGAAAAGAAAAACAGGTCTATCAAGCAGCATGTAGTTAATTTTTCAGTTCTGATTTCCTAATCTATTACTTGGGATGCATAAAATCCACATGAACACCAAACCCTGCAACTTGTATAAAACCACCCTGAAATATGCTGTAAGTATAAGGCACAATAAATTGTTAAAATGGAGCATGTATTGTAATCTTATGCATGTTTGTTCATTACAAAAATCCCATTGAGTTCAGTGGGGCTTACTTCCTAATCAATGTGTTTAGAAGTGCAGTCTAATCCTATTATTTCCCAATCTGCCATTTGGCCTAGAGGTTTTCACTTCAGGGATAAATATGTCCCATGTGGTTTAATGGAGTCAGGAACAGTGAAATAGAACATCTAATACTTAAAAATTCCACATCTGCAAGTCTGCACAGTTGTTTATACATCAGGAGTTTTTATGGGGGTCACAGAAACTCTTTCACTGTAATCTTGCACACAAATAACTATCTAGTTTATAAACTTCATCCTGCTACTAGACCAGTACAATCACTAACATTACACAATATGCCAGACATAGATGGTTCTGAGTAGTTGCTCTCAGTAAAATATTTCCTTCAGCACATTCCTTTTATCCTTCTAAAATGCAAATATGTTATAAAGATGCCAAAGGTTAAAAACTACACAAAGTATTTTGCCAGCCACCATAATACTGGGGAAAGGAAAAAGGGGAAGAAAAAAACACTCCCAACAATTGTGGTCTTAACCAAATGCTGGCTGGGCAAAGTCTGCCTGTGTGTTTACTTGTGATCAGTTAGTGATTAAAAGGTAACATTGTTTAAAAGCGCAGAAAAAAGAACTAAGAAAAATTAAAAATACAAAACCCAACCCAACCCTGAATAAAACTGTAAAAAAACCCTGAAATTCCAAGTAAGCATGTTTGAGATTAAAAAATAAACACAGCAGTACTTTCTATATGTTTTGGGATTCTTTTTAAAAAAAGATGAAGCAGTCCCTATATCCCCATGGCACAAAAGTAAATAAATACAAAAAGTACTACATGATCTACTGAGGCTGCCTGCTTGGCAAACAGTAAGCTCCACTGTGAAAAACATTCCAAATATGTAAAAATTTAAAGACAGAAGGAGGAGACAAATTTCATCCACACTTTATTTCACCATTAACAAACACAAGAAAGAGGCCGCAGTTCAGTGAAAGGACACATGCTTTTCTGGTTCGAAGTGCCAGATTCAGTGCCTGGCATCTCTAGTTAAAATTCTGAAGGAGTCCTCCTGGGCAACAAATTACTGAAGACCCTAAAAAACCACTATCAGCTGGCGTAGAAAGAACTATTAAAAGAGCTGCTGGTCTGACCATGTTCACTGGGCACCCTCTTTAATGAGCCTAAATAAAGACAACGCCATGCAAGACAACCAGGATCACCCTACTGACTTTTGCACGTCTCCCTCAGATACAAAAATAATCCCTTCTTTCCCTAATTCTGGGGAAGGGATGAGAATAATGATAAACTACAGTCTACAGAGGGAGAAAGGAAAGTGATCAATCCTTCCTCGCCGCTAAGGCCCAGAACCGGCGACCGGAGAAATCTGGATGAGCCGCACACGGGCACCTGCTTGTCCCTCCTTCAACCAGGCCGAGACGGCCCAAGGAGACACCCAGACTCTACAGCACCCCTTCAATACGGCAGAGATGTGCCTCTGGGCCTAAGCAGCCATTTCCTCCTCACTAACCTCCTCCTTCGAATCCCCCATTTCCCCGGGCCTATCGACCACCCCGCGCCGGGACTCTGAACGGCTTCCTTCGAAAGATTCTCCTCCAGTCACCTTCCGTCCCTGGAAGCAGCCGTCCTACCGAAAGCCTGGCCCGCCACCGTCCTGGGATCACCTCAAAACTACAGAACTTCCCACATCACTCGCTCGGAAAAGCCGCGGCACTCGCGTTGCCTATAAGCCGTAGGCCTCACGGGATGACCCGGCCTGGCGCTTAGGAAAGGCCGGCGCTGAGCTCCGTCTCTTCGGCCGCAGCGTCCCATTTCCTCCTCCTTCACTAACTCACCTCGGTGTCCCGGACCCTTGCCTCAGCAGCAGCAGCAGCGGCCCCCTCAGCTTTCCGGTGCCCTTCCCTTCTCCCTCAGTCCACAGCCAAACGCTGTCGCTCCCCGTCCATCTTGATCCTCCCGGCAGAGGATTGGGGAAGGGGGGGGGCCGAGCGCCACAGACACGAGAAGACGAGGAGGAGGAGGAGCCCGCCAGCCTCGGAGTCACGCTCAGGCTGAGTCCCGGCGGAGATGCGGAAGACAGCCACGGATGGCGCTGCGGCAATCCTCGCCCAAGCTGCTTTCAATCGTTGCGGCCCAGTCAGAGCCTTGTCACGCGTTATGTCTGGTTTACTTTTGTTTCTCGTTTACCTCCCCCCTCCCAGCTTTCAGGACAGGCGTTAGAAGAAAAGAAACAGACAGAAGCGCTCTACCTAGGTATAAGATGTCCTATTGATTTCTCACAACATACAAAACTTTATTACCACTTCCCTTGCTAAATGTGGCTCGCCCCCGTGCAGCCCCCCGCCGTCATAACTTTTGTACATCTGAAGAACCACAAACTTTCCCAATTTGTTTCACGCGAACGCTTTTTCTTGTTTCTTCATGTAGACATGTCTAAAAAGTAACAGGCCTTGGGAAACCAGATAAATAACTACCAAATAGCAGACTTGGAAAGACAGACCGAAACAAAAGGAGATGTGCAGCACTACGGGAAGGTTTTTGGCTTTCGTCCCTCCCAAGTCATACAAATGATTCTGTTTTTAAAGTGCCACCACAAGACTCCATTTGGGGGAGGGGCATTTTCCTGACAAACTCATGGGTGGCCGCCACTTCGGAATTTGTGGAGGTAAAAAAGAAAGTATGTCTTCATATAACGTATAATTAGTTCACTTTTGTGATTGCTTTTAGGCTTATCTATCAGTGTGACCAGTAGCAGCTGGCTTATTAGTTATAAAAGACTGTGATTTTAAGAAACCGCATTAAGTCTGTTGAGAATGCAGTGTATGTAATTCTTCGTTATTTTCTGTGAGTTAAAAATTCAGAATAGAAGTCTGAACATTCAGACACATTTGTTCACCATTATAGCTGGCTTTGTGGACCTGTATGACTTTTTTGCAAGCTCATTAGTCACAATGAACTTAATAATATAATATAATGAACATAATATTACAGGACATTGTGTTATTGGTGACTGCACAGAAGCTCCTTCCTGCTGTCACCTGGAAATGGATGTGGGAAATTGCTCCACCCCACATATGAACAGCCAGTCACATGCCACTAACATCACTAGTTTGACATCATCTGGGGAAAGGCTTAGTCAGAATATCATGTGATGTGTCAGAATCATTGTGAACGTCAAATAATCATCTCACCATTTCACCAAAACTAGTGAAAAGTGATCTTTTAATAATCATTGGGTTGTAATTCTGCTGACAGATGGATTGTAAACATTTTTGCACAAGGTCAGAAATCAAAACTATCCAGCCCTTTGGGATGCCCAGTATGACCAGAGGCATCCTTATCACACTCAGCTTTACAGAATCACATTCCTAATTAGATAGCAGCTGTCCTTAATAGACAGAGGAGTGAACAAAGCAATACAGTGGTTACTGCTTCATTCTGCCACCAAGGTATTATGAATGTATACCTAAATAAACATCATCATATTGATACTATAATAAGTAGCTTGTCAAAGGTATAGGGATTATTTATAATTTTTCCAGATATAGTGCCTAATTGTGATGGAATTAATTGTAGGGTATTGAATCCAAGTGGCAATAATATTTTTTCAGTGAAGAATTATAGATGTGGCCTCAGAGCATCTGCTAGATAGGGAGTGGGAGTTCTCAAATTTATTTTAATTTAACAACTCTATGGTAGATTATCTTCAGGCCTTCAGTCCTGTGATGATACAGACTATTTTGTTTTTATCTGTCTCTAGTTGCACAAAATAAAGAAAACACTAAAGAGCTTCCTGCAGATAGATGCATTGCAGGTCACAGCCTGATTTGATATAGATACTGTGAAAAATGCTACTATTGTTATCATTCACCTGTAATGATGGATGTTGTCAGATCAGGCCTATGCACTGGAACATTTATCCTGAGGGTATCTAACAGCTTGCTGAACCCAAAACAGATTCAGAAGAGTAGGAGGAGGACATGTGTAGTCTGCCTAAAATGTGGTCTTCTTTTTTCATTCATAGGAGGGTTGTTTTTTTAAAGTTCCACTCCTTTTGAGACTGTCTTTTTAAAGCATTTTCAGTCAAGCCTATCTGAAATCAGTGCTGTAATTTTTAAGTTTTAAACAGGGCAGAAATGGAAATGAGTGGTTGTTGGAATAAATATTCATAGTTTCCATCATATATTTATCTGAATTTAATTAAAACTTGGCAAATCCCATCTGAGATAGCAGAAACTAGTATTTGTTGCCAATATTACACAGAAAAGCAATAAAAGGTGATAAGTGGGGTTTTTTTTAAGCTGCCTGCCACTTTTAACTGGAAATCTGTTGTTGTTCAAAAGACAAAGTGGTATTTTCCCCCCTTTACCATAATGGATTAAACAGATATATTTTTAAAAAATTATAAAAATGACATAATAAAAGAGATATCTGGCATTTCATGATTTGGATTTAAACACATTTATGGGTCTCCTCTCAACATAAAAACATTTCCTTCCAAACATTCTTTCCTGTTTAAATTTGTTGTTGCTGTCAGATGTCACCTGCCACTCTCTTCTAAATGTGTAAAGCCATAATGAGTTACAGAGATCAAAGTGTAGTTGTGAACACCCCAAGTGACCCATAGCTTTTAGCTAAGTGCCACAGGATGACACTGCTGTCCAGTTATAAATAGATATAATTCATTTATTATATGCTTGGTAACGTTTGCTGTAACGCTATTTCACTTCCACGTAGTACAAAATAACCCTTCAGAAATACATCCTAAATCTTAAGCAAGAAACCATTCCATTTCCTTTGTTAAAGAATCAGACTTTAAAGAAGGATAAAAGTCCTTTCCTGTTTAGATTATTTCAAATGGAGGGACTATAACGATTAGATACTTACTTGTTTTGTCAGCTGGTGGAGTTATGTGGTAAAACGATTCATTACCCTGGCTGGCTGACTTTTCAGACATCTTGAAAATACTTTCATCCCCCCCCAAAATATTCCTCTTTTAATTTTTTTTCCATTTCAGAGAAAGGATGTTGGGTGAAGCTTTGCATTAAGATCATACCACAATAGCTCTTTTCGCTCATCTAACTGTTGCACAACCCTTTGGAGTAAACATAGGGTCATCTTCTTGGCTTTCCTAAAGTGTCAGTGTCGGGAATCTTGGATCCTGGCAATCACACATGTAACTCTATGTCAGCTGCATAACGGTGTTTACCCATTGCCAGCATGTGCAATTTGCTGCAACAAGGACTGTATTAAAGGTTGCCTACTAAATTGTTCAAATGTTCTAATTAGTTATGCTGAAGTGGTTGTGTGTGAGTATTTTTTGTAATGTAGGAAGGGTTTTTTTTAAAGTACACTGTAGAAGTGAACTGTAGTAATAAAAGAATTGTTGACAGCATCAGATTTCTATCTTCCAAGTAGTGTGTAGAAACTAGAAGCTAATGTGGCTGCCAGGTTAGCCAGTCTAGCTTCCAGAGAAGCCAGCACGGCTTTTCTTATTCTTAGTGTCTTCTAAGAAATTGAAGTAGGTTGACTATCAACTCTTGATGTATACATTTTTGTCATATCTTCGGACATGGCTAAACAGGATTTTGTCTACTTACTTCGCCTTGAAAATAGAAGGATCTATAATAACTGAAACAAACATTCTGTAGATGTTTGCTGCCTGAAACCCATGAGTCCAGCAGACAGGAAGTGAACTCCCTTCTTAAACATCCTGCCTCTCTCTGTGCCACTGATCTGAATTAGTGAGGAAGATTCCAACCTTAGGTTCTAGCCAATCAGCATGTAGTACTTGCAAGAGGCGGTCATACTTTGGTTGTTGTTCATGTGAAGCATTTGACCTTCTGTAACCTTTCTGCAGCAAGCTTTAATTGAGGATGATGAACACTTTTTCCTACAGACACTCTAAATGAATTTACTAGGGTTTTAATCAAACAGCAACCTACAGACTCAGAGAATTTTCAGAAATGATTTGCAATGTATATGGTAATGGGGCAAGACTGCTGCTTCCAGAGATGTGGGGTACAAAAATTTCCCAGTACTTTATTTTTCAGTAGAAAATTTTCCATTTCTAAAGATTCATTGTTTCATAACATTAATAATAAATGGATGTCATTGTTAATACAATATTAAGCAAGCTTGGCAGTATAATTCATAGCTATTGTTTTTCAGGATTATTATTGCCTGGAATTGTGTGAGAAGGTCTGTGTATATAGTATTGATTTGTAAAGGGTGGGGGAGAAATGCAACACAGATACATACACATTTTAAAAAATCAGGTTATGGATTCATCTGATTGGCTGTGTTGATTCAATCAAACCCAGAGCTAAAATTTGTATCTGTTATGTCATCTCTTGCATACTGGAAGGGATATTGTCATCACCAATCTGATAGGGGACTAGCACATGATGCCGCAAAGAGTAATAGTAAAACTGAAGTGCCCCAGTATTCTCCATGGAAGAGAGTTAAATTTCTGTTGAAGTAGATGAGTGAATAACCGCATATCACACACAGGTCTTTGGTGCTTTAAATCACTATTTCAACAGTTTTCAGTGCTTTAGTGTGTGTTTCCCCACTTACATTTAAACAATGTAAAAGAAATTATAAGTATTCCAGTAAAAATAACTGCCACATACAGCTTTGACTCCATTTGAATTTAACATTTAAAACACATTTTATTATTTTCTTAATCAAATATTTGACTTCAAGTATTTATCAGTATAGGGACATAATGTTAACACAGGATACTTTTAAAAATTTGTTTACAAAATGCAAGCCAAAATAAATATGCTAAATGAGAACATGCTGTACTTAGGGCATCTGAAAAACCCGCATCACTGGCTGCTGCCCAGTGACAAATGAAAGGATGCCCTGTCCACATAAAAGTTTTTGGTCGTACTTAAAGAAGTTGACTGGACTGTGTAAAAAAAAAAAAAAGGCTAAACTAAGCATTATAAGGAAACAGGGCTCCCAACTCCATATTTCCTAGTAAAGCCAAAATACGTTTGGAAGGCACCAAGTACAAGTTGCTTAAATATTTTAAACTAATTTTTCTCTGAAAATGGCTACTGCAAGGGTTTAAATTTATTTCCCAGGATCCAAAGCAAAGTGAACATAGCTTGGAAAATAGCCAGAGTGTTTGCAGAGAGAAATCAGCCAGCACCAGAGGAGTAAGCAACCATCCCTCCTGCTTGCCAGTCTTTTCTTGAAAATGCTTCTCTCTCCTATATTGTCATTATTGCCAACATAACATTTATTTATTTAAATAATTTCTGTGCTGCTTCTCCAGGGAGCATCTACTTAGGCCTGCACCCTTTTTTGACAATCAGTTATGTGCCGCTTTTCAGATATGTGCCATTTTTCAGAAGTACAACGCTGATGGATGTTGAGGTTTCATAGTACACAAGGGGCTCATTAACATGGCAGAGCTGAATTGTTTATGTGTGCATATGCTTAAGTTTGTATACCGGTCCTAACATCCGGAATTGTAGTTTTCTATTTGAAACTTAAATATTCCACAGAATTTATAAAATATTGTTCAGGAGGGCATTTCTGTTAAAGGGATTAGGGGTGTAATAACATCTGTGAAATTTGGCAGGCTGTTCGTTGCATATATTATAGCATTTGTAGGGTGTTTTTAATTTTATAATCTGCTTTAATTGCATTATTTGTATGCATTATACTGTTCTTATTTGCATTGTTTTTAATTGTGTGATCCACCTTGAGTTGAATGACATATAATGAATATAAAATAAATATATTTCTGCATTTGAAATAATCACTTTCCAATAGCATTTTTTAAAAAAGATCTAAAAACAACATTGTGGTGCTCACAGTCGTATGCACAAAACCTCATCACGTCCTTTGGAAGCCATCATTCCTAGCCAATTATTTTTGAACATTTTTAATTACTTTCCATGATAGCATCAAGAATATATTAAACATATTAAAACCTGATCTTCTCTCTGCAGTCCCTTTTTATACAGTCATTATAAACAGGGCTATTTTTGAGCAGGAATGCACAGGAACGGAGTTCCGGCTGGCTCCTGAGTTGGTCACGCCCAGCAGGAACTCATTAGCATAATAGGCCACACCCAACAGCAGAAATTGATTGGGACTGGCTACATGAGGGGTATGTGGCCTAACATGCAAAGGAGTTCCTGCTACAAAAAAAGCCCTGGGTTTTGACAACAAACAAGGTAAACAGAATAAGAAGCAAAAGGTGGGTGTGACTGGATGACCACACTTCTGGTAACATGGGGTGTGTGGCCTAACATGTTAATGTGCTGTGCTATCAGGGGTGTGGCTAATATGCTAATACATTTCTGCTTTTATTTATTTATTTATTTTTTCGGCTTATATCCCGCTCGAACACCCGACGGGGTCTCTGAGCGGCTTACAGTTACTCTCAAGTCCTATCTAAGGCCACATAGATGATTGGGAAGGGACTGCCCTACCAGCACCCCGTGGAGAGATGTTCTTGTTAATTCCATCCTGGGTCGGCTCGGCGTCCGCAGGTCCCTCTGGCGCGTGGTTCCTGCGTCAGCGTGGCTCCGGCTCTGTCCTCCAACTCCGCCGCGCCTGCGCTTCTACGCTCCCCTCGCGCCGTCCTGGTTCCGCCTTCTACCGTCTGGAGTTCTCGCCATCTTGCTGCCCGCCTCGCTGCTGCCAGTGCTCCACTACCCCTACAAGGGGAGAAGGGTGCTCCCTGCCATCTAAGACAGGTACCCATTTTATCTACTTGCTTTTGGGTGTGGCCTATTATGCTAATGAGTTCGTGCTGGGCTTTTTCTACCAAAAAAGCCCTGATTATAAAGCATTGTCATAGTATTTTCCTCTCCATTCTGCAAAGACAGTACAGTTGCAGCTGCTATCCACAGAATTAAAGTCTTGCTTTTGATGTCCAAATGTAGAAATGTTGGGGAGGACATGGATCCCTTTGTACAACTACAACCAAAAATGATCAGTATTAGCATGACTCTTCTCTCCCAGTCCCCACCACAGGATTTCTATTATTTCACAGTATGTGTCTTTTAAGGCCATGTTTTAAGGCTATCACAGCAGCATAGGTAAAGGTAAAGGCTTCCCTTGCTGGAAAGCTAGTCGAATCCGACTCTCGGGGGCGGTGCTCATTTCCAAGCTGAAGAGCCAGCACTGTCTGCATGGTCATGTGGCTGGCATGACTAAACACCAAGGGGCACGGAATGTTGTTACCTTCCCACCAAAGTGGTATCTATTTATCTACTTGCAATTTCTTGCTTTCGAACTGCTAGTAGCATAGCCTTGTCTAATAGTTATACTATGAAGTCTTGTCAGCATTTCTATCATTTTTGGTAGCAGGGAAGTTAAATTAAAAACTATCACACTGACAAAAGGGGAAGGAATTCTCTCCCTCCTCACATCAGTTGATCCCTGAGTTCTAGGTCTATTACACTAGGAGAAAAACGTAATGGAAGAAAAATGAATGGAGCATAATTGTGCAAGGGCTAAATGGGACAGAAACACATGTTCAACTGGTTGATCTAATTTTCATTACTATCATAGCATGGCTTCTGGTTTGAGTGAATCTGCATGCCTTCTCCACAAGTGTAGTGTCTAAAAAAAATCACTTTCTAGCAAATCTACTTCTAGCGAAATTTTAAACTTGCACTAAGCTACAAGCTCAGCTAACTAGATGGCGAAGCTGAACAAGTCCTCTTCCCCTTTAGTTTGGGTCCATTAGTATCCACAAAAATTACATACCAGTTTGGTCCTGTGATGGCTAATTCACACAGCCAAGTCGTCATGTTAAGAATGTGGATTGAGTACTGTTGCCATCAAGGTTCCATTTTTGTGGGCATTTCCCCCCACCTCCCTGTTAAGGGCATGGGACCAGCTTCTGTCTGCTAGTCACAGGACATTAAGAAACAGAATATCTGGCCATTTGTGCCTCAAAGGACCAAAGCAGAAAGAGTTCGACCGTGCCATCAAATCACACTTGCTGGGAAATGATACATCCATAGAGAAGACAGGCCCCTCTCAATCAGATGATCAATTAGGACCTCTCAAGTGATTAATCAAAGTGAGTTTAGCCTAGGGTTGCCAGGTCTGGGTTGGAAAATACCTGGAGACTTTGAGGGTGGATCCAGGAGAGGTTGGGGTTTAGGGAGGGAAGGGGCCTCCGCATGATGCAATGCTATAGAGCCTACCCTTCTCCGAGGGAGCTGATCTCTGTCAGCTGGAGATCAGTTGTAAAGAGATCTCCAGACCCCACCTGGAGGCTGGCAAGCCTAGTTTAGCCACAAAGGATCTCGCTGCATTAGCATTCTTGCTAATAAAGAACTATGTTCATGTTAATGTTTTCCAGTAATAGATGAGACAGACCAAATACTATAATGTTGGAACTGTCCAACACAAATTGCAACTCAGTGAAGTAACTAATACTGCCTCCAGCCTCTCTTTTTCTTATATAGTAAATTTCCTAGGACTGGAATCACCCCCTTTCCCTCCTATTGTTTCATCTGGTTGCCCACCTTTTTTCCACCTTCCAAGCATGGAAAGAAAATAAACTTTTAAAAAACTCAAGTCCCTGGCCCTATAATTGGAGCCAGAGTCTTTCCTTTAATCTAAGTTTTTGAATGTTCCTTTTAAAATCACTGTTTGATCATTCATAAACTTTCCACTGATGGACATTACATGCTTCACTTCTTGTTTTCCTCTGTTAAGCTTTACTTGATTGTGCATGCTGAAGATTCTGCAAGTGAACTTCTGACTGGCTCCATACACTCCAGTTGCAGTCTTAGGGGCAGGGAGTGGTGGCTAAAAAGGAAGAAGGGGATGGGAGTAATACAACAAAATATACAGAGAATCAACTTGGAGTAAAGCAGGCCACAGCTTTATTGATTACAGCAGATAGAGCATTGGCACAGCATAGGACACGGATCCATGCAAGAGATGACCCGCCTGTTGGCTGATATGCCCATTCCCAGTCTGTCCGCTGGGGAACCCTGGAGTAGCAAGTTGGTGGTCTCACTAAGGCATGCTAGTTGGGTATTATTACTGTTCACTATTAAAATGGAGAAAGTTCTTTCTACAAAGCATTATTTAATACAACAGCAATACATTTTGGCTGTCTGCCAGAATTTCTAATTATCTACATGTTGGCTTAAAATAAAGGTGATGATAAAATATTTTGTGAGGTCTGGAACCTAGGTCTAAGAATAAAAGAAAGAAAGGATACAAAAGTATCTGGTTTAATTCTGCGAAAACAAGAAATGCGCACTTGAAGTCCTCTATGGTTTCTTCAAAACCAGCAAGACATGTCATTTACTAGCTGTGTTGACTCTCTCAAGCTGTACAACCCCTACTCAAAATAGGCAAGGAATGTCCTGTAGCTAGTAACCTCCAGCAGTGATAATTTAACTCATCAATATCTCCTGATATTGCTCTTTGCTATTAGTCACATCAGTCTAGAGATAAAAAGTAATTTTCTTTATACATACGCTTGCAAGTGTGTGTGTGTGTGTGTGTGTGTGTGTGTGTGTGTGTGTGAGAGAGAGAGAGAGAGAGAGAGAGAGAGAGAGAGAGAGAGAGAGAGAGAGAGAGAGAGAGAGTGAGTCAAGTCACATCCGACTTATAGTAACCCCTCCAGGGTTTTCAAGTGCACAGAAAAGTTTCAGCCACCAATTCCTACTGTCTGTAAACTCCTTTATGTTTCTGTTCACTTAATATGAGCATTATCTTAACCTGTTGGTATATAGGAGCAATTTACATGTTGAATTGGATCCTCCCTGTGTCTGGCCTTTGTCATTTCAGTCTGTTTCCTCCATCCTTGTTGGTGTTAAATGAAAGACATTATCAGAGATGCACTGGCATCACAGAAGCAAGGACAGATGGGAGGTCTGGAGTTTCTCAAGAGGACCAGGCAGGCAGGCTCTTTTAAAATGTGCAGCTTTATCTTGCTGTGATTTAAGCAATCACTGAAAGAGACAGCCCATAAAGCCAACAGCTCAGTTTAGTTCCAGTAGCAAATTGATTGGTGGTGTTCCTCAAACGGAGATTCATGCAATAAACCAAACATTTTTCATCATTAGAGACAGCATTTCAAGGGCCAGAGCCACGCAAAAGTGCAATGGAGAGGAACAAAAAGACAGAGCTGTTGCATGCCATATTGAGTTATGGCAGCCTTGTGAACTAGTTGCCAGGCTGTAAACAGGAGCACCACTATATTCTCCTCTGCCAGTCAGGTTTGAAAGTGCCACCCCACACTATGTGGTACACTGGCAGAATGTCTTCACATCTCAGTTTCCAATGATTTGGGATTTTTTTGTTTCTGTAAAAACCTCACCTCTATTTTGGTGGTGGAAAGTGCCATCAAATTACAGCTGATTTACAGTGATCCTGTAGGGTTTTCAAGACAAGAGATGAACAGAGGTAGTTTGCCATTAACCTGCTTGTGTGTAGTAACCCTGGACTTCCTTGGTCCATCCAAGTACTAACCGAGGCCAACCCTGCTCAGCAGCCAAGATTGGAGGAGACAGGGCTAGCTTGAGCCATCCAATTCAAGGCCACTTCTATAGTGCTGCTTTTAAATATAAATAACTAGGGAGCAAAGCCCGTTGTGGTGGAAGGAAACGGGCCCTAGAAACGAAGGGAGAGAGGTGGAAGGGAGAGAGGGTTGGAGGAAGGAAGGAAGGAAGGAATAGAGGGAAGAGTGAAAGAAAGGAGAGAGGAAGAAAGGAAAAGGGGGAAAGGAAGGGAAGAGGGGCAGTAAAGGGCTTCTCTGGGCCCAGAGAAGGCCTTTTCTGTCCCCCACACACCATCCCCTGGGTCTTCTACGGGGGCAGTAGGCCGTGTGTGGGGAAAAAGGGCTTCTCTGGGCCTACTGCCCCCATAGAAGGCCCAGAGGATGATGTGTGGGGGATGGAAAAGGGCTTCTCTGGGCCTAGTGCCCCATAGAAGGCCCAGGGGATAGTGTGTAGGGGACAGAAAATGGCTTCTCTGGGCCTACTGCCCCCATAGAAGGCCCAGGGGATGGCGTGTGGGGGACGGAAAAGGGCTTCTCTGGGCCTGCTACCCCCATAGAAGGCCCAGGGGATGGCGTGTGGGGGGCAGAAAAGGGCTTCTCTGGGCCTACTACCATAGAAGGCCCAGGGGATGGCGTGTGGGGGCGGAAAAGGGCTTCTCTGGGCCTAGTGCCCCATAGAAGGCCCAGGGGGTGACGTGTGGGGGGCGGAAAAGGCCTTCTCTGGGCCTAGTGCCCCATGGAAGGCCCAGGGGGTGGCGTGTGGAGGGTGGAAAAGGGCTTCTCTGGGCCTAGTGCCCCATAGAAGGCCCAGGGGGTGGCGTGGGGGGCAGAAAAGGGCTTCTCTGGGCCTAGTGCCTCATAGAAGGCCCAGGGGGTGGCGTGGGTGGGGCAGAAAAGGGCTTCTCTGGGCCTAGTGCCCCATAGAAGGCCCAGGGGGTGGCGTGTGGGGGGCAGAAAAGGGCTTCTCTGGGCCTAGTGCCCCATAGAAGGCCCAGGGGGTGGCGTGTGGGGGGCGGAAAAGGGCTTCTCTGGGCCTAGTGCCCCCATAGAAGGCCCAGGGGGTGGCGTGTGGGGGCGGAAAAGGCCTTCTCTTGGCCTAGTCCCCTCATAGAAGGCCCAGGGGGTGGCGTGTGGGGGGCGGAAAAGGCCTTCTCTGGGCCTAGTCCCCTCATAGAAGGCCCAGGGGATGGTGTGGGGGGCGGAAAAGGGCTTCTCTCACTTGCCTCAGCCTTGAGGGCCTGTCCCAGTGCTCACACTCCAGACGGTCCTCTCCTGTCGGAGGACTGGAGCAGACTGAGCTGAAAACACTGACCGGGGCTGACGTGGGCGGGATTTTGTGAAGCAGCCAGTCAGCCCTGGCCAGTGTCTTCTGACTGCCAGTTCTTGAGCCGAATCAATTATGGCAAGCATAGAATGATCTGGAACCAAAATTCAAATATATATAATGACAGGGATTTCTTCACTTCAAAATAGCATTTTACCTCTGGATTAGATAAGAAAACATCTTACAGAAGGATTTGAAAAGTCTTTCATATTTTATCTAATTGTTTTTAATATTATTTTTACCCACCGTGAGCCCTGAGGTGCTTTTGGAGAAAGGTGGGTATATAAATATTTTTAATAAATAACATGTTTTGCCTTCATCTGACTGCTGTTAAAGCAGTGCTGGCTCTGTAGTGAAGCCAACTGCTGTGACTGCACTGTGGGGCTGGAACAGCTAATCTTCCTTGCTCCCCCTTTAATACTAGTGAGATGCATGTCCTATAAAGGCTTCCAGAACTATCACTAGATTCCTTTCTTTTGTGAGAGAATGGACACAATCATTGTGACCTTGGCAACAGGGAAACAACAATGGTGACCAGTAAGAGTTCTGGGAGACCTATAGAACATGTGTGGCTTGTCACATGCTTAAACAGGACTGGAGAAGCAAGAAGACAAGAAGGATTAGCTGTTCCATCTCCTGGGCAGGGTGGAGGCAGCACAAAGGAACAAATCCTGGTTTCCATCAAACTCTGTTTTTCTATTTCTTGCCGCTCTCCCATGACTAGCGAGATTCTCCTGGAAAACCACACTGCTCCACTAACTATGTTTTGTGGATTCAGGTATGTTAACAACATAATTGGTACAAACCATGTTTAGCAGACAAGCTTAATTGTTTGTTCAGTGATGCACACACTTATCCTTACGGCAAGAAAGACCGAGGTAGAGGAAGGAAATTGGGGCCATGAGAAATTTGTAAGATACAGGAATCAGCCACCAAGTTAATAAAGTTTGCAAAAGAGGGAAAGAATACAAGATAATGCTTCCATCAACATCTCCTCTAGGCTTGGGGTAGATAGTTTTTGTATTGACTGGAAAGAAGAGGATGACATCTTGCCGTCCAAGTCAAAACACAATAAAATGTACTGTTAAGAGTTAAATGCAAACAAGTTTTTATAGCCTGTAGCCAGTTGCATGGAACAGTATTTTGTTGCATTTGCAGATATTATATTGCTCCTCATCTGTAATACAAGCCACTGTACAAGGGACTGCCTTTTCCACTTACCTTGATGCCACTGCAGTTCTAGATAACTTGTAGTTCTAGATAACTTGTTTTATAAAAAGAACTGTTCATTATAATTAGTCTCCAGACCAGTGTTCCCTCTAAGCTGAGTTAGTGTGAGCTAGCTCACAGTTTCTTAGTCTCCAGCTCACACATTTTTGTTTTAGCTCAGGAAGGATGGCTCCAGAGCAAGCTAATTTATGTAGCAGCCAAATCGCTTGCTCAGAACTTTAATGCCAGTAGCTCATAAAGCAGGATTTTTGCTCACAAGACTCCACAGCTTAGAGGGAACATTGCTTCAGACAACTGAAATGCAAATGAGTGGCTCACTTCTATAGTAACATGTTAAGATGTTACCAAGGGATGCGCAAGTAGGACAAATTGGAATTACTTTTTAATTTAATGGTTTCATAAAATCCACTTTAGACTTGGTTCAGTGGTTATTGTTGTTGAGGCTGGTGTGTTGTGCGTGTGTGTTTGAGAGCAGGCATAGGAGTCAACTGTTTTTCAAATGCCTTTGATTTTGTGCTTCTTCCAAAATGCAAGAACAAAAGAGTGAGGTGGGACAGTAAAGCCTAACCAAGTTTGTGTGGCTGCACATCTATGAAGACATCAGTTGTAAATAAAAGGAGATCTAAAAGATATATACAGTGAACAGCACATGGATAGAAGATGTTTTCTTACATGAATTAATTTACTTTTGGAGTGAGTTTTCCAAGTGCAATAAATGACAGCGTTCCTGTTCCATTTTCTTAATCTCAGCACTCAGCATCCAGGGCTGCCTGAAGCACTGGTTGCAAGAACAGATCTGCACGTAATAACCATGAGGTGCCATTGCTAACTTTGCTGGTGGAGAATGAAACACTGGAGTTTACCTGAAAGTTTCTTCTCTTCAATGGGGCAAAGCCACCTAAACTGATTAGGTCATGCCTCCTCTCACTCCAGTAACGGCTATGAAAATTTGTGTTGACTGTATTGGCTCAGAGTGAGACTTATCCTCCAGTCTTAGTATAGCCCAGCTCCATAATAGATTTTGTGTCCAACTAGATTTTTTTTTTTTTTTTGCAGTGGGGTGTGGATGACTTCATCCCACTGAAGAGAAGAAACCTTCAGGTAAGCTCCAATGTTTTGCTCTCCTTTAGTGGGGGAAGTCATCCAAACTCGTTATATGCCTAAGCTACAACATGGGTGGGATCCCCATTTTTATTTTTATTCTGTTTCATCACTGTGTTGCACACCCTTCTATCAAATGAAGCTTCCACAGATTTTAACTGGTCCAACCTATAGTGTCTCACACAAGTATAAAAGGTGGACCAGGTTGCAGCTCTACAGATTTCTTCCACTAGAACCTGGGTGAAAAAAGTCACTGATGTTGTTGCAGATTTGGTGGAGAAGACTGTAGCATCCTGTGGAGGTCTCAGGTCTTGCACTTCATATATTTTTCAGATACATGGCAATGGAGGACTTTGAGACCTTTTTACATAGGCAGCTGTGAGACACAGACAGAAAATCCTTTAGCCTAATCTGCGCCATCCTATTTAAGCAGATGCACAGAGTCCTGTGCACTTATTGTGCCAGACTGTCTCTCTGAGATGAGAAGGCATAGCACAAAGTATCAGTTCTTGGCTAAGGATTAGGGGAAAACACCTTTGGCACAAAGAAAGGATCTGTTTGGATTACCACTGAGACCTTGGCCCAGGACAGACTGGCCATTTGCCGCGGGATGGGACCCGGGCTGACAACGACTCAATATCGGGGTAAATGGGATGTTCACACAGGCACATCTGCCTGGCGTCCCCCACCCGTAGCCTACCGGTGCTCTCGCGCTTCACTGCCGGATTAAAAAAACACCTGATAAAAGCCGGCGCAAAGCTTGAAAGCCGGCGTTCGTCGCGCATTTCTCCGCTTCCGGGGAGTCTGAACGTGCAGCCGAAAAGCCGGGAGCAACCCGCGTTGGGCATGAGGCAGCAGCGGTGTGATTGGCTGCGCTCCGCCCCACTGCCCAATGCGGTGCCGGCGTTGCAGGGCAAAAAAAAAAAAAAAACGCCAAAATGCGCTTATGCACATACGCCCACAGCCAAAATAATGGGGAAACAGCGAATATAGCGCGCCTCCGGCGCGGCAGTCTGAACGCTCCCGCGTGCCTCCGTCCAGTATCTTCCGGCAGAGGCCCCCGCTGTGTGGACGGGAAAACCCGGTATCGTTTACTCCGGGTTTTTTTTTTTGCCGCGACTGGATACCGGGGCAAATTGCCAGTCTGTCCTGGGCCCTTGTGAAATATACGTAATTCCTTCCTGGCCAATAAAGCCCCTAATTCAGAAATCCTTCTTGCAGAAGTCAGAAAATGTCTTCCGAGAAGAAAACTTTAGATTCTGACAATTTGAAAAGCTGTAGCACTTTAGAAAGATTCCCAGTAGGAAACCTATGCCTAATGGTAGGTGCCAACTGTGTGGTTCCTTTGGGGAAATGCCTAATGTGCCTATGAGAAGAAAAAATTAGGCAATCTTTTGCAGTCCAACATAGCGGCCAGTGCTGCAACCTGTCTTTTAAGGTATCCAGTTTTAGAATCTGACTCCAGCCTTAGTGTAGAAAGGGAATGATGTCCTTGTAAGTAGGTTTCAGTGGATCCAGCTCTTTAGTACTGGCCCACTTTTGAATGTCAGCCACATGACTGGAAATAGGTTTTCTGGACTGCACCATGATATCAACTGCTTAACAGGTTAGGAAAGGGATATAGAGGTATAGAAAGAAGCCTGCATGGTTAACAAACAAAGTAATGGAAGCTGTAAAAGGTAAAAAGGATTCCTTTAAGCGGTGGAAAGCTAGTCTCAGTGAGGCTGATAAAAAGGAACACAGGCCGTGGCAAATAAAATGCAAGTCTGTGATCAGGCAGGCAAAAAGGGAATATGAGGAGCATATAGCGAAAAATGTAAAGAACAACAATAAAACTTTCTTCAAATACATTAGAAGCAGGAAACCAGCCAGGGAGGCGGTGAGGCCCTTGGATGACCAAGAGGTAAAAGGAGTACTGAAGGATGATAGGGAAATGGCTGAGAAGCTGAATGCATTTTTTGCCTCTGTCTTCACTGTGGAAGAGGAGAAGTGCTTGCCCACTCCAGAACCGCTGATTTCGGGAGGGTTGTTGAAAGACCTGAGTCAGATTGAGGTGATGAGAGAGGAGGTCCTAGTACTGATAGACAACTTAAAAACTGATAAATCACGAGGCCCAGATGGCATACATCCGAGAGTTCTGAAGGAACTCAGATGTGAACTTGTGGATCTCCTGATAAAAATATGTGATCTTTCATTAAAATCTGCTTCTATTCCTGAGGACTGGAAGGTAGCTAATGTCACTCCCATCTTTTAAAAGCGTTCCAGAGGAGATTCAGGAAATTACAGGCCAGTCAGTATGACGTCAATACCGGGTAAATTGGTGGAAACTGTTATTAAGGAAAGAATTAGTAAGCACATTGATGAACAAAAACTATTGAGGCAGACTCAGCATGGGTTCTGTAAGGGAAGATCTTGTCTCAGTACCTGTTAGTGTTCTTTGAGGGGGTGAACAAACATGTGGGCAAGGGGGATCCAATAGATATTTACCTTGACTTCCAGAAAGCTTTCGATAAAGTTCCTCATCAAAGGCTCCTAAATAAGCTCAAAAATTATGGGATAAAAGGACAAGTCCTTTTGCGGATCAAAAACTGGCTAATTTATAGGAAACAGAGTGAGTATAAATGGGCAATTTTCTCAGTGGAGGGTGGTAAGCAGTGGGGTACCACAGGGATCAGTACTTGGTCTGATGCTCTTTAACTTGTTCGTTAATGATTTGGAGTTGGGAGTGAGCAGTGAAGTGACTAAATTTGCGGATGACACAAAGTTGTTCAGGGAGGATTGTGAGGTACTCCAAAGGGATCTGTCGAGGATGGGTGAATGGACGTCAACATGGCAAATGGGAATCAGTTTGACCAAATGCAAAGTGATGCACATTGGAGCCAAAAATCCTAACTATAAATACATGTTGATGGGGTCCGAACTGGCCAGAGACTGACCAAGAGAGAGATCTAGGAGTCGTAGTAGATAACTCACTGAAAATATTGAGACAGTGTGTGACTGCAATAAAAAAGGCCAATGTTATTAGGATGGGTATTGAAAACAGGTCAGCCAATATCATAATGCCCCTATATAAATCAATGGTGCGACCTCACTTGGAATACTGTGTACAGTTCTGGTCACCACACCTTAAAAAGGATATTATAGCTTCATTCGGTAGATCTCTGCTGGCCTGTTCCTGTGTGGCTGGCTGTGGAACTACCTGAAGCTTCAGGTCTGCCAGCACTAATGGTGTCTTGGTGCCACTGTAGATGTATCTGCCATTGGCCAGTCTCCGGTGCATGGAACCTCAGGCAGAAGAGACTTGTCTTAACGATCACTTTTTCTGATGATGGGGCCTATCTTCTAGGCTTTTCCATCTTCCATACCAACAAGACTTGGGAGGCAGGGACCGGCTTCATTCAGCCACCTCTCTGAATATCCTCCAGGACCCCAGTAGGGGTCAGTCACCAGAGGTCACCATGACTTCCAGGTGCACACACAGTCACCAGAAATTGCCATGACTAACAGGTGTGTGCGCATGCACACACACACACACACACGGACATATGAAAAATACACCCCCCCCCCCAAAGACGAGTCTTTAGGAAAGCGGAGCCAGGCTCAAGCGTCCTGCAGGGCCACTGAAACTTGCTCTGAGCCAATACAGTCTACACAAATTTGCATAGCCCTGCCTGGAGCAAGAGAAGACATGACCTAACCAGTTTTGATGACTTCCCCCACTGAAGGAAAATATGGGGGAAGAATTATAGTAGTTAAAAGATACAAAACATTACAAACATGTTGCTTACACTTACTATATCCCAATATATTGCATTGCCTCCAGAAGCACCCAACTGAAGGTGTCCTCCAAGAAGAAACAAAGTTTCAGTACTAAGGAATATAGTCTTTCCCTGTTTATATCGAAGAGGCTCCTTGTTTCATATGTGCAGCCATGTTATTTTGTTATATTATGTGTTATTTTGTAGTAGCAGATCAAAATTTCTCAAGTGTCAAGGGGCCATATCATAGAGATCAACAGCATTTTCTGGGGTATAATGAGGCTCCTTGTTGTAAACCATAGTGGTTTTAATGGGATAGGAGGCGGCTTAGGAGTTTCTGATGTATTTACCCTTTGAGTATTTAAACACTGTGTCTGAAAGGTACAAAATGGTTTTTTTAAAGGATTAGAGATGGTTTTAAAACACAATAGGGAATTTCATGGCCAATAGTTTTCATGGGTAATAAAACCTCCATATCCCAAGGCAGTTTACCTCTAAACATCATATAGGAGGGGAGCTGCCTTCATCCAGCTGGGCCATTGTTAATACTGAATTAGAAGGGCCTTTAGTGTGATCTAGCAGGGTTTATTTTACATTCCTGAGGAAACAGGATGAGGTGTAAATTTTGAAATACTGACGTAATGTGCTTCTAGCAATCCACCACTGTTTGTAAACTACGGGTGCTCATAATTCTTCCAAGTAATTGTTAACTCTCATTGCCTGATTTTTACTGACAGACTCCCAGAACAATCAGCAGCTAGGTTAAGGTCTGAAGGCTTAGAATCCTCATACTGTATGAATTTGTGCATCTGATGGAAAATGGTCACAGAAGGCCATAATTGCACCATTGGTTTCAAAGGCCACAGAAAGATATTTAAGACAAGGCACAATTTGCCATGTTTATCTTAAAATATACTTCATTGGGATATAAAAGGCTCAGCAATATATCCAGGTTGAACTCATACAGGTCATATATTGTTCAGGTGGACACCTTGGAAGATTGCTATTGACACACAGTATTTAAAGGTTTAAGATAGGCAGAATTTGATTTTTTTCACTGTTGAACCCTGGAAGAATACAGAGAAGCTGTGGCTGTCAATTTGCAGAGATTATAGTAAGGGTATCTTAGATGCAAGTTCTGCAATGACGATGGCTTCCAATAGCTGGGCCTACTGGTGCACCTGCTGTTTTTCATACTGGGAAGTTCCCTGCCGTAGTATATAATGCAGTGAATATTTCTATTAATTGTATTATATATTAGTATATATATCATATCCTGGCATATGTCAACTATGTATTATTTGTACCTGCTATCCAAACCATCCTCTGACATGTTCCAACCTAGACCTATTAGAGTATGTTATGAAAACGCTGATTAAAACACTTTTAGATTCATTTAGCAAGGACACATGTAACCTCTTCAGAATGAGAAGTATTTCTGATTCGAAAAGAGAACTATTAAAGAGGTATACAAATGTACATCATTTCAGCAGTGATCTCTCTGTGGAAGTATCCACTACAGACAAACTTATATCCCTCATAATTCCTGCTGGTACTTAGGGGAAACTTGGTTTTCAAGAAAAGCTGAATTTGCCCAAGACTGACTGACACAAGAATCAACCTTCATGAAGTCACGATCCTTGTTGGAGCAGTTTTCATAGGTCAGGGTTTCTTTTTAATAAATGTAGAAAAAAGCACTTGATCAGATACACATGCAAGGCAAAAATTAAGCATTATGCATGGAGGAGAAAAGCAAGAGAAAGCAGCAGAAAAGCCCATCTCTGCTCCTGTTGTCAAATTAATCTGTACACAACCAGATCCAAGAAACTGAATGAAAGGTTGTGTCCGAGAACATAGTCTGAAGCAGGCAGCAGTCTAATGAAGTTACGAAAGTATGTGTTTGGTTGATGCCTAGCTAGAGACCACCTGGAAACATAACATTCTTGACCTTGGGTTCTAAGGAACAAAGGTGGAACATACCTGTAATAAAAATTTAAAATGTTAGGTACCTAAGGAGAAGAAAAGTTGGATTTATGCCCTGCCTTTCACTCAGAGTCTCAGAGCAGCTTACAACTGCTTTCCCCACAACAGACACCCTGTGAGGTAGGTGGAGCTGAGAGAGCTCTGAGGGAGCTGTGAGTGACCCAAGGTCACCCAGCTGGCTGCATGTAGAGGAATAGGGAATCAAACACGGTTCTCCAGATTAGTATTTTCCGCACTTGCATCTCATCCCTGGTTTTATCAGAGTTCAACTTGGGATACAATACCTTGCATTTATCCCTGGTTATAACAGCATCTGTTTATCCCAGGACAAGTGTGGGGTGAAACCGGGGTGACTTCAATGTAATGTGAAAACAAAAAATACCCTGAAATAATTACTGGGGTGAACTCGAGTGTAGTGTAGAATGTAAAAATACCCCATGATAATTACACGAGTGCATGTAAGTGTATAATGTAAGTTCGGGGACAGGGTTGAACCAGGATTTAAGGTCTAGTGTGGAAAGGACCTATATCTGATAGTGAAAGTCTGACTCTGTACAGATACCCAGGAAACCCTCAGATTTGAACAAAAATTTAAAATTCTCAAAACAAAAATTGGAGTGTAAACACAACATACCTTACTGGTGATATCTGCATAGGCATAAACATCAGGGGAAAAAAATCGGCAGGAATTCAGGCATCATTTTGGTATAGTCAAGAGGAGGCAGCAAAGAGGCAGCTACTGCTAGTGCTGGGAGTGGGAATGGGATATCCGCTCTCCCATGGAGTCCTCAACCCCCTCTTGTAAAAACCAGTCTACAATGGCCAAATTGTAGTATAACCATACTTGTGACGCACACAGTTTTAAAAGACAATCCTTTACATTGAAGTTATTCAAAACAGTAAGCACAGAGATTGAAGTGAAGAAAATTAGCTTTAATGTAAATTAGAAAATGACTTGTAAGAGCTTTGTTCAAATAGTTAATACTGTACAATTTACAGTGTTATGTATAAACTTTATAGTAAAATACAGTACGCTCTTCCTGAGTCTCAAGTTTTGTACATGATTAAAAAAAAGATTCCCACTAATTCTTTGATAGAAATACTGTTAAGTGTGCTAGTGTTTGGTTTACTTTGGGTTATACTGGCAAGACAAACAAGGTGATGGTTGCCAATACAAGTCTTAAAATAATTCATAGTTGATGCAATAAACATATTGACTTTGATGCTAAAATATGATCCATTCTTTAAAAAGTACCGTATTTTGTTTCTTAGTTGCAACTGCCATAATCTTGCTTTCCTTTACAATTAAAATGCATCTGAATGCTTGTGGTCCATGGCAATTTGACCAAATGAAGATTATGAAATGAGCATGACAGATAAGATGCCTTACATAGAGGCACTGTGCATCAAAACTTAACCCTCTTCTGAACAATATATGCAGGTGTTTGCTTAGCGTGATAAATGTGGAGACACTAATTTATTGAATAGATGGGACTTCATAAGCAGTAATAAGGCCACAGTGCTGCAATTCTCTCTCTCTCTCTCTCTCTCTCTCTCTCTCTCTCTCTCTCTCTCTCTCTCTCTCTCTCTCTCACACACACACACACACACACACACACACGTGCTTAACTTTCTAAATATAAATCCTCCAAATAACTGCGTGACTAGAGTCTCATTGTAAAGCTGTAGCAGCTTTAGAATTCATAAGAAATTAAAGGTCATCAATAATATTTTAAAACACAGCTGCATTCTAGATAGTAATTCTACACACTCTATGGTCTATTAAAACATGTAATGATTTTTCCCTTAATGGTGTCATTTGCTGGAACAAATTACAATACTGCAGTAATTAATGTTTTAAAATGATAACTAAAATGTGATGATAACATCAGGATTTTTAACAAATATTGCAGCCTAATATTTAAGACTGAAAGGTAATTTGAATGCATCTGAGGCAACATTTCTTTTGTGGCAACTCAGGTGTCCCCTGGAATGGAAAAACTGTGCCATGCATCCTTGCAATGCTCTCAGTGCAGTTAGTTATACATTCTGTGCTATTAACTTCAGTAAGAGAATTTTCATGGCATTCACCGCACTCCATGGGAGCCAACAGCGAATATGCACTGAACAATTCCGATTTTTTCTGGGGCAGCTCTCATGCTAATCTTGACACTGCTCTATTTGCACACTGAGAGTGGCTACACCAAAAGCAAGAAAGCTAGATGCACACATGGTTCTGGGCACACATGTGCTGGTGGATGATTGGCATTACTTTCTTTCCATTCATTTATGCTACCATCCAAGTGTCACATAAATAATGTAATATTGTTTGAGATTTTACATATCTAATTTTGTTGCATTTTACTCACAACACTATTGTGTGTTGAAAAAGAAAAACGGAGAAGTTCTGTTGTAGTTATTATAGTTCTGTTTTCTTTTTAAAAATAAAAGTATATGTCCTGCTCAAGCAAGAGGCATCTCTTCTGGGTCGTGATCTATGAATGCAAATAGGTGCTACATTCTTAGTTCTATTTTCCACACTGAGCACCCTTGGCTTTAAGCACAATAGGGGAGCCAACCATCTGATCAGTTAGTATGCAAGCACAAGTACATGCACATACTCCTCTGAAGTGGTGCCATAATGTGCTAGTTTGCAAAATGGTGATGTTGGAAACATAATCTTCCATAATGAAAACAGTGAGAAATGCAAAGGGACTTTTTCTAGTGTTATCAAAGTGCTTAGGATTAAAAAAAAATCACAGAAAGTTTGTCTTTAATTGAATACTTGAACTTTTCGCAGGAGTCTTTGCATGCTTAGATGTTGTCTTGTCTTTGATGCTTTCCTGATTGCCCTTCACAGCCAATTCAAGCCTCGCCTTCATTGGTGGAGAAGAAGCCATTAGTTTTTTAAAGACTGAGGAATACTGTGGGCCAATCTGCATCAGATACTGCAAAGCAAACTCATGTAGATTCCGTGTTGAACTTGTGGCTGATCCAAGGGCATTCTCATCCAAGAGAAATGAAATCAGCATGGGTAGAAAACAAGCCACTAGGTCAGTACCTGTAAAAATAGTTTGCGAATATTGTTTAATGCTACTAATTTCACAAACAGAAGTACTTCAGCTATATTATGATTTCAACTGCTTATAGAAGGCCTTATTATTCTGCTATACCTTTCCCAGACTAGTCCTGATTGGGTGCGTGCAAGGGAAGAATCTGCACTAGAGCACTGAAGAAGCCAACAACTCCAGAATACAATGGCCGATTTTATATGTTCAAATTTACAGTGGACCGGATCACTGCTCTGGCAGTGCCATGGTCGGACCACCATGCTCTGAAGGCCCGGGTGAATGTCTCACCCCAACCCTGTTTGGGCAGCGAACATATTTTGGCTCGCCCACGGAGCCTGATGGACCCTCAGCGGCTTCGGATGGCTTTGCGGGATCCTATGCCCCCTGGTGGCTCATTAGATGAGCTAGTCGAGGACTGGCACATCCGGCTCTTGGCAGCCATCGATGAGATCGCTCCCCGACGTCCTCTGCGCCCCCGTTCTAAGCGGGCTCCATGGTTTACCCAGGAGCTGTGGTTGATGAAATGAGAGCTCAGATGACTAGAGAGACGGTGGTGGCGCACTCGGGACGAAGCAACAAGAGCATCTTATAGGACGTTTATGAGATCCCATGAGATGGCAGTCAAGGCCGTGAAGAGAGAGTTCTATACGGCTGCGGTTGCGAGCTCACGCCCAGCACAATTGTTTAGAACTATTCAGTCATTAACAGAGCTGCCACAGGGCAGACCAAATGTTAGGGAATTGGACATTGGCTGTGAGGCTTTTGTGAGCTACTTTGCAGACAAAGTCTTGTCACTCCGCCGTGACCTCCCCCGCCACAGTTGAGACAGTGAGCGAACTCGAGGCTCCATGCATGTCCATTCTGGATTACTTCAGTCCACTCAGTCTTGAGGAAGTTGACAGATTGCTCGCAACGGTACGCCCAACCAAGTGCAGCCTTGACCCGTGCCCTTCATGGCTTATAAAAGCTGGCCATGAGGGGTTTCGAGGTGCCCTCAGGGTTATTATCAACAAGTCTCTCTTGGAGGGACTGTTCCCTGAGGCGCTCAAGGAAGCGACGGTACGCCCTCTCTTGAAAAAACCATCCCTGGATCCGGCTGAATTGGCTAGCTATCGGCCGGTGTCCAATTTGCCCTATTTGGGCAAATTACTCGAGAGGGCGGTGGCGATTCAGCTGCAGAGCTTTATGGATGACACTTCCATGCTAGACCCATTCCAGTCCGGCTTCCGGCCAGGTCATGGGATGGAGACGGCACTGGTCGCCCTCACAGACGACCTCTGGAGGCATCTGGATCGAGGCGATACAGCGGTACTGATGCTGTTGGACCTGTCGGCTGCGTTCGACATGGTTGACCATCAGTTGCTGACCCACCGCCTCGCTGACACAGGGATTCAGGGGCCTGCCTTGCAATGGCTTGTCTCTTTTCTCCAGGGTCGGGGACAGAGGGTGGCGCTAGGGGAACAGGTGTCCCAGAGGCACCCACTGGTTTGCGGGGTTCCTCAAGGGGCGGTGTTATCCCCGATGTTATTTAACATCTACATGCGCCCCCTTGCCCAGATCGCCCGGAGGCATAGGCTAGGGTGTCATCAATATGCAGATATCTGTTATTGGGCAGCTGGTCCGACTCCACCCCAGATGACCTGGAGAGAGCACTTCAGGAGGTGGCGGGCTGGCTTAGGCTGAGCCGATTGAAATTGAATCCAACGAAGATGGAGGTCCTACGCCTGAGTCAGAGTGGGGCAGGGGTAGGGATCCCACTACTGGCCTTCAGCGGGGCGCAATTGGTGCCAGCGCTGAGGGTCAGGAGCTTGGGAGTACTCCTGGATGCCACCTTAACAATGGAGGCCCAGGTAGCAGCCACTGCCAAGTCAGCCTTTTACCATCTTCGGCTGATTAGGCAGCTGGTTCCCTTCCTCGAACGCAACGACCTGGCAACAGTGATCCATGCTATGGTCACCTCGAGACTGGACTACTGCAACGCTCTCTACATGGGGCTGCCCTTGTCTCAAATCCGGAAGCTGCAGCTAGTGCAGAATGCGGCAGCCAGGCTGTTGATGGGTCTCTCTATACGAGATCACATCCAGCCTGTACTGAAGGTGCTGCATTGGCTGCCAATAGCATACCGGATTTGTTTTAAGGTGCTGTTTTGACCTTTAAAGCCCTATATGGTCAGGGACTTGTCTACTTGAGGGACCGCCTTTCCCCGCATATTCCCCAGAGAGCACTGAGGTCAGGATCACAGAACCACCTGACTGTCCCAGGCCCGAGGGATGCCAGATTAGCAATAACCAGAGCCAGGGCCTTTTCAGTGGTGGCTCCATACTGGTGGAACGAGCTCCCGGAAGATCTTACGACCCTGCAGGACCTTTTACAGTTCCGCAGGGCCTATAAAATGGAGCTCTTCCACCAGGCTTTCGATTAGGGGCCGCCACTGACGAAAGAGGCACTGAAAAAGGAACATCTTATGGACCTGGTTATGGCACGGGATTGCTGCCTGCAGGACGGGGAGTGTGATATGGGACTTGCTGCCTGCCTGATTGGGAGGAGGAGGATTGGGAGGAGGATACAGGAATCGCCTTTGCCCAAAGGAATCTCCTGTGTAATACTAGCACTTTATGTAACCTTTGTTACTGAATTTTATTGTATAGATTGTATTTTTTTGTTTTATGATATTTTAACTACTGTATGCCGCCTTGAGCCAGTTTCTAGCTAGGCGGGATATAAATCGAAAGTAATAAATAAATAAATAAATAAATAAATAAGTAAAATTGCATTTATATTAAGATTTTATATGTTCGAATTGCATTTATATTAAGAAGTTGCTTCAATTAAAATGTCTTAACAAAGTGCTTTTAGTTGTTCCAAAGCGAACAAAAATTACTGGTGCAACCCAAAACGATGCTCCTTTTATTATATTTCACTTTGGCTGCAGTCCACAGCCTAGTGAACATGACACACTTGATTTAACCAAATCAAACTGAACTGGTAAATCCAAATATACTACCTGAATTTGGTCATGTCCTTCAAATTACAGTCTTAAGGGTTGGATCAAGACTAAATTTTCCATCGTCAGAATCCCCACTTAGGGATATGTGCATTCAGATTTCCCTAAACCAAACAAAAAAAAATACCGAATAAATACCTTATTGGTATTTATCGGTATTTTTAAAGCTGAATGCAAATTCAGGAAACTTTTGGGCTTCCGAATACAATTTCCTAAATTTGTTCGGCTTTTTCGGCTTTCGGGTAGCTGACTTCCCCGGGGAAAGAAGGCATTTTTACATGCCTCCCTTCCCTCCTGTCAGGTATATCAGACCCGAATATATATTTGGGAATACTGAATATTTCCCCAGTCCTGATACTTTACCGGTATTGGACTGGGGATATTTGGCATTTACCAATATTTTTCGGGTCTGATATACCCGAATCCAAAAAATACCAACTTTTTTTTGCACACCCCTATCCCCACTCCTCCATGCACTGATCCACTGATCTCCACAAAATGCTGCTCCCAAGGAACAGGAAACTCTGAGGAAGGACCGGAGTGGGGGTGGGGAGATGTCTGCAGCAGAAATCAGTTGAAATAGCTGATTTTGTTTGGATCCAATCCTATCAGTAGTTTTATTGAATATTTTATAATAAGTATGGCATAGAGGATTGTGAATCTAATTTACTCAGGGTAAGCTGAAATCTAGTGTTAACTGAACAAGCTATTAAAAGGAACAACTTGATGTTTCCAGATGAATTTTTCAATTATGTTTGGTCAATGTGAACATTTCTCTGTATTAAACTACAGCTTCAGATCCTCATATGCACCAGCAGATTGCATGGGTAATGATCTCTCCCACCAAGCAGACTGTTGCTGATGTCAGCTTTTGCAATTTTGACTGCCTTTTTATATCAGTGGGAGAGGCTGCTAGGATGTATCTGGATCAGTCCTTTCTGCTCTTAAAAAAGACCCTGTCAGATATGCCAGCCAGCTAAATGTTCAGTATTAGGCAGACGCCCCGCCCCCATACTACAGCACTCAGGAGAGTGATCTGTCTTTAAAAGGTTTTCTCCCCACACTGTGTTCAGGTCACCCTTGCTGGTGCAAGCCACTGTATTTTTTTATGTCAAACATGACAGCATATGAAGCTGCCTTACATGGATAAACCTCTGGTTTATCAAGATCAGTGCTGTCTTACGCTGACTGGCCATGGCTTTCCATGATCTCAGGAAAGGGTCTTGCTCATCACCTAAAGGGGAGGGGCTGTGGCTCAGTAGAAGAGCCTCTGCTTGGCTTGCAGAAGGTCACAAATTCAATTCCTGATATCTCCAGTTAAAAGGACCCAGCAGTAAGTGATATGAAAGACCTCTGAGAGCCTGGAGAGCTGATCCTAGTCTGAGCAGTACTGACCTTGATGGAGCAAGGGTCTGATTCAATATAAAACAGCTTCACATGTGTTCACATGTGTACTGCTTGGTACTTTTTAACAGGAGATGCATGGGATTGAATCTGGGACCTTCTGCATACCACTGAGCCAAGCACCACTCCAATCAGTTAACAAAAATATCACAACTTCTGAACATACTTTCACATGGGATTATTTAACTTAAATCAGCATAAATATGTATTTAAAATTGGCAGTTAGTTATTTGATTAATCAGACAAGTTGATGCTTTTAGCCCTGTGAATGGCACTTACGATGCTCTTCCTTGGCAACAGCTATAACAGCAGCCACCACTTTTATTCCTTCCTGAATAACTTGGAGTTCAGCAGAATTCTCAGGTTTAGATTTCTCTGCTTCTTGCAGTTTGCCCACAATTGATGATACTAACGAATGAATGTAAGGATATGAGATAGCTTGGTTTGGATACTGAAAGATGGTAAGGAGCAGCTGGTAGCATTTAAGCTGTACCTAAAAAGAACAAGGAAAATCCAGGTTCACAGAGCGAAGTTCACATTTAAAAATTACATAGGTGTGTTCGGGTTAAGGACTTGGCTTTAAGGTTTTAATCTTACATGCATGACCAAAGAACTGGCAATTCTGACCTGCACTGACCTACTGCGTGTATTAAGTGTTGTTTATAAGAAACAAAAGATTTCAGTAGCAAGGTACAAGATAAAAGTCTGTTGTGGGATACAGCAGGAATGGAACAGAAAAGACTGTAAGGAAGAAGAGAGAAACAATGTTACTTGCGTATCATCATATGCGCTTTTACCCTTTCTTCATTGTAAGCTGTGCTGTGTACAGTGTTCGAAACCCATTCCATGCCTGTCTCTTTCTGGAATGGTTTAAGCTTGGTTTTTGGAAGAATCTATACTGTCCTACTCTCAACACACCCTGTTCACTATAACTGCTACAGAATCTACTTATTCCAGTCAGAAGCGTCTGACTGCTACTCTAGTAATTTATTTGCTTCATTTATATCACACCTTTCTCCCCAATGGGAAGAAAGTAGCTTACATCATTCTAGATACCTTCTATCCCAAGCCCCCTGAGCCTGGGGGGACACTGTGCACCCAAAATCATGGCAGAAATGCCAGGATATTTACAAAGTAAAATGGGGTGTCCCTGTTACTGGTGAGGCTGCTGCTACAGTGCAACAGCAATGGAGCTTTCACATGGCAAGTTTACCTGCAGGTTCCCTGCCCCAGTCCCCCAGCAGTGGCCATCCCTTCTTCCCCTGGGCCACTGGAGCCTTAATTGGTAATTGAAAAATGGTAACAATATGTTTAACCAGTCTTCTGAATTCCCAGCTTTCATTAAAAAAGCAACTTTCTAGCTCTGTCTGTTGTAGAGAAATGCCTTCCCCCTTGTGTCTCAGCAATGGAAAGGGCAGGGGTGTCAAACATGCGGCCTGGGGGTCAGGTTAGCCCCCCCAGAGGGCTTATATGAGGCCTGCAGTGGAACTGGCTGTCTTCTGCTTCTTCTTCCAGTTCTGTTGCTGCTGTATCATTGTAGGTTTGCAGCTTACAGATACACACCTGAACAGCATACTCAAGATTGCAACAGGACAAACATTTTGATGTAATAATTCAGGGCAAGAGGTGTCAGTTATCAGAAACTGTTAAATAAACAAAATATTGCAAGAATGCTAATGTTTTAAGCATATTTTTATTTTCAGTAAAAAAACCCTTTGTATCCTTTATAAAGTCTATATCTCTGCTACCTGGCATTACATTTTATGACGCACGTGGCCCAGCCCAACAAGGTCTCATTTATGTCAGATCCGGCCCTCATAACAAATGAGTTCGACACCCCTGGGCTAGAGACTGCTTTTTAAATGAAAGTCGGGACTCTCTAGGGAACACGCTACATATAGGGTAATGTTTTATATTAAGATGTTCATTTGCTGGTTTAAAATAAATGGTGGTGGAGGAACAGCTGCTGCAGGGACAGTGTCATGGAAAGTGGCTGCCAAGTGGTCAGGAAAATCCAAAGTTTTCCACTCACAGAGCAGCCATTGAACCTTTACTGTAGTCTTTCCTAAAACTTGGCTGCAAAACAGCTTTGAGAAAGAGAAGCCAAAAGTTAGGAAAACCCCAAGCACACTACAATTCTGTTGGGAAGCAGGGAAAAAGTCCACTCTGCAACATGGAACCAGGGGCAGATAATCTGTGTGAAAATAGGTTAATAATGTCCCTGTGAACCTTTTGTAAGTCTCAGAAGGTGTTAGTCTGCAGTAGAACAGTTAGATTTTAGCCCAGTAGCACTGCAGAGACAAACAAGAGTTTCAGGGTGTCAGCTTCCGATAGTCAAAGTTCCCTTCATCAGACACTGGAGAGGTTTACAGAGACTCAAATCTAACTACACTCCTAAGTCTGTTCTCTCTGCCAGGTGAACTGCAGGCACTTGTGGGATGCAGCACAATCAACAGCTACTGGCTGAATGGAAAATTAAATAACTTTGGGGGTTTGCAGGGACAGTAAAAGTGAAGAAGGAAGACATATTGCATCTGGCTGAAATAAAACTCAGATTCTACGTTGCTTTAAAAGCAGAAAAGGTTAATGCAAAACACACAGACATACCCAGATAACCTTTTTCTTCCACTTATCAAAGCACAAGAACTTGCTTGCTTTGATAACTTAGTGTTAACAAATGTTGAAAAATTAATTGATGTGCAGGATGTTTTAAAGGACACTAATAAAAACACAGAGCACATCTCTGCTAATTGTTGTCACCTGGTTATAAAAACTACAAATCAAAAGTGCTTTAAGACAAAATAACATCTTTGAATTCAGTTCAGTGGAATAGCTAAACATATGGCAAGTGTAGCAAATTTCTGTTTTCTAAACAAATTTAAGAAACATATAGTACTTACAATAGGATCTTTTGATTCCAGTGCTAATTTAAACTTTTCAATGCAAGACATCTGAAGGCACTCCATGGTAGTTACTTCTGGACTTGTAGACAAAATAAATATTGTAATTGCAGTAAGCAGACTGCCTTCATCCAATTTTTGATGAGGAACTTCTACCAATAAACAAAGAAAACAATCTTAGATCTGTGTTTTAAAACAGAAGTTTTTAACCCATTCTGGATTTTTACATGGAATGCTATCGATGTTCTCCTCATGCTGAAGTAGTCACCAAATAGCATTGCTTACAGTATAAGCATGATGTAAAATTATGTGTGTGACAAGCTCCACTGAGACAATGTGATGCGAATGAGGGGACTAACTAAGCAGGGAAAAGAAATCAAGCAGGAACTAAAGGAGCAAAGGACAATAGTGGTCCTGTCCTACAAAATATATATATAGAGAGAGGGAAAAAAGCCTGATTCCGGCGGGGGCACCTATTACCAGGTCCAATCTTTTAGGTGTCAGTGGTTAACAGGCCACTTGTTTTTGCACCCTGTCAGTGGGTTAGTTAGTTAATTTACCTTTATTGACATTATAAAAGGGAAACGTTAAGACAAATACATAAAAGGATTGAACATAGAATAAATCACAAATTAAAATGTACCAAGATTACAGTATATTACTTCATATAAGAACACAAGCATATTAAAACTTTGCCACAGAATCAGTTATGTTGTCATCAGTGTTGTTAAGATATTTGATATGAATCAGGAAAATCCATGATGCTGGATAAAATTGAGGATAAAATACTTTGTCTAATATTATCATAATAAAAATACTCTAACAACACATAAGACACTGTTTCAATAGTTCCATTTCAAAAAGGGCAATGTCTATTAGTAAGCGGTATACCCTAGAATCTTCCAGTTAAAATTGCTGAAGGTAAAATATTAAGCCTAGCAAGAGAAAAAAATTCTATGAAATTTTGGACTCTGTGGTTGGTAGACGTGACTAGGAAGAAGTCCTACAGTGGGAAATATCCCATGGCTAAAGGGAGAGCAGGTCTTATTGGCTGCATTGTACAGATTGCTCTACCTCCAATAATCTGTTCCTTATTTTCTGAAATGCCTCCGTTTCTGAAAGTAAAAGGAAAGCAGTGGGTTAGATCCACCAGAGAGGAGTTCATGAAAGGTGCCGGCAAAGTTGATCTGCCTTCTTTCTGAAGAAACCTTCTGCTGGAACTCCTCTCTAAGGATCTATGAATGCAAGCCACGAATGGAAGAAAGAAAAAGAGCTAATTTTTTATTCCTCATCTTTACTGCAGCACTCCATCTGCTGGGGCTCATTTTGCTTGCAAGACCCCACAATCCTCGGAGGAGTTTCATGAAAATGATGGGTGGCTTGGAGAAGGCGGCAATGAGGAAAGATGCCCTCTGTTGATTCTATGAACTCTTCTCAGCTAGATTCAACCCATTATGTAAGCACATCTTATCTTTCTTAACACCCTCAGTTACCTGAATCCCAAAAGTCAAGAATAGTAACCAAAGCACTACGGAGTAATTCATTCCAAGCGGTCCGGCTCTTCTCTGCCCGAGCCATGGGAGAAGACAGAACTCCTTTAAGAGCTTGCAATGATGCAGCTGCAGTCAAGGATAACTGGCCACTAGGTAATTTCACAGCAGTTTCTCTAAGGACTCCAATAATCAGATACAAGATAGTAGGAAGAACAGCAATGCTTCCTGTAGATCAAGTTAAAGACATGAAAAAAAATAATCACTATTAATAATCAGTATTAAGAAGAGACAGGTGAATAAAACAAATACATCCATGTTTGGGAAATGTTTGATCAATGTCTATGGTATAATTCATTACTTAACCCTTGGAGGAAGAATGTGGTGCTTTACCAGATGAGTAAATGGAAGTCTCTGTTTCTATGCTGCAAATCTATTTAATTATCGCTTTTATAAATTAAGCATTTACAACATTATAGCATTGTAGTAGTATAGTATGGTACCAGTATAGGCACAATATTACATTATTAAAAGAATGGGATCTTGCCTAAAAGCTTACAATTTAATAAGCACACATTAAGGGGAGGAGGAAAAAAAGGTGAGAATGAGGCTAATGAACAAGAAGCTAATTTCAACCATTGACATTTTAACAAAATTCTGGCAACTAACCTGCACACACACGCATGAACCCAAAACCTGATCGCAACCCTGCTCTACTTGGACAAGCAGTGTAATCTCAGAGTAATAATCCTATGCAAGTTTGCAGCTCTGATGATTTACTTATGCAAACAGATCGCTCAAGTCAGTCATTTTTAAAACTACATTGTCTGCTAGTGTATGGGAAGAATCAACTCTCTTCCCATTCCCTTGATTAGGCGGGGGGTGGGGGGAGAGCTTGGTCTTGTGGAACTCACGGCCACCAGATACAGCATCAAAGCCTCACCTGGTGTATTCATGTGCAGGAGGGAAGAGCCCTGCTCACGGCTGTGGTGGAGTCTCCAGCAGAAGAAGCAGCGTACCTCTGAGAGGGTGGACCCCGCGCAAGGGCTAGGGAGAGGAGGGGCTGTTCTAGGAAGTGCCCGCTGGGGTGCTCTGGGCGACAGAGCACTGGACTCTATGGGCCTTTCAGAGCTTCTTGTTCTTTGCATTCCTCTGTGCAATGGTTCGGCTGTGGTGGAGGGAAAGAAGGGAGCCTCCTGGGCCATGAGCAGCTTGCCTCTGGATGCCCGGGGGGCAGGGAGGAGAGGGTGGGTGGGTGAGTGGATATCCCAGGGAAGGAACTGCTGCTGAAGAGAAAACGACTTGGGCTGGCAATGCTATGACAGCCCCCCCAGGCCGAGGGTAGCCTAGGAGAAAGGAGCAGCCATATTGAAGGCTTGCCAACCTGAACCTGCTTTGGCGGGGCGGGCGGGGTATAAATTAAATAAATAAATAAAACTCCTGGTGGGGCCTGGATGTTTCCCAAAATTAACAGCTATTTTCAAGACTACAGAGATCAGTAAGGGAGAGGCCGTGGCTCACTAACAGAGCTGTGCTGACGCCCAGACTGAGACATGGTCAGGGAAGGGCGTAGCTCGCTGGACCTGCTATAAATTTTGGGGGGGGTTGATTGTATGTGAACCTGGGAGGGGGCTGAGACAGAGAAAAAGGAGTTGGTTATTATACCCCACCCTTCACTACCCAAAGGACTCCTGGAGCAGCTTACAATTGCCTTCCCTTCCTTTTCCCACAACACACAGTCTGTGAGGTAGGTGGGGCTGAGAAAGCTCTGGGAGAACTGTGACTGACCCAAGGTCACCCAGCTGGCTTCATGTGGAGAAGTTGGGAATTGAACCCGGTTCTCCAGATTAGAGTCTGCTACTCTTAACCACTACATCAAGATGAAGGAGGATGAGTTTGCTTGTGGCTGTCTTGGTGCAAAGGTGGAAGCTTGTGGGGAAGAGGTGTGGTGATGGTGTGAGTAGAGAGAAGCAGGAGGGTTAAAGGTTTACAAAATTACGCATGAGATGGAGAAGGCAGAGAAAGAAGTACTTCTTTTCTCACAATACAAGAACTCGTGAGCTCTCCATGAAATTAAGGAACAGTAAGCTTATAACAGATCAAATGAAATCCTTTTTCACCCAAAGAGTCACTCACATGTGGAATTCATTGCCACAGGAAGTGGTGGCGGCTACAAGATGAGATAGTTTCAAGAGAATTGGATAAATATATGGGGTAAAGCTCATCCCCTGCCACAAATTTGGTTTCTCTTTAAGGTGCTGTTGGACTCTTGTTCTTTTCTACTTGCTACAGAGAGACTAACATGGCTACCCATCTTTGATATATTCACCACAAGGTATAGATGGAACACTCTGTTTGAGGCAGTGATGCTCTGTCTTCTTGGTGCTTGGGGGACATAAGAGTGGGAGGGCTTCTGGAGTTCTGGCTCCTCGGTGGACCTTCTGATGGCCCCTGGGTTTTGGTCACTGTGTGACACAGAGTGTCGGACTGGATGGGCCACCTGCCTGATCCAACATGGCTTCTCTCTTATGTTCTTATGTCTGGGGCAGTGATGCTCTGTATTCTTGGTGCTGGGGGGTGCAAGAGTGGGAGGGCTTCTGGAGTTCTTGCCCTGCTGGTGGACCTCCTGATGGCCCCTGCATTTTGGCCACTGTGTGACACAAAGTGTTGGGCTGGATGGGCCACTGGCCTGATCCAACATGGCTTCTCTCTTATGTTCTCTCTTATGTATATTAATTTTAAAGACCAAGGACAACTTGGAACATATTGCCTCAATGTATTCTGAAAATATAACAGCAAAAGCCATTTATCCCCCCAGTACTTAAGAGTGTTCCCCTGTTAAAATTTGTAGATGTATGTATATAGGGACTGGACCCTACCTTCTGGTGAGCAGACTGCAGGAACATCCGAGAGGATAGCTAATGCTGCTGATACTAGTTTACTTCCATTCTCTGATAACAACTGAGGTTTTCCAGCTGTAATTCCAGGACTACCGGTTATTTTAGGGTTAAGCTGAGGCAACTGCCTAACAAGAATGCACACACACATCTCGAGTGTTGCAAAGACTAAGGACTTTCCAGGAATCAATCCTCCTGTGTCTTTGCCTTCTCCAAACTCTGGCAATGTTTCCTTTTCTTCAGCCCCATCATCCACTAAAAAGGAAAGGGAAGACAAGAATATAAAGCAGTCAACTGTCTTTTTGTTAATCAAAATTTACTCCTTGGAGTTTTGTAAACAACAGCTGGCTATATTTCTATACATATGAACAAAATTAAATATAATCACCAATTCAACAACAATGATCCATGTACAGAAAAAAGTCTCTGTCTACAGATCCCTTTCTGCATGAAATACAGGAGAGTGTACTGTGTGGGAGACAGACAAACAATCTGATTACTTCTAGAAAATACACACTAAATAGCTATGCTAGTTATCACAAAGAAGGGTAAACAGCTTACCAACCATCATCCTATTGACCCCCCAAATCCCCCAAAGAAAAGATAAAGGCTGATTTCCCACTACAGCTGCCTCGGGGTTGCGCTGCCATTTGCCCCGATACTATTTGTCAATTTCACACCCGAAGCTGCGGGACTGCATTTTACAGGATCACGAAACTGCGGGGGAAATCGGGCGAAGCCACGAGTCAAAATGCAGCCCCGCGGCTTCGGGTGTGAAACTGATTAATAGTATCAGGGCAAACGGCGGCGCAGCCCCAAAGCAGCTGTAGTGGGAAATCAGACAAACTCTAATACAGCAGGAGAAATATAGAAATTAATATGGAGTGCAAATTCAAAATTATACTAATATTATGCCACTGGCAATGAGAACATCAGTTCATTTATTACCCACTTTTGTACCAAATTTGGGCAATTTTATCATGTAAATTATACCTTCTGCACTTCTCCGTTTTTCCTTGACATGTTCCTGAGCTGCAAAAAGTATTTGCCAGACAACTTCTAGAGCAGCAAGTTGAATATCAGGGGACTCTCTGGTCACTATAAGTCGATGCAGAACATTCAGCAGCTCAACACTCAGCTCCTACAGTAACAGAAATGAGCAAGTCTTTTTCATTAACATTTATCATGTTCCATTTCAACCTCACAGTACCCCTGCGAAGTCAAGTCATATTATTTTGCTTCCTGACTAAAAAAGGAGCTCAAGCCTCCAACACCCCATACATTTAAACTAAACAGCTTTCTAACTGTGGGTGCAACACACAAAACTGCTCAGCTGCTTAGGAACACACTGGCAAGTATCGATAATACTTTCCCACCCCTGGTTAGAAGATTCTGTACCAGATGCAGCCAGATAAGACAAATGTAGGCTGCAGTCACACACACTAAATAATCCACTTTCAATGTACTGTCAAATTGGATTTTTCCAGTTCAAACAGTAAAAATCCAGGTGGAAAGTGCATTGAAAATGGATTATTTAGTGCGTGTGATCGCAGCAGTAGTTTGTTTTAAACCCCAAATAGGTGGTAGACCAACAAATAACAGGATCTTACAATGTTTCTAAAATATGGCCTCAGGTTGTATTGATGGTTCCCAATAATGGTCTGAAAGCATATGACAAAACTCTGTTGATGATGCTGAATAAGTCTGGCTCATATTTTCAAAAATCACCTGCAGACATCAAACAGTCTCCTGCTGTCTTAATCTGCAGTCTTAAGCAGCATGTAAAGCTGTAGGCACAATGCCATAGTTCCTTGTATCACACTGAAATCGTCCAAATACATGTAACTGAATACATATCCCTCCCTGTGACCCTTAACTTCATCTTACTTCCTTCTCTCTATTTTAGACTGTAAGCTTTTCAGACTATTAAAGCGAGTACGGTTTCTATGCTACGAAGTGTCACGAAACTGAGGTAAGTCAAGATGGGTAGCCATGTTAGTCTATAGCAGTAGAAAATACAAGAGTCCAGTAGCGCTTTAAAGATCAACAAAATTTGTGGCAGTGGATGTGCTTTCAGGAGTCACTGCTAATTACTTCAGATACCTCATACCCTGCTACAAATTTTGTTAGTCTTTAAGGTGCTACTAGACTGTTGTTCTTTTCTACTGCTACAAAATTGAGGATATCAGATAAAATGATAAACAAATTCCATGACAAAAAGGACTGCTTCTCATGACACAACCACCACAGCAGCTGTTTAACACAGTAAACTGCCTTGTATGTTGCTAAGCAGATGTTGTGTGCAGATTCTCTTTTCCAATATTCCTGGAAACAAACCACACAACTGGGACCAATCTGTGCAAAAAGCTAGAGCCTGAAGCACAGCTCACTATATGTAACAGCTGCATCAAAGAAGTGATTTCAAATAGCCTCCACATTGTGGCTATAAAATCACACATCATGATGAAGGTGGTGGCAGTGTCCTAGGCCAGTTGGACAAAAATTTATCATAACAGACCCATTACTGCCACAATATTTAGGATTTCCAAATCAGATTTTTACCTGATCACCACCTATCTTGGACCTTGGCCAAGGATCATCAAGCAGCACTTGGAGAGCATGAAGACAAGCAGTAATATTTTCCATTGCAGCATCTGACCGAGGAGAACAGAGGAATTCCACACTAATTCCTATGGGAGATGTGGGACAGTGTCATTATTGTAAATATTTTATATGGATAAAGATAAGAAGTAAATGATCAGCACAGCAATACCAACTGAGAAGTTACAACAGGAATTCCTAGGGTTACTAACCTCAAAGTGGGCCCTGGGCCACTAGAGATGAGTTCCCCTGGAGGAATGGGAAGCTCTGGAGCCTGGGCTCTATGGTACCACATGTCTTCTTATCCTCCCTCGCCACCCCCCACCAATCTTTAGGAATTTCCCCAAGGAGGAGTTGGCAACTCCAGGAATTCCATATGCAAATGAAGTGCAACAGTAGACTCTAAATTCCAGAACACTTGGATACCTTCTGGCTGCCATTGTGGACTGACAGTCCTGTGCAAAGATGAAACATTGGGCTGATTCAATAATTCCATCATCATATTCTGTAATAATTCCATACAACATTGTGTGGGGTATTCATCACTCTGCCATATACACAACAGCTCAGACCAAATTTATAGCAGCACCTGACAAAGATGGCCTTTGAAATCAAGGCAAGTTCAGACACTAACCCAAGACAAGATGAAATCTGTCAGTATTCACATCCTCAGGTGATTTTACTGCAGCCCTGGATGTAGAATCTTGACACATAGTAGTTGGAGTGACAGGCCGTGAGAGATTAGTTAGACCCTCATCAGAATCACCTACAAGAAAACCTGTGCTGGTGAGCCACAATGCTGTAGCATGGAGAATCAGAGCCCAGGAGTTTTGATAGTGTGGCCTTGAATTTTCCACTGTCTCTGCAGTATAAAAAGCACCACCTACAAGAAGAAAGCAATAAATATTTGGCATTTACCAAACAGCCTAAGAATACTAAGTATTTATTATTTATATCATGTGTGTTTGATAGTTAAATATCTTAAGAGTCTGAAAAGTTATTCTTTACAAGTATTATTATTCAAAAGATGCAAAATCCAGTAATTTGTAATCTGAAAAGTATGTTCCAATTTATGAATCTGCAAAAAAAAGAAGTATTATATTCTGGCATCACGCTACATTTCAGTTTGAGAAAATTCTGTGCTTGTGTCCTACGAAGTGTCTGACACTGTGTGTTCCTACCAGCTGCCTTTCTGGTAAAACTTTATAGTTCTGCTTGTTTTCTTACCTTCAGCAGGAAGTTGAGAGGCATATTCTAGTGGCAAAGTTAAGAGAGCAAAATCCTGGAGGGCAGCCAGCCAGAGTTTGCTCAAATTTCCCTGGTCTGCTTGGGCTAGCTCTAAGAGTTCATCTGCTGAAGATGCATGACCTCTAGAGCTGTCGTCTGTGGTGTTTATGACCAAAGGAGACCTTTTGATGTCACTTTGTTTCTTCTGTCTTTGAACTGCAGCAATGTAAACCTATTAAAAGAGCAAATACATAAGAAAATCTTATTGTTAGGCCATTGGAGCAGAATTTGAGAAAATCAGATCAAGTGCTACCTATAACTCTCAACTCCATAAAAAGCTTAAGGCAGAATTTCTTCAGATCCTGGTGAGTTTCATTATTTAGATTAAGTTCATATCTATGCGTATGCAGGGGTCTTTTCGTAGAAGAACAGCTGCAGGAGCTCATTAGCATATGATATGCTAATGAGCTATTAGGCTATTAGCATATGCCACACCCCCTGACATCACCGGAAGTGATGTAAGAAGGGGAAGCAAAAGGGGGGGCGGCATCTTCAAAAGCCTCCCCTTCCCCTCCCCAGCTGGCCTGGGTGGGGGAGCTAAGAGAGAAGGGGTTTAAAGTTTAAACTCCTTCTCATGAGAGTTGGGCCACAGAAGGAGGAAAGAGGGAAGGAAAGAGAGAGAGAGAGAGAGTAGAGAGAAGGAAAGAGTGAAAGAAAGAGGGAAAGAAAGAGAAGGAAAGGGGAAGGAAAGAGAGGGAAGAAGGAGGGAAACAGGGAAAGGAGGAAAAAAGAGAAGAGAAGAAGGTGGGAAAGAAAGAAAGAGAGAAGAGAAGAATGAGGGAAAGAGGAAAAAGAAAGAAGGAAAGGAGGGAATGAAAGAAATTTGGCGGCAATTCAGCCCTATTATATCCTATGGGCCATTGAAGTCAATGGTGAAAACATAGGGTATATTCTGGGGGCTGGAGGGGAGGGGGTTTGAGGGAGAGGCTCTAAACTCACAGGATAGCTGTTAGAGCCTCTTCCAAAGATACCCACCAAGTTTCAAGAACATTGGACCAGGGGGTCCAATTCTATGGGCCCCCAAACAGGTTGCCCCCATTCCCTCCATTGTTCTCTATGGTGGGAATAAAAGTTAATTTTTTCCCACCATAAAGAACAATGGAGGGAATAGGGGCAACCTGTTTAGGGCCCATAGAATTGGACCCCTGATCCAATGTTCTTGAAACTCGGTGGGTATCTTGGGGAGAGGCTCCATCAGCTACCCTGTGAGTTTGGAGCCTCTCCTCAAACCCCTCCTCCAGCCCCCAGAATATACCCTATGTTTTCACCATTGACTTCAATGGCCCATAGGATATAATGGAGCTGAAATTGACATTCGGCTGCCTGAAAGACTCTCCGGGACTCCGGCTGGGGGCGGGGCTTGGCTCCTGAGCTCCCGGAGCTGCGCTCCGGTGCGCTCCCCCCCAAAAGACCCCTGTGCGTATGTACTGTGTCCCAAAGGTAGTATGTAGTTTTGCCCAGACTGAGGCAGCTTGTGCCTGCAATTGAGAGGTAAAACAGATAGGTAAAAAAGAAAGGCAGCCCGTGTCAGAGAGAAGAAAGCAAGGAAACAGTCAGACCAGTGATCACTCAGAGCTGGGTTGTAGCCCTCTAACCACAAACCACCACCCTCTGTAGTACAAATGATGCTCTACTTACCTACATGTAAAGAACACTGTAATTTCCTGGGTACATAAGATATAAATACTGATATCTGATAAAACCACCACAATAACATGTTTTTACAACTTCAGTTTTACACCACATGATGGAGATCTCAATAATTATCATCCAGTCTCAAATGCTCTGTTCTTGAGCAAGGTGATTGAATGGGTGGCGGCTGGACAACACCAAGCTTTCTTGGATAAGGCAAATTGTTTGGATCCATTCCAGTCTGAGTTTAGGTCTAGTTATGGGACTGAAACAGCCTTGGACACCCTGGTGGATTACTTGTGCCAGGAGATGGAGAGGGAGTTCAACTCTGTTGATTCTCCTGGACCTCTCAGGAGTTTTTTATATCATCAATCATAGCATCCTTCTGGACTGCCTATCTGGGACAGAATTGGGGAGCACTTGTCTGCAGTGGTTCTGGTCCTACCTGGAGAGTAGGCTTCAGAAGGTGGTGCTGGGGGACTGCTACTTACCCCCTTGGCCTTTGGCCTATGGGGTTCCACAAGGTTCCACCTTGTTCCCTATGTGCTTTAACGTTTACATGAAAGCACTGAGTGAGTTATCAGGAGATTTGGGCTAGACAGCAATATGTGGATGACACTCAGTTCGCGCTTCCAGTGGATCCCAGGGAGGCTGTAGAAACTGTGAGCCAGAGCCTGGAGGTAGTTTTGAAGTGGATGTATTAAAAAGTACATTAAAAAGTACCTCTGACCAAGCTTTTAAAACAGCAAGTATCTCCATAGTTGAAGTCCCTTCATTGTACAGTTGATTTTGTGCTTCTTTTCCAATCTGTATTTTGTTCAAGGACATTACAAGTAATTGATGAACTCTCTGAAGGTCATTAAGATCATTTACTACACCACTTGCTATCCAAGCACTGCAAACCTAGTGTGAAAACAACAAAGAACAATGTTATTTTTGAAATGCTGCAAGCAGTATTCCGAGGGCAGGAAGACAGACAAAAATATTATTGGTATTTAATAACACAGCAAAAAAGGGTAATAATGATATTAAGAACATGGAAGCATGCTTGGGCACCCAGTCATCTCCCTCTCAGTAATCAGATGATTCCTAATAGCTTGAAAGTGTGGTACTTCCAAATACTAATGTTTAGAGACAACATAAATAAATCCCTCTTTGTTCTACCAACTTTTACTCTGGGTTGCTCAGGACTCCATGGAGTTTACATGCCAAAGGATTTAAAAACTTGCCTGACATGCTTTTGCTGTTACATCAGGAGAAGTTTCTGGAGCAAAAGCTGGTCTTAGCGCAGCACCAACCTGAAGAGGGGGGGAAAGATATGCTTTTATCACTACAAAAATTTCTATCAGAGTAACTAAATAATTATTCTTTAGAAATGTATAAAATCTACCAGCATCCCAGCCTTGAGAGAAGGAAGGTTAGATATCATGCACCAGCTAACAACAATTCACATTTTTGCTGTTACAAAACCACCACTAGAGAAGCATGATGGGACCAATCTCTCTCTGGGGAGACTAACCTGTCCCATTCTGCCATCTTTCACCAGTAGCTGAAGACATTTTTTGTTTTGTTTCCTCAGTCATTCCTCCTCCCTGCCTTATGTTTTAAACTGTTGCTTTTATATTTTTGTATGTGTGTTTAGCTTTGGTTTTAATTGTTTAAATAATGTGTTTTTGTTGGTTTAATGGTTTTTAAGCTGTGATTTTATTATGTATGTTTTTTAACCTCCTAGCCATCTTGGTGGCCCTGATGTGGGAAGAAAGACAGGGTATACGTCTTGTAAATAAATAAATTATTGCCTGGTATTGCCTTATTTGCCTTTCCCAGGCAAAATGATAGAAAAAGCAGCTGTAGAGCAACTCCAGGCCTTGACAAATCATCTACTCTAGACCCCTTTCACAGAGATGGTGCTTGTAACCCTAATGGACAACCTCCATCTAAATGTAGACAAAGGCAATTCTTCTCTGCTGCTCTTACTAGACTTATCAGGAGAAGTCAAGACTAAGGAATGTTCTTTGGATTGTTTCAAATTATCCTTATGGCAGGAGTCAAAAGGTTGGGGACAAGGTGTCTATGTTATAGGATTTGTCTTGCGCCATTCCACAATGCTTAGTCTTGTCCCCCATGCTATTCAATCTGTATGTAAAGCCCTTAGGAGAAACAGTTAGTGGTTTCAGAACAGGATATCATTGATATGCTGACAATATCCAGCTCTATATTTCTATATCCAAATTGCCTAATGATGCAGTGAAAACTCTGAAATCAACATCTGACAGTTGCAGTTAAATGGCTACAGGTAAACAAGGTGAAACTGAATTCTGACAAGATGGAGGTAATGTCAGTTGAGAAGGCTGAGATTATGAAGGACATGATGTTCTCCACTTTTGATGGGGCCCAGCTGACTTAGTTAAAAACCTAGGGATGATATTTGATACAGCTTTAATGCTGGAAAAGCCAACTGATGCAGCTGCAAAAAAAAAAAAGCTATTCTACCAATTTCACTTAGTCTGGAAGACAGCCCCCTATCTTGATTCTGCTGACCTGGCCATATGGAACCATGCTGTGATTTTTGAGGCTAGACTACTATAATGCACTGTACATGAGTCTGCTCCTAAAGACAATTCTGAAACAGCTGGTACAGAATGCCACACCCTGGCTACAATATGGTACCAAACGGAATCTGCATATCACTCCCTTTCTGCAAACACCCCATCAGTTACTAGTCTGTTACTGGGTTCAATTCAATATGCTAGCTATCATCTACAAAACCCTACAAAGCCACATACCCACAAACTGCCTCGTACTAAGTTATGCTGTGACAGCTCTGCTCTTCTGAAGGTGCCACTAGGGATGTACACTCAGATATATCTGGTGTGAATATATACCCAAAAAACACATTACTGGTATTTTTTGGACATATCTGGCATCCAGATCAATATTCAGGATTCTCTATAATACCAATATCCCAATCCTGAATATTTTCAGAAATATTCAGAAATATCTAGAGCCAGCATTGTAAAGCTCCAAACTTGGGGGCAGGGTGCTTTTGTCAGGCTTCAAGACAACAGGAAGGAAAGAGGAAACTCTCACAGAAAAACAGAATTACATGTTAGGGGAGCTTGCCAGGTTGGTTCTGTTGGAATTTGCTGGTTTGATATTGGTTATGTTGGCCTTGTGCTGCCACACTGGCCCTGGTTTCTGCTTGGCTCCTTTGATTTGCAACTGATTCTGTCCAGCAGGACTCCCTTCCCTTGTTTCAGCTGGTTTGGCTTCAGTTCTCTGGTTTGACACTGGATGTGTTGAGCTGGCCACACTGGTCTGCGGTTCAGCTGGGATTCTCTGGTTTGACGCTGTTTTTGTTGGGATTCTGTTCTGTTTGGTTCTCTTTCCATTGAGAGGCTTTTGGCCAGGGGGTGCTTGCTCTTGTGTGTTTGTCTATCCTTTGCTCGGGAGAAAGCATGGAATTATTTTCCTTGTAAGAAACAATAAAGGACTGATGGGGCACCTTGTTCAGGGGCCAATAGAATTGAACCCCTTTGTCCAATTCACTTGAAACTAGGGGGCTCTTTAGTGGATAGGCAGCATCAAATCTGTTTCAATTTGGTGTCATTTTCTTTTTTTTTGGTTGTAAAACTCTCTTAAAGAAGAGAGAATTTTATTCTTTTTATAAGAAAGGGGAAGGGGTAGACAGATGGAGAAAGAAAAGGGTGGAGTGAAATTTTTTCTGTTAGTGAGGGTTAGTTTAGGTTAATAACCAATACCAAGTTTTGGCATCAATCATGGTTAGAAGATCTTCTTTTTAACTAATTCAAAGTCCAAAGTCACTCTGTTAATACAGTTAGTAAAGTCCATTGGGGTTAGTAATTAAACAGCTCCTTCCAGATGCAACACGAACAGTCCTCAAAGTATCTTCTTCTTAATTTTCTTCCAGTTATGGATTAAGTCCATTTTAACTTTGAAGTCTTCCGTTCCATCACCTTCCCCTAGGCTGCTGTCTTCTGCACTTATCCCAATTTTAGGTGCTGCATCCTTCCTGCTGGTGTGTCTCTTCAGGCGTTTCCGTGTTTTAAAGATGGAATCCGTCTTCTTTCTTTTCTTTTTTTTCTTAATCATCTGGCCTTCAAGCTTCCAGGGCTCCACAAACTCTTCAGATGAAATTAGATCTCTCGTCTGTCGCCTGCTATGTTCGACATCCCCTTCTACTCACTGGCAGAGTACTTCTTTTTATAAAGGCGGAGTAGGCTTTGGGAGCCTTATCCCCTCTTCTTTTAACTTTATCGCTTCACTGCCAGTTAGGGGTGCCAAGACATTTGTCAGGGTAAATCCGAGATCTTCTTTCTCTTCCTCTTTAGCGCCCTGGAAACCTGGAATCAAATTCGATTTCTGTTCAATCTCCTTCATCCTACTAGTTGTTTCCAGTATCTGTTTCTGTCGGCTGATGAGAACACTTTCCATTTTAAACAAAGTTTGGTTGATCTTCTGCAATTGTTCCAGCAGGGGGCACAGCATCTCCTTTTTCTGTTGATTGACAGCAAGCTCTTGGGGGGGCTGTCTGGACCGGAAGTCCCTCCTCTCTTCTCTTCCGGTAGCAGCAGGGCTTTTTCCATTATCGACATTTTGTTTTTTTTGTTTACTTTTAAAAAGTTCGTGCCGCATCCCCCAGGAAGCTAAGATGATCACATTCCTCTATGCAGCCCCAACGGTACTTTCACCAATAACACTTTGTTTTCTTTCTGCCCCCCTTCGCGCTCCCTTTGTATAACTTGCTTCTCGAGGGGGTGGGGACTCCTCCCTCCTCCCAACGCTTATCCGCATATAGGGGGCTCCGATTTACGCTTCAAAATAGATCTTCAACTCACGATTCGATGCTACTTCTTCTTTTTATGTTGAACCATAGCGCTGTTTTCACTCCTGGAATTCGGTGGCGCCGCTAAGTCCCATTACGGGCACGCCGCAGCGGGGCCGATTGGGGCAGGGGGAAAGCCTCAATTTCCCGGCTGTCTGCCGGTAAAGAGGCTATTCCCCAAGCGCCCCCGGTTCGGAGCCTTAACCTAAGGCTCACTAGGGTCTTTCGCATAAGCGAAGACCCCCCTGACTGCGCGTGGGCTAACCGCCTCCGGGAGCGTCCCGAGAAGCGGCCGCCATTCGCGACGCCAAAAACGAAACCCCATTTGGTGTCATTTTCTTTAAAAGCAACCACCCCAGCCCCCCACCCCAAAAGATTCACCATAGGGAATAATAGAAAGGAATGATTTTTGGAATTCTGAAAAAACACACATATCTGAATATTGAACTGGTATTGGAGACCCAAGTAATCTGGAATACCAATAATCATGACCTCCCTGAAATCCAGATCTAAAAATACTTTTTTTCTGGTACACATACCTTGGTGCCACCCTGTGAACACATAAAATTGGCAACTGCCTGTTCATGCACATTCCCTATGGTGGGTCTTACATTATGAAATAATCTGCCTGAAGTTATAAGGAAGCCCCTCCACTTCTATCATTTCACAAAATGTGAGAAACAGAATTGTTCAAGAGAGTTTTCCTGTATAAGGAGCAAAGTTGAAGTGTAATGGTTTGGTTCAGAAAATGACTTATTAAGGATAAAGTCTTTCCTACACTTGTTGTCATATTGCCTTAAATAGATACATTTGCATGCATTATTTCAGTTTTTACCTTTTCTATAATCCCAGCCCAAATGCATTCTCTGTTTTATTAGGAATCTTTCCAAAATACAGTAACCTTTGAATATAACAGCAATCTGCTTACTAATGGACTGACTTTTTTTAGTACATTTATAATCTGCCTTGCATCTTAATGAGGAAGGAGAACTACAAATGAAAATAAATAAATAAATTCTAAAATTATGTGAACTCTTACTGATTCAATTATATGGGATCCTGTCAGGGGTGGTAGATTTCTGTCCATAGAGCACATCTTTCTTGCCATACCCCCTCCTGCTGAAGCCCAAAACGCCCCCTGAAATGCTGCTTCTAGGGGATGGGGTACCCCCACAAACAGCATGAGCAGGGAATCGGAGAGTCGCCTGCCACCTTCACACAAATTCGTACAGATTTCTTTCTTTATTTGTTAATAACACCGTTTCAGTAAACTCTGTTCAGTTTTGTGTTCAGCCTGTGCAGAATACAACACTAATCACACCTTATTTTATAATAATGCTTAAATTTAAGGAGGGGGAAGGATAACAATTGATGAAAAAAATGTGCCCCCCCCCCCAAGAAGCCTTGAGAATGAAAAAGCCACTTACGTTTGCTTGATATTGCTCCAGAATCACATGACCAGGAAACTCTGGCTCTGGTACAGCAGCAAACTTTCGAACAAGAATTAGGAGCATCTGAAGACCAGAAAGACGAAGCTGATCACTGTGATCAGTGGCAGCCATAAAAGCCATGCGGATCAAGTCTGCTAAATGCAACACTAGAAAATCATCTGAGGATGAAACCAAGAAGAATTATATAAGAAATATTCCTTCATATAAGTAACATATTATTATTTTTGATTTTATAGTATGGGCTCCTGAAAGCTTCAAGCCCGTTTCTCCCCTTTTCTTTATCTTCCTCAGAAGCATGCACCTATACATACACGAGGGCTACATTAGGCTATAAACTGTTGATACTGAAATCACTGGCAACAAGCACAGGTTGTCATCATAGTCAAGTTCCTTTCAGCTTGCATGTCATGTTACAGCATGTGCAAAAGTTGCTGTGTTAATACTGAAAAACCTTACCATGTATTTAATTAAGCCAGTATTTGTCAGAATGCATTTTAGTTGCACTTTGAACTGCATGATTTCCCAGTTGTTAGCACATACCTCTTGAATCCCTTTGCTTCATTTCTTGTGCCAACGCTATGTCAAAATGAACATCGCCTGCATTCTCACATTGGCTGATTATTTTACAAACGCATTCTGCAGCAAAAACTCTAGTAGACCACCGTGGATGGGGGAATGGGTGTGATTTTTCATCATTTTCCAAGGCGAATACCAGTTCATCATCTCCTTGAGCTCCTTCTTCTTCTTGGGTGGTATCCACTGAAGCCACAGTTGTGAAATCTGTATTAAGACACAAAAGGGAGACAAACTGCTTACTGAGTGGTGTAACTTGTATTTCTGATCAGGGTGGTTCCAGAGTTTAGCATAACTTAATTTGCTTTCTGTCCATTGAAAGCTCAGGGTGAATAACTAAGCATCAGAGAGAAGCAGCAACACACAGGGAGACAGGGGCAGGGTGAAAGACTGGGGAGTAAAGGATTTTCCTTCCTCTCTTTGCGGGTTTTGATTTGCCCTTTAGGGTTTTTGTAAAAGCACCTAAAGCCATAAAGAACATGATCTTCGTCGTGGTCTCTGTGCAGTCCCACACATGGGTTGGGCGCCTGCGCACGACCTCGATCGGAGAAACTTCTAGAGCTTTACCTCAGAAGAGCTTTTGGCGGGCTCTCCCCCGCTCTGGGGGAGGAGACATGCACCGCGCATGCCCAGAGCGGGAGAGAGAGCCGCCTCCCACTCAGTTCTTCTTCGACCGCCTTCGTGTTCACACCTCGTTCCTGTCGTTCCTCCATTTGCCTCAGCTGAGTATATCTTTCTTCGCTTTCGCTTTCTTTTTCCATCTGCTTCTTTCTCTTCTAAAACTATTTAAGAAAAAAAAAAAAAAAATCTTTGTCTATCTCTCTTTCCCCCCCTCTCCTTTCTTTGGAGGGTGGGTGGGGATTTTTGTATGGGAAAGACTCAATTCTTTAAGGTCTGTCGTCGTTGCCCTGCTAAAATTCCATCCAACGACGGGCACGACCTTTGCTTACTTTGTTTGGGTGAGGCCCATAGAGTAGATTCTTGCCCTCATTGCGCGAGTTTCACTCGTCAGGCTCGACGTAATCGAGAGGCTAGGCTCAAAGCTCTTCTTGTTGAATCGGCTTTGTGTCCCACAATGTCTTCGGGAGCTTCCCAGGTCTCGGTAGCCAAGAAATCGGACACCTCCTCGAAGGCACCGAAGCAGAAACCTAAGCGGGCTGAAGATAAGACCCCTTCGAGGTCGAAGACCACGCCCTCTGCTTCGGTTTCGAAAGTGGACCCCATCGTCGTGACTGGGTTGTCGACGTCGATGCCGGCCCTTGCCTCTACATCTCATCAGTCTGCGGCTCGACAACAGACTCCGCAGCACCCTCACTCGTCACCTACGGGGACGATACCGTTGGGCCAGTTGACCAGATCGCCTCCGCACCTGTCTCCGCGAACAGGCTCCCGGTCTCCACGGAGGCGCTCCACTACCCCGATCCACACTTTGGACGAGGGTCTGGTTGTGCACCGCCATGCTCGGTCCCGATCTCGACTGGATCGTCGATGCCTGATCCGTAGGCAATCCCCGTCGTCGTCTGATTCCGCCTCTGACCACCAATGCTGGTCATGCGAAGACCGTCGGGAGCGCCCGGATGCGGCCTACTATTATTCGAGGTCTCCGACACCGGAGAGACACCGCTATGACCGAATCCGGCATTCGGAACGCGGAGATCAGGCCCACGCCCCTGACCGCCCTCGGCGCTCGGCATCTGTGGCCTCGGCTCATTCTGCCTCTCGGGAACAACCTTCTGACCTTCCCAGAAATCGGGACGCTCCGAGGAGGTCCCCGATGGAACCTCGACACCGTCCTGCTGTCGACCACACGGTCGTCGACCTTGTCCAACCCCGATCCTCCTCTCCTATGTCGATCTCGGACGGGTCGGATTCGGCGGAGTTCGATCCCGAGGTCTCTCGGGTCGAGGACGAGCACCGACGCTCGGGGTCGATTTCCCCTACAGAAGGCCCTAAGGCATTTTTGGAGCTCGTTACCAGGATGGCGACTGCCCTCCAAGTTCAGGGCTTTACGGAGGCCCCAGCAGTGACCGACGTCGTTCACCGGTTGGTCCAGGCTGATCTTCCTCCGTCTCCCGTCTTGCCTTTGCTGCCTGTCCACCTTTCTATGTTGAAAGAGTCATGGGAACACCCGGCTTCGATCCCTCCGGTTTCGAGGCGCTATGATGGGATGTACAGGATCCAGGATGCTCCTGGCAAATTCCTTCTTTCTCAGCCACCACCGAACTCCATGGTGGTTCACTCTTCTTCGAAATCGAGGCAGCCTGCCCGCCAGTCCACGCCCCCTGACCGTGAGGGTCGTAAACTGGATCTTCTGGCCAAGAAGATGTACTCTCTGGCCTCCATGAATCTCCGGGTCGATACTTATCTGTCGTATTTGTCTGCTTACGCATTCAACGTTGCCAGTGCAATTCGCCCTGTCCTGGAGTTTGTTCCGGAAGAGCACCGTCCCACTCTCTCGGCCGCCTTGTCTGAGGTTTGTGCCATATCAAAGCAACAAATCAATTCCGTTCGTCATGCAGTCAGCTGCTCCTCTAAACTCCTGGTGTCTTCTGTCGCTCTACGGCGTCATGCCTGGCTGCGGGGCACTTCTCTACAACCGGACGTCAAGTTCCGTGTAGAAGACCTCCCCTTTGACGGAAACGGCCTCTTCCACTCTACCACCGACGAAGTGTTGAAGGCTGTTGATGAGAGTCGTAAGCAGGCCCGAAACCTTGGTGTCTCGGCTGCACCTTACCGTCCCAGAAACCGTTCCTGGAAACCTTCCGCCTCCAGGCGATACCTATCTCCGGCACCTCACTCCCAATGGAGGAGGAAACCGTACGACTCCCGTCCTCCGTCCAAACACCGTTCCCAACCCACCAAAAAGCCGCCGCAGCCTAAGCAGTCTGTTTGACTGTCCCCACCGTCTCTCTCCAATATCGTTCACTCCTTCCGTCCGTACCCGCCTCTTCCCCTTTCTACCAGCCTGGGAAGAAATTTCAACCGACTCTTGGGCCCTCACCATCCTGCGGGTCGGGTACGCCATAGAGTTCGTTTCGCCTCCGATCCTCCCACACTTTGTCGTCACGCCTCCGGACCCCCTCCTCGATCTCGAGGTTTCTGCTCTCCTTGCCAAGGGGGCCATCGAGGTCGTCCCGGAGGCGCAACGAACTCTCGGCTTCTACTCGAAGTATTTCCTGGTCCCCAAGAGGGACGGCGGCTTCAGACCAATTATGGACCTTCGGGATCTCAACCGTTACATTCGGTATCAGAAATTCAGAATGGTCACTCTGCAGTCGATCCTCCCTCTCATTCCACGGGCAGCGTGGCTCGCGTCAGTCGATCTTCACGACGCATACTTCCATGTCACGATCCGTCCTCAACATCGGCGGTTTCTCCGCTTCGCCGTTGGAGATGCCCACTACCAGTACAGGGTGCTTCCCTTCGGCCTTTCTACAGCTCCACGGGTGTTCACCAAGCTGATGGCTGTGGTGGTAGCCGAACTCCACCGACGGGGAGTCACTCTTTATCCTTACATCGACGACTGGCTTCTCGTGGCTCCAACGCCAACTCAATTGCTCCACGACACTCGGGAGACTCTCGCCCTCCTCCGTGCTCTTGGCCTTTGCGTCAACCACGCCAAGTCCTCCCTTCAGCCCCTCCAAATCCTTCGATTCCTCGGGGCTCGACTCGACACCAACCTCGAAGCGGCTTTCCTTCCGGAATCCAGGGCTTCCGACATTCGGGCGATGGTGTCCGCCTTTCAGACGTGTCCCCAACAATCCGCCCGTTCGGTTATGAGGCTTCTGGGTCACTTTGCCTCTACGGTGTTCGTTGTCCGCAACGCCCGGTTGAAGATGCGGCCGCTTCAGCTCTGGCTCCTACGAGCCTTCGATCCCCTCCGGAGGCCTTGGCACACGATTCTATCGATCCCACAAACCGTCCTCGCCTCCCTCGAGTGGTGGGTTCAACCTGTCCACCTCCTTTCCGGGATGCCATTTCGTCCTCCTCCTCCCGAGCTACTGTTGACCACAGACGCTTCCCTCTGGGGTTGGGGAGCCCAGTGTGGAGCGCTTACTGTACAAGGGGCTTGGTCTGCTCGAGATGCAGCTCGCCACATAAATCACCTGGAGCTGCAAGCAATCTACCTGGCCCTCCGGTCTTTTCTTCCGACCCTCCGAGGCCGTGTCGTCCGCGTGGCTTCCGACAGCACCACGGCTGTTTATTATGTCAACAAACAGGGCGGCACTGCCTCTGTTCGTCTCTGCACCTTGGCGATAGACCTCTGGTCCTGGTGCCTCCGCCACTCCATCACGCTCTCGGCGATGCATATTCCCGGGGATCAGAATGTCGATGCGGACCGGTTGAGTCGTTCTGCCTCATCGGACAACGAATGGTCCATTCCCCTCCGGTATCTTCGGCCTCTGTTTCGGGAGTTCGGTCACCCATCTGTCGACGCCTTCGCGTCCGTCGACAATGCTCGATGTCGCCTGTTTTTCAGCAGGGGTCCCCCGTCTGCTCGGTCGCTCGGAGATGCCTTTCTCCACAAATGGAACGGAACCCTGTTTTATCTGTTTCCTCCGTTCCCTCTCATCTCTCGAGTCGTGCAGAAGATTCGTGCAGACCGCACCTCCTGCATTCTGATCACTCCGTGGTGGCCACGCCAGGTCTGGTTCCCGCACCTGCTTCAACTCTCCTGTCGATCCTTCCGTCCCCTCCCTGTCCTCCCAGATCTCCTTTCTCGGGCCCGAGGGAGAATCATCCATCCCAATCCGGGATTTTTCAAATTAACGGCCTGGAGGATCCAGCCCTAGACTTCTCGCCTCAGGTCTCTGAAATCCTCCTGAATGCTAGGAAGCCTTCTACTCGACGTTCCTATCGGTTCAAGTGGAACAGATTCCAATCCTATGCTACTGATCACTCCTTCGATCCGATTCGATCATCTCTCCGTGAGATCTTCGCCTACATCGTGCATTTGAAGGATGCGGGCCTGGCATACTCGTCCTTGAGGGTTCATTTGGCGGCGATCTCCGCCTACCACCCCCTCATCCAAGGCTCATCAGTGTTCTCCCACCGTCTCACCAAAACGTTCCTCAAGGGTCTTCTTCGCATGTGCCCGCCTAGGAAACCGTTGGTGCCTTCCTGGAGCTTGTCTCTAGTCCTTTCTCAGCTCATGGCTAAACCATTTGAGCCGATGGCTACCGCCGACCTCAGGTTAGTGTCCTGGAAGACGGCCTTTCTCGTAGCCATTACCACTGCACGCAGAGTAGGGGAGCTAGCGGCTTTTAGGGCCGATCCCCCCTATACCGTTTTTCATAGGGAGAAGGTGGTCCTTAGAACAGATCCTTCCTTCCTCCCTAAAGTCATCTCTGCCTTTCACCTCTCTCAGTCGTCTGTTCTGCCTACATTCTTCCCGAACCCGACTGATGCCTCTCAGAGAGCCCTGCACTGTCTAGACGTGCGCAGAGCGCTCTCTTTCTATCTACACAGGACACAGCCCATACGTAAATCTCCTCGGCTGTTCCTGGCTTATGGCCCCCCTCGTCCGGGGGAACCCATTTCTTCTCAACGTCTCTCTAAGTGGGTGACTTCCACCATAGCCCTTTGCTATGAGCTGGCGCGTCAACCCGTTCCTACCTGTCTCACTGCCCATTCCACACGGGCGGTGTCGACGTCCACCGCTTTCCTGGCCGGTGTCCCGTTGGAAGACGTCTGTGCGGCTGCTACGTGGTCCTCGGCATCGACCTTCGTGACCCACTACGCACTCGACGTCCGAGCTCGGCGGGATGCTGCCTTTGGTCAGACGGTACTGCGATCTCTCTTCGCTTGACCCTGCTGGACCCTCAGGTAGGACCCGTGGGTGATTTATTTTGCGAGTGATGCTGTGTCTTAACCAGTATTTTTGTGTCCTTTGCAGCTGCCAGCTCCCTCCTCCAACTGGTTCAGCTCTTGTAATCACCCATGTGTGGGACTGCACAGAGACCACGACGAAGATAAACAGGTTGCTTACCTGTAACTGATGATCTTCGAGTGGTCATCTGTGCAGTACCACAATCCCACCCAGCCTTCCCCGCTGCTGGCATCTCCAGATGTCCTGTTTTTGGATTCTTTGGCCTTGACAGTGGCGGTCGAAGGAACTGAGTGGGAGGCGGCTCTCTCTCCCGCTCTGGGCATGCGCGGTGCATGTCTCCTCCCCCAGAGCGGGGGGAGAGCCCGCCAAAAGCTCTTCTGAGGTAAAGCTCTAGAAGTTTCTCCGATCGAGGTCGTGCGCAGGCGCCCAACCCATGTGTGGTACTGCACAGATGACCACTCGAAGATCATCAGTTACAGGTAAGCAACCTGTTTATTTCTGACAATAACACAACTAATTTTGCCACCAAACTGTGCCATTTAGTTCTCACCATAACCACTTCAAATTTGGTTACAACTTGTTCCTTCAGATCAAAGGTATAGCCATGGCCCCACAGCATGCTATCATTTTTACGGCCAACTTGGAGCAATGCTTCCTAAACTCCCACCAACTCCCACCTCTCTTATACCTGTGATACACTGATGATATTTTTATTGCCTAGACACATGGTAAAGAAGCCCTGGACATATTCCATCAGGCATTCAACAACTTTCACCCCACCATCAACCTGACAATGAACCAATCTATGCAAGAAATTCATTTTCTGGACACTACAGTAAAAATACACAATGGACGCATAGACACCACCTTATACTGGAAACCTGCTGACCGACAAACATACCTACATGCCTCCAGCTACCATCCTAAACATACAAAATGATCCACTGTATACAGCCAGGCTCTACGCTATAGCCGCATCTGCTCCAAACCAACAGAGATTCTCACATGAGGGATCTACAACAAAACTTTTTGGAACTAAAGTATTTATCTGATGACGTCAAGAACAAACCATCAAAGCCAGAATGGTACCAAGAGGAAAACTGCTGCAAGACAGGCCCCAAAGAGACAATAACAGAAAAGCACTAGTGATCACATACAGTTCTCAACTCAAAACAATTCAATGCATCATCTGTGACTTACAACCTCTACTGGATAATGACAGTTCTCTTTCACAAGTACTGGGGGACAAACCTTTTCTTGCATACCAGATAGTCCCCCAATCTCAAACAACTCCTCACTCGCAATAATGTGACATCTAACTTGAACATGGATACTGGTACCAGAGCTTGCAATAAACCCAGATGATAACTTTGCTGCCACATACACCCAGACAGCACAATCACTGGACCTAACAACTTCAACTAAACTATCTCAGGCTTATTCACCTGCTCATCTTCTAACACTGTATATGCCATTAAATGCCAACAGTGCCTTTCGGCTCTCTACATAGGACAAACAAGTCAAACCCTATGCCAAAGGATAAATGGGCACAAATCTGACATCAAGAATCAAAAAACTGAGAAATCTGTGGAAGAACATTTCATCCTTCCAGGGCACTCAATGGTGGACCTCAAAGTAGCTGTTTTATTGCAAAAGGAAAGAAACAGACTGGAACAAGAGACTGCTGAATTACAAGTTATTACAACACTTAGGACAATGGAACCCCCAAGGCTTAACAGAGATATCGGCTTCTTATCTCACTACATATGCTAAGTCAATCAGTTCTCACTTATACTCATAACTTTGTTGGTTTTAAAGGTACCACTGGACTCCAACTTAGTTCTCACATCTATTGTTAATGCTTTTATTATCTGTATGCCAATTTGCTGCTATGCACAGGTCTTACCAAATGTGTTATTCCAGTCTTAGCTGTGTTTATTGCTCAGCTGTCTTGTCTCTAATTAGCCCTTCCTAGCAACTACCCCCCTCTACCTAAATGTAACATTTGAGGAAATCTGTTCCAATGTATCTAAGAAGTGTGTGTCTACATATGCTAACTCTATCAGTTCTTGCTTATATCCAGAATTGAACTTTGTTGCTCTTGGAGGTGCCACTGCTCAAACTCAGTTCTCACATCTGTTTATTAATTCCTGTATCTGTATGCTAATTTACTGCTATTCACAGATCTTACCAACTGCTTTAATCCAATCTCAGCTATAATCGCCCAGTTACTTATACATCTTGACTCTAACTAGCCCCTCCTGGCAACTAACCCCAACACCTATATGCAACGGTTGAAGACATCTTGTTTCACTGTATATGAAGAAGTGTACGTACACATGAAAGCTTATACCTTGAATAAAACTTTGTTGGTCTTAAAGGTGCCACTGGACTCAAACTTTGTAAAGCCTAGATATTAGACATGAATAAAAACACATGTTTTCACAGGCAAACCCTCTACATGAAATGGGGAGAGGAAAAGGAAAGCTTTACACTTGGTAGATGAAGTTACAGGAAAGAAATCTATATAATAGAGCTTTACCATCCAAGCAGTGTAGCTGAGAGGAGACACTGCCTCAGCAGTCATGCTTCAGTTCTCAGGGAAATGGTTCCAAGTATCTGCTCCATCAAAGCTAGAGACTGTTCATAATCAATTTAGTTTTACCTCATGAGAGCTGGCCTTAGATAACCTAAAATATGGTTCTCTCTCTACTTATCTTGCTTTAGTATTTCCCCAATGAACTTTCTACTTGGTACACTGCTTCTTGACTGTCCAGAGAAAGTGTTAACTTAGAGGTTGGTTTGTACAGCAGAAGGGGGATGCTGCCTTAGAAACGAAGGCCACACACAGGGTATGTTACTTTGGGAAAGAAATAAAGTCCTTTATTGTGAAGGAACTCCACACTTGGATAGTAAAGGTAGGGAAAGGGTTCTAGCTATCTGTCTAGGAAACAATGGAGATAGCACCATCTTGCCCTCATGGCAGTCAAAAAGAGAACTAGGAAGAGAAGGAGTTAGCTGGAAGCAAAGTCACATCTTTGATTGGGACCCAGAGAACTAATTTTGATTTTATGAAATATAACTCTTCCTCCTTGCTGTAACACATACTTCCCCCCATCTCCCCTTCCCTTAAAAAACAGCTTTTTATATGGCCAGTGTTGTGTATCTTTATATTCCCATTCATACTACAAGTGCTTTGAGCGAACACTCATTGTTCAAGAGGCTCCTAGCTGCTACATTTGGATTGGCTGCCCTTGCCAAGCCAGCCAATCAGGGAACATCTGCATGAAGCATGCTGTGCAATTAAGGGTCCCTAAGTGCCTATGGCAACTGCTCCCGAGGCCATGACAGCACCTGTCGCAGCAGATTCCAGATGGCCCTGCGACTCAACCATTGGAGATGAGTGGCGCTAGGGTAAGCCTTCCTGTCCCCAGCGCAGAGACTCCCATGGCGCCAGTGGCCTTGAGGCTAGCTACACTGGACTGTAGCTTGCCTGCATCAAGCAGTGAACTGAGACATTCTCAGCATGTGCGGGAACCACCCCACTACCTGCAGGACTATGTTTGCAATCGGGTGCAACCCTGTCTTAGGGGGGAGGGGTGTTGTGTATTGAAAGCTTTGAGCGAACACTCATTGTTCGAGAGGCTCCTAGCTCCTACATTTGGATTGGCCGCCCTTGCTGAGCTGGCAAATCAGGGAAAATCCACGTGAAGCATGCTGTGCAATTAAGGGTCCCTAAGTGACTAATTGCCTATTGGTGTGTTTGTATTCTGGGGGTGTGTTTTGGCCTATGGGTTTTTGTATATAGTTGCGGCTCGTCGCGTGTGTGTTGTTGTTAAGTTCTTAATAAAGAAGCTATGCTGAAACCATTCTAGTTTCGTGAACCCACTATTTAACAGCCTGTGGGATGCAGGTGCACATAATAAGGACAAATCCACATTTTATACGGCAGACATATTTGATGATACATGGTTGTTTCTCCAGAGCTAACATGTCAGGTGTAGATAATACACATGTGTGTATTTCTGTTTAAATACTTCTGCACACGTCTGTAGATTCTGGTCAAAACTATATAATGGTCAAACAGGGGTTATAATGCCTGTAATGTTCTACCAAGTCTTCTTGTTGTTTCAGCAAAAAAGTTAAAATAACATGATTGAAGGAAGAAATAGTTAACTTATAGTAGAAACACTGGGAAACATTAGTCTCCTCTACAAGTAATCAGCACATGTAGGATAATGGTAGCAAGGGTTGGTCCATTGTTATTTCTGAAGCCCAAGCTACTGTTCATAATAGTGGTAAAAGCTGCTGGTGCAGACATCATCACAAATTCATAACTGAACAAAGATTGTCTGTGAATGGTACTAACAAAGAGCTGGATCCTAACATTTCTGCAGACAAAAATGCTTCTACTTCACAGAGTGTGATTTCCCACTTTTTCCCCTCTTGCAGGCAGAAACCCAAAATGCCATCTGAAATCCTGTTCCTGAGAGGAGGCATGAGATGTGAATGCAGACATCTTGAAAAACGAATTCATTTACCCCTGGAAGCTGGTGTTCTAAAATGTGGTTAAAACCTAGTTTAGAGCCCTGGTTTATGGGATGGAAACAAACAATGACCATGGACTCACCTGGGGTTGTTTAGTGGCTACAGGGTGAGGAACTGGGCCAGGAAAGGACTGCTCCACTCTCCAGCTACATTAGTGGCTGGGGGCCTCATCACAGCTGCAAGGAGCCTTCTGGAAGCAGCCCGGCAGCATTCCTAGCTAGTTAGCCAGTTGCTGGCAGCCTGGGATAGCTGAGGTGGGGCTGGAGCATATCTGAAGAATGGAATCTTCCTTCTGGTCCTCTCCTACTCCTTATCAGGCCACACTGCCCTGGTCCACCACTCACTCAGCTCCAGTCATTCCTCCCCCCCCCCGTTGCTTGCTGCTTTGCGCAGTGGTTACCTTGTTCCATTATTTTTTGTCACAGGTTTAGGGTGGTTTCAGGCGTTGGGCAGGATCCATTTTGGGGTAGACTGCACCTGTGTGCCTACCTCCCCCACTGCACTGGAAGTTAAACCCTGCAGTGGCACACCTGGCTTGGGGGCTGTCACCTAACTCTAATCCCAGGTGACAAGGGAACCACACAGAGGCTTGCACTCATGTGGGTCCACTTACTTGCCATTCCAGGCTTACCCCCAGCATGTGTGCTCCATCGGTCAACCAGCAGGTTGCCCAGTGCCTGGATCCATGGCATATACTGGACCAATGCTCCATCAGCTGTAATCAATAAAGCTGAGGTCTGTTTTTATTCCACCTCAGTCTTTGTTTGCATTTGTGTCCCCTTTCCCCTCTAAATCTCAGTTTTCTAAGGCACCTGCACACTGTGCCTCGGTGTTTAGTCATGCTGGCCACATGACCATGGAAATGTCTTTAGACAATGCTGGCTCTTCGGCTTGGAAACGGAGATGAGCACCGCCCCCCCTAGAGTCAGATTCAACTAGCTTTCAAGCAAGGAAAACCTTTATCTTTACCTTAAGGCACATGCACATTGAGATATCACTGCAAACTAGGGCTTGATTAAACAGGAAAGTGTTCAGTGAAGTTCTGTATGACAGAGAAGAAAAGCAGAACAAGGAAAAAGATATATTGAAAGATATATACTACAGCTCTTGTTTCCAGGAAGAAAATATTAACTCTTACCAGTTGAGGCAGCTAGAACATCTTTGCACAGCTTCAACCAGAAAGAGAGTTTTTCAACAGCCATGGTTGTGAGCATATGGATCAAAGTTTCTCTGATATCTTGGCACAGTTTGGGATCCAGTTCTTTGTCCAGTAAAATCAGCAATGCTCCTTCAAGTCCTACTTCTCTGATGTTAATGTCTGTTAAAAAGAGAAAGAGAGAGACGTCTGTCCAAGTTTAGAAGAATGGGAAAACAAAACTTGCTGATTATGCAGTAATGGCAAAATTAACAACTTATTTGAGCAGCAGATCCATCTTGAAATCTGAGGAGAGATGGAGTGTCTATTATGCAAGCAGGAGATAAATTTAAAATGAGAAACAGTTTAAAAATGGTCTGTAATTGTATTGTAAGGCATATACATGCAGTATAATGCAGAAAAAGGAGAACAAGTTTTGAATATAAATGTATAAAGAAGTGGATTTTGAACAAAATATTCTTTATTTCTTATTTTTATTGTATGATAGTAAATAGATTTTCCTTCAACTTTGGTATATTAAAAGTTATAGCTACTATGTAGTAATGATGAAATATGTAATATAGAATACGTATTAATGATGAAACTATTGTAGAAAATTCCTTAAAAATTCTAATGGAGGGAATATCATGGAGAAGTATTTCTTATTTCTTTAATCCTTATTCTAATAGCCAAAATGTGTGGATACCTATTTCCACCAACAGGGGGCTCACTCTCCCCCAACAGCTTTTCCTACATAGTCAGTAGACTTCCTGGGTTTGTAGAAAAATCCAAAAACTAGGAAAATCCCTTCAGGGACAGTTGAATCCCCCCCAAAACCTTCTGAAATGGCTTCTGCAGGGATCTGCTTCAGGCATCAACAGTGAGACATTAGAATGTTGTGGGAGGGGAGGGTTCTAACTGGCTCTGTCAGTAAAAGGGTGGGGGAAGGGCCCTTTCCAGGCCTCTTTTGGCCTTTCAGGGAGGGAACGAGGAAGGGAGCCTTGGGGCCAGGGCTCACAAGAGTTGCCAGTGCCAGGCTGGGGGATTTCTAGAGACTTTGTGGTGGACTCTAAGGAGGGCTGGGTTTGGGAAGGGAGAGGCCTCAGCTGGGTATAATGCCACAGAGTCCACCCTCCAAAGCAGCCATTTTCTGCAGGGAGACAGACCTCTGCTGTCTAGAGTCCAGTTGTAATTCTAGGGGGTCTCCAAGGCCCATTTGGAGGTTGGCTACTCTAGGCCTGGCAGCAGTCTAGGGCTGCCAGGTCCCCCCTGATTTGCATGACTCACCTAGCCTTGGCTGCTTGCCAGCATTCATCAGCAGCCACCCTATGAAAGCCAGTGAGGTGCAGCAGTTGGAGCTTCAAAGTAGGGTCTGCAAGACCCAGGTTCAGATCCCCATCTTGCTGTGGAAGCTGACTGCGTGATTTTGGACCAGTCACATATTTCAGCCTAACCAACCTCACAGGGTTGTTGTGCAGATGAAAAGAAGGAGGGAATAATGAAAGCTGCTTTGGTCCTCACTGTGGAGAAAGACTGTAATTTTCCTAGGTAGAGGCTGGGGGGTGGAGATGGAAAGCAGAAGACAGAGAGGCAGATAAAGGTAGGTTGGCTGTTGGGTGGGAATGAAATAGGGTTGCCAAATCCAGGTTGGAAAATCCCTGGACATTTGAGGGGTGAAGCCTGGAGAGGGTGGGATTTGAGGAGGGGAGGAACTTCGGACTGGTGTAATGCCATAGATTCCACCCTCTAGCCATTTCTTCCATGAGAACCACCATTGCCAGCCCCCTAGTGAGGACTGGAGATCACCCAGAATTACAACTGTTGTCCAGGAGACAGAGATCAGTTCCCCTGGATAAAATGGCTGCTTTGGAGGGTTGAGTCTATGGCATCATACCCTGCTGAGGCTGCTTGCCTCCCCAAGCCTCACTGTCCCAAGGCTCCACCCCCAAATCTCCAGGAATTTCCCAACCTGGAGCTGGCTGCCCTAAGGTGAATTGATCTCTGCAGCTGAGAGATCTGTTGTGATTCCCAGAGTGCTGCCATTGCTGCTGTGGGAGGAGAAGAAGCAGGTGGGTGGCTGAGAGCACTGCCACCACTGTTGCTGCTGCTCTGCGGAGTGGGGGAGGAAGCAGGCAGGAGGCTGGGAGAGTGATGGGGGCAGAAAGAAAGAATGATGGGGTGGGGGCAGAAAGAGAGAGAAAGAGTGATGAAGTGGGGAGGCAGAAAAACAAAGAGAAAGATGACAGATCAGAAACAGAGAGGAAGTCAAATGCATGGAGGAGAAATAGAGAATAAGAAAAGGGGGGCAGAGGGGAGAAATAGTGTCAGAGAGGTAGGGGGCGAGGAGAGGAAGCAAAGGTGTGATGAATGAGATAACCATCCCACAAGTTTCTTGCTGGTCTCCACTTGTATATCCATAATTCCTATATTATGCCTTTCTTTCCTTCTGTACCCCTTTTACATTAATATTCTGTTTCTAAAATAAAAATATATTACAGAAAAAGAGAGAGACAGAGAGACACTTCAGTGATATTGCTTTCCACAAAAGGCAAGTGTGGTGTTATGCTAACACTGCTGGACCAGAATTGGGGAGATGTGGGTTTGAATCCTTCCTCTACCACAAAGCTGACCTCAGACCAGTCACTCTCAATCTAATCTAAAAGGAGCACACACTGGTACAGCTTGCTAGCAGAGCACACACTCTGTATGCAGAAGGCCTCACATTTAATCCTTAGCATTTCCAGTTAAAGAATCTCAAGTAGAACCTTAGGAAAGAACTTTTTCTGCATAGTTTCAATATTGGTGCTCCCAGACTATCACTCAGCCCAGTCTAGACCAGCGTAACTTGAAAGCCAACTGAACACAGATGGTTTTCTATTCATACCAGATGTTGGAAAGTGATGTACTAACAAAGATTCATAATAACTGTACTCCTCATTTCAAAGCTTATCTTATTCTGCACACCGTATTTGTCCCACTTCAGACTGCAGTTAATGCTCTCTCCCATAAAATATATCTCTCGGCACATTCAAAGTTTAGTGCTGTGAAGGAGACCAGGCTAGAATCTTTTCCTTGGTAGTTTTGTATGCAGGGGGAAGGGATTTCTGGTGTGGTTCAGCATTCAAGCATTAAATCTTCCATCTGCACTCTGAAGTCATACCATCTAGGAACAGTTTATTTTATTTATTTTTTACTTTCAATTTATATCCTGCCTTGCCGGAGCAGCACTGGCTCAAGGCGGCTTACACAGTTAAAATGCAAAAGAACCAATAAATACAGTAAAAATTCGCAATTAAAAAACAATTACATAAGGTGCTAATATATACAGATGGCAGAAATGTGCGAATAGCTATACATGCTTTGATGAGAAAAGGCCATATCCAGCGTAGTAATATAGGGCCATGGCCTACTCAGTTTATGATGGTTTGTTCACTCAATTTACGATGGTTCATTCGTCAGTGGCAGCTCCTAATAGAAGACCTGGTGGAAGAGCTCCATTTAACAGGCCCTGTGGAACTGTAGAAGATCCCGTAGGGCCCTGATGTCCTCCGGGAGCTCATTCCACCAGTGTGGAGCCACCACTGAAAATGCCCTAGCCCTCATAATGGCGAATCTGGCATCTTTCGGGCCAGGGACAGTCAGGATGTTAGGTCCCCAACCTCAGTGGTCTCTGGGGCATATATGGGGCATTGCACAACACCAGTGTTGGAGAGGGGTCATTCCTACTAGCCCCACTGACCGCCACCTTTGGGATGGGGCACAGGCTGGAAGGTGGCTGAGCTTCTCTATGTCTCTGCCCCCTTCCCTTCATTTTCTGCCCAGCCCCACCGCAGTACTTTTCCTTCCCCAAGAGGACGGGTATACCCTGACCCGTCGTCGCCATTTTGATGGTCTTCGTAAAACCACAGACCAATTTATAGCTGTTGATGATTGGGTACCAGCATGCACAACACAACAACGGTGACACTCAGTCAGTAGATTCCTAAATTAAGTACAAATTTGACGCAACGTACACTGTCACTATCAATTTTATTGGACTCCCTCCAAATTAAATCCAGTAGCCTATGAAGCCTATTTGTTTACTTATTTCTTTTTATTTCCTCTTTGTTTCCTTACCCCCACACACCCTATCATCCCCTCAGCTCACCAGTAGTTACTATAACTAATGGTTGGACTGGTCTATGGCAGTTTTACTTTAAGCCCCAGATAACCTCCTATTAATTAATTTGTAAGTTTAATAGCAAACTAATTAAGTAATCAAACTTCACTATAGGGCATTCAATATTCCATTGCATTATGTTTATTTAGACAGGGCCTTAAACATTCCTATATGAGATTTTTAGAAACATGACTGACTTGTGGAAAACTCCCGTATTTTCAGATTGTAATATATAAAATGTACAGTACATAAATGCTTAAATGATTTTATCTGGGAAGCTTAAAAATTGCACTACGTGCACAATGTAATCTAAAAGGAGAAGGAAAATGAGATGATTTTTCTACATTGGTCAAGCTCTGTAGCTTTACCTGGATTAAAGTCTTCTCTATTGTCTTTAGCAAGGGAAACAGCATGCTCAGATACTTCAGCTGCCTCTCTCTGGACAAGCTGCCGCAAACAAGCTAGGACTGCTCGCCTCAACAACAGATATGAACTAGAGAGATTCACCTGAAATAGACAAAAGAGATGAGCCTTTGTAGATGTTTTCTGAAATGCAGAAATTGGATGCTTCCTGAGCAATTTTGTTTTTTAGACAAAATGGGAAGTCAGATGTTAAAAAAGAAAAAGCCGAAAGACAGGAAGAAAAATTCCAACATTAGTGATTTGTGAGTGCAAGGTTTCTTGCCCTCCCCAAAACCTCTCAAAACACAGAACTGTTGATTGAAATTCCACTGTCAATAAAAAATGTTAACTGTGAAGGCACTGTGTTTTTCCACATGGGTTGTTTTTGTCAGTTCTGGCCCCAAACTGCTTTGGTCCATCTTGTCATTTCCACATGCATTATTGTGCTTTTAGTTTTCACCTAAGGTTTTTTGTTTTGTTTTGTTTCTCCAATTCTCCCCCACCCGCCCCGTTCTTTTGAGACCCCTTTTACTCCAGTCTTTTCCTGGAAGCTGATTCTGGGTTGCCTTTTTCCTCGTGCATAATGTTTGTCAGTTTTCTTTATCTCACCCATTTGTACCCACCTCCAGCCTACTGTTAAATGATTGGAATGTGCAGACAAATGGTTTCTTTTTCCTTTTTTTAAAAATGGCACTAAAATATTGATATATTGCTAGAACATTGTAACAGTAGCTTAGCAAGTTCTCTGAATTCCCAACTTTCATTACCTATACTGTATTTTAATTGTATGACTTGTATTACACTTAATAAAAAAGAAAGATAAGTCAGAGAACCTGCTAAGCCTATTCTTACAATGCTTTAGCGATATAGCAATATATTAGTGCTGTCTTTTTTAAAAAGGGAAGAGTGCTGTGATGAAGAAGAAGAAGAGATTGGATTTATACTCCGTCCTTCACTTGGAGTCTCAGAGTGGCTTACAAACTCCTTTCCCTTCCCCTCCCCACAACAGACACCCTGTAAGGTAGGTGGGGCTGAGAGAACTCTAACACAAATTGCTATTTCAAGGATAGCTGTGCCAGAGCTTGTGACTGACCCAAGGTCACATCAGCAGGTGTAAGTGGAGGAGTGGGGAATCAAACCCGGTTCTCCCAGATTAGAGTCTGCACACTTAAGCACTACACCAAACTGGCTCTCTGATGATGATAGCACCCTCCCTTGAAAACCCTCACTATTTAATTGAGAGTAAGCTGAGCATGCGGAAAAATCCAATTAACCCTTGTAAAATAAAGTCTGGTGATGGGATCCAAAAACTATGACAGCAGTTTAACTCAGGGAGCAGATCTTTCCTGTTTCCTGCTACCGGCCCCTGAATAGTGTTAAGTGCTTAGAGGTAGTGATATTCAGTATGGTGCAGTGTTGGACTTGGAAATGAGAGACCCATGTTCAAATCCTCTCTTGCTATAAAACTCACTGAGTGTCCTTGGACAAGTTGTTTTCTCTGTCTGACCTGTCTTATAGGGTTAACATAAGGATAAAATGGAGGAAGAGAGAGCCACATACACTGTCCTGAACTTCTTGAAGGACGGTCAGGATAGGAATGTGCTAAATAAATAAAATGTATGGGACATAATAAGAGAGATTGCAGCTGTAGGTATTAATTCACAGGCTCCAAGGATTTCCCCTTGCCACTCTTTCAAGGAAAGACTGGATCCAACCCTCTTCTCTCTTGCAACTGATTATTATGTATCATCAAACTGCAATTCTAAAGAACTCTGTTCATATCACAAGTATATATGAATTTAGATAAAACTTTAAAAATATTATAATGTAGATACAGGCAGGAAAATATTAAGGAATACAATAAAGAAAGAAGAGAAACCATTGTGAAGATTAAGGTTTGTATGAAATAACAAACAAAACAGTAAAAAATAACTAGCTTGTGTATGAGCTCAGAGGATTGTCACTATTAAAAAGTTTGCCGTTCTCTTAAACTGTCTCCAAAATATTGCTGTGGGAACACTACACTGAGAATTTTGTCTTCTTAACTGAACATATGACAAAAACATATTGGCATATATAACCTGTATTAATATAATGGATTCTTTTTTCTAAATTTAAGATTAGAAAGATTGAGATTAAGAAAACAGAATCCACAGATATAACTAAGCCAGCATTTCACAAAACTGGCAGTACTAAAGCTGATATCTAAGCTCTAAAAATTCTGATAGAGGAAACAAATGAACACAGAATTAGGTATACAGAAAGTAAACATGTTCGTCTTTACCATTTATGGCCTTGCACCCATTAAATATTCAATATTAAAACCTGAGAAATGGACAGAGCTGAGTGCCTGTTGCAGAGAAGCCATGTTGGGGGGGGATCATGCACCTTATTTCTCAATCAAAAGGCATTAGAATGAGTGAAAAAGGAGACAAATCAACACAAAGAATAAATGCTATGGAATCACAGTTAATCAAACCAAGTCTGTGTCTATATTTTTGTATGGTCCTACATGCAGACTAATTTCCAAGGTCACAATGCATACAAAAATATGCCCTGAAAATCTTTACATTACTGTATATCTAAGATGCTTGCTATGAGGAATTCAAATACACAAATGGATACTTTACTCAAGCTGACACCCATTGTCTTGAGATTTAGGCATGCATAAAAAATTGAAGTTTGCCATTTTTGCACAAAAAAAGCCAGAGCACACAAAATGAACTGCAAGACAAAGCAAAATGAAAATTTCTGATCACTTTCATTCTCCCATAGTTTAAAAGGACAAGGAAAATGGCAAAAACAGACACAGAAAATGCAAGCGATACAAATAACACACACATTCACCCCAGCAATTTCTTTCATTTGGCAATGACAATATTAAAAAGTCAAACTAATGCAAAAATAAAATGTACAAAACAAGGTATGAATGCCAGTAATAAGGATGTTAAAGAGAGAATTGGTTAGGCTAAAATAAAAGGTCACTCAACATGCTAAAAGTGTTTTTATTGACATTAATGGTTAAACACGGGGGAGGAATAAAGAAACTGCACTGAAAGTTGCTGAATTTTTAACAATGCACAGAGACCTACCAACACAGAATTTTCCAACAAGATCTCCTGCACAAAAACAAATGATAATCCAGTCATGACAAACTCCAGGTATCAATGCCATAGTGATCCTGATACCATCTATACAGAGTAAATTCACTGTTATGGTTGTATCTCAGACATACCACTATTTATTTATTTATTTAATTCAATTTGTACCCCCGCCCTCCCCACAAGCAGGCTCGGGGCAGTTCACACAGTTGGTACAAAACCAATAAAACCACATAAAATCACATTAAAACAAATTCAGATACAAATAAGTCATAAAATCATAGGTGCTAGTTGTCTATCGTTAGTTAATTAAGATGGCGTACTAAGAGTGTTACAAGTAGACAATGCAGCTCATGGTCTTCTTGAGTCGCACAATGGTCTAGGCCAGATGTTGGGCTGAGGTCCTGGCTCGTTGATGGTAATGATCAGGGCGGCTCCCAGTCGAAACCCTGGTGGAAGAGCTCCATCTTGCAGGCCCTGCAGAACTGTAGAAAGTCCCACAGGGCCCTGATCTCTTCCGGGAGCTCATTCCACCAGCAAGGAGCCACCACTGAAAAGGCCCTGGTGCTGGTAGTGGTGAGCCTAGTGTCTTTGGGGCCCCGGGGGGGCAGTCGGTTCTGTGATCCCAACATCAGTGCTCTCTGGGATATATATGGGGAAAGGTGGTCCCTCAGGTATGTCAGACCCTGGCCATATAGGGCTTTAAAGGTAAGCACCAGCACCTTGAAGCAAATTCAGTATGCTATCAGCAGCTACTGCAGTGCCTTCAGCACAGGCGGGATGTGCTCCCATCTGGGCAGGCCCATCAGCAGCCTGGCTGCGGCATTCTGCACTAGCTGCAGCTTCTGAATTTGTGACAAGGGCAGCCCCACGTAAAGAGCATTACAGTAGTCTAGTCTCGAGGTGACCATTGCATGGATCACTGTGGCCAGGTCACTGTGGTCAAGGAAGGGAGCCAACTGCCTAACCAACCGAAGATGGTAAAAGGCTGACTTAGCAGTGGCTGCTACCTGAGCCTCCATTATTAGGGAGGTATCCAGGAGCACTCCCAAACTCCGAACCTCCAGCGCTAGCACCAATAGTGTTCCACCGAAGGTCCGGAGTGGGACCCCCACCCCCATACTGCCCCAACCCACACACAGGAGCTCCGTCTTCGCCGGATTCAGCTTCAGCCAACTCAGCCCGAGCCAACCAGCCACGGCTTGTAATGCCCGGTCCAGATCTTCCAATCTGGAGTCCGACTGGCCACCCAGCATCAGACAGAGCTGGGTGTCATCAGCGTACTGGTAACATCCCAGCCCATACCCCCGGGCTATCTGGGCAAGGGGGTGCATAGAGATGTTAAATAACATCGGGGAAAGCACTGCCTCTTGATGCACTTCACATTCCAGTGGGTGCCTCTTGGACTGCTGTTTCCCTAGTGCCACCCTTTGAAGTCCCTGACTTTGGAGAAAAGAAGCAAGCCATTGCAAGACAAGCCCTTGAATTCCCACGTTGGCGAGGCGGTGGAACAGCAACTGATGGTTGACCATGTCGAACACGGCCGACAGGTCCAAAAGCAACAGTACTGCCAAACCGCCCTGATCCAGATGCCTCTGGAGGTCGTCAGAGCAACCAGTGCCGTCTCCGTCCTGTGTCCCGGGCAAAAGCTGGACTGGAAGGGATCTAACCTGGAAGTGTCATCCATAAATCCCTGTAATTGTGTCGCCACCACCCTCTCAATTAATTTGCCCAAATAGGGCAAATTGGAGACAGGCTGGTAATTCATCAATTCGGCTGAGTCCAAAGATGGTTTTTTGATGATTGATTGCATTTTCATCACTTAATGAAACTGTAAGTCCTTAAAATTAAAAACCATTCTTTACACTTGCTCAAAACTACTATGCCAGTAATAAAAAATAAAATCAGAAATTACTAATAATTTTATATCAAAGTATGTGTTGCTTTTATAGAAAAAAGCAGACCAAAATCTCTATAGCAAGATGATACAGTTCCTAATGGCCCATGCACAAATGCTAAGGGTGATCAATCTCGGCTACATTTATTAAGAACAATTAAAAACTACGTCTGCAATGATGCAGTTAGGTACTTTTAAACTCTGGACTTAATTGTCTTATGCACCTTTCCAGATGTAAATGGTGAGACATCAAAAGCAAAGTTATGGCCTCCTTTGGGAGCCCCCTGGCTGAGCCTGTGGGCCATGGGCATAGATCTCTGCCCTAAAATCTTACCCTGATCATACCAGTGCACATCCATAAATCAAATGCAAAATTCATAGCATTCATTATTGGATGCTACATTCCCCTTCATGACCCAATTGTTGCTTGCCAGAGCTAACCTGTAGTTAGCTATAAAGCTCTAGCAGCCAGATCCTCAAAGAAGAATTCATAGAAGGACAAATCTGCATATACTGACCACATATACAAAGTATATTCTGATGGAGACATGAAGAAAGCACTCACTGTATTTTTCCTATAGTTCTGATTCTGTCTCCATATCTATTCATGGCCTAATAACGTCATGTGCTCATCCGGCAATGTGGTCTATGTCACCATATGCCAGCAATACCTTCCTGTTGTCTACATGGGACACGAAAACCATTTTTAAAGGATACAAAACTGACATAAGATGGCCTTAGACACTGATTTCTTTGAAATCAGAGAGAGAATATTTCAGTCTTCCCAGATAACCTGCTACAAAGCTGAAATTTACCATATTTCACCAAAAATACCTTCAAGAAGCCCCCAAAGTACAACTGCTGAACTAGAATTTATCCATAAATTTAATTCTATTAGGTTGGGTCTTAATTAGGGCTGCTTCACAGAGGTTTTACACTGGTCTGGCATTCGAACTAAAGTGGTTTTGGGTTTTTTTTTTAAGCATTCACATGGTATCATCTCCTAATCAACTACCATCCACATTTCTCCCTGGTTTGCTCTGATCCTTTCCAAATGTGGATTGGTACAATCTTTTGGGAAATATCATAGTCAAAGCATGTCTGCACACTGTGTGGCTGGGAAGCTGCACATTTTTACAGGTCCCATGCACATCAGCACCATTTCCTTCACCTTAGCTCTCATGATAGCATTGTAATGTTAGGCTACAGAGATATGTTGATTACTAGTTTTAAGTGACAGTGATATACCAGTTACATTTAGTAACTGGAATATTGCTATAGCTTAAAAACACTAACTGGCATAGCACAGTAACTTAACACTTACAACAATATGTCAATGACTGATTTTTTTTTTAAAAAAAAGGCTAAAAGGGTTCTCCAATGGTGGTGGTGGGGGAACAGTGGTCATGTAGTGGGTGAGGAAAGCAAAGTATGGGGCAAAGCACCATATGGAAGCTGTAGTGCCTCTGTGTTGAAGCAGAAAGGGACCATGGGGTTGTTCTCCCTGTTTAAGTAGGAAATTAGCATAGCAAAGCTAGAATTATTAGATTATCACCAATTACTGTGGAAGAGAATAGTTACTATGCTTAGCTTGAATATATCTGAGCACAGAAGCAGATTAGAACTTGCCTGCCGCAGCCTTTTGGTCCCCACTCATTACCATTTTTGTTCCTTGTATTTATGTATACATAGGTGTGTGAAAGCAAACTTCTATCAGTTTCAAACATCTGGTGATGCAGATTATAGTATAAGGGTCCCAACCTTTTTGAGCCTGTGAGCACATTTGGAATTTTGAGAGATGTTGGTAGCACCACCCCAAAAATGCCTTTCCTGGAGGTGCAGTCAAATCCCAAATAACTACTGATGTAGACAAAGCCAAATAAAATACATCCCCCTTCACATCTCCTGAGAAGAAGGAAAGTCTGAAGAGGGAATGGAACTACACGCTGACTAAGGAAACCCCAGGTACTTACTAGTCCTTCTGATATTCCAGTGGAAAACACTTTTGCTTCAGTGAGGGCACCCAGTAACAAGCCCTGCCTTACAATGGCCCCACCCACTTCTTGAAAAGCTTGACAGGTGCTAAAAGAAGTACTGTGGGCACCATAGCCCTGGGAACTCTGCTGTAGTACATGAAAGCTTACACAAAGCAGCAGGTCTTTCAAAGTGCCACAAGACTCCTAATTCATTTTATATAACTGAAAACTACTTATTTACCCACTTTGTTTTACTAAGTCTATGTGCAGAACAGCTGTTTTTCCTTAAAGCAGACCCACTACTTATAGCAGCAGTTTAACTCTGCCAGCTCCAAAGTCACAAAGCAGACTGGAGAAAGCATTAAAAAACATTGTACTTACACATAAGCACTTTACGAGGCTAGATAAATTTACATGACGTGGAGCAAACATATGAAGTTGCTGAAGGCATGAGATGGCGTGAGCTTGCACAAGACAATCAGGATTGTCTTGCATCACTGCACAGCCCAGGAGACAGGATGCCCTTAATGCTGATACTGTAGTGCTGCTGCCTACAGATAAGACAAACAAGAAGAGAACAGACCTCCGTCATCATTCATCTAATAGCCTTAGTGTCATCAAAAACCAAAGTATTGCAAAGAATATGCTTAAGAAACTACCTTTAAAATTGCCATTTTTAGCAAAATGTAATTTATTTCAGTAGTGCACTACTGATGGGAAATTCAAGAAATTTCCCTTGTTCAATAGGCAGCGGCCCCTCCCCACTTGTAAAGAGCCAGTTTATATTCCCATTGGTTCAGGGTTATTTTCCTTGCTGATTAGAATATGCATATGTATGTACATCCATGCGCAAGGGACAATGCAGATTCTAGGGATAAAAAGGAAGCCTAGCTTTGCCCGAAGTAATCTTTCTTGCATCCACAGTAGTATTCCTCGTATCTATGCAGGAAAGTGGTTTCAACTACCAGGGAAATAAATTTGCTAAGACCTCAAGACACAGAGAGGTTCTCTTGCCAGTGAAAAAAGGAGCACTTGATTAATCTGCCATGCTCACAAAAAGGACCTCTCAGGTCACCATCCATTCTTCTGGTAAATGAATTCTGGAGGGTGACAGGCTATGTATAAAATTATCTTATGGGTTTTGATACCTCCATAATTTTAAAGATGATTCCTCACAATGTTCCCAAAAGTATTCCTAAATGAATAGCTATGCCACTCTTTCACTAAACAAACAATTCCCAACTTCATGATTAATAATGCAAGACTACATTATCATCACCATGCCACAAACATATGCATACCTTGCAACTCAGGACCTAATGTGGTGATAAGTGCATTTAAACAGCGACCAAGGCTTTGATGGACTTCAGCATAAGCAGGAGGCACAGTCAACAACAACATGAGAACAAGAGAGAGGGTAGATTCCACATGCATGTGATACAGAGGGCCAGCAGAATCAATGACCAGTGACAAGGAATGCAGTGCCCAGTTCTGTAAAATATCAAAAATGGAGTGCTGTCACACATGTGCACACACACACAAGCATAAATTATAGAATTTGCACACTGTGATAAAAATTGAGTGCACTTTAGTAAGAAGGTGATAAATAAGGATAAATAAATGACGTTGTACAATAAGGTAACAAGGAATTACACTATTTTAAAGATGACGGCTCCAAAGAAATATTTAATTTTTCTTCTTGGCTGAGGTCAGCAAAAGGCTGAGAAGGTGAGAAAGGCTACTTCTGGCATGTATGTGCACGTACATACTCTTATCATCCTTGCCTCTTTCAGTGGGCAGGAACAGCTTATCTATCATAATCTGAAAGGAAGAACAGAAAGGGAGGCAGCCAGGGAAAGGGGAAGGTTCTGTAGGCATATGACACCCACCCATAGGCATGTAAGCCGTTCCCCATGCTAACCCAAGAGTCACAGAAAGGGAGAAGGAGAACTAAATTCCAGAATGTAGAGGTGGATATAATGCAATACTTATTTTACTCACTGGATATTACTGTATAGGAAATGACAAAAAATTATAAGTTGAGAGACTGGCTTGCATCCAGTGATGCACAAGGAGAAACGTAAACAAACTTAAAGCAGTTCCACTTGAGCAAGATCTTGTGTATATTTCTTCCCTGTATATTATAGCATCCAGAATTTAATTGCACAAGATCTTCCACCAGCAAAAAAGTAAGTGGGGACACAATAAGCCTGACTTAGCACATGCAGCTACCATGGTCTTTTTCTTGCATTTCCACTAGCACAAAATCTTGAGTGTAAATGGAAATTCTGCACTGGAACCAACTTATTATTTTCAGTTGTTTAATGAACATTTTGGAAAAGAAGTGCATGCTGAAACAAAGTACCTGTACTTCAGGTGAAGTGCTGTCCTGAGATAGTGTGTAAAGTATTCCAACACAGGCATTCAAGTGCTGAGTAGAGTTTATGCCTCCTAGATATCTATAGAGAGATCCCAGAGCCAAAGAATGTCCTGCTCTTGATATAACATCCCTAGCAGATTTTAGCCTATGAATTGTAACAGGAAAAAATACATTTTAAAAGGATCAGAACAGACCCCTGCTTCTTCTTTTCTGTGACGCAGATTTTCCCACCAAAACACTGTTCCCCACTCTGACTGAGCAGCCTCTTAGCGTATTTGAATTTATAGAATTATAACTTTCTGTAGGTCCCACCCTGTGAGAGAGAAGTTATTTGGCTTTCGCCCAGGCCAGAGATTTTTTGTAACTCAGCAGGAGCCCTCTTATAAATCTCTTTTCGAAATGGCACTTGACACAAAGTAAAGTTCAAACAGAAAGATTGATTTTATTGAACAGGCACAGATGAGTTAGGAATAAAGCAGGGGATGAGAAGCTGAGGTATATTTGGTTGCTTATATGAATCATAATATTTTTAGCAGGCAACAGAGTATAGTTGAAGTTTACATTCTTAGAGATACAGTTCTTGACTGTGAGAGGTTTGTTCATCCTGGAGATTTCTTTCAGCAACAATGTGTCTTATTAAAGTTTCCTAAAACTATCTTAGTTTCCTGGAAGTTAGTACTTTCCTCCTGTATTTCAATACTTCCTTTCTGGGACTATAACTTTCCTTTTTTTACTCTTGAGGAGTCCAAGACTGTTTCCCTTTTCACACAAACCAGGGGTCCCTTCTGAATTGAACCCTCTGAACAACTGGGTAAGAAATATCCTCTTTCTAGGAGCGGCAATCCTGTTCTGTTTGGCTAGATTGGCAGTTTCAACCTCCTGTTCAGTCAACCTCTTCTGTCAAACCTAATCCCTATCTTTGGAGCCTGTGAATAAATGGAATTCAGCTAGAGCTGACACTTAAACTCTAAGTTCTGATTTCTGAACTTTTCCTCAAATAGGATGGTACATAGCAAGGACTAGGAGTTGGTATCCCTTCACTTCACAAGTGAACTTGTCTGTTTCCCTCAGACCAACACACACACTCCTCCTGACTGGCAACTGCCAAGCCAAAGTCCAAACGACCACTGACTGACCCTGACAAGACTGACAAGACTTTTTAAAAAAACTCTCCTCAGCTGGCACTGACCAATCAGAGAAAAAGGGGTGCACACAAGCAGAGGTCCGTCAATCAAACTATGCTTTACAGTGAGGCATTAACTCCTAATCTCCCAGCTCTCTGCTTTTGATGCACTAAGCATCCTGGTTTTGAAGGTCAGTCTGTCACATCTGGCTTTACAGGAAGATTACAAACCTAAAATAATATTATTTTGCATCTCCTCACAGCAAAATGGTTACCTAAACCCATCAGCCTTAAGCAAAAAAAGAAGTAACGCTATATGTTCAGCACTATTTATGCAAGTTATTCCCATAGGTTCTTAAAAGTTATGCCAAATGTTCAGACATCAGATCCCTATTTGAGTAATCATCAACACTACTCAGAAGAAAACAATATATAAACAGGAATGATGTAATGTAGTAGAATCATACCAAAAAAAAGGTGGCTTACTTGTCAAAGCTAATTTGTGCCAATCCAGCAGTGAAGGCACTGTCAGCAACTACCTGTGCAAGTCTGGCTAGGGATTCTGCAGCAGAACATCTTAAAAATGGATTACTACTTTCCAAGGCATTCATCAGTAAAGTCAGAGCACACTTTCGGATTTCTTCAGAACCTAAATCACCTTTCCAGCTAGCCAAGTGCTATAACAGAAAGAAAGATGTCATTATTTTATTTACCCGACAGCAAAAGTTATCAACTTTTTTGTATAAAAATAGCTATACTGAGCTTGTTTCAGTTTCATAAGACTAACATGTATGCTTCCTCTTCAGTTATTCTATCATTCTCAGCTGATTCAGTTTTAAAAGTGATCCCTAAGCACATGAGGGAGAGGTAATGATTTTGGATACTTTCTTCAATTGAATATCAAAATGTAACTCATTCTTTCTAAAAAAAAATAATAATAGGTTTTTATTGATTTTCCAAAAAGAAAAAGGAAAATTACAAACAAAAAATGAGAGTAATACCTTGTGATACATTCAGTTTAAATCTCTCATATAAACTTGGAACAGAGAATGTATCTAATAACCTAATGATATTTGCAACTGTAAGAGTCAAACAATAGTTATCTATGTCACGGCCCCTGCTGAGCTCGAGCCTTTGGCCCCTGTGGAAGAGCTAAGTGCCAACAGGGTTGAGCTCTCCACACCAGGAACCCCCGCACCTGCTAACACGGCAAGCTCCGAGGCCAGCCTAGCAACAGCTGGGAAAGATCACTGCTCAAGCGACATGCCCCCTGACTCGCCGCCACCAGTGTCTCGTTTGCAAGAGCAGCACCGGTGGGACTTGGCAGCCTGGTGGCATGAAGCACGCATGCGCACCCGGTGCTCGTGGAGCCCTGAGTATTAGCGGGAGCCGGGACATGTTTGAGGCATGCTAATTACCGGCCGTTTGGATTCCTATTTAGCCTGTGCTGGCAAACTACTAACTCGTGCCAGCAACTAGTCGCATCAACCAAGCTCTGCACCATGCTGCTCGAGTTCCTGACTCCTCATTCCTGGTTTGTGACTCTCAGCTTCTTGACCTCAGCTCATCTTGACCTCACTACTCTGCACCCTGGACCCTCGTCTCTCGGACTCTTGACCTTCGGCTCTGGAACCTCCCTGACAACGCTAACGGTTGGTGATTTGGATTTGGCTCCCCCGGTTTCTTGACTTGCTCGGCTCCTGAACTCTGGACTGTCCCTCGACTACTCCGCTTGTCTTGCACCTTGTACCTGGTTATTGGGCTTGCCTGGCTTTGACCTCGGACTGTGCTCTGACCCCCCCATGCTTGCCTAGCCCTGTGTCCTGGCTTGCGACAAACTAAACATTCTACTATTATTTTCCTTTGGTAATATAAATTCAAGGGCTCTTACTATAAAATTTCATATTTTCCCAGCCTATTCTTTTCTTTAATAAAGTCATTTCCCTCTAATCTTCCTTGCAAGTTCAATTTTTCCTGCGAAACACAGATACCTATTTTTTATTCTAAATTTCTGCCTTATTTTTCATAGAAAATAAAGATGAAAGCTCCTTCTTTGGTTTAAGTTCACATATTAATCTCTCTTCTCTAATATTTTAATAAAAATATTAAAATTTCTTAATAACATTTTATACATAAAGCTTTTTTATTTTTCTTTTTGTCTGGTATCTTCTCCTCCATAGGATCTTGTCTCTGTGTCTTTTCCCCTTGTAAACTGCATGGGTTTGCTTTAAGGTTGGCAGTATGTAGCTTAGGTAAAGGTAAAGGTTCCCTTGCTCGAAAGCCAGTCGAATCCGACTCTAGGGTTGCAGTGCTCATCTCCGTTTCAAAGCCGAAGAGCCAGCGCTGTCCGAAGACGTTTCCGTGGTCATGTGGCCGGCATGACTAAACACCAAGGTGCACGGAACGCTGTTACCTTCCCACCGAAGTGGTACCTATTTATCTACTTGCAATTTCTTGCTTTCGAACTGCTAGGTTGGCAGGAGCTGGAACTAGAGACGGGAGCTCACCCCGTCATGCGGCACCCGGGTCTCGAACTGCTGAACTACTGACCTTCCACAGCCTGCAGTTCAGCGTCTTAACCACTTGAGCCACCGCAGCTCCTGTATGTAGCTTAGGGTACTATTAGTTGCATGTTTTCTATCTTCTTTTCTTTCTGAAATGACTTTCGTTTCAAAGGTTTGTTCCTGTAAGTAACAGTCTCTTTGGTTCTATAGACCATGCTTCCGTAAAGGGTTTTACATCCTTTCTTACTGTAATTGTCTTTTTGTAGAGCATCTTCCTCTGTCTTGAAGGGACATCCTCTTGTTTACAATTTTGTTCTGTGTCTCTCAAAGTTTGGTGCAGCAGTTTATCTGTGTTGCATGTAGATTTTGTTGGAGTGGTTAAGCTTTCATCATATAGTTCAGCACAGGTTTCTTTAATTGCTGTCTTAATGGAATCAGCAATCATCTATTTAAAGTCATCCCATGAAAGCTGGGTCAGCTTAACATCAGCAAGATTATGTAGATTTGCAGTCTTTAGTTCATTTTCCACTTGGAAATCCATTTTAAAAACAATGGCTGTAGTCCCAGTATAGAAATATTTTCCCTACTAAAACATCTAGGAGGCAAACCACATTGCTAAAGAAATTACTATGCTAGACATATTAGCAACCAAAAGTCTTTCAATGAAGTCAGGTGGTTATTGTTGTCCAATGTCTTCCGAGCCCAGAAGACTCCAAAAAAAAAAAAAGATGATGTACCAGGAAGTTCCATTTTAAATGTCTCTGTTTTTTCTTCTCTTTTTAGTAAAAATCAAAAGCTTATTCAATTTGTAATTCCAATAAAGAGTGATAGAATGATCAGATAGCAATATTTGTATCCCTTTCCCCCCACTCGCTTATATTTCTTTAAAGAATTTTGTATCCACAACTTTTGCTAGCCATTTACATCGAGGAGAGAGGGGGGATGTTGCTCCTCCTTTCCTCGTCTTTATGGATGCTCGCAGGGGTTTATTCAAAAGGTCTCCAGATTCTTTAATGTTGCTTTTAAATGTTGCTTTCTACAAGTACTCACAATATCTTCACTGGTGCTGGAGATGAAACTTCAGACTCTCTTTGTTGGGAGTTCACAGCTTGTGCAGTCATGGTGGACCATGACTGCATTGCTCTGTGCTTTCGCCTCGAGACAATATGTCTTCTGCCTGCTCAGTACTGCTTGCGGGAAGTTCAGATTGCATCCTCTGCTCCAGACCTCTCTCCAGGAGGTCTGGCGGAACTTGGGTGCCCCAGAGCTCTGTTAAAAGCCATGGAGCGTTGGTGGTGCTCAGGAGCAAGTCCTAGCACCTGCCACCCTGGTGCACCACAATCCGGAAGTCTCAAAATGTAATTCATTCTTACATGCATGAAGATCTTGTGGCTATAGAGAAACTCATTCTGATTTTTTGGCCATTGTGTGACAGAGTGTTGGACCGGATGGACCATTGGTCTGACCCAACATTGGCTTCTCTTATGTTCTTAAATTACAAAAACACATTACAAAAAAAACTCATAAGAGCCAAACTGATTTCCACTAGTTTCTCTTAATTTCTCTCTTTCCTTTAATCCAATTAATCCAATAATCACCATTTTTAGGGTAGCCAGCCCCCAAGTGGGGCCTGGCAACCTCCCAGAATTACAACTGATCTCCCGAATAAAGAGATCAGATCCCCAGGAGAAAATGGCTGCTTTAGTAGGTGGACTCCATGGCTGCTGAGGTCTCTCCCCTTCCCAAATCCCACTGTGCCTAGGTTCCACCCCCAAATCTCCAGGAATTTCCCAATCCAGAGTTGGTAACACAACCGTATTAGATACAATTTAGTAAAGGTAAAGGTTTCGCTTGTTCAAAAACTAGTCAAATCCGACTCTAGGGGGCGGTGCTCATCTCCATTTCCAAACTGAAGAGCCAGCATTGTCCAAAGACTTTTCCATGGTCATGTGGCCAGCATGACTAAACACCGAGGCGCACAGAATGCTGTTACCTTCCCACCAAAGTAGTACCTATTTATCTACTTGCAATTTCTTGTTTTCAAATGCTAGGCTGGCAGGAGCTGGGGCCAGAGACAAAAGCTCACTTCATCATGCAGCACTCGGGTCTTGAACTGCCGAGCTATCTTCTGGTCTGCAGCTCAGTGTCTTAACCTCTAAGCCACCACTGCCACAAATCTAGTACTTCAGTTTTAAACTTATCCAAAGTGTTGTATTTATTTAAAAACACAACACAAAACTAGTCCTTTACAAAATTTGAGTCTCCCTGGACTTAAATTGTAAGATGAAGAACATTAAGTTGCCTAACCAGGGTCCTGAAACAATGCATAGCATTGCTTTCTTTATGCCGGGCCACTGAATCACCCAGGTGACTGTTTGCGGGGCCCGCAAGGAGGAGAGGGGAGACGGCATCCATGGCGGGCTGGCAGAGGGAGTTGGCCAACGCCAGACGTGGGAAGCTGGAGCTCTCCTAACCATCGCTGGCCCTATCAGCAGAGTCTTGGGCCCCCCGGGGGCGGGAGCACACGGCCAATACTTAAAGAGCTACGTCATCCCACCTGCCATTCTTTGGATTCAGACAACTTGGCCCACCCTCCCATCCTTTTAATTAGGTGTAGTTTGGTTAAGGGTTTTGTTGCATGTCATTTATTCTTTGTCACAACTTGGCGGTATCAGCATGGGGTCGGATTCATTTTCAGGAAAACCAGCCTATGTTCCCATTTCCTGAGATTGGGGATCCTCTTAAGGGATTTGGGAATGAGGGGCAAGTGGAGCACCCAGCCCGGGGGCATGGCTGGGGATTACCCTCACGCCCAGGTGGCAGGGGAGACGACCTCTGGGTGTCCGCCCTTGTGGTATCCAGAAACCTGTCATCCCCAGGTGTACATCAGATTATCGACTGGCAGGAGGCCAGTCGAGGGGTCGGATCCAGCACCCATGCTGTGCCAAAGCATACTACAGCTGTAATCAATAAAGTTGTGGCCAATTTTCCCACTTTTCTGAAATCTATGTGTGAGTGTGTATTATTCCAAGTGAACTAGATTCTGGGGTTTATAGTTAGTCCAGGGATGATTAAGGAACTCTCGCATGGATGCCCGCCTCGCCCCTCCTCTTGCTGCTGGGCCCACAAAAGGTAGAGTGCTATTACTCTCTCTCTCACACTCACATGCACGCACGCGCACACACACTGACATAAAGATAATGCTTCCCAAGTCAGAGGAAAGCCAGGATTTACTTTGGTAAGAGATAGTTTAGGGAAGTAGGTATGAGAAAACACATGGGCACTATATGAAGGATCACTGGTTTAATATATATTCACTGAGACAGTAATTGCGTGTGTGTGTGTGTGTGTGTGTGTGTGTGTGAAAAAATATAAATATAAACCACAGATGTATGTATAAATCAAAACACAAAAATAGGGCAAAATTGAGTGGATAATGAACAGAAAAGAGAAGGAAATTTTTTAGAAGAAGGAAAACAAAAAAGACATATATGTGAAGCTGCATTAATATAATTCATATTCTTATTTTTTCCTCTGGATGCTTATAAGAGTTTGAAATTCACAATACTGATCCCAGGAATGTGAAGAATTTAAAAAGACAAAACTTGAAAAAACTTTGCGTATTGGATGTTTCAAGCACATCTAGCACTGCATATGAATAACATGAATTCGATAACATAATAACATGAATTATTTTTGCCAAAGTAATGGTTATTATAAGAAGGGAAAGAGGAGCTTTTTACCTTCAGAAAGTTAGAAAAGGCCGATAGAACATTTTGTTGTACTATCTGCTGCCGTGATCCTTTGGCTTGTTTTATGGATGCCATTAACTGTTCTAATACTTGCAACCTAAGCACATACACACAGAGGGAAAGGAAAACAAGTATTCATTTACACACAGTCCATTCACTGATGTTCTCTTCTTTTTCTAATTGAAAAGCAGCTTAATATAGTTCTGTTCTACAAGTTCTCAATTTCTGTTTCACCTTTATTATACAATCATTTTATATATTTTATTTTGTTGATTTAAGGACCATTTTTCTGTTGGCTAAGAGCATCAAATACATGGACAGTCCAAATACACAATGTTGGACCCTAGCTGTTTAGGATTCCAAAAGGTCACATATAATGCACTGACAACCCTGTCTGGTATTAGGAAAAATAATACGCCATCTAATAACATGTCAGTGCATTTAATTCCACATACTAATGAAGCTGATAGAAAATTTATTATGCTTACTTTGCTTATCTGATTGCAATGTATGGATGTTAAATGAAATGCCAATTCTTGATATTTTTCCCATCAATGTATTTATTCATTGAAATATTTATACCCTACCTTTCCTCTTGGCTCAATAAGTATACTGACAGCTAAATTTATATTATAAATGCTCATTTTACAGCTATTTTTATAAAATCCTATGGCCATGCACTTTTTTTTACTTGCTGAAAATTTTTACACTTCTTAATGTAAAAGTCTGTAATGTGACATTTTAAATTCACAGTCATGAATAGTTTACCTTTGTAACTCTACTACATGGGAAAATATTACTCCAAAGAGACGGGTTGCTGCATTGATAATGGATAATGTTGGAGGTAGTGGTTTAGGCACTGAATCACCTTCTGAAGCTTTCTCATAAACTGAATATGGGTCATACTCCAGGCTTCCTCCAGCTATACTGTTAACTAACAGCTGCAACAGCAGGAAAAGTACAAATGTTAACTCTTTCTGGTCAAATCACTGGACAACAGCCTTTTTTAATGTAAACACTATGACAATACTAAAGTGAATACCTGCTCTTCAATAAATCTCTGCTCTGTTTCTTGTAGGAGGGGACCAAGTATGGTGAGTTCATTCTGGTGACAGAGAGATGGAAGATAAGAAGCAGAAGCTGACATCTGATTATCAGGCTGAGTCAAATCAGGCACTAGTTCTTTGAGAAGAGCAGAAAAGCATCCTGAAAATAATGGGGACAAGAAAATACTTTTACTCACTTCTAGTAGACAAATACATTATCATAACGCACCTAAGATATGAGATATGGCATTTGTGGCTGACAAAAGATGGGAAGTCCAATACATGTGAGTGAAACTTGAGAATCTCAAGAAGTTTGACTTGACCACTCTGCTGAACCTTTTCTGAAAATGACAGTTACTTAAAAGTAACTAGCAGCTGAACCCTGCATGTTCCGGTTTTAGAGCTATGCAAATCCAGTATGTGCAGTAAAGGAGTGAATGAAAGCATTGATAATAAGATGCAAATTCATTTTTCCACCAGCTTTTGTTGCTGGATTCAAGGAGTAATTTCAATGTTTGCATCCACATGGTTATAATCTTCTGTGTCCCTTCCGTTGCCACTGTGAATGCAGAGGCAAACCCAGCAGCAATGGAAGATTCACACAATAGGTTTCCCTACACTTGCCATCCCACAGCTACCCATGGCTCCCCCCCCACACACTAATGGCTTTTTCAGTAAAAAATAAATAAAATTTAATATATCACTATAGTAATGTCAATTACTATTTTTTTTAAACAGCTGCCCAAAAAAGACATCTGGCAGTGTGGTAGAAGGGCAGCCATGGAGGACTGGGTCAAGGAAAATGTTGCTGATATGGGCCGGATATAGAAAAATGCACACTAGCAGTGTGCACTCGGTATATACCAAGCCGAATAAATACCCAAAAAATACCCTATCGTATTTTTCAGGTATTTATTCAGCCAAATACAGGTTAGACAATCTGATCTGGCTACCAAAACAGCCACTCCTGAATAAAAGCTGATATTATTTGGCTTTTATTCAGGCTTGGATAGAAGGTATTTAAAGAGATCGCTCTTTAAATGCCTTCTGAGTTCACTTGCCGAGTCGTACCGCCACCTCGGCACAACTCAGCAAGTGAACTCAGAAGGCACTTAAAGTTTAAATGCCTTCACTCACCGAGTTGTGCTGCAGTGGCAGCAGAACTTGGCGAGTTTAATTTACTTCTATTATAGTCCTTAGACCAGATATGGCGAGTGAAATTTTCTATTACAGAGGGTATATCCATAGGGTATAATGAAGCCAAATAAATACAGGTTTCCTGAATATTTGCCTGAATACCAGTACAGTATAGATACTGGTATTGGGGAATATTTGGGAATACTGATATTTTTCAGGTCCAATAGATCCAAATTGGAAAAAACAAGATTTTTTTACATACCCCTAATGCATTTGTGTCCAAGCAGCAAGTGAACGGACTTTGACTGTGATCTTTCTTGAAAGATCATACCAAATTGGCTTAGGGAAAGAATGCAATAAAGCAGGAAAACACAAAAAGTAGACTATTTGGGGATGATGTTGGGTCAAGGCTTCATAAAGACAAAACTTCTCTGCTTTATGCATTAAACTGGAGCAAAACCTCTATGTGGATGCTACATAAAATTTAAATAAGATTAACTTTACATTTCTAAAATTCAGGAGAAGATAAAAAGAGAACAATGTTATTATTAATGTTTTGTCACTGAATTGAAAATATTCATATTCAGCACCACCACAGCGCAGTAATGTAAATGCTATTGCAATAAGGATCAGATCATAAATTCACCATGTGGAACAAAGGGGCTTTCCATCAAACAGCCAGGGTGATCTGAAAACTATAAGGCAGCACCATTTTTATCGTAACACTAGTAGAGGTTTCCTTACATTTTTATTCTGCAGTTCAACAGAGATACTGTATCAGTTCACACATCACGCTAAAACATGGCTAAGGAAATTTAACTAGGCCTTGTGATCAGCCAGCAACCTAAAAGCAAAACATGGTTTGAAGTTAATGTTATACCGCCACAATTCCATAAAATATGGATTCAGAATAGGAAGCTACTTAGTCTGTAACCCCGACCTGGATGGCCCAGGTTAGCCCAATCTCATCAGAATTCAGAATCTAAGTAGGGCTGGCCTGGTTAGTATTTAGATGAGAGACCACCAAGGAAGTCCAGGGTCGCTACAAAGAGAAAGGCAATAGCAAACCACCTCCGTTTGTCTCTTGCCTTGAAGATCCTATGGGATGCTGTAAGTCAGCTGTGACTTCATGGCACTTCACACACACACACACACACACACACACACACTTAGTTTGTACTGAGACAAGATTTATTATTTCTCATTTACAGACAAACAAGAGAAGGAAACCTTTATTAGGTATCTCAGGACAGGATTTTTGGATTTTTTTTTAGAAAACATGTACCTTCATAAGTCTTGGGAGGTAACAACGTAAGCAATTCATACAGTCTTTTCCTATAAGTCACTGATGATGGTTTTAATGGATTGCCATAGGTTTTATTTAATGAAGGAAGCCTTAAAACATAAAATGCACAGCTTGAAGTTAGACTGAGGTTAAAGTTCACAGGTTACTGGTTTGCTTTGTACTTTAGCTCCAATTCATTGTCTGGAAACATACAAAATTTTAAGCCACCACACAAGACTGTACATTTAAACTAATTTTTAAAACATTATCCACATTTCGCCATTCAATAATGTAGCTATATAAAATGTTTTATACTAACAGATCCTTTAAAAAGACTAAAGAAGCAATTACTTCATAATGTAGAAAACATTCCAAAAGCGTCATGTTAACCAGTACTTACTATAATCTTCTAAACGTTTATGAATTTACAAGCAATTATAAATTAACTTTAGATTGTCACACTAGATATTACAATTCTAATAAGGTTCACGTTCACAAAGTAACACTTTACTAGTTCTTTTCCTTTTTATTTTAATTTTTCTGCTGTAAATTTATGTTGAAACATAATAATTACAACAAATTTAATCAGTTAAAAAATTGAAGAACCAAGTTTTTCCTGAATATGGAATCAGTTGAAAAATCCTATTGACATTATTTGAGTCTACAAATTAATAGTTCCAGGAAATATTTTTCTCAATACTCACTGGGTCAGTAAATCAACAGCACATGGGAGGGGAGGCAGCAAACGTTGAATGACTTCATCAGTAAGCAGACCCCCACAATGGACAATCAAGCTTTTGATAGCTGAGGGAAAAAACCAGTGACTAACTATAACAAATGAGGAGTTAGGATCCCCCCTTTGGATTTTTATACAAACAAAAAACCAAAAAACTGGTTGGATCCTATCAGCTTTTCTGCTTGATCTGTTCTAATTCCCTTACTCACTATATCTACCATCTCCCATAGTTTTAGTCCATGTGGATTTCATGGTCCCAATCATAGCATCTTTGTTGGTCACGTTGGTAGGACACAGCCCTGTATTATCTGTTCAGATCTTAAGAATATAATTGCTTCATATATTTTAAATTTTTTTCATCATGAGCAATACCTGAAGGATTAGTAAGGAAGTGGAAGAAAATGTGCTGGACTATTGTATAAAATAAAAACCTTATCCATTTATGGTGATAGCACTGTAAACATTCAAAATAATTGAAGATACATGCTTGTAGATCGTGTAAGTTGCAAGGATAACCAATGCTCTTTAAAATGTTTGTAGGCCTTTGTTCTCACATGGCATTCAACTGCCATTTCTCCCCCGCCCCCCATGAATGGAATTTTTCTGTCCTCATACTGCAGCCATAGTCAAGTTGCTGAAAATGAACAAATTGAAATTGAATCCTGACAAGTTGCAGGTGATAGTCAATGAGGCTGAGGTGCTGGATGGTACTGTGCTTCCCACATTTGATGGGTTCAGCTGATTCAGTTAGTAGTCCATGGGTTTTATTTGAATCAATACTATTGCTGAGAAGCAAGTTAATTCAGCTCAGAAAAAAATGCTTTCTTCCACCTTCATTTAACATGGAGCTGGCTCCTTACCCAGCCAATCTAAGTACATGGATCCATGCCATAGTAACCTTGAGATCAAGCTATTTGTAACATGCTCTGCATAAGATTGCCCTTAAAGACAACTTGAAAGCTTCAGGGGAATAATGCTACTGCTCAATTACCGTCAGGAGTTAAGTAAAATGATTAAATTTACTCCTAGTCTACAATTACTCAAGGTACTGGTTGAATGAAGTTTGAGACCAGTGACATGCACATGAATGATTATACCCAAAATAAAACTTTGTTCTGCTGCTTCAGGCCAACACGGCCACCCACCTGAATCTATTTTCAAGGTGTTGGTTATTATCCATGAAGTCCTTTGTGGCTTTGAATCACATAATAAGACTGCTTCCACCAATATACTCTATTTGACGGCTTTGCTCATCTGAGCAGGGCCTTCTGAAAGTATCATCTTGTAAAGTGCTAAGATCAGTGGCTGCCTATACGCAAGTATTCCAACTTGGTGGAATGCCTTATCTGTTGAGGTGAGGAAGACCCCACATCATTACTATTTCACAGACTATGTTAGACTGAACTGTTATAACCGGTGTTCCCTCTAAGCTGAGTTAGTGTGAGCTAGCTCACAGTTTTTTACCCTCCGGCTCACACATTTTTGTCTTACCTCAGGAAGGATGGCTTCAGAGCAAACTAATTCATGCAGTAGCCAAATCACCTGCTCACAACTTTAATGCCGGTAGCTCACAAAGTAGAATTTTTGCTCACAGGACTCCACAGTTTAGAGAGGGAGCATTGGTTATGACATTTTTATGAAGATGCAATTCCATTGTGAGTAGTTTACAGTTTGCTATAAAATTTTTATAGTTGTTATTGTACGTGTTGTTGGTTTTTACTTTATGTAATCTGCCTTGAATCTGATAAGAAAGATGGACTAGAAATGTTATAATATACAAACAAATTATCACTCTAATTCATTTTATCACAGCATAGGCCACTGCTGATGGTCTACTCTAACAGTCAACTGTGGACCCATCTGTAGATACGTAAATCCATGAGTTGGGGCCATGGAAAGAGAAAGGGTCTTTCTACAAAGCTGGGAAGGGACCCAGGATTGCAGAAAAATCCTAAAAGTAAAAATTAAAATGGTGGGGGTTTTTTTAACCAAAAACTCAAAATGAGAACAGTTATCTGTGCGAGCACAGACAACTGTTCCTTAGATGCAGGGGGCATGCAAGGAGGAAAAGGATGGTGGGAGAAGCCTCTTTTTTCTCTTTCAGCTGCTGAGGCAGTGAAACTGGAGAGAAGCAGGGGAGAAGTGCAGAACCTGCGAGCCTTCCCAGCTGCTGAGGCAGCAACACTTTAAACACACACACACTCACTCCCCAGTGAAGCGGCACCAGAATTGGAGGTGGGCAGGAGAGGAAGTGCAGAACCTGACGACCCTCACCTCTACCAAAGTGGGGGAGGAGGTGACCCTCCCCCTTTGTTTCTCACCAAGCTGGCAACACTGGAGGTAGACGGGGGATGAAGAGTCATTGCTGCTCTCCACACTGGATGAGGGTGGGGGAGGGGTTACAGCAGTCTTACTCCCCTCCAATGCTGAGGCAGCAAAGCATGGAGATGGGTGGAGGAAGAAGGAGCAGAGGCCCAAGTCATGGGAGCAGACTGCTGAGTGAGGGGGAGTGACAGAAAAGGGGAGAGGCAGAAAGAACGAGGGGGGATGAGTGACAGAGAAGGGGTGGGAGAGAGGCGAGGAAGCAAAGGCAGGGTGAATAGGATGCTCCCTCCCTGCAAGTTCCTTGCAGATCCCTCTTGTATATTCCTATTCTCAACCCAGCCAAATCTGAGGATACTTAAATCTGTAGATTGGAACTGTAAAGAGACAAGACAAATCTTTCTACAAACCTAAAAAACACCTCAGGATTGCAGAAAAACTTGAAATCTAAAGAAAAAATACATTGGGAGTTCAAAAAACACCCCAAAATGATAAAAGAAACACCGGATGCCTTTCAGTGGCCATTGCTAGGCAACCACAACAGTTTTACCAGCATTCCAGTCTTGATTTCTGCAAGTAAAAGGCAGGGGAGGAGGCAGGGTCCTTTCCAGGGCTGTTTTGGCCTTTGAGGGAGGACTCATTGGGGCCAGACCTCACAGAAACCACCAGGCAACTTATTACCATCTGACTTGCATGGGAGGCAGATTAAAGGTGGGCTGGTGAATAGCTGAGGGAGGAATCTATGAGGCAGGGAAAGGGGAGATAATATGGGGGTTTGCCATGAGAAGGGAAAGAAAATAGTGTGGGGACGGGTTTGCAGGAGAAAATAAGGTGCCCGCCATAAATCTTAGCAGGTTCACTACCATGCAAGTGGGTATGGTCCAGAGGTTGGCACAACACAACTGGGCCACAGTTTTTCCAGGGAAGGGAAAGACAGAACAGCGCAGGAGGGGAAAAAGAGATACCCCTCGCAAATCACTGCAGGTACCCTGCTTGTCTGATTAATAATTTCTAAAATAAAAAAGTACTTCTAGCACTTTTGAGGCTCACAAGAGCTAGTGCCAGGTTAGGAATGGTGAATCCTGCATTGAGATCTCCACTTTGCCATGAAGTCTGATAAGGGACCTTGGGCCAGTTATTCTCTCTCTTTCAGTACAGCCTTCCACACAGGGATGAGGTGAGGACCGTATGCAGTGCCTGAGCTCCTTAGAGGACTGACAGATAAAAATATGATGGATAGAAGCAGTGAGACCTAGTGAAATACACAGCTCAGATTAATACACTAATGTAAACATTGTGAAAAATAAAGAAAAAAATAAAGGAAAAAAATTAAAGGAAAATCCCCTCCTGGCTTGGATCCCATTGAAAATTTCTAGAAGTGGAGGAGGACCCTCCTTGCATCCCTCCTTCCACTACAGCCCATAATAACCTCCAGGAAAAGCATGAGGTAAACATATGGAGCAGAAGTCCATCGGTGGCTATTAGCCACAGGGAACTCTCAGTCTGTGGCAGGTGCTGCACTCTATTCTTGGTGCTGGAGGGGGCAGCAGTGGGAGGGCTTCTAGTGTCCTGGCCCCATTGATGGACCTCCTGATGGCACCTGGTATATTTTGGCCGCTGTGTGACAGAGTGTTGGACTAGATGGGCCGTTGGCCTGATTCAACATTGGCTTCTCTTATGTTCTTTTGTTCTTATGTAGGTCTGCAGTCAGGACAGGAGAAATAGGCAAAGATCATCCTGTCACAGTAACCTTCAACAGGATTCAAGCCATTATCCTGTTTTTCTGTTTGCTTTCTGAACGCTCATAAAACAAGAGGCAAAAACCCCCCATGGTGAACACTGCCTACCACAGAGAGCACCTGAACGGCCTTCCAGTGTCACTTGCCAGGTAAAAGAATCACCCCGACTCTTCTCTGTTTCTAAATCTTTAGGCGACAGTGGGAACACACACTTCCATAGTAACAACATTCTTGGGAGATGGTGCTGGACAACTGCAGGACCTGTAAAATTGGCAGTTTTAATATAATAAACTACATTTTTTAAAAAAATCAGCAACTATGCAAGCACCCCCCAAAGACTTAATGTCAATTGCTTAAAGGCTGCAGCTGAGATCTTCTGACTTGCCCGGTGACCTTACTATTAGTGAGCAATAATAAGACCTGGAGTTATCTCTGGTTACTGATTTTCTCAAACTTTGGACTCAAACTTTGCTCTATTGGTTTCCTCACGTTAGTTTTCCCAGTTCCAACTGGAAAACAGATGGGTGATGTTACCTATGGTCTCTTGCAGAACAGCCAAAAGGATAGCCAGAAAAATGTGGGATTTATACAAGATTAATATTTCACAAGTCTTTCTGGACAGATAGGTAATACAGATATGGGCAATATAGAACCCTCACATCCTTCCCTGTTTTAAACCATTTCTTTTAGATCTTGAAATCTTTGGAATTTGTTTGTGACTCCTAACAACTTTCTTTAATCCTTTTTGCACATTAGTTAATTGAAAAATATAGCTTGCCTATACCTCACATCACCGCGTAATTCATTATTTTAATCCAAAGAACCTCAGAGTTTATGTGTCAACATTTTAGCTAAATTATCTGCAATAAGGTTAGAGTCAAGTTCAGCAGCACCTTAGAGACCAACAAGATTTCTCGATAACAAATGTAGAGTCCAATGGCACCTTTAAGACTAACAAAGGCTTACTTAGGATATGAGCTTTCGCCGTGTGCATGCACACTTTATCACTTTATTTGCTAAAGTGTGCGTGCACTCGAAAGCTCATACCTCGAATAAAGCTTTGTTGGTCTTAAAGGTGCCATTGGACTCTACATTTGTTATCCTGCTTCAGACCAACACAGCTGACCAACAAAATTTCAGGATATAAGCTTTTGAGAGTCAAAAGCCTCCCTGCATCAGACATGGGTAGGAATGGAGATCTCAGAGTCTTTATATCCCAGTCAGAAGATGGGAGGGATGTTGTAAAGAATGCTTGTACAGGGTGCAAAGGTACAAAGTATATTGTCATCAGATTGATTAGAGCAGAGGGGAAATGCTTGGGGGCAGAAAATTAGCATCTGTAGTAATGCTGTAGGGCTCAAATCAAGCTGATTACAATAGGGAGCTTTGACTCTCAAAAGCTTATATCCTGAAAATCTTGTTGGTCTCCAAGATGCTATTGAACTCAAACCTATCTGTTCTACTGCAGACCAAGACAACTACCCTCTGAAACTATCTTCATGCAATAAGGCTGTAATCAAAAGAATGCACATTCAATAGCTAGGGCTGCAAACGTACAGCCCAGTAAAAGAAGTTAGTTTCCCTCCAAGCATCAGTTTGGCAAGAAGGAGAAAGAATGAATCCAGTCTCCGAGAGCCTGCTCTCCCAAACTGCTAATCGGGGGATTCTAGCTTTGTTTACTGGGCTATTTGTATGTAGACTTAGCTGAATTGAGGTAACACCGGCTTGGATCTGCAATCCATCATTAGAAGATGCTGGCAAAGACAGATTTCCATTGTGTTCCCTTCTCCCCAGAAAAGATGACCCCTAAAGCCCCACTGGACCTATATAAAAAAACAAGCATGCAGTTTAGGGGGACTGTAGTGAGGTCAGGGAAGTAGGTGATATAATCTCCTTCCTCTTCTATCAGTGGACCTGGTAGTTGCACAAGAGGGAGGAGTGACAATTTCACCGCCTCCTCACTGCAACCCCAAACCGTTTGCCTGATTGTTCACTCAGATCCTGTGACTACAGAAATCATCTTTCTGAGCGTCATATGAGGCAGCAAGAGGGAGGGAAAAGCAATGGAAAACCATGCTCTTTCTCCTGTTGGATCACTGGGCCCATGCCAACATACTCTTTTACACAACTAAATTCCTGAGCTCAGAATAATTTCTTGGCATTATGTTCTAAGCATTCTTCATGCAGAATTTCTGTTGCAACACGAAAACAAATTAGGTGTGCTTGTGCCAAACTCCTTGTGTAAAAACAAATGTTATGCAAATCATATGTATCAGTATATCTCACTTCATTTCTAAGATTTAGATGTTCTTGGTGCAGAAACTGGACAAGGAAGGGAGGTGGAGAGATGGTGGCACCAACTGTAACTTACACACTTGATATAAAGATACAGGATACATATGTTATTTTAGATAAAAAATCTTATTTAGAACATGTAATCCACCCTACAGGAGTCCCCAGTGTGGCACCCATGTACCCAGTACAGCACTCACCAACAATCTTCCTGGCACTTGTCAAGTATTTTTAGGGAATAGGCAGGGCCAGGTGGGGCTTTTGCCCGGTAGGGCTTCCAACTGGCTACTGGAGATCTGATTGGCTGTGCTAATTCAAAGAAACATTGCTTCAGTAGCAGATGCTACTGCAGAACATGGGTCCTCCCTCAGTGACTGGGTGTGCAAAAGAATATTCTGAAGCAATGTCAATGTAAAAGGCATCCTGGTAAACAGAGCTTCTGCCTGACCTGTTGAAGAGTTACTATTAGAGTTATGTAAAACCTCACTCCCTGACATTTTATGGTTGGCTCTGACTCCGGCCATTTTGCAGTTGTATCCACCTCCTTGTGCCAGGATTCCACCAGCTGAAAAATGCTGGGGGCCCTGGCTCTACAGTATGCAAGACAGTTGTAGGATGTAAAGGGATATATCAGAAAAGTGATAACCAAGGTAGTTCAACTAGTGTTCCTAGTTTAATTTCTGCAGGATTATTTGAAAGACAGTATCTACCACCTGGATGAATTATTACAATACTAATTGCTAGGGTTTCTTTTTTCCCCAAACTACAACAAATTCTAGCTTATGAGACAGAATAACATGTTCATATTACAAATATATTATGAAACACAAGGTGGGACAGACGCCTCAACTAAAGAGAAAGGTCTCAGTCAATAATCTTACCTAGCGTCATTAAGGCAGCTATCAGCAGCCATCCGGATTGCATTCGTTGTACTGAAATCCGACTATTCTGAGATGCAGAACGCAACAAATCCTCAGCTACTGTCATGATGACCTAAGGAAAGCAAAATTATCACTGTCTTTAAACTACAAAACTTGGGTGGGACAAGCTGTCTATATGCATTTGTATATACATTGTACGCACCCTCTCACCACCACCAAACTATGTATGCAGTGCACGAGGCCACTTCACACATCTCTCCTGCAAAAGCTTATGTGTGTATGTAAAGTGCCATCAAGTCACAGCTGGCTTATGGCGACCCCAACAAGGGGCTTTCAAGGATAGTGAGAAGCAGAGGTGGCCTGCCATTGCTTTCCTCTACAGAGTCTTCCTTGGTAGTTTCTCATCCAAGTACTGACCCAATTGGGCTATACCATGCTACCTTCCCTCCCCCCAAAACTCATACTGAGATATAATCTTTAAGGTGATCATATCTACACACAGCAGGAATCTTGGACTTAAGAAGCTCTGCTGCAAAGGTGATCAGTCTTGCAGAGTAGCCTTGCAGAAGCTGCTACTTTCAAAATATATTACAAGGACTTTAAAGGATCTTAACTGAAGAGTGTTTGCTCTTATGTTAGAGAAGAGCTACAAACACAGCCTGCTTCTTATTATGTTTTGGGGAGGTTTGCTTTAAGAAGTAGTAGAAGCTGTCATCTCACTTCATTATGCCTCTTATTTAGATACATAAGTTTGTCTAAACTGATATTTTCAACCAGACAACAGCTTCTTAGCTGTAACAGAAAGTCAGGGCTTGAGTCCAGGGCCACAGCCTGAGAAACAGCTATGACACAAGACATGCAAGTTGCCCACTCCTGACCCAATGAAGCAGCAATGAAAGACAAGAGTAGAGAACATGTAGATTCCTTCCCTGAATGTTTTCAGTTTCCATAACAGAGAGGCAACTGATCTGTGGATGTACTTCTAATTAGCCGCTTTAAAAGAAAATCTTTTCCTTGGCAAAGCCAAATAGATTTCAGTTGCATTGTCCAAGAACACAGCCACACATTTTTCTCTCCCACTAACAAAGCTGTGATGTCTGTGGGAAAGGGGTAAGTATGGTAACCTGCCAATTTGAACTAAATGATAAACCAGAATGAGGTTATAGAAACCCTGAATTACTTAAAATATTTTTATCTTACAGTACTTTAATTCTAAAAACATAAATCCAGTACATTTCAAGACAAGGATTTTTCCTTACACTTTAAAAATTTAATTTCCATTATTAAAAGTGATTTTAAGGAATATAACTTTTAATTATATAAACAGTATAGTAGAAGAGTGATATATCAAAGCAGTAAATAATATTTATGTGGTAAACTCAGTAATGATCTACTGTCTTAGTGGCTGGGTTTCACCCTTATAATGAGAAACACAATATCTTTGAACTAGAACATTTTAAAATATTGCAAGCTCTTAAACACCACCTTAAGAAAACTCAGGGGTCATTTCCTGGTGGAGTGCCCTGCCTCCGCCTTTCCTGGCTTGGCCAAAAGACTCAGGGAGGGGAGGGATTTAAATGCCTGGGTTCCCTGCCCTTCCCTTCTCCAGCCAGCCCACTGCAGACATGCCCTCCTTTCCCCAAGCCCCTCTGCAGGGCACCTGAAGAGGATTGGGCAGGGAAGCCAGGCATGTCTGCCTCCCTGCCCTTCCCTTCTGCACCCAGCCCGCTGGGGCAGGTTGGCTGGAGAGGGGAAGGGGAGCTGGGCAGATATGCCCACTTTTCCCCCTGAGCCTCTCAGCTTTTGTGGAGAGACACAGGGGGGGGGGTTTAAATGCCTGGCTTCCCTGTCCAATCTTCTCCAGGTGCCCCGCAGCCACAGGGCACCTGGAGAAAATCGGACAGGGAAGCCAGGCATGTCTGCCTCCCTGCCCTTCCCTTTTCCAGCCAGCCCGCTTTTGCAGAGAGACTCAGGGAAGGGAGGTGGAATTTAAACTCATTTGCATTAGCTCATTTTAAACATGCCTACCTTTTGTCAGGGTGTGTGGCATATGCAAATGAGTTATGCAAATGAGCTCCTGCACCTCTTTTTCTAGGAAATGACCCCTGAGAAAACTTATGCTTCATCTCTGTTCCTCGTGCATAACTTTATGGAGTTTGAAAAAAGAGTGCAGAAATGTCCATGTAATAAGAACAGATGGTCCTCTTGCACCCCCCCCCCAAGATTTCGCACAGTTTTTAAATCATGTATTTAAATTGCTTGTTGAACACATGAAGCTGCCTTGTACAGAGTCAGACCATTAGTCTATTAATATCACTGTTGTTTACTCAGACTGTCAGAGACTTTGTGGAGTCTCAAATGTTTCACATTACCAGCTACTTGAATCCTTTAATTGGAGATTGAACATGGGACCTTTTGCATGTAAAGCTCTACAACTGAGCCACAGCCCCTCACCACAAGTTGAATGATACATGATAAATACATGAATGATACATGACAAATACAAAGTTACCTACATTGTTGGATCTCCTACCCTAAGATTACCCCTTTTGGGGAATCTATACTGACACAGGTTAAATCCATTATGAAACTAGATCTTACTCTTATGCCAGAGCATTTACTCTTGGGAGACTGGAGATCTTTGACGAGCTCATACTCAATTAAAGAAAGATTATCTTTATTACTTTATGCAGCACGAAGTTCTATTACATTAACCTGGAAATCATCGCAACCTCCTACAATCTCACAAAGGCATCAAAAACTTTAGAAATTATACATCATGGCGAAGCTCACAGACAATCTGAATACTATGATTAGACTCTCTAAACGTTCTTACTTTTCCTCTATATGGTTTCCTATTCTTGAATATTTGTTGTCTCAAGAGGAAATTCCTCAATTAGTGGTTGATCTTGGAATATGATGAACTTTATGGTTTACTTACTGAATGCTTAGTTATTCTTTAATAATAGTTCAGTTATACTGATTCTTGTTCATTTACCCAGTGAACTGTTATTGTATAAAGTTTATACTATGATTTACCATTTGTATTCCTATTACTCAATTTTACTGTACTTTATATTATCATTTGTTATTTGTTAACTTTTAATAAAATGTTAATTATAAAAAAAGCAATAGAACTTTGACAATGCCACAAATATTGAAGAATATGGTTCTGAGAATTACCTTTCCTTTGCAATGAGGAATCCCCAAAGGACACTGCCTTACTGCTCCCAGCAAAGCAGCAATAGCAAAGCTATAGCCAGTTACTGCTTCTGGGGAAGATTTCAGTGCTGTGAGTCTCTCAATACAGCGATCTAGAAGTGGAGTGAGAAGGCAAGGTAATGCTACAGCAATGCAGCGTAAGCACCATGCTGCTGCTAGCTGAACTGAAATGCTGGGGTAGAGAATAATGGAAATTACTGCATCCAGGACCCCTGAAAAACGAAAGAAATTTCACAAAATCAGAACATTTTTCCAGCTAGACAGTTTCAGACACATGAATGCATGGTAGAATTTTAAGCAATGCCATATCGTGGATATGTCTAAACATCATTTTTCTCTTGTCGGTATTGATTTAACTTCTCTCTTTCTGGACACCACCAAAATTTTACCTCATTCTCTTATTACTTCCCTCATACTCTATGCAGCATTCTTTTTTGTTGGTATTCCCTGTTCTACTCTTAAGCTCCTCTCCTCTAACTTCAGAATGCTACTATCTACCTGATATATTTCACTCCTTTGTATCATTTTCTTTGCTGGGAATCTCTTAATGTTTTCACTTTAAGCTTCCTGTAATTGATAATTAAATGCTGTCATGTCAAAACCAACTCATGGAGACCCCCATGAGGTTAGACAAGAGGTAAGCAGAGGTAGTTTGCCACAGTCTTCCTCTGCATAGTAACCCAGGTCTTTTCTTGGTGGCCTCCCATTCAAGCCAACCTTGCTTAACTTCCAAGCTCAGACAAGTTCATGCTAGTCTGGGCTAGTTGGATTGCTGCTGCTGTTTCTTGTTGTTTTGCTGTCAAGTCACAGCTGATTCATGGTGACCCCACAGGGTTTCAAGACAAGAGTTGTTCAGAGGTGGTTTGCCACTGCCAGCCTCCACAGGCTATTTTTGGGCCGGTATGCCCTGGAATGGTGTTCCGGCTGGCTTCAGAGCTCGCCCTGTGCCCCCCCCCTCCAAAAGTGAAGAAGTGGCAGTGGCAACAAGCACCAGAGCAGGTACTTGTCTCGTTGCTGCCCGCTGCTCCACCACGCCTCTCCACCAAAAGGCAAGGTAAGTTGGCACTGTTGGGGGTGGGGGGTGGAAAGGCCCTGGCACCCTCCTTCCCCTCCACAGCGTGTGTCCAACTGCAGCCACCTTACCTGCTAGGAACCAGCCCTCCTCCTTGCTGCTGCTGCCATGGCTGCTGCTGCTGATGGCACCAATTCCGTGTGCGCACTCAGGCATGAGCCAGGTAAAGCCCCACATGCCAAGCCAGGCACAGGACAGGCAGGCCAGCAGTGGCGGCAGCCACAGGTGAAGCTCCAGTGCCGGGCGCGAAGGAAAGCATGGGAGCGAGGGGGTGGGAGAGGGGCAACGGATGGCGTGGTTGGAAGAAGGGGGCTGCCATGGAATTCTAGGTGGCTGCAGAACTTTTTCTCACTGGCTCTTATGGAAATCATAGTGACTGCCTCTGTGTGAGTTCAATCCAGCAACAGTCTGTCATTCTCCTGAGCTGATTGTATGGGAGTTGCCATCATGTTTGAGTGGCAGAATATCAGTCAGGCTAGATACAGTCAGTGGTACTACTGAGCTTTATGTCTTAGGCCCAGCAACAGCCCCAAGATATTTTGACTCCTGAGGTGAAAAATCCAAATGCCCCTCTACAATACAGTAAGAGATTGACTCTTTTAAATTGCATTCCAAAGCTGATGCATGAAGTGGCCTTCTCCCACAGAAGGGGGGATAAAACTCAGCTGGGAGGGACTTATTTGACTCTCTTGGCCTCCTTGGCCAGGCTCTCACATATTGTGTATTTCATGCTATTCAACCTTCTCTAAAAACAGATTGATTCATAAGACAGCAGAGATCCCCCCCCCCAATCTTTTTTAGGAACACATTGTATGTGAGTAATACCCTATTTAGGCACTTTGGAAAAAAAGATGAGGTGTGACTAAATCAACACTTTTATAAAGTCTGTTATATCTTTATAATTAAGGTTATTTCTCCTATTTAGCCCTGCTGTGATATGTGGGGGAAGGAGTGCTGGGCTTCTTGAGGAAAATCCTTCTTGAGCGAAGGCAAAAATGTGTGAGCCAGAGACTAAAAAACTGTGAGCTAGCTCACACTAACTCAGCTTAGAGGGAACACTGAAGTATTGTCAGAGAGACACTGAAACACAGAGGAATCCTGGCCCTTATGTATTCCTTAAGATATGGCTCATTTTAAACTCATTACTGCACTTTAAAACAGACTGAGCTTCATAAAGGGAAATAATTTGGACCATATCCAAGCTATTGGAGAGATGTAGCCAGGGTGTCTCCATTTCAGTAGAGGTCAGCACAAGCAGGACTGAGCCCCTGTTGCTGCATTACCCAGAGTGGTGCAATTGCCTGGTTTATTGGCTGCTCCACAATATTCCTGGGGTGGTGGTAATCTTCTGCCCATAATCTGAGTAAATTACATGGTTACCTACTGTGTGGGTGGCATCCTCCTTAATGTTGCTAGCATGTTATTATGTACTGAGATCGAGGCAGCCTTCAAACAAGTAATTTCTTTATTCAGCTCAGAACACAGCGAACAGCACACAGAACAAGCCAACTATATACATTTTGAGCTAGGAAAACCACACCTCCTTAAACAATAACGTCCAATCATAAAACAGTGCTTGGGACCAATGAGAACTGTTCCCACCGAAAGTCAAGGTCTCTCCAGATTGGTCTGTTTGCAGCATTGACCAATCCAGTTGTGTATTTTAGAATGCTAGGCTTCTATGGAGCTGTGACCTAAGCTCACATCTAATAACACAGTAAACTGAATACATAACACATGTTGTATATAATTCATGGTGTGCAAAGTGCATTATGTATCTAGCAGTACATCCCATAATTGGAAAAGTATCATCAGCATGGTGTGTACCCATGTAATTTATTGTAACCACATGGACAGAAGTTGCTGAGATACACTTTGCAGGTATTCACCTTGAATGAAGATTTTTTACATGGCCCTGGTATCCATTTTTGACACTGCTCTGCCTATGATTCCATTTATGATTCTTGGATTTTAGATTAGTGTGCATTTCCCAGGAAATCTTTAATGGGTGCTCCTAAGATTCCACAAATGAAGATTCCTGGGCCTGGAAAGTGCTGCCTAGCCTAAAGAGATGTGAATAAAGTAATCTTTGTTTAAATAGAATGTCTGGTGAATATCCCGCGGTGGTGGCAGTTGAGGAATTAATTAGCCCACTATGCCTAACCCACTTGCTTGCTGCTTAGTTCATGTAATTAGGCTTTGAAGGACTGTTTTGGAAATGATCTGCTTAAAGGCTCTGATGTGGTGGAGAGGGTGTCTTATGTTTTATACTTGCTTCGAAAGGTTTTGAGTTACAGTTTGGTGTAGTGGTTAGGAGCATGGACTCTAATCTGGGAGAACCGGGTTTGCTTCCCCATTCCTCTACTTGCAGCTGCTGGTGTGACCTTGGGTCAATTACAAGTTCTTTCAGAGCTGTTCTCTCAAGAGCAGTCCTCGAAAGAGCTCTCTCAGCCCCACCTACCTCACAGGGTGTCTGTTTTGAAACGGTAAGCCAATCTGCATGAACAAGATTGGGGGGGGGGACGACATTCAGATCAGAGTCCTTTTAAAATTTCCTTTTGCTGTGTGCAGCCCAGAGAGAACACTGGCCTAATATGCTAATGAGTGGCACTGTCAGGGGTGTGGCCTATTATGCTAATGAGTTCCTGCTGGGCTTTTTCTACAAAAAGAGCCCTGTGCCTCCACATCATGACTCCAGTATTCCTTGATAGTCACCAATCCAAATACTAGTCAGGGCCAATCTTGCTTAGCTTCCAAGATCTAACGAGATCAGGGTAGCCTAGGCTATCCAGGTCAGTGCTGCTTCTTGTACTTAATATTAAATGCCTCCCCACTCTCACTTCTCTCTCCTCCCTTGAACCATTGTTCTATTAGAACCAATCTTGAAAATTACATTTTCTGCATTCCTCCTGCCTTGCAGTTGCTTACCATTGCTCTACCCGACATCCTACTCTCTTTTTCTGTTTCAGTGTTAAAATTTCTCCTTCTTTTTACCCAGGAATTTATAGACTTTGCCTTCCTCCCTTTTACCTTACTTCACTTTCCTTTCTACCATGTCTTGTCTCTCATTATATGGATGGCCTTTTCATTTTGGTACCATTTTGTGCATACTATGTAAAATAATAATATTATATTACAACACTACACTATCCTATACACTTATTGAGCTGAAGAAGTGGATAAAGCCTGTACTGGAGCTGCTAACACTGAAAACCTTAGAAATTGTGATAATTATTGCAATGATCTTAGTCAGCATACCATGTCTGGATCTACTGCATTTGAGTTCCCTGTTCTTTAAAAACTTGTGGCACAACCACATCCGTATTCATATACTGTTCCACTAATTTTAGTTGGAATTCCTCCCAAGTTAAGTGTGAATAGGACTGCATACAGATAGTAAAAAGTATATATTTATTCTAATACTAGGGTTGAGTTCAGATGTAATGGCAACCATAGTAACAAATCAAAATTATTCATTTGGGCATAATGGCAACTTATGGTTTACCACAAAAAGTAGAAGTAGTTGATTAGCTGGTAATGTGAGATGGAAGAATGGGGTGAGTATGTAAGCTTGAGGATCCCTAGGTTCATAAGAATTAGAACAATGTACTCTAAATTAGCTTTCACGAAACAACAGAATTTCAAAATGATGTTGAAAAATACAGATTTCTCCTGGGCATGAAAACTGAGACTAAAGGTCATTCATTATGACCCCCAACAATTCTGAATGAATACACAGTCTTTTCTCCATGAACCAGTACTGGAGAAACCAGACACTCTTGTGATAAAGGCACCTCCTGTCAACAGCCCAGGCCTTTTCATAGTCTCTTGTTCAAAATCCAGCTATGATTAATGCTGAGGAAATCAAGGTCTCCTGAGTTCTTATCTAGAAACCTGACTTGTTTTCCTCTGTCACTGGCTATCAGGTGCAAGATATGGCTTGGCTTCTTCCAGCATTTAGAGATATAACTTTGATTGATGATATTCTTGACTTGTTAGGATATAATTAGGATATAATTAGAATACATTTAATTGGTCAACCCGAATCATGTCAATGCAGGTCATGAGGCATAAAAGAAAATCTTTTATTTTAGTTTTGCCCTCTGTCTAGTATACAGCTTTGGGAAACTTTTGATTCTGGGTGGGCCAGAATGTCTGGCCACCTGTTTAACTTGGACTTTGGAACTAGTTTGGATTCAGTTTTGACACACACAAGTAGCATCTAGATTGGAACCAATGCTTGTAAAAGTGTTTAATTTAATTATTTAGCTTTATTATTTTTATCCTCACTGTTCACCATTCTTTTGTATACTCCTACACAATCTATTAATAAATCATTTAAATGATATTCTGTGGTGTTCTTGAACTTTGAGGCTTCAATCTAAATCCAGTACTTTGGCCTACACTGGCTACAGGTACTGAAGTAACTTGTTTTTCAAACTTGCCTTGTAAGTGTAAAGCCTTGCAGTGTTGACTTTCTTTGTTCTTTTTATTTATTTATTTTTCGTATTTATTGCCCACCCATCCTGTAAGAAGGCTCAGGGCGGGTTACATCACATTTCAATAAATACAATAAAATTTAAAAACACAATATAAACGTTTAAAATCAAAGGTTACAGCTTACTGTTGAAAATTCCGGCCCATTAATGCAGATGGATATGGCCAATTACCGATGGATGGATGACTGATGGGTGGGTGACAGCAACCTCAGGGAGGTCATGTATGGATGCCTGCTGCCTCAGCCAAAAGCCTGGAGGAACAGCTCCATCTTGCAGGCCCTGCAGAATTGAATAAGATCCCGCAGGGCCCTGATCTCAATAGGGAACATATTCCACCAGGTGGAGGCCAGGGCAGAAAAAGCCCTGGTTGAGGCTAGATGGATGTCCTTTGGGCCAGGGACCATAAGGAGATGTTGACTATTAGAGCATAAAGGTCTTCGAGGCGTATATGGGAAGAGGCGGTCCCTTAGGTATGTTGGTCCCAGGCCGTATAAAGCTTTGAAGATTATTACCAACACACTGAAGCGGATCTGGTACTCAGCTGGTAACCACTGCAGCTGGCAAAACACATGCCGAACGTGAGCCTGCACAGACGTTGATGTCAGCAGATGCGCCACTGCATTTTGCACCAGCTGTAATTTCTGGATCAGCTTCAGGGGTAAGCCTGTGTAGAGCGAGTTGTGGTAATCAGGCCTGGAAGTGACCATTGCATGGATCACTGTAGCTAAGTCTTGGGGAGGGAGATAGGGCTTCAGTAGCCTGATCTGCCAAAAATGGAAAAATGCAGATCTGGTGACTGCAGCAACCTGGGCCTCCATGGACTGAGAGGCATCCAGTGTTACTCCCAGGCTCCTCACTGTCTGGGCTAGCACCAGAGGTGCCCCTTCCAGCGTGGCCAGCCTGGTACCCTTGTCTGTACCTCCTTGACCGAGGTACAGGATGTCTGTCTTCGATGGGCTTAACTTTAATTGACTCGGCTGCAACCATCCAGCCACAGTGTCCAACGCCTCAGCCAGCTTTCCAGGAACAGAAGACGGATGGCTGTCCATTAAGAGTTGGGTGTCATTGGCATATTGATGACAACCCAGCTGATAGCTCCAGACTAACTGGGTGAGGGGGCACATATAGACGCTGAATAGACAGTTTCAAGAGGGAATTAGATAAACATATGGAGCAGAAGTCCATCAGTGGCTATTAGCCACAGGGTATAGATGGGAACTCTCAATCTGGGGCAGGTGATGCACTCTATTCTTGGTGCTGGAGGGGGCAGCAGTGGGAGGGCTTCTGGTGCCCTGGCCCCACTGCTGGACCTCCGGATGGCACCTGGTATATTTTGGCCGCTGTATGACAGAGTGTTGGACTAGATGGGCCATTGGCCTGATTCAACATTGGCTTCTCTTATGTTCTTATGAATCACATTGGTGAGAGGATCGCTCCCTGCGGCACTCCACATTCTAGTGGGTACCACAGGTTGACCCTCTTGCCAAGTGTCACCCTCTCTCCCTGACCATGGAGAAAGGAGGAAAACCATTTCAAGGCAGTCCCCTGAACTCCTACATCAGCAAGGCAGTGGGTCATGAGATCATAGCTGACTGTGTCAAACACTGCCGTTAGGTCTAATAAGAACAGCAGCACTGCCCTGCCTCGGTCCAGATGTCTACGGAGGTCATCTGTAAGGGCGACCAGAGCTGTCTCCATCCTGTGGCTGGGGCGGAAGCTGGACTGGAAGGAGTCAAGGACGGAAGCATCATCCAGGAAGGCCTGGAGTTGTTCAGCCACTGCTCTCTCAACTACCTTGCCCAGGAACGGTAGATTTGATAATGGGTGGTAGCTGGTCAGGACTGTTGGGTCCAATAATGGCTTTTTCAAGAGTGGACAAACTACCACCTCCTTCAGGGTCTCTGGGAAAGTCCCAGTACAAAGGGACAAGTTGATAATTTCTCCCAGAGGGGCCTGAATTCTCTCCCTGCAAGATTTCACTAGCCAGGAAGGGCATGGGTCAAGGAGACAGGTGGTAGGCCTCACCGCTGCCAGGATCCTGTCAACTTCCTCCTGGGGAAGTTGATTGAGGTGGTCCAATATCAGACCAGAAGACAAACAAGGGGCTTCCAGTTCCATTACTGTCTCAACTCTGGCAGGCGAAATAGCCTACAAATGCCTCATGGCCGATAGCCAATTCCCTACTATTTGGTCTGCCCTGTGGCAGACTCATAATAGACCAAATAACTCTAAACAATTGGGCTGGGTGCAAGCTCGCAAATGCAATGGAGGCTGTGCAGAAATCCTTCTTTGAGGCCTTCACTGCCATCTCATAGGCCCTCATAAACATCCTATAAGATGTTCGTGACACTTTGTCACGAGCACGCCACCACCTTTGCTCTAGCCATCTTAGCTTCCACTTCATCCTCTGCAGCTGTGTGGTATACCACGGTGCTGCTTTGGTGTGGAGGTGTAGAGGGCACTGGGGGGGGGGCGATCTCATTGATGGCTTCAGAGAGCTAGTTATCCCAGTCCTCCACCAGCTCTTGTTCTTAGACCCAAGAGGGCTAGAAGCTTGGTCCCTTGGTCTCTGGCAGTAGGGGTAGCTTAATGGGCTGGTGGCAGTGCTATCCTGGGGTATGAGGATGCACACTTTGTTTTTTTTATTTGCCTAACCTGTCTCTTTTAAGAGGGACCTTGGCCTACAGGTTCTTTGACATCTCCCATGTTAGTTCTTGTGGTAATCTTACATCCTGAATCACAGGATGAGATACCCAATTCATACCATGCTTTATTTGAATTTTTAAACTGTCAGTCTAAGCTCAAGGAGCCAAACTCATATTGATATAATCACACAGAAAGAAATGCTACTCATTACCTGTACTAGAATCTTGCAGCACTGGTGCAACTGTAGTGCCTAAGGCATGCATGAGGTTTCCAAGCTCTTCTAGGGCACATAAAAGCATATGCTGGCTTCCTATTACATCTGCAGTACCAACACGGGTTTCCACATTGGAGTCACTCATTGTAGCATCTAGCAACACAATAATGTTGATTATTCATGCTTTATCGTATTAAGTAAGACAAGCCTATCATCAATGAGAGAGGAAAAAACCATACCCAGGAGTCAAGCCAACAGACTCGTGCATACAACACTCCAGTCCCTGAACTAAGAAGGCAGCAGGCTACAGAATCCTATACTGCCTCCCTATAGCCTTTTTACTCTCTAGTCCTTTCCTATTGAGCTTAGCCAAACCTAAGGCTTATGTCACTACCTATGTTAACTATGTTTAATGAGGATTTGCTGCTAATTAGCATTTGAAACAAGAATTTGAAGCGGGTGCCTAAAGTCCACATTAACTATCATCAGCATTCTCAGCTTGGTACTCTGTACTTCTAAGCAGCAATGATTCTCTGGGTGAGGTGGGGAATACACATTTTTCAATTGTGTCTCTTTTGTTTTTTTGGTACTTTTCCTCAGTAAATTGCCATCCCTGGATGGGTCTGGGGGGATGGGGATGGATTTGAGAATGCTTTTAGAGGTATTTTTGATAAATGAGCACAGGCTTCAGAGTAGTTCTTATTACATTTCAGCCCTCTCAACATCTTGAGAAGTTCTATTTCTGAATAAAGGACATGCATTTTGGCTCTGATGTATAGGAAAAGGAGTTTATTTGCATGTACACTAAGAAGCCACCTAATGAGTGAACTGCTATTCCATATGCTAGATGCTACTGATGCTCATTTTGAATGGTTCAGGGTGATAAAATATGTTACAGCACTTTCTAGCTTGAAATCCCTTTTGCTTCTGAATCAATGTTATTACACACAGGCCTCGGGCAAGTTAATTCCTTCTCAGTTGTCCAAATGAAGCTTGTATTGCTTCTACTTGATTCCCTGCACAACTATTTATGAAAATGCTAACTGCAGCCAAGCGTGTTTGAACAGTGGCTATTCTTTAGTAAATAAGGCAGATTAACCATTCTTAGAATCTGCATACAGGAAATTATTCTGGACAGGTTACTAATACTTCTGCTTCAGAAATCTACATGACAGGCTATTTCAAATTAAGTGAATTTGACAGTCTAGCAGATAAGAAAGAGCTTCCAGCAGTGCATAACAGTTGTACTGGTATAAGAAGTGCAGGTTATAAACAACTGGGCCCCTATTCTCAACAGGAAATACCGGGAGATGTACAAAAGCATTGGTGGAACACATTACTCAGTGATGCCCATCACCTGAGATAACAGTGGCAGGTGATTAGCTTTGCATGAACTACAGTTTCATGCCATCTGAGAGGCTTCTATACAAGACCCAAGTAATTTTGTTTGGCCACAAAAAACTAAGAGGTATGACACAGCTGAAGCACTCAGTAGAATAATCTATAGCTAAATGTAATAATTTTAAAAGAAGTTACTGAGTATACTATCTACATTTTAGCACTTTTGCAAGTTACCCTCAGAAATGGTGGAAGAACACAAACTTCCCATTCTGCGTCAAGGTAGCAGCAGTAATGGTAGATATAACCATTAGATCTACCTCCCATATATTTCTCTAACTTTTCTATAAAATTAATGATAGGTGTTTTACAATTCAATTCTATGCAGATTTACTCAGAAGTAAATTCCACTGTATTTTGTGAGATCTACTCCCACAAAAACAGGCATAGGACTGCTAGTAAGCATTCTGAAAAAAACCCAAACAATTCCAGAGAACTCTGTGACATTTTTGTATGATATTACATCAGCATTAGAAATATGATTACCCCATATACTTCCTGAGTAGATCAGGAAATGATACAAGCATTGGTGAAGGGTGGAAGACAGAGAGGCACATAATCTTGTTAATCTCATACCCACAACTTTCTTCAGCTTCCAGATGGTTTGACAAATCTCCTTGGCAGTTGCAATTTGAGCTTTTTCCCCAAGAAGGCCTCCTACAGTAGCTCGGAGGATAAATGAAATACAGCGGCGGCTACAGATCACATCCATCTGACTCTGAATAGCTTTAGGGTGAGACTGAGAGACTAGGTCTAGAAGATGAGAAAACAAGGCTGAGAAATTCCTTTCAAGCCATGGACCTCCTAGTGTGGAGACAAATACCACATATGCCTGAAAAAGAGTTTTAATTAAAAATGCTTTAAATCAAAATCATCTAAAAAAACCCATGCATAAATCTTAGTTTCATCACGCAGGTAGCCACCGCTAAAGATTTCTATAACCCATGATTACAAGGCAACATGTTTAAAGCACAAAATGGAAAGAGAGGCACAACATATACTTCATTTGCCAAATTCAGAATTTATGCTGAAAAAAATGTTTTCAGTTAAACAGCAGCAGAATAAACCAAATCTTATTTTATAAATGAATTTGACCTATTTTGCTGTTTTATTTCATTGCTGAGTAGGAGAAACAGCAATTAAATTCGGCTTCATGAACAAGTGCTTCCAGCTACTTAACATTCTGCACATGGAACCCAAATTTAATGTATGAATGCATTTTTAGAACTATTATGCCCTCGTGGGGAGTCAAGGACTCTGCTAATTTTCAGGCACCCCTCCCTTGTTGTAGGTTTTAATTACAGAATGTTTGCAACTATTGAAACATTTCTTCTCATCACAAATGCAGTTTAATTGTCTTGCAACCATGGGAATCACAACAGAAAGGCAGAATATACAGCTGCTTCACAAGTCTATTGAGGTCATTTATCTTGCTGCGTATCAACCCTTAACGAACACTTAATGAGTAGGTTTACTTTATAAATAGTGTATGCGCACAGATAATCAGTCACAATGGGAAGTGAGTGCATAAAAATGTAGGCACACACTGAGTATCATCCTAATTATTAAAAGAGAGTTATTTTGAGGCCAATCTCTCCAATTTTATCATTTATTTTAATACATTTTCCTATCACTTTATTTGAAAATAAAGAAAAGAGATCTCTAATTAGTATTATGTTTGACTATATACAAAGAGCCAATTATACCAGAGGCACATTCCAGGAAACACACTACCAACATAATATAGGAAAGCTATCACATGAATCCATCTTTCAGGAAAAAATGCATCTGAGGACACGGTTTTGTATTTCTGCTGAACACTCATCTTCTGGGGATAATGGAAGAGATTCCCCTGCCTACCTCTAGATAGCAAATGCATACAACATCCCCCCACCAACAATTAGCAACAGAAAACAACCCTAAGACTTTCTCCCCAGCAATCCACTACAGATTCTGAACCAAAAATGATCCTGTTGAAACAACTCTATTTAAGATAATAAAGAACAAATTGCAGCTTTCTGCTGTTTAGATGTGGTATCTCTCTGAAGGACAAAAAATTAAGTGGCAAATCCTTCTCTTAGGCTGAGTTCAGACTGGCAGTTTGCCCCGAGAGAGGCACGTTTCAGCAACGTTTTACAACCGGATTAAAGGTGCCGCTCATACTGTACTGAGGGAGAAGTAAACTTCTGTACATGCTGGCAGAGTTCGGGAGTTGTGCCTCTTATCCCTGGACTGGGATGAGGGCTCAAAACCTGTACACACATAGGCACATCTGTCCGGCGTTCCCCAGCCGTACTCAACCCACCTTGTAATGCTTCATTCCCGAGTTAAAGAGATACCTGTTAAAAGTGGTATCAAACCCTGGAAAGCGTGTCTATCCCATGTATATCCCGCACCAACACAGTGTGAGTGCTAAAATCCGCAATTTTGATTGTGTGCTCATGCACATATGCACTCATGCGCATAAGTGCATATCTCCAGATTAGCTAAACAGAAAGCCATGCCTTACAGCCACACCTTAGGGCCAACAGTGTGAACACTCCCTCACGCCTCCTCCCCAGTATGCTCCCGCATCAGTCAGCTTTTTTGCCACGACTCGTTCCCACTTCAAACTGCCAGTCTGAACTTGGCCTTATTTTTCCTACTGGATTTGTGTCATTTTACCAAAAGCAATCCCATAAATTTAACACACATTACAACTGATGTTGTTACAGAACATGTTCAGATACTGTCTTGCTAAATATAAATTGTTCTGTGATTTACCTCACTTCTGAATGGTATAGATGATCTTGATGACTTATTGAGAGCAAGACAACTGGCCCCAACAGTAAATGATGAGGGAAATGTTGAAAGGTTACTCTAGGGCCAATCAAGTTGCTTCTGCATGCTTGATCAAGGACAAATTCTTTCAGACATTGGCTGAGAACAATTACATGTTTAAAAAGAGACCAGATAACTTGGACTGCTTTTGTGGTATCTGAAAGTACATAACATTGCGAACTGCTCAGCATTCCTCTTACAAAAAGAAACTTTGCTTTTAATGGTAGAAAGCAATTTACAACACAGTCCTAAGCATAGTAACTATGCTTTTAAGTCCACTACAGTCAATGGTCTTAGACTGGAACAATTCTGTGTAGGTTTGCACTGTTAAATTATTTTTGTTTAATTTTTTTTTCGAACAATTTTTGAAATCACATCTGGACTAGGAAACTATGATATTTTCATCACTGTGATAGGACTTTTAGATAAAATTAACAGCAATCTCCTGTCAACCATTTAAAAATATTAACAATCAAGCTACCATGAGCATGTGGGTAAAATAGTGGGAAATATTAGAAGGGAAAAAATCAGGGGGATGTAAGTAAGTATATATATAAAAAACATATGCCAAACCTGTGTGACTCCAACTCTAACGTCCCTGCTGACAGAACTGGTCCCTTTCAGTATATCACCACTGGCTCGTAGAAATCCTGAACTCCCACGTAGGAAGCCTGTCCCCAGAAATTCCAACGCTTCCTCAAATGAAATTTTGCGAATATTTTGTTTGGTCGATGCTTTTTAAAAAAAAAACACCAAAAAGTACCATTCTCTGAAAGAGGTGTACATATTTCTACTGTGTTCCAGTATTTTTTTTACAGACAGTAGAACTATATCTAAATATTAAAACATAAATTCATAACAGAAATTTACTGAGTAAAACAATCTGAAATCTGAAAAATGCTGGGCAGCCCAAGCCTGTGTATGGTTACTTAGACATCTTGTTGTGTTTAGTGATACAAATCTACGTAAGCATTGAATCGTCAGAAGCTATAGAAAGAGAAACACTGAATACTATTTTTAAATACACCCTATATAAATGTGACTAGTAGTGCAACCCTGTGCATATGCCCATCTATGCCCACTAAAACCAATAGGCTTAGACTGGAGTAACTCTGCAAAGGGTTGTGTTATAGGATGAAAGATGTTAGTTTAAGGCACTATCAGCTCAAGTGTTGACAGCTTTTGGAGGTGCTAACAGTAGAGATATAACATTATGCTACCATTCGATTTCTGCAATTCTGATTATATTGTATTGCTTCTTAGATGTCCCATCCTGTTGCCTGTATTGACTTATACTGTGTAATCCACCCTGAGTTTCAGTGTGAAAAGCAGACTATAATGTAAATAAACAAACAAATAACTATATTACAACTATTTGGCTGTCAATCCACAGGGATGACATACCTTTCATAATGCCAATGCTGCCAACTCCTTTTTGTAAATCATACCCACATTATTGGGGGAGGAGGAGATTAAAAATGATTTTTTTTTATTCTTCACCTGCACAAATGTGCAGTAAGAACAGGACTGCTTCACATAAGCATGCTTCCCTACATATATGTGGGAAATCCGTGTACATCATTGTACAATATCACAAGTTAAAACAATAGTTATATATTTTGGAGGACATTCACTTTTTTTTTTTTACAATAGGACATTCACAACTAGTTCAGTTTGCCAACCAATAATCACCCCCACGTAACAAATGTATCTTATCTCCTTACCCTACTGTTTTTTCCTACATGAACACAGGGAAAGGGTCACTTGTGAAACAAACCTTATTCTATTAATTCTTGAATCAACCAGAAACCTCATTTGAACTACTTTGCGTTAAAATACACACCACACCAGAACAGTTTCTTGGTTACCTTAAGGACAGAACAGATTTTTAAATAAAACAAAAAGCACCTTACCTGTGCCTTGTTTCGATGTTACAGCACTAACCAACACATTGCCTAAAAGCTTAGAAACAGCAATTCGTACATCATAATTGGACCCTTCAAAGGACTTAAAGCACAGAGTCACAACACTGTCCAGTTCTGTACTCCACATAAAAGTTGCTTCACTCTGAAGTTCAAGAAGACACTACACAAAAAAAGGGAAGGCAAGAAAAAAAGCTAGGTTCAAGCTTGTATGCTCAAATATTAAATAAATGGATAAATCAGATTTCAGATACAGACTCATTCAGACTTAAAAGTAAACCCAGTAAATTATTTCTAAAGAACCTTTAGGCACTGTTATAGCTATAAAAGTTAACATCTGCCCAGATAAACACAGCACAAGTGCACTTAGGATCTCTTCCATCATTACATATTTCTCCTAGGGGCACAAATGCAATACAAGCCTCAACTTTTTACTGCTTCAGAAACCTTGATGTGCATTACTCTCCAAAGTAAGGGATTCTTCTGTTGGAGAAGGAAGGCAACACCTGCCAGTCTGGAGTTGCAACACCACGTTCCAATATATGAATTCATAATGACCACAGACACTCATGAACGGTATAATCCTAAGAAGAGTTATAACCTTCTAAACCTATTTACTTTAGTGGGCTCAGAAAGGTGTAACTCTACTTAGCATGGTGCTGGAAATCATGTAAACTGTGTGTGCCTCATTGTCATCAGTAGGTCTGAATGAGGGCTTCCAGTTTTATAGACTTGCTGGATGGGTGCGCTCCATCGTGCTCTGATCCGAAATTGTGGTGGAAGGGAGGGGTCTCAGACAATTCTGGGCCCCCCTAGAACCCTTGGAGGGAGCTCGTAGCCTGGGGTGTGAGAGGTGCCTCTTCCAAGGCAATGGCTGAGGAATTGAGGTTCCCCTTTGCCCCAATAGGTCCCACCGATGCGAGCCCAGTATGGAGGCAGAGGCGCACACCAGACAAAGCGAGCAAGTGATCCAGCATGTGGTTGTTCTTCCCATCTTTTGAAATAAGCATCGGAATGAACTGTGAGTCTAAGCATCCCTGTAACTAACCAAGCGCTAAAGTGGATAACCATTCCAAAAGCCCCAATCCGACTCGGAGAGGGAGGAGTAGTTGAAATCCCTTTCCTAAAAAAAGCACCGGTTTGTGAGCGAAAGCAAGGAGCAGAGAGATGGTTTTGATCAGAAAAGCTTCAATCTAGCCGACTATGGGGCAGAATAGTCCAAAGTGTATAAAGCAGACAGTCTTTCAGAGTTCTTAAACAGATTTTATCTTATGTAAACAATGTTACTGTGAGGAGATAAAATGGCAGTTAAGAAGAAATTTTCTCCAGGAACTGCCAGCTCAACAACCTCGACTCTTAATCTGGAAGCAGCTACTGACTTCCCAAACATGTTGGCTACAGCACTGTGCCCTCTGCTGGACCAGATGACAAATCTCAATAACAAATTTGATGCTCTCCAGAAGCAGTTTCTATTACAAAGGCAGAAGAAACCGATAAAGCAGTTAAACAAGTTGATGCTAAGGCAAACTCAATAAATCAGAGACTGGAGTTCATGGAAAAAGAGTGGATTTCCAATAAAGAGCAGTTGTTACAGCTACAAATGGAGAAATCATTATATGTTCTGAGGTTCCAGGGTATCCCAGAACAGAAAGGAGAGAACTTAAAAGAGATATTGAGTGAAGCATTAGCACCAGTGACAGATCTCAAAGTGGAACTTATACAAAGTGATATGGATACGGTTTACCAAACCTATCCAGATTTCATTAAGAAAAATAAACTGCCTGGTGAAGTATTTGTTAAGTTCTCCAAAAGATCAACGAGAGATACAATTCTGAAAGCGACTAATGGGATAACTCTGAAAATCAAAGGCAAAGAGGCAAGAGTTTTAAAAGACATTCCATTTGAGATACAAAAGCAGAGGAGACAATACAAAAATCTAACTTCTTTTCTACACAAACATTCTATTCCCTTCAGATGGATATTCCCAGAAGGACTTATCTTCAAATATAAAGATAAAAAAGAGATTGATTCTGTGCAAAAAGCAGACATTTTTGGAGAAGCACCGAACAGTGGCTAAAGAAAAAGGGAAAACAGAGGACAATAACCAAATAGAAGAAAAGAGTGAACATGGATTGGAAAGCAGTGGAAATACTTCTGGCAGTTCCTCAGAAGATTCTGACTCTGAAAAAGGAGCTGCAGCTCCTAAAATCCTCAAAGTTAAACTGAGCTATGATAAAAGCAAGCACAAGAGATAAAAAATGTGATGTCTAGTTTAATCTTGAAAACCTTACTTTTTGTCTCTTCTTTCTTATATAAGAAACTAGGATGCATCTATTTAGGCTAAATGTGCTTGAATTAATTTGATTTTGAAATAATTATAAACAATAACATTCTTTTTCTGTTTTGCCTATAACTGTGGGAAGACTAATACGATATCTATACGTAATATGAACCTTGCTTTAGCTTTTGTATTTAGTTTTCGTTCCCCTTATTTCCCCTGCCCTGTGTAGTCTTTGTAGTGGAAAAGCAATATATATATATATATATATATATTTTTAAAGTAGGTCTGAATGGGGAGAACAGCAGTCAAAGGGTGCAAATTATACCACTAGATGACATGCAGTTCTTGTAACCACCACAAAACAGGTTGTACACAAAACTGAAGTGTCAGACATTTATTTCTTGCTGGAAAAACTTCTTAATGGGATGACAGATTTGCTATTTGCCAATCCAATTATGTTTATTTCTGATGACAAAATTTTCGGTGCCACAAGGAAAGGAAAAAATTGATTGTATTTTATCACCCACTTAACATATGCAATTGTACATAAGAGGATTAATTACCAGAAACAATTAATAGGATACTTTACCTTTGCAGCAGCACAGCGAACTGCCATCGATCTATCCGTTAAGCATGAGCGGGCAGCTTTGTAAATATCTCTATGACATGGAACTGCAGCAACTCCCAGACCTTTCAATATATTTTGCAAACTTAGCATGATCTCATACCGTCCTTGAGACTGACAACACAAGACAACAGAAGGATTTTTACAAGTTGTGATTATTTCATTTATTTACCTGTTATCTCACTTATCTGCAGGTATAAATGCCAAATAAGTTAGATTGACTGGCCCAATACCTTCATGGCAAAGTGGGGATTGAACCTGAGCTTTCCCATATTAAATCTCAGCACCCTACCCACTGTACTGTGGTGGGTCTCCCTGAATGCACAGCAAATCCCACAAAGAGTACGAAAGAAAAGATTTCTGGCTGAAGTCTCCACTTAGAAAGAAGTAATGATTATTATTATAAAGATGAACTTGTTCATCAGGCATGGAAGAAGAAAAACCCAGCAGATGTTTTAAAACAATGGTATGATAATATACTGTTCCAAAAGCATGCACCAATTTGTATGATCAGGTCTCATATTCTCATAGCACAACCACATTATTTTTCCTTTAAAAAGAGATTTTCAGCAACAATCATATTTTACCAATACTTTTTTTCCAAATGAAAAATCACCTATCTGAGCATTTTTTTTAACTTCTGCTTTTCAATTCATGGCTCCTTACCTCTGCATTCTTCATTGCTTTGAGCACATTCCCTACGGTATCCACAAAACTGTTGCCCAAAATTCTTCCGAGTCTGTTGTACAAATAGCCCAGACAAACCACTGCTGCACTATTTAAAGAAAACATTAGAAAGGGACAAAAATGTTACAGTCAATATATTAAAAACATTTTTTGTTTCTTAAACTTGATGATTTCACTACAAACACCAATTTGTTACAAAATGTAACATGCAGTTTAGCCCAGAGAATACAAGCCTAGTGTGGGACAGAAGGCACACTGGTAAATATTAACCAATTTGGTGCCATGTATGTGCAAGCTTCAAAATGGGACAAATAACTTCCTGTCCTGGGTCATTTTGAGTTGAAGCATGCATGGGGAAAAAGGCAGGAGCCTATTCTCCCTCTATGCTTTGGTTTTGAGCCTAATCAGCCCCTGTGGACCTTTAAAATGCCATTCCTCACAGTTTCTGTGGGAAAAGACAATTAGATGCGGTGAACCCAGACCCAACTCATCACCCCCCACCCCCAATTAGCCAGCTGAGCTGCAGGCCATCCTACTCAGCTTGGTGGTCCCTATCTTTAAATTTGATTCCAAAGCCACATTTGCTTCCTACTCCTCCCTTGTGAAACTCACAAAACAGGTCCATATGGAAAAAGGGATGCAGCTCCCCACCAAGTTATTTCAAAATAGTAACACGAGATCATGTTTCCATTGCCATAACACAGAAGCAAGCACTTTCAGCTACACCTTACAATCTGAGCATCCCCACTGCCTCCTGTTTTGCTGCCCTCTTGGATTGCTCCAGCCCACTATCTAACATACAACCATCTCTACACAGGGAGCCAAGTGAAAAAAGGAATGGAAGGGGGAAGAAAACCAATCTAAGGGTTGGGAGGCAGACCGTATGGGGAGGGCTGGGGATCTGCTGTTTTCTTGCCTGAAACCCTCAAAAACCCGGTGCTAGTCCTGCTCTTGTCTATGAAAGCTCATCTAATGATCTGTTTGTTAGCTTTCATCTAAGATGCTGCAAGATTCTAATATGGCTTCACTCAACTATGCTCAGAGTATGCTTTACTTACAGTTTTGTAGGTAGATAGCTTGGTGAATCATCTTTACTGCGAATAAGCTCATTACATTTGTCAATTGTTTGGTGAACCGAAAAGGTGTCGCCAGAGCTATAAATTATAGTAAAGTTCTTGGCAATGAGCTGTCTAGCAGGAGGTCCTGGTGAGCTAGTTAATGAAGATGTCAGTTGTTCAATCAGTTTGTTCTGTTTTTCCCTTATATCAGCCTAAGAATAAGTGGGAAGAACAAGTTAGAACTCAGTATTTATTTTCCATTACACATAATGGGACATGTACATTATCCCCCAATATACTTTTCAAGCAATGACTGAAGTCACCCAGAGCCTGTTCGCAGGGTGGGCAATTCATAAGACTAACAAATAAATAAAATAAAATAAATAAGTATTTAATTCATCAGCATAATATGTTTTCTGTTAGGAAGCAGTGCCAGTGCCAGACAGTACTTAAACTATATGGACCTTTTTTATATATATTTTTTATTATTTTCCACATAGCATGTTTGCAACAAAAAACTCATACATTTTAACTATATGGACCTTTTTAAAAAAAATCAAAATATCTTGAAAAAATCTTCTATACAGAAAAACATTGTTTGTATACTAAGACATTATCTACAAAGGTTGCTTTCTTCTTATATCAGGGGTAGAAACTAGCCAAAGGGTCAAAAATACTGATTTTACTGACTAAAATTCCAAAAAAAATGACCAAATACAGACAAAAAACTGACAAATTACTGAACAACTTAATGTCAGCCTACTGATAAGCTAGTGTTTTAAATGTAAAACTAGGACTTCATTAAAAATTATTATTATCTGGCCTCCACCGTCACCTTAGCCAGCCTCATAGTTAGATGTGACCCAGATAAAAGGATTGCACATCTTTTTATTGAATTTTTTAATGAATAGAGAACAATGTTTTCATTATGTTGTCGAAGGCTCTCGCGGTCGGAGTTCATTAGTTGCTGTAGATTTTCCAGGTTGACTCAGCCCCACCCCACCTTCCAGGGTAGAAATGAATTACTTGCCTGTCCGTTTTCTGCTCACCTTGACATACAGAGTACTCCATCTGCCTGTGTTATACCTCTGAGGATGCCAGTCACAGCTACTGGCAAAATGTCAAGTCCTACAATGCCAAGACCACGGCCACACAACCTGGGAAATCTACAGCAACCAATGTTTTCATTATTGTACAAAATTTAAGGCAAAAAAGATTCTCTCTTAAAAATAATCACATACTGCAGATAATAAAACAGCAAAACAGCAAAAACATTAAAAACCAAACATAAAGTAATAATTATGACAACAAAACATAATTACTGTAAGGTAAGACTTGTATTTGTTTTTACTTTATCTTTGGTTTTTTGATGAAAAAAGAACCAGCCAGCAGCCTGCCATCCCCGGTAGAGGCTGTTTCAGGCTGGGCATTGGAACACCCTTGACTGATTGTTCTGCATGATTTCAATGTCCATGTGGACGATGTGGCCTCCACTCAGGCGATGGACCTAGTGTCATCTGTGGTGGCACTGAGACTCTCCCAATATGTAACGACTCCCACTCATCGGGCCAGACACACGCTTTGATCTTTGCAGCAGGGGTCACAGTGGACCGGGTCACTGCCTCAGCAGTGCCATGGTTGGACCATCATGCTCTGAAGGCCCATCTGAATATTTCACCCCGACCCTGTTTGGACGGTGAGTAGATTTCAGCTCACCCATGGAACCAAATGGACCTGATGTGGCTTCAAATGACCCTGCAGGAACCGATGCCCCCTGGCGGCTCATTAGATGAGCTTCTGGAGAATTGGCACAGCAACTCTCAGCAGCCATCGAGGAGATCTCTCCCCAATGCCCTCTGTGCCCTCACTCTAGGCTGGCTAAAATGGCTAGAGAGACAGTAGTGGTGCACCTGCGACGAAGCCACAAGAACATCTTATAGGACATTTATGAGATACTATGAGGTGGCAGTCAAAGTATTATGTGGCCACGATTGCATCTGCGAGCTCATGCCCAGCCCAATTATTTAGAATAATTCGGTCTATGACTGTTCTGCCACAAGGCAGACCAAATGTTAGGGAATTGGACACTGGCTGTGAGGCCTTTGCGAGCTACTTTGCAGATAAATCCTGTCGCTCCTCTGTGACCTCCCCGCCACAGTTGAGACAGTAAGTGAACTCAAGACTCCATGCACATCTTCTAGTCAGGTTATGGATTATTTCACTCTGCTCAGCCTGGAGGAAGTTGACAGCCTGCTCTTAACTATATGCCCTACCATGTGCTGCCTTGACCCGTGCCCATCATGGCTAATTAAAGGTGGCTGTGATTGGTTTTGAGATGCCCTAAGGGAGATTATCAACAAGTCCCTCTTGGAGGGACAGTTCCCTAGGGCACTCAAGGAAGCTGTGGTTCATCCTCTCCTGAAAAACCCATCTCTGGATCTGGCTGAATTGGCTAATTACCGGCCAGTCTCCAATCTGCCCTATTTGGGCAAAATAATTGAGAGGACTGTGGCAATCCAGCTACAGAGGTTTTCGGATGACACTTCCATTCTAGATCCTTTCCAGTCCAGATTCCGCCCAGGCCATGGGATGGAGACATCATGGCACTGGTCGCCCTCATGGATAACCTCTGAAGGCATCTGGATTGGGGCGGATTGGCAGTGATGTTGCTGCTGGACCTGGCAGCAGCGTTCGACATGGTTGACCATCAGTTACTGATCCATTGCCTCACCAACACTGGAGTTCAGGGGCTTGCCTTGAAATGGCTGGCTTCCTTCCTTCAGGGTCGGGGACAAAGGGTGGTGCTAGGGGAACAGCTATCCCAAAGGCACCCACTGATTTGTGGAGTGCCCCAAGGGGCGTTGCTGTCCCCAATATTATTTGACATCTACATGTGTCCCCGTACCCAGATTGCCCGGAGGCATGGGCTGGGATGTCACCAGTATGGGGATGACACCCGGCTCTATCTGTTGTTGGGCGGCCAGTCTGACTCTACACCAGAAGATCTGGACAGGGCATTGCAATCCGTGGCTGGTTCGCTCAGACTGAACCGACTGAAATTGAATCCAACAAAGACAGAGGTCCTGTGCCTGAGCCGGGGCAGCCCAAGGGTAGAGATCCTACTTCCAACCTTCGATAGGGTGCCATTGGTGCCAGTGCCAAAGGTTAGGAGCTTGGGAGTGCTCCTGGATGCCTCACTAACAATGGAGGCCCAGGTAGCAGCCACTGCCAAATCAGCCTTTTACCACCTCCAGCTGATTAGGCAGTTGGTTCCCTTCCTCGAATGCAATGACTTGGCAACAGTGATCCATGTGATGGTCACCTCGAGACTGGACTACTGTAATGCTATCTACATGGGGCTGCCCTTGACTCATATCCAAAAGCTACAGCTAGTGCAAAATGCTGCAGCCAGGCTTCTGATGGGCCTCCCTATGCAGAAGCACATACAATCTGTGCCGAAAGCACTACACTAGCTGCCAATAGCATACCAAATTCACTTCAAGGTGCTGGTACTTACCTTTAAAGCCCTTTATGGTCAGGGCCCACATACCTGAGGGAACGCCTTTTCCACACATGTTCCCCAGAAAGCACTGCGCTCAGGGTCACAGTTGGCCTTCCAGGTCCTAAAGATGCCAGGCTGGCCAAAACCAGGGTCAGGGCCTTCTCAGTGGTGGCTCCATACTGGTGGAATGAGCTCCCAGAACAGGGCCCTCGGGACCTTTTCCGCAGGGCCTGCAAGATGGAGCTCTTCCACCAGGCCTTTGACTAAGGAGCTGCACCAAATAGCATCAAATAACTTGGAAGTGACAGTGCCCTGGTCCTTGGCTTACTACCAACAGCCTGTGCTTGTTGCCTAAATACAGAGACTAAGACAAGCCAACCACCAATATAGATCATCTGATTACAACACTAGTATTGGTTCCGCCTTCTGTAAGCATTGCTATAGGTGTTGTTGTTCAGTCGCACAGTCGAGTCCGACTCTTTGCGACCCCATGGACCAGATTACGCCAGGCCCTCCTGTCTTCCGCTGTCCGCTGAAGTTTGCTCAATTTCATATTCGTTGCATCGATGACACTGTCTAACCATCTCATCCTTTGCCGTCCCCTTCTTTGACCTTCAATCTTTCCCAGCATCAGGGTCTTCTCCAGTGAATGCTCCCTTCTCATTTGGTGGCCAAAGTATTTGAGCTTCAGCTTCAGGATCTGGCCTTCCAGGGAGCAATCAGGGTTGATTTCTTTTAGGATTGACTGATTTGATCTCCTTGCAGTCCAAGGGACTCTCAAGAGTCTTCTCCAGCACCATAGTTCAAAAGAATCTATTCTTCGGCGCTCGGCCTTCCTTATAGTCCAACTCTCGCAGCCATACATTACTGCGGGGAATACCATTGCTTTGACCATGCGGATTTTTGTTGGCAAGGTGATGTCTCTGCTTTTTATCATGCTGTTTAGGTTTGCCATCGCTTTCCTCCCAAGGAGCAGGCGTCTTTTAATTTCGTGGCTGCAGTCACCATCTGCAGTGATCTGGGATCCTAGGAACGTGAAGTCTGTCACTACTTCTACGACTTCCCCTTCTATTTGCCAAGGAGTGATGGGGCCAGATGCCATGATCTTAGTTTTTTTGATGTTGAGTTTCAAGCCCACTTTTGCGCTCTCCTCTTTCACTCTGAGCAAGAGGCTCTTTAGGTCCTCTTCACTTTCTGCCATCAGAGTGGTATCGTCTGCATATCTGAGGTTATTGATCTCTTCCTCAGCAATCTTAACTCCATCTTGTGATTCATCCAGGCCAGCATTTCGCATGATGTACTCGGCATATAAATTAAATAAGCAAGGTGACAATATACATCCTTGTCGTACTCCTTTTCCTATGCTAAACCAATCAGTTGTTCCATATCCGGTTCTAACTGTTGCTTCTTGACCCTTATACAGGTTTCTCAGGAGACATGTGAGGTGGTCCGGTACTCCCATCTCTTTAAGAACCTGCCATAATTTATTGTGATCCACACAATCAAAGGCTTTAGCATAGTCAATGAAGCAGAAGTAGATGTTTTTCTGGTACTCTCTTGCTTTCTCCATAATCCAGCGAATGTTGGCAATTTGATCTCTAGTTCCTCTACCTCTTCGAAACCCAGCTTGTACTTCTGGCAGTTCTCTATCCACGTACTGTTGTAGCCTAGCTTGTAGGATTTTGAGCATGACCTTGCTAGCGTGTGAAATGAGTGCAATTGTGCGATAGTTTGAACATTCCTTGACATTGCCCTTCTTTGGGATTGGAATATACACTGACCTTTTCCAATCCTGTGGCCACTGTTGTGTTTTCCAGATTTGTTGGCAAATTGAGTGCAGCACTTTAACAGCATCTTCTTTTAAGACTTTGAATAACTCAGCTGGGATACCATCACCTCCACTAGCTTTGTTGTTAGTAATGCTTTCTAAGGCCCATTTAACTTCGCTTTCCATGATGTCTGGCTCGAGGTCAGTGATTATACCATCGTGGTTGTCAAGGACATTGAGATCCTTCTTGTATAGTTCTTCTGTGTATTCTTGCCATCTTTTCCTAATCTCTTCTGCTTCTGTTAGGTCCCTACCATTTTTGTCCTTTATCATGGCCAGTTTTGCATGGAATGTTCCCTTGATTTCTCCAATTTTCTTGAAGAGATCTCTAGTCCTTCCTAATCTATTGTTTTCCTCTATTACTTTGCACTGTTCATTCAGGAAAGCCTCCTTATCTCTCCTTGCTGTTCTCTGGAAATCTGCATTCAGTTGGGCAAATCTTTCCTTTTCCCCGTTGCCTTTAGCTTTCCTTCTTTCCTCTGCTATGTGTAAAGCCTCATCAGACAGAAATGCTTTTTTGCATTTCTTTTTCTTTGGGATGGCGGTGATTGCTGCCTCCTTTACAATGTCACGGACCTCTGTCCATAGTTCTTCAGGCACTCTGTCTATCAAATCTAGTCCCTTAAACCTATTCTTCACCTCTACTGTATATTCATCGGGGATGCGATCTAGGTCAAATCTGAATGGCCTTGTGGTTTTCCCAACTTTCTTCAGTTTCAGTCTGAATTTTGCAATGAGTAGCTCATGATCTGAGCCACAGTCTGCTCCAGGTCTTGTTTTTACTGACTGGATAGAGCTTCTCCATCTTTGACTGCAAATTATATAGTCAATCTGATTTCGGTGTTGCCCATCTGGTGATGTCCATGTGTAGAGACGCCTCTTAGGTTGTTGGAAAAGGGTGTTTGCTATGACCAGCGTGTTCTCTTGACAAAACTCTGTTAGCCTTTGCCCTGCTTCATTTTGTTCTCCAAGGCCAAACTTGTCTGTTATTCTGGTTACCTTTTGATTTCCTACTTTAGCATTCCAGTCCCCTATGATGATGAGGACATCATTTTTTGGTGTTAGTTCTATGAGCTGTTGTACATCTTCATAGAACTGGTCCACTTCAGCCTCTTCTGCAGCAGTGGTTGGGACATAGACTTGGATTACTGTGATATTGAATGGTTTGCCTTGGATTCGGACCGAGATCATTCTGTCATTTTTGAGATTGTATCCCAATACTGCCTTTCTCACTCTCTTGTTGACTATAAAGGCCACACCATTTTTTCTACGGGATTCCTGGCCACAGTAGTAGATATAATGGTCTTCTGAGTTAAATTCGCCCATTCCTGTCCACTTTAGTTCACTGACTCCCAAGATGTCAATGTTCATTCTTGCCATCTCATTTTTGACCACGTCAAGCTTACCTTGATTCATAGACCTTACATTCCAGGTTCCTATGCAGTATTGTTCTTTGCAGCATCGAACTTTCCTTTCACCGTCAGACACATCCACAACTGAGCGTCCTTTCGGCTTTGGCCCAGTCGCTTCACTCTTTCTGGGGTTACTCGTACTTGCCCTCTGCTCTTCCCCAGTAGCATATTGGACACCTTCCGACCTGAGGGGCTCATCTTCTGGCATCATATCTTTTAGCCTTTTGTCACTGTCCATGGGGTTTTCTTGGCAAAGATACTGGAGTGGGTTGCCATTTCCTTCTCCAGGGGATCACGCTTGGTCTGAGTTCTCCGCTGTGGTCTGTCCGTCCTGGGTGGCCCTCCACGGCATAGCCCACAGCCTCATCGAACCACGCAAGCCCCCTCGCCACGACAAGGCAGTGATCCATGAGGCAGTACAGGTACAGTATATATGAGGCAGCTATAGGTACCTGATCACTTACTACCACTTCCCCCCCTTGTCCTCTTCTTCCATTGCTTTCTCTCTTTTTTATATAAGTATTTTATTGATTTTGCATTACTACAGGATATGGGGAAAGGTTACTAAATCCCTACTTCTAAAACCTATGGGAAATAGGGAAGGAAAACTAATACAGCATACTCTACAAGGATGGGGAAAGGAAACTAAACCCTAACTCTACATGAACTACTGGATATAGGGAGGGGAAGACTAACACGGTGACACAATCTGGTTACATATATGTCATTGTCACCTAATGTTACAAAGTTATTATTGTTATAAAAATTTAACAAAAAATGATAAAGAATTGCATAAACTGACTGGTTAGCAAAAACTGCATTATCAACAATTATCTTCGTCTTAGGTTCTTTTCTTCTTGCATTTCTTTTTTCCTTGGGGTTTGGAAGCGGCTGCTCCTTTCTCTGACTCCGATGTATCTGAAGAACTAAAGAGTTCTGGACTACTGTTTGCTGAATCCTGTGAGTAGAATTCTTCTACTTCCTCTTCTTCCTCCTCATCCTTTTTAGGTTTCTTATCTTTGTTGTGTTGCTTTAAATTACAATATTGATCCCCAAACTTTTTGGCCTTAGGAACAGTGTCAATATTATACTTTCTATCTTCATATTTGAAACTCAATCCTTTGGGAAATAACCACCTGTAAGGGACCCCTTTCTTCTGTAGAGAGAGAATAAGCTCCCTGTAGAGTCTCCTCCACTTTCTAATTTCAAAGGGGATATCCTTCAAGATTTTTATCTTCATTCTTGATTTTTAAGGGGTTCTCCTGTGTAGATTTCAGCACCAGATCTCTGGTAGACCTTCTTGTGAATTTCAAACATATTTCTCCCGGGAGTTTATTTTTTTTAATAAAGTTTGGATAAGTCCTGTAAGCCCAGTCCATCTCCTTCAGTAAATCTTCCTGTTTGTAATGCATTATTGGAGCCAAAGTCTCTGCTAAGAGAGCCTTTAAGTCTTTGTTCTTTTCTTCTGGGATCCCTTGGAAACATAGGATGTACATGGATCTTTCCAGCTGGAGCTGTATTCGTTGAGTTTTATTGGAGGATCTCTCTTTTTCTGCTTCATCTGCTCTTTTATTGATACTCTCAGTCTGTTTTTTCATTTTTTTCCCCCCGTCTTTTCGGTTACTGAAGTCCTTCTGTCCATTTGAGTCATCTGCTTTTGCATATTATCCATTTTAACGTTGAGGTTAGTCATCTGCTCCATTAGGGGGCGCAGTGCATTCGCCAACAGTGTAGACATATCTACAGCTACTTCCTGCTTGTGGGAGGGAGTCGTTGGTAGGCTATTTCCAGTTGACGTTTTTTTCTCCAGACCCGGCTTCTGCCCTCTCCCAGCCATAATATCAACAAGAAGTTTCCCAAAACAAAGTAAAAGCAGAACTTAATCCACTTTTCATTATTGTGCAGCTTTTGTTTTCGCTAATCCTCTAATGCATTTAGTTTAATTCAAAGTTTTTAAGTTCCGTTTTAAAACCACCTTGCTTTAGATGGGGGGGGTGAATTCTTGAGCTTCACCCTCCCCCCTGCCGCTTTGCCTTTAGGCACTTCTAATTGCTGCCAAGGCTCTTTTGTTCACTTAAATCACCTGAGCATTGCTTAACTCACGCTTTGAAGCCTTGGAAGTCTTTTAGAAGCCTTTCAAAACTTTTGATCGTGTCCGCTGGTCCGGCAGTCATCTCTCAGCGCCATGCTGGCTCTGCGGCGATGGGACCTTTTAGAGATAAAGGTGAACCTCAATTCCTTAGCTGTCGCTTTGGAAGAGGCTCTCCTCAGCTCTCCAGGCTGAGGGCCTCCTACAGAGACCCCGGGAGGGTCTGGGACTCTCTCAGACCCTTCTCGTCAGCCGAGTCTCAGCACAACCCCATCGAAGCAAGACAGGGATGCGACCGAGCAGTGAAACGCTTAAACTGGAAACCTTCCATTGCTTTCTCAACTCCTTCTAGCATGAGCTGTGCCATGTTGAATCCCACAATATCCACCACCTCTACTTTCATAGTCTCATGTTTTAAGAAATTAATTATGTTTCTATACTTTGTGGAAGATTTCACCAAATCACTTTTACTCTTGGGAACAAAGTCTTTAAAGTACTTCAAAACTAAACTGAAAACAATCTGTCTTCTCACTGGGAAGTCATCATGTTTCCCCAAAAATGCAGTAATGAAAACAGAAAAACACAAACTGCATTCACAAAAATTAAAGTAATACTGACTTTACTGACCAGTTTTTTAAAAAACTGACAAATTACTGACCAAGATGAAAAAACTGACTTTTACTGATTTTACTGACCATTTCCCACCCCTGTATATTTATGGCTGCTGTCTTCTTTTTTAGCTGATGGGGGAAATGATAACCTTGTTCATTTTAAATTAGCCAATTTGCTTTGCTCTTGAAGTTATACAGCAAATCTGAGGAAAGCCCAATATTTAATTTTCCCTACTAAGCAAAGAACATTTAATTATTATTGAAATGTGTTTTTGTTCCTGCAAAACATTACTCAAATTGAGATTAATGGGTAGATTTGGACTTGTAGAGAACAAGTTTACATAAAGCATATCTCATGAACTTGGTAACAACACTTCACATTTGAATAATGCTTTCAAGTTTTCAAAAAAATTCATGTGCATTATCAGTTGGACTGTTCCATCCCACTCCCCCCATACATTTAACGTGGTCCATTCTAGGCAGCCATAGCAAGGTGGGAGAAGGGAGTGTATAGCCATGTTGAATATTTATACTAGAGTCCATCAACCTATTTTTCGTTTTAAACTACCTGTCCATTCTACTGGATGAGCATCTGAGTAAAAACTTTCAAAAAACTCTTCCCCACCTACAATATAGTTGCCTAGGAATTCAACCCATTTAGGGCAGAAAAAGTTTTCTTGGAATGTTAACATTTTTCCAGTTGTATGTAATACTAACCTGATTTGTAGCTGGTAGAAGTTTTTCCAAGTACCTCAGCCACTCAAAAATAAACTCTGCCTTCTGAACTTCACCCAGCTGGTTGTAGATTTCCTCATTAAGTAGTAAGCTGTGAGCCAACTCCATTCTTTAAGGTATCTCTTTCTTACCATATGAAAGCCACTCATGAAGACACAAAAGACCGCAGCTAAGTGGCATTAACATTACTTGTTCAACAGCTAAATGAGATGCGATACCTGAATGGATAAAAACATATTAATTTTTATGTTTTTTCTAATTAAAAATGTTTCAATTTTAATACTTGATATAATGGGTTGCAAGCTCCACCAGTAAAAGTCAGGTATGGCGGCTGCTTCATTAGAACATCACAAGCTATGACAGCATGCTAGTACGGCACCTTACAATACCGTAACTGTGAAGGAGCTTGCACTACTTATACTCACTGTACCACTTTCACTCACTGTATCACCACTTTATAACAGAACAGCAGGAGCAAAAATGCAAATTCTCATGATTTAGTGAACAGAAAAGTCAGAGTTCGTATATGTTAGCCTCATATATGCTAGCTAGTTAAAGCTGCATTGCAAACTAAACAAAACAATATGAGATGTTGAATATTATGACAAGCATCCTGAAAAAGAAGTTGGATTCCTCTTCTTAGATGCGGAAAAAGCTTTTGATAATTTAAATTGGGAGTTTATGCTGCAAGTTATTGAAAAAATGAACATTGGACAGTTTTTTTTAAATATGATTGTGGCAATATATTCAGAACAAAAAGCGGCTTTGAATATAAACAAAGAAAAGACGGACTTCTTCCGAGTCCAAAAGGGAACACGTCAAGGCTGCCCGTTATCCCCGTTGTTGTTTATTTGGATATTGGAAATATTATTGACAGCGATAAGAAAAGATGATAGTATTGAAGGACTTACAGTGAAAGGTTTCGCCTATAAATATAGGGCATTTGCAGATGATGTAATGTTTATGATTCAAGACCCAATTGAGAAAATACCCCAATTGATGGAAAAAATTGAAGAATTTGGTTCAGTTGCGGGATTTTATGTTAATAAAAATAAAACTAAAGTGATGTGCAAAAATATGACGAAACAAAGACAGACAGAACTTCAAGAGAAAATACAATGTGAAGTAGTCACAAAGACTAAATATCTTGGAATTGATTTAACCATGAAAAATATTGACTTGTTTAAAAACAATTATGAAAAGGTGTGGCATAAGATTCAGCAAGATATGAAGAAATGGGATACTTTGAATTTATCATTGATGGGAAGAATCGCGACTGTAAAAATGAATATCTTGCCGCGTTTGATGTTTTTGTTTCAGACTATTCCAATACTAAAACAAAGGAAAATACTGGATTCGTGGCAGAAAGAATTATCCAAATTTGTATGGGCAGGAAGAAAGCCAAGGATTAAAATGAAAATTTTATGTGATGCAAGAGAGAGAGGAGGCTTACAACTACCAAATTTAAGACTGTATTATGATGCCGTCTGTTTAACATGGTTGCAACAGTGGATTAATTTGGAGAATAAGAAGTTATTGGCTCTTGAAGGACATGATAATAAATTCGGATGGCATGCATATTTATGGTATGGAAAAGTAAAAATGGATAAATTTTTTAAACACCACTTTGTAAGACAATCACTGTTCGAGACATGGACGAGATATAGAAAATTCTTCTCAGAAGAAAGACCACTTTGGATTGTACCAGCTGAAGTGATTAATCCATATTCAAGAAACCAAGGACTAGACTGGCTACCTTATAAAAATCTTTTAAAATCTGAAGGGAAAAATTTTGTGTTAAAAGATAGATTTGATGTTGAATTTGAATATGATTGGTTGAAGTATAGACAGATTTATGATTTATTTAAGACCGATAAAAGAGAACATGGTTTTAGAGAAAAGAATATTGAAATTGAAACTATATGGCTTGAGAAAGATAAAAAAATGATTTCTAAACTGTACAAGGTGTTATTGAAATGGTATACTGAGGATGAAGTTGTAAAGGAGCAAATGATAAAATGGGCAGTAAATGTTAATAATGAGATATTAATGACATCTTGGGAATACTTGTGGAAAAAATCAATGAAAATTTCAACGTGTGTAAATGTTAAAGAGAATTGTTATAAAATGATGTATAGATGGTATATGACGCCTAAAAAAATTGCTATTATAAATGAAAGTATGTCCAACAAATGTTGGAAATGTAAAAAACATGAGGGGTCTTTTTACCATATGTGGTGGACATGTGATAAAGCAGTAAAGTATTGGACAGAGATCCACAATGAGATACAAAAAATTTTGAATTGTACTTTTAAGAAAGACCCACAGATGTTATTGTTAGGTCTTAAAATGGAAGAAATAAATGTAGCCAAGAGAACATTACTATGGTACTTGACTACAGCAGCAAGACTGACTTTTGCTCAATGTTGGAAACAAGATAAAGTACCTGAAACATGGGAATGGATTAAAAGACGTTGTTCTTAGCAGAAATGGATAAATTAACAAGAAAATTAAACAACGAAGAAGATGAAACTTTTTTGAAGACTGGAAAGACTTTCAAAAATACTTGTTGAAAAATTGGGACATTAAACGTGGTTTGGTTTGTTTTGATAGTTATTAAGTGGAAAATGAAATAAAATTAGATTTCTGAATTGTTACCGCTTAATAGAGAAAATAAGTTTAGAAATAATTGTAACAGAATAAGAGTGATATTACTGGGATTGGAGCGGTGCGGGAAGTCTTGTTTGGGGGGGGGGAGAAGGGAAATTAGAGAAATGGGTATGTAGGTTGGTTGAAAATGTTTGAACATGTGATATATCCAATAATAAATTGTATTTACCAAAAAAAAAAAAACAATATGAGATGAGATCTGAGTGTTTTGTTTTTTAAACTGGTCAATAGCAGTTCACCTCCCCCCAATGTTCAGACTGGGGCAGAAGTATGGTTGCCAACTCCAACTTAGGAAATTCCCAGAAATTTGAGGAAGATGCCTAGAGAGGGTGGAGTTTGTGGTTGGAGAGGGAGTTCAGCAGGGATGTTATATCATAGTGTTTGCCTTCCAAGGATGCAGTTTCCTCCAGGAGAGCTGGAGATTGCTGCACATCTAGGATAATTCCAGGTCCTGCCCCACCTTTGAGGCTGGTAACCCTAGGCTGAAATGTGGAAGGGGGGGGAATTTAACTTTTCAGCCCTTCTTCTCACAGTGTGATGTAGTGGTTAAGAGAGGTGAACTCTAATCTGGATAACTGGGTTTTATTCACCACTCTTCCACATGGGATTTCAGATCTGTTTGATGCAGGCAAAGTGGCACAGGTGGGAAAAGGGTTAACTCCATTCGCATACCCCATGACTTTAATCAAAATCACACAGGGAACCTGCAGCATTTCATCCAGCTTGGCCCTTAATATTGCATTCAGGCCATGACCTGAATAGCCCAGATAAGCCAGATCTCATCAGATTTTGGAAGCTAAGCAGGGCTGATCCTGGCAAGTACTTGGAAGGGAGACCTCCAAGGAACACCAGGGCTGGGACACAGAGGCAGGCAATAGCAAGCAACATCCCTGAAATGCCCAAGCCCCACTAGGGGTCACCAGAAGTCAACCATGACTTCTAGGCATACCCCCCCCTCAAATATTCCATTCACAAATGCCAACAAAACCATAAATAATGGTTAAGTGAAACCAATACCATGACAGCAGTGTAGTAAAGTGCATGGAATGTCACCTCAGGATCCAGAAGAACCAGGTTCAAATCTGGACAGCTTTGAGCCGGCTATACACCTCAGCTTAACCTACCTCACAAGGCTGTTGTGAGAATAAAATGCAAAAGAGGCTAACAATGAAAGTTGCTTTGGGTCCCTACTGAGTAGAAAAGCCAGGTGTAAATGAAGTAAATAAATAAAATCTTTTAACCATACTTGGCCTGAGAGTTTCCACCATACACGTGACCCAAGCAAAGGCTGGCCCACCTTCTTCACTGTCAGGGAACACTATAAACACAGATTGTGCATATGGAGAACTTCTTGACAATGAAAAGAAGGGGAAAGCATACATGGAGTTCACACTCTGTATCTGAGCTCCACACAGTTAAAATTATTTAAGACTATCACTCCAGGATATCAGCAGTGGTAAACAAGGGTGTTCATATAAATGATGTATAAAACATCCTTTTCTGCAAAGCCTTCACTGTAATAATTTAGGGATCAAGAGTAAAGTCAGTTTCTTTAATTTTCTTCTGGAAGCTGATTTCTTCACAAAGACTGCGCATACATATCAGGAAAAGAGCTAAGAAGAAAAAAAGTCTTCTTTATCAGCTACAACTCCTTTAAATTGATTTAAATGCCGCTAAAAATACTAAACAGCACTCTTGGAAAAAAAGGAAAAGCTAGCAAAAACTGGTAAAATTTAGAGTTTGATATACAGCAGCACTGGTCACCTATGCAACATTTTACTCTGCTAAACAATAAATTTTATTTTAAACTATGTAGTTTTGATAACTGATACCGCCTTGTTATTAGGATGCTCTTTCCAAGTTCAACTAATCAGAAAACAACAGCTTTCAAACACTCATTCTGCCCTTCATCAGCTCATTCCAATCAACAGCTTTTTATGCACCTGCTATTTTAAAATATTTATCATCTGTGACAATTGCTAATAATATGAATTGTCGGATAGTCCCGCCATGGTTATTCTGTGTAAGGTGGAACATGTACTGCTGTGTTTCTTTAACTGTCTTGCTTATCTTGCCACTGGCCTTGAGTGCCCGGCTTCTTTGGCACAAAGCTGTATAACTGTTCTAGCCATTTTGTATTCTCCATTCCTGACTCGATAACGTCCAAGATTACTTCACCTTTCTCTGATCAATAAAGCTGAACCTAATTCAGGACCTGCTGTTGAACTGAGTTATTGAAGTACCTGACATGAATTAATAACAGGGAGGAAGAAATGCCTACTACTGAGGCAAACATGAATGCAACTGATCACTTGAGTGTCCAATGAGATCTGGTTATTTGATGTAGTTCCATAGAAAGGGCTTTTTAATTATTGATATTCTTATACTAGGTGCTTTCTAAACATAGGAATAAACTCCACTAGTTTAATCATTCCTACTTTAATCATTCATTCTTAGAATGTGTCTTTCTAATCCTACTTTCTAGAATTAAGTTCTACTGAAATCAGTCAGGCTTGTTTCCAAGAAAATGTGTTTAAGATTTCAGAATGAGATACATTTGGCATATAGATGAAAAGTCTATCAATTTTAGATGAACAGTTATCACATATGGAATTGCACATATTTTATACTTCATACTTATAAGGTACAGTTGTTATAAGACACAGGCCTTCCTATGAAGGTGGAAGTCCTTGAATGGTTGAATTTATTGTTTTAGAAGGATTATGTACCAAGCAGACAAGTATGTGGGCTATATGACAGTGAAGATGCAACCAATGTTCCATGGCTGTGATATTCTCTGGGACACTCTTGATAGTTTATATTTCTGATAAGACCCAACTGAGATTTTCCCAATAAAAGTTTTTGAAGTAAAAGAATGGTATTTTCCCTCACTCTTAAACATATGTGTTTCTATGCAGAGAGTAGTAATTTAATGCCATTACATTAGTAATTGTGAATATGAACTGCGAAGCAGTAGTTATACTTGATAAAGTAAGATAAACTACACAAGGATTACCTCTTCAAAAAAAGTGGGCCTCAGGTTTTATTAATATGTATTAGGTTTTTACACTTCTAACTCTAGATGCTGGGAGCCGCACCAGGCCCTGCTGTGGCAGGCAATGGGAGCCACTTCGGGCTCAGACTGGCTCCCAGACACTGCCACCGGCAGGCTACAAAGTGGGTGGTTGGGCTGGATTTGTGAAGGCGAGGAGATGGGATTCCCTTTTGTGAGTTTTGCAGATCCCCACTTGTACTACATAATTACAGAAAGGTTATATCTAGGGACATATCAGAAAGATATGAAATAAAATCAGCACTTAGCGTATCACATCTCCAACAGAGGTGTTGAGTATTTCTATATATACTTACCAATCTATGGGGAGCTGAATACCATTGAAATCAAATTTTGAAGTAATTTTCTTTTGATACACAGAAATTAGTTTAGGAATAGCATCCCCTCACATCCACTGCCATTAATCCATATCAATACTCATATCCCTTTCACATTTCTTGGAATAACTGAGAGATGAAATATCAAAATTTGCTAACAAAAGATGTATATATGTGTATGTGTGTGTGTGTGTGTCTATAGATATACAGATAGATAGATAGGCAGACAGACAGACAGATAGATAGATTAAGATATATATAGGCAATGCTTCCCACCAGATGGTTACCAGTAATTGCTGACCAAATGCTGCCTTTATATATAAACCACTACATTTCCTTAAAAAAACACTTATTACATGCTTTATCTTTAAAAAGGGAAATAATGTGGGTTTATTTCTCTCTGTTTTAAAAATGATTTGCTTTTGTTGATTTTCCATCAAACTTTTTAATATATCCAAATTATTATTTCTCCATTTTGGAAAGCTGTAAGGTAAGATAAGCCACCAGACAGAATGTATGCCTCGGGCAGTGTTCCCTCTAAGCTGAGTTACTGTGAGCTAGCTCACAATTTTTTAGTCTCTGGCTCACCCATTTTTGTCTTAGCTCAGGAAGGATGGCTCCAGAGCAAACTAATTTATGCAGTAGCCAAATCATCTGCTCACAAAGTTAATGCCAGTAGCTCACAAAGTAGAATTTTTGCTCACAGGACTCCAGAGCTTAGAGGGAGCATTGGCCCTAGGTTAGGAAAGGTTCTGCCAAATCTAAAAGAATATCTGTGTGGTTAACATTCCAAGTCAAGGAAGCCATAAAAGGGGAAAAGCCTTTTTAAAAGTGGAAGGCCTACCCCAATGAAGTGAACTGAAGGGAGCACAGGGTCTGGCAAAAGAAGTGCAAGCTGATAATTAAGCATGCAAAAAGAGAATTTGAGAAGCAATTGCTAAAACATCAAGACAAACAATAAGCATTTATTTAAAAATATTTGGAGCAGGAAACCAAAGGCAGCTGGGCCACTGGATGAGAGAAGATGGAGAGATGGCAGAGAACCTAACTGCATTCTTTGTGATCACAGTGGAAAATGTACCCAGGTGTGTCATGGGTCAGTCAGAAGAGAAGGACTCCTCATGAGGAGAGGACTGCTGTGTAGCAAGCTCTGAAGCAGCAGAAGCCAGCAAGTAAGATGAACTGCAGGCTTGTCAGCATTCACAGGTGACAGCTGATGCAGAGCCACCAGCTCCTTCCAGTCCTGTTCCAACAGATGAAACTCAGGCAGTTGTCACCAGCCCTTTGAGTGCCAGAGATGAAGACTTAGAATGGAGCTCCAGGACAGAAGACAAAGTGCATGTCTCCTGGCCTGATGCCAGCTGCTTGATGATGATGAGTAGCTGCAGGGTTAATCCCAAACAGTTGGCTGCAAATAAGATCATGCAACAGATGCCTATAAAAGCCAATCAAGGGAAACTGCTTGGTGTGGAAGCAACAAGTCATCACCTAGTGGACTTTGTGGATATAGTTCCTGATTCTGCTCCATTCCAGTGACCCTTGGACTGTCTTTGGACTTGGATATTGGACCTGCTTGCTCCTGTATATGACCTTTGACTACTAGACTTTGCTTTCTGGACCATGCTCTGTATTGGACTCTGCTCTCAAGTAACTGACCTTCTGAATTGACTCCTGACTCTGACTTGGCTTGCACCAGGACTGCGACATCAGGTCAGAGCAACTATTTTCAGGAATGGAATCTGAAGAACTGAGTCAAACTGCAGTAACAATAGATGAAGTTCTCTAGACCTACCAAGGAAATGAAAGACCAACAAGACTCCAGGTCCAGCTGATATACACCCAAGGGGTCTTAGGGAACTCAGATGTGAAATGGTTGACCTACTAACCTGTATATGTAACTTGTCACTAAAATTAGCTACTGTACCAGAGGACTGAAAAGTAGTGAATATTACACCAATTTTTAAAAAGGGATCCAATTGCAGTCCAGTTAGCCTAATGTCTGTGCCAGGCAAATTAGTGAAACTGTAATCAAAGAAAGAATTGTTAGGTACATAGAGAAACAAAGCCTGCTCAAGGAAAATCAGCATGTTTCTGCAAAGTGAAGTCCTGCCTCACCAGCCTTTTGAAGTTCTTTGAGAAAGTGAACTATTTATTTATTTATTTTGTATCCTGCCCTCCCTGTCAAAGCAGGCGCAGAGTGGCTTTGTAGATAACATGTAGATGACAGTGACCTGGTAGACATTATGTACTAGGACTTTCAAAAGAATTCTGAAAGAATTTGGAAAAAGTATCTCCTGAAATATCTTGACCAGGGTGGCCCAGGCTAGCCCAATTCCTCAGATCTCAAAAGCTAAGCAGGGTTGGCCCTGGTCAATATTTGGATGGGAGATCAGCAGGGAAGTCCAGGATCACTGCGCTGAGGAAGGCAATGGTTTGCCTTGAAAACCCTATGGGATCACCATGAGTTGGCTGTGACCGGACAGCACTTTCCACCACCACCACCACCACCACCACCATCTCATCAAAGACTCCTGAGTAAGCTTAGCAGTCATGGGATAAGAAAACAGCTTCTTTTATGGATTAAAAATTGGCTAAATGAAAGGAAATGGGGAAAAGGAAAAAACCTGACATTTGTCTTAATGGAAGGAAATAAGCAGTAGAGTCTCACAAGGATTGGTATCAGGGACAGTGCTATTTAATTTGTTCATAAGTGATTTGGAACAGGGACTGAGCAGTGCAGTGTCCAAGACTACAGCTGACACAAAATTATTCATGATGGTGAAAACCAAGACGAACAGTGAAGAACTCCAGGAGGATTTCCACAAACTGGGTAAGTATGCAGCAGTGTAGCAAATGAGGTTAAGTGTAGGTCAGTGTAAAATGATGCAAACTGGAACAAAAAATCCCAACTTCAAGTACACACTAATTGGGTCTGAAATGGCTGAAACTGAGTTGAATGAGATCTTGTTATAGAAGATAGCTCAATGAAATCCAATGTACTGAAGTGGTGAAAAAGCAAACTATGTTGGGGATTATTAGGAAAGGGATTGAATATAAGGCAGCCAATGGTATAATGAGCCTGTATTAGGATTGCCAATCTCCAGGTGGCACCTGTAGTTCCTCTGCTGTTACAATTGATCTCCAGATGACCATAATGAGTTTTCTAGGAGAAAATGGCTGCTTTGGAGGGTGGACTCTCTGGCATTATACCCTGCAGAGGTCCTGCCTTTTCCAAATTCTGCCCTCCTCAGGGTCCACCCCCACCAAAAGCTCCAGCTATTTCCCAACTCAGAGCTCGCAACCTTGTGCTGTACAGACCTGGGGTGCAGCCTCATTTGGAATACTGTGTGCAGTTCTCTTCACCGTATCACAAAAAGGACTTTGCACAGCTAGAAAAAGCACAGAAGAAGGCAATCAAGATGATTAAGGGCTTGGAGAAAGGAAAGGAAAGGCTGAGGTGTCTCATACAGTTCAGAAAAGAGACGACTAAGCAGGGACATGATAGAGGTTTATGAAATTATGCATGGGGTAGACAGAGAGGGCCCTGACCAGGATAGCCCAGGATAGCTCAATTTTGTCAGATCTCATAAGCTAAGCAGGGTTGACACTGGCTAGTATTTGGATGGGAGATCTCCAGGGAAGATCTGGGTCGGGACATGGAGCCATGCAATGGCAAACAACCTCCTAATGTCTCTTGCCTTGAAAACCCAATGGGGTCACTATAAATCAGCTATGACCTGATGGCAAAAAAAAGTGGACAGAGAGAACTTTTTCTCCCTCTCCCAAAATACTAGAACTCAGAGTCATCCAATGAAGTTGATAGGCAATAGGTTAAGGATAGAAAAATACTCTTTTATTTGACAAGTGATTAAAATGTGGAATTCACTGCAAGAGGATGTAGTGATGGCCACAGGCATAGATACTTTAAAAGGGGTTTAGACATATTCAGGGAGGATAAGTCCAGTGACTACTGGCCACAGTGACTAAAGGGAACCTCTGCATTCAGAGACAGTAAACCTCTGAATCCCAGCGCCAGGAGGCAACATCAGGTGAATGCCTCTGCCTCTATGCCCTGTTGTTGGCCCTCCAGAGTAACTGGTTAGCCACTGTGTGAGACAGGATATGGAACTAGATGGCCCACTGGGCTGATTCAGCAGAATTGTTCTTACATTCTTACAACACAGATCCTCATGCATTCATTAATAATACCAATGATGATAAACCTGGACTAATGAAGACATGATCTTATACCACACTGACAACACAGATTTTAATATTAGATTATTCACCTCTCTGTGGAAATTCAGATCCAGTCTGTTAGCTGAAGACCATGGGGTAAACAGGATTCTAAAATGATCCTATTTGTATTGTAACAGTATGATTCCCTCAAATCTGCTAGTCAAGTCACTTTATTGTACAATTATTCAGTTAATTGTGGCTTGAACTTACATGGACTACAGCAGCATTTCCCATATGGTCTTAGGGCCCTGGAAAGCCAAGAAGATATTCCACAGGTTCCGCAAGTCCACTGTAAAGACAGAGGACAATCCCTTCTATACAGCTACAATGAAAAGAGCCACTTCAGTTTTCTAAGGGGAATAGATTTTCCAGTTCAGGGATGGTGGGGGGATTGGTTTTTCTTTCATTCACGAGGCAGGAGCTTGTAAAGCTGCTACAGCCCACACCCACTTAGATTCCAAAAAATTCTACTCCCTACAGATGGATAATCCCGGAAGATCTTATCTTCAACTTCAAAGAGAAAAAAGAAAAGATTGACTCTGTCATTAAAGCAAAAGCATTTTTGGAGCAGCATCAAAGTTCAGTGAAAGGAAAAGGAAAATTTAAGGACAATGTCATTACAGAAGATGTTAGCGAACATGGTTCAAGAAGCAGTGACAGTTCTTCAAGTAGCTCCTTAGAAGTTTTTGACTCTGAATCAGAACTAGGAGCTGCGGCTCCTAAATCACTTAAGGTTAAGCTGCCCTTCGATAAAAACAAACGTGGAGGGAAGAGAGCAGCTAAATAATCTGATTCTGAAATTCTGCCCTTTCTTTTTTGATTATTTACTAAGATGCACACACTACAGCTAATTTTGTTTGTACTGCTTAAGGTAGAAATATTAATTCTTAATCTCCAATTATGTAAAAGCTAAATAATGAGGAAACATCAAGAAACTGAACTTTAGAGTATTATTTGATCCTTGCCTACTCTGTATCTTAGTTTAGAATATCCCTTTTCCCTATACCCTGTAGTGTGTAGAGATAAAAGTAATAAAAATGGTTTAAAAAAGGGGGGGAAAGGATTCCAAATCACTTTCGATCACTAGCCAGAAGTGTGGATCTATAGCTAGGAACTAAGAGCTTATCCCTAGGACTGAGCACCCCAAGCACCAAGACTTAAGGAATGGCCTGGCCAAGGAAGTCAGGAAAAATCCCACTCTCCTGGCTTTCCTCAAACTATGAAAAATTGAATTGTTCAAGAGGGCTTTTTTCTGCAGGTTCAAAAACTTACTTGGATAAATTATTAGGGACTGTGGTTTATGCTGCTGTATATAGGTTACTGTAAGTAGGATCCTATTATGTAATTGTTATACCACTTAATGTACCATACTTATTCTATGCTTCAGTTCCTTCTGGTGGTTCCAGGCTTCTAAAATTCTAATGCATTGTGTACTGAACGTCCCATTTTGTTGATTGTAAACAAACAAACATTTATTTCTGGGATAAAATTAAACTGGATTTCACTGTGTTCTAATTTAAAGGATTTCACAATATAAAGTGAAATGCCACTCTTCACTACAAAGAGTACTAGCTAACCATGGCTTTTAAATCTATACCAGAAGTTCAGGATGACACTGGTCTTTCTTTCTATGAACAGCTCTTAAAGTGTTTCCAGGCCCCTTCTCACCCTTGTTCCACTGGTCTCTATGATTAATCAGTAAGGACTTTTATTGATGTTTCTTTTTTTTTCAAATTTATAATTTTATTGTTATTTTATATAAACAAAACAGTAACTGGCATCATAAGAAATATGGAAACAGTTAAGAGTTATTTCACAGGACTTTTATTGATGTTTCTGATGCAAACTCCTTTCCAATCAGAGGTAGGACAGCTTAGAGCAGGGGTGGCCAAACTTGTCTAATGTAAGAGCCACATAGAATAAACATGAGATGTTTGAGAGCCATAAGACATAAATATTACACGTTTTTATTGAAAAATATGCAAATTTGCTTTTTATTAACATTAAATGAGACTGCCAAAAATAAAACAAAAAGGATAAAACAGATATTGATAATGATATTTGTTTGCTAATGATGTTTATTTGTCCAAGAGAGAGAGAAGTAGAAAGAGAGAGAAACAAAGAAAGCAAATAGATGGAGGGATGGAGGGAGGGGGAGCAAGGAAAGAAGTGAGAAAAAAAGGAAGGAAGAAAGGGGAGAGACAAAGAAAGGTGGAAGGAAAGAAAATGGAAGGAAAGCAAATAGATGGGAGATGGGGTGGAAAGAAAGCAACTTTAACTTTTAATGTGCCTTCTAACCCCCTCATGCCCCCATGCCGGCTGGCCTGGAGAAGGGATTTAAAGAGACAAATGCCTTCTCCAAGCCAGGAGGGGGGGCTTTCAGAACATATTTAAAGTTGCTTTCTTTCTCTGCTCCCCCCCACCTCAAGCCTACCCAGGGAACACTGGCTGGGGAAGAGATCGGGGAGGCATGCTTCCCCTTCGGTTCCCAGCAGCCCTGCCAAGAGCCAAACAATATGTGTGAAAGAGCTGCATTTGGCTCCTGAGCTGCAGTTTGGCCAACCCTGGCTTAGAGCTTGGGTTTGGGGCCGTTCTGAATTGCAGACCTAAAACATAAAGTACCCTTTGACATCCAGCCTGGCAGCCCATGTACAGATATTACAATCCCCCCCATTTGCTGTTTAAGATGATATGGTTCTCACCAGTGTTCCCTCTAAGCTGAGTTAGTGTGAGCTAGCTCACAGTTTTTTAGCCTCTGGCTCACACATTTTTGTCTTAGCTCAGAACAGATGGCTCCAGAGCAAATTAATTTATGCTGTAGCCAAATCACTTGCTCACAACTTTAATTCCAGTAGCTCACAAAGTAAAATTTTTGCTCACAAGACTCCACAGCTTGTTCTGAGGACAGAAGCCTCCATAAGACACATGTTATTTACCACACACATATAGACAAATGGCTGCCCAGTGCATGTGGCATGAGCATACAGGGAAGGGATGTGAAGGTTTGGGGATTTGCAAAAAATATTTTAATCAGAGAGGGACTCCTAAGGTTGGTAAACTTTGTGAAAAACTTAATCTGATGGTCTGGGTTTGTCAGGACGAGTAACATATGAACACATTTGAAACCTTAATAATCACATCTAGTCAAGAAAACATGATGGAAGTATTTATTTATTGAATTTATACCTCTCCACCCCCTGTACAACAGGGCTCAGAGTGGGTAACAATGTTCATAAAACAAGATCAATAAAATTAAATATTAAAACAATTTTTACAATAATACTAATGGGGGTCATTTTGTAGAAAAAGAGCTGCAGGAGCTCATTAGCATAAGGTATGCTAATGAGCTACTAGCATAATAGCTCATTAGCATGTACCATGCCCCTTGACATCACCGGAAGTGATGTCAGAAGGGGAAGCAAAAGGGGGGGGGAAGGCATCTTCAAAAGCCTACCCTCCCCTTCCCCAGCCGGCCTGCGGTGTGGGGGAAGCACAGAGAGAAGGTGTTTAAAGTTTAAACCCCTTTTCACTAGAGTTGGGCCACAGAAGGAGGAAAGAGGGAAGGAAAAAGAGAAAGAATAGAGAGAAGGAAAGAACGAAGGAAAGACAGAAAGAAAGAGAAGGAAAGAGGGAAAGAAAGAGAAGGAAAGAAGAAGGGAAAGGGGAAAAGGAGAGAATGAAAGGAGGGAAAGAGAGAAGAGGAGGGAAAGAAAGAAAGAGAGAGAAGGGAAGAAGGAGGGAAAGAGAAAAAAGAGGAAAGAAGGGAAAGACAGAGAGAAGGGAAAGAGGGAAAGAAAGAAAGAGGAAAAGGAAAAGAAAGGAAAGGAAAGGAGGGACAGAAAGAGGGCAAAGAGATGGGCAGAGGGAGGAAGGCTCTCCCACCCCCCATCAAGCCCCCATCCCTGCGGATCCCTCACTTACCGCGATCAAGGCTTCCCCCGGGCTGCAGCGCTCCAGCACAGGCCCCAGAAGGCCAGCTATGGACCTCCTCAGGCCTCCCCCGGGCTGCAGCGCTCCAGTGCAGGCACCAGAAGGCCAGTAACAGGCCTCTTCAGGCCTCCCCCGGGCTGGAGTGCTCCAGTGTGGGCCCCAGAAGGCTGGCGATTGGCCTCTTCAGGCCTCCCCCAGGCCACAGTGCTCCAGCATGGGCCACAGGATACCGACGACAGGCCTCTTCAGGCCACCTCCGGGCTCCAGCGCGGGCCCTGGAAGGTGAGCAATGGGAATCTTCAGGCCTCCTCTGGGCCACAGCACTTAAGTGTGGGGAGCTGGGGATGGGGCTTGCTGCCCCCACTATTTGTGCTAGCGCCTGGGCTGCCGGAGCAATGCTCTGGCACGCTCCGGCCCCAAATAATCCCTGCTAATAACTGATCAGATGGCACATAAAAGAGCACAACTTAGTGCCCCCTATCCAGGGGGGGAAGGGTAAAACATCCCACAGTTATGAGAAAATTACAATTCAGAAATGGGGGGGACAATTCAGAAAGAAGGGAGGCCAGTCTAGATGGAGACAGTTGCTGCTTCAGACATAGGCCTAGCAAAACATCTCTGTCTTGCAAGTCCTGCAGAACTGCACCAAGTCCTGCACCAGGTCTCACTCAGCAGGGCATTCCACCAGGTTGGAGACAGGGCCAAAAAGCCTGGTTCTGGTTGAGGACAGCTGGATGCTTTTCAGGCTGGGGCTCACCAGTAGGTTGTTATCCATTGAGTGTAAAGTTCTTTGGGGGGTATACCAGGAGAGGCGGTCCTGCAGGTGTGCTGGTCCCAAACCATTTAGGGCCTTAAAGATTAATACCAAAATCTTCAACCTGATCCAGTATTTAACCTGAATGTGGAGCAGTGGCTGAATGTGGGCTCTGAATGAAGTTCCTGTGAGAACATGTACCACCACATTCTAGACCAGTTGCAGTTTCCGGGTCAGCCTCAAGGGTAGCCCTGCATACAGTGAGTTACAGTGGTCTAGTCTGGAGGTGACCACTGCATGATTCACTGTGGGTAAGTCAGGGTAAGACAGGAAGAGAACCAATTGCCTGACCTGGCACAGACGGAAAAACACCAGCAGCAAGCTTAGCATAAACCTCAATGTTAGACTGTACAAAATGGTGAACAGTGACACGGGGGGAAAGAGCTGAATTTAAGACATGGGTTGGGGGGGGGGCAACATAATGAAAGCTATAACCAAACCTTTAAATATGTAAGGTTCTCAATCCATCTGTATACTATTGTTAATTGTGTTCTTCAGATACTGAATCTTAAAAGATTACTTTTCTACAGCAAAGCTGTGTCTTTTTTACTCTTTGTAGCAACTTTAAAATTCTTAACCCAAGTAGCCACATCACCAGATAGAGATTACTGCTGTGGGCTGACAAGCTTTGGTTGTTTTTGGAAAGCTGTTATTTACTGTTCCCTCCATTTTACAAAGGAAGACTAGACTATAGGATATGTTGCTATACATGTAATAGTGGTTTTAAACTTGCTGGTGTTACAAGAAAGGGCTTGAGCTTTATTTTAAAAATATACTTGAGTATAAAAATATGTTATAACCCTAGAAACTGGAAAGCCATATGTGCCTCAACCAGCCAATAACTCAATTATACACTGTCACAGAGACCAAGCAAAGTGAGGCAATTTAATCATCAAGGAGAAATAGTAGTGTAATTCAGACTACATTGGGAAAGATATTGGTATGGATATTATAGCCATTTGAGAAACTCTGCTGATCACATGACTCCTAAAATCTTATCACCAACCAGGACTTCTGTGTGCATACACAATACCACTCACAGACTGACTTTGCTTAGTAAACCCTAAATATGCTCAAGCCTTTCTCTGAATAAACACAACTACCTCAAGTCATAAACTAGTGTAGTCCATACCTGATCATCTTCCACTCATGTAATTTCAAAGTTAAAAACATGCACTTCCTTATTGCTTTTTTCTTTTCCCCACTTTTTCTCCTAAGTTACATGACTGTAAGAAGCTAGTTAGCATTGATCTAGCTAGCCCACCAGTGCTTAACCTTTAATCCACTTCCACCCACCAAGTCCCTGCCCACAGTCACAACTACAAAATCAGAACTTATGGTGTCCCAGACAAGACAACTTTCTTTGTATAAATATAGTTATACACATATGATACATAAATTTCAGCCACATATTCAACACGATATTGTGGTTGACAAATCCTTAGTGTTAGGCTTGATTCCTATTTGCTGTGTGCCACTTTAAGGGCCTGGACAAGAGGATGGGTGAGTAGTATAAGCAGCTCTCCCTTGCTGGCTGGCTGTCACATGCCGTGGGGGTGGGGGAAGGCTACCACATGCCCTCAGAATTTCTGAATCCCCCAAACAAAGATCACTTTGAGGAAGGCCGTATGACCCCAGTTAAAAATAACTCCACCTCAAAGGTCTCAGGGTAAGGTATTTCCAAGTCCTGCTACCAGACATCATTTTTTTTAAGAATGGAGATGTAAGACACTATTGTTTTAAAAAGTATTATATCTTCTGCACGTGTATAAATTTATAATCATATTGCCCTGAACTGGATAGCCCAGGCTAGCCCAATCCCATCAGATCTTGGAAGCTAAGTAGGGTTGGTCCTGGCTAGTATTTGCATGGGTGACCTCAAAGGAATATCAGGGTTGTGACGTACAGGCATGTCTCTTGCCTTAAGAACAAGTCTAGCTCGCCAACTAGTGGTGTATAATGCTAAAAGAGCTAGAACTTCTGGCTGACAATCTTAGTATCTCCTGACTATACTATACATACTGCCATATGATAATTAATTATAATCATGTTTATTGATGCAACATAGCACTTTCTAAGATGCATATTAAAGATCTCTCAGCCATACTCCTTAACTCATTTTTAGATCAATCCTAGCATGTCTCACAAAGTTAAATGAGAGTTATGTATGAGTTAAGCCTGAATCCTTTGAGAAGTCCACTTGTGTTTAAAGGCTGGGCTTTTCCAACACTTTCAATCTATGTTTATATGTGTATCATTTGTTATTCAGTTGTACATTGGTAACTGAGTACAGAACCCAGGAAATAAGAGTCAGTCCAGATCCCAAGCAAATGAAGGAAGAAGAAAAGAAGAAGAGGAGGAGGAGATTGGATTTATACCCTGCCCTTCACTACCCAAAGGAGTCTCAGAGCTGCTTTCAAACTCCTTTCCCTTCCCCTCCCCACAACAGACACCCTGTGAGGTAGGTGGAGCTGAGAGAGCTCTGGCTTGCCCAAGGTCATCCAGCAGCTGCAAGTCAAGGCGTGGGGAATCAAACCTGGTTCTCCCAGATTAGAGTCTGCGCACTTAACCACTACACCAAACTGGTATATCTTCCTAGATCCACAGTACAATCCTGAGTAACTTATAGAGTTTGAATCCCATTTACTTTAATGGGCAGAGAAGGGTGTACCTCTGTTTAGGACTGTACTGTCATTTGCTTAACACCCACTATTCTATTAAGAAAAAAAATACAGGGGAGTCAAATTCCTAACCTGGCTGCATCCCTCTTTCATTATAAGCCTAAACTAACTCCACAGCTCTGGAGCTATATACATATTACACCCACCTACTTCATACTAATAAACTCAGAATATCCACTCCACTTCAGTTCCATACCTGTAACCAATGTGGCCAGATTGATGCTAATTAATATAGAGATGTCAGCAAACCTTCTTTAGCCAAGGTAAGTAGGAGTCCAGTAGCACCTTAGAAACCAACAAAATTTATTCCAGCATACACTTTCATAAACCGGAGGTCACTAACAAAAACTTATGCTGCTATAAAGTTGGTTAGTCTTTAAGGAGCTATTGAACTCCTGCTTAATTTTACTATAACAAACCAACAGGGATACCTCTCCGGTGGTTTGCGTTTCGTTCTGCAAAGAGGAGCTGCTGGTATCCATTTCACATCCCCTGAGCACCGAGCATGTTATTCCCTCTATACCCACTTTCTACGGAGGAAACGCCACTCACTTTCCTTGGCTAGAAACTCAGGAATATTAGTTCCTTTTTTAAAAAAACAAACCCCAAAACCCTTTATAGATAGTTTCTGACATCTCGCCCTCGTCAGTCTTTAACTCCATCCGTCCTTGTGAGAGGAATCGCTAGGAATTCTCCGAAACGTCTCCCCCACCCCCCACTGCCTTTTGTGAAACCAATTCCCAGGGCGATGTCTGCCTCTCTTCGTCCCCCGCCCTGCAGCACCAGTCTTCAGGGTAACAATGTCTGGAGTCGCCACTGTCCATACAAGGAGGAAGCGGCGTGTCCCAAGCACGGCAGGGGAGAAGACAACCCCTCACACCCTTCAGCCAAGCAGCACAACTCCTCCGGCGACGAGCTTCCTTCCACCCACCGCGCCCCAAGCTGCCAAAGTCCTTCACGCTGTCCTGCCCGTCCCCCAAAGGCAGGTCGGAGGTTGCCTCCGCCGCTCCAGTTACCTGGCCTGCTGCAGGCAGCTATCCGGGGAAGCCTCGGACTGCGCAGGGTGGGGTCCTGCCTAGGCTGCCACCGCCGGCGTGGGATTCACAGGCTGGCGCTCCCTCTCCGTCCCCCTCTTTCCCGAGCCGGGGAAGCCCACGCCCGCTCTCCCCCCGCCCCCCGGCAAAGGGGAAACCGCTAGCCGTGGGTCCCTCCTCTCGCTTGGGAAGGCGTGCTGGAACAGCCGTTCAGGACCGTGTAATCGGTGCCGGAGTCATCGAGCGCCCGCTGTGGCGAAACGCAGGCCTCGTTGTTCAGCCGGAGAGCAAAAGGGAAGGAGAGAAGGCAGCGGCTTGCGCCGAGGAGCGGCCACAACTCGCCGCCGCCTCGGGAAGGGGGGGGGGGGAGGATTTCTCTCCACCCCTGCTCGCAAACTTACCCGCGCACACACTCTATCTCTCTGCTGTCCGGGTTAGACTTCCAAAGCTTAGCTCCCTCGTTTTCAGTGTATGTGTGTTTTAGACGTTCGGTCTCCTTTGAAGAAGCTATGTAAGCCTTGCTTTTTGCAACTGCTGCCGCGTCACCCGCATCAAAAATGCTTCTCTTCCCACCTCCTCTCTTCTCTTTTGCTCCCTCTTTTTACTCGCTCGTTTTCTACACACACATTTCTTTCCTGAAAAAAAGACAATCGCCACAATGAGCTGGCTAGAAACCGGCCCAGCTACAGGCCCACATTGCAGCTCTGGATTCAAAACGTAAACGTACACGGGCCCGTTGGTTTTCGACAGATGGGAAGGGAGACTGGGGAAGTCTTGCGTGTGGGGGTGTGGGACCACCGGACAGTGCCCGTAGTGAACAGTTAATTTTGTAACTGAGATTTTTATTATGATACAAGGCGCTCCGCGGGATTTTTCCACCGAAAAGTGGAATATAAATAAATACATAAATTAGTGAGTGCATTATATTCTATCTATATAATCCTGTTTTATTGATAGCACTATAATGGTTTTGGTGCATTGTTCTGGAATTTTATAATCCAGTTATATTGTGGTGTTCATTATATGTATTATCCTGTCCTTATTGTATTGTTTTAATTGCATAATCCATCTTGATGTTCAATGAGAAAGGTCGACTAAATAAAGAACATACAATAAAATAGGGTTACAAAACAGAGTCCCATGCACTCATTTTCTACTATAGAAAACAAGAGTGCCGTGCACATGTGATATGTTCATAAAAATAAGAGGGTTGCACTCAGATCTCATTATTCAGTGCAGTGACAGAACAGTAATACAGGATGACCTCTATCAAGCTCAGTATTGGCTGTTCTGACTGGCAGTGGCTCTCCAAGATCTCGGATAGATATGTACTCCCTGATCCTATTAAGATGGGTCCACCCCTTCCTGACAAGGTACTACTAGACATTGTGCAAGTTTTGAACCTTGGGAAAAAATGCATTCAAATGTTTTAAATAAATATTAATATGTTTTTATTAGTCTTTTGCTTCTGAATGTGCATTGAAACAATTTTTACCAATGTGCTATAAATGATGGCTGAACTTTCCTGCCATCCTATCAGAATCAATATTTATGTAGACACTACTGATTACATTAGTAAGATTTGTACTAAGAGAGCAATCCTAAACAGGTCTATTGAGCGTAGAAATATAAAATTTCCAGAAATTTTGAAGCTCAGGAAAAAAACCATTTTTTGGGGGGGGGTTGGGGAAAAAACAGAAATTTTCAGAAAAAATAGCACTTTTTTCTTTTCCAGATTGAAAGTCATTCTGCTACCTTAGGAATATAAAATATGACTATGGACAATTTTACTTGGCATGAAATTATCACAAATAGCATATTAAAATATAGTGTATCCAAACAATTATTACAATTATTTTACTTTTTAAAATAATATTTATTTGTAACAAATGGAGCAACAATCTCCTGAACTGTTTACTAGTTTATGTGGAACAGACAAAAAACCCTCCACAAAACAATTCTTAAAAATCCAGAAGTAACAATTATTCATATTTCCTCTCCACAGTATTAAATAAAAATAAAAAAACCATTCTCATAAAAAGAAGAGGGGGGAAGTGTATAGAAGGGAGTGTGATACTAAGTTTCAATTAATGGGCATGAAATTTAATCAGAATCATTTTCTGAGCTGTAATTATCAGAATCAGTTTCAGTCTCTGCTTCTGCAGCTACTCGGTTGTGTCTGTCATTATCACAGTTATTATGGACCTCTAAAAACTGAAGGTTTGCCCAGATTGAAACAAGCTTCTCTACCGTTTCACATATCAGTTTATTTCTTGATTTAGTGTGAGTGTTTCCAAACATAGACCAGATTCTTTCACATGCTGCAGAAGATGGAGGAATCTGAAGAAGGCGAGAAGCAAGAGGAGTCAGAGGCTGTGTTGTGCAAAGGCCTTGCCACCATGTTGCAGGAGGAGTATGTTTGGCAGAATCCCAGATTGCATTCCTGGATCAAATCCCTGAAGATGTTCAACATTTGAAAGTACCTTCCCAACATCAAGTCCTAAATGTAATGCTTGTTTTGTAATCCAGTCAAATGCAGTAACAGTGCTATCATCACTTATATTTCCACCTTTGAATCTTGGATCCAGCAGATTTGCAGCAGCATGAATTGGATGGCAACAAAATTCTTCCCTTTTTTAAATAAAATCTTTCACTTTACTTTCTTCTATAGTAGTAAGTGGATATATACTGAGATTTTCAAAAACAGTTGTTTTTATCTTGGTCATTAGATAAGGAATTTCTGACAAAAGTGTACTTTCTGATTCAGATGCAGTGATTGCTGCAGCAATTCGCTTAGAATCTTCAGGGAATTTTGCAATTGAACCCAGAAGACATCCTGATCAAGAACAGTGTTTCTTACACTCCTGGGTACTTTAAGATCTTCAACTATTACTGTTTCTTGAAAAGCTTCTTTGTTTTTTAGTAAACTTTCAAAGGAGATCACTACTCCAGCCCACCAAGTTTTACTACAGAGCTTCAGTGTCGCTATTTTATTCTTCCCATTTTTTTCTACTTGCTTCTTCTGGAAAACTGCAGCTACAATATGAGTACCATTGACATGTTTTGTAACTTCTTTTGCTTGTCTATAAATCAGTTTCATAATATCATTAAGAAGCAAGTTTAGGCCATGAGATGCACATCCTATTGCAGTAATATGTGGATACTTACCCATTATGATCTCCCATCCTGCTTACATATTGCTGGCATTGTCAGTCAGCAAAGCAAATACTTTACCACTTCCAGTTCTCTGTAGGATTTCACATATTTTATAGCTGATATATTCTGCAGTATGTCTGTTCTCTCCTGTTTCAGTGCTTTTGTAAAAAACTGGTTGAGGTGTTATAATGAAATTTATAATTCCTTCTCCTCTCACATTTGTCCATTCATCTGTAAGTAGTGCAAGACACAGTGCTTCAATTTTTCCTTGCACAGATTCCATTACACGTTCATATTCTGACTCTAAAAGAAGCTTGCTCAAAGAATGTCTGATGGGCATATGATATGATGGTCTTAGTAATTTTAAAGCTTCCTGCCAGTATGTATTTTCAGTTATTGAAAATGGTATTCCAGAAGAATATATTGCCAGTTTGGTGTAGTGGTTAAGTGCGCGGACTCTTATCTGGGAGAATTGGGTTTGATTCCCCACTCCTCCACTTGCACCTGCTGATGTGACCTTGGGTCAGTCACAAGCTCTGGCACAGCTGTTCTCTCAAGGACAGTTTGTGTTAGAGTTCTCTTAGCCCCACCTACCTCACAGGGTGTCTGTTGTGGGGAGAGGAAGGGAAAGGAGTTTGTAAGCCGCTCTGAGACGCCTTTGGGCAGTGAAGGGCGGGGTATAAATCCAAACTCTTCTCTTCTTCTTCTTCTCTTGCAAGAGCTTGATAAATTTTTTCCTGATCTTCAGGTGTCATCTTGTTTATAAATGAATTAATTGAATAATTTTTGGATGCAGCTATCTTCAGTATCTGTTCACTTGAAGATGCTGCTGATGGGACAACAGTTTGTGTTGCTGCTGATGTTACAGATGGAGTAGAAAGAGGACTTCTTGAACAAGAATGTTGAGAAAAACTAGGTGCATTTTCATCATTGTGATCCTCTTCACTTAGATCCATGAAGGATTTTTTAATATCTACAGGACACTTGTTACATACAAGAATGTGTTTTGTCATCCTGGTAGCATTTGGAAATGCATATTTCATCTGACAATATTTGCAAATCACATTTTTCTTCACAGAAGAACTTGTAATGTGAAAATGCCTCCATATGCTAGATGTTGGTCCTACCATTTTCCTGAGGGGAGTGGGAAGAAAGAAAAATAATGTAATGGTTAGTTTGCAAGAAGACACTAATCTATGGTTGTAGGTGGGGGTGGGGAAATAAAAAAGCAGGTTAATAGTAATTAAATTATTATTTACATAAAGGTTATAAAGATAAACTAATGTAGCTAAATGATTCAGTGTTCTGGAATCAGATAAATGAAAACTCTTACCTTTTTAAAATAAGTATATACTTTCAGGTCCTTTTTGTTGCTCTGTATTTTCTTCCAATGCTTTGAGGCCTAGTGAAGCCTGAGTGCCAGTAGACCCATCCACATGCAAAAACAAAACTAAAATCTTTTTCTTTTCTTGTGACAATAGCACCTCATAAAGGAAGAAATGCATCTTGTTCTTGCATTGGAGAGTTCAGTTTGTAACCTAGGACTTGCTTGTCCGCGGTGCATAGAAATTAGATTAATCTGATACCATACATATTTTTTAGAAATGATTTGGAAAACATTTGAACACCTTGTCTTAAAATATTTTATTCATCATGTTAAAATAAAATGTTACATAATTTTTTTCTTTTCTTTTTTCAATTTTTCTGAAAAAAACAAAAAGGCTCCAAGAAAAAAAAGGGGGGGGAGGTTTTTTTACTGAATATTTCAGGTTTTTTTCCGGGCCTTCACATCTCTGAGGCACCTGCTCAGCTCTCTTCAATGGGATTTATTCCCAGGAAAGTGCGCCTAGGATTCTCTGGCTATAAATCTGAACCTTACATGCCATTCTAACGCATTTGATAAAGTGTGTGTGCACACAAAAGCTCATACCTTGAATAAACCTTTGTTGGTCTTAAAGGTGCCATTGGGCTCTAAATTTGTAGGATTGCACTGTAAATCGTGTCTTCTTTGTTCTTGAGGTGTATAGTAATGTGTTCAATGTGGAATATAAACCCCAATCCTGTCCCTGTTTATTTAGTTATTTCATCGAGCGTATTCTCAAGGAAAGTATGCATTGCTTTGCTGCCATACACTTCAAAACATTCAAGTCCACGTGGTAGCATTGCTGATAGATTGGTAGGACAGAGTAGGGGCCATAACAAAGGAGGAGCGTGACAGGAGAGTCCAGTTTGTCTCAAGGAGGCCCTTGCATGGGTTCGCAAGTGTCTTCCAAGCAATTGTGCTATCCATCCGGCTGTTATGGTTGAAAGAATAGTATCTTCATGTTATATTGGTAAATGTAAATTCTTCACTTTTCACTGCTAGCAAGACACTCAGTTTTCATCCCTTGTTTCTGAAGAAACATGAAGAAAAAGCATGGAAATTAGCCATTGACTATGTTGCTGTAATAATTGAGTTCCAACACTAATATTGTTAATTCAAGTCCAGATAATTCCTCTATCTGCCCTTCCAGCTAGCACAGACAATCTTATATTAATAATGTCAGTATTTAAGAAAGTATATGTTTTCTCTTTGGCTCCATTCCTGTTAAAGAGGTTACTTTGTGATGATCATTATCAACCATGGATAGTAACTTGTTGCACTGAAATGTTCAACAAATCTTCTTATATGCCTTCTTTTTATTGAAAAAAGTATTCTAATTTTGGCTGCTCCAAAATCTAGTGACTTAAGTGACAATAATCAGAGGAAATGCAAGACAATCATGGACAATAATGTGGTCAGAATGTTCATAAAGATGACAAATGTCTCCAGTCTGAGGTAACCAGTTTCTCCAGATTTATTGGGTGCAGCCATCTCTTTGTTCCAACAGAATCTCAAGTCCAAACTAGCAATGTGATGATGACTTTTTACTGACTACATCCTCAAATTGTGAAACAATGAATCACCAACTTCATTCAGTTGGTAGTTATTAGTCATAATGATCTAATCAGAGAACATGGACAATAATGTGGATCTATTTATCCTTGTTTAAATGCATACGCTCATTCTAAGGATACATTTCAGCAATAATTCATTACAATTTTATCTTAATGTCAGTTATTATTGTACTAAAAGGATAGTCCACAAACATTTAACTTTTTAATGCAACTGACTTGATGCTCACCAAATCTGCTTTATTTCCATCATTTTAAGAACCTAGGAGGAACTTGTGTGGCTTGTCCTGTGTTCCTTTTACAGAATGTATTTATAATTTATTTATGTTATTTATAGCCTCCCTTCTCACTGAGGCTCAAGGTGTACAAAATGTAAATAAGTGCATTCAGTAGGATATGACATCCAATAGGCAAAGTAATATGACTAGGATTACAGAAATCTGAACGAAGCATAAGTATTATACATGACAAGTGGAAGAGCCATATGGACTTCCAGGACATCTCATTTTCCCCTCCCCCTTTATTTCCTCTTTCCCTTCCCTAGAAGCCCCCACAGTCTCTCCCCTTTTACTGATTCCTTCTCTCCTTCCTATCCACCAGCCAACCCGTCTTTATCTGCCCCCCTCCATCCTCAGCTTTCCCTCCTTCCCTTTCCCAGGAAGCATCTTCTTGGAAAACTATGGCCCAGTTGTATAGTGCTGTCATCTAGCTCAGTTTTCCTTTCATCCGACTCAAAAAGGAAAGCCCTAGGTAGGAGGCACACAAAATGTGTTTGGAAGATGATGTCATGTGAATGCTCTCTTTAAAAGCAGGTCCGTGTCACTGCCCCTTTGGGGGGAAATCCCCCTTTGGAAACAGCCTGTTAAGCTACCTTTAAGAATCATTAGTGTATATGAGATTGGCCTGCCTGACAGCCAAGTCCACACCTACAAACAGATGTTACTAAACAGAGTTGGAAATGGCTTACTGTTTTCTACAATTGGTATTTATCAATGACTTTAATGTTTGTAAAGGGCAGAGGTGTTATACTTTTGTATTTCCATAGCGCTTTGCAGATTTTAATGATTTTATTGTAAATGACTGTCAGCTTAGCTGGAAAATGGTATACAAGTTAGAGGAGTGAATAAATATGTTGATACTAAGTAAATAAATGTTCCATTAAGATGTAAAACTTTGTAGTGTTGAATTACTATATATGGATGTAATACTAGCTCCTTGAAAATTTAAAAATCATGAATTCCTCTTTCCCCTGCTCAGCATCTTTATTCTAATAGCCAAAATGTGCGGATACCTTTTTCCACCAACAGGGGGCTCACTCTCCCCCAACAGCTTTTCCTATGTAGTCAGTAGACTTCCTGGGTTTGTAGCAGGGATCTGCTTCAGGCATCAACAGTGAGACATTAGAATGTTGGGGGGGGCTTCTAACTGGCTCTGTCAGTAAAAGGGTGGGGGAAGGGCCCGTTTAAGGCCTATTCTGGCCTTTCAGGGAGGGAGGGAGGGAGCCTTGGGGCCAGGCCTCACTAGAGTTGCCAGTGCCAGGCTGGGGGATTTCTAGAGACTTTGTGGTGGACTCTAAGGAGGGCTGGGTTTGGGAAGGGAGAGGCCTCAGCTGGGTATAATGCCACAGAGTGCACCCTCCAAAGCAGCCATTTTCTGCAGGGAGACAGACCTCTGCTGTCTAGAATCCAGTTGTAATTCTAGAGGATCTCCAGGGCCCATTTGGAGGTTGGCAACACTAGGTCTGGCAGCAGTCTAGGGTTGCCAGGTCCCCCCTGATTTGCATGACTCACCTAGCCTTGGCTGCTTGCCAGCATTCATCAGCAGCCACCCTATGAAAGCCAGTGAGGTACAGCAGTTAGAGCTTCAAAGTAGGGTCTGCAAGCCACAAGTTCAGATCCCCATCTTGCAATGGAAGCTGACTGCATGATTTTGGACCAGTCACATATTTCAGCCTAACCAACCTCACAAGGTTGTTGGGCAGATACAAAGGAGGAGGGAATAATGAAAGCTGCTTTGGTCCCCACTGTTGAGAAAGACTGTGATTTCCCTAGGTAAAGGCTGGGGGGTGGAGATGGAAAGCAGAAGACAGAGAGGCAGATAAAGGTAGATTGGGCTGTTGGGTGGGAAGGAAATAGGGTTGCCAACTCCAGGTGGGAAATCCCTGGACATTTGAGGGGTGAAGCCTGGAGAGGGTGGGACTTGTGGAGGGGAGGAACTTCGGACTGGTGTAATGCCATAGTCTCCACCCTCCAGCCATTTCCTCCATGAGAACCACCATTGCCAGCCTCTGGGTGAGGACTAGAGATCACCCAGAATTACAACTGTTGTCCAGGAAACAGAGATCAGTTCCCCTGGATAAAATGGCTGTTTTGGAGGGTTGAGTCTATGGCATCATACCCTGCTGAGGCTGTTTGCCTCCCCAAGCCTCACTGTCCCAAGGCTCCACCCCCAAATCTCCAGGAATCTCCCAACCTGGAGCTGGCTGCCCTAAGGTGAATTGATCTCTGTAGCTGGGAGATCCATTGTGATTCCCAGAGCGCTGCCACTGCTGCTGTGGGGGGAGAGGAAGCAAGTGCGTGGCTGAGAGCACTGCCACCACTGCTACTGCTGCTCTGCAGGGAGGAAGCAGGTAGGAGGCTGGGAGAATGATGGGGGCAGAAAGAAAGAATGATGGGGTGGGGAGGCAGAAAAACAAAGAGAAAGATGACAGGTCAGAAAGAGAGAGGAAGTCACATGCATGAAGGAGAAATAGAGAGTAAGAAAAGGGGGGCAGAGGGGAGAAATAGTGTGAGAGAGGTAGGGGGTGAGCAGAGGAAGCAAAGGTGTGACGAATGAGATAACCATCCTGCAAGTTTCTTGCTGGTCTCCACTTGTTAACCATAGTGCAGAACCTCTTGTATACCACCATTAACCATGCTTAGATCCATTCTACCCATGGTGGCAAATCCACTAAAAACATTGTTTTAAATTTTGTTTTAGAAGGTAAACAGGCTGACTCATTTTGTAAACCATGATTTGCGGAAAACCAGCAACATACTATAATGATTTGTAAATCTCCAAAGGTGGTTCTAAAGAGATAAGAGCTCCCATGTTAGTTCTAAATAATAATTCTTTAAGCATGCAATCAGAAAACAAAGTGTAAAATAGCCCTTATTTGACATTTTTAATTAACAAAATTAATCATACTGTAGCACTCTAATAACATGGTTATGGTTGGCGATAAATAATCTACCACCCATTGAAACATGCTATCTTAAATTCTAGCAGCTTTATGCAGAAGTTATTCTACATAAACAAACATTAAGTATGGTACAGATGAGGAGTACTCTCCTGCTATTAAGATCTCTGTACCACCATTCTTCCTTCATCAGTAATCTGAAATATGCTGTTGTGCAAACCTGTGCTCAGTTGCTTGAGTCTAAACCCATAAATTTAAATGGGTTTAGACTGGAGTAACTCTACATAGGACTGACTCATAAGCTGCTTACAATCACAATTTTAGTACACGCTGCTGTATGCACATTGTGTATTGTGACTGATATCCAAATACTATTAAATGAGCTGGAGACAGCAATGTTATATTCAGAGAAGTCAAACTGTGAATGCTGTAGAGATAAAAACAGCTTGTTAGAGGATGATCTGATCTCCTTAACAGTTGAGAGACCATGCTGTTATAGGGGACTGTCATTCAAGGCCACACTGATGCTCTCTCAGTACATCTTAAAATACAGCTGTGAGCTTATCAACAAACAACAAGGATCTCTGAAATGGGAAGGAATAAAGTGCACTCCAGAACTGAGAGAGAGCATATAACTCAGCTCCAACCCCAGAGCGTAGCCTTCCATAATACATGCATCACAAACTATTACAAATGTTCAGTACCATAAATATACCAATTACAAACTGTTTCTTTCAGTATGATGGGCACTAGTTATTTTTCAGAGCCAGCATTTGCTGAGGTGATGTGAGAAATAGGTGTAGGAAGGATAGTCAGCAGTTAATAATGGAAAAGAGCCACTCCTCCCTCCTCTGGATGCTGCAGTGTTCATCTCTCCCATTTGCTGAGTCATGCCTTGGAGGCTGAGGGAAAAGGGGTGGACAGAAGCAGCGGGCTTGACAGGAAAGAATGCAACAGTCTCCTGATGCAGCTCTCTGTATCAGAACCAGAGCCACACCCTTCTCTGTGTCACGTTGCATTCTCTATGTGAAAGTTATTTTAAAAGAGGTTGCCATCAAATAAATCAAATATACACACTTTAAGATTTCCTTTTGCCTCCTGGTGAAATCTTGCCAATAAAGTTCACAAAGCTTTTAATCCCACAAAGCGCTGTGTCCGAGTCATGATCTGGGGCTGACATGTAAGAAATGGTAAGAATGTTTGCAGTGGTGTTGAGGGAAACACGATGAATCTGTGATTATTTCACCTGGGTAGCTTTGATATTGTTTTTTTTTTTTAACTTTTTATTTAAAACTTCAATGGATACAGAACATCAGGTAAAAAAAAACAGAAACATCCAAATAAGTCAGTATACGAAAGCAGGTAAGTAATACAGAAGTAATGATAATAGAAACTATATAAATGTATACCTTAAACTATTGTGCTTAGATTACAAAGAAGCAACAACAAAATTTGCAAGGGATAAACATTGCAATATCAGAATAAAGAGACATTATAAGGTTAGGATAATTTCCAAATACCTTTTAGGGATAGTATCTGCAGGTACAGTGTCGCTAGAGTGAGCCGCTTCTAAAAAGGGTTGCCATTTAGAAAAAAAAAGAGACTGCATTTTGTGGGTGCTAGAAGAAGATAGGGAGTATGCTATTTTTTCCATTGTAAAGTATTCCCATATGTGCACATACCATTGGTGTAATGTTAGTGAGTTGGTACTCTTCCAATTTCTGGCAATAACGGATTTGGCTGCCATTAATAACATAGAAATTAACTCCTTACTCGCTCTGGTTATGACTATGTTGTCCCAGAGGTCAAGGAGCACAAGAGAAGGTGAAAAAGGTAGATCAACGCCTGTAATTGTTTTAATAGCTTGTAAGATGGAGATCCAAAAAGAACTGATTTTATTGCAGGACCACCAACAATGGAAATATGTGGCAGTTTCTCCACAAAGTCTCCAACAGGAAGAAGAGTGTGAAGCATTGATGTGGTGAAGTTTAGCTGGGGTAAGATACCACCGTAATATCAATTTAAGAGCTTGAGCTCTGACATTCAGCGATTTGGAGGTCATACTAGGGGATGACCATATTTTATGCCACACTGCATCATCTAAAGATATTGAGCAATCAAGATTCCATGCGGTCTGGTACGTAGTTAGTTCTCTAGAGGAATATAGAAGTAATATGTTATAGAGAATAGAAATCATGCCTTTACAAGAGGTAATATCTTGTGACAGAAGTTTCTCAAATGAGGTAAGTGGTTGAAATTTGACATTTTTAAAAGTAGATTTCCAAAGATCAGTTACTTGTAGGTATTCAAACCAATGGATCTTGCAATTGTAGCGCTGTTCCAGAGCAGATTTGGTTAGGAGAGTAGAGTTATTACAAATATCTTTGAATCTTAAAATGTTGTTGTCTCTCCAGGTTTTATAAGATGTGCTGGCGTATCCGGGAGAAAACCAGGATTGACCGACAAAAAAGGTGAGTAGAGAGGGAGAAGGAACTAAAATGGTCTTCCATTTGTCCCAGACTTTCAGAGAATTATGTAGGAATAAATTTTCATGTAGGACGGCAAGTTGGTTTATCCCAGAGGATCTCCTGAAACGATTTTGAACTTAGAAATGAAAGCTCCAATATCTTCCACTGAGCTTGGTAATTTGTGCTGTATTGTTTTATGATGCCTGTGAGTGTTGAAGCTTCATAGTATAATGAGAGATCAGGTAGGGACAAGCCACCGATTTTCGCAGGTCTGCGTAGTGTTGAAAAACTGGTTCTATGTAGGGATTTGTTCCATACGTATTTCAGCATGGCCGTCTGCCATGTTTTTAATAAATGTTGTGGGATTAAGATTGGAAGAGCTCTAAATAAATAGAGAAATTTAGGAAAGATAAAAAACTTGATGGTTTGTATTTTTTCAATCCAGGTCAGCAATGGAGAGGAGGTTGAATTAGGAAGAGATTCCAATGATTTAGTTAACGCAATGTAGTTACAATTTAAAAGATTAGAGAGTTGGAGGGGAATAAAAATACCTAAATATTTCCAATGGTTCTTGACCCAACTGAAGCTATAGTTTCTTTTAATGAAGTCTCTGTGTGGATCATTCAGTAAAATAGGATAAAGAGTGGTTTTAGAGTGATTTATTCGTAGACCCGCTACCGATCCAAACAAGTCCAGTAGTACATGGGAATGGATTAAAAAGACTTTGTTTATGGCAGAAATGGACAAAATAACAAGAAAACTAAACAACGAAGAAGACGAAACCTTTTTCGAAGATTGGAAAGACTTTCAAGAATACTTGTTGAAAAATTGGGATGTCAAACGTGGTCTGATCTGTTTTGACAGCTATTGAGGAGAAATTGAAAGAGATTTAGACTTTTGAATTGTTACCATTAGTAAAAGAAAATAAGTTTAGTAGTAAATGTAACTAAATAGAGAGTCATTATGGGGTTGAAGCATTGCGGGAAGCCTTGTTTGGGGGGGAGAGGGTGAAAGAAAATGGATATGTATTGGTTTGTTTAAATTGTATGAACATGAAAATATATCCAATAATAAAATGTATTTACAAACAAGTCCAGTAGTTGGTATAGTGCAGGAAGGGAACACTCTGGATTTGTCAAAAAAAGGGTTAAATCATCTGCAGAAAGACTCAGTTTAAAATGATGATTGTCCAACATAAAACCATGAATGTCTTGATTGGAACGGATAGCATGCGCTAGCGGTTCAATAGCGATTGCGAACAGTAGGGGGGAAATAGGGCAACCTTGACGGGTGCCTCTTGACAAAGTAAAGTCCTCCGAACAGATTCCATTAATTTGGATGCATGCTGATGGGGACCGGTAGATTGTATTGATTAAAGATAAAAATTTTGGTCCAAAGTTCATGCTCAATAGTAAAGAGTTTAAGTATTGGGTTTCAACTCTATCGAAGGCCTTTTCGAAATCGACCGATAAAATAAAGGAAGGTTGAATATTATGCTTCCTGCAGTATTGGATTACATTCAATACTTTACGTGTATTGTCAGTGATTTCCCTGTGTGGGATGAAGCCAGACTGGTCTATATTAATATAATGCTCAATGATGTGGTTGAGGCGAAACGTCATTGCTGCCGTGCAAATCTTGTAGTCCTGATTCAATAAAGAGATAGGTCTATAAGAACTTGTTAATGTCAAGTCTCTATCAGGCTTAGGCAGGAGTATAATTTTAGCTTGGTTCCAAGTCGGAGGCATAAGTCCTTCTTCTAGGACCTGGTTACATGTGAGTGCTAAGGGGTCAGCCAAAATATTGCTAAATTTTTTGTAAAATTCAGCAGTGAATCCATCTCTCCCAGGGGATTTATTAAGTTTGAGTGATTTAATGACTGCTTGTATCTCTTGAGGTGAAATTGGTTCTTCTAGCCATTGTTTGTGTTCAGGCGATATATTTGTAGGGAGAGGGAAATGGGATAAGAAGCCATCAATTTCAGTTTGTGGTGGTGAGTCGGAATTATATAAAGATTTATAATATTGAAGGAAGACTTCAGAAATATCTTTGTTGCTGTGTTTCATTAAGCCAGACTTGGTTCTGATGGTATGAATTGTGTTTTCAGTTTGTTTTTTCTTAAATTTCCAAGATAGAAGTTTAAGTGAGTGGGGGGTCTTAAACCAATACTTTTGTTTAATAAAGGCTATTCTTTTTTGAATTTGGGAGACTTCTATGGATTCTAGTTTTTTCCTTTCCAGCAATAGTTTCTTGTATGTGCGTTTTCTGCCATGAAGTTTAAATTCATCTTCTAGCGCTTTTATAGTCGTTATTAATTCCTGTATTAATTTGTTTTTCTCTTTCCTATAGGTCGAGGATATTGCAATGAGTTTGCCACGTATAACAGCCTTCAGGGCATCCCACACCAGGTGTTGGGACACACCACAAGATGCATTGTGTTGCAAATATTCCTTAATTTCAGTTTCTATTGAATCAGTGATGGATTTTAAAAATAAAAGTTTTGAATCGAGTCTCCAAGTGTAAGAGTTTTTTGTGTTTTCTCCAAGTTCCAGAATAGAGTCAATCCAGGAGTGATCTGACCAAATTCTAGCTCCAATTGATGCTTCAGAAAAGGAATTAGAAAGGGCTGAGGATGCTAGAATGAAGTCGATTCTCGAGTGAGACTGAAATCTAGATGAAAAATAGGTAAAATCCTTTACAGAGGGATTTCTTAGGCGCCAAATGTCTACAAGGCCAAACTGGTTTAGTATTGAAGCCAGTTCAGATTGAGCTGAGGAAGTATTTCCTAGAATCCTATGGCGTTTGTTCAAAGATTTCGGATTAGTTTTATCCAGGTTATAGTTAATAACATAATTAAAATCCCCACCTATTACATATGGGTTTGTACTGAAAGCCTCTAGTTTGCAAAGAGTGGTTTTAATAAAGTTAATTTGACCATTGTTGGGCGCATAAATGGAAACAAGAGTAATAGGAGAACCATTTAGAGAACCACTCACAAAAATATATCTACCATCAGGGTCAATTTCAACTTTATCAGAATAAAATCTCACATTCTTGTTGATCAATATTGCTACGCCTCGTGACTTAGAGGTTCCTGGAGCCTGGAATTGTTGGGAGAGCCTATGAGAAGGCAGAACTAAATTGCTGTTTCCTTTAAGGTGGGTTTCTTGCAAAAAGATTACTGCAGGATTTTGCTTTAGGATAGCTGTCATGACCCTACGTCGTTTTATAGGTGAGTTCAGGCCTCTACAGTTAAATGAAAGAAATCTTAACCGGGAATTAGAAGCCATAATAAAACAAAAGCCAAATGCTTGTTAGATTTGTAAATATACATTTTAAACAGTAAAGGTATTGTGTACAAAACCTGGACTACTATACTAGATTTTAGAAATATCCAGTAAATATGGTGAAGGTAAGATATCAATAGTGGAAATAGGTATACAAAAGAATTCTTCATAACAGTATAAACATTAACTAATAACATAGAACATGAACAAACCAGAGCCAACTCTTGGGCTCTGAGGTCCTTTTCCTGTAAGGACAGTATCATCAGAAAATTAATAAGAAATAACATTAACATAAGGAAGGACTAGGCTGTTTCCCCCCTTTTCTTCCTTCCTCCTTGCGAGGTAAATAAAAAATCAAAATTGCAAAATGAATTAATATACATTCTTAAATGATAAATTTCTAAACCAACCTAAGGTTCTATAAAGGCATATAATGCAATCCCAGTTGTTTTATGTAATAGGAATAAGCAAAACCTGAACAGGAGACTAAGAGAGCTTTCAGTAGAAATAAATGCATAAACAACTGCATCTCCAAGCAGTACTAGGCATCAAGTAGCATCAGACAACAGAAGTAAATTAGCAAAATAGGCCATTACCTAAACGTTCAAAAGGAATACATAATATAGCGTCAATGTAGAGATAGTAGAGATAAAAGAAAAAAAAGAAAAAAAAAACCGCATAGCGAATCTTTATCTAGAAGTTACCAGATCAGATATGTCTGATTATGTGCTCTTTCCTGTGAGCATAGTTAACAATAGCAAAGACATAAAGATCTTCAACTCAACTCCTTAGGTTCTCCAGTTCAGAAGAATTTGGTTCTACGTTCCCGTCTTGAACGAGCCATTTGCCATCGGGTAGTTGCAGAGTCATGCTGCTGGGGTACGTCGTCTTGAGGGAAGTCCGGTGGGATCTGAAGCCCAAGGTCTTTCAGGAGTTTGATTCCTGATTCTTGATCCGACGCTTGGAGGATGGTGCCATTAGATATAACTTGGAGTTTGTAGTAGGCAAACCATTTATACCAGATTTTGGCGTTGATGAGGGCTGTAGTAATCGGCTTCATGGATTTACGCCGTTGCAGCGTTTCTGCAGATAAATCTTGCAGGATTTGAATTTTAGAATCTTCATAGCGCAGGTAGCCTACTGGTCTGGCCATAGCTAACACTTTGGTTTTAGTGCGGGAGTCCATAAACTTGACAATGACATCCCTGGGAACATTGTTCTGGCGGGTACGTTGAGAGCCGGCCCGGTATGCAAAGTCAATCATGGGGGCTACACCCGCTTCAAGTTGTAAAATCCCCGCTAACCAGGACGCGATAAATGATTTTAGTTCAGTTGTTTTTTCCGCGTCCTCCGGGATCCCTCTGAATTTAATATTATTGGCTTTCAGCTGGTTTTCAAGGGAAATAATTTTATCCGTGGCCCATTCGTCTTTTTTATAAAAGTAGCATGCGTCATCTTGGAGCACCAAGCTATGATCCATAGCAAGGTCAGCGGTTTGTGCTATTTGTTCTACGGATTGCTTTAAATCGTTTAGTTGTGTTGTCAATGGCTTTAAAAGTTCAGTAAGTGTGGCGGACATGCTTTTTTCTAGTGATTGTAGAGAGTCGTGGAACTCTTGTTTAGAAACCATGAGACCTTCTTGTTGTTGATCTTCATGATCCTCCGCCATTTTAGGAGAAATTGGGACAGTTTTCCCTGTGGGCCCGGGTTTATCAGAAGGACGAAAAAAGGAGGGAACCCCGTTACTCACGGCTGCCACGTTTCTAGTTTTCGGCCCGTAATTTTTCCCCATAACGGGCAATCGATTTCAGGAACTTAGAGGGTGATGAAAGGCTGGTTTAGATGTGAAATAGGAGGAAGGTTACAGGGAGCTAAGTGCTCAGGCGTCCATTGCCGTTCGCGCCGACGCCATGCCCGCAGATTTTGATATTGTTAATGAACAAATGAACGGGACAAATCTCTGTCTTCGACCCCACTCACCCTGAGCTATGGGAAGTGTGGATCGAACAGCTAAAATACTTCTTCCAGGTTCAAGATACTACCGACACCAGTAAGAAGAAAGCATGGCTGCTCAGCACGTGCAGAGTCGCCACGATCTGCCTCATCACTCCCAAGACCCTAGAAGAAGCCACCTACTACGAGCTGGTCAAGGCCTTCACCGACCACAGCGCTCCGAAAACACCCAAGATGGCGATGCGCAGGGACTTCTTTGCATGCAACCAAGGGTCTGGAGAAGCGGCTGCCACATTAATGGCCAACGTTTGCAGGTTGGCAATCAACTGCGACTTTCCCGCCATCGAGAATGCCCCCTTGAACCAATTTGTTTGGGGCGTCTGGGACCCGAAGCGCCGATGGAAACTTGTCGGCCACGAGGACCTCACCCTGGATCAGGCACCGCAGGTGGCCACAGCGTTCAAAAAGGCCCAGTGGGATCGCCAGGCTCGCTCGACCCATCAGGCCACCATCGCTCGGAGCCCTGACATCTCAGATGAAGAGGAGGTACTCCATGTTCAACAGTCCACACGCCATGTCTCATGCGCTCCATCCACTGTCTCCTCACTGGCGAGGACAAGCGCTCAAGCGCCCACCAAACACAGCACCCAAGCGCTCTGCGCCAGCTGTGGTGAGGACCATGAACGTCATGCCAGTTCCACGACATGACCTGCCGGTCCTGTGGCAAGACCAGCCATATAGCATGAGTCTGCAGATCCCAAGGTAACCGAGGACGATGGGCGACAGTGCACCAGGAGGCAACAGAACTACACAGCACGAATCTCAGCCACCAGCAACAGGTAATGAATTTGCCCCCAGATGCCCCCAACAAAATACATGCGACGGTGTTGATAGAGGGGATCCCTTGCAAGATGGAGATAGACATGAGCTCTTCCTTCTCCATCATATCTGCAGAGACTCTCTGGAGACTCTGCCCCCAAGGTGGCCCCTGCCTAGACAAACCAAGTGGCCTCACCTTATGGGACTTCCAAAAGAACCTGGTGGCCATCAAGGGATGGGGCAAATTCAGGGTGCAATACAAGGACTTTAAGGGACAGTTGGATCTGCTGGTGGTGGAAGGAAGGCTCACTAGCCTGCTTGGACTGTTGTGGTTTGGGCCCCTGGGGTTTCGGGTGACAGGCCAACCAAGTGCAGCTGCAGGACTTTAATGCAATCTGCGACAAATTCCCCGCAGTGTTCGATGGGATGCTTGGCCGCTACACCGGAACTCCGGTTTCCCTCGACCTAGACCCAGTGGTTGGCATGAAGGCCAGGCGTGCCCTGTTCACCTTGCGGCCAAAGATAGATGGCAAACTCAACCGCTTGGTAGCACAAGGGGTTCTAGAGCCTGTCCCTCATGCCCGCTGGGAGACCCCCATCGTCATGCTGGTGAAACCAAATGGGGATGTCCGGATATGCACAGACTATAAATGTACTATCAATAAGGCTCTCCAGGATCATGTATATCCCGTCCCTGTCATTACCCATGTCCTTGCCTCCATGGCAGGTGCCAAGATTTTCAGGAAACTCAACCTGGCCCAGGCATACCAGCAACTACCGGTAGATGATGCTATCACTGAGGTACAGACCATAGTCACACACAGGGGAGCGTTCAGAGTGTGGCAGCTGCAGTTCAGGGACAGTGTTGACCCAGGGATTTTCCAGAATCTCATGGACTGTTTACTTAAAGGTATCCCTGGGGTCCAGCTCTTCTTTGATGATGTTTTAATCATGGCCCCCGACGCAGAGACCTTCTCCACATGGCTGTGGTCTGTCCTCCAATGATTCAACAATGCATGGTTGAAGGTGAAATGCAAGAAGCACCTGCTGGGGGTCCCATGGGTGAAATTCCTCGGGTTCACAGTCGACGCAGAAGGCATCCACTGCACCCAGGACACTGATGCACTGATGCGCTTAGCCATCTTCCGCTGCCGAGCTGGGACCCCGACCCAGCTCCAGCCCACTCCGTCACCCTGCTGGAAGAACTGCCCAACCACCCGGTCCAGGTATCTGAGGTGTCTCAGCACACTGCCAGGGATTGCCTCCTCTCACGGGTCTTGGACTGGGTGGGGAGGGGGTGGCCCACAGATGCTGTGGGCCTGGAATTCACGGCCTTCTCATCACAGCAGGATGAGCTGTCTTCACACAAGGGGTGCCTGCTTTGGGGAAGCCGGATGGTTGTCCTGGCGCCGCTACGCCAAAGAGTGCTCACCGCACTGCATGAGACGCACCTGGGAATCATGCACATGAAGGCACTGGCCCAGAGCTATGTGTGGTGGCCAGGGATAGACAAGGAAATTGAGGACAAGGTGCAGCGTTGCCAGGCCTGCCAGGAATTGCGGCCAGAGCCCCCCGGGGCCCCTGTGCGGCTGTGCAATCTTCCAATAAACACTGGTCCCAACTGCATCTGGACTTTGCAGACCCCTTCCAGGTGCAACTCTTCTTCATCCTGGCGGACGCTTACACCAAGTGGCTAGAAGTGGTTCTGGTTCCCTTCACCTTGTCTAGATCCGCCATCCAAACGATGTGGCAGATGTTTAGCACCCATGACATTCCAGACTCCCTGGTTACCGACAACAGGACAGCCTTCACCTCTGCAGAGTTCCTGGAGTTTGTAAACTACTACGGGATTAGGCACGTCCGCTCAGTCCCATTCCACCCCGCGACCAACGGCCAGGCCAAACGCATAGTCCGGACCACCAAGGAGGCCTTGCGTAGGATGGCCTCAGGGAACTGGGACTACAAGCTAGCCGCCTTCCTTTTCGGCCAGTGAACAACACTGCACCACCACAGGCTGCAGCCCAGCCAAACTCCTGATGGACCAGCACCTCACAACCCACCTAGACTGCCTGCACCCTGACAGAGTCCCAGAACACAGCTCAACTCCGGTGAGCCAGGAAGCCCCATGCTGGTTCTTCTCGGGGTCCCAGTGTATGCCAGGAACTACACTCGGGGCCCAGCTTGGATCCTGGCCCGGGTGGTCCGGGTCACAGGTCCTGTTTTACGAAGTATCAGAGGAAAACAGCCCGTTGATGAGACAGCACATTGATCAACTGTGCCACTGACTCCTCCCAGTCAAACAGGATGTGCCTGAGGATCAGGGCTGGCTCCAGGTATCTTGGCGCCCTAGGCAGGGACCCCCAGGAAAGCCAGGAACGGGGCGGGGGTCTAGCCACCGCCCCCTCCCTCCCAGCGCCGGCTTTCCTGGAGGCTCCATGGCTGCAGGGTCCCCAGGAAAGCTGGGAAGGGCGCAGAGGTTTAAACCGCCACCCCCTCCCTCCCAGCGCTGGTTTTCCTGGGGGCTCCACAGCTGCGGGACCCCCAGGAAAGCCGGGAAGGGGGCGGGGGTCTAGCAGCCGCCCCCTCCCTGCCAGCGCCGGCTTTCCTGGAGGCTCCATGGCTGCGAGACCCCCAGGAAAGCCGGGAAGGGGGCGGAGGTTTAAACCGCTGCCCCCTCCCTCCCAGCGCTGGCTTTCCTGGGGGTTCCACGGCTGCAGGACCCCCAGGAAAGCCGGGAAGGGGGCGGGGGGTCTAGCTGCCACCCCCTCCCTCCCAGCGCCGGCTTTCCTGGGGGCTCCGTGGCAGTGTGAAGAAAGTTGCATTTGGATCAGTTCTATTGCATGCAATTGTCTGTTGTGCATAAGAATTTACAAATCACAAAAATAGCAGGAATGGTTCCAACCTCACCCACCACAAACAGCAGTCAGGTCAAGCCATTTATTTTATTTCCATGATAATATTAACTGGTACTGTGCTGCATGGCAGTGTTATTGCTTAACATCAGGAAGCTAACATTGGGCATTTAAGGTGGTATCTGTTATTTAAAAGATATTGGTTTCTAGCCATGTATGCTATAGTCATAACAGCATAAGTGATTAGGGAATGTCGGGGGGGACTTTCAGGAAAGGGGCTTAGTTGATCAGAGCCAAAGAAAAACAAAATCCATGAGACAGTTGGTGTGTGTGTGTGGAACAGATGAATACGTTACACATGCAGTACTTATTACTGAGGCCAACCAAAACAATGCATTGTATAAGCTTCTGAGTTCTCTGGAACTCTTAATTAACTCAAAAACCTATACAATGTGTTGTGTTAATTTGATTGGTCTTAATAAAAGTACTGCATATGTAATGTATTCCCTTGGCCACCCCTTTTACTCTCTCACATAAGTGACCCAAAGGGTCTTGAACACACTGAGGGAGTTACCACCTCTAAGAAATTCTTTCATCCCCCAACCCACCCTCCTAAGGTGAGGAAGTCTGCATCTTGCTCCCCTCATTTTTTCTCCCCAGTGCCCTGGCTTCCCAGAAGATGGGTATGGGGTTTGCATGTGAGCAAGGATGAACCTCCTATCCCATAGCCTGTGCAGTCCCTCTGTGCCTGGCTAGGTCCTGGTATTCCTGTGTTGTAAAGCAATTAGGTGACAGAAGTGGGTGAGAATTAAAAGCAATAAGAGCACAATAAGGTTCTTGAGAACAGATCTTTAATAACTAAACATAATCCAAAACATGGATGTATGGGAGTTAATCAGAACACACCTAGATATATTGCAAATAATTTGAAAGAAAACAAAAAGGAATGAATAGCTAATCTGGGTTTACAAGCATGTTACCTCAATAGTTCTGTCCTGAATATGGGTGCAAAGGAATCATACCATGACAGAAACTATTCTCCTATTGTCGGCACAGACTTCAGTCCTTGAACCCAGACTTTTCTCCCTGCTCCCCCATCCCTTGGTTCACATTGCCAAACCAGGCAGACAGTTTTAAGCTTTTGTCTCAAGGCTGGGAGGGTCTCCATGAACTCAGTCAGACCTATGGGCTTGGCTACTGCTGATCACATCACAGTTGTGATAAGGACTTCAACAGTATCAGAAGTGGAAATTAATCGCTTTTTCTCTGGGCTCTTGACAGTTTGGCCAAATAGTTATTGGAGTGCTCCCCTCCTCCCCCTGAGTCCATCCTGTTTCCCAGCCCATCTAGCAGGAGTTCTGATTGGCTATGCAGATTTTTAAAAAACCTGGCTTCAGCAGCAGCTACTACCACAGCATAAGGATCTTCACTATGTGACTGAAAGTAAGCTGTATATATGCAAGAAAACATTTCAAAACGTTTTGTATACAAAGCCATCCAATTAAACAGAGCTTTGGCCTGAAACTTTGAAAAGTTACTACTAGATCTATGCATAACTTCATCCCTGACATTTTGTGGTTGACTCCGCCTCCTGCTGCAGCCATTTTGTGGTTGAGTCCACCACCCTGTGTCAGAACTCCAAAGGTGCCCACAGGCTTAAAAAGATTGGGAATTACTGATTCATCACAATGTACAGTAACAACATGAGACCATTTATGTTTATATTTAGTTCGTGCAATGAATTAAATACACTGCTACCTATTGAAACAACAGTGCAACTTTTATTGGTCATTCAAAAGGTCAGACTTTTCAAAACTCAATCATATGAGTGAATGGTCCATTTGTATCTACTTTCAAAACCTGTCGGTTTCCATATGTCCCATGCCTGAGAACAACGCCAGCCTCAGCACATCTAGCATTAGTAGCCAGTTCTTTTTCACACAGAGTTACAAACTGAGAATAAAGCTCCATCCCAATTTCCTTTTCAGTGTTGGAATGGTACTGCATGTTTCTTCCCTTCAGTTTTCCACCCAGTGTGGCTTGAGGTATTATTAAAATGCTGCCCGGCAAATCCACAATAGAAACATATTTGCCATCTTCAGTTTCACTCAATTTCACATTCAGGAGTGTATTAACTGCAAAAATATGGAAAGATATTAAAATTAGATTTAAAAACACAGCTGCTGCATATTCGCTAGTTTTTTATATCCTGTCCATGATGACAGAAGACAAAACATTGACACTATGAAATTCAAAGCCCTAGATTGATTTGGTAATTGTATCCAAATTTCAATGTCCATTTTATTTTTCACAAGCTAGTCAATTAATGATTTAACTGTACATGAACGCCCTCTACTGGCTACCTAGTATATGGCTCTTTTTCTAAGTTTAGATGCAACGGCAGAGAAAGGTCTAATTAGAGCAAGGGTGTCGAACTCATTTGTAATGAGGGCCGGATCTGACATAAATGAGACCTTGTTGGGCTGGGCCATGTGTGTCATAAAATGTAATGCCAGGTAGCACAGATATAAATGGAATTAGAGACTGGAGAGCATCATCCTTGTCATTCATAACAAAAGATGGTTTTCGATGTAATAGGATTCATGGGAATACTGCTAAATCAATGGCACTCACTCCACCGCAAAGAGCCTAATTTGCAGCTACCATCAAACCAACCAAAAAGAGGTATATGATTACTGTACACCCTGTGCATGAACCCACCATACATGCAGTAATATAACAAACATAGGGACCTGCAAGAAAATTGAGTGTAGGCATTTTGCTGCCCTTGCTTCCTTCCTTTCCTCTCCCTCCCTTCTTTGTCAAGTTTCCTTCTCTCTTTATGTCCCACTCCTTATCTATCAATCTTCCCTCAGCCCCTTCTCACCACCCAATCAGTTTTCCTCCCTTTCTCCCCCACCCCCTTCTCTAGCAATCTTTTCTTATGCCCCCCTTCTCCCCTCACCCCTTGTATGCTAACCTCCTTTCTTACCTCTAAGTCTTCTCAAACAATGTGCCCTCTTTCCATTACCCTTTCTCTCTTCCTCCCCTCTATTTCTCTTCCCCCTCAAACCATTTCCCCTCCTCCCCCTCCCTTAGAGAATCCCTTCCTTCTTTCTCTGCCCCTTCCCTCAAACAATCCCCCTTCTTTCTCTCTCTCTCCCCCTGCTTCAGACAATCCCCTCCTTCTCTCTCTCTTCCCCCAGACAATCTGCCCCCTTCTTTCCCCCTACCTCAGGTACCGTGGCAGCTGTGTCAGGGCCCACGGGTAGCTGCAGTAGTGGCAGGCCCCCCCAGAGCTGTGGTGGCTGTGGTTTGCTCATCAGGAGAAGTGGCGGCTGCATCAGGAGGTGCCACATTAATTGCAGGTCCTCTGGGAGCTGCAGCAGCTGTGGCCTACTCATCAGGACGCATCAGGGGACACTGTGCTAACTGCAGCACCCCCAGAAGCTGCCATGACTGGGGCAAGAGATGCCATGTCGGGCTCAGGGCCTGTGGGAGCTGCCACACCTGTGATAGAACTCCAGGAGACACCATGCACGCATCTCTCAGACTCAGCCACTTTGGCTGGGCCCACAGTGGTTCTTGGACTCCACTGCTACTGTGGACATGCCCAGAAGAGCTCTCAGACTGTGCAGCAGTGGCCAGACCTGGGATGGCTTCAGGACTACAGCGCTGCCAGGCCTGCAGAATAATGGAAGTAAGTTCCCACTAGGAGTGTGCATTTGGCTAAATACGAGCCAAAAAAATTTATGGATATTCTTTCAGCCAGATATAGATTTGGCTATTTTCCAACTATCTGAAACAGCCAAGCCCCAAAAATCCAAAAAAATATTCAGGATTTTCGGGACCATCAGATAAAGTTAAAGGGCATTTAAAGGGATTGCCTTTAGCTTGAAGATGTTTAAAAGGACCTTTAAACACCTTTCCTCCTTCCACTCAAAACAATGGAGGATGATGACACCTTCTTTGGGGGCCCACAGAATCAGACTCCCTGGTCCAAACTTTTGAAATTGGAAGGGGGGGGGTTGAGGAGAGGCACCAGCAGCTATGCTGCAAATCTGGTGCTTCTACCCCAATAAACAGCCCTCCCAAAGCCCCAGATACCCCTGGATCAATTCTCCACTATACCCTATGGGGACAATAATGGAGCCCCCCAAAACTGAGAATCCTGAATATTTACCAAATCGATACCATACCGGTATTGGGATTTGAGAATATTGGGAAATACCAATATTTTTCAGGTTCAATACACCCAAGAAATACTGGGGGATTTTTTGTACATACCTAGTTCCCACCCTCAGCATTGTTGTCTTACTGCCTTAGAGGCTGCTAAAGTGAGACGGGGTTCCCAATGGCAGCTGCTATTGTGCAGAGAGGTTTGGTCTGGGGGGCAATTAAGGACCCTCTGTCAATTTTGAGAAAGTTTTTAGATTTTCTGCAAACTTGGTGTATGCCCTAAGTTTGCGAGGAAAATCGTCCTTCTCTCCACCTGGTCCTGATCTGCAGAATTAAATATCCACAGATGGAGCCAGATTGAAAATTAGATATAGAGATAGTTTTTTCAGTTACCAGATTACCTTTGAGCATATAGGGTTGTCCCTTCTCCCCACTGTTGAACCTTGGCTAGCCTTTCTGTATCTCAAGAATGCGGAAAACCTGGCAATTCAGTCTGATCATACAAAACAGCACTCAGACTTTTGAGTTCTCTAGTATTCTTTGTTAGGAAGAATGTAAAAAAAGAAAAAGAAAAAACCTTTCCTAGATTAAGAACTTCCGGTGTGCTGATGAGAGTGCAGAGGCTAACACAAAGCCTGCAGTTCAGGGATGCTCACAGTTTACTTGTCCTTCAGTGACGGTGGCTGTTTCAAGACTGGCCTTGCCCAATTCCCTGCCACAATGGGAAATGGTGGTCAGAAGAGCCACAGGTGGCAGATCAAAGAGCCACATGTGTAAATATCACTGCCAGATCTCAAAAGCTAAGCAGGGTTGGCCCTCGTCAGTATTTGGATGGAAAACCACCAAGGAAGTCCAGGGTCACAACGGAAAGGCAGGCAATGGCAAGCCGCCTCTGAATGTCTCTTGCCTTGAAAACCCCAGCCACGTAAATTAGCTATAACTTGATGGCAAAAAGTCTTCACCCAAAATAACTTCCAAGCAATGAGAACAGAGTTTATACAGATACATCTACTTGTCCAAGGGAGAGTCTGTAGTTTGGATAGATTTCCCTACTCAAGTGGCTGCCATCTATTGTTCAGCCTATACTGTTTCTGAGGGACCCCTAAATCTCATGTGGATTTTTTGAGAGGGCTGGAGAAGGTAGGAAGGATTTGATCTCATCAGATCTTGGAAGCTAAGCAGGGTTAGCCCTTGTCAGTATTTAGACGGGAGACCACCAAGGAATACCAGGGTCACTTTGCGGAGGCAGGCAATGGGAAACCACCTCTGATCATCTCATGCCTTGAAAGCCCTATGAGGTTGCCATGACTCAACTGTCACTTGATGGCAAAGAAAAATCTACAAATGCCAGTTTTAATATTTTTTGCTCTCTCATCTTGAGGATTAAAATGACTGCAGCAAATTACTGTGGCTTCTTGTTATGGAGCTAGCCTTAGAAGTCCTGGGGCTGTATTTCCAGTAACTCAGGTTAGTTCATCTGCATAGTTTGTCATATGACCAGGGCTATTTTTGGGCAGGAACACACAGGAAGGGAGTTCTGGCTGGCTCCTGAGTTGGCCACGCCCAGCAGGAACTCATTAGCATAACAGGCCACACCCAACAGCAGAAACTCATTAGGATTGGTTACATTACGGGTGTGTGGCCTAACATACAAAGGAGTTCCTGCTACAAAAAAAGCCCTGGGTTTTGACAACAAACAAGGTAAACAGAATAAGAAGGAAAAGGTGAGTGTGGCTGGATGACCACACTTCTGGTAACATGGGGGTGTGGCCTAATATTCTAATGAGTTTCTGCTGTTGGGTGTGGCCTGTTATGCTAATGAGTTCCTGCTGGGCTTTTTCTACCAAAAAAGCCCTGCATATGACATCTTGCCTACAAACCATGATTCCAAACCATTGTTTAATGGTTCCACATATTTCAGTACTGCCTCAAATCTGTGGCTAAATATGGCACAATAGTAAGAACACAGTATGCCACAATAAGCTTATTAAGAGCCACCTTAACAAGAACCAGTTAATTAATAAGTATATTGGACTTACATGTATGAGGACTCAGAACAAAATACTTAAGACTAATTTCCTCCATATAGCAGTTTTCAGTTCCAAAACTTTCAAATACAAAATCTCATTGAATGGGTTCTTATTATTGCCTTGTGATACATCTTTATGTTAGGTTCAATGAAGCAACTGCATCACACTTATAATTACTTAAATAGTTTTAGCATCATTATTTTTAGTTGCCTGTTTCAAGAATTTTTAACCTGACACCTACCCATTTTGGGAACGATTTCTTCATTGGCCCCTTTGAAGAAACATACATAGATTATAAGTCCTCGCTGGATCTATGCAAAGTAATGAAGAAATATATTATACATCTACATGCCTGATCGGCAAATTTTACTTTGGCTGTATTCAGAAATCACAAACAAACGGAAGTTTATTTGCAGTGAGAACAAGGCCAATTTCTTTTCAGAAAGATGCTCTCCCTCTCATCCAAGTCAAAAGATTTTAGATTTTAAGTCTTTGATCTAATCAATATTTACTTCGTATGTACAGCTGATTTAGTATAGCTCTCCCACTTCATTTACCTCATAGTAAGTAAGCAAGGCTCAGAGAGATTAGAATCTGGGTCTCTTGAAGCCTAATCCAACACTCCAATCACCTCACCATAGTGATTCTGTTGTCACATCCAAATGTGGGCAGTTCAACAAGTGGTTCAAAATCCTCGTTTGTGACCAATGAACAAATCGTAGTTTGTTGATGTGCTCAAATCAAAGTGTGCTGAAGAAAAATTGTTGAAAGATTATTACATGTCATTAAAAGTTGATATGCTAGACTTGAGGGTGTGGGAAATGTCTTGGAGCTCTTTGGAATAAAATGAACAATTTCCTGGCAAACCTATTGTTGGGTAACAGTCTTTGACTGAATCCCAAATGTCATACATCTAAAAACAAGTGTCTTACTAACAAAGAAATTAGTCTTATTTTCATACTGTACATTTTTAAACAAACAAGATACAAACTTATTATATAGTTTGGCATATACAAACACACACTCAAAATATACCCAATATTTTATTCAAACTATAAAGCATTATTTGAAGTAACAGAATTTCCATCAAAGCTGTGAACAAACTTCAGATCTGAGACTGACTCAGAGATTAATATCTGAAATTCTCACCCCAAAAGGAAACAGTTGAAGACAATAATATGTAGTCTGCTTTGGGGAAGTCCTTAATAACAATGTAATCCCAAAAAAAACTTTCTGGGAGTATGCCCCATTGAATAGATCTGCTTAGTATTGCTATCTAAAGAAGTTACCCAAGGAAAATAAAACAATTTCTGCTCTTTTAAAGTAGGCCTTTGGAATTATCAATATAAATTAAAGGTTTTACTAATTGTAGTTACAGTACAAACAGAGTGATAGTTACTGACCTAAGTTGTTGGCTCTTAGTTATTGTCTTTTTTATTACAATAGTTTTAATGATGTTATTGTTTTATTTCATATTTCTGAATTGCTCTTATTTGTCACTTGTCTGTGATTCCATCTGCCTGGGAGAAAGGTGGGCCTGTAAATATTTTTAATACAAATAAATACATTGTGAATAGTGGTGAATAATGAATTAAAGCTATTCCACAATGTCCTGTAAAGGCCTTTTCAGTTGTAATGTTTGCATGCCTCATGAATCTTGTGTTGTAAGCCACCTTGAACCCACTTGTGGGATATGGTGGGTAGAAATTAAATATAATAACAATAACAACAACAATAATAATATGGTAATGTGTGTTCTACAGCTGAAATATAAGCATGTTGTCCCCTTCAGACAACAAATCTGTTTGAATCAGGAGGATCACATGTAGTTCATTCTCCCTGTACACAGGGTCCAACATAATACCTGCAAGGGGCTAGAAATAAACTGTGATGGGACAGTAGGTCTTCCTAAACAAACCCTGCTTTAATTTAAAACCTTTAGAGGAAAGTCCTCCCTCATCTCTCTTTTCTTTGGGACCATGATGGGGTCCCAAAAGGCTTTACCCAATAAATTTGTAACAGAGAACAACAAAGTGGTAAGTTATTTCAAAACAATATGTGATCTTTCTTCAGCATTCTCAGCTCTGTAAACACTTGGGCCTCTGTTAACTCTCTTAATTCCTTATTTCTGCCCCATTTTCTGAGTCGGTATGCCTTTTTCTCAGGGACACAATAATGTATAGATAATAATATTTATGTAATTTCATCCTATCCCCCCATCCCTGCAATTAGGGGTTCTAAGGCTACTATGAGAGCCTAATTACCAGCCCTCTCACTTTAGAAATTAAGTACTGTTCTCTATTGAGGGATGTCACTCAAGCAACAAAAACTGAATTGTATTAATAAAGTTGCTTTAGGTGATTGGTCCATCTAACCCAGGCTGTCTCAGTCAAAATGGGCATTTTGCATCCAAAGCAATGTTCTACCACTGAGATAGGGATTATTTGCAATACTTAAAACTGATCTGGCACTTTAGAGTGCTCAGAACACTTCATTTACATTATCTCAGTAATACTCTTTACAACCATCCTGGAAGGTACATCAGTAGGGAGGGGAAGACTGAACTGAGAGGAAGCTTGGTGTTTATAGTGAAGATGACAGACAGTGACTTGCCCAAGGCCAATGGACTGATAAGTAGCAGAGGTGAAGCTGGAATGGGACTTCCGGGTTCACAATTCGCTCTGCGCCTCATATACGAGGCTTAAATCGCCCTTCCACCTCTTCAATTTGTAATGCAAATCTGTACTGGGATCTTATTGCGTTTCACATTCCTATCACAAACCCAACAGAAGCAAGAACAGAGAAAAGGGTGAAAATGTTCCACAGCAGCTCCGCAATCTCTCTTTTTTTAAATTTTTTTTTATTTATTTATCACATAACAACATATATGAAACAAGTATATATATCCAAAACGCGTCCGACTCCAGCACCCTAGCAAAAATCCTGCTAAGCATTATCATCATCATCTCCAGCAGAAGCTCTTGATGATTTCAAAAAGCAGGATGATGTACAATGGATTTAAAGTTCTTTTAACCGGGTTAGAAGTTGATTTCGAATAAGAAATTCTGAAGTCTTAAAGCAGGCGACTGCAGAGAAGGCAGGCACGAGAAAAGACGAGCTACTCCATCGCCCTCGGGTATCTGCTAATGAAAGTAAGAGCGATTCCGCAACCAACCCGCTAGTGCAGACGTTACCTCCACCCAGTCGGCTTCGGAACCTGACTCAGGAGGCTTCACCTGTAACCTCGCATACAAGCACTGCTGCAAGAGCGCCCGAGCTACCGGAGCCCGACTGCAATCGGCCATGCCCACAGTTGTCTGCAGCACACAGGCAATGAAAACCAGTCTTTCCTCCGGCCCTTTTCTCCAACTACTCTTCAAGACGAATCCCGCCCCCTGGTTTTCTCGTGCCACTTTCTAATGGCAAAACCAGGAAGGAGTTGACGTCAAAACCATAGAGAAAGAGCGAGTTCAGATGAAAACTATCCGCTAGAATGTTCCGGAAACATTGTGAAAACACGGGAAGCACTTGCCCGATCGTTGTGCAGATTTTATAAAACACGGATTTACTGATGTTGAGTTCATTTAGATTTTTTTTTAAATCGCTTCTAGCAGCAGGACGTTCTGGTTGGCTCGCGATCACGCAGAAGCAGCGTTTCTGTTACACTTATTTATTCTAGTAGTCTTATGTTAGTGTAATGCCTAGAGATGGAAATACCTGGAGATTTTGGTGGTGGAGCCTGGGGAGGGCGGGGTTCGGGAAGGAATAGGCCCTTAGTGTGGTATAATGCCATAAAATCCACCCTTCAAAGCAGCCGTTTTCTACCGGGGAACTAATCTCCCCACCTGGAGTTGGAGGCCCCACCTGGAGTTGGAGATCTCCCAAGATTACCACTGATCCCCAGGCAACAGAGATTGGTTTACCTGGAGAAAATGGCCTCTTTGGAAGACGGACTCTATGGGATTATACCCCATTGAAATCCCTCCCCTCCACAAACCCCGCCCTTCTTAGGCTCCACCCGCAAAATATCCAGGTGTTTCTCAGCCCAGAGCTGGCAACCCTAACCTGGAGATTGGCACCCCTTTTTGCAATACTTACACTCCGCTTGTTACAATAATTATACTATGCAATGATAACTAGCCTTTTCATACTCTTTAGATGAGATTACACTTCAATGCCCATTCCAAAAGAATTTCTGTTGAAATCAGTGGGACTTTGCTTCCCTGGGAAAAAAATTCAGGATCAAAATGACAGCATTAAAAAATTCAGGTGCGTAGCCTGTGTTGGTCTGAAGCAACAACAAAAATTGAGTCCAGTGGCATCTTTAAGACCAACAAAATTTAATTCTCAATATAAGCTTTTGTGTGCATGCACACAAAGGCTTATTACCCAAAAGTGTGCATGCACACAAAAGCTTAAACTTAGCATTAAACGAGTTTAAGGAAATGGACTAGCACTATAAGTCATTTTCCAAGAGTGAGTTCCCTCAGCTGTAAAAGCCTTAACTGGAATACTTTACATTAATTTACCTGCAATATAATGGGTGTACTCAAACCCCATTTAAATAAATTTGGAACTGATTTCGTTGGAAAGGTGATTTTGCTTTTAAAGAAATTTTATTCTATCTACATAAACATGCAGTGACTTAAAACAATAGACTAATCTGCTGAAAGATATTTAAAAAATATAAATAAAACTCAGAGATTCAACGGCACCCATTTGCAGGTTATGCTAGCACTCTTACAGTGTTTAGATTGAGCTAGTAAGGGAATAGAAGCACCACTCTATGCACATGTGAATGCAGTTATGCATGTGTAACACTCATGTGCAGAACCAGTATAGTGTAGTGATTAGAATGCTAAACTAGGATCTGGGAGACCCAGGTTCAAACCCCCACTCTGCCATGGAAGATTGCTGGGTGACCTTGGGCCAGCCACACACTCTTAGCCTAACATACCTCACAGGTTTATGTGAGTACAAAACGGAGAACAATGTCAGCACCTTTGAGTCCCCATGGAGAAGAAACTTGCCAACTTCCAGGTGAGGCCTGGAGATCTACCAGAATTACAATCATTCTCCAGACTACAGAGATCAGTTCAGCTGGAGAAAAATGGCTGCTTTGGAGGATTATACCCTGCTGAGGTCCCTCCCCTTCCCAGACTCCACCACCACTCACATTTTAATCATTCGTGTTGGACTTCGTGTAAGATTTGTGAAAGAATTACCTTGTCCCTCAGGTGGAAACAGCCATTTCTTTACCCTCTTTTCAACACTTGAATAAATTTCCCTACTTGTTGTCTAGACTGGTCTGGCTGCAGGTTTTTTTGTTTAACTGTCCTCTGCATATGTTCTGGAAATGTGCAGCAGAACTACTCTCTGAGGCAAAGCAAGGGTTAATCTTTGCCTGTGTTTCCCCCCCTCCTTTGTCGCCAGTTTTTGTGGTGCATGCTAGTATCTGGAGTCTTGGACCATAAGCCCATTCCCCTGGGTTTGAGGAGAAAATTCTAGGTTTGTTGAGAGTGTTATTCCCCACACCCATTTCCTGACTCCCTCCAGACCACTTCAGCTCTTTTAAAGCCACACAGTACAAAGAACTTTAATCATTCAAACTTTTAGTTCCATCTTAATGTTGACTCGAAAGTAAGATGGGACTTGCATTCTAGTTAAGTGGGCAGGACCTAAGTTTTTACATCACAAAAGTGCTATGGTTGCTCCTTAGTCTCTGTGGTTCTGTGCCTGACTGGGGCAAGCTGATGTGGAGAGCGATGCTCACTTTGAATTAAAGAAAAGCTATCTGTAAAGGGTACCGGTTGGTTGCTACTTATGATGTCACGAAGGTACATTCCCCTCCCAATTTTATAGAGCAGTTTTACTGTTAAGTATGCAACTCAACAAGAGGCAGTGATTCCAGCAAAGATTACAGCTTTATTTGTAATGGCAACACCAACTCAGAACACACCATCAAACACCCACAAAATAGTGGAGCAGAGCTCCTTCTTTTAAACTCTCCCAGGCTGTCAAAGCCACACCCATTGTCAGATGAGAACCAATAACAATGCAGGGATAAAGGCCAATCAGGACCATTCCCTCTCTGATACATTCACACATAGTGATTGGGTATTTACAAAGGTTTCGCAGAAACCAACCAATAGCAATGCGACATCTGAGGAGCCACATTCAGCAGCAAGCTTAACATGTGAAAAGACAGCAGCGATTCACATTCAATACATAACAAATTCCTCCCCCCTAAGATGGAGCATTACCCTGCCAAACATAATCTTTCAGGTAGGAGGGGGTACAACGACTTCTGTTCGACCGGCGCAGTGGTCTCTGCTCCGTTGGAGTTGGAGCGGCACACTCTTCAGGGACTCTGGTGACTTCTCTCGCAGGAGAGTCAGGGGACACCAATAGAGGGGTTTCAGGCTCTGGAGTTGGGGTCTGCCCAGACTCCGAATCCTGATCCGCAGCACTCACCTCCTCGGCGGGAGGCCCCTCCTGCTCGGGGACCAGCTCAGTTTCGGGCACTGACTCGGTGACACGGAAGTCACATGGCGTATGAGGTTGTCAGCCAGGAACCCTTCAAATTCCGTTGAAACGAACTGTGGCCCATTATCAGAGATGACACAGTCCGGCAGCCCGTGCGTGGCAAAAAGTTTGCGCAGGGCATTAATTATACACCCAGAACTCGTTGACCTTAAATTAACCACCTCCAACCACTTCAAAAAAGAATTAACCAAAATCAAAAACATTTGTCCCTGGTAAGGACCAGCCAGATCGATATGGAGGCAGGACCACGGCCTCCGAGACTTCTCCCAGGGCTGGATAGGAGCATAAGGTGGTTCAGGACGGGACTGTTGACATATCATACAATTGCAAACCCACACCTCTGTGTCCTCGTCCAGCTTGGGCCACCAAATGTATCCCCTGGCGAGGGCCTTCATATGAACCATTCCTGGATGGCCCACGTGAGAGGCCTCCAGGACCCTCTCCCTCAGTCCCGAAGGAACCACTACCCAGTTTCCCCAGAGTAGGCAACCTTTTACCACTGATAACTCGTTTTAGTGGGGAATGAAGGGTTTGAAATCCACCTCCACTTTTTCCGCCAGCCACCCCCTCAGTGCCCAATTGAGAACTCGGGCAATTACAATGTCTTTAGCTGACGCAGCAGCAATGTCTTTAGATGTAACAGGGGCCTCAGGAAGCTCGTCCAAGGCCAGAACGTCCAAGTCCTCAGAACTGTCAGAGCCTGCAGACAGTGCTGGGCAGTGGCTAAGAGTGTCCGCATGTCTGATGGCCCTTCCAGGCCGGTGTTCGAGTTCGAAGTCATAGGCAGACAGAAAGACTGCCCACCTCAGCATCCTCGGGGAGAGGATATTAGGAGTTTGGCGGTCTGGAGAAAATATGCCCAACAACGGCTTGTGGTCAGTCACTAGGAGGAACCGTCGCCCATAAACAAAGTTGTGGAATTTTTTAACTCCGGCAATTAGGGTGAGGCCCTCCCTGTCAATTTGGGCATAGTTTTTCTCCGCAGCGGTGAGAGACCGTGAGTAGAAGGCGATGGGCGCCTCGGTGCCATCTGGCATGTGATGACTCAACACCGCGCCCACTCCATAGGGGGACGTGTCAGCAGCCAACACAAGAAGTTTGTCTGGGTCGAAATGCGTGAGCACTGTGTTAGATGACAGAAGGTCCTTGACCGCCACAAAAGCTTGCTCCTGCCGCTTGCCCCACTCCCGCTTAGCATTTTTGTGGAGCAGCGCATGCAGAGATTCTGCCACTGAAGCCTTGTGTGGCAGAAAGGAGTGATAGAAGTTTAAGATGCCCAAGAAGGACTGGAGGTCCTTCTTGGACTTGGGCGCGGGTGCTCCTTTGATGGTGGCGACCTTGTCCGGTGTGGGGTGCACCCCATTCGCATCAATGAGGAACCCCAGAAATTCCACTTTGTCAACACCAACAACACATTTAGAACATTTGACACGCAACCCCGCACCCTTAAAGTGATTCAACACTGCTCGAAGTCGAGCCATAAGTTCACCTTCATCAGTGCCCGCAATTAAAACATCGTCGAAATAGGGCACGACGCTGGGTAGCCCACGCAGGAGCCCCTCCATCAGCTCTTGAAATATGCCCGGGGCGACATTAACCCCAAATTGTAATCGCTTTACCCGAAAAGCACCTTTGTGGGTAATGATTGTTTGAGCCTCAGCAGTTGCGTCATCCACCGGCAACTGCTGATAAGCTTGAGCCAAGTCAAGCTTGGTGAAGACTTTTCCTCCCCCCAGTGATGCCAGTATGTGACTGATCACCGGTACTGGGTAGGAGTGTTGCTGCAGGGCTTTGTTGACTGTACACTTGTAGTCAGCACATATTCTGATTGAGCCGTCGGCCTTGACAGGCGTTACAATCGGGGTTTCCCATTTTCCGTATGGTACTGGCTCAAGAATACCTTGCTTGACCAATTTATCTAACTCGGACTCGATTTTTGCCTTTAGAGCGAGTGGAACCTTTCTATACTTCAGTCGTATCGGATGAACTGAAGGGTCTAAATCAAAAGAAACCAGGAGGTCAGTGTACGTGCCGAGCCCCTCACCAAACACCTTAGGAAACTCGCTATACAATGAGTCCTGTTTATTTACACAAATTTTGTTGACACCAGTGATAGCGATCCCCAATGCCTCAAACCAGTCGAGGCCCAACAGGCTAACCCGCTCACCCTCTGCCACCAGGAGAGACAGCTCAACCTTACGATCCTTGAACTCGACGTGGAAGGTCGCCTTCCCTGCCAACGGAATGCGTCGTCCCTGGAAGTCAGTCAGGCGGGTCGACACTGGTGCCAGATGGCAGCGGCTTCGCCTTGGGAACAAGCGTTGCCACGTCTCTATAGAGATGATGGTGACGGACGATCTGGAGTCCACTTCCATGACGCAAGGAACGCCGTCCAGATGAACCGTCACATGGATCTTCTTACTGGGCTTGCCTCCGGTGGCCAGGACCATTGATGGGCAGCAGCAGGAGTTGGTCTGATAACAGTTGGGTGCCTTGTCGCCGTCTCGAACACGAACCCTGGGGTCTGCACGTCGTGAAGATGGTGGAGATGTTTTGGCAGCCCGACAGACCCGGGCTAGATGACCCCGCTTGCCACAGGAGTGGCAGATCAGCTCCTTGGTCCAAAAGAGGTCTCTCTCATGCTTGCCTCCGCAGCCGGCACAGGAACGAGTCACTGGAGTCTTCGGTCTCGTCCGCAGTGGGCGTGTCTCTCTGGTTCTGCATACGCCGTCAGCCTCACCATCGGACTCACTGGCGGATTGCTGGTGGACTGCAGGCTCTTTACTTGCTGGTGTCTGTCGTTGGCACACCTCTCGGGTCGATTTGTCGGCAGCCTGCAGAAACCGACCAATAGTGATGTGACATCTGAGGAGCCACATTCAGCAGCAAGCTTAACATGTGAAAAGATAGCAGCGATTCACATTCAATACATAACATTTACCCTTTTAATGTATGAATTTTTATTAATAAGGTGAAGAGTAAATATAAAAACACGTAACTGGCATGTGCTGTTTTATTGAAATTCAAAGTGGACAGCCTATTTTAATCATGGGGGGAAAGGGCAAGACTGATGGCTCAACCAGCATTCAGCTTCTTAATAAGAATGTATGCCATATAAATTGCAATCCAGACTCACACTGTGAATGAAGAATGCTCTGTTGCTGCTCTTCAAACACTACATTGCCTTTACCTATCCTTCTCTTTAAAAATGCCAGAAATTACCAACCATATGTTGCCATTAAAATACATGTAGTGATATTCTTGCCCTCAGCTGCTTATTTCCTTAATTTGTATGCTGTAATCCTAACCAAACAAATGTGGGAAATGTTTCCCTTAACATTGAAACCAAACAGCTGTTTTTTGATGATAAGGGATGGGAAAACATGCTCATTAAATGGCACCCTTTAATAGGAAAAGAACAAATGCCTGCTGGTAAGAATAATATGGATGCTAGCTTCTTCAGTGATACAAAACACAAGCATTTACAATATTGAAGGCCAAACTAAACTTTATAAAACACACCAGGGCTGATTTCCCACTACAGCTGCCTCGGTGTTGCACCGCCGTTTGCCCCGACACTATTGGTCAATTTCACACCCGAAGCTGCGGGGCTGCATTTTGACCCACGGCTTTGCCCGATTTCCCCCTCAGTTACGTGATCCTGTTTTTTGAAAAATTGACCAATAGTATCGGGGCAAACGGCGGTGCAACACCGAGGTAGCTGTAGTGGGAAATCAGCCCAAGTTGTTGTCACTGCATGTCCCTTTGCAGTCACTTCCTTGTAATGTCTAATACAAATAATACATACTGTGACATCATCACATAGGGTATATGAAAAGTACTGTGACTGACGAGTGATTTCAGCTCTCACATACTTTATTAGATCAAGAACAAGACAAAGAGAAGCCGGCTCGCAGGCCGGCTTTTATCCCCAGTGAAACTCACACCCCAACTCACACAACACCCCATGATAGGGGCTCTTTAGCTTGGAGAAATGACGGCTGAGGGGTGACATGATTGAGGTTTATAAGATTATGAATGGGATTGAGCAGGTTGAGAAAGAAGTACTTTTCTCCCTTTCTCACAATACAAGAACTCGTGGGCACTCCATGAAATTGCTGAGCAGTCGGGTTAGAACAGATAAAAGGAAATATTTCTTCACCCAAAGAGTGATTAACATATGGAATTCACTGCCACAGAAGGTGGTGGCAGCTACAAGCATGGACAGTTTCAAGAGGGAATTAGATAAACATATGGAGCAGAAGTCCATCAGTGGCTATTAGCCACAGGGTATAGATGGGAATTCTCAGTCTGGGGCAGGTGATGCACTCTATTCTTGGTGCTGGAGGGGGCAGCAGTGGGAGGGCTTCTAGTGTCCTGGCCCCACTGCTGGACCTCCTGATGGCACCTGGTATATTTTGGCCGCTGTGTGACAGAGTGTTGGACTAGATGGGCCGTTGGCCAGTTTCAACATTGGCTTCTCTTATGTTCTTATGTTCTCTTATGTTCTTATTCGCTATTTACATTGATTGAGTTATCCCCAGCTCCCCGATTGGAAGGGAGCTAGGAGCCTCCAGTCCATTGTCTTACGGAGCGAAGCTCAGACCCTTCGCCTGGCCGCATGGCGGACCGGTTAGAACCAGTCCGAGCACATGGCTGTCCCGAACCCGTGTTTTCCTGTGGATACATTACAGTATATTACTGCCTTTACCTTTCAACATTGTCTAGCGGGATGGAGAAATGCCCAGTGCAATGACATGAAATCAAATGCAGTGATTATTAGAAGAGAGGATTGGATCCAGTGGTAATTTCCACCAGAAAAAGTAATTTACATTCATTCACTATACACTCTACTTTTCTCCCCTATGGCAACCCAAAGTGGCTTACAACCAACATAATTCCCCCTTCTCCATTTTATCTTTACAACAATTCTGTGAAGTTGAGATTGACTGGACCAAAGTCACACAGTGAGTTTCCATGGCTTAGTGGGGACGGGAACCCAGATCTCCCAGATCCCTAGTCCAGCCTTCTAACTACTACACCATGCCGGCTCTCATCAGCGGAATAGGACTTTCTCACTAGTTTCTTCCCATGGTGGATCACAGTGCTCCCCTAAATACTGCTAGTAGTAGAGAGGGGAGCATAAAGAACAGGAAAGATGGGTGAATTGGGAGTCTTCAGTGAGAGGGGTGAGCTGTTAAAAATCAACCCTGTCTCCCATTAGCAGAAATGTGATTCCCTCCCTCCCAGACACTAAGGAAGCACAGACTTGCAGTACCATACATTGTTTTTGGCTTTCAACTGGTGTTCTAACTTATCTGTTGCCTTAAATATTGTTAGTGTATTATTATGCCTTATAAAGTTTACCCAACCATATTGGAACAGTCTGCTTTAACATGACATCTGCTAAGAATTATGAGCATGCAATGACTGGAAGTAAATGTAAAAAGATGCTAGAAAGCACAGAATATGTGAATGTATGAAGGTAAATATTAAAGTGATTTAAGCAATGTAGTGTGATGTGACCAGGAAAAAATTCAAAGCCTTAAAGTAACTTTATCCAGATGTGCTAAATATCCTAGTTTACTGGTTTACTACCATGTCACACCCAAGGGCCAAGGGTCACATTAGTCATGCCAAAGGAACTGATATATCATATTTATTTATATCATGTTTCTGTGTTCATTATGTTTCTGCAGAACACCACTCCCCCCCACCCCTTTGCTGGTTTTGTTGTGCAGGTGATACTACATTGCAAACATGAGCCTTCTTGGCTGGGGAAAAGAGAAAAAAACAGTTGTTCTCATATTCCATATGGTCCATATGTGCAGTACTACAGTGCAAAAAAAAAAAACCAGCTCAAGTTTGAAGAAGTGGGATATAAATACTCTAAGTTTAACACCCCAATCCTGACAACTGCCATGCTGGAGACAGCTGTCAAGGATGTGGGAAGGGAACAGGAACCAATATATGTAGTCAAACTGCAAGGTGCCCCTGGATCTCTGCTATATCATGCAACTGAACAAAATAAAAGTCCAGTGGCACCATAAAGACCTAAACCAGCAACCCCAGCATGAGTATCACTAAGCCAAAGCCCACCCACTTGGACATTGAAGGGGAGATCACTCCAGGAAGCCATATGGCAACATCACAGATGGGGAAGGAAGTGGGGCAGGGTGGGGCATGGAGCAAGCAAGTCACATCTGCTCAAAACAAACATGGACAGAGCTGAGGAACACCCCAGACTCTTCTGAACAGCAAATCATGACTTCCAATGAATAGGGCTGTCCACTCCCTCTGGTTGGAATGGCTTCTCTGCTTTTGCAAATAGCTCCCAGGTGCAGTCCCTAACTCAGAAAGCATGTGCTGGATGGAAGGCTGCCTATGGCAGGATGCATCAGGAGCTGGGCAGGAACTGGTGGCTCAGCAGAGTAGTAGGGACTGTGCTAGTCATGCTCCAAGATCTACCTGTTAAATCACTCCCTGCAGAGATACCACACGGAAACACAGTGATGGCAAACACAGGTGCTGTGCCTGCTACAGCCAAGCCTGTGGGCCCACCCTCCTTGGGAGGTTCCAGTTGCCAGGAGACCCCCCTGAGGCACATTCTGTAGCCATCCAAATGACACTTACTGATCCTGTGAGGAAGTCTTCTGCAAGTGCAACTACTCCATGCATAGCTGCTACTGCTGCATAGTGCTCCTGTCCTGCAAGGGAATGGGTTCCATGGCTAGCTGATCCAAAGAACACCAAACCACAGTTGTGCCCTGTCCCCCACCTGGGGGAGTGGGGACACCCTGTGTGACACGCCGGGTCTGCTCCCCCGACGGTCCCTCGCCCGTAGCCGTGGTGCCCGAGCCTACTGCGGGGGCGCGATGCTGGAGGCGACGGCTGGCTTAAAGGTATCGGGGTTTTGGAGGCCTCAGAAATGGCAGGAGGCGGGGTTAGCGTCACCCCTTTTGCCCCTCTGCCCCATGACGTGGAGTCCCCCTGGCTGGTCAGCCCTTGGCTTCTCTCTCTCTCTCCCAGCCGGCTCGTCCTGGCATGTCATTCCTCGCCAGCCTCTGTCCACCTCCTCCTTTTTATTCCCTTCCCTTTGCTCCCAGCTCCGCGCCGTCCCCTCCCCCCTTCCAGCCCCTCCCCCCTTAATAAGACAGGATGCACGCCTGTCAACTGGGGCGTGACCAATCCTGTGCCTGTCGGCCTTGGGGACACGCCACCAGCACCGACCTCGGGGGCCTTCAGGGGCGTGGTTCCCACTCCGCCGTCCCCTCTGCCAGCCTCCCACAGGACGCGGCAGCGGGGCTGAGCTCGACCTGCTTTCGTCCCTGGGTCACCTTCCCACCCGATGAGGGCATCGGCCGTTGCCCCCTCGACCTTCTCTCCCTCTGGCTGGCCTGGTTGCTGCGCGGTTCCTCACCCCAGCGTAAGTAGGGGTGTGGGTGACGCGACCACAGGGGGCGGCCCTCATCCCGGGCCCCTGGGACCGGGACACCCTGTCATGGGAATGTTTTAACAGCCCAGTACAGGGCTTCCAGAGTTCCTCCCCCCCCATCATAGGCAGGTCTCCTGGGTACACTTTCCTGAGAGTAGGCCCCATCACATGACATACGGCATACAGCTGGGTTGGCCTGGCTCAGGTCAAGTCCCTCCCCATGGTTAGCCTGTCGTATCAATAGGATTTCCAGCTCCGGGCTGGGAAATACCTGGAGATTTTTGGGGTACAGCTTGACGAGGGTGGGTTTGGAGCATAATGCCATAGAGTCCAACTTCCAAAGTGGCCATTTTCTCCAGGTAAACAGATCTCTGTTGTTTGGAGATCAGTTGTAATAGCGGGAGATCTCCAGCCACCACCTGGAGGCTGGCAACCCTAGGTATCAAGGTGTCACTGGGCTTGTGCAAGGGGGATGGGAAGGCGTGTGTGGACTCCCAGTCTGGGGCATCTGGATTCCCAACACTTTTCAACTGTCAGTGAGTATTCACCCCTTCAGTTTGTACCCAGAGATGGGGTAACTGTAAGGATTCTAAAACAAGTCACATTAGACACACAGGATGGACTTTGCTCTCATACCTGAGTGTTAGTGATATGTGCTCCTTTAGTGTGCTTCTCCAGCCACCAGTGTGCAATGCTGTGTGCTATAACTGTGCACATTAGAGATCTCTGAGAGAGTCCTGTGCTGCATACCCTACCTACTGAACCATGGGACATCCTAGGTGGGGTTTATGTAGTGCTGGGCGGGGGCTAGGAATGGTTGCAGGGAAGGAGATTTGGCTGCTGCTGGGAAGGGGAGTGATTGGCTGCAGCTGAAGTCAGCATACTGTGCTATGCTGGGACTTGTAGGTGGGGATGTGCCTGTAGGGGGACATTTTGCCTTTTCCATTGTATGGACACCTAGGTGCTGTGCTGTGGTTTTTGCTAGTATAACATTTCATGGGTTCTGGGGGACATTCCTTGTCTGGGGTAGCTTAGGGAGCCAATTAACTCCTGGCATGCCCGTTTCCCTGCCAGCACTGTCGTGCACTGTTGCCACACTGAGCCCCAACTGGGACACAGTGTGCCATCAGGGCGCACTGTTGATGCATCTCAGAGATATGCAAACGTAGTGGCTCATTGGTTCCCTGTACACTCCCCTCCTCAACTGCACTGTAAATGAACAAATAAATACATTTTAAAGAGCCTGACTAAAGAAATAGCAAAGATAGAATAAGTTGAGAAAATATGTGTATCCCCCCCATTCTGTGGCCTCAGAGAGCACAGTCCCATCCTTTGGCACAAGACCTGCTGGGTGTCCATGTTCTTCCTCTGAAGGGGCAGGTAGTTTATCTCATCACAGAGAGAAACCTCCCTATGCTTCAGCTCCTCGAACATGTAGGAGTAATGATTTCCCCATAAGGGGTCCTTGGACTTTTCTGATACCCCAGCAAAGTTCTGCTGGAAAGCCACTAACTAGTTCCTCTAAGAGCCACTCCTTTTCCCGGTAGCCTGTTACTCGGGGTCATATCATCATGGGTTTTCTTTTTTGGTATCAATGTCACAGTGGAGTTGCCAAGTCCCCTTCACAACATACATAAAAGACAAGACCAAAGCACATACTTATCCACTATACCGATCCTTGCCAAAAATGCATATTCAGACAGAAAAGCAAATAAGATATTTATTTATTTATTATTTATTTATTTGTTTCGATTTGTATCCTGCCCTCCCTGAAAGCTCAGGGTGGCTAACAGTGGGCATGAATGCCAATTTAAACAACATAAAACAATACCAACAGGTAAAATTATAAAATCAAACAATACAACATAAACAATACAACATACAAGATAATTACACCCTTATGAATATGAAGACATAGATTAACTCCACTAAACACTGTTATCATTAATCCAGAATAAAATCTCTATTCTACCCAAGACCTTGTGCCAAAAGGGCTCAGCGAATCCCTACTTTTTACAATTCTATAAATCTGCTGATTGTATTAATTTATTATATTTTAAAATAATCTTATTCAGAGGCACTCAAGATAGCATAGATGGCTGTTTCCTCCCATTTTATCCTTGTAACAAATGAATTAGGCTGAGAGATGGTGATTGGCTAAAGACCACCCATTAAGCAAAGATATGAAGTATAGTTTCCTGCATCAAAATCTGATGCTCTATTCACTAATACTATAGTGGTTATCACAGGGAAAACCAAAGGACATTAAGTGTACTTATTTGGAAGTAAACCCCACTGGTTCAGTGGAACTTTTATAACACATTCAAACTAAAGATACTTGGAGATCCATTAATGGTTCTCCCAATTTTTTTTCTCCCGTTGGGTCATAGCAGTCATGAAGATCCCTGAGTTCTAACTGGTACCATGGTGAGGTGGAGGGTTTTTTTAAAATGCTCTGCAGGACTATTTGAGATTAGGAGAAATGTCACAGGGGCAACGGGATAAATGCCCTCCCTCTACACTGCAGCCCTAATTTGAGTCAGAATCCCCAACTGCTATTTATCAATAACAGTGCCTGGGAGATCTGTTCATAGATTCCTCAGCACCTTCTCTAATTTGGCCCATTGTGTAGGGAGTTGAGGTCAACGTGCGTTGAAGGGATATATTAAGGCATCAGGACTATGCGACCTAAGACTGAGAAGCATTCCAGAGAACATACCAAATGACCTCAAAGAAGGACACTGATAATTAGCCAGGGACTGCAACACTGAGAGACATTAATCCCTGCCTCAGTATTGGCAGTTGGAGCATTGTTTCTCTTTGCCTTTTATTGGTCCACAGGTCAATGTTTCCCAGTTGGATCATCATGGCACATGGAGTCAAGAAACAATTAGCTAAGATAATATCTAAACCAACTGGGTATGGCTGACTGTCCCTCTTCTCCAATGGTGGGCAAGTTGATCAGTGGGCATGAATCTGACATCTCTTTGATTATTTACAGAGGATATTTTTATGCAAAATAAACAAATCTGCACAAATGTTAGTTTAATTTATTTTGAATGGAATTTCAATACCTTCAGACACATATTTTGAACAGTCTCTTTATTTTACTTATTTTTGTAGCCTAAGCTGGCAATTTCCTTGTCAGACATTTTGCTTGGTATTTTATTCTTGATGCTTTGAAAAGCTACATCCACCATATAGGCTGAGTACAGACTGGCAGTTTGCTCCGGTAGCCAGTTGTAGCAAAAAAACCCCCGGATTAAACTATACCGGGTTTTCCTGTCCACACAGCTGGGTCGCTGCTGGAAGATATGGGACGGAGGCGCGCGGGAGCATTCAGACTGCCGCGCCGGAGGCGTGCTATATTTGCCATTTCCCCATTAATTCGGCTGTGGGTGTATGGGTGTATGTGCGCATGAGCGCTCATGCGCTCATGCGCATAAGCGCATTTTGCCAATTTTTTTTTGGCCCTGCAATGCCGGCACCGCATTGGGCAGTGGAGCGGAGCGCAGCCAATCACGCCGCTGCTGCCTCATGCCCAACGCGGCTTCCGGTCGGCTTTTTGCCTGCGCGTTCAGACTCCCCGGAAGTGGAGAAACGCGTGATGAACGCGGGCTTTCGGATTTGCGACGGCTTTTATCAGGTGTTTTTTTAATCCGGCAGTGAAGCGCAACAGCACCGGTAGGTTACAGGTGGGGGACGCCAGGCAGATGTGCCTGTGTGAACGTCCCATTTACTCCGGTATTGAATCGTTGTCAGCCCGGGTCCCTTCCCGGGGCAAACTGCCAGTCTGGACTCAGCCATAGTATGGGATATGCTGTTTATGGGATATACTGGAGAAGACTCTTGAGAGTCCCTGGTCTGCAAGGAGATCAAATCAGTCAATCCTAAAAGAAATCAACCCTGACTGTTCCCTGGAAGGCCAGATCTTGAAGTTGAAGCTCAAATACTTTGGCCACCAAATAAGAAGGGAGTACTCACTGGAGAAGACACTGATGCTGGGAAAGATTGAAGGTCAAAGAAGAAGGGGACGGCAAAGGATGAGATGGTTAGATGGTGTTATTGAGGTGACGAACATAAAATTAAGCAAACTTTGGAGCACAACGGAAGACAGGAGGGGCTGGCGTGATGTGGTCCATGGGGTCACAAAGAGTCGGACTCGACTGTGTGACTGAACAACAACATACTGTTTACACGTTATACAGGTTTTCCTGCTGTGTGGGAGCAGTGCCAGTGCATGAGTAGCTAATTTTATGCATGTTTACGCCACATAGGGGAAAAAACACATTACTATATTAAAAATAGATTACTGTTGTTCAGTCTTTCAGACAATTACAGAAGAGATACATGTACATGTTGAACTGGAATCAAAACTTAATTACATTTCAGAGTAAAATAATACCAGATTTGATGTCTCTGTCAGTTACAGTTATAAAGCTCTTATGAGACAGGCATCTAGTGCCAGCTCAGATCAGCCAGGCTTGTTGTATAAGGATATGTGTATTTCCATACTTTTTTCTGCTGCATAAGAGAAGAACTAGAAATACAGTTAATCATATTCTCTTTACTCTGTAGGTGTCCACCATTTTAATATAGCTCACAGGCAAACCTGCTGTGATATTTACCACTTCAAGATACACTTCAGTGCGTTTGAAATAGCAAATTATAGGGATTGTTCATGCCAAGCTATTGATGTTGGCACACTCCTGGTGTGTACCAACCTTGTGGTGTAAACGCATTGAACTAAGCGAAGTAGAGCTGGGTCAAAGGACTGAACTATGGCAACTATTGAAAACCTCTTTTTGACAGCCCCACAACAGAAAAGGGTGATAACAGTAGTCACTTTTTTTTTTGCACTCCATTCCTGGTCCCATTCCTTCTCATTTTCTAGAGTAAAAAGGCCTCTCACAATATAAGAGAGGACAATGGAAGACTGAAGTAGGATGAATGTGGAAAAATGGATCCTGAGAAACTATGGCTGAAGAGCAGTTAAAGAGGTAAAAGTGTTCTGCAGGTTTTGATCTGATAACCCTGATAGAAATCTGGGACCAAAACAGAAATAAAACTATGTTAGTAGGTCCCCTAAGACAGGAGCTGCCCATAGGTAAGTGCTATGGTATAAAATGGGAGCTTATGAAATGTCTTGGTGAAAGGAATATAACTTTTCACCAGGGGACATCTGCCTGCTCACCAAGGAAACCTGGAGGTGTTCAAGAGACACCACTGTGAACTTGAAGAACTCTTGTGTGTCTGGATCATGGAGATCAGAAGTACAAAACTACAGTTTGCCTATCTGGAAAAGCCCAGTACAAAACTGGTGATGTCAGTGCACCTTCTCCAGCCATCTGCAGGGTATGATTGGCGGGCATGTGATGCTGCAGCCTAACTAAATAGACCCAGACCTGGGTAGGGTCAGGGCCTGGACAAGAGTCCACATGGAATGGTTTGCCTACTACCCTGACAGAAGAAAAGTAGGATATAAAACAAATGTTCTTCATTGGACTCAATTACTTTAGCCCCATTAGGGAATTGTTCATACAAGGTATCTCCTTTGAGTTACTCCTTTCATGGATTTTGTGCTGAACCTAGAAAAACCTAACTCAAAAAGGCTGAAGGAGGCTTGCACTGATAACTTATCTTATGGGTATGGAATGTATTCAGGTGACTTTGGCAGTTTCCACAAAGTCCAGTGTTCCATATTTAACTGCTTCTCTGCTTTTAAGTTACATGAGAGCATCATCCATGACCTGTATTACCATGTTTTATTCTAGTTAAAAATAATCTTGAATTATGTTATGCATTCTTTCCATCCATGGTCCTTCCCAGTTTCTGAGGTCACACTAAGTGCAATTCTTAAAATTCTTCTTAAGTCACACTGTTAGCATCCAGACCCCTCCTGTGAAAGGGCAGTCATATTCAAGGCACCCCTCATAAATTATCACCCCCAAAATCATATGTGCTGTACAGCTTGGCCTGGAAATGGGCCAAGATGGAGCTGGAAACAAACAAAATGAATGTTGGTAAGAGAAAAGCCTGAGAAACTATTTTTGGGAAGGTAACTCAGGGCACTGACTTGCTAATAGCTCTCCCCTCCACTTTAAAAGAGATACTTAATCTCAACAATGGATTTTTCAGGAAAGCAATCATCCGCCTTGTCTGACCCCATCACACCTGGTCATGCTTCCTCTTCTCCCACTCACCTTAATTGATAGGCTGTTCATATAACCTGATAGCCTCTCCCATCCTTTACTCAAGAGTAATCAGAAAACTATTAACACTTTCAGTTTACACCAGAAAAGCTAATCAAGTGCCATTAGCTACATTCATGCAAACTGTCATAAGGTTCCCTCAGTCTTTGTCCATCCATGGGAAAGCTATCAAATCTTTTCCAACACATTGTTTTATCCCCCGACAAGCCAATCATAGTATTGTTTTAGGGTCGCACATGTCAGCCTTTGCCTTGGGCTACAATTTTCATATAAAAATGGCATACTCTGCCCAGTGCAGTGTGGATGTTCTCAGCACTAAACATCTGACCCAGCCACTTACGTGTAGTCTGCCTCATCCTCCTCTCTGGGAAACACTGGTCGCTTCCCTCTTCATCTCCTGTGGACTTGGTTTCTCCAGAACCTGGTAAATATCACCCTCCCCACACCTTTCCCTGCTACTTCCTTTTTTCCCTCTTAGATTGTGTGAATGTTTTTCTCCCGTGTGCTTTCTATATATGCTTCACCCCCTTCTTATAATAAAAATCACCTTTCTTTGTAATTTGGTTTGGCTTATTTGAGAGTTCTCAGAGGGAGAAATCCCTGTAAACACTGGAGGAGATCCCATTGTTACCCCCTCTCGCAAGCTCAGTCTCCAATTTTTCTTTTGTTGTTCAGTTGCACAGTCGAGTCCGACTCTTCGTGACCCTATGGACCAGATCACACCAGGCCCTCCTGTCTTCTGCCATCCTCTGAAGTTTGCTCAATTTCATGTTCATTGCATCGATGGCACTGTCTAACCATCTCATCCTTTGCCGTCCCCTTCTTCTTTGACCTTCAATCCTTCCCAGCATCAGGATCTTCTCCAGTGAGTGCTCCCTTCTTATTTGGTGGCCAAAGTTTTTGAGCTTCAACTTCAAGATCTGGCCTTCCAGGGAACAATCAGGGTTGATTTCTTGTAGGATTGAATGATTTGATCTCCTTGCAGTCTAAGGGACTCTCAAGAGTCTTCTCCAGCACCATAGTTCAAAAGAATCTATTCTTCGGCACTCGGCCTTCCTTATAGACCAACTCTCGCAGCCATACATTACTACTGGAAATACCATTGCTTTGACCATGCGGACTTTTGTTGGCAGGGTGATGTCTCTGCTTTTTATCATGCTGTTTAGGTTTGCCAATTTTCCTAATTCCCGCCAATTAATTTGAAGATCCCCCAATTTGCATAACAACACACTTGTAAGTCCACTGACTTCACATTAGCTTGTCCATACATTGGGTTTTATGTTACTGCTTTGCTTATGGTGGCATCTTCGTCTGACTGGAGGAAGCTTCCTCTGATGCAAGTGCCTCCAGTGTCACAAAAAGGCTCCTAAGGCCAGAGGAAGATGCTGCTATTGCCCGAATGGTAGGATAGGACCCAATGTATGTATCTTCACTTGCCTCAGTCTGTGTATTCTGTGTGTTCTTCAACAATATAGAGAACACATTGCATTGTATGAGTAGTCAACTATTCTGTTTGAGGAGTCAAGAATCTGTTTCTTTTATAACAGCTTCTTATGGAATACTGAATTTTTCAGCAGTAACAATCCAATTTTCATGGCAGCATGAATCCTGCCATAGCGGAGCCACATTCAAGGGTTATTTCAGTAGCAGAGCAGCACAAAATGTCTTTTAAAATTCAGAACAGATGGTAGTTTAAACAACCATGGAATCTTACTTTGTGTGAAGTCAGCCTTCATTTTGTAGTAATTTGACTCAGTTAATGTACTGCTTTGCTTGCTTCAGTAGGCTCACCTTTTTCATAAAGTTTTAATCAAACTTAACAGCCACCCAGGTGCTGTTGTTTTCTTTTGGCTTTAGGAAGACGAAAAATGCTTAAATGAAACAGCTAAATAACAATCTAAAATTTACAAATTCTTAATGAATATTCATTTAGCCTAATAAAACGTAGGCTATGAGCCAACAAATAACATTGCTTCATGATTAGACACATCATGCAGTTTTAAGCACTTTAAAAAACATATCAGCACAGAAAAATAATACTTTTAAATTTGCTTTTCTAAAATTTCTTATAAAATGAATATTTGTTAAAGATCTGAAATAAGTCCTGTTGAACACAGTGGTGCTTTCATTGAGGCAGACGTGTCAAGGATTGCACAGCACATCTGCAGTGATTTCTGTACTCCATTTTAAGATTTCTATAAATTGCAGACTTGGTGCTTCGTACCATGCCCTGAAAGACTATTTTCTGTCCTTCCCTTCCTGCCCTTTCACACTGAACTTTCACTCTGATTAAGTATTCCAATAAAACTCCAAAGCTTATTTGCTGTTTTGGGTTGAATTTGATTGTCTGAATAAAAAGGTAATCTATTGCTATTATTTTTTTGAATTAGTATACTACTGAAGAGGCAGTTCCTTCAAGCCTTTAACCAAAAAGGTGACCCACCAATAATATTCAAGCTATGTTTTAAGAGCTAAAAGGAGTTTATGAAGCATATAGTGGAAAGCAGAAGATTGTCTATGAAACCATAACACAGCTTCAGTTGTATTGCTGATACCATGTTTGTGTTAGCTAGAAATCTTAGTGGAGCTAAGGTTCTCACAGTCTGTACAAAACTCCTGGATGGTATTAATGAACACAGGCCTATGCTAAAGTCTTTGAGTTTTAAAACACTTCAGATGACAAATCTTCTCCATCTCTTTGGTTTCATGATCCACCAGAGTGGCTTAAAATAAAAAAACAGAGCAATAAAGTGGTCAAATACTATATTGAAATGTCCAGTCACAATTAAGTCACAACTGAATATGTGTGTGTGTGTCTGGTGTAGTGGTTAAGAGCGGCAGTCTCTACTCTGGAGGACTGGGTTTGATTCCCCACTCCTCCATATGCAGCTGCTGGGTGACCTTGAGTCAGTCACAAGTTCTCTTAGAGCTGTTCTCTCAAGAACAGTTCTCTCACTCAGCCCCACTTACCTCACAGGTCTGTTGCAGGGAGAGGAAGGGAAAGGAGATTGTAAGCTGCTCAGAGACTCTGAGTGAAGGGCAGGTTATGAATCTCCTCCTCCTCCTTCCACACACACTTACATATACACACATATACAGAGAGAGACAGAAATCCAATTGTTAAATCCATAAAATCATACATGCACCAGCAAACATTAATTATCTCTATACAAAAAGATCACTGAAACAAAACTTCATTTTTCTAAATGCCAGAAAGGATGGGACAACACATGTCACCTGGGGAAAAGAATTCCACAGTCTTGAATTTGCCACTGAGAAAACCATACCTCATATTATGACTTACCAAGTTTCTGACAGCAGAGAAAGTAAGACACGCATGGGTTACAACTTCATATAACCTTAATGTACAGGTAGACTTATGTTGGAGAAGGCAGTCTTTGAGCTATCATCAAGGGTCATAAACCATTTAGGATTCTGAACATCAAACCAGCAATTTGAACTGGGCCCAGAAACAAACTGAGAGTTCATGAAGTTATAATGCAATAGGTGAAATATGATCAGAGCAGTCATCTCCTGCTAAAAAATGGGCAGCCACATTCCAAAGCTTCCATAGATTTCTATGATAATGGAGAAGCTTGAGTTTTCCCAAGTTATACAGTTCCTACTTTGAGAATTAAACTTGACAAACATGTCAAAGCAATCATATTTTATAAAATTCCTTTACATTTTATTCCATTAAAGAATTGCTCCTTTCCTATAAATGTGAATACTAAATTGAAAGAACATATTAAATATAAACATATTAAATAACTGATGCTGTAGTACAAATGGAAATGAAAGAGGAGACTGTTTACAAATCTATCCATCAAATTATATTAGAAGCCTCTTCAAAGCTTTGTAATCCTACAACAGGGGTTTGGAAATAGGTGCAACAATAAAGGTACAAGTGGAGGGCCTGCATGGACTCAGGACAATATCTCATTTTCCTTTCCCCACTGTTTCTTCTTTCCATTCCCTGAACACCTCCATATCCTCTCCTCTTTTCCGGCTTCCTTCTCTCCCTCCCACCCATCAGCCAATTTACCTTTATCTGTCTCTTTGTCTCCAGCTTCCCCTCATTTCCTCCACATCACAGCCGCTCTCTGAGGGAAAATCTGTGTGGTGCTGGCATCATATTGAGCCTGCTGGAGAACTTGTGGGAGGCACCTCAATTTCCCTTGTATCTCAGTCCCCACACTATTTCCTCTTTTCCTTCTTGTGAAATACCCCATATCCTCACCTTTCCCTGCTTCCTTTTCTCCTTCCCATCAGCCAACAACCTTTAATCTGCCCTCATTCAGTTATGTATTTTTTTCATTTATAGCCCATCTTTCTCCACAAGGGGACCAAAAGCAGTTTGCATCATTCTCCTTTCCTCCATTTTCTCCTCACAACAACCCTGTTAGGTAGGTTAGGCTAAGAATGTGTAATTGGCCAAAGTCACCCAAGGAGCTTTAAACCTGAGATTCATCCCCTGCCAGTGGCCAGGGGGGAGGACCTGGCAACCTAGTCCAAAACTCCAACTAGAAATCACACTAGCTTTCATCAGGTGACCACCATTGAACAAAAGCCAGAAGCCAGGCCTTGGTGAGTCATTCAAGTCATGTGATATTAAGCTGCTTGGTGGTTGCTGCTGGGCCAGACCCCAATGAGTTTTTCCTCACAGACCAAACAGCTCTGAAAGCCCCATCCCACTGTTTATTGTCATAAAACAAGGCTTGAACACTGGCTACACTGTTGTGGTTGCCTAGCAATGGACACTGAGGGCATTCATTTCTTAAAGGCACTATGTGTTGCTTCTATTATTTTGGGGTTCTTTTAAATCCCCCAAATGTAATCTTTTTAGATTTTAGATTTTTTCCCTGCAACCTGGGGCATTTCTTAGGTTTGTAGAAAGATCTGTCTTGTCTTTTCACAGCTCTAGTCTCTTGATTTAAGTATCCACAGCTTCGGTCATGTTGAGAATTTAGCTATACTGATAATACTAGAGTATATCAGCTTCTGATTAATTAAAATCAGGATGCATCCCCCCTTCCCCTGGCAGGGCTCCTACAGTTATAACAATTGTATAGCTGGAAGAAATTCAACAGATGAAGCATTTCTCAGATGGAGATACAGTGAATAAGAGTGCTCTGTTTTGGTTCGGTCCCGGGTTTCGGCACCAAAAAAAAAAGAAAAAAAAAGAGTGCTCTGTTTGTCATGTAAAAGGCACCAACACCTTGTAAAAGTTGGCAACCCTAATACTACATAGAGTAAAAGCTTGTGATCCTAATACTACATAGAGTAAAAGTTAGCAACCCTAATAACAACTGCTTGTTACTGATCATTATTTATATAGAACAATAGTATATGGTACTTTATAGATAACATAATCAAAGAAAACATGCACAAGGAGTTTAAAATCTGAATTATGATGTCCAACATCATAAGCTGTGCTGTCAGGGGTGTGGTCTAATATGCTAATGAGTTTCTGCTGTTAGGTGTGGCCTATTATGCTAATGAGTTCCTCCTGGGCTTTTTCTACAAAAAAAGCCCTCCTGTCAACTATATTTCATAAGTTCATTAAACTGTTAGAAAGAAGTGATTCTCACTTACTGAGTGCTATTCTACTATTTCCCATTAGAGGGAGCATGATGAAAACCATTCAAGTAAAAACTGGGAAAACATTGTGGCTCTAATAGAGGGGGAAAACCTATCACTTAGCACTGCTTGACATCTGTCATTACTACTATGTGTTATTTCAAAACAGGACACTTACATTACAATGAAAAAAAGAGAAAAAGAGAACATGTGATGTGAAAAGTGGCTCTGAGAAGCAAAAAGTTCACACTGTATGATTTTGGATTCACATATCCATTACTCCATCCTTCCCAAATTATGGTGTAGATAATACGACAAAGAGGGCAGTCTCCAAAACAAATTTTGGATTTACTTTGAAGCTAGGCATCCTCAAGCCTCGCTAAAAATAAGGGAGAGGTCTATGGATACCTTCTCATCCCTTTCAAATCCATCCCCAAAAGGTCTGCTGGAGCGGGCACTCTAGCCTAATTCACAACTTTCCTAGCCCATGATGATAACTAGGTGGGAAACAGAACAGGAAATGCCAGGCTGTTACTAGATGCTTAATGTTCTATTTACAGCTGCAGTAATCTCTGGAATTTTGTGTTATACTTCATAAACATGTGTTCATATGAAGTTGAATGCCTGCATGCATACATAAATGTATGAATGCATTTGAATCTGTTCATACATGTGAACTTGTGTGTATATGTATATAATAAGGGCAGTTTAATATAAGGGCAGTTCAGTGGTGGAATCAGTTGCTTTGGGATGTTGTGGGTTCTCCCTCCTTGGAGGTGTTTAAGCACAGATAGGACAATTATTTATCAGGGATAATACTTTAGGTCATCCTGCATGGTGCAGGGAGTTAGACTGGATGGTCTTTGGGCCCCTTCCAACTTTTTAATTCTATGATATGCACATAGTATGTAAATCTGTAAATAAATGTGTGTTAAGATGATATGAATAGGCTTTAATTCTTGATCTTTAATCATGGTTGCAATTTCTTTCATTGGAGTAAAGAATCATTTTAATATTCCTCTTACTTTTGGGAGCAACTGTTCTGAAGATGTTGTCTAAGAAGTCAAATTCATGGCCCTTTATTGTCCATACATAATCTGCATTGGTGTTCAGCGAATGTTATATTTGAAGAACTAAGAAAATAATGACAGTATAAAATCTACAATTGGATATTTCTTTGTGGAACTTGAAGAAAATAAATACAGCTATAATGTTACTTAGGGAGGGAAGGCAACATGGTATAGCCTGATGTCATCAGATCTTGGAAGCTAAGCAGGACCAGTACTTGGAAAAGAGACTACCAATGAAGATTTTGCAGAGGAAAGCAATGACAAACCAACTCAGTTGCCTTGAAAGCTCCTTGGTAGGGGGGCGTGGCTTGGTGCTGTGGAAGATGGATGCCTAGAGGCTTAACTTTGCTCACCCAACCTCCTGAATCAAATAAAACATCGAATAAACACCAGGTATATAGTAAATAGAATGGGAAAAAAGAGAACTGGCAATCCAGCGCAGATCCCGAGTTCTTCTAAAGGTATCCCAGATTATTTTATTAAGGCTGACCAGAAACCAACGTCAGGTAATGATCAGGTAGAAACTGATTCTATGGTGGCGGCGGCAGAATATCAGAGTGCGGTCCCCCCACCCGTCTCTTTGTCTGAAGCTACAAGGGCAGACATGTTTGGTAGAATGGAACAAAAACTATTGGATAATATGACAGCATTAATTAAACCTTTAAATGATCAATTTGTTGAGCTAAAAATCACTCTAACAATGGTAAACCAAACAGCAGAAACGGTGAGGGATCTAAGCCTCAAAGATGAAGTAAGCTCGCTTAAGAATGACTCTGGATGCCAAATCCATATCATTCTGGAGAGCCTATTGTTTAAGATCCGAAATTGAAGCAATCACTCCACTTAATGTTGTTTTTAAATCTTCTACCTTCTCTTCAGGCACTCCCTGGAAACGTAGAACATGCATAGATTTTTCCAGTTGAAGTTGGAGCAGTTGATTTTGATCTGTATTTCTTTCTTTTTTAATTTCTTCCAGTTCTTGCTTAATATCAATATCCTTGTTTCAACTTTCTCAATCCTTTTGTCTGTCTTGTTGGCTCTTTTTTCCATGTGCGCCAGCTGATTTTGGACAGAGTCCAGCTTGGTGTTGATAGTTGACATCTGCTCCAGCAGAGGGAGCAATGCTGCTGTGAGCATATTGGGAAAGTCTGCAGCCACTTCCTGTACCTAGGTGGGAGTCATTGGTGTTGAACTTCCTGGAGGAAGTTTCTTTTCCGCTGCCATTCTCCTCACTCTCCCAGCCATTTGTTTAGAAAGAAGAAAAGTTTTAGATTTAAAGTAAAGTTTCTCTGAATCCAATGTTTCTTGGCTTAAAATATAGCTTTCAAGCTCGGAAAGAGTCTTGTGTGGTTAGTTCTGTTCTTTTTCTCTTTTCTATTTCGTTTATGCACCGCTTCATTTCGGTGTATGTGTGTGGAGCTGCAACCTTTCCCCACCTGCCTCTCCTTCTCAGATCAATCTAGCACACCAAAATGTCTTCGCTTATGCAGAGGTTTGATTGACTCACTGTTTAGGTGACTTTGATTGTTACCAGGGCTACTTTCACTTATTTTCTTGTCTGCTCATCCGGAGGTCAGCTCTGGTTGCCATACTGGTTCCAGAGCATCAGAACTTCTCAGGGGCAGGCAAGCCTTGATCCCTCAGCCGTTGCCTTGGGAGAAGCTGGGTGTCTCCTACAGAGACTCCTTGGGGGTTTGGAACCAACCAAGACCCCTCCTGAATGCCTCAGCTTGGCGCGTCTCCATCGGAGAATTGATGAGACACGTCCAAAACCTGATTTTATAAGAAAAAATAAATTACCTGGCAAAATGTATGTCAAATTCTCCAAAAGAACAATGAGAGACAATGTTTTAAAAGCTACAGTGCGAAAAACATTTAAAATTAAAGAGGAAGAAATTAAAATGTTAAAAGATATTCCATTCAAGATCTGGAAACGAAGACGACAATACAAAGACTTAATTCTTTTCCTGCAAAGCAAATTAATAACCTACAGATGGACTTAGGGGTTAGGGGATTTTTCTTTCTCCCTTTGCCTTCCTAGCTGCTGTGTGGGAGTTGAGAGAGAGTTAGATTGGTTGTAGCCTGGTAGAGAGTGGTTCTGTTTAAGTCTGTTTGGGGCTGTTTGTGCTTTGGGGGTTGTTGGAGGCTGAGTGAGTTGCTGTGGAGTGCTATTGATTGCAAGCCCCGCCCCCTATTGTGCTGGGCTCTGCTGTGCTGAGCAGGAAGGGGCCTTTTGAAACAAAGGGCTGTTCCTCTTGCCCTGTGGCCTGTGGGTCATAGCCTGTGGGTCTTGCTTGGAGGCCTTGTAAGAACCTGAGTAGAGGGCTGCTACTGAGCTCTGGAGAGAAAACTGCTGGCAAGGTAGCCCTTTGGTCAGTCTCAAAGTTTTCAGGGTACATCACGCAACAAGAGTTTACATTGGAGTTTGAGGAAAGTTTCTGAGCCTGTAGAAGATAGCATTGCTCCTAGGAAGATGGATAATGAAGGATCTATTCCAGTGACCTGCCTGGGTTGTGCCATGATCATTTTTCTGCCATGCCAAGAAATGCATTATACTTGCTGCAAGTGTAAGCTTATAAGAATGCTTGAGGAGAAAGTGGGAGAACTCGAGGCACAAATCTGCACACTGAGGAACATCAGGGAGGCAGAAAGCTTTTAGATGTGAAAGAAGAGGGGCTCCTGAGAGAACAGCAAGAGCTAGCAAATCCTATGCAAGAGGAAGGCTATAACAAGGAACAGGTGGGTGGGTGGAAGAATGTGATCTTGAGGAGTAAGATAATCAGGAAACACTCACAGCCAGTGGAGCTGCAAAATTGATACCAGCCGCTTCTGATGATGGAAGATCAGAATAGCACACACTGGGATCAAAGGGATGTGACTGACACACAAGCACATAAGCAGAGAAGGAACCAAGCTATCCCACGGAGGAAGAGACGAGTCGTGGTGGTTGGTGACTCCCTACTGAGCGGGGCGGAAGAAGGTGTATGCAGACTGGACAAGGAATCTCAAGAGGTTTGTTGTCTTCCTGAAGTGTGTATCCGAGATGTGACTGAGAGAATTCCAAGACTGGTCAAGACCTCTGATTGCTACCCGCTCCTGCTGATCCATGTGGGAACAAACGATACAGCCCGAAGAAACCTTGAATGGATCTCCAAAGACTATGAGGCTCTGGGCAAGAAGGTGAAAGATCTGGGGGCACAGGTGGTGTTCTCCATTTTACCTGATGAGGGTCATGAAGCTGGAAGGAAGAACAGGATACTGGAGGTGAATGGCTGCTTATGTAGATGGTGCCGTCGAGATGGATTTGGCTTCCTGGATCATAGTATGTACCTCCAAGATGAAGGACTGTTGGCGACAGATGCGGTGCACCTTACAAAGAATGGGAGGGATGTCTTTGCTGTAAGACTTGCGACCTTGATAAGGAGGGCTTTAAACTGAAGACATTGGGCGTGGGAAGAAAAAGCCTGATGTTGTGCAGCATCCCCAACACTAAGTTTAAGAAGGGAAGTGACCAGAGAATAAATGAACGGGAGAGAGGTGAGTTCAGTAATTTTCAGGTAAAATCGAGGGGAGCTACTGTAGGAAAGGATGTCTGTAATCTGAAATGTCTTTATACTAATGCACAGAGTATGGGAAATAAAAAGGAGGAACTTGAACTTCAAATATTGGAAAGTAATTATGATCTGATAGGTATCACTGAGACTTGGTGGGATGAGTCTCATATATGGAGCACAGTGATTGAAGGATATACCTTGTTCAAACGGAACAGAATAAACAAAAAAGGTGGCGGGGTGGCACTATATGTCAAGAATGAATACACTTGCACTGAAATTCAGGATTTTGAGAGTTGCCCTGTTGAAAGTGTGTGGGTAAGGATAGAGCAGGGGGGGAAAGAAAGGGATATTGTTGTGGGGGTATACTACAGACCTCCAAACCAACCGGAGGAATGAGATGATGCATTTGTACAACAGCTTGCTAAATTTTCACAGAGACAAGATGTAGTGGATATGGGAGATTTCAGTTATCCAGATATTTGCTGGAAATCTAACTCTGCTAGACATGGGGCGTCCTGCAGATTCTTGAATAGTCTTGTCTTCATCCCTTGTTAAGACTTGACCATATTCCCCTAGCAATGAGCAATGAGCTTACCCCATCCCTGTTCTTCTTTTTGCTCCGAACATAGGCATAGAAATTTTTCTTGTTATTTTTAGCATCCCTCACAAGCCTCAGCTCCATCTGCCCTTTAGCCTTTCTGACACCATCCCTAGAGATTCGAGCCTGCTTCTTGTACTCACCCCCAGCAATTTGGCTCTCCTTCCATTTCCTGTACATTTCCCTTTTTAGTCTCAGCTCTTCAGAGAGTTCCTTGTTCATCCACCTCACCTTCATTACCCTTCTCCCACCTTTCTTTCTTAACGGAACAGTTTGGGATTGTGCCTTAAGCACTTCATTTTTCAGCATCACCCATCCTTCCTGTGCAGATTTCCCCCCTCAGCATTTCCAACCACAGGATTCTACCTAATATTTCTCTGAGTTTTTTGAAATCAGCCTTCCTGAAGTGCAGAATATGAGTCCTACTATGTCCTGGTTTGACATCCCTCACTATGTCAAATTCCAAGATGACATGGTGACTATTCCCCAAGGATCCTACAACATTCACCTCATCAACCAGTTCTTCCCTGTTAGTCAGAATTAAATTTAGGGTAGCAGATCCTCTGGTTCCCACCTCCACCTTCTGAGACTATTCAAGAATCTGCAGTTTGGAGCCTCTCCCTCAAACCCTCTCCCCCCCAGAGCTACTAACAGCACTGTGAGGAAAAAGTAACTTTTCCCCCACCATAGAGAACAATGGAGGGAATGGGGGCAACCTGTTTGGGGGCCCATAGAATTGGATCCCCTGGTCCAATGTTCTTGAAACTTGGTAGGTATCTTGGGGAGAGCTCCATCAGCTACCCTGTGAGTTTGGAGCCTCTCCCTCAAACCCCCTCCTCTCCAGCCCCCAGAATATACCCTATGTTTTCACCATTGACTTCAATGGCCCATAGGATATAATGGGGCCGAATTGCTGCCAAATTTCTTTCATTCCCTCCTTTCCTTCTCTCTTTTTTCTCTTTCCCTCCTTCTTCCCTTCTCTCTTTCTTTCTTTCCCACCTTCTTCTCTTCTCTTTTTTCCTCCTTTCCCTGTTTCCCTCCTTCTTCCCTCTCTTTCTTTCCCTCCTTCTTTCCTTCTGTTTCTTTTCCTCTTTCCTTCCTTCTCTCTACTCTCTCTCTTTCCTTCCCTCTTTCCTCCTTCTGTGGCCCAACTCTAGTGAGAAGGAGTTTAAACTTTAAACCCCTTCTCTCTTAGCTCCCCCTCCCAGGCCAGCTAGGGAAGGGGAGGCTTTTGAAGATGCCTCCTCCCCCTTTTGCTTCCCCTTCTGACATCACTTCCGGTGATATCAGAGGGCGTGGCATATGCTAATAGCCTAATAGCTCATTAGCATACCATATGCTAATGAGCTCCTGCAGCTCGTTTTCTATGAAAAGACCCCTGGAAATGTCATATTACTGTTATTGTTTTTACGGCTATTAAATCAATACTATCCTCGCTACGTTGGTATCTAATCTTCTTGTTATTTACAATGATTTTACTTTGTTTCTGTATATTCTTGAAATATCAATAAAATTAAAAAAAGAAAGCTCCTTGGTAGGATTTGCCATAAGTTGGCTGTGACTTGATGACATTTCACACACACACACACACACACACACACACACACACACACACACACACACACACGTTAGGAGATGTACTTTTAAAATGCTTTTATTTGTTATTTGCTGACCTGCACACACACCTGAATGGTGCTTGCAAGTGTCTTTGGTCTGGGAGAACTGTGTGCTTTGTTGGATGTGACCACATGCACTAGAAAGCTGCCTGCAGTTTGCACTTTCATGCTAATGAAGTCACACACACACATATGTATACATCTACCCATCAGGCACCAGGAACAAGAAAGCATCTCCATTATGGTCTGCTAGAAGGATGACAAAAACAACAACCTGTCTACCATCGAGGAATTTGAATTCCACATGTAACCCACAGGATGCTTGGTTTTTGCAAGTGTTAAGACTGTTTCCTGTTGATGGCTTGGACCAAGCCAGAGTCATCTGCATTCTTAAGGTTTCCATGACTACCCATCTTTGCACCTTGGACCAAATGTTCTCTTTAGTGAAAGGTGTAGATTTTCAATATTGCCCCACCTTAGTAGGAGGGTACCCCACATCCTATAGCCAATGGTATAGGAATGGGACAGACTGGAGGAAGACCCTAATGCCAGCCCCCAAGAACTAGCTGATAAAAACCAAGGTTCAACCTTTGTCTTGCACCTTGGCCCATCCCCTGTACCAACCTTACCCCACTATAGGTAATCCTTGCGTGCTCTCTTGGATCCGGACCAAGAGGCCCACACTTGTTGGCAGGTTCCAACAGTGTGTAGTGAAAGTTTTCCTTAGTAAGAATTTCTATCCTTGTATTCTTCACTGGGAAGGTCGAGCTTCAGGAAACAAATAAGTATCATGTGTATTCCCCTCCTAAATACCTTCTAGTTTAAAACCCAATATTGTTTTCCATTACTACTGTATCTAAAGGAATTTGTCTGTATGTGTGTATGCATCTGTTTTGTTTGCCTGTGAATCAAAAGATATTATTCAGTAAAGAGAATATTCGATTTTACTTAAGAAACCTTGTCATGTGTTCTCTTTGGGAAACAGATTCTTTGGGGTGAAGTTGCTTTCTCTGTATACATAGACCAGAACTCAATATAACTGTGAACCGATTCATGCGTAGATAAGCATTTCGGCTGACAGACACACACACACACACACACACACACACACACACACACACACACATACTGCTTAGCACTTATAGACAGTATATTTCAAGCATTCAAAGTGATGACATGAACACTGCCATAAGACTGTGAGTACTTTTCTGGCGTAGGGCATTCGAATCTACATGGATGTATTAGGATTTAGAACAGAGATCACTTATTAGCCTGAAAGGGGAAGAGAGGACATTCTTAAAGCACATGTTCTTTCTGGGAAGATGCTTTTCCAGAAAGAACATCTAACACGTGCTCCAGGAGCCTGCCATAACCTGAATACCTATGACCCTGTTATGGGAGTGGTGTAAATATAAGTAGCTGTGATAAAGACTTTTAATGCCCTTCCTTCAAATACCACACACCTTTTTGAGGGGGGGGGCAGGGATTAAAGATCGGAGACATTTCCAACAAAATTGATACATCTGTAGGTCACAGGTACAAAAGAATGTGAGACTGTCTAGGAGAAGCCCATTGTGAGAACAGTGAATTTCTAACAGTGTAAAGGTGAATTTGTACATTAGGTTTTGCCTAACCAAGATAATCTCAATGCATAAAAATGCAAGTGATTCCACAGATTTGGCAAACCATGCATTTTCTTACATGGAAATTTTTTATCTGAAGAGGGAAAAAATGTAAAACAGCAGGCAGGGATCTTGAAAAACCTGTTGCCATGGAAGTGTCTTGCTAGAGTACCCCAGCTGGATACACAAAGATACTAAAGCTGCAGACACTCCAGAGTATCAGAGAAGATTTGTGCAAATAAAAAGGCACTCACACAAACAAAAAGACTGAAGGGATTAGGCTATGACCTACCTCATGGGTTTGTTGTAAGGCTTAATGGAGAAGGGGGAACAATGTGTGGTATACAGAGAGATCTAGGGACAGGCCACGCCTCAGGTTGTACCTTGAGCTGCAACTGCTTTTGATAGCACAAATTCAGGCCCTAATAACCTTCTGGGACCCTAATACCTATGGGACTGTGTTATGTATCTGCATACATAAATGACTGAGCTAGGATCTCAGTCCCATTTAAACCTTGGTATCAGAAAAGAGTAAATATGATTGGCTACTCTGCCTAGCGGGCCAAGTAAGATTCTGGAGGGAGACGTGGTGATTGGTTCTTATGTTGATGTTTTGATTGGTTCTGTTAGCAACTCAGGGCGCCTGGACAGTTTAAAAAGAGGGCCTGTTGCCTTTCTGTCCTTCTTACCTGTTGAATAAAGCTGGATCAGGCCAAAATGGACAAAATGAGGAAGAAACTAAATGGACAAATGGCAGAACAATATCTAAAAGACTGGGAAAGACTGAAACTGTATATGGAAACTGAATATAGAATGAAAGGGAAAATGTACAATCTTGATTGTATTGAAACTGAATGAGAAATGAAATGAAATGAACACTTGATTGTACTGTACCTTTATTGGAAACTATGTTTGAAAGAGTCAGGCTTTTACCTATTAGAATTATGTTACCTGGTTTGTCGATTGGTATAAGTTTAAACTTGATTACCTTTTAACTCTTTTTTTGTTCTGTTATTAGCAGTGTTGGAAGCCTATTAGGGGTGGGGGTGGGGGGATGGGATGTAATCTTTAAATTGTATTGGTAACGATGTTTAACAATGTTGAATATACTCCAATAAAATTTTGTTAAAAAAAAAAGAATAAAGCTGGATCAGTGTTGAGACCTGCTGCCTCCAGTGTCATATCTAACAGACTGTTACCTCCACCCCCCCCCTTTAGTCAGCATCTGGGCCCCTCTTGCAAGTGCTGGGCCCAGCCCAGGGTGGCTGAGTTAACTATCACCAGGGGAACCGCCTTCTCAGTTGTTGCCCTGCCTTATCCAATGCACTCTGGGATACCCATGTCCTGTTCAGTTTCCACAGGGCGTGCAAAGCTGAATTGTTTAGAGGGTTTGGAGGGTAACCCTGTTCGGGCTTTTTAAATAGTGGAATGGTGACAGCCACGCATTTTAATAATTTAATTTTTAATAATTTAATATTTTATATTTGTTTCTACGTTGTTTTACCTTATCGTTTTTAATGTTTAAAGCTGCCGCGAGACCCTTCGGGTGAGTGGCGACTAAAAAAAAATCTGATAAATAAATACTGAGGAAGGCTCCTGAACTCCAAATCTATCAGCGGTAGACAGGGAGAAAAACATAACAGAGCTACCTACTCAGGGGCGCAGCTTCCAATTAAAAAACAGCCGGCTCCCTCCCACCCATTTCTTTGTACGCATGCGGAGTTTTTCTTCGGCTGAGTACATTCATAAGCGCTGAGGAGAACAACTAACATCAGCACAGAGAAACGCCAAAAGCCCCAACGCTACAGAGCAGCCCCACTACCTCTCTTGTGAGCCGGCCCGCGCCTGAGGAAGAAGGGCTGAGGCGCGGCTAAGTGGCGCCATCTCCCCGCGCCGGGCGCTTGAAGAGGGTTTGCGATGCTGGCTCGCGTTTGTGCCTGGGCTTTGCGACCCACAGTCTTATGTGGAGGCGGTACGGGGAGGAGGGCAGCCCTGCGATGGCTTTCTCCGGCCTGGGGAGGAGCCGTGAACTCGCATTTCTCCGGTCGTTTTCGGGTAAGTGACGCGCGGAGAGCCATATTTAGTCTGGGACTTTTGTGCATGGGCGGGAGGAAAGACTTTCAGAGGGGCAGGAAGAGGCCATCGTCGGAAGGGATTGATTCCATGGCCCTCCCTGTCACGGTGCCCATTGGCTGTTTCCTAGATAGGTTTTCCTCGACCTGGGAGCAAATGAAGAGAACTGGAGATTCTTTTTGATAGCTGGGCTATATTGCAGTTATGCTGGGTCGGTCCCAAGGCAAGGAACAAAAGCAGCAATAAAATAGTTAATTAGCTTAGAAGGGCTTCTCCTGTTCTCGTTTACCGTTGTTACGTCCAGGGACCATTTATCCTGTTGACAACCCTGTGAGGCATGCTGTTCTTAGAGGGCGTGATTGGATCATGGTTACTTGCTGAGTTTCCTGGCTGACTGTAAATTGAACTCATATTTCCACAGCCCCAGTCTGATACTTTAACTGGTCCTCTGTAATTCCTCATTCTGTGCTTCTCTTAAATCTATAGCGTATTATCAGGGTATGAACCTTGAGACAAACACAATCTTGACCTTGCTTCAGAGCACTTGACACTTCAGAGCACTTGTGGAAGTTATGCTGAAGTGTTTCATTATTGTAAGGAAAAAGCTTTGGTTTTTATACGGCTGCCGACTCTGGGTTGGAACATTCCTAGAGATACGGGGATGAAGTCTGGGGAGAGCAGCCTTTGGGGGAGGGAAGGACGTCAGCAGGGTATAATACTAGAGAGTCTGACCTTTGAAGCAGCTGTTTTCTCCAGGGAATAGTTAGATCAGTTGTGATGTTGGGAGATCTCCAGGATTCTCACCTAGAGGCTAGTAGCCAAACTTCTAGATAATGAATAGCCCATGCAATATTTAGATGCTAGTAATTTAATATATAATATTTTAGTATACTGGGCATTCATACACGTAACCTTGGCGGGTGGAGTAAAAAAACTTTCCTTTCCAGTGCATTGTTTCTAGAATCCTGCTCTTATGTTTTGGTTTAGTATACCTTGTTCATCTTGTGCTTATACCATTTTTTCAAGTCTCTTTTAATATTTATATATTAAGTGTTTAAAAATGAAAACAAAGCCATAAGCCCTCACCTAAATACTGACTGATATAATTAGATTAGTAAGTGTAGTATACAGAAACACATGTCAGACAAAACCAGTACACAGTATGACAGGTGAGAGTGTCAGTAGAAGTTATTGTTTTGAGAATATACTTACGTCTTAGTCTCTCCAGTGTAGCATATCTCTATCACCTTATGAATCAGTATCTAAATATATGATTGTATTGTGAAGTAGGCTTTGTCTTCTGACATGATATAAGTCTTGCTCATCACATTTCCTAATCTTGAATAGTTTCCTTCAACTCAGATGGGTTATTCAGGAATAATGCCTTTTAAATATTGAAAACAGAGGATTTAAAGCATTAATAGCTGGCAGTTGGGTCTCTCCAGCAGCTAAATTAATTAGTGGTGGACTTGAAAAGATTGATACACTTTCTTGTTTTAACTAGGGCGGTGTTCTTAGATTTCATTGCTGTCATGCTTGATTTACCAGCATATACAAGCAGTGATACCACATGCAGCAGTCTTGCTGAGTTCTAACCAAGGCCAGGTAGTTTTCTATAACCTTGGTATGGGCTCAGCTATATGATGTCTTATTTTGCTAGATTTGAGAATTTTTTAAAAGAACTGCAAAACAGTGAATTAATAACCAATTAAATTATCTTTTTTAAAGTCATCTGATATGAATGATGTGCTCCTAAAAGATAAACGGAACAAAATCATTTCTAGAGGATTACCAAAGCAAAAGCCAATTGAAGGAGTTAAGCAAGTGTTAGTAATAGCTTCTGGAAAAGGAGGTGTTGGAAAATCAACAACTGCAGGTAAGTCTCCTTTATTGATTGAGTATGTTGTTCCTGTTTTGCCTGTAAATTATTAGATAGCACACCTTTATTTCTTTTTAAAATATAGTTACATGACAGCAAATATAGTTGAATATGGTGAATTTAAAAAAGCACATTTTGTATGTTTTTATCTGTACTTATAACAACTTCAGAATTATTAAGTACTGTAAGCTTTTCTTACATCTAATCAGCACTTTAGTATATATGCTGTTTTAGCAAAATCAGTTTGAACCTGGCATAGTTCGGGATGGCTTATACAAACTCAGGTTGCCAGGTCCCCCCTAGCATCCTGTGGGGGATGGGGGTACTTACTGAGAGGGAGGCCTTGGCGCCAACAATGTCAGTTCCAGCATGTGCCAGAAGTGTCATCATCACACTGACATCAGGGCAGTGCTCTGGTATTTGGGCAAAAACTCTATGATAAAAATGGCTTCTACCATAGAATTTTTGTCCAAATACCAGAGTATTGCCTGAACATTGCCAATGTGATGATGTCACTATCAGTGCACACTGGAAGTGACCTTGCCATATCTCCAGTGATGTAGCCTGGACCTCCCCCTCTCTCCTGGTAAGTCTCCCTGCAGGCCATCTGATTAGCAGCAGGAGGGTGGGGTCTGTCAGTGGGGAACCCGCATCTCCCCGTGGGAGGGGGGTGGGCTGGCACCCCTAATACAAAGTCAAAACTGAAGTTTGCAATCCTAAGGATGCTTTTATGGAACAAAAGGGTACTTACTTCAAAGCAGAAATGTTTAGGATTATTCCGAGAAGAGAGCTGATTTAATTGATTTAAATTGGTCCACAAATTTTCAGAACTGTTTGGATTTCAGTGTTTACTTTATTATACAAACAAAAATAACAGTCAAAAGTTTGGGCTTTTTTGTTTATGCAACAGAAAGTTAGGACAAGATAAAACTGAAATTACTGTACAATCCTCAACAGAGTTACAAAAGTCCACTGACTTCAGTGGATTTAGAAAGGTCCCGGTTTTGGAGGGATTGCATTGTTAGAGGGCATAACTACATTTAAGCACTTTCTTCTTTGTCACAAGTTGAATTTTGTAGTCTCCTTGTTAGTTTAAAGAGAACTACTCACTAGCTTTTTTTAGTTTAAGTAACTTGTGGGTCAGGCTGTGATTATTATTTTCTTACGAGTTTACAGATCTGAAACTACCGTCACATTGTATTTGAAATGAAAGCAGCATTTCAACTCTGATATTTAAATAATGTTAAACATTTTTTCCTGATATTTGTGTACTAAAAAGAGTAGATTAAGACTGCAATCTTGAACTATGGGTTTAGAAGGGTATAACTCTGTTTTGGATTGCGCTAAATCCCAGATCCACACTTTTAGTTTATTTTCTGTGGTGCCAAAACATGAAAGGGTGGATTGTTAAATAAAAATTAATAAAAGAATTACAGTTTTGGGATCTTCAGTGATAAATTTTATTTCCTTATAATCAGGGCTTTCTTTTGCTTTTTTTTTTTTTTAAAAAAAGAGCTGGAACTCTCGAGGGGAATGAATTTTTCAGTCTGCATTATGAAAACTCATGAACTTTTTAACATTTTTAAAAGAATTTTGTTGAAGAGGTATGTTTCCACAGAAAAAAAGCCTTGCTCATAATAATATTCACCTTTCTGTGGTTGCTTAAAATTAGAACTGTTCAGCAAGCATATTTTTCACGCAAAACTTTATGCCTTGTATTGTATCTTGACATCCTTGTAAAATCTGTCTGTTCATTCCACTACAGTGGATAGGCTAACTGCAGTAATGACTATTTATCAACATATGGGTACAGATTATATGATCCATGCGCCTGTCAGTTCATTAGGATTGTTTGTCAGTGAACGAAACGGGTGTACCTATAGTATACTCAGATAACATCATAAAGATACAACTTCAATGTACGTACATTTTTTTTCATGAACTGGTACACTGGAATAGCAGTCTTTCTAAAATACACTGTGTATGTAAACACATACAAAAACACCCAGTACATTAGACTTGTGCAGTTATTTTGTTATGAGTTACAAAAATGGGATGTTTCATAATTAATGGGGCATTTTGTTAGTCTGTAACCAAAAAACACCATAATTTTATTTCATTTTGTTTTCTTTCATTATTTCAGTTGCCTCTCTCTCTAGCCACTTGGCTGACATACATGTAGGCTATGGAGTGGGATATGGCTATGTCCAGTTTGGATGGGGGTTTCAGTTTCAGTAGAACTGATGGGAAATAATAGCAACATAGACTTATGAAAACAAAATAACAATAAAGAAACAATAATAAAACAAATTCATCCAAAACAACCCAACAATGGAAAACTAAAGAAACTAAACAAATTCCCATACACAAGTATAGAATACGTTCATATTGTTATTATGTATGGATGGAAAGACATGTATGTACTAAGTATATGTTTTGCATTAGGGTTGCCAACTGATGGTGGAACCCCAGTGGGAGTATTTGGGGGATGGGGACAAAAGATTCAATGTTGCACTGACTCATGATGTCACTTCTGGCATGAAACTTTAAGTGACATCATTGTGGTAAGGTGATAAAAGTTTGGGTGAATCCTAGAGCCTCGCCTTAAAGCAGTGATGTCATTGCTGGTTTTGTGCCAGAAGTGACATGGCACATTGCTGTGATTCTAGATCACCCCTCACCCTCCCCACATTCTGATGCAGTAGTAGGGCGTGGGGTTCAAGGCTGGAAGAGTGGGAGACCAGGCAGCCTAATCTGAATAAGGCCTCTTGCTTAACTGGGTCTAAATTCAAACTATTTGAAGTTGAGCATAAGATTTGCTGCTTTTTAGCACTTGGCTTAACAGCGGTGACACACAAACACTTTTAAAGAGTTGTTTAAACAAGGGGATGAAGCTGCTAGTCAAGTTGGAATATATCACTGAGAATCCAGAATATTGAAATGGATAGTGTTTTATTGAACAGGAATAACAATACACTCATGCAGCCAGAACAGTATTAAACTATGCATGTAGCACCAGGTACCAGAATGCTTGCAATAAGGTAAGTATACCGATTACCCTGTGTAAATTCAAGATGGAAGTTTAGGGAGAGACAGGCAAGGAATGAGTAACAGGAAAAGCAGAGGATTAGATTACCTGTCCAAAATGGAGAAGTCTGTCTGTTTAGAAGGCCTTCAGAACTGTATAATCTGGGAGGTCTGGAGCTCTCTGGTAAGAGTTTATGAAAGCTATGAGGTGACCTGAGCAAGGGTTTTGGTGTAGAAAAATCTGAAGGGAAGAGATCTAGGCAGGAGTCTGGAGGGAGCGCATGGATGGGAGTGGCCATGTGAAGAGGACAGAGCACAGCAAGCAAACTGAAGGCTCAGAGTATCCAGTAGAACAGGAACACCTCAAAATACAATTTCGGAATATATTTGGAGGGCGATAGGGCCTATTATGTGTGTATACTAGTGCTGCTGCTGGCTATTTTAAAATGTGTTTCCTACTTGGCATATCTGTAGACTATAACAATTTTGAAATTTTTGTAGACCATCACTCATACTGCAGTATCACTTCTGTGTATGAAAATGCTTGGGTTGCCACTTGCCTGGTAATGATGGGGGACCTCTTAGCAATGTTCTGTGTCCCCACTATTGCACAATGGAACAGAGGGAGGAATGGGGGGAAACAGTGTATGGAAGTCCTGTTTTGAAACAGAGAGTGTTTGGAATTCCTAGCATGTCATGATGTCACTTCCTGTTTTAAAAGAGGAAGAGACTTCCAAGGCTTTATATTCCACCAGTTCTCCCAAGGATTGCCAACCAAGGTCTGGCATCCTTAGCAACTAGGTGTGATGTCATGGTGTTGTGCAATGCCTGTTTCCAGCGTTGCCATTCTCCCAGTCCTCCAGGGGGTTGTCAGCCAAAAGCAAACCTAGAGGGAACTCAGTGGAAATATAATGCCATATGAGGAATGTAATGCCCTCTGAATTGGCCATATTCTCCAGGGCAACTGATCTTTGTACTCTGAAGATCATTTGTAAATCTGGGGAACTCTTGGCCTCACCTGGAGGTTGGCAACCCTAGCAACTATCCTGTTGTGATTATGATAAGTGTATGTGGGGGAAAATGTGGTCCACTTACTTATGGGCCCACACAAGATCATTTGTATGTTAAAATATTTGATTACTTTTTTTAGAAACTTGATAAAGTCTTGAGATGAATGGAATGTGTGAGAACTTTCATACAAATCCTTCACTAAGCCATAATGGGATGAAAGGACAGATGGTATACAGAGAGAGAGAGATTTCAAAATATAAAACAACGTACAAAAAAGATTTTTTTAAAAAAACAACGTTATTAACAGCTCATAAACTTTTACTCTACCTTATTCTAAAATGTTATTAACAGTACCTGATGCTCAATACATTTATCTGAACATTTATTCTTTTTCTCCTGGGACCTCTGATGATATATTAATTTAGTTAATAAGGCAGCATTCCACACACTGTGAAACCATTCACCCTCAGAGGGAGGTTCTAGTTCTTTTCTATTCTATTGTTTATTTGTATTCAACATAGAAACCTCATACAGAATAGAAATAGAAATGTGACAACAATGGTGGCAGGTCTACACATAAGCTTCTGTAAAAGGTTTCCAAATATATAAAAACAAGTCCATATGCAATGGTCACTATCAATGGTCCCTCTAAGCTGTGGAGCCCTGTGAGCAGAAATTCTACTTTCTGAGCTACTGGCATTAAAGTTGTTAGCAGGTGATCAGGCTACTGCATAAATTAGTTTACTCTGGAACCATCCTTCCTGAGCAAAGACAAAAATGTGTGAGCCAGGGGCTAAAAAACTGTGAGCTAGCTCACACCAACTCAGTTTAGAGGGAACGCTGGTCACTATATGCCATTTATTCTCTAGAATGTTGTAATATAAGTCTTTTAGCTAGAATGAAGTCCCTGATAGTTCATTATCATTGACCATTGTTAACCCTCCAGGAGACAGGCAGATAGTTTAAAAGTACGTAAACATTCTCAAAAATCAAATAATACTCTAATATAAAAATTTATATGAGTAATGACTTCTTCCCTTCTTGCAGCATACTTTGGTTTTTTTTAGTGAAACATGATAACCAGCATTACAGGTCAAGTATAACAGAGGTGAAACAATCACTGAGAGCCAGTTTGGTCTAGTGGTTAAGTGCGTGGACTCTAATCTGGGAGAACTGGGTTTGATTCCCCATGCCTCCATATGCAGCTGCTGGGTGACTTTGGGCAAGCCATAATTCTTTCAGAGCTGTCCTTGAAAAGGCAGTTCTTGAAAGAGCTCTCACAGGGTGTCTGTTGTGGGGAGGGGAAGAGAAAGGAGTTTGTAAGCCGTTCTGAGACTCCGATTGAAGGACAGAGTATAAATCCAATCTCTTCTTCTTCACTGACAGAATGCTGCCTAACCTAACAAACAGGAAGTTGCTTAAATATTATCAACCTACCCAAACTACTTATTTATTCAGATATTTATATCCCACTTTTCCCTGTGACTCAAGGCAGCTTAAAAATCATACTGAAAAGCATATTAGGGGTGTGCAAAAAACCCTGTTTTTTTCCTGGATCAATTATAGTTTATGGGGACAATTATAGTCAATGGGCCTCATAGGCTGTAATGGAGAATCGATCCAGGGGTATCTGAGGCTCTGAGGGGGCTGTTTTTTGAGTTAGAGGCACCAGATTTGCAGCATAGCAGCTGGTGTCTCTCCTCAAAAAACAAAACCTAACACACAACACATGTTTCAAAAGGATTGGACCAGGGGGCCCAATTCTATGGGCCCCAGAAGGAGGTGCCCCCATCCTCCATTTGTTCCTATGGAAGCTTGGTTGTGAGCAGAGCAGAAATCCTCTGAGCCCGCCTCTGAAATGTTGTGCACAAGCACCCCCTAACGTAGCTTAGAGAGAACTGTGGTTGCCAGCCCCAGATGGGAGCAGGGAATCCCCCAATTTCACAGGCTCCTGCTGGGAAAACCCCGCCCCAACAGCCACAACCTGGCACAACATTCCCAGCATGATGAGATCATGCAGAAGTGATGGAATCACTCTGGGGACATCGTGGGGTATCAGGTTTCTTCCTCCCCGGGTCTTTAGCCGGAGCCGACACTCTCACGGCCCCAGGGCAATCTGCTCTGAAATGCCTGGCTTCTCTGCAACAGAGACAGAGGCCCTGCTTCATGCTCATCTCCCGGGTGCCATCTTCCAGCTTCGGGGCTTTTGTTTTTGTCCCCGTGGGGCTTGAGCAGGTCCATCTATCTTGATCTTCTGGAGATGGGCCTTGGCAACGGCAGCCTCTCGCACCCATGCGTTGAAAGAGATGGGGTGCACACTCTGCAGGATCGTCTCCTGGATCTCTGGGTGAAGCCCCACCCGATATTGTTCTGCTAGCACCCCATCTGGCCACCCCTGCACTTTGGCCACATACTTCTGAAACTCTTCGGTGTGTTCCCGGATGGTGCGTCTGCCTTGCTTCAGGGTGCGCAGGTGATTTTGCTCTCGCTCACTCTCCAGCAGGTCTTCGTAGTGTGCCCTTAGAACCCACATGCAAGTGGTTGTTTCTTGTAGCTCGGGGCCCTGCGCCTTGTGCAAACTCAAGTACCAGTCTGCAGCCCTGCCTCTGAGCTGTGCTGCTATGTAGTCCATTCATCTGGCCTTGGTAGGGAACAGGTGGCCCCATGTTTGAATGAACTTCTTCGCTTGTACAACAAAGAAAGCCAGTTTCTCAGGGTTGCCATCGAACTTTGCATCTAACAACCCCTTAGGGAGAATTTCTGGCATTCTGGGTCTCGGCACTGGCCCTACTGGTGCTGGAACTGAGATTGGGGCTGGCACCTACTGGTCGCCCGGCACGGTGTGTGTGTGTGTGGCGGTCACGGTGGGGGCTGCGGCTGCTATTGTAGGCGCATCTCAGGTTGCACCAACTGAGTGACCGTGCCTAGGTTGCCCATCAAGGCATCTTCCACTGCCTAGATCATCCGTTCCTGCACCCGTTCCATTTGGGTGAGGCGATCCTCCCAACCTTTCTTCTCTTTGCGGCAAGGACACATTCCCTTCTCATGGAGCGGTTGGTACTCATACCGGCTCCCTCTTGATGGTCCGGGAGTCAGGGTCCATGATTCACGAGTGTTTGTATTGAACGTGGACCACTCGAACCCTTGAGTTTCCTCCCGTCTTCAGTTGAAAACCCCTCCTTCTGCCCCTAGCCCCAGGCTGAGGGAAACTGGCACTGGCAGAGGCTGAGTGGTCGTGGGGACCGTAGTCACTGGCGGCATAGTGGTAACTGGAGTTGTGGTTACTGGTGTCGTGGTGACTGGTACTAACGTTTCCTCTTCTGCTCTGCTCATCCTCAGGACGATATGGGTAGAGGAGTATTAGATTACTAACTCTCTGTCAGGTACTCCAATAACTCAGCATCAATAGCAGGTTCTTAATCAGATTCAGCTTTATTGATCAGAAATGAAGTCATCATGGACGTTTGAGTTAGTAATAGAGCATACAAAATGGCTATAGCAATTATAGTGGGTTCGTATGATACCCCCTGACACCTAGGAGCCAATAAGCAATCACTACACAGTGCGGGGAACTGTCTAACAGTTCAGGGGTGAGCGGGAGACATTAGTGGCTTTGCGCCGAAGGAGTGAAGCGCTCAGGGCCAGTGGTGAGATAAGACACACAGGCAAAGTGAAACAGCTGCTCATACAAGCACATTCCAGAGAAGGAGTAAAATCTTATGGCAGGGCTACCTGACAATGGGCAGTAGGTTCAGGACAATCCAAATGAAACACTACTTCACACAGAATGATTAAAATATGGAATTTGCTGCCAGAAGTGGTGATGGCCAGAGGAATAATAGTTTTTAAAAAGAGATTAGATAGATTAATGAAGGATAAGTCTATCAATGGCTACTAACAATGGTGACTGAGGGGAACCTCCACATTCATAGGCACTAAAACTTCTGAATCCCAGAGCCAGGAGGCAACATCAGAGGAAGGCCTCAGCCTCTGTGCCCTGTAGTTGGCTGTCCAGAGGAACTGATTGGCCACTGTGTGAGACTGGACCAGATGGACCATTGTTCTAATCCAGCAGGGCTCTTCTTGTGTTTTTAAATTTACTATTCCAGCAATTAGACATTATTTAGCCCTTTACTAAAAAGGCACTGTGGTGTCCAATATGTACTAAACATATTTTTTTGCTGAATAAGTCACAGCTTGAGATCCACAGAAACAACTGGTATAAAAACCATATTCTATTGCTTTGTCATAATAGGATGATCTGTCCCTTTATTCCATTCATTCCTAAGTCTCTGCATATTGTTTTCTGTTGTACTGCCAGTTTAGCAGCAGTAAGCCCAAGAACAATTCTACTTCTGACAGGGCAACATGTCCTTTTACATAACTCAGCAGAATAACTGTTGAATGAAGGCATGTATTACAGTCCAATATTTAATTAACAAACTGGATTAGGAATGTCTAAAAGGACTGTATTTTTAATGTGAAAAAAGGTTAAAATTCTGCCATAAATAAGCCACACCACTAACATTGATTCCATATATTTATACACACACACTCACAGAAATATGTTAGGTATTACAGAATTCCAAATCCACTTCCATTCTTCTAAACTAGTATTGGTTTTTAAAATCACTGTTCCATTTTCTAAAGTAACTTTCTAGGTTTACTATGAAGAAACAGATTTTAGTAATTAAACCACTAGGTAGCTAATAAGTGCTAATTATGAACTCAAAGGCTGTTTTTGCTCTTAAACCACTATAATTCCTCAGTAGCATGTTTTACAAATGTCTGCTTTGAAATAACAGTGGTCTATCCATTGATTTTGAATCCAGGAGGTTAGGTGATTGTATGGATTGGTGACTGATTTTTTAAAAAATAAGTACAATATAGGAAAATAGCTCATGGACGCATTTGGAATTTTTAGAGGAGGTAGTGAGCACCCCCCCAATGGCTTTCACAGGAGGTAGAGCCAAATCCAAAATGGCTTCTGCAGGAGGTAGAATCATATGGAATACCTGACACCTCCTGATGAGAAGGCCTGTAGGGGGAATGGCAAGCCTGGATGTTTATCAGTCTTCCTGATCCTCCAGGGGAAAATTCTTTCATTTGAATGAGGGCAGCCATTAACAATCTCTGCCTTACAGAGGCCCTGTTTGGCGAGTCCAAGGGAAGTATTTGTAGGTGCTGTGGTACCCATGGACACCATGTTGGGGAACTCTGGGGTGTGGTCACACAGCAAACTTATTGCAATTTGTTCCCACTGTAGATTTTATTGGGAATATTTTTGGAGGGGTTGGGATGACCACACATCATGCTTGCATCATGCAACAAGGCCCTGGGCATCGTTCAGATAGCTGCACTGCTGCTTGGGCAGCACGGCTTGTTTGTTTAAAAAAATTGGCTTTGCACGTGCGCATATACACATGGCTGAATCACTGCTTCCACTGGGACTCGCCGTACTCCTTTGTTCTTGCAGGCCCCCCCCCCCCCGAACAGCAAACAAAATTGACTGTCGACGTACAACTGAGTACTGGAGTCTATATGAACATTTATACATTGAATTTATTCAGCACAGGATTGCTCATGCGCACGGCGACGGAAGCTTGTAAAAAACATTGTGAGAAGGACGTTCAGATGACCTAATTGTGATCATTGCGAGAGATGGCTGTCCAGATCAGTGAAATTGCGGATTCAAAGCGCAAATATCCGGAAAGTACTTGATTTTCTGGGTGTAGGAAAACTCACTGTGGAACCGGGAGGATTGCGCAAGTGAGCCCACTTCAGTGTGGGAGATGGATGCGGCTGTGTGATCAGCAGTTTTAAATGCAAGAGGGAACAGCGGTGAAACCCGATTAAAATGGCCATGAGACCACCGCTCTGGTGTAGCTAGAACATAACACACACACATGCACACTGATGTAAAAAAGTTAAATAAGTACCCTAAAACGAACATATTAAGGGGAAAAATTGTGAGCTGAGTCACTGATATATACAAGCTCACAAATGGATGTATAGACTGCTGGCTATGTTTGTGGGGTTTTACCAGGATTCTCAAGATAGGGAACTGGGGGCTGTTTAGCTTTCTTGAGTACTATGCATTATTATAGTCTTTGTTTTCCTTTGATATTTATCAATGGGTCCAGTATACAGTTTCACACAGTGGCCGATATTGAGGTACATCCTCAGGCAAGAAACAGAGTACAGCCTCCTTTTGTTGACTCCTTGCCCCAGCAACTGATGTTCAGAGGTGCACCGCTGCCTGTGAACATGGACGCTCCATCATGACTGATAGATGAAAGCAAATTCAGTTTTATCTAAACAAGGGCAATTTGCTTTACAGATTAAATGTAAACAAATTCTTCTGAGATTAATACAAAAGGAATAGTTTGTGCCAGAGGAAGATCTTGTTACAGAAGTTACATGGCAGAACAGAATAGGATAATCAAGCAGATTGTGAGACTAACTAAATATATAGGGAAAGACAGACAAATTAGGCTAAATTTAGTCCTTCCGTTTAATCACCAGCATTGTTGAATCACTGTAGTAGCTGAGTCACACATTCTTTGCTAATAGCTAAGACTTATTACTCTAATTGGCTACAACAGGAAACTGGAGAGCTAGCCACAGGTTTAGGTGTATATTTAGGGATACTTTGCAAGCAGCACAGCTGTGCAGCACAGGGACACCAATTTTTTAAAAAGGGATCCAGAGAGGCTAAGAAATTACAGACCAGTTAGGTAACATCTGTTCCAAATAAAGTAGTGGAAAGAGTATTAAAGATAGAAACATCATTCAGGTTTATGGACAAACAAGCCCTACTGAGAATGCATCAGCATGGTTTCTGTGAAAAGAAGTCCAACAGACATTATTGTAATATCCTAGGTAGATCTGTGCTGTGGCTGCATTTAGAGTACTCTATGCTGTTCTGGTCACCCCATCTCAAAAAGGATAAAGCTAGAAAAGTTACAGACGAGAGTAATTAAAATGATCATTGGACTAGAGCACCTCCTCTCAGAAATGGAATGGCTTTGTTTACGGGGTACAGAAAGTAGATAGAATATTTTTTCTTCCTCCTTATAATACTAGATCTCTGAGTCACATAATGACATTAAATCCTTAAAGCATTTTAGAGTTTACTTTGCAAGATATTGTTTGGCACATGTATTAAGTTTAAAAACCTTAAGTTTTAAATTGTAGCTCAGCCATTGTGTCCAGTGTTCCCTCTAAACTGAGTTAGTGTGAGCTAGCTTACAGTTTTTTAGCCTCCGGCTCACACATTTTTGTCTTAGCTCAGGAAGAATGGCTTCAGAGCAAACTAATTTATGCAGTAGTCAAATTTCTTGCTCACAACTTTAATGCCAGTAGCTCACAAAGTAGAATTTTTGCTCACAAGACTCCACAGCTTAGAGGGAACATTGATTGTGTGTGTCCCCCCCCCCTAATAAACAAATAGGTTTCTGTTCAATTAATTCTACTCCTTCTCACCCTTTTTCTTTTACAGTAAATGTAGCTCTTGCATTGGCAGCAAATGATCCGGTAAGTTGATTTATAATAATTATTTTTATATTTGTTTAATTTTAAATAATTGGCTTGTAGCAACAGATATTTTAAAATGTTCCAGAGGATGCAGTGTGGTGGTTTAACTTTAAAAATTCTGGTGATATCAATGAGAATGGTTAATCAGTTATTCCAGGATGCTTGCCAAATCGCAGGATTGCTAAATTCTGTGATGATGGGTTTCAAGAAACTGGCCTTTTTCTAGTTCATACTTTAGGGCCTAGTAAAATTATTGAAGGCTTCTCTCTGGGAACTTAATGACTTGCATTTTCAAAGGAGATAAGGAATAGGGTGGAGTCAGACCCAGGTAGGGATGCCAGACCCCCCCCCCCAGTGGGAACAGGGGTCTCCCACTTTCCGCCTCCACCTTGTTAGCCCCGACGCCATTATGGGGCTTTGCTATGGACTGTTTGCTGTTGCCACATGGTCTGTGTACTTGCTAGACTGTAAAATGGATGCCAGGGAAGAAGCCCATAGAGAAAGGAAAAAGCTGTCTTTTTACTCTGAGGGACTCCATTGCATACCTGCCGCATGTCACATACACGGATTAAGGGCCATACAGCAGACAAAGGACTTTTCCTCTGCCAGTCATTTGCATGAAGGGATTAAGTGTCTTCCCCACCCGAGCCATACACATGAACAATAGAAGAGCCATCAGCTACCTGGAGAAACCATCTGCCTGCCAGCCAGCTTCCTCTGTCCAGCCCCCAGGTATCCAACGGACAGTGTAGACAATAAGATTTGAAATTGTCACTGACATAGCCGGCTGGGAGGGTCAGTAGGTGTATACCGCCTGGCCTTCCACGCCCAGCACCCAAGACGCTATAATAACGCGATCTCTGGGTTAGCTCAGACGTCCTTGCCTTGCCCTGCTGCTCCCCTGCTGCTGCTGAAACCACGACCTCTGTCTGTCTGCTTTATCCTCTTAAGCCCCCATCCTGTACCCGAACCCTTGCCTCGCTTCGTTCCAGTCTGCAGCTGGAACTATACACGTGTGTTGTTAGCTAGTCTAGACCACGTGTCCCTTCTTCCATCCTTCCTACCCTACCTAACCCCACTCGCTGGAAGATTTAGGAGCCGCGCCTTGGAGGTAAATATCGCCCTCAACGAACCAACGTTTACCTGCTCATGCAACTGTGCTATGTATATCTATATTTCCTAGTTCTTTAATGTATGTGTGTGTGATTTGATATTGTTGAGTGTAACTGTTATTGGTATTGTGTATTTAAGTAAACTGAAACATTATTCTGAGTCCTGTCTCTCGCCTCTTCACTGGGAAGGTCCCGCGGCAGCCCATTCCTCGTAGACATAGACCAAAAGATCCCAAAATTAATTATACCTGTTGCGAGGTGCTCTACCCCTAGAGAGCATTTCGCCCAACAACCTCTCTGCCACTGGCTAACTGGCTGGTGTGGGGGGGAATTACCCCCCCGGGGGAGGAACACCAGAAATTAGTGTGACATGCCTATGTGACCTGGAAGTGACGTAGTCACATTGGGCATGTGGGGGGGGGCAACACTTTGTTTTTTGGCCAAAACTCTATGGTAGAAGCTAATTCTACTCATAGAGTTTTGCCCCAAAACCAGAGTGTTCCCCCCCAATGTGCCTACACCACTTCTGGGTCATGTAGGCACATCACATTAATTTCTGGTGTCCCTTCCCCACCCGGTAAGTGTACACCCCATCCCCCACCAACTGCTTCAAGGAATGTGGCAACCTAAATACAGGTGCAGATGAGATCATGGGGCCTAGGAGATGCAAGGCCAGGGACCAGGAGGGAGTTTTGCCCTTACATTCTATCTTGCTAGTACAAGGACTCCTGGGGGAGGCGGGGGAGTTGCTTGATTTTGAGCATGTACTGCTACAAGAGTGAGTAGTCATATTTCTTGGCAACACACCTGATTGATCAGCCAGAATCGGGATGGCTGCTGGCAGTCTGGCATAAAGGAAGATCATTCATCTAGTTTGTACCCCATTCAGGGCCCGGCTCCACGTTTTTTTGTACGCTAGGCGAGGCTACTTTCTGGCGCCCCCCCTGCACCCACCAATTATGGGGTTGCCAACCTCCAGGCAGGGCCTGGAGAGAAGGAAGACTACTTTCCTCCATGCAAACTCTGGAGTCTCCCGCTCCCCCCCCTTAAATCAAACAAAAAATGTTTTCCATCAGGAAACATTAAGAAGGAAAAGAAAGTAGAGAGAGACTGGCGTTGATAAAACCACATTTTCAGATTGCCTTCACAGAGAGTTTTCCCCATGTTGACCCCCCTTCTTCCCAATCGCTTCTTCCCCCCTTCTTCCAACTGCAACAGTTATTTCTCTCCCTCCTTTTTTTAAAAAAACGAGGGTGGGGTGTTGTTTTTTTTGAAGAAGCGACCCAGCCAGAGCTTTGCCTTCCTTGCCCACCTCTAAGTCCCAGTGCCCTGGATTTGGAGAAGCCCGGCCGAAGGCGAAAGCAGCTAAGCCGTTCGGCCCCCGAATGGCAGAATCTGGGAAGGAAAAGAGGAGTCGGGCAAGGAAGGTGGGAAGCCACCTGGGCAGGGGATTTATCCCAAAGAAGCCAGGAGAGAGAGAGGGCTTTCTGAGGGGTCACCAAACATGCCCAGGTCAGGGTTGAATTGCGTGCGCCTGCAAGGGTGCAGAGAAAGGTGGCGAAGCCCCTCTCCCCGAACGGCTTGGTGCCCTACTGTTCTTTCTTCACCTTTGGACATGTCATGCCGATTCTTGGAAGAAAGGGCACACGGCTGCTACAAGGTGGGGTTAAAGGGGCTGCTACAAGGCGGGATGGGACTACGAAGCCACTTGCACATACAGGAAATGCTCCTCTGCCTTTACAACCGCTTCAGGCAAGCTGTTGCACAGAAGTTCTGCGGCTTTAAAAAAATAATAATAATGGTGGTTTCTCTGTCTAGAGGAGATCCGAAGCTTCACCCAATTCATTTTCCACTGACCCTGTGTGGTTCATGCAGCAAGAAGTCAGCAACTGTGTGGCCTCTCCCTCTCCCCCTCTCCCCCTCTCCCCCTTCCGCTCTTTTTGGGGCAGCTTGCTGATTAAGGGTCACCCGACTCAGCCCCCTGCCACCCAAGCTAAAGTCATCGGGAAGGTGGTCGGAGGGCCTGTGAGGTCCAACCACCTCTGGCTCACTGGGCTGGATTGGAGAGTGAAGTGGAAGCCTCCCTTAATGTTCGGAGGGAACTTCTGCAATAAAAAATTACTTTCCCTCAGTCTGAGATTTATCATTTATTTATCTATTAGTGTAGCTAAGACAACAAGACAGGATAAGATTTGCCAAGTGGCTAAGCAAATTCACGGAAGAAGAAATTCGATTGAACTCCACCAGACTTATTTCTGAGTAAAGGTGCTTGTGATGGGGCTGCACAGGTTTCTCATCAGTGGTTCAAAGCTCTTGTTTTCACTGACTAGAACAAACTGCAATGCAGACACAGGTGAGCCCCATCGGGCGGGCTCCGCGGCTGGGGTGCACTGCCCTTGGCCATTGTCCTGGGCTCTGGAGCTGCTGCTGTGGGCGGGCAGCTGACCGCATGGCTTCAAAAGGAGACGGATGGGCTGACGGGGAGGGGGTGCTGGGGGAGGGGGCGCTGGGAAGGAGGGATCCTGAGCCTTAGTCAGAGGCACTGCTGCTGCACAGTGAGCTGCTGATGGGCACATGACGATGAGGAGGAGGAGGTAGGCGACACCCACTCAGCAGCCCCGCCATCTCCTCTGGCTCCTCTCCAGCTGCCGGGGGGATACACTTGAGCAAGGGCGGGACTCAGAGGGCAGGAAGGAGACTGTGTGGCCAGCCCGCCTCTCTGCCACCACCGTCTCCTCCTCCTCTGGCACAGCCCCAAGGTTGCAGAGGAGCCCCTCAGGACAGGTTCCGAGAGCGGTGGGTGGGGTGCTTCCTTCCCCACCCACCCCCTTTCCTCCTCCCTCCTGATGGTGGTGCTACGGCAACAGTGGAGGAGGTCAACCGGTCAGGGACTAGATGCAAGGATTTTGGGGGGGGCCGGTGCAGTTTGGCGCCCCTAAGGGCCGGCGCACTCTAGGCGAATGCCCTGATGATCATCCCTTCTGGACACCTATCATTTGGTTCATCCTTTTGACTGGGTTAGCTGGAATACCTACTCTTGGACTTTGGACTTTGAAACTTTACCTGGAGTCGGTATCTGGATCTGAGAACCAAGAAGCCTGTCTAAATATTTTATTTAGATTTTATATTTTCTTCCTTGCTTTGCACTGCTCTTATATGTGCACATTTTTTGCACACTTCTTTTAATAAACTAAAATAATTGCCCTGATCTGGATAGTTCAGGCAAGCCCGATCTTGGAAGCTACGCAGGGCTGACCCTGGCAAGTACTTGGAAGGAAGACCTCCAAGAAATACCAAGGCTGGGATGCAGATGGAGGCAGTAGTAAGCCTCCTCTCTGAAACATCCAAGCCCCACTAGGTGTCACCAGAAGTCAACCATGACTTCCAGACATACGCACAAACACACACACAATACAAAAATAAATAATCAAAAATTAAAATGAGCAATTAAATCACATAATTAAAACAAATAATTAAATTATTATTAATTATATTTCTGTAGTGTTATTTGGGTTTTGGGGCTTCAATACATTTTTTTTTGCCTTTTTAGGGCAAAGCTCTCAGGCTTCTGTGGAAATATTTACTAGTTGCCCTTTCTATGTGTATAACTTCTCCAGATATAGTTGAATACTATGGCAGTACTGTAATATATGATAATCCTTATTATTTATGTGGCACATTTTATATATCTGAAGCATTTCACAAATTATATCAACAACAACAATCTTGTAAGATATGTGAACATTATACAACTGTATATTTTATTCTATTGGGTTTCTGAGACTGAAAGATACCAGCTTGTCTAAGGCTGCCTAGCAAGTTTGTTTGTGACAGAGATGGCATTTGAACAGTGGGCTCCCTGGCTGACAAGTCAGTGTCATAGCCAGTAGACTGTGGGGATGGACTGGAACGTTTCTGATCGGCCACTACTCTGGAGCACTACTGGAACCCAGGAGCAAGCAGAGCCAAACGCCAGTAGCTTTTCCAGTGTTCCAGGGACCACTTGACTTGGACCTGGCAAGTGATACCAACAATATGTATTGGCTCTCCTGATTCTTCCTTCACTGTTGCTGCCAGTTTGGAGGCAGTGCAGGAGGAGGCAGTGGGTGAACCGATTAGCTCTTCTGAGCTGAGCAACCCTCACAGGGATGGCTTTTAGCACTGTAGAGACACCTCAGCCTGGCTTCCTGTTGAGCTATTATAACTCCCAATCTTACCCTTCTAGGCTACATTAGCTAAGACTATATGATGAATACAGGATGCGTACATAGTAATCCAAGTTGTCATACTTCCTTCTGCTGTCGTTTGATAATGCAGAACCCATAAAAATCATGCCAGTACTTTAAGCAAATAAACATAATATTAAATTGAAGCTGATGTGGGGTGGGGTTAAAGTACACCTCATGGGCTTAACAGATAGCTTTAGAACTGCAGTAAAAAGTTCCGGTTTGTTGATAATCTATCCAGCTTGCAGGAAATAAAAGGGGGAGAAACAGTTTAGGAGTAGCAGATGTGGCATTAATGTTTTATATGGAAATAAATTTTTAAAATGTGTGTATTTGAATTAATTGCATGATTAATTCAAGTCATCTGGCAAGTCCTTAGAAAATTCACAGATAAAATATTTCATAATTAATGCCTGATGATATTGCAGAGGGTTCACAGTAGGTACAAAAAAGAGATTTAGCATAGTAGCAAAGAATCTTCTCGATTAACAATAATTCGTTTGCTTCTGTGCCCTTAGTTCCACAGTCTGTTGTTCTTCAGTTCATTATTTACTTCATTAAAATGGTATTCTGGAAACATGGAGTCATGCAAGGGTTTTCTGTAGAAACTGTAATTTTTATTTCACTCTTTTTCCAATAAGCTCAGGGTGTGCCCCCGTCCCACATTTTATCCTTGCAATAATCCTGTGAGAGGCAGTGGCATGTTCCCAAACACACAGTTTCTCTGCTGGAACAGCATTTTTATTTTGCAGATGAGGGCGCAGAGATGTCTCCCGATTCCCCCCTCCCCATGCACTGTACAGACCTCCATTTTGTTCCCTTTGCTGTTTCTGAGAGTCTGCTAATACTCAGGAACAGAATTTGGTGGGGCTTCGTGGACTGTTACAGAAGGGAAGTCTGTGAAATCCACATGTGATAGGATACACACCACCGACTGCTTCAGTGTCATCCAGTAAATTTCATGGCAGAGAATAGATTTGAAAGCGCATTGACTCAATTATTAATCTTGAAGATATGGTTGGAGAAGGTTATTAGAGCATCATGCCTAAGGGTATGAAGAGTAATCTGGGGAGTTCTTGGGTCAAATCTTACTTCTGTCACCAACTACCAGATGGTGGCAGGGATTCCATTTAGTCGCTCCCCATAACAACAGTAGCCTACTTTGCAGGGTACCTTGTAAGGACTGAGAGTATGTGCAGTGCTCCAACCACTTGAAATGTATTCTATAAATGCTACTTATTACAGTGTGTTAGTTATGCACACAGGGTTTACATTATGATAAGAATTTCATGCTATTGAAATTTAAAGTGTCTTGGACTGCAGCAAATGAACTGTGTTTTAAGATCATATAAGATAATTTGTGGTTCTGAAGTTGACTTTATCTCATGTTTGAAAAGTGGTTTCATTGCTGTTTACAAAAAGTTAGGGATCTTGGATTTATTCAGTGTTTGTAATGGATTTTATGCATTACTCAAAGAAGGTCATTTCTGAATGTACTAGTGTGAGTAGGTGTTTTTCAGTTTGGCAAGAGAAAGACGTGTGGTACTAGTGCTAATTAAAGATGGAGAAAAGAGTGTTGCTAGCTGTGAATTTGAGGAAGAGTCCAGCATCCCAAATACTAATTTTCTTACCCCTGGGAGATCTTGTGAACATATCCTGTTTGTTACTGACATGGTGTGGCTTGAGCCCTATGCAGGTGACCACAGTCAGGGTACAGGAAAAGTGTGGAGTAGATAGTTGGGTTGCAGTTGCAGGTCGCACCCTAAACATCATGCACATATTGTTCCTTAAGTGCAGAGACTACATGTGAATATGTTGTAATTTTTCTAGAAATGTAAAATTTCTGGAAACTTTGAAGCCATGGGCAAAAAAGTGCTTTTTTCTGCTGGGAAAAAACACAGGCATTGTGGGAAAAATAGAAATACATGCAACACTTCCTATTCTGTCAAACCTAAACTAATTTTACTGCTTTAGCATCAGAAAATGTGTTGTTTAAAAATTACTTGGCATATAAAATTGCAATATTTGACATATTTATGAAATTTAAGTTATAAATGCCTTAGTTTTGTACAAGCAAATTGCAAATATACCCATTGCTTGAGAGAAAACTGCAAGCTGATGCACCCTGTGTTGCCTTAGCCCATATACTTTAATTTTTGGTACCTGAAAAGTAGGGAAAAAATAGGGGTTAAACAGAAAACACAAGCTTTGTGTTAAATAACATATATTATTTGGTCAGAGGCAAAAGGATCGCACAGAGGGTCTGTAATAATATTTGCACAGCTAGGTGTAGTTGGAGCTAAATGCTGTCTTCTTTCTTCTGTAGCTATTGGTTAGAGAAAGCTCAGTTCTCAATGAAACTCTGAGAGTTTTCCTCTGAGGCTTTGGTGCAGTTTCTGCCCCCACCCTCTTCTGATCTTTATTCCCACCAGCAAGATAGGGTAATAAACTACTTGATGCCCAGGCTGTGGGTATATGTGTCATAGTGGTTTGGGGAAGAGGTGAAAAGATGATCCATGAGAAGAGTCAGGTCAGAAGGGCCACAGAAGCAATAAAAGCCCTGCATGCTAGCCTCATGAAGAGCAGGTATCCTTTTAGGTGCGGAAATGCATCTTGTATTTAAGATTTGTATATGCCTATCTACACAGCATGCCCACCTTCTCTTTAAAAGCCTTTTACTCATTCCAAAAGACAAAATATTCCATAGGAGTTTTTTTCAGTACTCCCCCAAATTTACAATTTTTCTCTCAGAAATATTGAAAAAAAGCCCTTAAAAAACAGAAAAACTCTCCCCCCCTTGAATTTTTCTGGTTTTCCTGGGCTTTTGTATCTTTAATTTTGCTAGGTCCCTCAGCATAGATTCATGCTAGCATATAAAACATTTCTGTTCACGAGGCATATGATCTATTCATGGAGGTTGTGAGCATAGCCTGCCATAACAGCCTTGCTCTGCACTGCATGGGCTCAGTGTACCTTGATAGAATTTGTCTGTACAGGTCTTTTTGAAAGAAGGTATGTTATCACAATTCTGACAAAGATTCCAGATTATTCCTGTTTGATGGAGAAACTTTGTAGCCATTTCTTAGTAGCAGATGTGGGCTGACTGCTGTATTTACAGTTTCACAAAATTCTACTGTAAACCTGCATTGTACAGATGATATAGTGTGAGACAGTATACCACTAATAAGTGTTAGCATCAGGGAAACCTACTCATTAATTGGGAAATATATATGTTACTCTTACGTATGTGCTTTTCTGGGTTATAAATTTAATCTAGACCTATAAATTGGAGTTTGTCTGAATTGAAGGGGGTGTAAAAGGGCACACAAGAGAAAAGAGATCTAAATGATCTCATAATGACTTATTTTTAACTGTAGGTTATATTCCCAACGGACCTTTAAGTAACATCCAGACTAGGGTTGCCAGGTCCCCTCCTTGCTCAGTGGGGGGGGGCTTTGGGGGCACTCCGGGGGGTAGGTGGAGCCCCCACCCCCAAGAGCGACCACCCATGCAGCCACTCCTCTTCCTCCCCTCCTGTCTGAGTTAAAGAGCTTCAGCTGATTGGTGCGGACCACGTGGCTCGCCCTCCCGGCTGATCATCTGAAGCCCTTTAAATTGAGCAGGAGGGGAGGGAGAGGGGTGGCCAGGTGGGTGACTGCTCTTGAGGGTGGGGCTTGGGGTAAGGCCTCCCCCACCAGCCAGCTGGCTGGGAGCAGATTGGAACCCCCCCCAAACGGGTGAACCCTTTCCAGGATCTGGGGGCTGGCAATCCTAATCCGCACTGTAATTTTCTGTGCTTTTGAAGAGAAATTGTGCGCTAAACCAGAAACATCCCTGGACGTTTTGGAGACTCCTTTTGGATAGTAGCCCACTGCTGCCCCAATAGCTAATTGGTGGCAGCATGCCATAGCCTCAGGAGTGGGGAGGGACAGGATGGAGCCGCAGCAGCAGTAGGAATAGTTCCCAGTCTCTCACAAGGGCATTTCCCTTGCAAGGGGCTGGCATCTGACAGAGATATACTGGAGCATTGCCTTCAAAGGGGCCTGGAAAGATGACTGATGAAGAGATGGCTTGTGTCTCTCCCCAGAAGGTGCTGGGGATGACCAGATAAGAGGAGGAGGAGAATGGGGAAGGCCTTATAGGGATCTCCTGGGGCCAGGCCTGCATACCCTTGCACTAGCCTATGCTGGTCCCATACTTGATGGACTGTAGGTAGAGCTCTACACGTGCTGGAGTGTGTGGATTGCAGGATGATGTATCTCACTGTGGAGTTAATTTAGCTGACAGAGGATTCTGCTTAATAACAAATGAAAAGGTCAAGCCATGTTAAGTATTGCCTTAAATAAAGGGACCACTTGGGTCAGTCTGGGATCACTAGAGCTGTAGCGACTCTGAGTTCTCAAATAGTAATGCCTGACTTAGTTTATTTGTGGAAAGAATATGAGCAGTCTTTTTAAGACAGTACAGAGATCTTTGAATCTCTTCTGCTTTTTCCCTGAAGGTAAGAGGCCTTACCCTGGCATCCTCTTTCTTAATTGCCTGCTTAGTTTTGACAGAGGGTTCTCCTTAATTCCACTGAAATAGCTGTAGCCAATCCCCTCCCACAGCAGCAACCCTCTGTGGAACTTTTGGTTCTTCTATCAGGCTGACTCTCATTCATGCTAGAGCGACTGTTTATGAAAGCTGCAAGGCCATAGACAATTTATTGTAGTAGAAACAACTCAAATTAATGGAAACCAGCCATAATAGGATTGAGATTGCTTGTTTATGAACACAGTCTTTTCGTGAGCAAACACCAGCTGTGTGTGACTAAAGATGGCACAGATCCAGTTGAGAGATTGTGCTTGTGTTTTCACTGTCTGAGTGAAATCTCTCTATCCAACTTGCTTTAGAACTTTCTTTTTATCAAGGGTTGTGATACCGTCCCATGTGGGCAAGGGAACCTCACCCTTGTTGCTTTTGACAGGGAAAGTGTTTTGTGTATGCTTGAATTTCTAATGGAATAACTGGGATGATTATCTGCTTGGAATCCTGGGTGCGGCTCAAGAAATTATTTCAATGCAGAGTTTGATTTTGATATATATGTAAGATTGGTTATTGGTAGGTTGCCAGACACACACCCCAGCAACCAGTGGGGAGCAAGGAGGACTTGCTGGCAGTAGGGGGAGGCTTGCTCTGGTGTTGGCCTCAATGTGGGGATGTCATTTCCAGTGTGCACCTTTAGTGACATCATCGTGTCACCGGTGATGCGGCGTGCCTGTCATTTGGGCAAAAACTCTATGGAAGAAGCTGTTTTTACCATAGAGTTTTTGTCCAAATACCAGAGCATCCCATGTCATTAGCAGTGCAATGACATCACTTCCATTGCATGCCAGAAATATTCTCACCATATTGGCAGTGATGTCACTGCCATGCTGGGCTAGGTCTCCCCCCTCTGCCATTAAGTCTCCCTGCCAGCCAGCTGATCTGTAGATGACCGGAGTGCATGGGTAGGTTGATATGGAAGGAGGCAGTCCTTAAGGTATGTTGATCCCAGGCTGTACAGGGCTTTAGTGGTCAATACCAGCACCTTGAGCCTGGAAGCAGGTATAGATGGAATGCGACTGAAGTGATGTGGTCTCTATGATGCACTCCAGTCAAATGGAGCAGGTTCTTGTATAATTTCACAAATGAAAACAGTTTTAGTATTTATTACATCCCTATTTCCATTCTAGAGCTTTGTCCAAAAGTTCCCCTCCCCCATCCCATTAAGCTAAATAAAATTAAAGTGAGAGGCAGTGTGGTGTAGTAGTTAATGTCAGATTAGGACCTAGGTCAAATCCTCCTTTGGCCATGAAACTCAAAAGGTCACCTTGAGCCAGTTTCTATTTCTCAACCTAACTCTAGAGTTCTGCTTCAAAATGTAGCCCTGATGGTACTACTGGCGGTAGCTTAATTTTGAAATATTCTCTTAGTTTTTAAAAATAGTGTAGTTTCATTGGACTGCCTTGATCTGCACATTCAGGTCATAATTTCTATATTTTGAATTAGAAATGGATCTGATCCACCCATCCTTTCCCAGATGTGTTCTACCTACAGAAAAATGCTGTAAGACTGATTTAGCTCGGTTTTTGAAGTAATCAGTCTTGAATGCTGTGATTTACTAGCAGTGAGAGAGGGTACTCCTTGGAAATGCTTTTTGAACAACTGATTAGTAAGTGGTATTTTATCATTTTATGAAAGAGAGCACAGAATTAACCCTCTTTTAAGAAGAACTATCAGGAAAACATGGAGAGGATACTTCTAAAGCAGTAGTATAAATATTTTGGTAGAAGCTATAGAGTTCTATTAATACAATTTTAGAGCAGAGGTTGTGCTCACCTGGTCAAAGGCAAATCATAACAATGATTCTGGCTAGCCATCTGTATGGTGATGCTCCCTATTAGAATGGCATGGCTTTCAGTTCTTCTCCATTCATATTCTGGCACATGTGTAGTGCATGTGACTAGAGCTGAAATGGAGCAGTAATTCCATACAAGCAATATTAAATTTGTCTTATCAGGCGAGACAATATAATCATTCTTTCCTTATTTAATTTGTGGACAGAGCTTAGTCCAAGGGTCCCCAACTTTTTTGAACCTGCTGGCATATTTGGCATTCTGACATGGTGTGGTGGGTGCAGACACAAAATGGCTGCTGAAGAAGGCACTTAGCCACAAAATGGCTACCACAGCTGACCTTCAATCACACATTGAAGATCCTTCTGGTGTGGTAACAGCTGCTGCCAAAACAACACTTTAAAAAGATCTGTGCAGCCAATCCAACCAACAGTGGCCAATCAGAAGCCTTGCTGGTCCTGCCCACTTTCTAAAAACACTTGGTGGGCACCTGGATTAGTCTGTTATGATTTGCTGCTGTTGTCACTTCAGCCACTAAAGCCACAGGGACCATATCAATGCTGGTTGGGAAATCTCCTGGCCCTAATTAACTTTGCCATTAACGTGTATATTGGATTGCATGTATACTTGTGCAGAAACCATTGAAAGAGTCTGGATAGGGTTTTAGCACAAAATATAATTATGAAATTGAATGCCATGGGCTTTGCTGTAATTGTCCACAAAACTACATACAGTTCTCCCTTATAACTCTCTCAGCAAACAATTTGGTCCTCCAAAACATTACAAAATTAAAAATGACAACATGAAATAAGGTTAATTTTATGAACTTCTTTGTTTTTTATTCTTGTATAAGATCAGCAACAGACTGTTCTTTTTCTATTTAGGGCAGTATTTTGGCTCCAGACAGTAATATAGGATCACACGTTCACTAACTCTGTCAAGGGAAGATTAATTTTTAAATTTTAGGTTTATATTTGGGCTTCTGTTCTAATAAACTGGTCTCTTAGTGCCACCCCTTCTTGAATTTTTTTAAAAAACTATTCACATATACACAACAAGGGGCAGAGGAGGTACCAATTCCTCTTGGAGAGCTATAATCCTAGAACTGTGATGTTAACCCTTCAGAATGTGGGAACATCAGTATTGCAGAGGAGAAGCTGCTGCTTTCTTGTTGTCCCTCTTATTTTCCTCAGTGTTAGGGGCTGAACAGTGCCCAACAGCAGCAAAAATCTGCTGTTTCCTCTCTCTGCTCTTCACTGCAAGAAGAGAAGGTCCCAATCCCCTCCCGTGGTTTGTGCTACACAGCTGCAATGGTGCTTCCTATAACTGCAACACTTGGCTCCTCCTTTTCCTGTTTTGGGATGTAAAGGAAGCAGCAGCTGCAGATTGATGTGTGTGTTGGCAGTATCCAACCTCTTGCCCTGTTAGCTCTTTATGGATGCTCACCTGTTTGCCTGGGCAATGTGAGCAGTGGAATGGTAGCAGCTGATAGGAGCAGCTGTGCAGCTGTTTGCATGAATGGAGCATTCTGCCAGTGTCCGTTTTGGGCAATTTTTTATTGGTAAAAAATGAGGGAAGCTGTAAAGCAGTACTACTGAGGTTTGAGCACAAAGTAGGCAGTTTTCTAAATATTTATCTTTCAAATAGTAATTAGGGGATAAAGCATTAGGATAACTATTTGAAGGGGTTTGATTAGCTGTGGATGCAGATAAAAGAAATGAGTCATGAATCTTCATAATCAGGTAAATTGTGTGTTTTGTCTGAGAACAAAGGAGTTCAGAAATGGTGCTGAAGTCTTTGAAATCTAGCATGAAAATGTGGCTTCCCCATCTCTTAAACTGCAGCTTTCATATAGTAGACATGAAACAGCATAATCTGTCAGAGTAGTTCCAGTGGGTTTTTAAATAGCTTTGTACATTATAAAGAAACATGATTTCTTAAAAACTGCTAAATGAGACACTTGCTTTGATCTGCATGGATACTTAAATGGAACTGTTGCCCAACTGAATATCCATCAAGAGATTTAGGAAAAGGGAGTGGTGGATTGTGAACTCATGGTGCAAAATTGTGGCTGTATACAAGTTTTTAAAATTTGAAAGACAGTGTGGAAAAAGTGTTGTAATCTACCGGTACACTGTCCCTCCCCTTTCTCTTGTCCCACCATTTTATCTGTTCAAACAGCTTTTGAAAGTTTTGTAGTGCTTCAAAAACCTGCACATCCTGTTTCAAAAATTATAGTGGGACAGAAAAAAATCTACAGGCATAATGATGGTTCTGCCATATCCAAAGTTTGTGAAAGTTACTCTTTAATTTTTTTTTTTTGCTTGTTAGAAAAATCGGCACAAAAATTTATGGAACTTTGGGAAACTTTTGGTACCTGAAGCAGAAAATTAAACATCCTTTTACTTGCTAATAAACTGGGGGTCAAATAATGAGAAGTCCTATAGTGCAAGTCATGGTGTGTCATGAACTGAAGCTGTTTAAGGGATTATTTTGGCCTCTTCAGCCATTGTGCAAATCAGTGATTTACAGAAATTGCATTTAGATTAATGATCCAAAGGCACATTCTCCTTACCCTCTTGCATGTTCCTACTTTTTTTCTTCCTTTCTGATTTGCATCAAAGTATTGTTTTCCAGAACAAGTCAGGGAGGCAGGGAAAGCTTGTGAGCACATTTGGCATTACATCTGACCTGACCCATGCTATCTTGTAGGTTCCAGGGATCCCCTGACTCCTGCTAGTGATGAAGCTGAGCTACAGGGGAGAGCTGCCCCACTAGATGGCAGTGTTCTGGCTGTGGTGGGAATCTCATTGGCCACTGAGTCAGGAGCCCACCACCTCTACACTGCAATTGCCCAGCAGAGTGACAAGGATCAGAAGGGCAATTACGGGGTTAAAATATGGAAGAAAGTTCCATATTTTATTTCCTATGATGATGATCTATCAATTAGTTAGCTCTTGGGGGAAGGCCTGCCCACTCTCCTGTGAGAGTCAGGAATGGATGGACTGCCTCTTCTTTAGGCCGGCCTTTAAAAATCAGAGAGAGGCTGATGAGGACACACTGGTCTTGGGTCCTGGCAGTGGAGGAGCCAGCCTGGGGAAAGGAAGAGGATAGGAGTAGTGAACCTCAGTTTCACTTCCTGTTTCAGAGCCGTCTCAGGAGGGTAGCCATAATGGTCTGCAGCAGAAGAGCTAGATTTGAGTCCAATAGCTCCTTCGAGACCCACTAGATTTTTCAGGGTTTAAGCTTTTGAGAGTCAAAGCTCCATTGTCAGGGAAGTGCAGTGTTACTGCCCAGCTGTGGGCAAATGGATTTTTAGGATAACTGCTAGTGCAGCTAGCTGCCAGAAACTTTAAAATGTGGTCATGATAGTCCAGTGATGGTAGGGTTGCCTGTCCCCAGCTGAGGGTGGGGGATCCCCTGGTTTTGTGAGTTTCTGCCTGCCATTGACCAGGTGGCTGGCAGGAGGAAATCCCCCCCCAACAGCAACGTCTCAGCTCTGAATTTGGGTTTGCTTGGAAATGGACTCCAGTGTTTCCTCCCTGTCAGCGTTTCCTCCACTGTCTAGAGCAGAGTATAAACAGTCCTAAGTAAAAAAATTTAACAATGCTACCAAAATGATTTAAGTATCTCAGTTTTAATGTTGGACTAGTCCCCATTCTTTTTGCCGTAACAGGGGAGCTGTGCTTAAGCTGTAAAGCTTATCTAGCCACCTCCTAAACATCCAAGGGAAATAATTCACATGGTTCCTAAGTCACTTGCTTCATTGTCCAACAGCGGCTTATAGTTAGAAGCCATTCTAATGTTTTATCTATACCTCCTTTCCTGCAATTTACTGCCTGCTCTCCAGTGAGGATGTGGTAACAGAGAGCAATTACACTCAGTCATCCTGGTGGATATCTTTCTAGATATATTACCAAAGTGTATAGTTGGAAGGGACCTGAAGGTAATTGTGCCCAGCGCCGCTTAACCCTTTGGATTAACAGCATGCTGCAAATAGAGATCAGGAACCGCAAATGTGTGCTATCTCAGAAGTGCCCATAAGAAAATAACTTGCTAAAACAAACCTAAAGTGAGTAAAAAGTGCCATATGTTGTAAAGAAGATAGTACCAGTCCAACTTGGCTGGCAAATTCCTTTGTGTCCTAATTACACAATTTGGTAGCTCTTGGCATGAAAACAACATTTCACAGTATCCCTATTTATTTTAAAACTTTTGTACCCTGCCTATCCCTAAAGGCCTTGAGGAGCTAACAACATAATTAATCAAACAAGTTCATAAAGACAATATGTAAAACTCCTTCAAATAAACCTTGCCACAGCCTAATGCTCAGGAAAGACAGCAAATCAGCACAAACAACAGAAAACACTAATTACCTTCCATTCCACCCCACCCCACCCCTGGCAAAAAAGCAGTAGTGGGATTGGTCATGGGGGTTCAGGCAGACCAATCCAGAAGGTGGGGCAATGCAAGGAAAGGCCTGATTTCTGGTCATCTGTAAATACAAATTTGTCATTTGACCACTGTAACTCCAACACAAAGACTTTAAAAGGAGATACTAACATGAAAATGCTGAACTACAGTTTCTTAGTGAAACTTGCTACTGTTGAATTTTGACTTCATTGTGATTCTTCTACTTTTCCTGTTACAGAAAGTAAATTAACTCTTTCTGAGTTGATACTGTTTTCCTTGCTATCTTAATTTTATTGCCAGTGGCCACTGTCAGGAATGGGCCCCTTTGAATCATCATAGGTACACTTCAGAGAAATGTGACTTCTAGTATTTCATGTTCTGATGGCCTAGTTGTTAGCCGATTTGCCTTAAATTGTTATTTAATTTGGGGAGTTATGATCTTAAAGCAGGCAATAGGCAATGCGGGGGCAAGCATCTATGTATACAGGGCTGCAGTTCCCTCCAGACCCACCAAATAGATGCTGAGACTGATGTCAGTATAAGAAGATTTTGTTTACTGAATGTATTTCAAGCATACAATAACACAAGCACAAACACAATTGTACAGTACCTAGGAAATATAGATAGAAGAAAATAGCACATTCGCATTAGCAGGCTGTTTTGTTGATTGGCTATAATTTACCTGTCTGTAGTTGGGAGGAGCGAATCTCAGGAAAAATGAAGGACCTGTGGAATGCTGGGAAGGGGGTCAGGTAAAAGAGCAAGAGTGCAAGTAAGAGAGAGAGAGCTGGTATTGAATTCTCTCTTTTATTCAGAAGCTGAGGTGTGGGCTAAGCTGGGCCACCTCTCTGGTTAGTCCATCCCCCCAAATATGCTGACTGGTGCTGGGGTCGAAGGTCTGTGGAGTGGGCAATGTTAGACCTAATAGCAAACTAGGTTAGACAATGGCACCTGATGGGATTATGTCTTGTGCTGGCCAGAGTCTATTGTTCTTCTTGCTGTCTGCTGTCTGCAGTTTTGACTTGGTGATGTATTAGGTTGGGAGAGGTCCTGTTGCCTACATGTGAGAAAGGAGACCCTGTATGGAGTTTGAGCCTCCTGTCTTTTGGCCTGGCATGGCCACTGCCTGGTTTTCCAATGCTATACATGGCTAGGGAGCTGGTCCACCTCGTTGCAAGAAAGTGGTAATTGTGACATGCAGGAATCATACACACTCTTTCACAGGAAGATTTGCTTCTCCTGAATGTGTGCTGTAACTGGTATCACTTGGAGTCACCTTGCAGTTCAGTCCCTGTTGCACATAACTAGCAAAGTCCAGGTTTTCATAACTTATGAGTTCATAAAAGCGTAATAGGGGCCTCGTAGGGCAACATAGTTGTCTTCACACTTTTGTTCTTTGTATTTGCATGTGAGTGTGGTTTGTGTGTTTCTGTATATATTTTATACACACAAACACACACACATGGAGTTTATAGTGGTGTTTCATGCATTTGCCAAATGGAGTCAAACTCTCGAAAGGTTATGACGCAATATATTTCAAATACCAGAAATTCTGTATTTACTTTTTGTCCTGCTAATTTTTGCCAGCATTTTCCATTAATATTCTTCTGTAGTTTAGAGACAAGAAACATGTTCATTGTTTTTATTTTTATCTTACACTTAAGTTTGAGCATAAACTTGTGTATGCCATATTGAACAAGATCCAATTCTATTTCCACTTTGCTACAGGTAACCGAACTAATAAGAGCATCTTCTGCATCAAAGAGAACTGTGTTGACCTATAAGGACATAAGAGAAGCCAATGTTGGATCAGGCCAATGGCCATCTAGTCCAACACTCTGTCACACAGTGGCCAAAAATACCAAGTGCCACCGCTCCGCAATTTCATTGAGTGCCCACAAGTACTTGTATTGTGAGAAAGGGAGAAAAGTACTTCTTTCTCAACCTGCTCTATCCCATGCATAATCTTATAAACCTTGATCATGTCACCCCCTCAGCCGTCATTTCTCCAAGCTAAAGAGCCCCAAGCGTTTTAACCTTTCTTCATAGGGAAAGTGTTCCAACCCTTTTATCATTTTAGTTGCCCTTTTCTTCACTTTTTCCAATGCTATAATATCCTTTTTGAGGTGTGGCGACCAGAACTGTACACAGTATTCCAAATGAGGTTGCATCAATGATTTATATAGGGGCATTATGATACTGGCTGATTTGTTTTTAATTCCCTTCCTAATAATCCCCAGCATAGTGTTGGCCTTCTTTTCATTGAGTTATCCACTATATCTCCAAGATCTCTCTCTTGGTCAGTCTCTGCCAGTTCAGATCCCATCAACGTGTATTTATATTTAGGATTTTTGGCTGCGATGTGCATCACTTTGCACTTGGCCACATTGAACCCCATTTGCCGTGTTGACGCCCACTCACCCATCCTCGACAGATCCCTTTGGAGTGCCTCACAATCCTCCATGGTTCTCACCACCCTGAACAACTTCGTGTCATCTGCAAATTTAGTCACTTCACTGCTTACTCCCAATTCTAAATCATTAATAAACAAGTTAAAAAGCATCAGTGGTACCCCACTGCTTACCATCCTCAACTGAGAAAGTTTCCCATTTATACTCACTCTCTGTTTCCTATTTATAAGCCAGTTTTTGATCCACAAGAGGGCTTGTCCTTTTATCCCATGACCATTGAGCTTACTTAGGAGCCTTTGATGAGGAACTGTATCAAAAGCTTTCTGGGAGTCAAGGTAAACAACATCTATTGGGTCCCCCTTATCCACGTGTTTGTTCACTCCCTCAAAAAACACTAACAGGTTAGTGAGACAAGATCTTCCTTTACAGAACCCATGCTGAGTCTGCCTCAGTAGTTTGGTGGAGAGCCAGTTTGGTGTAGTAGTTAAGTATGCGGACTTTAATCTGGGAGAACCAGGTTTGACTCCCCACTCCTCCACCTGCAGCTGCTGGATGACCTTGGGCAAGCCACAGTTCTGTCAGAGCTATCCTCTCAAGGACAGTTTTGGAAAGAGCTCTCTCAGCCCCACCTACCTCACAGGGTGTGTGTTGTGGGGAAGGGAAGGGAAAGGAGTTTGTAAGCTGCTCTGAGACTCCAAGTGAAGGGTGGGGTATAAATCCAATCTCTCTCTCTCCCCCTCTCTCTCCCTCTCTCTCTGTCTGCTCGCCAATCGGCTGGCGGGGGAAGCCCTGCCCCCAAGAGCAACCACCCGGCTCCTCCCACCACCTCTGCCCAGCAGGGTTCAAAAAGACCATTTAGATACTATTGGGTTGAGGCGGGGGCTGCGTGCTTGCAAATTCAGGGCTTGGCATGTAGGCACACATGGCTTCCCCTCTACCTCTCCCCAGCAGGGTTTAAAAAGAACCTTTAGACGCTGCTGGGGAGCCTCCACTCCCCAACATCATGATGTCACTTCTGAGTGACGTCATCACACTGGGGACTCCCCACCCCCTCCAGTAACGCCCCCCACTGGGGACTTTGAGGGACCTGGCAACCCTCTCGGAGGGCTGTTCCCAGGAGCACTTAAGGAAGCAGTAGTACATCCTCTCCTTAAAAAGAGGATCCGGCTTGGAAAGAGTGCAGAGAAGGGCAACTAGAATGATAAAAGGGTTGGAACACTTTCCCTATGATGAAAGGTTAAAATGCTTGGGGCTCTTTAGCTTGGAGAAACGACGGCTGAGGGGTGACATGATCGAGGTTTATAAGATTATGCATGGGATAGAGCAGGTTGAGAAAGAAGTACTTTTCTCCCTTTCTCACAATACAAGAACTTGTGGGCACTCCATGAAATTGCTGAGCAGTCGGGTTAGAACAGATAAAAGGAAGTACTTCTTCACCTAAAGAGTGATTAACACATGGAATTCACTGCCACAGGAGGTGGTGGCAGCTACAAGCATGGACAGTTTCAAGAGGGAATTAGATAAACATATGGAGCAGAAGTCCATCAGTGGCTATTAGCCACAAGGTATAGATAGGAACTCTCATTCTGGGGCAGGTGATGCACTTTATTCTTGGTGCTGGGGGGGGCAGCAGTGGGAGGGCTTCTAGTGTCCTGGCTCAACTGGTGGACCTCCTGATGGCACCTGGTATTTTTGTCCACTGTGTGATAGAGTGTTGGACTAGATGGGCCATTGGCCTGATTCAACATTGGCTTCTCTTATGTTCTTATGTTCCTCCAAAGTGGCCTACCCCCGCCAAACCAGGGGTTCTGGCAAGCCTAGTGGTAGACAACGCTGTACGCTCATTTCCTTCATTGAGTAGCATGATTGTAATGCTTACTGGTATAAAGCTCCATACTTTATGGTTAATAAGTAATCATAGTTAAATGTAGCTAAAGTTAACTGTAACCGATTTCCCACTAGCCGCTGCTCCATCCTCACTCTCCCTTTCCCCTGATCTTATGTGTCAATTTCCCACTACTTGCTGTGCAGCCGCATTTTGCTCCGCAAAAGAGGACCGAGAAGACGGGGGAGGGGGGAATCGGGGTGAAGCTGCGGGGCAAAATGCGGCTGCACAGCAAGTGGTGGGAAATTGGCACATAGAATCAGGGGGAAAGGAAGAGCGAGGATGCAGCAGCGGCTAGTGGGAAATCGGTATTTGTTTCGCATGTATAGTTTTACTGCATTTTGGAGAATGATGTTATTTCCCTCCACAGACAAAAGCTGTTGGTTTGCTGGATGCAGATGTATATGGGCCTTCTGTTCCAAAAATGATGAATTTGAAAGGGAGTCCAGAAGTGTCATCGAGTAAGTTTTGACTTTTATCACTCTTCTAAGTTTCATTTAATTTTATTTATTTATTTATTTCAATTTCTAGCCCTCCTTCCCCTGCACTGCTGGCTTGGGGTGGGTTACAACAGTCTTAAAACATACAAAAAGTTAAAATACAGTACAAATAATAACATCTATCAATTTCAGAACAATACAATACGTAAAGACCCTTAAGTGGTGCCAGCTGAACAATTTGATGAACTAGATGCATTCTAATTATAAGTTCGAACCCAGCGGTTCGAAAGCTATAATAAAAATGCGAGTAGATAAAATGGGTACCTGCCCTAGGTGGCAGGGAGCACCCCCCCCCCGTGGGGGTAGTGGAACATCGGCGGCGGCAACGACGAAAGCGAGCAAGTGGCAAGATGGCGACTGGACCAGACGAGGATTGAGCGTCAACGGAGGGCAGAGCCAGGAAGGCGCAGGGGACTGTGGAGGCGCAGGCGCGGCGGAGCCAAATGGACAGAGCCGGAGCCGCGCTAACATTGGAACCTCACGCTGGATGGGCCTGCCGATCCGGGAAAAAGCCAACGGGGAAGGCAAAAGAACAAGAGCCAGACGCCGAGCCGATTCGACTTAAAAAGAAGGAAGAGCAACACTCCACTGGGTGCCGGTAGGGCAGTCCCCCCCCGACTATATATGTGGCCTTAGATAGGGATACCAGAGTAGCTGTAAGCCGCTCAGAGACCCCTTCGGAGGTTCGAGCGGGATATCAAGTTGAAAGTTAAAAAAAAAAAAAAAAGTAGCTGCGGATTGAAACAGAACAAGGCAAGTGAATGTGTGAGGGGAGCAGCTATGATGGAGGGGAGGCCAGGGCTGGCTCGCCCACTAGGCAAGCTAGGCGCTCGCCTAGGGCACCGGCCCTGCAGGGGCGCCAAAATGCCCCCCCCATGAAAAGCCCCCTTCCCGCCCAGCGCCGGCAGCCCCGGCTTTCCTGGGCGCCTCGCACCTGTGAAGCACCCAGAAAAGCCGGCGCCCACTGCTGGGAGAGAGGGGCGGGCGTTGTAACCCCGCCCCTTCCCCGGCTCTCCTGGGCGCCTCGCAGTTAGAACCCTCGCCCCTTCCCTCCCAACACTGGCTTTTCTGGGTGCCTCGCAGGTGCGAGCCGCCCACTGCTGGGAGGGAAGGGGTGGGTGTTCTAACCCCGCCCCTTTCCTGGCTCTCCCAGAAAAGCCGGCGCTGGGAGGGAAGGGGTGTGGGTTCTAACTCTGCCCCTTCCCTGGCTTTCCTGGGCGCCTTGCAGCTGCGAGGCGCCCAGGAAAACGGCGCTGGACCATCTTCAGGCCCCACCGCCCTAGGGCGCCCAGACACCTGGGGCCGGCCCGGAGTTTGGGCTCCATGTTACTGTGGCATGGATCCAGATGATCCTGTCTCTTCATCTGCATAGCACGAACGTGGGCCTTTTATTTTTATTATTATGAACATGACACAATGTTAGGAAGGGCTACTACATGTAAGTAAGCTCTTCCAGCCATGCAGTACTGGTATATCTACTTACAAGAAGCGCATGCCACTTTTATCTCCCCAAGAACACAGACGGGATTCTGCAGCCCACTTCATAGCACTTTGTGCGGCCCATTTTTGAATGTGTTGCACTCCACGAAACGTTTTGATCCTGTACAGCCCAGGGAGTAAGCCTGGCTCTCTTATGCGGGATGTTGCCTCCCTCAGAAGCGTGCAGGCAGGGGGATCACAGCTGGGCAAGTCGCTTTTCCTGTCTCGCATTCTTGGCCTTCGACTAGTTATGCGGCACACAAGCACACCGACGAAGGAGCAAAGCCGGTGCCATCTCTCCAAATCCACAGTTGTGCGCAGGCGACGGGGGACGGGACAAGAACTCCTGTTCCCAGAAAACAGTAGAGAGGAAAGGGGTGGAGTGATAATATGGCCAGGGAAGTGGATTTGAGCGCAGTGGGGGGATGCTGCTCAAATCCACTTCTTCTTTTTCTTCTGTTGTTGTTGTTAGCCATTCATTTGTTGTTTCTGCTGGCTGCGTGGCCGCTTAGCGGGTGAAGACAGAGCTGGCTGGGACCGGGTAGGTCGCGGGGCTTTGTGGCGAGGAGGAGGGAGGTCACAGCCCGAAGTGTGGGAGGCATGCATTCCCCACCCCTTGGGCATAGGAGGACTGGAATCGATGGCAATGATTCTTGCGTGCGTCGCCTGCCGTGTATTGCATGGTCATCTCCTTTCCTGAGTCCCTGGGATGTCCCGCCTTAGGCAAGTTTTGATTTGCTTTTGTTCTCCGATTGGGGGCGGGGCCTGCACTCTCGCTGGGATCCCTGCTCCAAGCAGGGCCACAGAGGATGGCCCTAAAGGGCACGCATGAAGACAAACCAGGATGGCGTAAACAAGGATGCCATCTTCCTGGCGGGACCTTGGGATCCCCCGGAATGACAGCTCATCTCCACCCTGGAGAAAATGGATGCTTTGGAGGGTGGAGTCGGCCCCCTGCCCCCCAAAGCCCCCGCCACCTCCCTGCCACAGCCATCACAGTGAAGAGCACCCTGGTGGGGTGCCCTGGGGGGGAGGAGGTGGGGCGATGGCACAGGAGGTGGCGGCAGAGCTTTCCCGCCCTCCCCCTCCCCTCTCGGGCTCAGGGAAGACAAGAGGGAAGAGATGGGGGTGTAAAACCCCGCCTCTTCCCTGCTTTGCCTGGGCGCCCTGGGGGGGGGAGAGGAGGCAGGGGTGGCGGTGCAGGAGCTTTCCTGCCCTCCCCCTCCCCCCTCAGGCTCAGAGAAGACAAAAGGGAAGAGACGGGGGCGTAAAACCCCGCCTCTTCCCTGCCTTGCCTGAGCACCCGGGGGGAGGGAGAGGAGGCGGGGGCGGCGGCACAGGAGGCAGTGGCAGAGCTTTCCCGCCCTCCCCCTCCCCCTCGGGCTCAAAGAAGACAAGAGGGAAGAGACGGGGGCGTAAAACCCCGCCTCTTCCCTGCCTTGCCTGGGCGCCCCGGGGCGGGGAGAGGAGGCGGGGCCGGCGGCACATGAGGCGGCGGTGGAGCTTTCCCACCCTCCCCCTCCCCCTCTGGGAGCGGGCCCGGGACTCTCTCGGAGGAGCCCAGCAGGCGGCAGAGGAGGAGGCTTGAGGCCGGACGGGCCAAGCTCCCTTCCCCGCCCGCCCGTCCACCCAGGGGTTGGCGGGGCAGCATGGGGATGCCGAGCAGCCCCAGCCGCCGCCCCGTCTGGCCCAGGTGAGTGGAGGCACGGGGCGAGGGAGGGGAGCCCCCTCGCTTCCCGTGGATGGTGGGCAAGGCACTTGGAGGGGACCCTTCAGCAGCCACGGGACTGTCGGCAGGAACCCGTTTGTGTGACCTTCCGCCCCTTGTTGTCCCTCTGCCTGCAGCAATGCCCTCGCACACCTCCAGGGCCATGAAGCTCCAGGCCCCACCTGGAGGTTGGCAACTCCTTAACTGGTGGGCGTGGGAGGGGGCGCCAGAAGGCAGCCCCGCCTAGGGTGCAAAAAACCCTGGGGCCGGCCCTGGGGGAGGCCATCGTAGATGGATTATTGCTGCCTCAACCATAGTCATACAGTGATAGTTCTCAGCAGGATTATTTTGTACAGTTATTGGGGACACGATATTTCATCATTAGGTGCAGAAAAACAAGAATGGAATATTTATTTGAATTATAAACTGCCCTTCTCCCAGAGGGCTCAGGGCAGTGTACACCACAATTAAAACATACAATAAATTAAATCAGACTTCATAATAGTCTATCAATTAATAGAATAAAACCATTAAAATACAATCTAGGTCGTTGATGGCATTCAGTTTAATTCTCTCCCTTCGTGGGGGGCAGATCATGGGCCGATTACAATGGAGGCCATTGCTGTCCTCAACCATAAGCCCAGTGGAATACCTCTGTCTTGCACACCCTGCAGAACTGTATTAGGGCTTGCAGGGTTTGGATGTCACCAGGTACAGAGTTCCATCAGGCAGGAGCCGAGGCCAAAAAGGCCTGATTGAGGACAGATGGACATCTTTTGGGCCAGTGATCACCAGGGAACATATCAGGAGAAGTGGTCCCTGCAGGCATGTTGGCCCCAGACTGTTTAGGGCCTTGAAGCTTAGAACCAAAACTTTGAAGCAGATCTGGTAGTCAACCTGGAGCCAGTGCAGCTGGCAAAGCACCGGTCGAATGTGTGCTGTTACATTGGGGGTACATGTGAGTACCTGCTCTGCTGCATTCTGGACCAGTTGTAATTTCCGGGTCAGCTTCAAGGGCAGCCCTGCATAGCGCAAGTTACAGTCATCCAGCCTTGAGGTGACCAATCACTGCGGCTAGGTCAAGGCGAGGGAGGAAGGGGTCCAGTTTTCTGACTTAACGTATTTGGAAGATGCAGTATGAATTTATGTGCTTCCAACTTCTTAATGTTTTCTGTTTTAGATTTTTTTCTTCGTTTCTCTTATTTTTTTGTGAGCCATTATACATTCTTTCAAATGGAAGGGCATGTCCTGAAAGTAGTTAGATAATGGAAGTGGAAGGAACCAAGTACATCTGATACAGCTCCACTTCATAAGAACATAAGAACATAAGAGAAGCCAATGTTGAATCAGGCCAATGGCCCATCTAGTCCAACACTCTGTCACACAGCGGCCAAAATATACCAGGTGCCATCAGGAGGTCCAGCAGTGGGGCCAGGGCACCAGAAGCCCTCCCACTGCTGCCCCCTCCAGCACCAAGAATAGAGTGCATAACCTGCCCCAGACTGAGAGTTCCCTTCTATACCCTGTGGCTAATAGCCACTGGTGGACTTCTGCTCCATATGTTTATCTAATTCCCTCCTGAAACTGTCCATGCTTGCAGCTGCCACGACCTCCTGTGGCAGTGAATTCCATATGTTAATCACTCTTTGGGTGAAGAAGTATTTCCTTTTATCTGTTCTAACCCGACTGCTCAGCAATTTCGTGGAGTGCCCACGAGTTCTTGTATTGTGAGAAAGGGAGAAAAGTACTTCTTTCTCAACCTGCTCAATCCCATTCATAATCTTATAAACCTCGATCATGTCACCTCTCAGCCGTCGTTTCTCCAAGCTAAAGAGCCCCAAGCATTTTAACCTTTCTTCATAGGGAAGGTGTTCCAACCCTTTTATCATTCTAGTTGCCCTTCTCTGAACTTTTTCCAATGCTATAATATCCTTTTTGAGATGTGGTGACCAGAACTGTACACAGTATTCCAAATGAGGTCACACCAATGATTTATACAGGGGCATGATGATACTGGCTGATTTGTTATCAATTCCCTTCCTAATAATCCCCAGCATAGCGTTGGCCTTCTTTATTGCAGCTACACATTGTCTAGACATTTTCAGCGAGTTATCCACTACGACTCCAAGATCTCTCTCTTGGTCCGTCTCTGCCAGTTCAGACCCCATCAACGTGTGTTTATATTTAGGATTTTTGGCTCCAATGTGCATCACTTTGCACTTGGCCACATTGAACCCCATTTGCCACGTTGATGCCCACTCACCCATCCTCAACAGATCGCTTTGGAGTGCCTCACACTCCTCCCTGGTTTTCACCACCCTGAACAACTTTGTGTCATCTGCAAATTTAGCCACATCACTGCTTACTCCCAATTCCAAATCGCTAATAAACAAGTTAAAAAGCATCGGACCGAGTACTGATCCCTGTGGTACCCCACTGCTTACCACCCTCCACTGAGAAAGTTTCCCATTTATATTCACTCTGTTTCCTATTTATAAGCCAGCTTTTGATCCACAAGAGGACTTGTCCTTTTATCCCATGACTATTGAGCTTACTTAGGAGCCTTTGATGAGGAACTGTATCAAAAGCTTTCTGGAAGTCAAGGTAAATAATATCTATTCGGTCCCCCTTGTTCACATGTTTGTTCACTCCCTCAAAAAACACTAACAGGTTAGTGAGACAAGATCTTCCCTTACAGAACCCATGCTGAGTCTGCCTCAATAGTTTTTGTTCATCAATGTGCCTACTAATTCTTTCCTTAATAACAGTTTCCACCAACTTACCCGGTATCGATGTCAGACTGACTGGCCTGTAATTTCCCGGATCTCCCCTGGAGCCCTTTTTAAAGATGGGAGTGACATTAGCTACCTTCCAGTCCTCAGGAATGGAGGCAGATTTTAAAGAAAGATTACATATTTTTGTCAGGAGATCCACAAGTTCACATTTGAGTTCTTTCAGAACTCTCGGATGAAAGGCATCCGGGCCTGGTGATTTATTAGTTTTTAAATTGTCCATCAGTCGGAGGACTTCCTCTCTTGTCACCGCAATCTGATTCAGGTCTTTCAAACCCCCTCCCGAAATCGGTGCTTCTGGAGTGGGCAAACACTTCTCCTCTTCCACAGTGAAGACAGAGGCAAAAAATGCATTCAGCTTCTCAGCCATTTCCCTATCATCCTTCACTACTCCTTTTACCCCTTGGTCATCCAAGGGCAGGGAGCTGCGGTGGCTCAAGTGGTTAAGACGCTGAACTGCAGGCTGTGGAAGGTCAGTAGTTCAGCAGTTCAAGACCCGGGTGCCGCATGACGGGGTGAGCTCCCGTCTCTAGCTCCAGCTCCTGCCAACCTAGCAGTTCGAAAGCAAGAAATTGCAAGTAGATAAATAGGGACCACTTCGGTGGGAAGGTAACAGCGTTCCGTGCACCTTGGTGTTTAGTCATGCCGGCCACATGACCACGGAAACGTCTTCGGACAGCGCTGGCTCTTCGGCTTTGAAACGGAGATGAGCACCGCAACCCTAGAGTCGGATTCGACTGGCTTTCGAGCAAGGGAACCTTTACCTTTACCTTTACATCCAAGGGCCCCACTGCCTCCCTGGCTGGCTTCCTACTTCTAATGTATTTGAAGAAAGTTTTATTGTTGGTCTTTATGTTTTTTGCGATATGCTCCTCATATTCCCTTTTTGCTTGCCTGATCACAGACTTGCATTTTATTTGCCATAGTCTGTGTTCCCTTTTATCAACCTCACTGAGACTAGCTTTCCACCGCTTAAAGGAATCCTTCTTACCTTTTACAGCTTCCATTACTTTATTTGTTAACCATGCATGCTATCATGTACTATGGAGCAGTGCTTGCAGTAGTTAGAAGAGAACAGCCCACTTGCTGGGGTTTCCAACCTCCAGGTGGGGCCTGGAGATCTCCTGGAATTACAAGTGATCTCCGGATGACAGAGATCATTCATTCTGGAGAAAATGGCTGTGGTCCTTGCTCTCCCCAAACCCTGCCCTCCCCAGGTTCCATCCCCAAATCTCCAGGAATTTCCCAACCCAGAGTTGGCAACCGTTGTTATCCCCCTTGTACAGAAACCCTACAGTGTAAGTAACAGTTGCTGAAAGTAATGGACATGGTAGATTGATTTAAATCAGGCAGTTTAAGTTGCCAGGAAGAAAAGGCTGATTTAAATAATTGATTTAAATAAAAAATCCATTCATTATTTAGATACATATTAAATAAGAATAGATATTGTGGTTGCTGTTACCATAAATTGTATTGATTTAAAACTAGATAGAGCCTTTATATAATCTCAGAGGGGTACACTATATTTTTACTTTTGTAGAAAATGATATACAATCAATTGCACATTTTTTAATAATTTTATGCCTGTGATTCCAAGTACGGTTTCTTTGAGAACCAGTAGTCATGACAGATTATTGTAGACAGGCTGCAATCAGTGCCTGATGGCTCTTCTTCCTCATCATTCTTTTCTGTTTTAGTACCACCTCAGCGGGGGGAAAATAGTATCAACAAATGGCAAGGATGGATGGTAATGACTGATCAGATCATTGTTTGCCATGAAATGGAAGTCAAGTAGAACCATATCATTATATCTATTTCTGAACGGGTCATAGAGTATGGATTCTTAAAAATAATAGAAACAGCACCCCTAGCTTTAAGACATGAATGCCCTCTGAGATCTCAGTGGCCATTTTGGGGCTTGCTAGGAAACCACAACAAAGATGGGTGATCCCCAACAATAGGAATGAGATGTCAAATAACTGGTGGAGCAAAACCCCAGTATCCAGAGGAAAATATGGGCACTCCTGAGTGGGGACAGGTCTGTGTTGCCCAGGAGACTGGGCTATGCCTGTAAGCTTTTCCAAATGCTCCTCCAGCTCACTGGCCTGAGAATCCTAAAACCTTGTGTACACAAGACAATTTTGGAGTAACATTAAGAAATAAGAGACAATTCTAGGTAATAAGATCAATTTTATTGCCTACAAAAAAGGGTTAGAGAAAGGCAAGAAAGAGAGATGAACTTAAAAATGCAATTTAATCACAGCAGTCCCTGAAATGAACAGTGGTAGTTTGCAGAGGTATCTTCACAGCTAGTCCAGTAGAGCCAGTAGTGTGTGGGTGTTAAGCAGAGTGTCTCCAAGAAGGAATGAAAAGAGAAGACCCCACAGTGAGGTAGGTTAGGCTGAGAGTGTATGACTGGCCCAAGGTCAGCCAGTGAGCTTTAATGGTAGAGTGGGGATTTGAACCTGGTTCTCCCAGATCCTTGTCTGAGACACTAACCATTATACCACACTGAATCTCAGTCTGAGTATTGTCCTTGTCCAAGTATCATAGTGGTGGAGGGCAGTTTGGGGGTAAAACTGAACCTAGAGCAAGTTTAATAACTGGCTGTTTTAACATTTAAATTTGCATCCTTTCCTGATCATGTTAGAAATTATCTCTGGCAATTTACTCTAGTAGATATGCAAATTGTGACAACATGATCCTGCCTTTGTTACTTAATTCAGGGGTGTTGCATGGTTGAGCTATCCAGCTGTAGGTTGTTTTTGGAATTTGTGAAGTATACTGGAATGCCTGTTAGTGTCTTTCAAGCACTGGTCATCTTTTTAGTCCAGGTGATGGGTGTTCTCATGGGGTCACAAGACAAGCCTTTAGGCAGAGGGGGTTGCACAGTTTCCTGGTTACCTCAACACAATTCTAGCTACAAAATAAAATGCATGTAGAGCACTAAATGCAGATAATCATAACAGACAAGGCAGCTCAAATAAATATGTATAATGCATACATATCATCAAGAAATTAAGCATTTATACCACATACAAGACATTTTGTTCTATTTTGTTGCTGGAAGACAATGAGGTAAAGCAATAGGTGACTAAGTGAAACCTACATAGTTAATTCATGGTGAAGAATTCTGAAGCACAACACACCTTATTCGTCAATACCTTTCCTGTTTCATACCTGCTTACCTGACAGTTGTTACATCTGTGCTATAGAATTCTTTTTTTTCTTTTTGGCCCCCCGAAGGGGTTTTTTATTGCTTTTTTAATATACAACTAAAATTACAAAGAAAAAAGGGGAGGGGGGACAACATCTAAGGAGAAAGAAAAGTATACCCACACTAAACTAAAAACCCAAGAGTAGGAGATCATATCCCAATTAAACTCTATGTTAATACACTAGTGTTAGTAAACAATGCATGCTGTGAGTTTCTATCTGTTTTTGCTAAAACATTATTTGGTTACTTGTTATGAGAGGATTCCACAGCATCCCCAACAGCTCGCTTCATAAAGGCAATTTTCAGAGTCCTTTTGCCCTACCTAGGCTTTCTATCTCTAAAAACGTAGGTTGGTTTGTGGGAAGCAACACCTTCTTCCGCAGCCAGGTCTTTGTCCGTCTCCAAGGAGGTAGAGCCACTTGAACCAGTTTCACCATCTTCTTTAGCTCCCAGGTGACGTTTCAGGAAATCTTTAGCTTTATAAACAGAATCAATCTTCTATCTTTTTTCGTTAAATTTAAAGATGACCCCTTCTGGCATCGCCCATTTATATGTGATTTGATTAGTTTGAAGAAAAAGAATTAAGTCCTCGTAGCTCTTTCTTTTTTGACGAATTTCAATGGAATGTCTTTTAGAGTTTTGATAATAGTATTCCCCAATTTCAGTGGAGTTGCTGATGTTGCTTTTAAAATTACATCCCTAGTTTGTCTTCTTGAGAATCTGACTGATATCTCTCTAGGCAGGCTATTTTTTTTGGTGTAGTTAGAATACACCCTATACGCTGCTTCGATATCGTGCGTAATTTCTTCCGCTTTCAAGCCTGGTACTGGTGCAATAAGCTCACTGAGTAGCTTCTTCAGATTCTCATTTGGTGATTCAGGAACTCCCTGAAATCTGAGGACCATATTTGCTTTTTCCATTTGTAGAAACAATAGTCTATTTTCCTGATGATTCTACTTATTCACCCATCTTTTTCTTCATAGTCTTGCTCTCAGCATACATCTCTTTCACTACTTCCACCATTTGCTCTGTCTTTTTAACCGTTTCTGCCAACTGGAATTGCTGTGCTGCAAAATTTTGGTTAAGTGCGGCTAACTGCTGGTTAATACCAGTGAGTTGTTCCATCACGGGCTTGAGAATATCCGCTAGGAGTCTCATGACGTCCACTCCCTCTTCCGGCCTCGGACTTTGGCCACCTGTAAGTTTCGGTTTTGCTCCTTTCTTCCCTGTGCCCGCCATCTTTGCAAATTGTTTACATAAGCCAACGGCTATTTCACAACCTCTGAAAACCGCTTCTGATCTAAATTCGCTCTGGTAAGTCTCTTAACACAAGTCAATCATTTGGTTCCCCCCCCTTTCTGTTTATCTGTTGTCCCTCCTCTCTCAGCTTGCCAATGGGGGGGGATAAGGAGTTATCCGATTATTTCAAAGTTCGCTGGCATCTAACTCATGTTCATTGTCGGTCTCATTCGACCTCGCTTGTATTTTCGTCAGTTGCTCGATCTCCAGTTCCGGTCAACCCAGCTAGTGCCTTAAGGCCACACAGCGGCAGGACCATCAGGGCGGAGGGGCGCCTCAATTCTCTGGCATTGCGCCGTCGAAAAGGCTACCCCTCTAAAGCGCTATGGCTTGGAGCCCTACCCTAGGGTTCCGTGGGGAAACTGCATCAGCCACTTCCCTCCATACTGCTGGTGTGTGTATTGCTCCCCCAAGCACCAGGGAGAGCGACCACCATCGCTGCGCCAAAAACCGGAAGTCCTGTGCTATAGAATTCTTAAACAGAGAGCTGATACAGATTAAGAAAATCTTTGTGTCCTGCATGTGGCTGTCATGAAGACTTTTGAGCAGACATTCATGGGAACTTAATTTTCAGGTGCCTAGAACAATTTCCAGGTGTACACAGACCTCGTGGAGGCGGGTGGGATAGAAATTTAAATAAATAAATAAATAAATTAGATCAAGACTGTGGGCCACAGGGAGTAGAGGCCTTAACTCCCCCCCATACCATTTTTAATATGTGACACAGAGGGAAGGCCTTAACTTGCCCCCCATCTAAATTTGAGCAATGGACTTCTGGCACACATCTGATTGAAAGTTCCCTTAGAGGCCATGTGGGGGTACAAGGACTTTCTAACATGAAACAGCCCACAGACATCCCTTTGTATAGGTTCCCTCTCCATCTCATAGATCTACCCACAGTTTATTAGTCCTATTTTACGGATGAGTAGCACAGCGTTCCAATAATAAGCAATATGTCCAACTTCAAGAAATCTTGATGCATGGCATGTCCTCTTCCTAATTCATTATAATTAACCTCATTTTACAGTGAGGAACACTGAGGTCAAGAAATGTAATTAATCGTTTTGGCTTAATTCTGTAGCACACTGCACTGATACTTTTATTTTTTGGTTTTAATGGAGTCACTCTGTCCAGTACTTACTATATGGAATTGCATACTATGGAAGAAGGCATTGAGACAGGGTTTAATTTCTGTCAGAATTGCTGGGTTTATCCCCAGAATCTTTTTTGGTACCAGGGATCAGACGAGGCATACATGCAGTAAAGATGAAAGAGAGCTTCCCCCCCACCCCAATCCCAGGACCAACAAACATAGATTGACAGATGGACAACCCTACCTGCACAAATATTCTAAAAACACACAATCTTTTGCCCTCTCTTACAAGAGTCAACAATTACAATAGCTCTCAGTTAACACATAACATGTATACAACCAGAAGAGTTCAGTTCTGGGTATAAGCTTTCATGTGCATGCACACTTCATCAGATATCTGTATGCAAGTTACCTTGTATCTGATGAAGTGTGCATGCTTATATCCAGAATTGAACTTTGTTGGTCTTAAAGGTACCACTGGACTCAAACTTTGTTCTCTTGCTTCAGACCAACATGGCTACCCACCTGAATCTATGTATACAATCAATCATAATTTCCATTTTGTGAGTGGTGCACACAAAATGACTTATTCACTCTCAGCAACCTCCTCCCCCCCCGATACAATGAGGTACAAGTGGCAGAAGAAAGAAAACCGTGATGGCAGGTTTTAATTGCTAAATTTTAAAGCTTTTATTATGATAATAGCTGTAGCAAGGTAGATAGATCAAATGCTAACTTCCTTTGGATTTCTGGCATTCTTCTTAGGTAAGCATTACCATGCTTAACAGATTAGTATCCCCCCCCCGCCCATAGCATGTACTTTTCAGTTTTGAGCTAGATTTAAAAGTATGCTTTGTGACATTTTATGGCTTCCAGCATAAATGGGCATTCTGAGGAGGAGAGAATCACCTGAAGTTATTCAGGATACCAGTTTATTGTAAGGTAGTCAAGACCAATTTTGGTTTGGATTCTAATTACTGTGGAGTCTGTCCTACATTACAAAAGGAATAGTAATGTATTTTAGCAATCGTAGGTGTATCTTCAGTAGCCTTTAAGTGTCAAGATATGGCCCTGGCCAAGTTCCCTCTAAATGCTTGGAAAGAGTGAGCTCCCCTTAGCTGAAGGGAGGGGACTGAAAAGAGAGGGAAGCTGAGATGCTGGAAAAGACAGGAAGAGAAGGAAGCAGACTGTTGTGAGTTGATTGAAGCATCTTGGGGTGCAGGATCTATTTCTCTTTGGATTATTGGATCTGCTGTTTTGTAGGTGTGCTTCTGAGCCTCCACTTGTACTCTCTTTGTAAATAGAGCAAATGCTACTAAACTCCCTTAGTCTCTAGTGTTTTCTTTTCAAAAGGGTTCCAATCTGGATAAAAGCTGCCCCTGTGATTTTTTACTATTATAAATGAGAGCCACGTGCGCTTAAGAAAAGAGTTTCAGTCAAGTGGCACCTTTAAGACCAACAAAGTTTTATTCAAGATATGAGCTCAAACCTTGAATAAAATCTTGTTGGTCTTAAAGGTGCCTCTGGACTCCAACTGTGTTCTACTGCTTCAGACCAACATGGCTGCCCACCTAGATTGCATTTAGGAGGACATACAAAAAGCCCCTGCCATAAAATACCATATGCTGACCCTGGAGAGGGTGATGGATGTTTAAGAGCAGCCACAGTTTGACAGATCTGGGGTGTCACATGAAGCCAAGATTTATGGTATTTTGCATCTTCAGTTTAGGGCACTGAAACCCATTAATGCACAACCTCAAAGGGTTGGCTAACAGGGTGTAGTGGGCTACAGAGTGCCAAAATATGGATTGGCTATTAAACCTTCCACGTGACTGGGAAGGAGAGGATTAAATGCATTTTGTCAGTCTCAGAACTGAGGGTGAATGGACATGGGAATGAGGAAGCGAGTATAGTGGCAGAGAAGCAGCTAAGGAAGGAGGAGAGATATGCCAAGAGCATCTCTGCAACAGTTCCTGTCAGTTCCATGCCCATCCCTCATAAGGGGGCATGTGCCAGGTATTGTGTCCAGTTTGAGTTATTCTCTGTTTACTTTGTTGGACGCTGTGCCTGTTCCTGTATGGTATAACTTTCTGTACTCTGTAGAATGAATTTTGTAAAATAAATTGTAGTTAATCTCAGAGTGAGACTTCACATGCCTTTATCCACAGCCTAAACTGTTCATTTATGTTACAGGGCCAGGTTCCATTTTTGGTGCTCGCCTGACACCAGAGGCATATGAGAAGGGATTGTCTATGGGTGGTGGCAGACTTTTGGGAAGCTCCAGGTGCTCAGCTGGTGTCCTGGAGAAGAACAAATGGGAAAACCACGACAATTCCATCCAGACACCTCTCTCCCTTCCTCTCTCTTAAGGCTGCTGTCACAGAGGAGAGACAGGGTAGGAGGAAGGGGAGAGAGACTTGAAGGGACTGTGACACTTACCACTTGGAGAAGCGAGGCAGTAACATAACATAGTGTTGTTATTATGGGCTCCCACATTTCCTGAGCAGTGAGAAATTCCCAGAGCAGTGTTATACAAGTATTATGGTATTTTTGCAATGTTTGCTTTATTTATAAATAGATGGAGGCAAAAATGAAAGACAAAACAGAAGACATTCCTACATGGCAGCAGTTCTGCTACCACACATCAGATTCCTTAAGTGGGAGGGTCCCCCCCCCAGATACGTACTTAACTGTCAGCTGATACCAAGTGTACTGTCTACTTGTTGTTGTTCAGTCGCACAGTCGAGTCCGACTCTTCGCGACCCCATGGACCAGATCACGCCAGGCCCTCCTGTCTTCCGCTGTCCGCTGAAGTTTGCTCAATTTCATGTTCGTTGCATCGATGACACTGTCTAACCATCTCATCCTTTGCCGTCCCCTTCTTCTTTGACCTTCAATCTTTCCCAGCATCAGGGTCTTCTCCAGTGAGTGCTCTCTTCTCATTTGGTGGCCAAAGTATTTGAGCTTCAGCTTCAGGATCTGGCCTTCCAGGGAACAGTCAGGGTTGATTTCTTTTAGGATTGACTGATTCGATCTCCTTGCAGTCCAAGGGACTCTCAAGAGTCTTCTCCAGCACCACAGTTCAAAAGAATCTATTCTTCGGCGCTCGGCCTTCCTTATAGTCCAACTCTCACAGCCATACATTACTACAGGGGTACTGTCTACTACCTAAAGTAAATAAAGCAATGTTCCCAATTTCCATAGTTTCTTCACTTACATACTTCACTTACTTTCTGGGTCCCCTGCCTTTATCTAGCTGGGTGACCACTTCTGAGCTCTGTTAGAGTATGTTAATCAACAGTTATTTGGACACCATCTCCTATCAGTATGCTCTTGTTGAGGATATACCTAAAGCCATTAAGGGACTAATTTTCTTTAGAAAGAGGCCCATCAGATACTACGTTAGACCAAATCGTAATGATAGACTCATTTACAGTAAGTGGACTGCTAGCTGACAGCAGTGTAGAGTTTTATGAGATGGGCAGATTTTAGTGTGGAATATAAAGCATGGCTGGAATAAGAAAGTATCTAGAGTACATAGATCCACACATAAGCGGTTTTTAGAAAGGGCGTTATAATTGGTCATGAAATTCAAAGCACTGCAATAATTGGTATCTTTGAACAAACTGTGACTAGCACAGAAAATTGGGTAAAAGATATTTCTACTTAGTTTTTTAAATAATTGGCTGAGGAAAAGAAGCTACACTGATGCACTCCTCATCCTCTGTATGGGCAGACACTCTTGTTAATGGCATTTAAACATGATGAGGCTGTGCATACTGCTTATGGGAGTACGCATAAAAATTGAGCTAATTTCATTGAGATGGACAAAATTTTTACATAATTTATATTTAGGAAGGTTATTTTAAAGCATTTGCTAGAGCTGAATTTTTGGTTAAAAAAAAAGTAAGAAATAATGGGTTGAATCTCACAGAAAATTTCTGCTAACAGAAAGGGGTTTGATTTTCACTGATTTTCTCTCCCTGTTGTGAACCTCCAACTGGCCTTTTGTGCTTTTCCTTTGGGGGGGGGGTCATTCTCTAGGAGTCTGGGAGAGGCATTTTAGGCTGCAACAGAGGTAAGGTAGTCCAGTTCTACAGGCAAAAATATCTTCTGTCAGCCAGAGATTTACTGTGGGATCTAAGTGAATCCTTTTCTGTTGCGTATACAAGATTAGCATCCACTACATTTGTCAATGCTTGGCTTTCGGCACAGTTTTATAAATCCCAGTCTTTATTGTTGATTTACTGACTTTGGTGTTCAGTATTATTTGCAATCAAGATAGCGTTCTAAAAGCTGAACTTGTTAGATTGAAGACAGCACTGCTTTTCTACAAGCTTTGCAAGATCACCATTAATTTGCAAGATAAATTGAGATTTCAGGTATATTTGATATATTCGAGCTGTTGGATAGCTAAGATCTAGGTACTACAAGCCCCATCCTTTATTTGCAATTCATGTGTTATAAGAAACTAGCAGTAAAGCCCGTTGTTAAAGCAATACAATGAGCTCTAGAAAGATGTGATGTGTAAGGAATGCATTGGCTGGAAGCAGGTTAAGAGAGAAAAGGGGGGTGTTAACCAAATTGCTCTATTATTTAATAAAGATGGGGAATTATAATTATTAATATGCAATTGGCTTATCTGACCTGTGTATACCAGAGTTAGAATTCCCAAGCACCCAGGAACAGACACAGAAACTGGGTGGCTAAAATAATGATTTCTTTACTAAATATTCTCAAACATAAACACAATATTCACACAATATAGCACTAAGGAAGCAGAGGTGATTGATGGGTTATAGAGGAGTGATACAACCTGTCCAGATGTGCAGAGGTCCATGGATTTTGTCCTAAACTCTGAGAGTTCAGGGGTGGCCTGCCATTTTGGATCATGGCAGAAAACACACGGTCTAAGGCCATCTGTGAGCTGGGATATAGGCACTGGCAAAGAATGCAGACCAATGGGCGGCCCTGGGGGCTGGTCTCAGGTGAGAACAATAGATTACCTGGGCCAATGATGAGTCCCAGGGGTGTGTGATGCCAGTAGGGGCAGACCTTAGGTATGACCAATGAGCTTCCAGAGAGGCAGGGTCTGGATTTAACAATAGAAGCCAGGTGTTGGGTAGCTAGTTAAATGGATTATCTGACTTACTAATGGTCCTGGCCAGGTTGGACAAAAGGTGGGAGACGTCCCTGATTAGCTCAGGAAGGATTGCTAAACATTTGAATGATTGATTGGTTTATCCTGGTATCTTGAGTGACAGAGCAAGAAAGACAAAGAATTCAGACAAAGAATTACTGGAGACAGAGTTAACTGCCAGATGGCCTCTAAACAGACATTTAGAAATGTAGATATACTGTACCTGGTAGAACCCATTGTCATTCCATAAGCATAATCTCTGCTGGGTGGGGGAGGAAGACTGGAGGCTTGCTCTGAGGTCACCTTATGAAACCTGAATATGAAATCCCTTTTGCAGACCACCTGCAGCCTGCCTCTGTGGTCAAGCTGAGAGTGCCTGGCTTTTTTTGGACTTCAGGTTAGAAAGTAGGGCACCCCTGTTTTGGGGCTACCCAAGAATAAAAGGCAGTGCCTCTGGCAACAGGGGCACGCTGGAATTCCTCCTCCCTGCCCTTTTGTTTCCCCCCCGCCTTGTTTTAGATATACATATTCATATTTTTTTGCTTTGTAGAGTCTTTGGAAGGTTGACAGCGGAGTTGGAAATGCTGACAGTGAAAGGGAGAGTGCGCTGGGGGAAGTGGTGGAGGGTTCATGGGGGAGGCCGGGGGGAGGGAAGAGAGGGTGAAAGTTGTAGGATCTTGGCAGAGGCTGCTGCTTCCTGTCTGCTTGGGGGGGGATAGGAGAGGAGGGTGGAAATCGGAGCTTGGTGGAGATGGTGAGTGAGTGGCACGGCACCACTGCAGAGGGCTGGCCGGATCATGCTCCTTCTGCCACCGTCCCCCCCCCGCCACTGCTGGATAGCGGGCATGACTGGAGTGGCTGCCTCTCAGGGTGGGCGCTTGGTAGGTGAAAACTTTGGTGGCGGCAGCAGGGGCAGATGTGCCTGGGGCCCCAGCAGCAGCAATCCTGCTACCGTTCCGGTAACACCTCCTTCTCCTCCTCCTTCTCCTTCATTAGAGCACTTCGGGTCCCCGCCTCCCACCCGCCCACCAGGTGCTTGTCCCTGGTAGGCCTCTTGGTGGTGGCAACCTGGAGCATCAGCAGGTCTGGAGTGGGGCAGGTCAAGAGTGGCTCCTCTTCGCAAAGGAGCAGTGGATGGTGGACAGGGGCAGGCAGTGGCATGCACTGGCTGCAGGCACTGGCTTCAGTGCAGGCCGAGGCTGGACCGGGCACAGCGACAGAGCAAACTGTCAGAGCTGGAGTCTCTGTCTTCTGAGGGGTCTGGGCACAGCAGCAGGGCTGGTCCGTGTTCTGAGGGAGCCAGGTGCACTCTGAGGTAAATTTTTGCAGGTGCTGCTTCTGTGGGCAGAACTCAGGCAATGCAGCCAGTGGATAGGGACACATTCTGAGTGACAGATCATTGAGCCAACTGATTTGGGAGCATGTGGAATGTTCTGGAAAGTGCCACCCCCAAAACACAATTATATATAAGGAGAGATAGGCTGGTTTGCCAAAAACATTGAAGCGCCCTGAGGAATTTTTGTTACATGCTGTGTATCTGAAGGGATCTTCTGGTGGGGCTGCAAGAAGACATGGATTGACTAGAGGTGTTCCTGCACAAAATGATGTAGAAGTAGATAGAAGTTTTTTAATGATCATATGGACAAGGAAAAGACTATGCATTGGAATTCAGCAGTGCTTTTTGTTATTTTTTTTCATGGTGGGAAGTGCCAGGAAGCTACAGTCAGCCCTGCAGAGTTTTCAAGGCAAAAGATGATCAGAGGTAGTTTCTCATTGCCTGTTCTCCCATCCAAGTAATCAGGGCCGACCTTGCTTATTTTCCAAGATCTGATGAGATCAGGTGGCCATCCAGGTCAGGGTATTCCCCCCATAGGGTAGCAATTTAAAAGTGGTGGAGGATAAAGGCAGATGACATTATGCTTGAACAATAGGTAGTTGGTTTAGTTCCCCATTACTGTGAGTTAATCCACCAACTTCCCTAGTTGGTTGATTGTCTTCTCCAGTATAATGGATTCATCACATACCTCAGGTTGCGACACAGAGCTGAACATGTTGTCCTGTAGAAATCTATACCACTTTTTTTTCAATCTTTAAAAATTTGTATGCCCCCAAGTATTTGTAGAAGGATGGGATATAAATATAGTAAATAAATACCTGTGACTATGTTTCCCTCGGCACATTAGTAACGATCCTTTATGAGCAAGCAGTACATATTTCATGTTTTTTCATAAACTAGTGTAAGAAACATATGGAGCAGAAGTCCATCAGTGGCTATTAGCCACAAGGTATAGACAGGAACTCTCAGTCTGGAGCGGGTGATGCACTCTATTCTTGGTGCTGGGGGGGGGGGCAGCAGTGGGAGGGCTTCTAATGTCCTGGCCCCACTGCTGGACTTCCTGATGGCACCTGGTATTTTTGGCCACTGTGTGACAGAGTGTTGGACTAGATGGGCCATTGGCCTGATTCAACGTTGGCTTCTCTTATGTTCTTATGTTCTTAAAATACTGTGTTTTGCCAGGATTTACATGTATGCTATTATTTAAATTCTAATTGTTTATAGTTGAGAATCTTTTGCCATTCAGCAGAAATCACACCTGATTACACATTTGATTTAAAAAAGGCCGAGGGTAGGTTTCTTCTTAATCACCTTCTGCCTACATTATGTTACCTAAATTACTTAAACCTATGTTACCTAAATACCCCTTACAATATCTGCATCTTTCATGTAATAAGAATATATGTTACAATACTCCCCTTTGATGGGTATTATGGCAAATGATACCATTCACTTTGGCAGCAGGAGTCTTTTGTGCCTTTCCTGATGAAACATCGTGAAAAAGTGAGGAGGTGTATAATAATGATTTGCGTGGTGATAAATCTGAACTAATATTTCAGTTCTACAAAAACCTTGTGTTCATGATGCCATGGATTCCTTAGCTTCTGTGTGAGCTTGGAACAACTACTTAACCGCTGCAGTCTTATTTTTAAGTGTGTGTGGGAGAGTAGCTGCTCAATACCTGTATGCTGAAATGTAATTTTAGAATCGAGAAATTAATAGTTGTAATCATGAACTATTGAGAACTGCACTCACCTTTTCCAGCCTACTTCTTAAACCTACAGTTGTTACAATGGCTTGGATCTTAAGCAGTGCAGGCAAAGCCATTATAGATGGAGACAGCCTCTTTGCCTCCTTGTTTTTACTGCAGTCTTCTGTGCCACTCTCTCCATTGTGCTGTGTGTCAGTCGATCAGGAGGACCAGGATGGGAAGCAATCTGGGACACACTGTCCCTTCCTTCATAGATAAAAATCCATTCTGTCCTAGGACTGGTTGTTGCACCAGTTGAATGGCGCCTTAGTATATAAACCAATGTATGATGTTTGGCTATTTAATGGTGTTACAATAACAGTGCAAAAGGTTATTTACACTTGCAAGAAAGAACTGGCTGTTCTGACAAAGCTTTAAAAATGTTTAACAGTTAATACTACCAAAAAGACAAGCAACTTTAAAAATTGAACAGTGGCTAGTCTCTTCAGCCATGGGAACTGTTAAAGTACAAATTTCCAAGTGTCAGTGTTCTTCTCCTTCTGCATATTATTATTCTTTTTCTCCTGTATCTTTGAATCATGGACAAAGACTTTGGGGTGGTGCAGTTTGTGGAAGATGGTGTGGAACTCAGCCATGGCATCTCTTTAAAATAGCTAACTATGCTTTACACAGCCAGTCACTGCTCCTTTGCCTGAATGTATCTGATAACTTTGAATGAAAACCTGACTCTTGTTGTGCACATAACACAATTAGTAATGATCTCACCATTGACTCTGCCCACAGTGTACAGGTTGGGAACAGGCCAAAGACACTTATAAACTAAATCAGTTGGCAAGTGCAGAGGTCAGATGTGCATTAACTGTATACAGTCTCCTTTCAATAGAACCCTGCAGATGTTCTTTAAATGTTCTGTGTGCATGTTTTATCACTGCAGCAAAAGCAAAAATCAAGGCATTAGAGATAATGATATTTTGTTTGTAGACTGTACTGCATTGACAAACCTCACTAAAGCCTAAGGGACTGTTGGACAAATACATGGATGGCACTGGCTTGGAGACTTGGTTTAAACATTTTAAACAAATAAAGAAGACTGTTTTGTAAATTGCAGTTTGTGTTTGGCTTACTCAGAAATGATAAAATTGTGTAGTATTGATGAAAACTCTGAAGTACAAGAGAAAAGGGATATAGTACTGTGAGATAAGGTTCCATTCACTTCATGTTTGTCTAGTGTTGAGCAAAAAGTACCGTACGATAAATATTGAAAGCCTGTGGTATCATCTCTCCCTGGAGCAGGAGAACAGTGTTTTATGCCGTGACTTTTGTTCTGACAATTCATGTAAACATGTTGACAGCCTCAGTCCCCTAACGCAGGCTACTTGGTATAGTACGCTAGGAACGCAAGATTTCTCAAGGGGGAACAGTTAAGGGAACAGTGACCTTTTATAGTTAAGAGAGCCAAACTACATCAGAGTTCAGAGCAAGAGATCCACAAAGAGCCAGTATAAGAAGGTCTATTTGCATCACTGAAACTACACAGCTTACCATTACTGAATTCAATAGTCGTTTTGATTGATCATCCAGCAAACTATGATCAAAGTAATTTTTTTTCCTGTCTAGTTCCCCTGCTTGAAGCTGGCAAGCAGGTCTTCCTGGTATCTCCAGGGACTCATCCCCACAAGGTAAACAGCGGTTTCACTGTACATTTGAAATCTCAACCATGGTTTATTTGCTGTGGTTAATTAACCATGATTAGACATTATGTCTGCATTGGGCTTAGGCTTTGCAGTAGAATCATTGAAGCATTTTGAAAAGAATGTATGCTCTTCTTATAGCTGGCTTGAATATCTAAATATCATCACCTGCAGTGCAGGTAGCTTAAATATGTATGTACGTGAAATAATTGCTATTTTAATATTTCCACTGTAGGGAACTTAATGAGACCTCTTGTCAATTATGGAATTGCATGGTAAGCAAACTGATCTATTGTACATGTTTACTTTGTTTACTGATTCTGTCATGTTGGGAAATTGGAAAAATTTATATTTGCTTTACCCCTTCTAGTATGTCTATGGGTTTCTTGGTAGAAGAAACTGCACCTATTGTCTGGAGAGGCCTCATGGTGATGTCAGCCATAGAGAAACTGCTGAGGCAGGTAAGGGATTATGGAAATACATGGTTTTTACAAAAATAGGCTATCATATGTTTTTATCTTACCTTTCCTGAATGGACCTCAGTGCACTTGGACACAATGCTCCCTAATTTTATCCTCACAGCAGTCCTGTGAAGCAAATTAGGTTGAGAGAGAGAGAGTGACAGATCTGTGTGGAACTTTTGCCATGTTTCAGATATGGAACCTAAGCTTTACCAGTTCTAGTTGGACACTCTAGCCACCACAAAACACCAGCTTATAAAGGCATGTTAAAGAAAGACAGCAATACTGGACACATAGCAAGAATTATTGAGAGCAATAATTTATGTTTTTAAACAGTATCTGCACCCTTAAGCTGCTGGAATTGGAAGTTACATTAGAGCCTTGGGCCATCTCCTCACCAATAACATCTGAAAACAGATAATTTAACTTCACTATGTAGCAGTTTCCCCCATCATTAGTAGTGATCAGTAGAGTGATAAACAGGGAGACTTAACTGAATAATGACATAAGAACATAAGCCATGTTGGATCAGACCAGTGGTCTGTCTAATCCAACTGTCTGTGTCACACAGTGACCTAAAACCAGGTGCCATCAGGAGGTCTACCAGCAGGACCAGACTCCAGCAGCCCTCCCACTGTTACCCCCCAAGCACCAAGAATACAGTGCATCACTGCCCCAGACGTAGTATTCCATCTATACCTTATGGCTAATAGCCACTGATGGACCTCTGCTCCATATGTTTATCTAATCTCCTTTTGAAGTTGTCTGTGTTCGAAGCCACCACCACTTCCTGTGGCAATGAATGTTAATTACTTTTTTGGTGAAGAAGTGCTTCCTTTTATCTGTTTTAAACCTATTGCTCATGAATCTCATTGAGTGCCCACGAGTTCATGTATTGTGAGAAAGAGAGAAAAATACTTCCTTCTCTACCTTCTCTGTCCCATGCATAATTTTTTATCATGTCACTCCTCAGTCATTGTTTCTCCAAGCTAAAGAGCCCTAACCTCTTTAACCTTTCTTCCATCCCCTTAATAATTTTTCTGCACTTTTTCCAATGTTGTATCTTTTTTGAGATGCAGTGACCAGAACTGCACACAGTATTCCCAGTGAGGCTGCACCATCAATTTATATAGGGGCAGTGTGATGCAGGCTGATTTGTTTTCAAGTCCTTTCCTAATAATTCCCAGCATAGCATTGGCCTTTTTTTATTGCAGTCACACACTTGGTCAACATTTCCAGTGAGTTATCTACTATGACTCCAAGATCTCTGTCCTGGTGAGTCTCCGCCAGTTCGGACCACATCAACGTGTATTTATAGTTAGGATTTTTGGGTCCAATGTGCATTACTTTGCACTTGCCCACGTTAAACCTCACTTGACATGTTGATGGCCACTTGCCCAGTCTCGACAGATCCCTCTGGAGTGCTTCACACTGGTTTTCACCACCCTGAATAACTTAGTGTCATCCACAAATGTAGCCACTTCGCTGCTTACTCCCAACTCCAAATAATTAATGAACTAGTTGAAAAGCACTGGACCTAGTACTGAGACCTGCAGTACCCCACTGCTTACCACCCTCCACTGTGAAAACTGCTCATTTATACTCTTTGTTTCTTGTTAATTAACCAGTTTTTAATCCACAAGAGGACTTGGCCCCTTATTCCATGACTACTGAGTTTCCTTAGGAGCCTTTGATGAGTAACTTTATCAAAAGCTTTCTGGAAGTTTAGGTAAACAACATCTATTGCGTCACCCTTGTCCTCATGTTTGCTCACACCCTCAGAGAACTCTTAACAGGTTAGTGAGACAAGATTTGGGCAAGTTAATCGAGAGGGCGGTGGCACTACATTTACAGGGCTTCATGGATGACACTTCCACGTTAGATCCCTTCCTGTCCGGCTTTCACCCGGATCATCGGACGGAGATGGCACTGGTTGCTCTTACTGATGACCTCTGGAGGCATCTGGATCGGGCGGTTCGGCAGTACTGTTGTTGTTGGACCTGTTGGCTGCGTTCGACATGGCCGACCGTCAGTTACTGATCCACCACCTCGCCGACATGGGAATTCAGGGGTTGCCCTGCAATGGCTTGCTTCCTTTCTCTAAGGTCGGAGAAAAAGTGTGGCATTAGGGGAACAACAGTCCACGAGGCACCTGCTGGAATGTGGAGTGCCCCAAGGGGCAGTGCTGTCCCCAATGCTGTTCAACATCTATATGCGCCCCCTTGCCCAGATTGCCTAGAGGTATGGGCTGGGGTGCCACCAGTACGCTGATGACACCCAGATCTATCTGTTGATGGGCAACCGGTCGGACTCCAGATTGGAAGATCTGGACCAGGCACTACCAAGCCGTGGCTGGTTGGCTTAGGCTAAGCCAACTGAAGCTGAATCCGACGAAGACAAAAGTCCTGTGCGTGAGTTGGAGCGCTCTGGGAGGAGGGACCCTACTCCTGACCTTCGGCAGAGCGCCATTGGTGCCAGCACCGGAGGTTAGGAGTTTGGGAGTGCTCCTGGATCCCTCCTTAACAATGGAGGCCCAGGTGGCAGCCACTGCCAAGTCGGCCTTTTACCATCTTCAGCTGATTAGGCAGTTGGTTCCCTTCCTCGACCGCGACAACCTAGCTATGGTGATCCATGCGACGGTCACCTCGTGACTAGACTACTGTAATGCTCTCTACATGGGGCTGCCCTTGTTGCATATTCGGAAGCTGCAGCTAGTGCAGAATGCAGCGGCCAGGCTTTTGATGGGTCTTCCCAAACGGGAGCACATCCAGCCTGTGTTGAAGACGCTGCACTGGCTGCTGATAGCATACCGAATTCGCTTCAAGGTGCTGGTGCTTACCTTTAAAGACCTATAAGGCCAGGGTCCGACATACCTGAGGGACCGCGTTTCCCCATATATATCCCAGAGAGCACTGAGGTCACGGTCTCAGAACCGACTGACCCTTCCGGGCCCCAAGGATGCCAGGTTTGCCACCACTAGGGCCAGGGCTTTCTCAGTGGTGGCTCCGTACTGGTGGAATGAGCTCCCGGAGGAGATCAGGGCCCTGCTGGATCTTATGCAGTTCTGCAGGGCCTGCAAGATGGAGCTCTTCCACCAGGCTTTCAACCAGGAGCTGCCCTCACTATTACCAATGAGCCGGCCCTAGTTTTAACATCTGGCCTCCACCACTGTGCTCAGGAAGACCATTGAGTGGCAAACTGTTTGGCTGTAAGGTATTTCCAGCATGTCATCTTATGTACCCAATGTATCAGCACTAGCACTTTATGACTTCACGTTTTTATTGTATTTAAAATTTTAAATTGATTTTATGTGAATTTATTGGTCATTTATAGACCAATTATGTAAGCCACCCTGAGCCTGCTTGTGGGGAGGGTGGGGTATAAATTGAATTAATAAAAATAAATAAATAAAGATCTTCCCTGACAGAATCCATGCTGATTCTTCCTCAGTAGCTTTTGTTCATCAATGTCCCTACCGATTCTATCTTTAATAACAGATTCCACCAGCTTACCCGGTATCAATGTTAGACTGACTAGCCTATAATTTTCTGCATCTCCTCTGGAACCTTTTTTAAAGATGGGGGTTACATTAGCTACCCTTCCAGTTCTCAGGAATGGAGGCAGATTTTAATGATAGATTACATATTTTTGCCAGGAGATCCATAAAGTTCACATTTGAGTTCTTTCAGGGCCTAGTGATTTGTCAGTTTTTAATTTGTCCATCAGTCGTAGGACCTCTGAACTCGTCACCTCAATCTGATGCCCCTCCCAAAATCAGCAGTTCTGGAGTGGGCAGGCACCTCCCATCTTCCAAAGTGAAAACAAATGCAAAAAATGCATTCAGCTTCTCTGCCATTTCCTTATCATCCTTTAGTAACACTTTTACCCCTTGGTCATCCACGGACCCTACTGCCACCCTGGCTGGTTTTCTGCCACTATTGTATTTGAAGACATTTTTATTGTTGGTCTCTTTTTGCCTGTCTGATCACCAACTTGCATTTATTTGCCACAGCCTGTGTTTCCTTTTATTTACCTTACTCGAACTAGCCTTCCACCACTTCAAGGAATCTTTCTTACCTTTTACTGCTTTTGTTACTTTGTTCGTTAACCATGCAGGCCTTTTTTTATACCTATTTGTACTTTCCTAACCTGTGGAATACATTTTATCTGAGCTTCTAGGATTATAGTTTTAAATAGTCTCCAGGCTTCCCAAATAGATTTGACCCTCCTTACTATTCCTTTCAGTTTCTTCTTCACAAGCCCCCTCATTTGAGAGAAGTTACCCCTTCTAAAGTTAAATGTGATTGTGTTGATCTTTTTGTGCAACTCCCTATTTACATAAATGTTGAACATAATAGCATTATGGTCACTGTTCCCAACCGGTGCTATCACATTTACATCTCTTGCCAGGTCTTGAGTATTACTTAGGACCAAGTCCAGGATCGCCTCCTGACTGGTAGGTTCTGTGACCATCTGCTCCATGGCACAGTCATTGAGAGTATCTAGAAACCCAATCTCTTTCTTCTGACTTGAACACATATTGACTCAAACAATTATGACACAATTATTTTGTCTAGCTACTTTCCTTAATTCTTTTGCTATTTTTAAATCGTCCTCTAACCTTTGATCTGATGGGCAATAACAAACTCCCAGAGTTAAGCTTCCCTTTGGGCACACTATTTCGACCCATAGCATTTCTGTAAACGAATCTATTTCTGTTAGATTCTCAGTTTTACTGGCCTGTATACCCTCTCTGACATACAAAGCCACTCTACCTCCAACCCTTCCCTCCCTATCCTCCCGATATAATTTATATCCAGGAATCACTGTGTCCCACAGATTTTCCTCATCCCATCAATTTTCTGAAATGCCCACAATGTCTATGTTCTCCTCTGACGCTAAGTATTCCAGCTTCCCCAGCTTCTAGCATTTGTATATAAACATCTATAATTTTCCAGACATGTTAGGTCTGCAGCCTTCCTCCTGTGGCCTCTAGACCTTGCCAAGCAGTCATGACACACATATGGTATTCCTAGATGTTGTGGAAAAGGTGATATGCAATTGCTATGGTTATGTCTTCTGTAAAGTGCTAGTTCCAGCCTTAATTCCTTCCGAATGCCTAAAACTAAGTATCCAGGCATTTGCTTTAATGTATGTGTGTGCGTGTGTGTGTGCATTGTCCGTGGCTGGATTTATGTAGTTTTTGGAATGACCCTAAGGAATCCTATGTTGAATGTGGTTCTTCCCATCACACACAGCAAGGAAATGAAATGGTTCTGTTATAAACTGTAGTTTGTTGTAAAATTTAAATTGGAAACTCTGGCATGTTCTACCTGCCTTCCAAACCAGCAACCAGCTGTAGTTTGGAACAGAGTCCTGAAAGGGGGGGATTTATTCCAATGGGAAGATCTGAAAGAACTCCTATGAAATATTTATTTTTTTCTGAATGAGTGAAATAATTAAGCAAAATGGGTAATATGAAGATTTTTATGCAAGATGATCTGCTGTGTTACAATATAACAAGTGGGATTGTGCAAGGACTTGCAAGAGGTATCTCACTTCCTCCTCTCCCACTATTTCCTCTTTCTCTTTCCTGAAAGCCCTCATAGTCTCTCCCCTTTTCCTGCTTTTTTCTCTTCTAGGGTTGCTGGCCTCCTGGTGGGGGCTGGAGATCTGGGAGTGGTGCCTTGGGAGGACAGAGACTTCAGTGGGGTACAATGTCACAAATTCTGCCCTCCAAAGCATCCATTTTTCCAAGGGAACTGATCTCTGTCATCTGGAAAGCAGCAGTTGCACTTCTGGGTGATCTCCATCCCTCACCTGGAGGTTGGCAAACCTAGTTCCCATGGAGGAAATGGATGCTTTGGAATGTGGCATCTTTGGCATTATTACCCTCTGAGGTACCTCCTCTCTTCAAACCTCTCCCAGGCTCCCCCACCACCAAATTTTTAGGAATTTCCTAACCTCTTGCCTTCCCCTGGGCAATACTGATATCCTCTCCCTGCCTCATTCTCTCCTTCTTAGCCATTCACCAACCTACCTTTTATCTGCCTCCCATATTCAGCTATATTCTTTATCTACATCATTTATATCCCACTCTTCTCCACAGTGGGGACCAAAGCAGCTTACATTATTCTCTCTTTCTCCTTTTTATCCACACAAAAATTCTGTAAGGTAGGTTAGGCTGAAGGTATGTGACTGGTCCAAAATCATCCAGTCAGCTTCCAGAGCAAGCTGGCGCTGTGAACCTGGGTCTCGCAGACCCTACTCTGAAGTTCTAACTGCCACACCACACTGGCTTTCATAGGATGGCTGCTGTTCAACACTAGCAAGCAGTCAGGCCTACTTGAGTCATGTAAGTAGGGTGGCATCACGTCAACCAGAGGTTGCTTGTGGGCCTTGGGTTGTCAATCTCCAGTGAGATCTTAAGGTTGCCAGGTTGCTTACCTGGTGCGGAGGGGGAGAGTAGGTCCTGGCCCAAGACATTCGCATGTACCACAATGATGTCACCCAGAAGTGACATCATTGCACTAGGCACGTCACCAATGGACGCTCTAGCATTCAACTTGAAAAAACTATGATATCATAGAGTTTTCAGGCCGAATACTAGAGTGTCCCCCTGGTGCTGTGCCCAGTGCGATGACATCACCTCTGGGTGACATCATTGTGCTGGGCACGTCAGCCCAATCTGGGACTTTGGGGGCAGGGATCCCCACGCTGGCCAGATCCAGGCTGGTGGGTTGGGGGCCCTTTGAGCAGCCAAACCCCCACCCCCCAGGGGACCTGGCAGTCCTATGAGACCTGGCGTGAGTCAGCAATACAACTGAACTTTAGACATCTGTTCCCCTAGAGAAAATGGTTGCTTTGGAGGATGGACTGTGGCATTACATTTGGCTGAGAGCTGTCTGCTCCCCAGACCCTGCACTCTTCAGACTTCATCACAAAATCCCAACCTGGAACTGGCAACTGTAGCCAGGCCTGGACCCAATCAGTTTTCCTTCAAAGTCCAAAATAGGGCTAAAAAGGGCCCTCCCCTGCGTTTTACTAACAGAGCCAAGCTTGGAAGCTGTGGTTGCCTAGTAACAGCCACTGAGGAAATCCATTAAGCTGCCGTGTTCTTTTTTTTTTTAATTTCACATTTTTCTGCGACCCTGGAGCCCTTTCCAGGTTTGTCGAAAGATCTGTCTTGCCTGTTCACAGCTCTAGTCACCAGATTTAAGTATCCAAAGATATCTAGACTTCACTATTAGAATACAAGATTCCTGTGTATACTGCAGATATATATACCTTATTTTCAAAGATATATCACTGTATGAATTTGTCAAATTTCATCCACAATATCCTTTGAAGTATATATTAATAGTTCATTGTATTCAGTGTTATGCTGCTAGTCCTTATTTTGACTGCATAAGATTGTTTCTGTTCAAATAACACATCATCTCTGATTTAATACAAAAGTTGTTCTGCATTTTCAAATTTTATTTCCTACCTCTCAATTGACAAAATTAAGATAAATGTGCTAAGGTAGCATAGACTGCAGCAGTTTGCATCTTTCTTTCTCTCATACATACATATAAGTATTTGGTATATTCACACTTTTGCTTGTAGCAGATGAAAACATTTCACACTTCAAAATTCCATAGATATTAATTAATTAAAACATTCTATACCACATTTACACCCAGTAGGGTCCACAAGGCTGCAAACATAAAAACATTAAAACATTTACATAATTAAAATATCATTAACATTATAAAATTTAATCAAAACCATATAAAGAACACTAGAAGGAGGACCACTACCACTAGCTGTTATTGGGGGTGTGCCAGACAAAACAAAAAGTCTTCATCTGCTGGTGAAAGACATCTATAGAGAGACAGACAGATCTCCATAGGAGGGAGTTCCAAAGTTTTGGTGCCACAACCAATGTTCCCTCTAAGCTGTGGAGTCTTGTGAGCAAAAATTCTACTTTGTGAGTTACTGGCATTAAAGTTGTGAGCAAACAATTTGCCTACTGCATAAATAAGTTTGCTCTGGAACCATCTTTTCTGAGCTAAGACAAAAAATGTGTGGACCGGAGTCTAAAAAACTGTAAGCTAACTCACACTCACTCAGCTTAGAGGGAAGACTGGCCACAACCCTTTCTCAGGTTGCCACCCATCTAGCCTCAGCTGGTCAGGGCAACTGAAGCAGAGCCTCTGAGGATGATCAGATTGAGTGGGAAGGTTCATATGGGAGGAGGTGGTCATTAAGGTATGTTGTTCCCAGGCCGTACCGGGATTTAAAGGCCAATATCAGCACCTTGAACCAAGCCCGGAAGCAAAGTGGAAGCCAGTGTAGGTGTGACAAGACTGGAATAATATGGTTCCTGTGATGTGTTCCAGTTAACACGCTTGCCGCAGCATTCTGTACAACTCTAGGTTCTGAACAGTCTTCAAGGGCAGCCCCACGTAAAGTGCATTGCAGCAATCTAATCCAGGTGTTTCCAGGGCATGCACCATAGTGACAAAATCTTTTTTACCCAGGAAGAGCCACAGCTGACTTACCAGCTGAAGCTGCTGAAAGGCACCCCTGGCTTTTATACAACAGAAGGCCAGGGTCCAGGAACATCCTCAAGCTACAAACCTGCTCCTTTAGGAGGACTGCAACCCCATCCAATGTTAACATGTTAACCCCATTTCTAAGGACTGACCTCCTCACCGGTAGCATTTCTGTTTTGTCAGGATTAAGTTTCAGTTTGTTAGCCCTCATTCATTCCATAACTGCCTCCAGCACCTGTTCACAGTTTCCGCAGCCTCCCTGGGATCTGCTGGTTGCACAAGATAGAGCTACATATTGGTGGCAGCTCAGCTCATGTCTCTGTATGAACTCTCCCAGCAGCTTTACCCCTCCCCTCCCTATAAAATCAACGCCCAGACGAAACCCCTGGACCTAGAAACACTAAATTCGGGGAGAGCACTTGTACCATGATGTAGATGCTCACTAAGAAGGGATTTTTAGAAATTCGACACTTAAAGGGGTCAAAAGGGGTACAATGTGCTCCCCCATTGCTTCCTATGTGGCTGCTGGGCTGCTGCCTCCTTGCACCCCCCACTCTCTGATTGGTCAGCTGCAGAGCTCAGTGTTCTGAGGTTAAAAAAACCTAGTTACAGGAAACTGCAGAGAGTTAATGACAGTTGAGGATACCAGGAATGGACAACCACCTGTCAGGTGCAGCAGTGCTGCTGGCCCAGCCTCCCTGATGGCTTCAAATATGCTCCCCCACCTCCTACACCTGACAGGCAGGTACAGCAGCAGGTGCAGGGTGCTTAAAGCCATCAGGGAGCCTGCCCCAGCAGTAATGCCTCAGCGATCTTGCAAGCCCAGCCTCCACAATGGCTTGCAATATACCACCCCTCCCTCTCCAGCACTGGACAGGCAGCTGCCTGTCAGGTGTAGGAGAGGGGGTGGAATGCTTACAGCCGTCAGGGAGGCGTTTTTGCAAGTATGCCCTGCACCCCCCAAAAAAATTCAGTGCCCAGGCCAAACCTTAAATATCATAGCGAAGCATGGGTATCAGGCTAGTAAATGTATAAAACCATGGGGGAACAAGATGGAACCTGGGAAACCCTATAAGCCAAAGGCTAAGGGGCAGACCAGCAGCCTCCCAGCACCACCTTTAGAAATCTACCCTTGAAGTAAGACTGGAACCACCACAGAATAGCACCTCCCAGTCATGATAGGTGATCCAGAAGGATACCATGAATGATGGTATCAAAAGGCTCTGAAAGGCCCAGGAGAATTAACAGGATTGCACTCCTCCTGTCTGTCTGTCTTCCAGCATATGTCATCCGCCAGGATGACCAAGTCCATTTCAGTCCCATAACCAGGCCTGAAAGCAGATTGGAATGGATCTAAACAATCTGCTTCATTCAGGAATCTCTGAAGTTGGCCAGCCACCACTTGTTCAGTCATCTTGCTCAAGAATGGTACATTTGAGACTGGACAGTAGTTATTAATCTCTCCTGGGTCCAGAGTTGGTTTCTTTAGTAGTGGGCACACTACTGCTCACATCAAGGCAGGAGCAACCACCCTATCGCTCAGGGAGGCATTTACTGTCTCCTGGACCCAGTCTGCCAGTCCCTCTGCCCCCAGCAGCCAGGAGAGGCAAGGATCATACAAACAGGTGGTAAATCTCAAGCTTCCAAGAATCCTGTCCATATAAACACACCAAATATAATTGTATAAATTATATATTTTATATTAAAGCAGTAAAATAAATTTAGGTTTGATGAGAAAGTACTGAAATATTTCAGTTTTGTACTCAGTGTGTATTTCCTCTATGGCTTCAAAATTTTACATCTCTAGTTTTGAATCCTCTTTGGAGGGCAGACAGAAAACCATACTTCATCATTTGGAGAGAACAGAAAACTACTGGGTTTTTTTGGGAAAAAATGTGTTTAATGTCCCAGTCATGGACAAATGGAGGAAAGACGAGATGAGAAGGAACAACAGACATTGTTCTCTTACAGCAGACGTCTGACTTCCCACTCAAGCTGTTCTTAGGAATCCCCTATCCCCCATGAGCAGCAGTTTCGGCTACAGGAGGAGACGATAAAGTTTCACTGTACCAATGGAAACCCCTTTCTGATGAATTCAGGTTTATGGTTGGTCACTACTCACTATATGTGCAACAAACCAGAAATATTCATAAATATAATACTGAGCATAATCTTTGGTTTCTGATAATATTTAATGTATATGTTCTTTTTATAAAGTGGTTCTTCCTGTGCTCAGGGCTCTGAAGGCCTTTATGTGTTGTATACTTACAAGGTCATTGTATCTCTAACACATAAAATGACATGTTGCTGATGTCAGCACCTGCTTCACTAGCAAACTAGGTCCTTGGAGACCAAGGCTGAGGCCCCCCTCCCCTTTTGCAGTAGCTGCACTATTGGTTTAGTCAATGGAATTCCCAAATGGGAAGCAGATGGCAGTTTCTCTCTTGTGCATGTTGCTTATAGTATATACTGAGTTGGTTGTTACCTAGCAACTAAAGATGCAGTTGTATTATAGTAGCTGAAAAAAAATGTAGTCCCTTGACACAGGTGCCGTTAATGATTTTCCCTGACACTGGAATTTCACTTGTGACTGTAGAAAGCTTTAGCAAGAACTTGTTCACAGTCAGACATCTCACTTTTGTTTGTGAAATAGGAAACCCTTAATCCTGCTTGAAGACAAATTGAATTTTCTTTTCAGGAAGAAAGAAATATGTAAATCCTAGTAAAGACAAAAGAGGAAATTGTTGTTAAAGTAACTTCTATAGGTGATTAACAAAGTGCGCAACTTGATGTATGTGTGTTTAAGGCATTATAGATCTTATTGCTAGTGTTATGCATTGCTGACAAACTGTAGGGCAATTAATATTATAAATAAGTATCAGATCTCTTGAATGGCATGCCTGAATCCCTACAATATGAGATACTGCAGCTTTCCAGTCTTAGAGATTTTATGGAATTTTATGGAATTATTAATGAATCTATGCTCAGACTTTGCACAGGAAACGTAAATTAAGCTGCTGTTCAGAAATTTACAAATTCAGTCTTAAGCAGAGTTCCACACTACTAAGCCCATTGACTTCACCCTATTTGTGAAGGTAACTGGTAAAGACTGCACTGTTAGAATTTAATTTTTAATTACTTAATTTTATAGTTTGACTGTGTGTATACAGTGTGTATATTTGTGTGTGTGCATATAGCTATATCTATATAGTAGTTTAGCCTCTCTTTGTAGTTTTTGGGTTATAGAAAACTGATAAAATGGTTCAGTCTTCTCATTCTCTAGCTACGTATGAGCCTGTATTACCTTCTTAATTTTCCTTTATAATATAGTATATTGAATTGAAGGTACTCCCAGACATTGAGTCAAGGATATAAAATATTAAATAAAGATCTCAAGATAATTAACTTGGTCAGATCTAATATTCCTAATGTATTTTATTGCATCCAGGAGAAGAGATTCAGAGACTTCCACATAAAAAACAGGCAATATTGTAAAATGGCCTTTACCATCAGTTTCAGGATATAAAATCTACTCCTCCATCATGGTTTGCTGTGTCACGCTATTAGCTATATGTTCATTTTTCTTTGTATAAAATTTAACAAAATTAGGTGCTGCAAATATTCAAAGCTCTATATTCACCATATTTTAAGCCATCTGTGACTCGCAGTTTTATGCTTACATAGAATAACTTATGTTTAGAACAGTAGTCAGTAGGAATTATTTCACTGAATCCAAAGTACATGTTATAAGTGTTAGATTAAATAAATGTTCCTGTTCACCTGTAAGACAACATTTTTAAGAGATCAGTGGGAAGACTCTGTCATTGTTAACTTTGAGATTTTCCAGTAGAGAGCCTTCAGTAAATGCATTTCATCCCCATTTGCATGACTTACTGGTAAAGTACAACATTTATAATGGCCAACTTTATCCATAATTGCAGTATTTAAACAGTAGGACCAGATGTGTCTCTACTGTAGAGAACGGTTTTCTGTTTCTCCGGTGTGTGGATGTCAGTTCCTTGGATACTTAAACTCAACAAGAGCAATGCTTGACACATGTATATAATTTTTAAATTAAGATTTTTCTTGTTTTCCCCATAGAGTAGCAAATACATACTTTGATGTATTGTGTTTGTTGTGCTATGAAACAAATGTGTGTAAAGCGTTCTAGATGGAATGGTAATGTGTCATTCTTTACCTTAGGCTATACACTTAGCTTAAACCACAGGAGCGGAATGTTGGCTTCTCCCTCCTGATACGTTTGAAATAACAGATGTATTCAACACATACATTTCAGATTTGGGTGATAATGCCTTTTGAGTTATGGATGATGCATGGTGCCCGTCACATTAGCATTTGCTAAGTTAACAATATTATGTGACTGATACTAACACACAGTTGCTAATGGGAGCTTTCACTCAACAAAAACAGAAATGCCAGAGTTTTTGCTCCAGTTTTGATTATATGGAAAATAACAGGTAAAGTGCACTGGTATTACATTGCAGTGACAAATTTCTGTTTTTTATATGGTGTTTAGCTTGCTAGTGGGAACTCTCAGGCAAAAAAATTAAGTATTATCCCTCTTAAGTGTGTTTAACAAGTGAGAATTATTGCAATAAGAAAGAAAGCAAACGGCATTAATGTGTCACACAACATTTAGAGAGCAGATTTATCTTCTCATTACTTCTCAAAGCTCAAAGGCTTTTTGGGATGCACGAGGAAATTTAATCTCCCATATTGGGGTGTGGGTGATTTCTGAACATTTTTTCTTTTGTTGAGACTGTGCTGTGTATCATTTTAATATAAAATAATATTGAAGGAAGTTGCTAGCATATATCCTTCTATGAAATTTGAGTGGTTTAGTGGATGTTTTACCAGTGCTTCAAACATTTATAGTTCTGCTACATGTATTGTCGAGGATGGCCAAGCCGCATCTGGACTTGTCTATCCCTGCTGGGAAGCAGAGAATACTGGCCCCCATGCAAGCAGCTCACAACACGCCCTGCTGCCATGCAAACCCAACTCACTCTGGCTGCAGATTCAAGGCAAGACTGGCACAGTGGCAAGGAGAAGAACAGTGGTGAGGGAAGCATGCTGGGCGGAGGCTGATGTGGAGGAAGACCAGCCGGGACTACAGGAAGCCAGGGGCATGGCCCACCCATGCCAAGGGCTTGTGGTTCTCCAGAGATGACAACATGACATAGCCATAGGAGGCCAGACCACTGAAGGACAGAGAGCCATGGTAAAGCGGGGCAGGCATGCCCCATGCTGAGAGAATGGAGACCCAGGGGCGGGCCCAGGGGATAGGAGGAATGAGGCCTGAGCCAATGGAGGGAATCCTGGACTGATGGGCAGCGGCCCCACCATTGGGGTAAACAGAGAGTGGGGTCAAGCCAGGAGGTGGAGGGAATAAAAAGGGGCTGCAAGAATGAGGCTGGGGAGGAGGAAAAAGCCACAGCCAGAAAGTGCTGGTAGCATGACAGCTGATACTCCAGCTGGGAGGTGGAGGATTGGGGTGAGCCTAACCCCCTCTCCTCCATTTTCTGAGGCCTCAGGAGTGTTCCAGTGGATGAGCCAACATGGCAGAGGATGGTATGACCCAGGTGTGCAAGCAGGGAATGACATGTATTTTGTTGAATCAAGGTAAACAGGACTAATCTGATGGTTGGATATATTACTATAATCTGGAAACTGATCATATGCATGGTCAGCCAGTCTATTCTTTAATACCAAAATTATTTTTATTAGTGTGAAACTGAGATTAATAGATCATCATTGTTCTGAGTGTGTAGCAGGGCCCTAGTGTTACTTTTACATCAAAAAAGGGCAGGTAAACATGGTTCTTCTGGGAAAACATTTTTTCTTAGCCCAAACCAGCTACTTATATCATATTGAGTTTTTAACTGACTCTTAGGTCTCTAAAGGCAGTTTCTAACCACATCAGACCAGGGATCTCTGCACTCTTCAGAGCTAACTCCATGTTTGACTGGGTAGGGAATTTTCTTCTCTCTCTCGAAGATCTGTCCCCTTTCCCTGGCCTGAGTGGGAGTTTTTGCTGACTTCCCAAACTCCTTGCCAACTTTCCTCCAGTTCTCCTGCCTTTGTTAAACTGCTCTCAGTCGTTGCTGATTTCTGAAACTGTCAGTGCTCGACTCGTCTCAGCTAGGGCTGAAATCAGACTAAATTCTCCTCATCATCCAGTTCAGAAGTCTTTCTCTGCTCTGTTGATGCTAATCAATCATATCTCTTGGAACAGCCTGCCACTCAAGGCTCTCTAGCTCTGTGAAGAATTAACCCTTCACAGTCCTTTATCTGTTTACACAGCACTTCTAAGCTTTTGAAAAGTGTAGTCCATCACATGATGCTTGATTGGAGCACTGCAAGTGTGCCTCATAATAAAGTTTATATGCTGTTCATAAAACGTTGCTTCAAAAATATAATTAGCAATTTCTCTTTGTTCTTATTCTTCAAGTTGTACCTATTGCAGGCTGTTCTCACAGAGCATTCTTAAATACAGCTACTTCCATAATATTTGGAATGCATATTATGAATACCTAAAATTTTGATTTTTAATTTGTCACACATGCATAATGATTGATTAAAGCAATTTATAAAGAAGCAGTAATGATGTTTCTGAATTGTTGGGGGAAGTACATAGAACCACATAGCAGTTAATTACATTGCTCTAACAATAAATGTCAAGAAACACCTTCTTTTAAAAGATGAATGCTGTTCTTAAGCAAAGTGCAATTACATTTTCAGCATCTGAAATGTTTCACAACACTGTGTGTTCTCAAGTAGTGAACATTTTAGCATTTCCACACATGCACAGCGGATGGCATATGGTGGGTGTTGCAGGTATAATTTTATAACCAACACTCACTTGTTTGTTTACAAAAGATAATTCCTTTTAGTATAATGTTGTGTTAATCTTAGCTAATTTATTCCTACTCAAAGAAGTATTTGCATATAGACACAGTTCTTAGAACTGATCCAGCATGTAAGGACTGATATGCTTCCTCTGATCTGGCAGAATGTTGTTTATATACAGGACTTGCAGGTAGATTGCTTAATTTCATGTTCATTGCATCATTACATCGATAACACTGTCTAACCAACTCATCTCTTGCTGTCCCCTTCTTCTTTTACCTTCAGTCTTTCCCAGCATCAGTGTCTTCTCCATTGAATGCTCCCTTCTCATTTGGTGGCCAAAGTATTTGAGCTTCAGCTTCAGTATCTGACCTTCCAGGGAACAGTCAGGGTTGATTTCTTCAAGGATTGACTGATTTGATCTCCTTGCAGTCCAAGGGGCTCTCAAGAGCCTTCTCCAGTACCATAATACAAAAGCATCTCTTCTTTGGCGCTCAGCCATACATTACTACTGGGAATACAAAAGCATCTCTCACAGCCGTACATTACTACTGGGAATACCATTATATTTATTTATTTATTTGTTTATTTATTAGATTTTTACCCCGCCCTCCCAGCAAAGCTTCCCAGCAAATACCATTGCTTTGACCATACTGACTTTTGTTGGCAGGGTGATGTCTCTACTTTTTATTATGCTGTCTAGGTGTGCCATAGCCTTCCTCCCAAGGAGCAGGCGACTTTTAATTTCATGGCTGCAGTCACCGTCTGCAGTGATCTTGGATCCTGGGAACGTGAAGTCTGTCACTGCTTCTGTGACTTCCCCTTCTATTTGCTAAGGAGTGATGCCGGATGCCATGATCTTAGTTTTTTTGGTGTTGAGTTTTAATCCTTAGCAAGAGGCTCTTGAGGTCCTCTTCACTTTCTGCCATTAGATTGGTATCGTCTGCATATCTGAGATTGTCGATGTTTTTCCCGGCAATCTTAATTCCGGCTTGTGATTCATCCAGGCCAGCATTTCACATGATGTACTGTGCATATAAATTAAAGAAGCAGGGTGACAATATACATCCTTATCATATATACCCATATTTTTCACAGACAGAAAGCCAATACAGATGACTAGTTTAAGATTTTCTGTCATGTGGCTTGCTTGGTCATCTGTGTTTCTGCCATGCATTCTTGAATCTTTTTTTTAGTAATCCAGTGACCTGATCTTGGAAGCTAAGTAGGGCCAACCTTGGCAAGAATTTGGATGGGAAACCTCCAAAGAATACCAGGGCTGAGAGTTAGAGGCAGGCTATCAAGCCACTTCTCTGAACATCCTCCATGCCCCAATAGGAGTCACCACAGGTCATCATGACTTCCAGGCATGGGCACACACATGCGCACACACAAACACACAAATGCAAAAAAAGACAAGAGAGTGCTGATAGATAACAAAAATGTAGGGTACAGCCCCCACCCCCAAAAAAAAACTTCCATAAAAAAACCCTTGAATTGCTGCCAGAACAAACTGGCCCTCTGAAGAAAAAAAGAAACGGTGAATAGCTACTGAAGAACTAACTGCCGAGAGTAGGGTACACTCTTTATGAGCCCTCAGTGTGAAGGAAATTTAATAGAGAATGCCTAGATAGCAAAACTGGGATATCTGCACAGTTCTATTATTGTTTAGCATCCAAGACAACTGCTTAATCGGGATCCTGAAAAATCATAACTTTAGATTTTTGCAGCTTATTACAAACTAGTACAATAATTTTGAAACACCTTCAGCAGCCTACACAGACCCAGATCTGAATAAAAGAATAGCATCTCCTGCATAAAGTAATATTGGAATCTGACAGGTGGCTAGAACAGAGGCATGAACATTCACCACTGATAATGCCTCAGCAAGGTTGTTAATATAGAGATTGAATGAATAGGAGGGGGCTGCCTGCCATGCATTCCTGTATGTGGTAAAAGTTGGGCTGCGACTTTCCCACATGGTTGGAAATGATGAGCAGCAAAATGGGTTTAATATGCAAAGTACTGGCTCTTTTAATAGGGCATAAAGGTGTAATTTGCAGGCCTGCCGTGTGAACACATGTCCATGCAAGTTAGCAGGCTGTTTTGCCCTAACAATATCCAGTGCTCGGGAACCAGCATATCATATAATTTAGAAACCATATAACAATGGCCAGCATGCCACAAATGCCCACACTGACTTTTTAGTGGTGAGTGAATAGTAAAGCGATACACCTTGAATACTTTTTGCCATCTTGGCAGAGTCTCTTTCCTTGGCTGTCAATCTTTGTGCCATCACTGCTGCTGACACTGAGAAAACCAAGGAAGGCAGCAGGTTGGTTGTCAGAGAGCCGTGAGATAGAAGCCAGAAAGACAGTGGGAAAGCCAGCCTACAAGCCCCATCTATATATTTGTTGATTTTCCTTAATGGTGTCTGTTGGCCAGTTGCTGCCCTGTTAAGATAAAAGGAAAAGGTGTGTATGTGGCATGGGTGCTGAAGGAGACAATGCCATCACATTGAATCCCATAAGAGCAGGTGGGACTGAAGAGAAGAATTATAAACTGCTTTTGGGTCCCACTGGAGGATGTAAATCTATCTAAAATAAAGAAGGTAAACCAAAATCTTTGAACAACTTATCTGTGGCTTTATCTTCCACAGTGAACATATAGCCAATAAAGCAGCTAGTGAAAAATATTCTCTGAAGATGCAAAGCTGTCTTACTAATGCTATCTTTTTATGCTTAATATAACTTTGTCATCCATATTTAATTATATGAAGTCTTAGAATACTTTGTGAAGTTTCAAAGCTCCTATGTCTGCTCTCTCAAGAAAGATTATTTGCTTATCACTTGAGAGTTAACAGAAGAACTTTATAGCTTATCTTTTTGCGATCATCGCAGGCATACTTAATATGTAAGAATTACAAGCTTTTGATATTTACCTGCTGGATCAGCTCTCTGTGACACCTTCCATCTTCAGACAAATCTCATCCACATTTTTCGGTGTTTGTGTGTGGTAGATTATTCTTAATTCATAGCATACCATTGACATGAATATATGTGTCAAGAACTCCCAGTCCATGGAATTCCTGGTATGGTCCAGCAGAGCACAAAATTACAAAAAACCTGGGGTGTGTGTCCACACACTTACCAGTCTTGGCAGTCTGCCACCAGCCCCTTGAACTACCCACACAGAAGCCAAGGGACAAGCTTCTAACCTTACTGGGAATTAATTAAGAAAGTCAACCCTATAAGATAGGGTACTTGGAGAATGAGTTTCCACTACAATTAACTTGGTAGGTGGACTCTTAAGGTCCAAGGTACTGAAATTAGATTGAAGCACTTGAAGCACAGAACACCCAAGTATAATCAAAAGATATTTATTAATGAGTGCATGAATATTTCAAAAGAACATAACAGAGAGAAGTAAAACAAATAAGTTACATTTTAAGGTGCTAACGACACAGTAGGACATTGCATTAAAGTTGCCAGATATTACCCTTCTTGGTTGAAGTCAGATAGCAGTAATCTGAACCTTTTTGCCCACAGAGCATTGAGCCAGGCAGGAGCCTGGTCTGTCACAAGGTTAGCTCATTGTACCTACTCTTAGCTGTGAGCAGCTGCAACAAATACCAAAAAAACTATCTGTTTTAAGGGCTGAGATTTGTGTAAGCAGGGGCCCTTCTGCCCAGTCAAAGATCAGACCAGTTACACCATATGGCCGGGGGAGGGCGAGTTTATGGTGGGATGGAGGGGTTATCTGCAATTTAACCCATCCGTTGTGTAGTGGAAATCACAACACTAATTGAGGATGCACTGGCACCAAGTCCTGGCCTGATAAACAAATGGTTTGTCTCTATAACTGAATTGCTGTTCAAAGGTCACAAAGTTGATTGCCAACTCTTCCATATCAACAATTAGTTATTTTCCTATTTGGTCACTTCAACCCATTTACAGGCCTAGAATTTAATATAAGGCCTGCCTATGGTTAATGAAAGAACAAGAAATTGACTAAAATCTAATTTCTTGACAATACGTTCACAAGAAGAGTGAAAATATGGATTTGGAAATAAGATTAGTGGTGGTGTACTAATTTGATTCTTGCTAACATCAGGACTAGGACCATAGGGGATGCTAAAATCACTTTAAGGTATCTTATGTAGCAGTTTACCAGGGAGTAGCCAGCAGATTAGCATGGAAGCCCAGGTGGGAGCAATTAGGAACAGGGTGGAGGCAGAGAAGCCAGGAAATAAAGGGGAGAGATGCCAGAGTTGGCGGGGGTGGGGTGGGGATTGGGGCTGCAGTGTGTCTGCCAAAGAACCAGGGTCAGACAAGAGAGGGATGGGGCAGCTGAGGCAATGTGAAACAGGAATGTAGCAGTGAAAGATGGGAGCCTAAGGAAGACAGCTGGAAAATCTCAGATCTGGATGTTATCAGAGAGAGTGAAGAAAAATATGCCTCCCAGAGAGAAGCAACAGAGAAGACAGCTGTTGATCTTCCTACCAAAGAAGGGACTGGCCTTGAGAGAGGGACTGGCAGAGGGCCTACAAGACTGTGGCATTTGTAAACAGAGAGTTTACACTAGAACAAATGTAGAGTCCAGTGGTACCTTTAAGACCAAGAAAGGTTTCTTCAAGGTATGACCTTTCGTGTGCAAGGCACACTTCTTGAAAAAGCATGCCTTGCACACGAAAGCTCATACCCTAAATAAACCTTTCTTGGTCTTAAAGGTGCCCCTGGACTCTACATTTGTTCTGCTGCTTCAGACCAACACAGCTGACTACCTGGATTAGTTTACACTAGAGTAGCAGTAGAGGCTTAATTGATCCAGGGGAGACACTGTGTGGTCATAACACAGTGACTAAATAAAAGAACACCTAATTTGCAGTACTTGGGATTTTCCGGCCTTTGTCACTCTCTGTGAAAGGATGGGCTTGGTGTGAACTGTTACATCTTATATTTGCTTTTCCTTCTTACAGGCAGCTGGCTGTAAGTCAGGCAAATCTTCAGAAGCTTAATAAGGCTGTCAGGTGTGCTTCCCTAAACCTTACACAAATATGTTGTAGTGACTACAACATTGGACTTAGATCACAGAAACCAATTCTCAATTTCTGTTCAGCTATAAAGCTTTCTGGCTGACCTTAGGCACACACTTTCTTTCAGGGTAACTCACAAGGTTGTTGTGAGGATAAAAACAGGGTAGGGTAAGGTATGTTATAACCAATGCTCCCTCTAAGCTGTCAGGTCTTGTGAGCAAAAATTCTACTTTGTGAGCTACTGGCCTTAAAGTTGTGAGCGAGCGAGTCGGCTGCTGCATAAATTAGTTTGCTCTGGAGCCCTTCTTCCTGAGCCGAGACAAAAATCTGTGAGTTGGAGGCTAAAAAACTGAGCTAGCTCACACTAACTCAGCTTAGAGGGAACACTGGTTATAACGAACCCCTGTATCTTCCCAACTGTCTGACAAATTGTTCCTCCCAAGTTTTCAGTTCCCCTCAGTGACTGAGTTGCCCTACAGTAGTGTGCATGTATTCCTTGTCATAAAAGACTTGACTGTCCCACTCTATGTTTGAGATATTTAGTTTAGGCTTTTTCTCAGCTCAGGAACTCTACTGAAAATACAGGAGATGTCCAGTTTTATAAACCCTTGAGAAATGGCACTCTTACCCCTATCAGCTTTATTAAATAATAATATTGTCTTTATTTGATTGTGGGAATTAGTGTCAAAGTCAGAGCTTAGTAAGAGGAGGGGCAATAGTGAGATCTATCAGTTTTTATGGAGATAGTCCTGTTAAAACCCTTGGTTGAGTCCAAATGATAAAAGAAATGGGTTTTATTAAGAGAAATAATAATTTAGGTATTTACACACAATTCAGAGATCACAAGCATACAAGAAGAAGCAAAAAGAAGTTAGCAGACAAATAGAGGGGTGGGGAGGTTGGGTGATACTTTACCTATCCAGATGTGCAGGGCTCCATTGCTGGAAAGGGAGAGGACCCAGACTGTGGGGTTGGAGGTGCATCTCCACTGTAAGCTGCCTCAGAGTAACACACCCTCAAGGCCATGTGCTTTGGAGGATATAGGCATTGGAAAACAATGTGGACCAATGGGAGGCCTGGATGAGCTTGTCTTGGTTGAAGACAAAAGATTACCTGGACGAACCAGGGGTCCCAGGGGGCGTGACACTAGGAGGAATAAAACCTAGGTGTGACCAATAAAGTCCCAGAGGGACAGAGCCTGGATTCACAGTAGTATTGATTAGATCAGCCAGGTGCTAGATGGCTGGGCTGGAAGTGTCCAGGGGTTCCCAGATAAGGGACAAGGTATAGCTAATCAATGGTAAAACAATGTCACTTTAGGAACGTGGTGATGAGTTCCAAAGTTGGAAAAAAGGAACTGGAGATTTCTTCTACATGCAGAGTAGTAGTTCAGGTTTGGTTCCTTTTGCATCTCTGGTGGTAAAAGGTTATGTGATTGTCCATTTGAACTAACCAAAAGAAAACAATACTGCTTGATGAGCCATGTGGTCTTGGGGTGTGGGAAGGGTGTAAGAAGCAAGACTTGTCATTGTCAAGGAATTGTGAAAAGGGAAGATGAGATCAGATTGATAGATTAGCAGTGGAGACTGAAAAAAAGTTACTCTGGGACAGGCAGGTCCATTGTCTGGAATATGCAGATGTCGGCCAGGGGAGGGAGATAGTTGCAGCTATCAGGGCTTTTCCAGGGTCATATCCTAGACATAATATTTATCTGTGCCCAACTGTTTTTTCAAAACGTTTTTTCTTTGTATTGTCATTGTTGCTTACGGATCTTAAATGGAATGTTTTTCAAGATTTTAATTTCTTCTTCATTGACTTTTAGTGATTTCCCTGCTGTAGCTTTTAAACATTGTCTCTCATTGTTCTCTTAGAGAATTTAACATAAATTTCTCCCAGTAGTTTATTTTTTCTTATGAAGTCAGGGTAAGTCCATATCACTTTGTAGATCCTCTTTTCTAAGGTCTAAAATTGAGGCTATCGCTCCACTTATAGTTGTTTTAATGTCTTCTCCCTTGTGTTCCGGAACTCCTTGAAAATGAAGAACATGCATGGCTTTGTCCAGCTGGAGTTGAAGTAATTGATTTTTATCTGTGTTTCCCTCTTTCTTGACTTCTTTTAATTGTTGCTTAATATTGATAGTCCTTTTTTCAACTTTCTGCATTCTTTTATCAGTCTTATTAGCTCTCTTTTCCATATGAGAAAGTTGCTTTTGCATGGAATCCAGATTGGTGTTCCAATCAAGACTTAGACTTGTTCGGTAAGAATGTCCCACTTGTAAAAATAGCTAGAGAAATATGGTGTACTACAATGGAATTTTGTATATGAGACTCTGTCCCATTAAGAAGAGTTGTTAGACATTGAATTGTTTCACTCTACTCAGAAGAAGACGTTCATCGAAACGGCTCCACATTCCGGAGACCGCCGTCAGACTTCACAGACTTCACTCTTTGTATTTCTGTTATATATTGCATATAATATTCATAAATTTTGTTTAATTTTTCAATATCACAGTTCCTTTTTGCTTCTTATTAACTATATATACTGTGTACAGAGAACCATTTTGTTACTTGTTACAAATTGAACAATGACATCTCTTGGTAGATTTTTTTGTGTGCATAAGCTGAGTTCACTCTGTAAATTAGATCAAAATCCGAATCTATTTCTCCTTGATCTTCTCCCAGATATTCAGTCAAAGCTGCCATCACTTCCGTACGTATGTTTTCCCCAAACTTTTCTTCTATCCCTCTTAATCTCAGATGGTTTAACATTGCTTTATATTCTACCACTGCCTCAAGATTCCGGTTATTTTGTGTATTTGTTTCAATTTTTTCCCCCAAATCTTGTGTCTTTTGCTCCATTTCAGTTGATTTTGTCGCCAAAGCTTTAACTTGGTTACTTGTATTTTCCACTTCTTTTTTGATCTCTGCCATCTCTGCAAGCATTAACTCTCTCAAGGCCGCCACATTTTTTTCTTGAACTTCTTCCAACTGTTCCAGCTGCTTTTCCATTTGTTTCTCTAATTGCTTGTCCATCTGCTTCATCATACCTTGAATCGCTTCGAGCATACACTTCTCCATTGCTTCCATTGCTGCCTGCCATTCTTTCTTCTCTTTGGATGACATGCTTGGACTTGCAGCTGATGCCGCTCTTTGTCAAGGTCTTGGTTCCGTTTTGGAAATTTGTCAATGCGCTTCAGCTGTCTTCTCAGTATCCTTTAAATTCCGCTTTTTTGCTGTTTTTAGTAGTCTATTTTGTTTTAAAATTACGTTTTAAAATTCAGTCCTCCACAAAATGGCAGGCGCAATTTCTCAATGGTTTCTGTGGCTAGAGTAGGCTCTCTTTAGATTTCCTGTTTCCGGTCCCACGTTAACAATGTCCTACCGGAAACACTTCCGGTCCGTCTCCTTTTAAGTCCTCCAGCACACACTCTAGTCAAATTACAGTTTCAATCGGACACAGATTTGTGTTACACCTTCATCTCGCGATCTTTCCAATCACGTTCGCTCATACGCTTATCGCTCAGTCTGTGACCGCAGGAATGTTAAACAAAGTCAATTTAATCCAATTTCAGCGCTTTAACGAACTCTTCTAAATTCTACGATGGATCGATTATTCAACTTTAATCCTTATGCGCTTAACCGCCTTGTTCAAATTTTATTATATCTTCTCCCCGGTAAGCAAATCGTTTTTGTTACCTTAAATGTTTATCTTGGGACTTCGCATCGCTTCTCTTTGTTTCCCTCTTCCAGTAGTTTCTTAAGAGATCGGGAAATGGCGAATTTAAGCTGATATTTCAGCTCGGCTGGCTTCTTTAGTGCTGTCTTGCAATAGCCCACTTCTGAGAGGAGTTCAAAGCGTAAACAAGCCCCCTCCAGGACTTGTGCATGCCGATCTCAACTCCCACTTGGACCTTTGTTGCTTGCCTGTCACCCCCCTGCCTGGGGGATGCTGCGTTGATCAATATAGCTGCCCAAACTGTCAGAAGAAGCTGCCATCCACTCCGCTCTTTTTGCAGAGTGTGTCAGTTCGCCATTTTACTCCGACCGGAAGCCCTAGTTTCGCTTATTTTCTCATCCGCTCATCTGGAGGTCAGCTCTGGGCACCATACTGGCTCCTTGGTGTCAGGACCTCTCGGGGACAGGCAAGCCTCGATCCCTCGGCTGTTGCCTTGGGAGAGGCTTATCCTGGCTCCCCAGGCTGAGAGTCTCCTACAGAGACTCCTGGGGGGTCTGAAACCAGCCAAGACCCCTCCTGATCGCCTTGGCTTGTGTGTCTCCATTGGAGAGTCGATGAGAAAGAGCCGACCAATTAGGTACATCGTGATGTGGCTGTCAGGACGGGGCTCTGAGTCAGCTACATCTCACCGTAGCGGCTGTTGGCTCCCTGCCCCCACAAGGGGGGGGAGAATGTGTCGCTATGCATCTGTGCGTGCCCAAGAATGCAAGTGTCCAAGAGCAAGCTGCCATAAACTGGAAAAAAGTGAAAAACCTCTCCTGTTGGACAGGTAGTTGGCACACTTACAGCACTTGAGGCAAATTAACTTTCAAAAACAGAATAAAGTTTTCATTAAATAGGCAGGGAATATATGTATACATGGAATAGTGAAGGTTTTGAGATTGCGGAGGTAAAAAACTTTCTAATATATACAGAGTTGAATTCTTAGAACATTCAAGAGAGTGTATTTGTAGTCTTGTTTCAAGGCTTTCTGTTTCTTTCTCTGAGAAGTACTTTGTTTAGTATAATTCAGCACAAACACAGTTCTTATTTGTGTTTCTAGATACCTTCTTCGTGGTCTCTGTGCATCACACCCATGGGGATTATGTGCCTGCGCTGATCCGAATTGGTGATATGGAAAGCTCACAAAGGGATTTTCATGCCTCCCTCCCAGGCATGCACAGGAACCCCACTGCACATGCTCAAGGAAGTGGAGTGCAGACATCCCACCAGTTCTCTTCTGACCACTGTGCTGTTAACAGCTTGTTTCTGCTGGTCAGTGAGGAAGTGTTCGTTTTTTCCTCTCACAAGGGATTGCTTAAATAGTTCTTTTTTTCTTCTTGCTACGTTTATTTTATTCTTTACTAAAGAAAACAAAACAAAAAGACTTTTCTTTGAGGGTTGCCGCTGCCTCAGGTGACTTCCCACCCACCCCCAATCTCGCTCTGAGGTAATTTTTATTTCACCTCATCTGAGGGCTTTTTTCTTTTTGTGCCATTTTATTCTTTTATGGCCAAAAAGTGGGGGTGTTTTAAGTGGTGTGTCGGCTGTGGCAGTAAACTTGGCCCTCGTGCTGGCCACACACTCTGCATCCTCTGCCTTGGAGAGACTCATCGACCAGACCTGCAAAAACAGGGCCGCGAGGCTTCATGTGGCAATTTGGGAGTCTGCATTGACCCCCTTGCCTACTGGAGAGATGTCTGCTGAAGCCCCTTCGGAATCTCAACAAATGGCACCTCAGTCAACGTTGGAAGGTACACCGACATCGAATCCCCCTCACTGTGAAAAGTCGGCATCGGACGGGGAACTGTCTTCTAAGCATTCAGCATCGAACAAGGCTTCTTCTGCCTCTACACTGGCCAAGAAGAAGAAGAAAGAGAAGCATAAGAAAGGGAAGTCTTCTCTTACTGGCGCTGTGCGTAAGTCTCAGAGTCTGAGTGGCGAGAGACTGCAAAAGGGTTCTGCATTGTCCCCTCTTCAGCGGGCGCAACCCGACGTTGATGAAACTCCTGTACTGGAGCTGCCTACGACTGAGTTATTGGGCTCACCCATCCGGCAACTGAACCGGAGGTTGTTCTGCATTGATCTCGTAGAGATCGTTCCCCATCAGCTGTTTCTTGGGCAAGCGATCAGTCTGGACTGGACTGTCAATACTGTCTATCTCAATCCCCTAGATGCGAGGAACATTGATATCAATCTGAGGAGTGCCCTGAGTATCATCGTTCCAAACTAGGCTCTCCTACTCACCTAGACAGGAGTCAAGACCGCACTCCCCGACCTACCTCAACCCACCCGTGCCTCCTCTATGGGACCATTGGCAGCATGTGCCTTATTGGTTCACCTCATATCCAATGTTGACGTCTATGCCGTGGCTCATGCCTAGGCCTCATTCGGAATGGGACTGTGGGTTGCTCCATTCATGCTCTCCCCACCGCAAATCCAAACCTTACGTGTCTCTCTCCAAACCTCCAGAAGAACCTTGTCATCCACCCTCTCCTCTCCGTCCCGCCCCAGCTTTACCACCGCAAACCGCCCTGATACCGGATGCCCCTACGGTACTGGTATCGCCTTCCAGATCTTCCGTCTCCGATTCCGGCACTAATGATTCTGAACAGCCCAGGTCACCTGAGGGTCCTTCACCAAAGCCTACGGTGTCAGACAATCTGCTGATCTCTCCTTCGGAGGATCTTTCTTCGTACAGAGATTTGGTCAAGGAGATGGCACATTCCCTGGGTCTGTCGATAGTCCAACCCCAACCTTCGGTGTCGGACACTGTCTTTGATGTCTTACAGCTAGATACCTCCATGTCGATCACCCTCCCAATGTCGACCATCCTACTACAGGCAGCGAAGGCTCCGTGGGATAAACTGTCTTCTGCTCCGATATCTTCCAGATGTCTGGATCATATGTATTGGTTCTAAGAAAAGGAGGCTGAATTCCTCCATGTCCACCCTAAACCCAACTCCATAGTCGTGTTGTCCACCTCAAAAAGTAAACATACCCTCGCTCCTCTGATAAGGAGAGCAAAAAGTTAGATTCCATTGGTCGTCGTTTCTACTCAGCCAGAACTCTTGGTATCAAGACATCTAATTATATTGCTTCTAGGGGCCATTACCAGTACTCGCTCTGGGAGCGCTTTACCAACCTTCTGACCTCAGTGCCTGAGGACAAACGTCAGGAGGCAAGGAAGCTGCAAAAGGAAGTAAGAGGTAAGTAAGAAAGAGGGTTAAGGCCTCGAGGTTGCTGGGGGTGTCTGCCCCTTCTAAACCCTTTCGTCCTCAATCTTGGTCTCGTTACGGCTCCAGGCGTCCGTACGCTAAACCGTTGCCAGAGGAAGACTACAGACCACGTTGGTCTCCGTCTGCAAACAGGCAGCAGTACCCGATCAGGCAAAGATATGGTTCTGGGCAGCAACCTGTCAGACCTAAGCAACCCAAACCTGGCAAGCAGGGCCTTTGACTTCCGCCTGTCTACCTCTCCCGATCCTACCTGTCTCCATCCCTGTCTCCATGCCTGGACCACCATTACATCGGACCAATGGGTTCTTTCCATCTTGGCCAGTGGCTGTTCCATCAAATTCATGGAATTCCCACCTCTTCCTGTCTTCATCATCACTTCCCCGTCATTGTTCCTCCTCGAAGAAGTCACCACACTACTGTCGAAGGGTGCTATAGAACCCGTGCCTCTAGATCACCAGGGACTCAGTTTTTATTCCCATTACTTCATAGTGCCCAAAAGGGATGGCGGGCAGAGGCCAATACTAGACCTTCGAGGCCTCAACACCTTATATACAATACCGGAAATTCAAGATGACATCCCTACCAGTCATTTTGCCTCTCCTGTCCAAGGGTTGCTGGATGGCCACTCTCAACCTCGAAGATGCCTGTTTCCATATAACCATCCACCCCTCCCATTGAAAATACCTCGGGTTTGCGATAGGAGGCAGCCACTACCAATACAGGAGTCTACAGTATGGCCTCAGCGCGGCTCTGTGTGTCTTCACCAAGACGATGGTGGTCGTTGTGGCACATCTCCGCCTCTGTGGCTTGATGGTGTTCCCGTATCTTGATGACTGGCTTCTGGTCTCACCTTCCAGGGACCTGCTTACTCAACACGTCTCCCAGGCCCTCAGTGTCCTTCGTTGCCTCTGTCTCTGGGTCAACCACAAAAAGTCACAGGTGGTTCCCTCCCAGAGAGTGCATTTCATAGGGGCGATATTTGACTCCAGGGAAGGCAGAGCTTTCCTGCCCTAACCCTGACCGCCCTTGAAGAACAAGTTCGGCTCCAGGACACATTGTCTGCTTTCCAGATTCAATGCCTTCTGGGTCTGATGGCAGCTACAATGGCTGTCCTCTGCTTTGCGAGACTGTGAATGCATCCACTCCAGCTCTGGGTCATATGGCACTTCAAGCCCCTGTGGATGTCCCAATCAGTTCATTTCTCTCCACCACCTTCTCTGGTGGACATAGGTAGATAACTTGTCTCAGGGTGTCCCTTTCCATCCCCTCACTCCTGGTCTCACCCTCACGACTGATGCCTCTCTGTGGGACTGGGGAGCCCACCTCAATGGCCTCTCTATAGGTCACAAGTGGGATGCCTCGACCTCAAGACAACACATAAACTTTCTGGAACTTTTGATGATCAAACTGGCCATCCAGTGTTTCCAGCCTCTTCTCACAGGGAAATGCGTGACTGTATTGACTGACAATACGACACCGTTCAGTTATGTCAACAGACAGGGTGGAACGGTCTCCCACAGTCTCTGCCTCCTGGCTCTGGACCTTTGGGCATTGTGCATACCTCGGCACATTTTCCCCATTGCCTCACACATCACTGGCAGTGCTGGTGTGCATTCAGACCTGCTCAGCAGGGGTCTCTCTCAGCACCATGACTGGAAGCTGAACTGGACCTATCTTTGTCCTGTGTTCCAACAGTGGGGTACAGCTCACATCGACATCTTTGCCACCAGGTACAATGCGAAGTGTGATCTGTTTTGCTGCAGGGGAGCACAAGATCCTGAGGCTTTGGGAGATGGGCTCCTTTACCCGTGGGACAACGGCTTCCTGTACATGTTCTCCCCTCTGCCGCTGCTGCTGAGGATGGTCCAAAGACTCATGAGGGTCCACACGAGATGCATTCTAATTGTCCCCTGGTGGCCAAAGTTCACCAACCTCCTTTCGCTGACCAAGGCTCTCCATCCTCTCCCACAAATGCCAGATCTGCTCCTGGTGGCGGGAGGAGTTCTAACCTTTTCAGATAGAGTCACTACGGTGTTGCTCAATGCCAGGAAGGACTCTATGAGATGTTCCTACAATGGGAAATGGTCTCGTTTCTTGGCCTTTTTACAGCCCTCCGGCTTCTGTCATGCTTGTCTGGATTCTAGAATTTTTGCTTTCACTGGCCGAGAAGGGCCTCTCGCCCTCCTCAATCAGAGTCTACTTGTCGGCCATTGCTGCCTACTATTCTGGTTTCGAGGGCTTCTCTATCTTCTCTCACCTGGTCTCTAAGAAATTTCTGAAGTCTCTTCCACTTATATCTGCCAATCCTTTCGCCAGTACCCTTGTGGGATTTGCCGCTGATGCCACACTGTCTGGCGGGGAGACCTTTGGAGCCTATGGCGACTTGCGAGCTGAAACATGCAGCATGGAAAACTGCCTTTCTCGTTACCATCACCTCGACCAGGAGGGTGGGTGAACTCCTCATGACCCACCTTTCCTTGTCTTCCTACCGGATGGTGTGAAAATGGTACTGGACTTCTCCTTTCTCCTGAAAGTGGTCTCCGAGTTCCAACTCAGCTCTGAGATCTTCTTACCAAACTTCTTTCCTAACCGGAAAGATGAACAGTAACACCTCCTCCATGCACTAGATGTTAGGAGAGCGCTGCTTTTTTACCTGGACAGGACATGTTCGAGTAGGAGGGACAATCATTTATTTGTCTCCTACGCCAACCACTCCTCAGGACAAGGGATCTTGGCACAATGTCTCTCCAGATGGATTGTTGAGACTATTAAACTGTGCTACCTGTTGGCTAAACGCCTGTTGCCCTAGCCTGTGCAAGCACACTCCACAAGATCCATGGGTATGTCTACAGCCTTCTTGAAGGGTGCTTCCCTGTTGGCGATCTGTGGGGCTGCGACATGCTAATGCTGGCCAATCAGAGAGCAAGTAGAGCAGCCAATCACATAAGCTTTTCTCTTGAGGGAAGATTAATTCTTGAACTCCCTGACTTTCTGACACAACCAGCATCTTACGCCCTACAATGTCCTCGGCCTCTTCTCATTCTTCCCTCCCTCAAAGATTGGATGGGACTTCGAAGGCACCGAAGCTTAAACCTAAAAGGCCAGAGGATAAGCCTGCATCCAAATCAAAAGTCAAGCCCTCCACATCGGCTTCGACTTCTGTTGTTGATCCAGTCCTCATTACTGGTTTAATGACCTCGGCTCCTGCAGTAGCGGTGGTTTCCCAAAAGTCCACTTTGCAGCCTCTGATGCCTCCATTCTTTTAGGCGTCTGGTCTTATTCTGCTAGGTCAGTCTACGAGATTGCCTCCTGACTTGTCGTCTCATCGGGACTCTCGATCTCCATCTCGACACTCTCATACTCCGATCCACGCTTTGGACGGCAGGGAGCATTCTGTGGGCTGTCGTTCTCAATCTCGGTCTCAATACAATCGGAAGTGTCTAATTTGTTGCCTGTCGCCCTCCCCTTCGGGGTCTCCTTCTGATGACCAATATTGGTCTCCCTATGAACACCATCGCCCTCCTTGTTCCTACTACTACTCGAGATCTCCTACTCCACAATGGCACTGTTATGATCGGCTCCATTACTCTGAACGTACTGACCAACAGCGCATGCCGGATTACTCCAGATGTTCTTGATCCATGGCTTTGACTCACTCTGTGGCTCCTGACCAGCCTCCTGAGCTCTTGAGACCTAGGGATGCCCCAAAGAGTTCTCCCTTAGAACCTTGGTACCGCCCCCCTGCTGATGACCAGATGCCTGCTGATCTCACTCAGCCACTAAGATCCTCCTCTCCTATGTCGATTTCCGAGCACTTGGAGTTGGGAGACCTCGATCCTGATGTTTCCCATGTCGATGATGAGCCTCTGCGCTTGGGTTCTGTTTCCCCCACTGAGGGCCCGAAAGCTTATTTGGAGCTTGTGACCAGATGGCCTCTACGCTTCAGGTCCAGGGTTCGACTGAGTCTCCCGCTGTGATCGATGTCATTCACAAGCTCGTTCAGGCCAACCTCCCGCTGTCTACGGTCTTGCCTCTGTTACCGGTCCATCTTTCTGCCCTCAAGGAATCGTGAGACCATCTGGCTTCGATTCCCCCAGTCTCCAGATGGTATGATGGTCTTTACAAGGTCCAAGAGAACTCAGGGAAGTTTCTCTTCCATCATCCTCTGCTGAATTCGATGGTGGTACACTCTTCGGTGAAATCAAAGTAATCTGTCTGGCACTCGGTGCCACCCGATTGCGAGGGTCATAAGGTCGATGCTATTGCGAGGAAGATGTATTCCTTCACCTCCATGAGTCTCTGTATTGAGACCTACCTGTCATACCTGTCGGCTTATGCTTTCAATGTTGCTAATGCTATGTGTCCTGTCATTGAGTTTGTTCTGGAGGAACACCGTCTCACTTTATCAGGAGCGTTGTCAGAAATTTGTACAATCTCCAAACAGTGAATTAACTGAGTCTGTCATGCTGCCACTTGCTCCTTAAAGGTCCTTGTCTCCTCTGTTGCCCTCCGTCGTCACGCTTGGCTCTGAGGCACCTCTTTACAGCCCGATGTAAAATTCCGCATTGAGGACCTCCTGTTCGATGGAGAGGGTCTCTTTCAGTCCACCACTGATGAGGCCTTGAAGGCCGTTGATGATAGCTGGAAGCAGGCTCAAAACCTGGGTGTCTCGACTTCGACACCTCGACCTCGATACCACTCTTGGAAGCCCTATTATTCCAGGCGCCAGCCGTCTCCTGCGTCCACTTCCCAGTGGAGGAAGCAGCCCTATGACTCCTGTCCCTCGACTAGGCTGTGCCAGCAGTCCATTTGACCGCTTCCGTCGCTTGCCGTCTCCTCCGTCGTACACCCCTCCCATCCGCACCCAACTCTTCCCCTTTCTTCCAATGTGGGAAGACATTTCCACCGACTCCTGGGTCCTTACCATCCTACGAGTTGGGTACACCATAGAGTTCGTTTCGCCTCCTGACCAGCCTCACTTTGTCATCATGCCCCCGGATCCTCTCCTCGATCTTGAGATTTACACGCTTCTCATCAAGGGCGCCATCGAGGTTGTCCTGGAGGCGCAACGGATCCTAGGCTTCTACTCCAAGTATTTTCTCGTACCAAAGAGGGACGGCAGCTTCCGAGCAATTATGGATCTTCAGGATCTGAATTGATACATCTGATGTCAAAAATTTCGAATGGTCACATTACAGTCTATTCTTTCACTGATTCCCAAAGCTGCATGGCTAGCCTCAGTCAGTCTCCAAGATGCGTAGTTTCACATCACTTTCCGTCCCCAACACCGGAAGTTCCTTTGTTTCGCTGTGGGAAATGCACACTACCGATACCGAGTCCTCCCGTACGGGCTTTGCACTGCCCCGAGGGTTTTTACCAAGCTGATGGCTGTGGACCTTCATCGTCAGGGGATTGCTCTGTATCCCTATATTGATGACTGGCTTCTCGTGGTTGCTATGCACGACCAGCTCCTCCAAGACATCAACACGACTCTCTCTCTCCTTCGTGCCCTCGGGCTTTGTGTCAACCTACCCAAGTCGTCTCTCCAGCCTGTCCTTCAGTTTCTCAGTGCCAGGCTCGATACCAACCTAGAGACCGTGTTTCTCCCAAACTCAAGGGTGTTCGACATACTCTCCTTGGTCTCCCAATTCCAGACCTCTCCCCAGTAGTCTGCCCGATCTGTCATGCAACTCCTGGGGCATTTTGCGTCTACTGTCTTCGTCGTCCCTCATGCTAGATTGAGGATGCATCCCCTTCAACTGTGGCTTCTTCATGCCTTCGACCCTCTCTGCAGTCTGTGGCACAAAATCCTGTTGATCCCACCCCTCATTGTTGAATCCCTCAGCATCTCCTCGCCAGCATGCCCTTTCAATGTCCTCCTCCACAGGTCTCGCTGTCCACCGATGCATCTTTCTGGGGTTGGGGAGCCCAGTGCAGGATGCTTCCAGCACAGGGGGTCTGATCTCATCACGAGGCCACCCTCCATATCAGTGTCCTGGAGCTGCGTGCCGTTCACCCCACTCTTTCCTCCCGGTGCTTTGCGGCCGGATCGTTTAGGTTGCTCCCAACAATACCACCACCATTTACTACATAAACAAGCAGGGCGGGTCTGCCTCCCTTCGTCTCTGAAAGTCAGCCATCAATCTCTGGAGTTGGTGCCTCCGCCATTCCATCACGCTCTCTGTGATACACATTCTGGGCATTCAAAACATCGATGCCGATCATTTGAGCTGTTCCCAGTCGTCGGACAATGAGTGGTCCATCCACCTTTGGTATCTGAGACCTGTCTTTGTCGAATTCGGTCGCCCTGTCATCGACAGATTTGCAACTGCAGCCAATGCCCAGTGTTTCCTCTTTTTCAGCAGGGGTTACTCATCTGCTCAGTTGCTGGGAGGTGCCTTTCTCCACACCTGGAATGGGACCCTATTCTACTTTTTCCCTCCATTCCCTCTCATCTCTCAGGTTGTTCAGAAGATTGTGGCCAATGCCATGTCCTGCATCCTTGTCACTCCCTGATGGCCGCGCCAAGTCTGGTTTCTGCACCTCCTGTGTCTTTCCAATCGGACGTTCTGGCCCCTGCCTGTCATTCCCGATCTCCTCTCTCGGGCCAGAGGGAGGATCCTGCACCCCGATCCCGGCTTCTTCCAGTTGATGACCTGGAAGATCCTGCACTAAACTTCCCACCAGAAGTGTGTGAAATCCTCCTCAGTGCACTGCTCGTCTCGCTTATTGTTTGAAGTGGTGGAGGTTTCAGTCCTATGCCTCAGATCACGGCTTCGATCCAGTCCAGTCGTCTCTCCGTGAGATTTTTTCCTATGTTGTATCTTTAAAGAACAATGGCCTGGCATACTCGTCTTTAAAGGTCCATTTAGCGGCCATCTCTGCATATCATCCTCTGATACAAGGCTCCACAGTTTTTTTGCACCACCTCACTAAGTCATTCCTCAAAAGTCTCCTCTGGCTTTGTCCCCCTAGGAAGCCTCTGGTGTCTTTGTGGAGTTTGTCCCTTGTTCTCGCTCAACTTATCTCCAAGCCCTTCGAACCCATGGCTACAGCCAATCTCCGCTTACTTTCCTGGAAGATGGCCTTCCTCATTGCAATTACTACTGCTCGCAGAGTAGGGGAACTAGCTGCCTTTCAGGCTGACCTCCCTTATACAGTTTTTCATAAGGAGAAGGTTGTCCTTAGACCAGATCCTTCTTTCCTACCTAAAGTCGTTTCTGCCTTTTACCTGTCTCAGTCGTCTGTCTTACCTTCTTTCTTTCCTGACCCAGCTGATGCACCTCAGAGAGCCCTGCATTGCCTCGATGTGCTCACAGCGCTCTCTTTCTATTTACATAGGACTCAGCCTATCCGTAAGACTCCTCGGCTGTTCCTAGCTTATGGTCCCCCTCATGCAGGGGAGCCAATTTCCTCTCAATGCTTGTCCAAATGGGTGACTTCCACCATAGCCTTTTGCTATGAGCTTGCTCGTCAACCTGTCCCTACCTCTGTCACTGCCCATTCCACACGGGCAGTATCGACGTTCAATGCTTTCCTGGCTGGTGTCCCGTTGGAAGACATCTGTGCGGCTGCCACGTAATCCCTGGCATTGACCTTTGTGACCCACTACGCCCTTGACATCCGAGCTCAACGGGATGCTGCCTTCGGTCAGTCGGTGCTGCGATCTCTCTTTGCTTGACCCTGCTGCTTCCTCAGGTAGGACCATTGGGTGATATTTCACTCATGATGCTGTGTCTTAACCAGCATTTTTTGTGTCTTTTTCAGCTGCCAGCTCCCTCCTCCTACTGGTTCAGCTCTTGTAATCACCCATGTGTGGGACTGCGCAGAGACCATGATGAAGATAAACAGGTTGCTTACCTGTAACTGATGATCTTCAAGTGGTCATCTGTGCAGTACCACAATCCCACCCGGCCTTCCCCATTGCTGGCATCTCCTGATCTCTTTCCGTTGTTTTGATGGGACTTACCTGTAGCGGTCGAAGGAACTGAGTGGGAGGTGGCCCTCTCCTCCGCTCCAGGCATGCGCAGTGCATGCCTGCTCCCCAGGGTGGGAAGAGAGCCTGCCAAAAGCATTCTGAGGCAAAGCTCTAGAAGTTTCTCCGATCGAGGTCGTGCAGGTGCCCAACCCATGTGTGGTGCTGCACAGATGACCACGATGAAGATCATCAGTTATAGATAAGCAACCTGTTTTTCTTTGTATAATCCTGCAGTTAAGTCCAAATCAGGTAACATTATCTAATCTTTGCAATCCTTTCCCAGGTCATTTGCTTCCAGTTTTAGAATCCCTCTCTTTACTGACTAAAGTCTGATATTTTCAAAGTAAATAGAAGTTCCAGGTAGCTACGTTGGCTAAAGGAAAAACCCAGAACCAAATCCATGTAGTATCCTTTATTACACTAAAATTACATAAAACACAGTGGAATATTTTGAGTAGGGAACCTGGGTGTTCCATTTGTCATTAAATAGATTTGATTCACCACTTTCATGTAAATTCTCAGTGGAGAGTCTATCATTGTTATCACCGTCTCCTGCCTGTAAGACCAAGTGTTCCTGATACAAACTCTACCCTGCACTTTTCATATCTGCTCGACTGTCCAAACAACAGACCTCAAGAAAATGGCTTAAGCCATTTTTGTTTCTCCCTCTCCCTACAAAGAGTGTGGTGTTTTCTCCTCCAAAGGGAATCAACCCAGATAAGCCCTGCCTTTGGAATGTCTTGCTGCTTGGAGAAGTGAGGAGCAGGTAACCAAACGTTCAGTCTATGCTGCTCTGAGCTCCTTGAAGGACATGTGAGATAAAATTCATGCATAAGGGAACCCAGTGGCTGAGCACTATTTAGCTACTGAAAAGCATCCTTCTGTATATGGCCTTTTCTTGGCTTCATTTTAAAAGATCATCGTGATTATACATACTTACTAAAATAAAATGCTAGCGACGACTCTTTAAGCATGGGTGGTTTTGCAAAGACAAATCAGCAATATATGATAGGTTTCCCAAGGCCTTATAAATGGCAATCACTTTTGAAAATCATTTAAAGCAGTAATACAACGTTATAATATAAAACACATGTAATACTTTTTCTACTTTAAATACTGTCACTGATTAAGAGAATATACTTGTGTATATTAATACAGATGAATCTAGTCTTGCAAGATCTGTTTATATATAACGTGTCAAGTCTCCTTTACTGCCTCTGACAACGCTTTTTAGAGTCTAATTTTAAAAACATAACTGTCATGTTAATCAAAGATTATGTGACGTTCATCCATGAGAAAGTCTCTGGTTTTAAACGCGTTGCTTGCAAGACAAAGAGCTTTACCGTGCAACTTTGCACAAGCTCAGTGCATCATTTAAAATGTGCTGAAATCCTTGCAAAATAGCTAGTTTGTTTCTGTGATTAATGTTATGGATCTCCATGACTCATATCTCTGATTATGTACTCTGCTTATCTGTCTGTTCGTTGGTCTTCTGTGCTAGTCTGGCTTTAGAGGACTGGATTGCTGTGTGTGTGTGTGTGTGTGTGTGTGTGTGAAGTGCCATCAAGTCACTTGTGACTTATGGCAGCCTGGTGAATTAATGTGCCTGAAAAGATCCTATTGTCAGCAGCCTTGCTCAGTCTTGCAAACTGAGGGCTGTGGCTTCCTTTATAGAGATAATCCATTTTATATTGTGCCTTCCTCTTTTTTTGCTGCCTTCAACTTTTCCTAGCATTATAGTCTTCTCCAACGAGTCTTGTCTTCTCATAATGTGACCAAAGCACAATAGCCCCAGATTAGTCATTTTAGCTTCTAGAGAGAGTTCAGGCTTGATTTGATCAAAACCTCAACTTATTTGTCTTTTTGCTGGTCCACAGTATCTGTAAAACTGTCATCCAAAATCACATTTCAAAGGAATCTACTTTCTTCCTGTCAGCTTTCTTCTTCATTGTCCAACTTTCACACCCATACCTAGAAATGGGGAACACTATGGCATGAATTATCTTGGTCACCAAATCTTCACATTTAAGGATCTTTTCTAGTTCTTTCATGGCTTCCCTTCCCAGTGTTGATCTTCTGATTTCTTGGTTCCTTTTGGGGAGCCAAGGAACAGAAAATCTTGAACGACTGCAGTTTCTTTATTGTCAGCCTTAAAGTTGTGTAATTCCCCAGTAGTCATTACTGTTGTCTTCTTGATGTTCAGCTGTAATCTTGCTTTGGCTCTTTCTGCTTTAACCTTCATCAGCAGTCATTTCAAGTCTTCACTGTTTTCTGCCAGTAATGTGGTATCATCTGCTGGATTGCTGCTGGGACACTAACCCTATTTTCTGCCTGGGCTAATGGTAGAGTCTCTTGGAGCCCGGAAAATGATAGCAGTAGTCACTTTGTAGTTCTTAGATTCATCAAAATCATTTGCATTCATGCTGAAGACCACAGTAGGTTTGGACTGTATATTTCTCTTCATTAAGATGCTTGTCTTTATAATTTGATTTGCATTTTTTCTAGATTGACTGGCAGCAGCTGGATTATCTGGTAATTGACATGCCTCCGGGGACAGGAGATGTACAGTTGTCAATCTCACAGAATATTCCAATTGCAGGTAATTGCATATTTAGATTTTACTAATGTTTTAAGCAACTGGAAATGAAAAAAATGTTCAATATTATGTTGGAAAAAATGGACACTTAGTAGCTTACAGCCTTCAGTAAGTTTCTGCTAATGGTAGGGGGGAGTCTTGTGGATTTCTTTCCTCCCTGTGCAGTCCTCCAATTCCCCTCATACACTGTTCCTAGGGGAATAGATCAAGGTGGGTAGCCATGCTAGCCTGTCTGTAGCAGTAGAAAAGAGCAAGGGTCCAGCAACACCTTAAAGACTAACAGAATTTGTGGCAGGGCATGAGCTTTTATGAGTCACTGTTCACTTCTTTAGATACCAAATTGAAGTGAGCAGTGAAGAAGTGAGCAGTGACTCATGAAAGCTCATATCCTGCCACAAATTTTGTTAGTCTTTAAGGTGCTACTGGGCTGTAGCTTGTTTGTACTATTCCTAGGGGGTCCACTGTTTGTAAGGACAAACATTTCAGAAGGCATTTTAGACTGTATACAGGGGCAAGGGATAAAGTGCTATTCTGCTGACAGACATACCTTTCATTAGTGGAGATTTACTGTGGTGCCAGTGTGACATCTCAGTTCAACAGGTAACTTGTGAAAAAAGTAAGAGCTTGGAATAAAAATATTTATTTTGCACTTGTTAGCCCAAGCCTCCCCTTGCCACACAAAGAAATGGTATCCCGGGCAGGTTAGGGCCAAAGCTGGCATAGGCCTAGCCCTCTCTGTGTGTAAAGCCAATAAGCCCAGAACTGTGCTCAGGACCATCTCTCTCTGACTCAGTCAGCCTTCAAGCTCAGATACAGCAAGCACATATCTGTCATCGTGAAAGGACAATACTTTAATTTCATCATCTTAAAGGAATCAGCATACCTGCATTCCAGCTCTACATCTAACAATCAAACCTTTGGACTTTCCCCCTTGATACTGGGACCATCCCGGTCACTGTCTGTTGTCATCATTGTTCCTTGGATAGTCCAGCCATTAATGGAGCCAAGACTCTGCAATTGCCCAACGCCTTGCTACCAAAGGCTTCCATTCCCAAACCTGGACTTCTTTTGTCCAACCCCCCCTTTTGAGCTATTACTGGCCATCACGGTCCATTGTGGATCATTTCCCTACTGTGCCCACTGCCCTGAAGGATTAATTTTCCTATATTTGGGCTCCAAACCCAGCCATGTTTGGTTCAGTCTCCTGGGACCCATACTGGCTGGATCCCCCATCTCTCTTGGGTCTTCAAAGACGTGCTTGCTGGCCAAGCCAACTGCTCTTCACCACAGACTCTTCTCTTTGGAAGGTAGCTATTACCCCATCAATGCTTCTCCCTCTTTTGTCTCTGATCTCTTAAGGTCACTTCAACCCTTTATTTCTTAGCTCTTGTGTTTGTGTGTGATATTTTTATTAAATTAGCTGAATGTATTAGGGATATTTTCTTAATTTTGAAAAGATATTTCTGTCTGCTGTCTGTGCCACTCCAAGAGGGTTCTGACTCTGGTATAGTTGGAAACAATCCCTAGCTTGTGCACCTATTAAGAAACAGTCTGTTAGCTAAATTCCTCCATCATAACTTAAACAGAGACCTGGTGTGGCAGCTAACACACTTTTCTGATGTTCAGAGGCTATTTTAAGGGATCCTTTCCAATCAGATGTGGCTACCAAAGAGGTTTCTTGAGTCACCTTTCCGTCTGCCTGGCTAGGAGAATGGCAGTTGATATGTAATGGGGTGTAACCAGCAAGAAAATAAGGTTTTCTTAATATTGGCCCAAAATCATATAACCATTTAATTTTCTGCAATCTTCTCGATCCAACATACTAGAATTTTTCACCAGGTAACATAAGAGGAGTCTAATATTGTTTAAAGAAAGGAAGGAATCTTTGTTAATAGAAGGTGTGTACTTTCAAAAGAGCATCTTCAGAGATTGTGAGAAGGAGTAAGAAGGGTATTTCTGACTCTTCAATGGGTTAGGGAGGAGTGAAACATGGCTACAAGGGGCCTGGACAGAATGAGCATAGAAAGATATGAGAACAGATATGGCAGCTGTTAGTTTATTTTGCATGTGTCTTAAATATTGCTGAATTATTATTATTTTATTATTATTTATTAGATTTCTGAATCACCCATCCCTGCTACTGCAGAGCTCTGGGCAATGTACAACAATGAATAAAAACATCTCTATAAAAATAAAATACATTAATACCAGTAGATAAATGCTGGATGGCGAACTGATTCCCCTTCCCCATTCTGGACTGCCCTTGTGGGCAAAGGAGGAGGGGGGACAAAACGATCTGGAGAGTATAAAAGGGTGCCAGCTAGAATGGAAACTGTTGCTGTCCTCAACCAAAAGTCTGGTGGAACATCTCCACCTTACAGGCCCTGTGGAATTGCATAAGATCCTGCAGGTCCCTAGTGGTGTTCGTCAGAGAGTTCCGCCAGAGCTGATTTACACCACCAGGAGGAAAGGAAGCATGTTAAAATGCCATCTTTCCTGCTGATAAGCCCCTACAGATTTCCCTGTCAGTTTCACTCCCTGCTAATCAGCTGCCTTCCCTTCTCTAGCTGACATGTCCTAGCTGGAGAAAGGCAGGCAGGGAACCTAGGCATGTTTAAAATGCCTTTCTTTCCCTTCCCAATCTTGGGAATCTTGCCTGCCTTCCCTTCCCCAGCCTGTCTGCCACAGGAGGCAGGCTGGGGAAAGAGACCAAGCATGTTTAAAAAATGGAAAGGGAGGGAAAGAAAGACATTTAAACATGCTCCCCCTGCACTTCACTGAGTCTCTCCACAAAAGCACAGAGGCTCTGGGAAGAAGGGGCATGTGTGCATGCATGCCTTCCCTTCCCCAGCCTGTCTGCCGCGGCAGGCAGGCTGGGGAAAGAAGGCAGGCATACAGACATGCCTGGGTTTCTTGCCTGATCTTGAGCGAGTTTGGTGGTGGGGATCTCGAGATCAAGGAGGGAAAGAAAAGCATTTAAACATCCCTCCCTCGCATATTTAAAATGCTTTCCCCCCCTCCCTAATCTCCATTCCGTGGCCAGAGCAAAAGCCCGACTGGAATGGGTCCAATGCTGATGTGTCATTCAAGAAACCCTGGAGCTGCTTGGCTACCGCTTTCTCAATTACTTTACCCAGAAATGATAAATTCGAAACTGGGTGGTAATTTGCAGGATCAGAAGGATCCAGAGTTGGCTTTTTTAAGAGTGGTAAAACCACAGCCTCCTTGAGACCCACTGTATAGACCCCTATTTCCAGAGACAGCTTGACAATGTCCATCAGTGATCCCAATGTCCTCTCATCACCGGCTTTCACCAACCATGAGGGACATGGATAGGAGGCATGTGGTCGGCCTGCCAGCACCCAGAATCTTGTCAACATCATTAGAGGAGAGCATACTGAAGGTATCAAAAACTGAATCAAAAGGTGGCCAAGGGGCCTCCAGTTCACAAACTGTCTCAGTATTGGTGGGTAGTTCCTGGCAGAGTGACAAAGAAGCTCGCAATTGTGCTGGCTGTGAGCTAGCAGATGTAATGTAGGCTGAGACGAAATCCCTCTTCATGACCTTCACCACCACTTCATAGGATTTAATAAGCGTCCTATAAGATGCTCTTGTAGCTTCATCGCAGACCTGCCACCAAACTCACTCAAGTCGTCTGAGTTCTCATTTCATCTTCCTGAGTTCTACAGTATAGCAAGGGGATGGTCTACAGCAGCGATGCAGAGGATGTTGGGGGACAACCTCACTGATGGCTTCAGAGAGACAGGATTTCCAGTCCTCTATTAGCTCATCCAATGAGGCACCAGAAGGCATTGGATCCTGCAGAGCATTCTAGAAACCAGTTGGATCCATTCATCTCTGCAGGTGAGCATGAATTTGCTCACCATCTAGAGGGGAGGCGGGCGGGAACACCCAGCTGGGCATTCAGGACTGCATGGTCTGACCATGGCACTTCCCCTTTTGAAGTCAGATCTACATCCATCCCCATGCCAAAGATCAAATCCAGTGTGGATTAGAGACTGATGTTTTTGACGTAGGGCTTATTCACATGTATGTCCCCCACGTGAACTTTATAGATGTGTTCTGCATGCCCCCAACTGGGAACAATTCCCAGGTGCATATGAACCCAGTTCGGATTTGAACCATGGCATGTGAGGGGAAGGAACTTCCATTTCCCCACACACACATGTACATTGTTTTGCTGACCTGGGATTGTCCAGCCGAACTGCTTATTTGCCCATTGCACCACAGGTACTAATAGTTACAAGTAAGTTCTGCAGTGGAGCAAATATAACCCCCGTGAATGCTCCAGGGCAGGAAAACTGAAGGAGGCTGAAGCCTTTTCTCTTTCTACATCAGGGATTCTATTTATTTATTTATTTATTTATTTATTTATTTATTTATTTTTCAACTTACACCCCACCCTTCCCACAAAGCAGGCTCAGGGTGGCTTACATGCATTAAAACATATTCCATAATATATAAATAGCAATTAAAATCTGTTAAAATCAACATAAAACCATTTAGTTTCAGTAATAATAATAATAAGTGCTGTCGATGGTTTCGCTAATTATACAAGATGACATACTTTTTAATAAGTTTTCCAGTTACTCGATGTTCTTCACACAGGCCAGCCATCGCAGCCGAGAGTTGGTGGTAACAGTGGGGGGTGGCTCCTTCTTGCAGGCCTTGTGGAACTGCATAAGATCCCGCAGGGCCCTGATCTCCTCCGGGAGCTTATTCCACCAGTACGGAGCTGCCACTGAGAAAGCCCTGGCCCCAGTGGTGGTGAGCCTGGCATCCTTGGGGCCTGGAAGGGTCAGTCGATTCTGAGACCCCGACCTCAGTGCTCTCTGGGGTATATATGGGGAAAGGCAGTCCCTCAGGTATGTTGGACCCTGGCCATATAGGGCTTTATAGGTAAGTACCAGCACCTCAAAGCGAATTAGGCCCACGTGCCTGGGATTTCAGTTTGCGGCACATCAGGTTCCAGGTGTCTTACCCAAAGTCATTGTGGCAGCCATTTGTCTGCTGCTGGAAACTGTAACATGTGAATCAGCCCTTCGGGAAAGAGGATAGCATATATACTGCTAGTTATTTGATTCCATACTTGAGAATCGTTAGCCATTCTTGTTTAACTGTATATTTTTCTTTTTTGTCATTGGTGGTTTTAGCTACAAGCGAATTTTCCTTTTCATGAAATTAGTGTTTTATTCCAGTCAGTTGACCCCACATAAAAATGCCAGTAGCCTGTGGGAGCAACCCTAAGCAGGTGACGGTGAATTCTTGGGTCACGACAAAGGGTTCTTTAATCCAATAGTCACATGGAGGCAGTGGAAAATTTCTAAGACAACTTTATTGTATCATGGCCAAAAATCCTTCTTAACTACAAAAACATTCTTCAAGTTCCTCCTCCATAACACCTTACATTTATACTCCAGTTTATATCATCTTTATGTCACTTCCATTCCCACCAATTACGTAGCATAGTAACTCAATACATCCAGTCATCTGCAGAAGTATGTGAATGTGGCTGGCAGTGTATTGTGCATGTCTAAGAATGTGTTCCCAGATTCTTGGGGTCTTATCTACCGATAAGATAACTTCTGCAGGTGATTGGATATATTGAGTTGCTGTGCTATATAACTGATGGGAATGGAGGTGATGTAAAGATGATATAAACGGGAGTATAAATGTTAGGTATTATGGAGGAGGAACTTGGAAGAATGTTTTTGTAATTTTATAATTATCTACAAATAAGAGAGATAAAATAAGAAGAGTTGGATTTATACTCTGCCCTTTGCTTGGAGTCTCAGAGTGTCTTAGAATCTCTTTCCCCTCCGCACAACAAACACCCTGTGGGATAGGTGGAACTGAGAGAGCTCTTTGGAGGACTGCTCTTGAGAGAATAGCTCTGAGAGAACTTGTGACTGACCCAAGGTCATACCAGCAGCTTTATATGGAGGGATGGGGAATCAAACCTGGTTTGAATCTAATAAGAATCTTATTAGAGTCTGCACTCTTAACCGCTATCCCAAACTGGCTGTCAAGTGAAGGGTGGGGTATAATCTAGCTGATCACTGCTTCTACAGTTGCCTGTTATTCTGCCAACTCCTGGGGTATAGAAGTTCATTCTTAAGCAAGCAGAGCAAGCAGCAGTATAAAATGATGTTAGTTAGGCTAAAGGACGATGTTTTCCTTCACAGGTCTATGCAGAAGTCCCAAATTATTCAATATAGTTTACTCCCATGATTGTAGGATTTCAGCCACACTACCTAGGGGACAAAAAATATGGGCTGGACAAGCCTGGTCTCATATTTTGAAAAAGAATCTTTAAGGAGACAGATCCAAAGGGATCTGTCGAGGATGGGTGAGTGGGCGTCAACATGGCAAATGGGGTTCAGTGTGGCCACATGCAAGGTGATACACATTGGGGCCAGAAATCCTAACTATAAATATACGATGGGGTCCAAACTGGCAAAGTCTGACCAAGAGAGATCTTGAAGTCATAGTAGATAACTCACTGAAAATGTCAGAACAGTGTGCGACTGCAATAAAAAAGGCAAACACGATGCTGGGGATTATTAGGAAGGGAATTGAAAACAAATCAGCCAGTATCATAATGCCCCTGTACGCATCAATGGTGCGGCTTCATTTGGAATACTGTGTGCAGTTCTGGTCACCGCACCTCAGAAAGGATAGCATTGGAAAAAGTGCAGAAAAAGGCAACTAGAATGATAAAAGGGTTGGAACACTTTCCCTATGAAGAAAGGTTAAAGTGCTTGGGGCTGTTTAGCTTGGAGAAATGACGACTGAGGGGTGACATGATTGAGGTTTACAAGATTATGCATGGGATAGAGCAGGTAGAGAGAGAGGTACTTTTCTCACTTTTTCGCAATACAAGAAGTCGTGGGCACTCCATGAAATTGCTGAGCAGTTGGGTTAGAACGGATGAAAGGAAGTACTTCTTCACCCAAAGAGTGATTAACACATGGAATTCACTGCCACAGGAGGTGGCATGGACGGCTTCAAGAGGGAATCGGATAAACATATGGAGCAGAGAGCCATCAGTGGCTATTAGCCACAAGGTATAGATAGGAACTCTGGGGCAAGTGATGCACTGTATTCTTGGTGCTTGGGGGGGCAACAGTGAGAGAGCTTCTAGTGTCCTGGCCCCAGTGGTGGACCTCCTGATGGCACCTGGTATTTTTGGCCACTATGTGACAGAGTGTTGGACTGGATGGGCCATTGGCCTGATCCAACATTGGCTTCTTTTATGTTCTTAGACAAAAAGAGATGATATAATTGTTTAGTGTATCTCTACACAGCAGCCAAAATATACCAGGTGCCATCAGGAGGTCCATCAGTGGGGCCAGGACACTAGAAGCCCTCCCACTGCTGCCCCCTCCAGCACCAAGAATAGAGTGCATCACCTGCCCCAGACTGAGAGTTCCCATCTATACCCTGTGGCTAATAGCCACTGATGGACTTCTGCTCCATATGTTTATCTAATTCCTGGGTGCTGGCAGGCCGACCACATGCCTCCTATCCATGTACCTCATGGCTGGTGAAAGCCAGTGATGAGAAGACATCGGGATCACTGATGGACATTGTCAATCTGTCCCTGGAAATAGGGGTCTATACAGTGAGTCTCAAGGAGGGGCATGTTTAAATGCCTTGCTTTCCCTCCCCAAGATTGGGAAAGGAAAGAAAGGCATTTTAAATATGCCTAGGTTCCCTGCCTGCCTTTCTCCAGCTAGGACATGTCAGCTAAAGAAGGGAAGGCAGAGAGGCTGGGGAAGGGAAGGCAGGCATGCAGAGAGACTCAGAGAAGTGGCCACTGTGTGACAGAGTGTTGGACTGGATGGGCCATTGGCCTGATTCAGCATTGGCTTCTCTTATGTTCTTATGTTTCTATTGGGGATAGTGGAATAAGGCTGGAGAAGAGAATTCCTCATTGAAGTCTAGTGTCTTGGGACATTGTCCATCTGTATAATTACACACATTCCTGAAAGAAAGAACTGCCTGATGGACATGTTCTGCTGAATACCACTTAAACATGCTTAAAGATGAAACTTAGAAATAGTATTTTTATTGCCATAGTGAAGTTGCTTTTTCATATTTAGAAACATCTAAAGAATAAGTTAATACGCAGTTTGAAAATTAGACATCAGAACCTTCCCTTCCATTATGTGCACAATGTTTTGTTTAAATTTTTAGCTGCATTGGCCTCTGAACTTTAAAGAGTTGTTTGATGCCTTGGTTGGGATTAATAGGGAAAGAGGGGTTGTGAAGAAACTCACCTTTTGAAAGGGAAGTTAGGAAAAAGTTTATATGTCAGATATGCACGCTTGGTTTCCAGAATCTCAGCTACAGGAAACTAATTTAGAGTTTGGATTTAAGTAATGGATAGTAATGAAGTAAATATCAGACTGAAAAATAAAATATCTTTTCAGTAAGGCTAAAATAAGGGGGGGAAATTCTGAGTTGTTTAAAATTGTACATTTTTTATCAGGATCCAGTGTTCACAATGCAACAGTAGAGTTTTTTAGTTGTATTAAAACTATTCCCAGTCCTTATGTTGATAGAACTAGATCTGTCAATCCGAGGAATGAATCTAGACAGTCCTTCTGAACTTGTGGAAATGGAATTTGTAGAAATGGAAACTTTCATTATTGGCTAAAATTTTCTTTGGTGTTAAGGACTTATACCTGGATCCTATAATATACCAACCACCTTTGCTGTGTCTTTCAACATAATGTGAGTCTCCTGGTACTCAAGTGTAAATAATATGTGGTATAGGCCATGGGGGAAAAAACAATAGATAAGTGTATTCCACATCATGTGCCTGTGAGCTGCATTAGCATGCTAATGCTGTGTGCTCACAGATCATTAGTTTGCTAACACTTCTCACAAATGGGCCACTGAATGTATAATACCTTCTGAGATTGTGAATGCTGGCATCCTTCTGCGCAGGGCCGGTCCCAGGGTTTTTTGCACGCTAGGCGAGGCTAATTTCTGGGGGGCCCTGCCCCCTCCCTCCGGTGCACCCACCAATTATTATTAGTCTTTGTCAGGCCACTGCGGCAGACTACATGAGCACAATCAGCTTCCCCAAAGCCTCACAAGAGCTAGCTGATCTCAGGACTCTCAGGCTTTGGGAGGGAAGGGACCTCAATGAGGCGCAGAGTCCACTTTCCAAAACAGCTATTTTCTCCAGGTGATCTGATTTCTGTTGCCTGGAGATCAGTTTTGATACCAGGAGATCTCCAGCCACCACCTGGAGGTTGGCAACCATACTAAAATCATGAGAAATGGGGGAGCTGAACTTTTTTTAAAAATGAGGACAGGGTAACTGCATGTCTGTCAAGTCTAGGAGGTCAAGGAATTTTGATGTATCTGTGATGACATGACATTCACTGGACAATATGCCCATAGCAGAGATTTTACGCCTAGAATCATGCCCTGAAACCCCAGTCTTAGTTATCAGTTACACAGACTTGGCTTCTAAATACTGAGCTCAAGCAGGAAGACACATACAGACACCTTTTTGGTTGACACAACAACCCTGTGAGGTAGATTAGGCTCAGAGAAGGTGACCAAAATGACCCAGCAGCCTCCCATAATGCAATAGGGATTCCAGCGTGGGTCCCACAAATCCTTTTGAGCTGTGAGCCGATTTTCAGACTCCTTGCTTTATTTTCTGCTCTGCCCATCAACCCTGTAGCCTGCTGTGCTCCGGTATTTACTGATGAGCTATGCAGGCTCAAACCTGTACACAGTATTCCCAATGAGGATGCACCATGGATCTATACAGGGGCCACTGCAGAACACAGGGCAGACACTGTCATCATGCTCTCTACCACAACCCCACTAGCAGAGAGCTGAAGCTGGGATTTTTTGTCTCCCTGTGCATCCATGTGGTGTGGAAGAGGCCCCAGGAGTAGGCTCCCAAGGGGCCAGAGATCAGGATCATGGCAGGCAGACCCTTTGCAGCATTGGGGCAAAGCCCACTCCTGTCCCTCCCTCCCTCCTTTGGGGCTTTGTACTTAAAAGACCCTCCCAGTCATTTAAGCTGGGTTCTCTGCCCTGCTTCAAGTGCCCTCAGGGAAACAGGCATCTACACCAGAGGAGCTTAAAATTCTTGGGACTGTCCCAAAGAGCACCAAGGGCTGCTGCCTCCTGGGTAGAACCCTCTCCCCATGGCCAATGGTAGAACCTTCTCCCCATGGCCATACACACTCCTGTCTGCTTGCCCCTAAGCACACCCCTCCACACTCTAATCAAGCTGATTGCAGTATGCATTGTATCTCTGCATCCTTCCCAAGCATTCTTTACAACACTTTTGCCACCTTCTGACTAGGATAAAAGTACTCAAAACAGCATTTCTACTCTGCTTGTGTCTGACAAAGGGGGCTTTGACTCGAGATCTCATACCCTGAAACTCTTGTTGGTCTCTAAAGTGCAACTGGATTCAAATCCAAGAGGAGATCAGCTGTCATTCTGTGAGATCTCCAGGTCTCACCTGGAGTTTAGCAACCCTGGGCCTTTCCCATGCCCTTCTCTCCCATGGGCCAAGCCGCTCACTCTCCCCCTCTCCAGGGCTATTCATCCCCCCCCACACACACACACCTCACAACTGCCCCAAGGCAGCGTCTCCAGCCCGGTGTGTGGATTCAGGAACACCTTCTCTCCTCTCTTCCTCTCCGCCCCTCCCCCCATGGACTTGCATGCACACACAGCGCAGCCTTTGCAGGACTTCCAGGGACCACACAACTAGTTTCTTTTGCTCCTGCAGCTCCACGCAGACCCCCCTTCCCCCCTGAAGATTTTGGTTGTTTCTCAGCTAGCTTTCCCCCCCCCAACCTTTTGATTGCCACCAAGAAGGTTTGGCTGGGGAAGGGAGGGGAGGAAGGGACTCTCTTTAACCCTTTCCTTACTGGCTGCCCAGCTTCCTAGCAAGAAAGGAGGAGAGCTTAGCAGCCCCGGGTGTTAAAAGCGGAACAGAAAGTGGGAAAGGGGTTAGCCCCAGCCCCCGGGCTTCACGCTCTTTCTGGACCCGCCGCTCTTTAACTCTATGAAAAGCCTAGCCCACAAAGGCACCTTTTTAAGCCTTGGCTTCCAGATTGGGCCCTGGGACCCCACAGCTTCTGGCGAGGAGGGACTTACCTATCTCCTTCCTGCCTTCCCCCTGCTGCCTGTCGCCTTTCGTGCCACTGGTGGTGCCCCTCTGGGCTCCCTCCCAAGTCCCCACATCTCTCTTCCCTTGACAAGTTGTGCCCAGCCTTTTCAGCAGCCAGGGCCGGGGTGCGTGCAGGTTCCAAGTGCCTTCCTCCAAAGTCCTCCTGGTCCTGGCTGGGAGTGGGCAGGAGGCGCACAGTGGGCAGCTGTGAGACGGCAGGCGGGCGGCAACTGCATGTGGGCAGTGTGTGCAGCACGTGCTCCACGCAGCTTCCACAGCGATCCAGGAGGAGGAGCCGAGGAGCACACAGGCACTCAGGGCGAGCAGAGCAGGCAGCACTTGTGTGGGCTTTTGGTGAAGTGAGGGAGGGGCTGGGCAGGGAGAGGGAGGGATGGGAGGCCTGTGCAGTTCCGGTGCCTCCCACACAGGGGCGCTCCAGGCAGCTGCCTAAAAATGTCAATGGATGGTCCGGCCGTGCTTCTGAGCACCTGTTCATATAAGCCGGTGTGCATGCAATTAAACATGATGGGAAAAGATTACATGTGGTTGTTCAGTTGCACAGTCGAGTCCGACTCTTCGCAACCCAACTTTCCCCCTGTAGCCTGAATCACATATAACTAGCTGTTCAGAAGTAGGAATGTGCATTTGGATATATCTGGTCTGAATATATATCTGAAAAATACCTTATCAGTATTTTCTGGATTTATTCCGGTATCTAGATGGTATCAGATTTTTTGGAATACTTGAAAATTCCTGGAAATATTTGGGATTAACCAGAAATATTGGGAGCCAGCATTTTAAGGCTCTCAGGACTGTTATTTCTTTATTTTTCCAGTGTGTCTTATCAGGGCTTGGTATTGGCTTGCCAAATTGATTTTGCTTTGATTCTGCCCTTTTAAATTAGTTTTGTTGGCCTTGCTACATTGTATTCTTTGCATGAGCTGCTTTGTGTGGAATTTGCTTTTTGTGGTAGATTCCCCGGTTTGACATTACACTTGATTCTTGGTTTGTATATTGGTTCTGATTCTCTGATTTTTCATTTAGTGGGCTTGCACAACAGTCTTGTTCTGTTTGGCTTGGACAAATGACTGGTTTGACATTCTTAGGTCTTGCATTTGTTGTGTTAGGCTTGCCACCTTGTCCTGCAATTTTGCTGGGATTCACTGGTTCTGCACTTGACTTTGATTATTCTGTTGGCTTTGAGAGGCTTTTGGCCAGGGGTTGTTTTGCTTGCTCTTGTATCTTTTGCTATTCTTTGTCCTGTACAAAGCATAGAACCCCTCTATAGCAAACAATGGAGGATGGCTGGGGGAACCTTGGTCAGGGGCCCATAGAACTGGACCTATTGGTCTAATTCACTTGAAATATCAGGGTTATTTAAAGGACAGGTAGCAGCAGCAGCTCCACTGGAATCTTGGTGCAATTTGTTCCAAAAACAGCCTTATGGAAAGATTCCCCATAAGGAACAATGGAGGCTAATAATAATGGAGTCTTTAGAAAAAACCTGGATCTGAATACCAAACTAGTATTTGGAACCTGGAAATACTAATGTTTTTTTGTTCCCTGATATCTGGATCTGAATAATACTGATTTTTTTCAAGCTGCACATCCCTACTCAGGAAGATGCCAGCATTCACAGTTTCATGTTTCATGTAAGGTATTATGTATAAGCCTGCTGGGAAGAGAATCAGTGTATACAATGTATTCTTCTGCATGCATCAATTTAAATTAATGTTAGATAGTCATAAATACAACTTGGCCAACTACATGATTGGGTCCTTTAATGTTATCCCAGCTACAAAGGCACCTCTTATGTTTGAAGAGCCCCTGTGCTAGTATAGCAAACGTTTGGGTCCAGGTTCTCATGACAGATGTGACAGATATACAAAAGCTATGGGGTGGGCTTGTCATTAACAAGTTACCTGGTCACCATTATCAACTAGTAACTGCAACCAGGAGAAGACTTATGAGTCATCATTTGTGGCATATTTTCTATTTATGATGTATCTATCCTGGCTGTGGTGGCAGAGGGATAGGGGAAACAGGAGGAGACGAGGCATGTTTAGGAGAGCTGCATGGTAACAGGTATGCTTCCCACTACCCCTGACTTAGTTTGATTTGGGGCTATGTAGTGGCAGCTAAGGTAGGAAGGCAACTCCTCCTATGCCATGTTTTCTGGTTCCAAGAGTCTGGAAAGTAGGTCCGTAGCCAGTTACAGGGCTGCCAACTCTGGGTTTGGAAATACCTGTAGATTTGAGGGGGTAGAGCCTGAGGAGGGTGGGGTTTGGGGTAGGGAGGGACTTCAGCAGGATATAATGCCATAGAATCCACTGCCCAAAGCAGCCATTTTCTCCAGGAGATCTTCAGGTGCTGCCTGGAGGTTGGCAATACTAAGGGGAGTGCCAGTTTTGTTGAAGGACTTCAGTGAAGTATAATGCCATAGAGCTCACCCTACAAAGCAACAGTTTTCTCCATGGGGACTGATCTCTGTAGTCTGGAGATCAATTGTAATTCAGAGAGATGTCATGGAATCATAGAGTTGGAAGGGGCCATACAGACCATCTAGTCCAACCCCCTGCCCAATGCTGTCTACCTGTCTACCTGTCCAGGCCTTCCCTTTTCCTCCAACCCCTTTCAGTTCCAAAGCTGTTTTCCGTTTAACACTTTAGCTGATTAACAGTTTGACTGACTCCCTGCTAAAGCCCTATGGCCTCTTGGGATTCCCAACTTGGGAGCTGTAGTTCTAATTCCCTTTGCTATGTTTGCAGTAAGGCCAGCTGAGAACTACAACTCCCAAGGTGCAATGTGTCAAACATAGGAGTGTAAGAATGGAGGAGCCAGTGGGACGGGCCAATAGGACACCTTGGCAGCTTCCCCTGTGGCTAATGGGAGAGTAGGTGAGTTGTTGCCAGCACAGCTTGGCTTTTATAGATATACTAGGAATAAGGCCCATTGTGGAAATTAATACAGCAAGCTCTAGAAAGAGGCTCCGGCCTTGGACACTTAGTGTCAGTTTGCTGTGGTGATCTCAGCAGGGTATAATGACACAGAGCTTACTGTTTTCTTCAGGGGAACTGATCTCTGCCATCTGAAGTACAGTTGTAACTCTGAGTTATCTCCAGCCTTCACCTGGAGATTGGCAACAATGGTTCCTCAAGAGGAAATGGCTGGTTTGGAGGGTGGAGTCTATGGCAGTATACCTGTCTAAGATCCCACTCTTCCTCAAACCCCACCCTCTCCAGGATCCACCCCTCAAATCTCCAGGAATTTCCCAACCTGTAGGTGGCAACCCTATCTCCTTCCCAGCCAACCATCAACATACCATTATCTGCCCCTCTGACTTCAGCTTTCCATCTCTTCCCCCTGCCCTGGACCGAAGAACCCTGCCTTGCCTGACTTCTGGCACCTGATACTCAGAGCCTGCAAGCTGGTACATGTAATCGATTATTTACTTTCACTCCGGAAGCCTTCTGTTCTAATTTTCTGAAGACCCAGATTAAATATTACTGAGACTCCTACAGTGCAGACAGTCTAATTGTTTGGAGAATTCTGTGCCTTAAGTGACATCTATCAAATACACAGTAATAACAGTTTTCAGTTGAATAGTTTTTGGGGAAAGGACTATGTAAATAAAACTAGCAGTGACTTTTATCTGTTGAAGGCAGGAGCATGAATTTCTGCATACAGAAAATATGAGCCCACATCAGTATATGTCAAAAGAGGCATAATCCATGCAATGTCTTCTTCATTCAATCATCCTTAATATAGTTCATCTCTGAAAAGTGATTAGGAAAAAAATTATACATTCTTCTTAAGTAGTGCTGCATCTCGAGTGAATTTCAGTCCCATTTGCTGATTTTAATGATCAAAATAATTTCATACTTATCAATCCTATTAATCCTGCAGAGACAACACAGCTTGGGGGAGCAGAGTTTTGACTCTTGTTTCTCAATGAGATGACTGAATATTTGAAAAAGAAATCTTTTTCCTACGAGTGAATAAATGAGTTAGGTATGGGAAAGAATAATTTCTTCATAGCAGAGAATATGTTGATCCTGTATATAATGGCGGGGGTTGTCTGCGTGGGAGGAGTCGTTGCTCTATAGAAATATAATTGAAGAGAATAAGAAAGTGTTGGTTTCAAAATTTCACTTGGGAGCATGGAATAGTAATGGAATAATAATGTCAAAGATAGTAAGTAGCTTGGCCTACAGTTTAAAGAATTATTTAATATTCAAATATGTAATTTGTATGCAGCCTTCAGATGCGCTTCCTCAAATGCAATGTGAGTTATGCTGGTTATATTTGACACAGACTAGATCAAAGGTGTCGAATTCATTTGTTATGAGGGCTGGATCTGACATAAATGTCACTTTGTTGGGCTGGGCCATGTGTGCCATAAAATGTAACACAAGGTACCACAGATATAAATTTTATAAAGATGATTTCAGATGCTGAATGGCAAAAGCAGGCGTGATTGGATTAGGTGTGATATGCCGAAGGGTGGAGATACCAGCATTGGCAGTGAGATAGGAAACATAGGTCTTAATTTGGTACAGGAGTATTCAGTCCAGGAGGATGCAAAGAATAAATGGAAATGAGTCTGAAGAAGTGAACAGTGACTCACGAAAGCACGTATCTTACCACAATTTTGTTAATCTTTAAAGGTGCTACTGGACTCTTTCTACTACTATTAGAAATTACAACATTCAAAAACCAGTGGGGGAACATTTTATCCTTCCAGGGCATTCAAGTTGCTGACCTACGAGTACCAATTCTCTGACAAAGGAATTTCAAAGGGAGATTAGAAAGAGAGACTTCTGAATTGCAATTGATAGTGAAGCTCACAACAATGCAAACTCCTGGACTGAACTGAGACCTAGGTTTCTTCTCTCATTACCAATGCCTGCTATTATCATTTGGCGTGTGAAATCGTGTCACTCTCCAAGATATAAGGACAGATGGACTCACATTCCAGCTGTATCTGAAGAAGTGAGCATGATTCATGAAAGCTCATGTGCTGCCACAAATTTTGTTAGTCATCTCCAGTTTGGTGTAGTGGTTAGGAGCATGGACTCTAATCTGAGAGAACTGGGTTTGATTTCCCACTTCTCCACATACAGCCACTGGAGTGACCTTAGGTCAGTCATAACTCTCTTGAAGCTGTTCTGTCATGAGCAGCGACTCTTGAGAGAGCTCTCTCAGCCCCATCTACCTCACAGGGTGTCTGTTGTGGGGAGGGGAAGGGAAAGGAGATCGTAAGCCACTTTGAGACTCCTTCAGGTAGTGAAAGGGGGCTATAAATCCAATCTCTTCTGCTTCTTCCCCCAATCTGTTAGAAATGGAAAGGGGATCTCTCCAAGTGCCATGGGACTCCCTCCCCCTCTCCCTGGCATGCTCTCTCTGGGTCTTTCCCTCCCCTCCCTCCCTTCCTCCCTCCCTCTCTGAAGAAGTGTGCTTGCCCGCAAAAGCTTATAACTGGAATAAAATGTTTTTGGTCTTAAACACAGGACTCTCTCTCTCTCGCTTGGAATAAAATGGTTTTGGTCTTACACACAGCTGTCTGTCTGTCTCTCTCTCTCTCTCTCTGGCATGCTTCCTTTCGCCCTTTTGCTCCCTGTCTGTCTCTGAAGAAGAAAAAGTGTGCTTGCGCATAAAAGCTTATACCTGGAATAAAATGTTGTTGGTCTTCTTAAAAGTGCCGCAAGACACCATCCCCCCCCGGCTCTTTCCCTTCTCCTCCCTCCCTAGAGGAGGGGGGAGGAGCTCTCAGCCAATCAAGGGAAGGCTTTTTATCTCTCCTCTGAAGCAGGACTGACCAGAAGGAGCTGCAATGTTAGTAAAAGGAACTAGGAAGCAGCACAGAGTCAGTTGCTCTCTGGTCGGATTGGAGGCTTGCAGGGCCTGGATCCAGCCTGCGGGCGATGTGTTTGACATCCCTGGACTAGATCATCATCTGTCTAGAAATACCTTTCTGTAAACAGGGACAGATACATCTTGGCCTCAGATTCATTTCATAATTGCTGTCTTCATGAAGGAAGTTATTTTTGTGCACTATCTCTCTATACAAATACATCCAAGCCACCATAGGCCTAAAGTGAGCCCAGTTGGCATGATGGGCCACTTCTCCAGCCCAACCTTCTGTTCTGCATAATCATACAACACCAAAACCTTTGGCTCACTCGCTTTCATTTCTCAAATATTTTGGGCTTCTGTACACCTCTTGCAAAATCATGCATACATACAGACATTTTATATATCACCCCCCCCACACACACACACAATTATCTGTTGAGGTATAGACTGAACTACCTTCTAGGAAAAACAGTTTTGTCCTTTCCGTTGATTTTTGTAAGACATCTTGCACATAAATTTAGGGAAAGCATGTGTCAATACCTACTTCATATAATCCCAACTGAGATGCAGTGTCTTCTGTGCCTCCCACACCAATTGTCTTGTATGAATGGTAGTAGAAGTCCCCATTGTCCACGTATGAATGTTTTTCCTGACTGAAGTTTAGTCGTACTCTGTGTGTGTTTAAATATTTCCACACCTCACGTTCTTCTGGCATGTTTTTATGTCCTTCCTGAAAGCTGAGCATGCCATTTCAGAAAACCAGATGTTCTATATCTTATATGTTGTCTTTATTGTATTGTAGTAGAATAAAGGGTATGTATTATATAGCAACCCTAATAGCCCAGATTAGCGATCTTGTCAGATGTTAGAAGCTAAGTAGGGGTGATACTTGAATGGAAGACCACTAAGGAAGACTGGGTCTGCTATGCAGAGAAAGGCTAATGGCAAACCACGTCTGCTTAGCTCTTAGCTTGAAATCCCTGTGAGGTAGAACGTCATAGCATTGCCATGAGTTGTTTGTGACTTGATGGCACACTTTACCTTATTATGTTTACATGTGGAATTATATTAGTTTTTTGTAATGCAGTTCATTATATATGGATCTCTTTCTTCTAGAGAACAAAATATCCCCAAAATTTCAATGATTGTAATACTGAGGTGGATCAATAAGCAATATTCAAAGCCTTTGTCCATCTTAAGTGGCTGGCTCCCATTGTATCCGTACCATTGCTTGTATTTATTTATTTAATTTTTATCCCCCCCCCTCCCCCCCGGCCTGGGCAGGCTATAATGGTAATGTATATTTTTTTTCTCTTTTTAGGGGCTGTGATTGTGTCCACTCCTCAGGATATAGCTTTACTGGATGCACGTAAAGGAGCTGAGATGTTCAGAAAAGTTAACGTGCCTGTAAGCATTTGAATCTCCTAAAGAATCATGGATGATGAATAGTTTTTGATGAACAAAAACTATTGAGGCAGACTCAGCATGGGTTCTGTAAGGGAAGATCTTGTCTCACTAACCTGTTAGTGTTTTTTGAGGGAGTGAACAAACATGTGAACAAGGGGGACCCAACAGAGGTTGTTTATCTTGACTTCCAGAAAGCTTTTGATAAAGTTAGTACTTTTTGATAAAGTTCCTCATCAAAGGCTCTTAAGTAAGCTCAATAGTCACAGGATAAAAGGACAAGTCCTCTTGTGGATCAAAAACTGGCTTATAAATAGGAAACAGAGAGTGAGTATAAATGGGAAACTTTCTCAGTGGAGGGTGGTAAGCAGTGGGGTACCACAAGGATCAGTACTCAGTCCGATGCTTTTTAACTTGTTTATTAATGATTTGGAATTGGGAGTGAGCAGTGAAGTGGCTAAATTTGCAGATGACACAAAGTTGTTCAGGGCGGTGAGAACCAGGGAGGATTGTGAGGCACTTCAAAGGGATCTGTCAAGTGAGTAGCAAATGGGGTTCAGTGTGGCAAAGTGCAAAGTGATGCACATTGGAGCCAAAAATCCTAACCATAAATACACGTTGATGGGGTCCAAACTGGCAGAGACTGACCAAGAGTGAAATCTTGGAGTCATAGTAGATAACTGTGCAACTGCAATTAAAAAGGCCAGTGCTATGCTGGGGATTATTAGGAAGGGAAACAAATCAGCCAGTATCATAATGCCCCTGTATAAATCGATAGTGCAACCTCATTCGGAGTACTGTGTACAGTTCTGGTCACCACACCTCAAAGGATATTATAGTATTGGAAAAAGGGCAGAAAAGGGCAACTAGAATGATAAAAGGGTTGGAACACTTTCCCTATGAAGAAAGGTTAAATCACTTGGGGCTGTTTAGCTTGAATAGGCGTGACATGATCGAGGTTTATGAGATTATGCATAGGATAGAGCAGGTAGAGAAAGAAGTACTTTTCTCCCTTTCTCACAATACAATGGGCACTCAATGATATTGCTGAGCAGTCAGGTTAGAACAGATAAAAGGAAGTACTTCTTCACCCAAAGAGTGATTAACACATGGAATTCACTGCCACAGGAGGTGGTGGTGGCTACAAGCATGGACGGCTTCAAGAGGGAATTAGATAAGCATATGGAGCAGAGATCCATCAGTGGCTATTCTTGGTGCTTGGGGGGGCAACAGTGGGAGGGCTTCTAGTGTCCTGGCCCCACTGGTGGACTTCCTGATGGCACCTGGTATTTTTGGCCACTGTGTGACAGAATGTTGGACTGGGTGGGCCATTGGCCTCATCCAACATGTTCTTATGTTCTTATATATGTTGGGTTAGGAGTGGCCAACTGGTGGCGAATTGACAAGGTCTGCCCTCTAAAGTAATGGGGATCCCTTTATATGTTGAAAAAAATCAAACTACCATTTGGATAATGACACCACCTGAGAAGCTGGATGCATTTAATTTGAAAATAGATTCAGGTGGGTAGCCATTGGTCTGAAGCAATAGAACAAATTTTGAGTCTAGTGCCACCTTTTTGCACACAAAAGCTTATACTCAGAATTAAACTTTGTTGGTCTTAAAGGTGCCATTGTACTCAAACTTTGTTGTATTTAATTTGAGTAATTTACTTGAATTGTTGTATTTAATTGTTGTATTTAATTCAAGTTTTTCAGATATTATACTTTGTTGCAATGTACTTGGGAACAAATTTGTAAACAGCAGGTGACTACTGAGGGCAATGAAACAAAGGCGATTGTGGGTGTAGTACTTGGCTGTATTTTAATACAGCTGTGTATTCCTAAATGTACTGAAGCACAAATTATTCTGAAATAAGTTAAAACTAAGGACCTAACAAAGTTATCACATATAAAGTTTTCTGTTTATATAGCATCGAGAGTCTTGAGCATGCAAACATTCCTTATTGGGAATCGAAATGTTTAGCAAAATGCTCATGTAGAGATGGAATTTTTATCTGGCTCTCCCCACCCACCCCCCTTCACTAGACGAACAAGTCAGTGCATGCTGATGCACACTTTTGGCCTAGCGCTTAAAATCATGCTCTGGAGCCTATAAATTCTTTCTGTTAAATGGTAGACTATTTCACTGGTGTATGGAGCCTTCCTCTGATAGAACATACGTATTCTGCTGGAACAAAGCTTTTTGCACCAGAGGAACACTCCCTGTTAAGCGGAAAGGATTTACAGGATCCAACATGATGTATAAGAAATCTTGGAAAGGAATGAAGTTAGTGCTAACTTAAGAAATCTTACTCCTAGAAACACAGCTAGTCTGATGCCTGAAGAATGAAAACAGAAGGCTGAAAGAAACCTTCAGTACACCTACAATATATGTTGTAAATGCTGAAAAGAAGGAAAGCTTTATGGAGTACCTTTCTTTGCACCAGTGAATATGCAGTAGAGTTGTGGGGAGATTTCAACTGATGGCAATTAGGTAGGATGAGCATAGAATCATAGAGTTGGAGGAGGCCTCCAGGGTCATTTAGTCCAACCCCCTGCACAATGCAGGAAATTCACAAATACCTCCCCCTCCACACCCACAGTGACCACTGTTCCACACCCAGAAGATGACAAAAAACCCTCCAGGATTGCTTCCTGACCCCAAAGTGGCAATCAGCATTTCCCTGGACATGTAAAAAAGGGCTACAATAACTCAGCACTGAGGCAACCCTTCCTGCCCTACCTCTCATGATCTGTCTAAGTTCACAGAATCCGCATTGCTGTCAGATGGCCATCTAGCCTCTGTTTGAAAACCTCCAAAGAAGGAGAGCCCACCACTTCCCGAGGAAGCCTGTTCCACTGAAGAACCACTCTGTCAGGAAATTCTTCCTAATGTTTAGCCAAAAACTCTTCTGATTTAATTTCTAATCCATTAGTTCTGGTCCAAGCTTCTGGGGCAACAGAAAACAACTTGTACCATCCTCTTGATGTCAGCCCTTCAAGTACTTGAAGATGGTTATCATATCACCTCTCAGTTGTCTCCTCTTCAGGCTAAACATACCCAGCTCCTTCAACCTTTCCTCATAGGACTTGGTCTCCAGAACCTTCATCATTTTCATTGCTTTCCTCTGGACACATTCCAGCTTGTCTATATCCTTCTTAAATTGTGGTGCCCAAAACTAAACACAATACTCTAGGAGAGGTCTAACCACAGCAGAGTAAAGTGGTACCATCACATCTCATGATCTGAACACTATACTTCTGTTGATACAGCCCAAAATCACATTTGCCTTTTTAGCATCACACTGCTGACTCATGTTCAGTGTATGGTCTACTAAGACCCCTTTTCACACATACTACTGCCAAGACAAGTCTCCCCCATCCTACAATTATTCATTTGATTTTTCCTACCTAAATGCAGAACTTTACATTTATCCCCATTGAAATTCATTTTATTTGTTTTAACCCAGTTTTGCAGCCTGTCAAGACCATCCTGTATCCTACCATATTTACTACCCCTCCCAATTTAGTGTCACCTGCAAATTTAATAAGCATTCCCTCTATCTCTTCATCCAAATAATTGATAAAGATGTTGAACAAAGCAGGTCCCAGGACAGATCCTTGAGGCATTCCACTTGTCACTCCTCTCCAAGAAGATGAGGAGACCTGCAAGACTCATGGGAGACCCCGTTTGCTCCCTTGCCTGTCTCCTTGGCTCAAGCAGTGGCAGCAGCTTGAGCTCCCACTGCTCTCACCCATTGTTCCTCCTCTTCCCTGCCACTTTGCCCACCTGCCCCACTCTGCAGGGATTAGGGTGAATTGTGACCCTCCCCCCCCACACTCTCTGCCCATCCTCACCTGCTTTCAGAGCTGCCACATCTCCCTGTCTGGCTGATGTGGTAGCAGCTCCCCTTCCACTCATGCCAGGCCAATATCTGTACAAGTGCAGACATCTCTCCAGTGTTGGGGAGAGGTAAGCTTCCCCACTCGTTTTTAAAAAAGTTTATGATTTTTCTGCAAACCTGGGGTATCCATAGGTTTGTTGTAACATGGGCCATGTTGAGTATTAGATATATTGATTGAGGAATAACACAAAGAAAAGAGACTATGTAACTGTAATATGTGTAGAATATATGGAAAATGGGGCAAAGTAACTTATATGTCAGAATGTGAGGCGTCCAGGAAGAAATTTTGAACTAGTTACAAAATAAATAAATATATCCAATTGTTGCAATAGTTTCTAAAATTAACAGAAGTAATATAGGATGACATCAATTCTAAATAGATTGTCAGATTCAGTATGTATTGGTATGGGCATTTGGAAAGACATGTCTATGACCAAAACTAGGTGTAGGTGTATTTTAAAAGAGGGTTGGGTAGATTATGGACTGTAGAGAAATTTAGTGCCTTTTGTGAGAGAGCTTTGTGCCATCATTGTACATGGCACATTACAGAGTTTGAAAAGCAAAAGGTAAATGCAACCCTGTCTCAGTCATAATCTTGATCTGAAGGCATAAGATGCAGCTATTTGCATCTGGTCAGTACCTGGTCAGTATCTTCTGGAACTGCACATAAGCTGCCCATCATGGAAGAAAGAAGGCATATATGTGTAACAGATAAAATAGACAGTGGGAGAGGAGAGTTTAGAGGGAGAGTTAAATGCACTTTAACTTCCATCTTTAATCAGGTGGCTCAGGCTTTAACAATATGGCAGGTTTGTATCTTACCATTCTGCTCAGTTTAACATAGAGGCTGCTCTCAGCTCAAAAAGGCTTCCTCTGGTGGAAGAGCTTCTCTCACTGGAACAGTATTCCACTCTTTACTAAGCAGAGAAGTAGGATGCAATCAATTTTTAAATTTTTGCCAAGGATATTTGATAGAAACAAGCTGCAGATGATGGTCACTGCTGTTGGCAGAACTACTAAATGGTTAATTATGGTATGGTTATTCAGATGCAATGAAATTCAGAAGATAAAAAATAATGTAGATGTGTATAAGTGTTTGATATTTTGCAGTGCATCAGGCTTGTATAATCAAAAACTGCTTAGTCAAAGCACAGAATTTACTCATAGAATCTGATATATATGGGGCGCAATGTTTCTGAGAAAGAAACAAAGTCTCATCATAAAATGGAAAATGCATACAATTAATGTAGTCTCTCTGTTGTTCAAACTGTAACAAGTCAGAGAGATTTGCACTGATTCTGCTTGTTTAGTTTCCTTTCCTTGTTTCTATTTATGTATGTCCTGGGCTACTTAGCTAAATGTTGAATAGGACTGATTCTAAAGGGCAAGGGATCACATTTTTGTGAATATTTCTGAAACTTCCAAAAAATGTCCTTCCTTGCCAAAATTTGCCAAATCAGGAAACAGTTCCTAACTCTGAATTAACTTTGTTGGACTTTAGTGATACATCACAGCTGAATCTGATTGGCTGTCGTAATGTCATCACATTCATCATGTGATTCCCCTGTTGACTCAGATGTGACTGCTCTGAAGAACAAAGTCTAATAATTAATTCATTATAGGGTGGACAGCACCAAAGTTGCAATAGAGCAGGGAAACTATGACAACAAACAGAATAAAGAAACGAGGGAGAGGGAGTATACACCAGGTAAGGGGGCAGTTGGAAAGTACTACTTTTAATTTGAAAATGGAAAGACGTTCAGTGTGGCTCTAATGATGAAGTACAGCTAACTATTATTCTTTGTCTAAGCTTACATATAGGGAGCAATTACTCTTCATCATATATGTCATTGAACTTCATTAAGAATAATATCAGTCATCCCTTTTTAGATAGTTATGTGGAAGAAATCCTGCCTGAGGAATTCTGTTGTTTTGCCTTGTCTCCTCTGGACAGCTGAAGCCCACCCTGACAGTGTATTAGCATTGGTGTTTAGGGTGAAGCTCCATCTCCAAAATTCTTTTCAAAATTCCCTCTGCAGAGTAATACCAAGTATCTGTAAGGTGATGATTGCAAATTTTATTTCAGTATTTTGCACGTTGGATGTATAGTCTGCCTGTTAAAAACAAAAGAAATAATGAAAGCTCCAGGTGGCAAAAGCATAACTTAAAGGCAGATGTTAAAACACTTGCATGCACTCATTCATTGAAACATAGCACATGTTCATAACTCAGCAACTTGCTAGCAATTGAAAAGCCTGCCTGAACAAGTAATTTTGCAATGCTTTGAAACATTTTTATAAAGATAGCTTATTTACTTATTTTAAAATGGTATACTCAAGGAAACTTACAAAAAGATTTAAACCAATAAAAACACATCATAAAAATACAGTTGGCAGTGACCACTGCTTCGGTAATCAGTCAAGACTTCCTGAAAATAATGGCATTTTAATCTGATCTGATCTTCCCAGCATCTTTTTAGGTTTAATTACAGCTGTGCAGGGCCTTAATTCCGATTGGGGCGATGTAGGATTGGGAGAACAGGCTTAACTGTTTCACCCTTGCACAAGTTCTCTAGCCTTCAAAACTGGCAGAAGATAGGTCCCCATCTTTTTTTAGCTCCCTTTGAACATCTAATACAGCACATAGCGCATGGTATTGATTAGCAAAACCATGCAGAGATAGAAAGGTCATCTTCTCTATGTGGCCCTGCTTTGAATTGGGGCCTCACATAGCTATAACTTGTCTTTGAAAGATTGATGGAGATGTGTGATTATCATTGCATGCAGCTTGATCCAAAGACGGCACTTGAAGCCTAGTACTTCAAGCGAGTCAGTCTCTCAGATTAGTTGTTGCCAAGTCGTGAAGGGATATGGTGGGGGTATGTGTAGGGTCAGCAACCAAACATTTGCCATAATTGGATACTCAACATAAAATGGTATTTAGTGTTACTGGAACTTGGACAAAAAGATATGGTATTTGATACCTGACATCTGACAGTAAACAAGAATATTTAATATATGACTTTCATATTTGATTTGCTACTGGATGGTGTGTGTATGAGAGAGACAAGAAAGATTTTTATCTACTTCAACCAGTTCTCTTAAATATTGAAAAGCTCACAAAAATACTAGAAAAATCCTGACCCCTTTCAAAAAAACCTGTTCAGTGAGCATTCAGTATAGTTGTTGCTCTCCCAGTGTTAAATAGTGGGATCCATAGGTGAACAGACTCCCAGTCTAGTGATCAGCTCTACTTTATTCAGGGATTTCAGGAAGAACAAGACTGTAGACCAGAGCCTCAGCTCGTTTATATTGCACGCAATGGCCACACTCCAACACACCCCACTCCCAACGATAGGCTATTTACAAAACTTTACACCTTAATTGGTTACCACCAGAATCCTGTTGGTCTGTTGTTATTCGTCTCCAAGCTCACCCTGTCTCTGGCAGCACAGTCCTGCAATGTTTCAGTCCCAATACATAACACCCAGAGTCACAAAAAGTTGGCTAAAAGGAAAGGGGAAGTCCACAAGAACAATGAAAGAGGATGGGAAAACTGGCTGTCTTGACGAACAAGATTATAGTATCTTTTAGAGGAGAGGTGAGGGCTGTGGGGAATCTGCACTATAAAGTGTGTGTCCACTCACCTAAATCCCTTCCTCAGCCAGCCTGGAGGATGTTGTAAGCTTTTACAGGCCCTGAAGCTAAAATTATTGCGGTAGAGGATTGGTTAAAATTGGAAAAACCACATTCTGGCTCTTAATTGCTTTCACTCTTAGCCACATTCCTGATAGCTGTGCTGCAAAAGGGACAGATGTTTGCTCATGGTTTGGAATGGATGCTGTGAAGTCTGCATTCCTCAAACCCTCCCACACAAAATGGATGGAAGAGGTAGAAATACCACCAACCCTGTGGCCACGTGAACAGCTTCATGCTTATCTTGCTCTAAACGTCAGCAGTCAGCGATATGCTGTCTAGGCTGACTGCTAAGATTCAGGACCACAGAAGCACAAGATACTTAAACAGCTTCAGAGTTCAGCAGTCTCATGCTTAGGGTTGCCAACAGGCCTTGCAAAACATGTCCTGTCCCTTTAACAAAGGCTTACTGTGTGGAAATGGGCAGCTGAAGCTTTTAATGTCATGGAAGTAAATAACATCCACGGCAAATAATGTCCTGTGAAATCTCTATTAAAAGGACAGGTTACTATTTTTTTCTCCAGGCAGTTGGTAACCTTACCATGCCATTGTGCTCTAGGGAGATGTTTAAATTGTTTATTCTTCCCCTTTGTAGCCCTCCCAACTTGTTACGCTGCATCTTGTCTTGCTGTGCTCACATCAGGTTGTGAGCTAAGGTCCCAAATCCCTCCTTCCTGTTACTTGGTTGCCATTTTTTGCTTTTGTACATTTTAAATAGCCCAGGACTTCTTAGAGCAAGCATCATACAGTGAGAACACCTGACGGAGCATTGCCTCCTAAATGAAAACTTGGTTTTGTCATTATTAATGAATGCACATTTAGCATGAAGTGCCACTGGGAACAAAACACTTGCAGATGGACATAATGGGTTCCATGATTTGTGTGTATATATGCACACCAGAGCTGAACACTCCAGTATTCAAAGGTTTAATATTCATAAATTGGAAAATATTAATGGAACTGTTAATGGGGGTAGATGATAGGACAAATAAAGATATAGGGATTTTGAAGATGGTAGGTGGAATTAATGTTAAGAGAGTGTTAGGGATCGGTTTTTGGTTTTTTTGTTTTGATAAGACCAGCTGAATAGCTTTCATTAACAAAAGAGGTAAGTTGGAGGAGCCTGGAGCACTACTTTGTAGTATTGCTGCCTTCAAAAGGGGGGCTGGATTGCAAACGAGTGCACAAACAAATGTGTGGAACCTGTCCTTTCACTGCCTCTATTTAATAGTATTGTACTATTGGCCTTCATGGTCACTTTACATGGTGTCTCATGTATCCGGATTTCCTGACAACTACAGTACATACATACAAAAGCAGTTTGATCTCCTCTCTCTCCTTGCTTGTGCATCCAGACACCACTTTGCAACAGTTCTTGGGAACTCAAGTTCAGCTCTAATTGCTCATCATCTGAAAAAAGGCTGGAAGAACAGGGATGAAGCCAGTTGAATGCCATTCATTGTAGTCACCTTCATCTCTAGTAAAGGTTTTTTCAAGATTCAAGCACATCAGTTTTACTGATGTTCTTTGCAGCAACTGGGGATTCAGGTGTGGAATATAATCTTGCACAAACTTAGATTTATATTCAAAGGTTGCAGCAGCAGTGCTGAACCACTTGTGAATTTCACAGGTAAACCAGCTCCTTTCCACATTAAACTTATTTAAGGAACTTTTGTCTTGCTTTCCTGTTTAAAAAAACCTCAAGGCAATATACGACAGTTCCTTAAAAAAAGACTTTCTGCAGAGGTTTCAGGAAATGTTGTCAACTTTACTTTTTTTGCAGCCATATACCATTTAACTGGTTGCTTTCAATGGGCAATGAGTATGGTGTACTAGGTTAGAATACTGGACTGGAACTGAAGTTTCCTGGGCTCAAATCCACATTCTCCCATGAAGCTCCTGTGTAATCTTGGCCAGTCATTCTTGCTAAGTGTAACCTTCCTCACAGGATATTGTGAGGGTAAAGTGGCAAGGAGAATCGTGTATGTCACCTTAAACAGAAGAGGAGAAAAATCCCATGGGACATTACAGCAGCTTTCCATGGATGTCAATGCAAGGCTTTCCAAATCCTGCTTCTTTCTGTTCTAGAATTGCTGAACAGGCAAAGCTGAATATGATTCTGGCCCCTTGGTTGTATGAAGCATCCTTCCTGCCTATTAGTGGTATCAGTTTTCTCAAAACCATTTTAGACCAAAAGCACTACTTCTAAATGTAGACCAGTATAGCTCATATCATTATATTTAACATTAAACATAGACACACATACCAAGAGTTTCTGTATTAATAATTTAATGTATTTTCCATCTACTTCATACCAATTGGGATTTTGAAATGGGAATTCCTGAACCTAAGATGTTGCCAAAAATATATGCCAAGAAGTCTAACAATGACATCCTAAACAGGATCACACCCTTCTAAACTTCATGATTTCAGTGGATTTGCAAGGGCATGTCTCTTCTTAGGATGATTATTTTGCAAGTGTCTGAAATCCTGATAAATTTGCAAATGTGGCTGCTACTATTTCTGTTGATCTCAGCTTTAGAATAGTGTGGGGCATCATTTTGAACTGGGAATGCCAGGGATTGAACCTGGGAGATTCTGCTTTCCACAATCCCGCAGGTGACCTAATAATTACACATCAAATTTTGTAAATAAAACATTTTGTTACAAATAATAGTTTCAATAGGAAAGTGTTATTTCAGAACTTCTTTGAGTAATGAATAAAATATTACAAGAAGGGGGACCTGTGATACTCACGGGGGGAGAAGCTCCTTGGGAGGAGAAGGAAGCAGCCACAGGTGAGCCTTCTCCTCTGCCCCCCCAGCACCAACGGTGAGGCCTGCGCCCCGCCAAGCTTTCCCCCTCCCCCCAGCGGCGGCAGTGGTGGTGTGGCCCAGCCGGCCCACCAAGCTTTCTTCCTCCCCTCGGTGGCAGCGGTGAGGCCTGGCCAGCCCACCAAACTTTCTCCCTCCCCACCGGTGGCAATGGCGAGGCCTGGCCAGCCTGCCAAACTTCCTCCCTACCTTCCTCCCTCCCCCTCTAACAGCGACAGCAGCAAAGCCTGGCCGCCCCGCCGCCCGCCAAGCTTTCTCCCCCCCAGTGGCGAGGCCTGGCCAACCTGCCAAGCTTTCTTCCTCCCTCCCCTTCCCCCTCTCTGATGGCGGCAAGGCAGTTCTCAGAGCATTCCCTGCACACGTGCAGGGAACGCACTTTTACTTTGGGGGGGGGGTGTTTAAGTATCTCCCTATAGGTTTTTTTATAAATTTTTCTGCCCCAAATGTGCAGGAAAATATCTTTGCCCCCTAGGTGCCCCCGATGTGCGGATTTAGATACCCGCATGCAGGGGGCGCCTTGGTTATTAGTATATAGATTCGTTTTTTCTTTGTCCCTATTAGGGAAGGAAGAATTTGTCTTATGCACAGTCTAGCTAATTTTCCTGACAGATCCTATAAATTAATTTGGTCCACTTATCATTTAAAAGGATATAGCTAATATAAGTGCATTAGGTTTTCCTTTAATACTTTGTCACTACTGTGCCTTATGTAATTATATCTGTTATTTGATCTTTAAATGTGTCTTCTTGTTTCAGAGAGAATAGCAAATCACAGTTCTTATTCTGAAGATTTTTTTTCTTATAAACAGTCAATGAGCTCCCTTTTTATTATTATGGGCCATGTGGTTCAAAGACTTCCTTTTAGCTTTGACATTATTTAGCGACTAACAATGAATTCTAGTGAATAAGCAATGAAGGCGGGTATCACCACATCTGTTAAGATGGTCAGCTCATGCTTAATGACCGAATGCAAAGGGGCTCTAAAACTTATCTGCCTGGTGGGAGTTTGAAGTGTGAGCCAAGCGACTGAGAAAGTTGGCAGCTTTGAACCTGGTGTAGGGAGGCAAAGTGGCTGTAAGGTGGTTTCTGTTTCTGTGGGAATGACTGCAAATTCAGTATTAATACTGTCTCCCTAGTTTACTTCATTCTTTGTTCATAGTTTGCCTTTTATACTGAGATTTGAGGCAGATTACACAAATTAAAATACTGTAATGCAATCAGCAATATAATATATGCAATTAAAAATGCAATAATGCAGGTTTGCACAATTAGCACACTAAAAACATTGTACTGTGTACTGTAAAACCATATAACGCATATAACAAACAAAACTAGATTACAAAATTAGAGAAGGGGTGGGGTTAGTATTATGTGAACCAAGCAATGAAATCTACCTAAAATTTTACAGCCATTAACAGTGACCTTCTTAAAAGTTCTTCTGAACCATTAGAAAAATAGTGCAACAGTATAGTGTAGAGTTTGTTATAAAAACATTTGCTGCCTATTGGTATGTTTTTGTTTAAAAACAAGGAGGTTATTTTTCATAGAACAAAGCTTGAATCGGGTGGTACCTTTAAGACCAACAAAGTTTAATTCTAGGTATAAGCTCTCATGTGCATGCACACTTCATCAGATACGTTTCAATGTATCTGATGAGTTGTACATGCACATGAAAGCTTATACCCAAAATTAAACTTTGTTGGTCTTAAATGTGCCCCTGGACTCAAACTTTGTTCTGTTGCTTCAGACCAACACAACTACCCACCTGAAGTTATTTGTCATAGTAAACCAGCAAAAGTCTTTGTTCCTGCCAGAAAACTTCTGGGTTGGGTGAATGGTGGGAATGAAACAAACATAATTTTATAATTGTACTAGGATAAGGCCTATTGTAGGAAGAAATACAATGGGATCTTGAAGGAGGCTCCGGGTGAGTGTCCCAGCTGTGGCTGGTGGGGCAGCAGGGAAAAGGGGAAAATAGCGAGAGGCGAGCCATTTTTATTTCCTTCTGCTTAGCTATAAGGCAGGGCTGTCTCAAGTCATTTTGCTGCCCCAAGTGAGTAGTATGGGAGGACAGCCTCATGGTAACAGGTGTGGTTCCCTCCACCCCTGACTTATGTTGATTTGGGGCTATGCAGTGGCAGCTAGGGCAGAAAAGCACCTCCTCCAATGCCATGTCTTCTGGGTTCCAAGGGTCTGGAAAGCGGTTCCATAGCCAGTTATAGGGTTGCCAACTCTGGGTTGGGAAATACCTGTAGATTTGAGGGGTAGAGCCTGGGGAGGGCAGGGTTTTGGGTGGGGAAGGACTTCAGCAGGGTATAATGCCATGGAGTCCACTGCCCAAAGCAGCCATTGTCTCCAGGAGAACTGATCTTGGTCATCTGGAGATCAGTTGTAATAGCTGGGAAATTTTCTGTAGAGGAAACACAGTGATTTCTGGGAGATCTCCAGGCCCCACAGGGAGATCGGCAACTCCAGTGACTATTTAAGGGAAGATTGGGATATGTATTTTACCTCAGGACACATTCAATGACTCCCAACAACAACAGCAAACTGTTTAGAATGTTAAAGGCAAAGGTCAATCAGGCTGCATATGCAAGCAACTTCTGTGTTCTGACTGGCTATGGGGGCGGGGGAGGAACAGCAAACTGTTTGGAATGTTGGAGTTGGGACTCAGGCAACGTAGCCAGTGGATAGGGACAGCTTCTGAGTGACACATCAAGGAGCCAACTGATTTAGGAGTGTATGGAATGTTCAGAAATTGCCACCCCACTTCACAATTATATACAAAGAGAGATTACATAGAATGTTTTGTTATCCCATAGATGACATGTAAACATAAGAACAATTTCACTACAATTAAAACTCCACTTAACTTTGCTTCAGGATGGGGTAGAATTTAGCGTTCATATCTGTGGCTAGTTAAGTTCCTTCACTATTTTATTTTACATTTTATGCAGTTACTTTTCAGATGATATTTTTTAATCCCCCAGGTTTTGGGTCTTGTCCAAAACATGAGTGTTTTCCAGTGCCCAAAATGTAATCATGAAACTCATATTTTTGGAACTGATGGTGTGAGAAGCCTAGCAGATGATCTTGGTTTGGATGTTTTAGGTAAGATCATCATGATTTAAAACAATTCTCTAAATAAGCAGAAGTTAGAAGAAAAGTCGGGAGAAATCCAGAGTTAGTTGTTTCCGTAAATTAAAATACATCGGCTTGAATCCAGCAATACACAAGCTGAAATAAACAGACTTGGCACATTTCCACTTGCACAAGAACTTGTACAATAACTATTGCTTTCCTTCCTATTTATTATAGTGCCCAGAAATTCGTTGCATGAGATCTTGCACAAGCAGAAAAGCAAGTGATAGTGGAATGTGCCATCAAGTCGCAGTTGACTTATGGTGACCTCTTGGGGTTTTCAAGGCAAGAGACAAAGATGGTTTGCTTTTGCATAGTGACCCTGGACTTCCTTGGTTTCCCATACAAATACTAACCAGGGACAACCCTGTCTAGTGGCTGAGAGCTAGCCTGGACCATCCAGTCAGGGTAGAAACACAAGTGCAGATACAATAAGTTTGATTTAGCACAAGTTACTGCCACAGTCTTTTTCTTGTGTTTTTTCTTGGAATCATAGAGTTAGAAGGGGCCATACAGGTCATCTAGTCCAACCCCCCCCAGCTGAATGTAGGATCAGCCTAGAATATCCCTGACAAGAGTTCATACAGCCTCTGCTTAAAGACTGCCAGTGAGGGGAAGCTCACCACCTCCCTAGGCAGCTGATTCTTCTGCTTAAATATTTGTACAGTAAAAACTTTCCCCCTAATATCCAGATGGTACCTTTCCACCTGTAATTTAAACCCATTACTCTGACTCCGATCCTCTGATGCCCACAGGAACAGCTGCCTGCTGGAGAGCATTTCCGGATTGGCAAGCTGATGGCAGCCATTTTCCCCTTCTCCTGGGGGGACGAACTGCAGACCAGCAGGTAGAAAGGAAGGGCGATCGTACGCTCTTCCCCAGGGTTCAGGATGAGCCCTGAGTCAGGGGGCGCTGAGGTTCGCCACCCCCCCCCGGCTTTTAGCTCGGGGGTGAGGGCATCCTTTTGCCCCGACGGTCTCTCTGCTGTGTTCCAGTAATGGCCAAGGCTTTGCGTACTGGAAACCAAATGGGCGGTGATTAAGCTCTAATTAAGCGACTGGCTGAATCGATTTCTTACTGAAGAAGTGTGAGTACAAGTTAACGAAGCACCAGAGGAAAGAGTATATTCTGGCAAGTATGGGTGGGGGAGACAATTGTAGACCCCCCCATGGAGGACTAGATAAAGGAAACTAACATCAGAGGAATGGAAAATGAATGGACTGTGACGGAGGAATACTGAGAGCTATGAACTGAGTAACACACAAGCAAGTATTTGGGACTTTAAAAACAGCAATTGAAAGCGTTTTATATGGCTATCTAGAAATGGCCAGAAGGAAGAACTAGAATTTCCTTTAAAGACTGTTAACATCATAGTAAGAGACTGAGTTGGAATAAAGTCTTCCCCTCCCCCCTTAAAAAAGAAGTGAGGGAAAGGGAACTCCCTCCCCCCGCATAACAATATAACAATATAAAAATAAAGCTTTTAGGGGGCAGGGGGAGTGGGGGAAAAAATAACAGAAAAGAGAGAAAGCATTGAATGGAACTTACAATAGCTTGAAGTGTTTTCTGAGTGTCGGCTGGAAACGATGCAGATCCCTCCTTTAGCAGGTGGAGGGTGGGAAACCCCCCCTCTCGAAAGATAAAGTGACTGTGCAAACATCTGAAAGCAATCTTTTTAGGCCCTGAAGAACCCTCTTTCTTCTTAAAGAAACTCTAAATATCTCTGTAAGTGGTGGCTGTGAAAGGTTGAAGGGGGGGAGTTTCCCTCCGCCTAAAAAGAAAACAATTTGGAATGAGCTGGAAATAAGGCTGACAAATTTAGAGAACTTTTAGAGGCAGCGAAACGATTTGATGGATTTATGGGAAAGGCTGAGGGACTTGGGAATGTTCAGTCTGGAGAAGAGGAGGTTGAAGAGGAGCATGATTGCTCTCTTTAAGTATCTGAAAGGCTGTCACTTAGAGGAGGGCAGGCAGCTGTTCCCTTTTTTTTTAAATCCCCCGAAGGGTTTTTTTATTGCATTTTCTAAATATCTACAGAAAATGGGAGGGGTACTAACAAACATAACTACAAGAAGGGGGAGATAGAAAAGAAAGTCCAAAACGTGGTGATTATATGCAGTGCTTACAAATGTGGCATTAACAAATTAAAACTTTCAGTTGTTAACCTCGAAGCTGACAGTTAAGTACATCGCTTATGATGCCGGCAGTTCTGGGAGACTCCCAGATGGTCACGGCAGCTGAAAGCTACCCCCCGCCAGACACCGGTGGTGTGCGGAGCGCCGCAGAAGATCTCTTCTGTCCCAGTTTACTGGGCGGACACAGGAGAAAGTGGCGGGGGTAGAGAGGACAACCGGGAGAGCACGGTTGTGGCTGGTGTAATCCTGGGGCGTCAGAAAGCCTCCTGTTTATTGCCTGCAGACTGTGTCGACGCGGGAAATACGGAGGCTTCACCCAACCCTGTTTCTGAGTCACGGTAGGAGAAGAGCTGCCCTGGGGGGGGAGAGCAGATGCTGTGATGGGTCTGGAAGGGATCCTGAGTGAGGGGCTCTGCATCTGCCTAGTCATTGGGGAAACCCCCCCCTTCCTTCTGCGGAGGGAATGATGGAATGGAAACAATTTTCCAGGGTATTGGGAAAAAATGGGCAAGGACCAGAAGGCCCCCTCCCTTGTTTTCCTCCCATACTCTCCCTCTGGTTTGAGTCATTAACCTCATGGTTTTGGGGAGGTGGCTCTTGGCAGGAAGGGCAGCCATTTTAGGTACTGACTAGTGAAGGTAGTTATTTTCACTTTTCAGAGTTGATTCAAAATGGTGAATACAGCTGGAACTTCCAGTTCTCCTTCCCAAGAATTATTGGAGGCTTCTCACATCTCCAAGAAGGATTCTATAGAGACTGAACTGAACAGGGAGGAAACTTGGACCCCTTTACTATCTTGGTTAAAAGAAAAAATGCGAAAAGAGTTTAGAGACCTTTGGAGACATGCACCAAGGGAAAGGGAGACTGCCTCCTCCAGTGCAGGCAAAAGACAAAGGAGACTGGGTATGCAGGGCAGCCTCCCCCCTAGGAAGAGGGATAGGAAGTCTTCTGGGGGAGAAGGAGAAATGAGTCCTTTATTCAGTGAAATAGAGGAGGACTCCCTTTCTGAGGTTTCTGTTTCAGAAAAGGAAGAGGGTGAATTATTAGCAGAGGAAGCGGAAGAAGTGCTGCCTCTTCCTCAAACAAGACTTTTTCATATTGATCTCTATAGTAAACTATTGCCAAAAGTATTGCGCACATTGGAACTTTCCTATACACCAAAGGTGACAGAGAACTCAGAGGCTACAGTCCTCCCAGAAGGATCTGACAAAGCCATACCCAAGTCTGGTTCTAGAAGCACAGGGTTGCCCCTTCCAGCTTCCTTTTTCAGCATTATGATGTCTGAATGGGAACATCCTGCTAATCCCAAATCAACCAGTCCATTAATTTCAAAACTATACTCTCTCCTTCCAGAAGTATCAAAACGGATAAAGCTACCAGTGGTGGATGATCCCATCAATTCCTTGTAATCCACTTCGATTTTGCCAATGGATGAAGATGGTTTGCCAAAGGATAACTGCAATAAGAGAGTGGAGAAAGCCTTAAAGAGGGACTTTGAAGCTTCAGCTAATTCTCTTCGGGCTTCAGCTACAGGGTCCCTGTTTGCCAGAGTGGCCTATGCACGGGCATCTGATCTGTCCATGGCGGACAGTGTAATTCCTAAGAGTTTAAAAGATGAACTTTAAAAGATCGCTTTGGCTTCAGCTTTTGCCGTGGATGCTCCATTGGATGCCTTTCAACTTTCAGGACGTGCTATGGCCAATAGTGTCGCGGCCAGATGTATGACGTGGCTTCGCACCTGGGACACAGATCTTTCAGCCAGGGCAAAAGTAGCAGCTGTACCATTCAAGGGTGAGAGTCTGTTTGGTCTGGGGCTGGAAAGGTATCTGATTGAAAGGAATGATAAGAGATGGGTCTTACCTTCGAAGAAGAAAGACGACAAACCCAGAAAGCGGTTTCAGCCCTTTCGTGACTTCAAACGTAATGACAAACAAGCCTCCAGCAGGTCTTTCAAAGGCAGGTGGCAGCCCAAGAGACACCAACCCTTCACTGGAAAGGCGAGTCCAAGTTCCAGAGGCCCCAAGAAGGGAACCTCTGCATGACTGTGCCATGAGGTTGGACCCGACTGGGATAGGAGGTCGTCTCCAAAACTTTGCTCTCCAGTGGCAGCAGTCGATCACGGACAGATGGGTGTTGGAGACGGTTTCTCTCGGGTACTCCCTAGAATTCGTACAATCCCCCTCAAGTCATTTTCTGGAATGCCCATGGAAGCTTTCCGAGAACCAACAGTCTATTCAAACAAGCCTTGCAGCATCTTCTAGATATTGGAGCAATAGAGATGGTTCCAGAAATGGAGAGATTGAAAGGTGTCTATTCCATCTTCTTTATGGTCCCCAAAAAGAACGGGGATGTCAGGGTCATCTTAGACCTGAAATGGTTGAACCAATTCATCAGAACGCAGAAGTTCAAGATGGAGACCTTGAGATAGATCCTAATGTCCATTCAGAAGGGAGACTTCACGGCCTCGATAGATCTCTCAGAGGCATACTTGCATATTCCAATCCGGAAAGGACATTGTCAGTTCCTGAGATTTGCCTATCACGGGAATCATTACCAATACAAAGCTCTCCCGTCTGGGCTGAAGTCGTCGCCGGGAGTGTTCACCAAAGTCCTGGTGACATTGGTCGCAGTGCTGCAATTGAAGGGCGTTGCTCTATTTCCTTATCTCGACGACATTTTGATTCGGGCAGAGTCATTCCATCAAACGAGGTGACACTTGGATCTGACAATTCAGGTTCTGCGCGAGCACAGTTTTGTCATCAACCAGGAGAAGAGTGTGCTAGAACCATCCCAGGTACTAACACATCTGGGAGTGGTGATTCATTCCACAATGGACAAAGTTTTCTTGACTCAGGAGAGAAAGGACAAACTAGTGGTACTCGTAAACCAACTACTGAAGGACAAGTTGTCGGAAATAATGACTTTAGCAGGTCTTCTAGGACTTTTGGTCTCTTATCAGGATTTGGTCCCGTGGGCCAGATTCCACACACAGCCACTTCAAAAATTTCTTCAACCATTCCAAAAACACATCATACACAAGAGATTCAAGGAAGTGATTGTGCCCCCAGCATTAAAACAGGAAATGCGATGGTGGTTGGAAACATCTCGTCTGAACCTGGGTGTTCCTCTGTGGGAACCCAAGAGGATTGTAGTGACAACGGATGCCAGCCTCTTCGGCTGGGGAGCTCACTCATCAGCAGAAGATTCGGAAAGCCAAGCATGGACTTGTTTGCGACAGAACTGAACAGACAAGTAGAACGGTTTCTGTCAAGATCACGGGAACCAAGAGCATGGGGGATGGACGCTCTAAATTGCCAGTGGCCGGTGGGATTGGCATACACGTTCCCCCCTCCCCCCTCATTCCTCGTTAATTCAGGCCGTGGTGGATCAGGGTGCGGATCTGATCCTGGTCGCACCCTTCTGGACGAAAAGGGCATGGTTTCAGGATCTCATGAGATTCTCCGTGGAAGAGCCATGGCATCTGCCTCTGCGGGACGATCTGTTGATGCAGGGGGAGTCGAGGCATCCCAGGCCGGAGATGTTACAATTAGCAGCCTGGAAGTTGAGGGGCGGTTGTTAACAACTCTGGGTTATGAGAAGGGCGTAATTGACACATTGTTAGCTTCTAGAAAGCAGTCAACTTACAGTGTGTATAACAGAACTTGGCAGGTTTTTCAGTCTTGGTGTGGGGAGAGAGGTTTGGACCCCTTTCGTACACAGATAGGTGATATTTTGGCCTTTCTCCAAAATGGGTTAGAAAAAGGTTGGAGTACAAGTACCCTGCGAAGACAAGTAGCAGCCCTATTGGCGGTAAGGGGAACAAAATGGAGTGGCTCCCTGGGACAACACCTGCATGTCAAGCGTTTCTGAAGGGAACAGTTTCTATAAATCCTCCTCCGGTGCACAGGTTTCCTACTTGGAACCTAAACACGGTACTGAATGCCCTTTGCAGAGCACCATTTGAACCTATGTCGACCTGTCTGTTAAAGGAGTTAACTTTTAAAACTGTTTTTCTAGTAGGAGTTACTTCAGCTCACAGAGTGTCTGAACAGCAGGCGCTATCTGTAAATAAAAAACTGTGTATTTTTCATTCAGATAGAGTGGTCCTCAGACTGGATCCAACATTTGTGTCTAAGGTACATTCAGTTTTTCACAGGTCTGAGGATATTGTCCTTCCTTCCTTTTGTCCGAACCTGGTTCACGAGAAGGAGAGACGCTGGCATCGGCTGGATGTCCGTAGAGCCTTGAGTTTTTACCTAGATAGGTCTAGGGAGTTCAGAAAGTCCGAATCCCTGTTTGTTTCGTTTAGGAAATCAAGGTTGGGGACGCCCATTTCGGCGTCCACTATAAGTTGGTGGATCAGGGGCTGCATTGCTGAAGCGTATAAGGCACAAGGGTTAGTGACGCCAGAGGGGGTCACTGTGCATTCTCTGAGGGGGCAGCTACCTCTGCAGTGTACAGAGCTTTTCCGTCACTTGAGGTGATTTGCAAAGCGGCCACCTGGAAGTCGGTCCATTCGTTCACTAAGCATTATGGAGTGGATAAGTTAGCATTGGCTGGTGCTGCTTTCGGCAGGAGAGTCCTGCAGCAGGCCTTGTGAATGTTGGAAGTCGTTGAGTCCCACTCTGGTGAAGCACTGCTGTAGTAGGTTCCAGGAGTATGGACTTAAGGACTGCCCTACTCCAAGAACCACCGGAGAAAGGAAGATTTTATTCACTTACTGTGAAGCTTCCTTCTCGGTGGTTCCAGAGTGGGGCAGTCCTACCCACCCGTTTGGAAGAATGAGTTCCAGTAGTTCCTAAGGCCTGCTGTTTTGGGCTTATGCTGTGATTCGGATCTCTCTCTTTTTGCTACAGCTGGTGGTTTAGTTCTGACTGGAGCTGTAACTGATGTGCTAGTTTAGTAATTGTTGGATAAAGTTTTTGTTGGTTCTCCTGACCTTGGTGATACCGTGGTTTGTTGGTGGTCGGGGGAGTGGTTTCCCCCCCCCTTTTCTTCTGTCTACAATCTAGGACGTGGTATCATTTTGGGGAGGAGTTTGGCTTGGATTCCGACTGGCGATCCCCAGGACAAGCCCCTCCCCTCCAGGATCGAAAGTCTTCCAGCCCTGAAGAAGGAAGGGGGAGGGGCAAGTCCCAGGAGTATGGACTTAAGGACTGCCCCACTCTGAAACCACCAAGAAGGAAGCTTCACGGTAAGTGAATAAAATCTTCCTTTCACAGTCATTTATGTAAACAGAATAGAGAACAGTGTTGAATGGTTTGATGTTTGATAATGATCTATAAAATACAGCATACCTTAATTAAACTGGTAGATAAGATAATAATGCTTATAAAGTTTTCATGCACTGGTATAGTGGCATCAGTTCATGCAGGTTCATTAAGAACTGGGAAAGTTGACTTCACAAAAACCTTCATCAGAACATCAGAGGCTGACACAGACCTAGCAGACCAAGAAAATCCATAATTAAAAGTACACAGTTGAGTTAGCTTAGCTGTCTGCTGGAAGCCATAATGACAATTAGAGCCTGGGACTCTGCTTCAGCCTTTAGGTATCCTAGTCAGTAAGAAGCCTCTAGTGGCCAGCCTTCCAACAAGTAAGAGTAGATTCATTTCTCTTCCAACAGGCACCTGTTTTGATGGAAGCAAATAATTAGTCAGCAGCATAAGAAAGAAATGTACTTGCATTGGGTGTACAGCAAGTTTTTCTCATCTTAAGCTAAAGTACAGGAAAGAATAAAGGGAGCATAAAGAATAAAGTGTTCAGGCATTTATTTTCAACTGTACAGCATTTTGACCAGCTTCTGAATGATCCTTTTTTTTTAAATCCCACCCTTTCTCCACTGACCTCAAGAAGGAGTACTTGGATCTCCCCTCCTCCATTTTATCTTCAAAACAGCCCTGTGAGGTAGGTCAGGTTGAGAGAGAGTGGCTGGCCCAAAGTCACCCAGTAAATATAACAGAAAGCAGGGATCTGAACCCCGGCCTCCCTGTTCCTATACTGACACATGTTATGCTACATTGATTCACAGTGTTAATTTCACAGATGGTCAAGTTAACGACTTTCCCTTCTTTTTTATAAGGTTAAAGTTCCATCTTGCATTTATTTAGCAAACTCATACCTGACCCATGAAATTCAGCAGGTGTAAGGAGGACATGCAATTGGCTATAGAATCCTAGATATCTTTTGATAGCCAGATGGAGCTGATGTGTCCCTGTGGTTTTCTTTCTAGTAATAGGCTAAGTAGAATTTTTCTTCTAGCAGTACCAAAGCTGTAAAGTACTGGGTTCACTGCATGGAGACTCGGACTACAACATGCGTTCAGACGCATTTATTGTATTTCACATAACACACACTGCAAACCTGGCCCTGCAAGGGCCAGCTTTATACACCCTACCTGGCACACCCTTAGTCCCATTGATGGGTTAGAATTTTCCGCCAAGGTCTAATTGATGGACTCAAGGTGGACTAGGATCCTAGGTCCTATTGTCTTTTTGTCCCAAGCTTCAGACTTATGTGGTGGACCCCTAGTGGTGGTCCATGTACACAACAAAAGCAATGGGTTAGAGTGTTGTTTTTGCTGTGGCAGTGCCAGCAACTCTTTGCAGCAGCACAGCAAATGTTGTGAAAGTAAATCTGTACAATGGGGCAAGGGGAAAAATGGAACATGTTTTTACAAACTTGAGGAATCCAGATTTTTACAAACCTTTAACCCATGCACCAAATAAAGAAACTGTGTGTTTACACACACATTACATGCATTGCAACTTTAAAAAATCCTGACAAATTTCATGAGATTTCACCATCAGTGCTATGGGGATGCCTAGCAACCCTGTTTTTTTTTTTTTTTTTAAGTAAAGAGTGAATTGGGGACAGAAAGTTGAGACAGGAAGGTTTGAATGAAGAACGAAAGTGATGCTGGGAGAGTTGGAGGGGAAAGAAAAAGCAATGACAGAAGATAGGGGCGGGATGATCATGAGAGAAGGAAGTGAGAGCCAGTGGTGGAATGGGATTTCCCATCTCCATGCATACTTGTGGATTCCACTCTTGTCTTTTTCTAATGATAAGCATGTTTTGGTTTGGCACAGCAAATTAAATATAACTATGGAGGATGTTTGCATAGAATGGAGAGAGACTTCACTCTTAAAATTACAGTTGAGAAACTACATGGATGTTTTTCATTTTAGTTTGACGGCCTCTTTGTGTCTTCTCTTTCCTGGCATGTATGCTCTGGCACTAAAATTCCCCTAGTTTTCAGATGTATTCTTCAATACAAAAATATTGTGAATCAGGGCATGTGTTACTCATGCAGCTACAGTATGTAATTACAGTTGTCTGTAGAACTAAATTATGAAGATAAGAAAAGTCCTTATTCCTGTAGCTCATTATACACACACATATATATGTATATCTGTATTGATGTATGATTTCAATTATGTATAATGTTGTAATGGTTGAAGTCTCAAACATCTATTTTCCATAGAGATTTTTTTTCGAAATGAGACTATTCAGCATGTTAATGTGTAATTTTTCTTTATTTCTATGGCAGTCCCCTGCTGATTATAAAAGCACAATATACAGTTGGTAACCGTTGGAGAGAAAATTAATTGAATATGTAACTAGCATTTAATTAAAGCAGTAGTCATCTAATAACAATAACACTTCCTTTCATTTTGGCAATTAAATATTTAAGCACACATTTTGAATATTGATTAGAGTGATCCAGCCCAGAAAATCCATAAGGAATAATGCAGTATTGATGTATATGTGTGGTGGGAGGAACACACATCTTTGAATACCAATGCTGGGGGAGGGGAACACAACAACAAGGGGAGTCTTTGGCCTCTGTGCACAGTTTGTGGGTTCCAGAAGCATTTGGACCATTGGTCTGATCTAGCACAGCTGCTTTGGTGTTCATGTTCCTAATTGGGAAACTTTATCTTGAAACCATGGGGGACCCCCCCCCATTATTGTATAGTTGGTCTGTAACTCTGTGGACTCTTTTATCTGTCATGCAAGACTTTGCATATGTTCAGCTGGTCTTTGCCTTGGTAGTCAGTTTTGGGTTCCAGGATAGAGAAGGAAGGAGGCTGCTGAGCTGAAAACAAAACAAACCAACCAGCAATCCTTAATAGTGCAAGCAGGTTTTTGCATGTTTTCTTCCATCATACTGAAATAGGCTATATACAAATTTTTGTTTGTATGGAGAATCAGTATAGTATAGTTGCAAAGAGTTGTGATCTGGAAGATATAGATTTCAGATGTGGCCTCCTACAAACATACTAGGTAGTCTTAGAAAAGCCTCTTTTAAGCTCTCTCCCCCAGCTGTTAATGAAAATAATAATACAGGCCTTCTTTCTAAGACTGTTGTAAAGATTACAGCACAATACTAAATGTTCAGCACTTTGAATACTGAAAGCTGTATGTAAGTACTGCATATTACTGTTTTTCATTTATCTGGTAATTTCAGCAAGTAAGAAAGGAATGTCTGTTGTCTGTAGGTGACTTAGAAGCAGTATACCATCTGTCCAAAAGTATGAATACTTTTGTTGTTGTAATTATTTTATAAAAACCTCCAAAGGAAGTTTAGAAAACTAATTGAAGGTGAAAAGTTAAAAACATAAGTAAGTGTACGAAAGAGTGTTTACTACAAAGACATATAAAAACCTAGTAGGGGCCTGAGTGTAATTATTTTGTAGCCAGATCTCATCAGATCTCGGAAGCTAAGTAGGGTCGGCCCTGGTCAGTATTTAGATGGGAAGCCACCAAGGAATACAGAGGCAGGCAATGGCAAACCACCTCTGAATGTCTTGCCTTTAAAACCTGATGGGGTTGCGATAAGTCTGCTGCAACTTGACAGCAAAAAAAACCCCAAGAAAACCCAACAACTGTATTACAACTGATTTTTATTTCAATATACTGGGGGGTTTTGCTCTGGAAGAATCTTCAGCTCTGGTTAAATGAGGAGCATTTATAAACTACTGAATCTTTATATAATTTTATATTCCTAATTCAGGAGACATTCCATTACATTTGAACATAAGAGAGACCTCTGACAGTGGGAAGCCAATTGTAGTGTCACAGCCTGAAAGCAATATGGTGAGTTTATTATGGTAGTTTTGGATTTTAAAGCTGAAATGTTTCTCTGTGTTATAACTAACTGAAACCCTTGTTTTTCTGTCAATAATCAGAATTTCAAGAGTTCATCCATTTTCTGTAATAATATATTTTCTATAATAGTGGTTCAGTGCCTGCAATACCTTTCTCTGTGCCTCTGTTTGATCACTGTAAGCCATGATTTGAATAAGAAGCAATTTAATCAGTATATTTGTGTACAAAACAAAGGAAATCTTTGATCAGTTAAACCTTGACAAAAGTTTCAGTATAATTCTATGGTAGATAGCTTAAAGTAGGAGATGGTAGGCCAGAACTATGAAATGGTATAGCTTATATAAGCTCGAAGGGGAAGTCGTAGAAGTAGTACAGACTTCAGGTTCCTGGGATCCCAGATCACAGCAGATGGTGACTGCAGCCATGAAATTAAAAGACGCCTGCTCCTTGGGAGGAAAACGATGGCAAACCTAAACAGCATGATAAAAAGCAGAGACATCACCCTGCCAACAAAAGTCCGCATGGTCAAAGCAATGGTATTCCCAGTAGTAATGTATGGCTGTGAGAGTTGGACTATAAGGAAGGCCGAGCACCGAAGAATAGATTCTTTTGAACTATGGTGCTGGAGAAGACTCTTGAGAGTCCCTTGGACTGCAAGGAGATCAAATCATTCAGTCCTAAAAGAAATCAACCCTGACTGTTCCCTGGAAGGCCAGATCCTGAAGTTGAAACTCAAATACTTTGGCCACCAAATGAGAAGGGAGCATTCACTGGAGAAGACCCTCATGCTGGGAGAGATTGAAAGTCAAAGAAGAAGGGGACGGCAAAGGATGAGATGGTTAGACAGTGTCATCGATGCAAAGAACATGAAATTGAGCAAACTTCAGCGGACAGCGGAAGACAGGAGGGCCTGGCGTGATCTGGTCCATGGGGTCACAAAGAGTCGGACTCGACTGTGTGACTGAACAACAACAACAACAATATAAGCTCGAACATTGTTTTCATCAAGAATGAAGGAGTACCTCCTAGAGAGGCACTCTGTGTAACCCAACTAAGATATTGTGGCCAAAAAGCATTTCAGTGAGATAAAAAGTGGAGTTTTCTTACAGAGAGAGACATAATTGAGCTTAGAGTTTACTTTATCAGCCTATCCAAGTTGAAATCAAAATTGTCCACTATCATCCTATTCTAATGTCTAATAAGAAAAACATTTCCAGTGGCCCAAATGTAAAGAAAAATCCTGGAAAGAATTTTCAAAAGAACATTCTTCTATCTAAAATATTATTCCACTAGTGCAAGACAGGAAAGTGTGTTACAAATCTTGTAGTCACAGCAGTTCTGACTTACCATACACTTTTACTCACTCCAACAATTGTGACTCCAGTTTCTTTTCTTAGTCCACTGTACTTCACTAGGCATATGGTAGGCAGGAGATGAGCAGCATTTTCCTTTTTTTTTTTTTTTGTAAATATATTTATTGGTTTTTTAAACACAAAGAAAAACATAACAAGACATAACATATAACATAAACATACATATTCATATCTCTTAAATTCCACAACCTTCTCATAACACACAGCAAACATAATTCAAACTTGATTCATTTTTCTCACTCATAAACCATAAATTTCCAAATTTTTCAAATAAATTCCTCCCGATGATCTGACTTCCTAATGATTTAATTATATAAAAACAAGAAGAGGGACCCGCGATATTCACGGGGAAGGCTCTGGCGATGTCCTCTCCCCCACCCCCCGGCTCTGGCGATCACCTCCTCCCCACCCCCGGCCCCAGCAATCTCCTCTGCTGCCACCGCCAATCTCCTCCCTCCCCCCACCCGGCTCCAGCTATGTCCCCCTCCTCTGCCACTGCCAATCTCCTCCCTCCCCCACCCGGCTCCTGTCACCCTCCTCTGCCGCCGCCGATCTCCTCCCTCCCCCCACCCCCCGGCTCCGGAGGCGAGGCCCAAGCAGCTTCTAGCCGCCAGGCCCGCCGATCTCCCCCCCCCGGCTCCGGTGATCCTCCTCCTCCACTGATCTCCTCTTCCCCCTACCCCCCGCTCTGGAGGGGAGGCCCGAGCAGCTTCCAGCCCCCAGGCCCGCCGATCTCCTCCCCCCTTCAGCTCCGGCGATCCTCCTCGTCCGCTGATCTCCCTCTCCCCCCCTCCAAAGAAGAAGGGGCTTTTAGCCGCCAGCCGCCGCAGAGTTCCCAGAGCGTTCCCTGCGCATGCGCAGGGAACACTCTTACTTTTTTTGGGATTTAGATATCCCTTCTACACTTTTTAAAACTTTTTAGATTTTTCTGCACACGTGGGGACTGCCCCCCAGGTGCCCCCAATGTGCGGATTTAGATATCCGCATGCAGGGGGCCACTTGGGAATTAGATATATAGATTTAAGATATGGCAAACACCTTCTGTCATATCTAAGCTCTTTGCTTATTGTTTAGTCTCAGAGAGATAGAAAAGGGGTAAATTAACTTTCCCTGAATTAATATCTGGCATATTCACTTATACTGTTCTTTCTAATTTCCTAAATAAAAAACCACCACCTATATCCTTACCTAATATATATATATATATATTTAATTAATCTGCTTTTCCAATAATACTTCCCATAGTTCTTTTCCTTTACACTAAAGTAATTGAGTTCTATTTCTCTTACTCCCTCAGTTAGCTATACATGTAGAAATTACCAAATTCAAAACAGCATCTTTAACGCAAAACCTTAACCCATACATCTTTAACAAATATACACTGTATTGAATATACTGAGTATTCTCTCAGTATGCTCCATAAAAAGAGCAATCCTAAACAGGTCTAGTCAGAATTCAACTCAAATCCATTCAATGGGATTTAATCCCAGGAAAGCACTGTAAGAAAATCAAATGTGTAAGAAATTAATATTATATCAGGCCTCACACCTGTTGCTTTTTGTTTTTTTGTTTTTTTAACCACCACCACATAATGTTCAACATTACCTATTTTACATCCCAATTTCTATCCAAACCAAAAATAACTAATGCGGTTATTAGAGTTCCACTCAAATTAATTTTCATTCAATATTCAGCCATCATATAACCTCAATGTATTTTTCCAGATATTCATAATTACTCATAGGCAAAAGTTCCATCTTAAAAGAAAACTACCTTCTAATTCCTTATTTCATAGTTCACAACCGTTAATCTTCATATTCACATTGAGCTTCTTGTTTTTCCTTGTTTGCTGCATGTTATGTTATGTATCAAAAGGAAGAAAAACATTAAAATGGCTGGTCGCTGCTATGCAGGGAATATGGCGACCATATCCCTGCTCCTCCCAATGCTCCTGCTTCAGAGCAAAAACCAGCCACCCCCCGTCTTTGCCAGGCACGGGCGGGCCAGAACAAGCTCCTTGCCACCTGGTCTCCCTCCAAGAGACCTGGCGGAGCCCCCCGGTGTTCGAGAGGCTAAAAAAAAAGCAAAGGGGAATCGAATGGCTTGGGGACGTCCCGAGATCCGCCCGTCGCGCACCGCACCGGAACCGGCAACTGTCGAGATGAGCAGCATTTTCCAACTGTACCCATAAGTTTTTGCCAGATGTTGATGTGGGTGGTTAACTACAAAGAGTAAAGCTGTGAGTAGACTCTCATTTGGAGCTCAAGGCATCGTATATGAAGGCAGGGGCCTATTCCAAGAAGGTCTCCAGTTCAAAAGTTATCTTTGGCACAGTTGCTGTGCCTTTCAGCCACACCCTGGGATCATGTCCTAGGTAGTCACAGAACAAAGCTATTTGGAGTTTTTGGACAAGGCAAAATGTAAAGTCAGTTAGGAAGAACTTTTCCTGAACTTGTGTTTGCTAACTTATGGCATCTGGTATGCCGAGTTGCTATTTTATATACATATGGGAATCATGCAAGTGAATAGGCCTTCCTTTCAGTTTTTACAGCTTCAACTCCCACAGCTGGAAAAGTAAAACTGCTTTTTGGTTTTAAAGTGCCTTGCCTCAATAACTGTAGGAAATGCATAGTGAAAACTGCAAAGAAAACTCAGTCCATATCAGTGTTCCTTCTAAGCTGAGTTAGTGTGAGCAGGCTCAGTTTTTTAGCCTCCAGCTCACACATTTTTGTCTTAGCTCAGGAAGGATGGCTCCAGAGCAAACTAATTTATGCAGTAGCCAAATCGCTACTCACAACTTTAATGCCAGTAGCTCACAAAAGTAGAATTTTTGCTCACAAGACTACACAGCTTAGAGGGAGCAGTGGTCCATATATGTGATTTCCCTTTGCATGCTAAGGCTACTTTGTTTGGACATTCCCATGAATGAAAACTATATAATATAGAAAGTGACTGAAATATAGAACCTGGGGGCTCTGTAAATCTGAAAATGTTCAAAGAATCCAGGGAAACTGAGGCACCAAAAGGCGCTTGATGTGGTCAGTATATATTGAATGGATTTCTACACTTTTATTTGCTCTGTTTGGTTTTTCTGTTCACTGCAGAGTAGGCCTTTGGTATCCAAATGATTGGTCAGCAAGCTATTAATGTTAAACTGTCATCTTTCTCCTTATGCTAGGGAAAATACATTTTTGCTTTCCAGAAGGATGATCTATATCTGTTCCCTTCAGAAACTCCAGGCCTCCCAAAATGGGAAAATCTCTAAATCTAGCATATTAATGTGAAAACAGTTCTGGAAGAGAAATGAAAACTGTAAATTTCTCCTTTCCATATCCACCACTGAATTTTCTCTTGTTTTATTTCAATCTGTTTTGTGTTTCTTGGTAATGACGGGACCAACAGTTGACTCCAGCGGTATTAACAGATAAATGGCCCATTAAGAGGAAAGCAAGTAAGGAAAAGGAAATGCTGTATGTGTAGATTTTAAGTAAAAAACAAAATCTAGATTAGTTGCTGTTTTGATCTAGTCTTGCCTACTGATGGGGTGCTAGCCAGGGAAAAAAAGCTTCTTTTGTGACAGAATCAAAGGTTATTTCTACAGTTCTAAAATGTATCATAAGGATTTTGTTTCTTCAGAAAAAATGATCATATATAGTTATGGTCACCAATTAACAGCTTTGAAACCAATAAAAAGTTTTCACTTGCATAATTTTCTGCCCATGCCCCATCAATACTATATGAGAACTGGCAGGTTTATCTTGGGAAGAACTGATGGGAGTAGAATAGGGTTTCCAGGTCCCTCCTGGCAACCAGAGGGGGATGGGAGGACTTACTAGGAGCGTGAGGGAGCGTCACTACCAACATGTACCGGAAGTGACATCATCATGTGGTGACATCACAGCAACATTCTGGTATTAGAGCAAACAAACCTCAAAATGGTTTCTACCATAGAGTTTTTGCCTAAATACTAGACTGTCACTGTGACCTTGCTGATGTGATGACATCCAGGTAAGTACCCCCCTTGCTGATCAACTGATTGGAGGAGGCCATGAGCTTGGGGTGGGGGATACCTGCCTCCAGCAGGGGGCTGGCAACCCTAGAGTAGAAAATCTATGAGGTGGTGGCCTGCCAACAGCTGATGTGTTTCTCTACTTCAGCTTATATGAGAGCAATGGCTGTAAACTATTATTAATTAATGCATTTATTTTGTAGCCTGCTGGAGGCAACTTGTGAAGTAAAAACAGTACAACAATAAAATCTTACAAGACCATAAAAAGTATCAATATTAAAACCAGCCATTAAATGAGCAAAGGCCTGTCAGCATAAAACAATATTCAGCATACTAAAATTAGCATTCACTACACAGCCTCTGGCTAGAAGCAGGCCTTAAAAATAGCTTCTAAAAGATGGAACCCTTCAGTTAATAGCTGAGATGAAGGGAAGCATTTTCACTGCGATTCCTTAAAACACTACAAAGTAAGTGCCAAGCAAGGTGCCACCACTGGAAAAACCCAGTCTCTGGTTGCCTCCTGACTCATCTTGACATACAGAACACACAGAAGGGTTTTGGAACAGTATCTTAACTGGTGGGCTAGACAGTATGGGATGAGGCAGTCCTTCAGGTCCAGAAACAGAAAAGCAGCTCGTTCAGCAAATGGGTTACTTGATAGCCTGGCTGCTGCTTTTTGAAACAGTTGAAGTTTTTCAGGCGGTTTTCAAAAGCAACCCCTTATAAAGTACAGTCGTCTGATCAGAAAACATGGATCACTGTAACCAAGCACACTTTTTGAGGAACTATCAATAACTGATGTATCAGCTGAAGGAGAAGAGACCTGAACCTCTAAGTATAGGCCAAGATCCAGCAGAATCCTCAAGCTAGAAACCTGCTCAGCTACAAACCAGTCTCCTCTAGGGCAGGCAGACTCCTTTGTTCTTACATGGCTGTGTCATTAATGTACAACATCTCAATTTTGTCTGGCATGAGTTATTGGCCTTCAACCATCGCATGACCTCGATCAGAGAATCTTCTAGAGCTTTACCTCAGAAGAGCTTTTGGCGGGCTCTCTTCCCGCCCTGGGGGAGGAGACATGCACTGCGCATGCCCAGAGCGGGAGAGAGAGCCGCCTCCCACTCAGTTCTTCTTCGACCGCCTTCGCGTTCACACCTCATTCCTGTTGTTCCTCCATTTCGATCCTCTCCGGAGGCCTTGGCACACGATTCTGTCGATCACGCAAACCGTCCTCGACTCCCTCGAGTGGTGGGCTCAACCCGTCCACCTCCTTTCCGGGATGCCTTTTTGACCTCCTCCTCCCGAGTTGCTGTTGACCACGGACGCTTCCCTCTGGGGTTGGGGAGCCCAGTGTGGAACGCTTACTGTTCAAGGGGCTTGGTCTGCTCGAGATGCAACTCGCCACATAAATTACCTGGAGTTGCAAGCAATTTATCTGGCCCTTCGGTCCTTTCTTCCGACCCTTCGAGACCGTGTCGTCCAAGTGACTTCCGACAGCACCACGGCCGTCTATTATGTCAACAAGCAGGGCGGCACTGCTTCTGTTCGCCTTTGCAACTTAGCTATAGACCTTTGGTCCTGGTGCCTCGATCACTCCATTACGCTCTCGGCGATCCATATTCCCGGGGATCAGAATGTCGATGCAGACCGGTTGAGTCGTTCTGCCTCATCGGACAACGAATGGTCCATTCCCCTCCGGTATCTTCGACCTCTGTTTCGAGAGTTCGGTCACCCATCTGTCGACGACTTCGCGTCCGTCGACAATGCTCGATGTCGCCTGTTTTTCAGCAGGGGTCCCCCGTCTGCTCGGTTGCTCGGGGGATGCCTTTCTCCACAAGTGGAACGGAACCCTGTTTTACCTATTTCCTCCGTTCCCTCTCATCTCTCGGGTCATGCAGAAGATTCATGCAGACCGCACCTCCTGCATTCTGATCACTCCGTGGTGGCCACGCCAGGTCTGGTTCCCGCACCTGCTTCAACTCTCCTGTCGTTCCTTCCGTCCCCTCCCTGTCGTCCCAGATCTCTCTCGGGCCCGAGGGAGAATCCTCCATCCCAATCCGGGATTTTTCAAATTGATGGCCTGGAAGATCCAGCCCTAGGCTTCCTACCTCAAGTCTCTGAAATCCTCCTGAATGCTAGGAAGCCTTCTACTCGACGTTCCTATCAGTTCAAGTGGAACAGATTCCAATCCTATGCTGCTGATCACTCCTTCGATCTGATTCGATCATCTGTCCGTGAGATCTTCGCCTACATCGTGCACTTGAAGGATACGGGCCTGGCATACTCGTCCTTGCGGGTTCATTTGGCGGCGATCTCCGCCAACCACCCCCTCATACAAGGCTCATCAGTGTTCTCCCACTGTCTCACCAAGACGTTCCTCAAGGGTCTTCTTTGGATGTGCCCGCCTAGGAAACTGTTGGTGCCTTCTTGAAGCTTGTCTCTAGTCCTTTCTCAACTCATGGCTAAACCGTTTGAGCCTATGGCTACCGCCGACCTCAGGTTAGTTTCCTGGAAGACAGCTTTTCTCGTAGCCATTACCACTGCACGCAGAGTAGGGGAGCTGGCTGCCTTCCGGGCCGATCCCCCCTATACTGTTTTATATACGGAGAAGGTGGTCCTTAGAACAGATCCTTCCTTCCTCCCTAAAGTCATCTCTGCCTTTCACCTCTCTCAGTCATCTGTTCTGCCTACTTTCTTTCCGAATCCGACTGATGCCTCTCAGAGAGCCCTACACTGTCTAGATGTGCATAGTGCGCTCTCTTTCTATCTACACAGGACACAGCCCATACGTAAATCTCCTCGGCTGTTCCTAGCTTATGGCCAGTATGTTAGTTGGATGTTTCTTTGAAAAAAGAATTAGATTAATAAGTCTAGCTATTAGTCATGATAGAAAATGATAGAACCCCATGACCCTAGCTAGCTAACTGCCATAAATCAGTGAGGGAACACGTTTTCCTTGCTTAAGGTATAGAAATGATGCTAAAATTAAAAGGTCTTAGATAGCAGGGCTGAGAAGACCTCTAAGGTTTTGGAGAGCCACAGCAGAGTAAATATTATTAAGCTAGATAGTCTTTGCTCAGTACAATGTTATGTCAGTAGGCATGGCTCCATGATCATGATGGATAAGGGAAACCTAATAGACAGTTTAAATCAGTGGCATTAGCCCAACTCATCTTCCAGGGTGTTGAGATGATATGGCTCTAATGAGGCTCTTCCTTGGCTGCCTTTTAGTTATTTGTTCAGTATTTTTGATAACTATAGTGAGGAAAGGAACATTGAGTATCTTTTCTGTTAGGATAGCTACAGCACATCAGCATTTTCCTGGAAAGATACCAGCACTGTCTCTTGGCTAAGACTGGCTGCATAGCTGAGTTTATGTGAACTAAAGCAATAAATTTTGCTCCAATATTTCAGTGTAATATTTCAGTACTTTTGATACTTTATACATATGTATAATGTAAGTAAAGGTCATATTTGATGTTTCTGGATATTTCTTTTTCAAATATATGTCATAAACATAGTTTATACTGCAGACACGTAGTCAACTATTTGGATTTGAAACTAAGCTGACTGCTCCCAAGGTTGCCAGACCCCCAGTCGGGGTGGGGGTTCCCCTGATTTGGGGGGCTCCAATCTGCCATTGGCCAGTTGGCCGACAGGGGAAGCCCCACCCCCGAACAGCACCCTCCCACTTTAATGTCATCACCCAGAAGTGTTGTCATCATGCCAGGCATGTCACACAGTGACACTGTAGAATTTTGGCCAAAACTCTATGGTTACCATAAAGTTCTGGCCAAAATGCTAGAGCACTGCTATGCAACGTGCCCGGCATGATGACATGACTTCTGGGTGACATCATCACCAGGCATACACATGAAGCACACACACCAGAAGATCCAGGGATGAGGTTTTTCTTCAGCTTCCTTTTACCTTGGCTACCTTTTTTTATTCACGCTTCTGCCTCATTAACCCATCAGTCCTAGATATTATCAATCCACTTCTTTTTAGTTACCTTTTGTTGGCTCCCTGTTTGTTTTGCCTGTTACTGAGGTCCTCTTTTTGCTTAGTATTGTATCATGCAGTGCTTCTACATATGGTTCCCCATCCTGCCAACACAAGAGCTCTTCTGATGTCTATGCATGTAGCCTCCACCACATCAGATTGATGTTTCAGTTAACAGAACCTCCAGTATATTCCAACAGTCTGTTGTTTATGCATTTTCCCATACATTGAAAGTGTCCCGGTCTCTTTCTTTGACATAACGACTCACCCACTGGCAGGAGGCAAGAAGATAGTTTTCGCTGTTGTCAGCAGATAGCCAGTTTTTAGTATCTGTGTGTGAAATATAATCTTATATCATTTTGTATTTTATTTAATAAATGTGTTTTAATTTTTTAAACGTTCACAGGCCCGAGCCTATTTGAAACTTGCTGCTGAAATAGTGAGAAGATTGCCAGTTTCTCCAACTTGACATCATCTTTTTGTGGATCTATAATGGGAGTTTTACCTGTGAAGCATGCCATAGAATAACTGAAAGAAAACAGTGATGTACTATAAAAGCAAGCAATTGTATTTTGTATTTAAGAATAAACCCCCATTTTATATCATGAAAAGTATTGCAGTGAATCATTTTAATATCCACACCCATCTACATCTAGTGTAGCAATAAGAGTATTGCTGCAGTTCATATGTTGAGTATTTGCAGTATCTTTAAACAGCAAGATGAGCTAGCACATCCAGCTGGTCAGTGCCTGAAGACCTTCAGTGCATTCTTCAGTAGCCACGATATCATAAACTGCAATCTTTAGGGCAGTGGTACTCACTCCATGGCTCACAAAAAAGTGCATTCACAGTTGCCATCATCCAGAAGAGCCACATTTACTTACTGGAGGGCTTGCACCTCAAGGGGGCTTGCAGTTTACCCGTTCCTCCAGTGGCGCCTGTTTCAAGGTGGGAATCACCTGCCAACCACAAGCCCCACAGGACAAGGGCTTTGCTAACTTCCTTGAAGCATTGAGGAGACGTCACAGGGGTAAACAATGCTCAGAAGAAACACAGGTGCCATGTCAGAGAGCCACATGTACCTCCTGAATCACTGATTATCATTGCCTTAAAGAGATTTATTCTAGGTCTTACCATCATTATGGAAGTTGAGTGCCTTAAACCAAAATGACTACAAAATTCTGACAGTTGTTCGTCTGCAGCTTTCATCTGTATTGAACACTAGAAATATAAGTTTGTTTTGTTGTATTGTGATGAGCCTGTATCAAATTGCCAGCCATCAAGCCACATTCTTAAGAATTGGCTTCTTTGCTTGATGCATTCTCTTCTTATCAGCTGATGCTCGATCATGAGATAATTCCTTATTGTAATCGTCTAAGCAAATTACTTCATTTCCTTGTATCCTGTTGAGCCTGAATAAACCCAAAATGAAGCAACAAGCTCTTCATTAAAAATCAGACGTATCTGAGATCAGGTTGCCAAGGGAGGAAATAAATGATAAAAATTAATTACTGATGATTACATATATGAATACATTCCCCCTAGGATGTAATAGCCCTAAATCTATAAACAAAAGATTTAATTGCCCATTTTTATCCACCACGCACTGAGAAGATTTTGTCAGCATTTCTGCTGCCTTTTGCATCATTATTTTTGTACTGATAGAGTTGGTCACAGGGGGTGAACAAAAATATATCCAGGACTTAAACTTCTATAATCTGAATATATTAGTATGTCTCCACAAAGCTCAATGTATCTTTAGTTCATAACATTGTTTATATAGTATACAATATAGGATGTAATGGCATGGCATAATGATTCAAATATGAAAAGAAAGCATGATAATATTTTTATTGAATAAAGTTATATTACTAAAATGGTCAGTTTCAGCTCCTGATATTCAACAGATTTATTTATACCCTGCCTTTCTCATTGAGACTCAAGGAGGATTACAGAATTTTTAAAAAACAGTGCAATTGTATAACGTAAGACAAACAATGGACAATGCAATTGGTCTAGTATTACAGAATTAGTATTCAAAGCAAACCACAACTCCCTAGGCAAGGCATAGTGTAATTACAAGGGAGAAGATAATGCAGTAAAAGTAAAATGACACCTAGAGTAATCATTGCAGTGGATAGCAATCCTATTGCGTTATAAAGGTGCCCTCGTGGACAATTCAATTCTACTATAGCTTTTAATCCCTTTATAAAAATATCTTCATCAAATAGAAGGAATTGACTTACAAATGCATCTTTTCGGATGAACACTGTAGCAGAACTCTAACAAGGGAGAAAGACTTTCCACATGTAAATCAAGCTTACTGAGTGAGCAAAAGCTGCTCCCTGAGGCCCTACATAGTATCTCGTAGCATCAATAAGCCACTTTTATGGAGCAGTGGATTTGGATGCAGATGCTACGGCTTGGATCTATCCAAGTGTTTCTGTGTAAAGAAGGATTTCCACCTGTGGAATGTGACTTTCTTACCCCTTCCCCCCACTTACTTCAGACCAAAATGTACCCTAAATTCCTGTTCTTTTCAAGGGGGCATTTTGGACTGCAGTGGAGGGGAGAAAGCATGCTCATAGCATCTGTGGCCCAATCTACTGCAAGATCCAGGTTAATCCATCCTTAAATTGTTGGCACTGACATTTGTTGCCTGATCCTCTTCATAGGCCTCTCATTAACATTGTTGATCTAGAGAGGACCTGGAAGTGTTGCAGAACTACCACCATTTCACATATCTTCCATCATTGTTCCTGTCAGTACAAAGGGGAGTATTCATACATTCTAAAGTTTGTTTGTAGAGGTGACGATTTCATTTCATCACTGATACGGACTTTTATGTTTCAGTAAGTCTGATGATCAAAATTATATCACACAAAGGCTGCATTTAAAATCAAAATTGCATTTTATTTTCCACAGTAGAACATCAGATCTTCCAGCTCTAGAAGCAATGCATAATTTTGGCAAGCAGCATAATAATGGCACTTCTGTGCGAAGTAGGGACTTGCACATGTTATTTATAGCTTAGTTTGCCCTGCCAGAATTATAATAATGCCTTTTTATGGCTCGTCTCCACCTTGCCATAATATCTTGAAATACTAATCATAATAGTGAAAAAGCTCAGGAATTTGTACAATATTCTCAAATGCCTCTGACCAGTCAATCTAACCTTAAGGGTTTTCCCCCTGTTTTTTCTATTGTAACACTAAGGTCAGCCCATCTTCACCCACCTCTAGGAGTCCTCACCCAGAGGAGGAAAGAAGCATTTTGACTGGGAAAACAGTTGGAAGGGAGAGGCACTAAGCAGCCATTGCCCCCCTACCATTAGGCTCAATGTTGGCAGTTTCCCATGATTGGGTGAGGGGTTACACCTGTTCTTCTGTGTACCTGACCTTTTAGTACCTGCTAAGTGAGCAAATGAATACAGCTGGGTTTGATGTTGCAATGGTAGCTATATGAAAGTACCAACTTGTGATGCAATTAAACTTTTTCTACAAAGCAGGAAGAGACTAGTCATTGTATAATTGTACATGTCATATAATTGTGCTATTAATGCAATTAAGTGAGTATTTCTCTTAGAGTAGCTTCTGCAGAGGTTTTATTTTTAGCTGATGTGCTAAATAAAGCTACTGATTGTGGAACAAATTAAAGCTGAGCATTTTTAAAAAAAAACACACAAAAACCTAAGTACATAGGAATTACAATTCTTGCACTCTTTTTTAAAAGTACCTTTTCCTGATATTTTGATGGATTGATGGCAATGTGAACTATATTTTAGTGCCTAGCAATGAGCACTTGATAAAGTGATGATCATACCAATGTAATGCCAAACTATATTAAGTAACAAAAAACTGGTAAACATCTTGCCAAGCCTAATTTGGTGTGTGTGTGGGGGGCTTCTTATGAATCTTTGGAGTATTTAATCAAAAGTGTTTTAGTTGACCACACAACACCAGCCTTTCAGATGAATTCTGAACAGAATGTGGGAGACTCTGCCGTGGAAGCTTGCTGGGTGAACAGGGGCCATTCACACATACTCAGCCTACTGTACCTCTTTTGAGAATAAAATAGACAAAGTGAGGATGTTGTAAGTCACTTTGGGTGCCCGTGTGGGGGAGAGTGAGGTATAAAATGAATAAATAAGTACACTGACTGTTGACAAGCTGCTTGATATGGTAAAAGCATATGCACACTAATTCTCTCTAAAATGTGTTGGATATTAGCACACATTTTTAACACAGATGAACAGGGATTGCTCTCAGTCCTTTCTACGTAAGTAGCAGGTTGATGCAAGCTATAAAGTACTGAGGCTGATGCATAGCATAGTGATTTCAGCTCATACTTTACTTCAGAATTAGGAAAAACTTGAGATACAGTACCCGGCCAGAGGGCGCTTTAAATACAAGTACAAACCACACCCTCTCCTATTGTCTAGGGATGCAAAACTAGGCTAGTCTGCCTGGCCCCGTAGAAGGCAACCACGTGTGCAGTCGCCATTAGTACACAACACCCTTCCCCCATGGTTTAGATCCCCCTAGCAAACATAGTCCTTGAGGTATGTGGGACTCTGTCATTCTCGCTTTGAGCTGCGTACTTCGGGGGCCCGGGCAGTGATGTCCTGTGTTGCTCCTGTGGTCTCTGGGGAAGGTGCCAAGGTTGCTGCTGGGGCAGATATGCTGCATGGATCCAGGCTGCAGGCCGGCTCTGGGTTGTCGCCGCCATCCCCTCCCGTTGAAGCACTTAACTGTAGCTGGGGTTGAGTGGATACTGCCAGCTCGTCCGGGCCCTGGTAGTCGGCTTCACTCCCTTCTGGTACCTCTGGAGCAGCTGGGAGGATGCAGCAGCGCAGCTGGTCCATATGTCGTCACAGCAGCTGGCCGTCCTTGCCAGACACCTTGTACAAATGTGGGCCTGTCACCTGGACGACCTTGGCTGGGACCCATGCAGGGCCTCAGGCATAGTTCTGGGCGTACACAGGGTCTCCTGGAAAGAACCCTCAGGAAGCTTCCTGATCCTCTGTGGCTACACTGTGCTCCGGGGCCCTAACTGGATGGAGGCAGTCTAGCTGGGTGGTTGGGCGCCTTCCCACGAGTAGCTCCACTGGGCAGCAGCCTGTGGTGGAATGGGGTATCATTCGCTGGCTGAATAGGAAGGCCACCAGCTTGTAGTCCCCATCCCCTTGGTCCATGCGATGCAGGGAGTCTTTCATCGTTTGGACCATGCGCTCGGCTTGGCCATTGGTGGCAGGGTGAAAAGGAGCTGAGTGATTGTGCCTGATCCCATAATACTGCACGAACTCCTTGAACTCCATGGAGGTGAAGGCCGTGCCATTGTCTGTCACTAGGGAGTCTGGTATCCCGTGAGTACTAAAGATCCGCCACATTGCATGGATGGCTGAGTGAGACGACGTAGAGGGCACTGGGACCACCTCCAACCACTTAGTGTATGCATCAACCAAGATAAAGAATATTTGTCCTTGGAACGGCCCTACAAAGTCCAGGTGCAGCCTACCCCATGGTTTGTGCAAAGACTCCCATGGCCGCACCGGCGCCTTCGGTCGCTACAGCCGTGACTCCTGGCACTTCTGGCACTGCTTCACTTTGTCTTCAATTTCATTATCAAGACCCGGTCACCACACATAACTCCGGGCCAGGGCTTTCATCCTTACAATAAGAACATAAGAGAAGCCAATGCTGAATCAGGCCAATGGCCCATCTAGTCCAACACTCTGTCACACAGTGGCCAAAAATACCAGGTGCCATCAGGAGGTCCAGCAGTGGGGCCAGGACACTAGAAGCCCTCCCACTGCTGCCCCCTCCAGCACCAAGAATAGAGTGCATCACCTGCCCCAGACTGAGAGTTCCTATCTATACCTTGTGGCTAATAGCCACTGATGGACTTCCGCTCCATATGTTTATCTAATTCCCTCTTGAAACTGTCCATGCTTGTAGCTGCCACCACCTCCTGTGGCAATGAATTCCATATGTTAATCACTCTTTGGGTGAAGAAGTACTTCCTTTTATCTGTTCTAACCCGACTGCTCAGCAATTACATGGGGTGCCCACGAGTTTTTGTATTGCGAGAAAGGGAGAAAAGTACTTCTTTCTCAACCTGCTCTATCCCATGCATAATCTTATAAACCTCGATCATGTCACCCCACAGCCGTCATTTCCCCGGGTGATTTTCATGCAATCCCTGGGTGATTTTCATGCAGAGCTGCGATTACTCTATTTCTCAGAGGTGCAGGCACCACTACCCTGCTGCCCCAGAGCAGGCACCCCTTGTGCAAAGACAGTTCATCCCTCCAAGAAGAGAATGCTGTAAACTCTGGCCCCACCGGACCAGTGGGCCACCCCCTCCCCACCCAGTCCAAGACCCGGGAGAGGACATGATCTCGGCCAGTGAGGTCGGGCAGGTCCTCCAGCAGGGCAATGTGGTGGACAGGGGCTGGATCAGGGTCACAAGATGGCAGGGGGAGATGGATCAGCGTGTCACCGTCAGTCCTGCCTCATTGAAGTGCTGGAGTACCATCTGGAGCCATGTTGCAAAGGTCGTGGAGTCAGGCGTTGCAATTAAAACATCATTGAAAAATGGTTGGACTCCAGGGATGCCTTTGAGGAGACAGTCCATCAGTTTTTGGAAAATCCCCAGAGCCACACTCACCTCAAATTGCCCCGGTGGGTGACTATGGTCTGGGCCTCAGCAGTGGCCTTGTCCACTGGTAGCTGCTGATATGCTTGTGCCAGGTCCAGTTTCCCAAAGACCCGGGCGCCCGCTAGTGAGGCCAGCACATGGCTGACGACCAGCACTGGGTAGGCATGGTCCTGAAGCGCTTTATTCAGTGTGCATTTATAGTCCACATAAATCCAGACATCACCATTCGGCTTAACTGGTGTGACTATGGGTGTTTCCCATCGGGCATGCAGAACAGGCTCTAGCACTCCTTGTGCTACCAGGCGATCTAATTCTGCCTTGATCTTGGGCCGTAGCACAAATGGGGGTCACCTGACTTTCATTCTGATGGGCCTTACATTGGGGTTAAAATCAAGCGTGACCGGGGGACCGATGTAGTGGTGGAGTATGCCATCAAAGACCCCCGGAAATTCATTGCAGACTGCGTTAAAGTCCTGCAGCCTCGCCTGGTTGACCCCCATGACTCCAAACCCCAGGGGCCCAAACCAAGAAAGTCCCAGTAGGCTCATGAGCCGCCCTTCCACCACCAGCAGATCCAACACCCCCTCGAAGTCCTTGTATTGAACCTTGAATTTGCCCCAACCCCTGATGGCCACCAGGTTCTTTTGGAAGTCCCGTAGAGACAGGCCCAGCGGTTTCTTCAGGAGGGGCCCCCCCTCAGGGAGAGCCTCTGCAGGGTCTCTGCCAAAATGATAGAGAACAAAGACCCAGTGTCCAATTCTATTTTACAGGGGGACCCCTCTATCATCACGGTTACATGCATTTTGTTGGGGGCATAAGGGGGCAAATTCAGTACCTGATACTGGTGGTGGTTGATGGTCAGGGTGTGAAAGTCCGTTGTTTCCTGGTGTGTGGTCAACCTCCAGCGAGTCCCCCGGGAGTGGCAGACATGTGCGAGATGGCCAGCTTTATCGCAGGTCCAGCAGATGGCGTAGCGGAACTGGCAGGATCAGCGCTTGTGGTCTTTCCTGCAGCTTGCACAGGGTGTAGGAGTGCTGGACTTGGCAGGCACTTGAGCTGAGGGCCGGGTGACTGGAGGGGTTGACTTGCGCACGTCAGACCATACCGGACGCCATACCTGGTGAGCTTCCTCATTGTCTAAGACATCAGAGTTTTGGGCGTTGATGGCCTGGTGTGCGGTGGGGGCTTGGTGATCCTGTTGGGATTTCTCAAAAGTGGTAGCTGCCCGGAGTGCCTTGTTGATCTTGGGTTCCTCCAGGCCGACGAGCTTCCTTCTCAGTTTCAGTTCCTGTACCCCCCAAACAAACTGGTTCAGGAGGGTGTCTTCGATGGCTGGGAACTCACAATCGATTGCTAGCCGATGAATGTCAGCTAGGAAATTGGTGGCCGATTCTCCGGACCTTTGGGTGCATGCCATGAAGTCCATCCGCATCGCCATTTTGGATGGCTTTGGTGTGAAGTGGTCCATCAGGGCTTTTACCAGCTCCTCATAGGTGGCTGCTTCCAAGGTTTTCAGGGTAATAAGGCCCTGGACCAAGCAGATCATGGTAACCCTGCATGTGCTTAGCAGCCAGGCTTTCTTCAAACTGGCATCTTCTGTTTTATGGATCTTGAAAAAGTGTTTCAGCTGTTCAACCCAGGCTTCCCAGAGTTTGGGATGTGCTGGATCATAGGTGGATATTTGTCCTGGAGTGGCAGCCATGACTCTAGGAGCTGGAACAGTGCGGGGTGCAGTGTCCTGGAGATCGGTGCACGGTGCGTTGCTCTTGGCTGCGGAGTCAGAGTCAGGCTCGCTCATCGGGATCCCATCCTCATCGCCAGTATAAAGTACTGAGACTGAAACATAGCATACTGATTTCAGCTCATACTTTACTTTGGAATTAGGAAAAACTTGAGATACAGTAGCTGGCCAGAGGCCGCTTTAAATACAAGTACAAACCACACCCAACACACACACACACACACCCATGATAGGATTATATACAAAGTCACTGCAGCCATAGGTTCCCTTGAGGCTCCCTCTCCTTCTGTTGTCTAGGGATGCAAAACTAGGCTAGTCTGCCTGGCGGCCACTATTAATACACAACACAAGCTAAATTGTTTATTAAATGGGAAAGTTTTGGACAGTCATGTTGAGCTCATTGAAACCTATATGCTTTCCTATAGCTGCTCCACTTTATGTTTATAGCATAGTCATTATACTAAAGAGCCAGTTTGATGTAGTGGTTAGGAGTGTGGACGCTAATCTGGGAGAACCGGGTTTTATTCCCCACTCCTCTGCATGCAGCTGTTGGCATGACCTTGGATCAGTCATAGTTCTCTCAGAGCTGTTCTTTTAGGAGCAGTTCTCAAAAGAGCTCTCTCAGCCCCACGTACTTCACAGGGTATCCATTGTGGGGAGGGGAAGGGAAAGGAAGTTGTAAGCTGCTCTAAGATGCCTTCGGGTAGTGAAGGGTGAGATTTAAATCCAATTTCTTCTCCTCTTTTAAATTATGTTCAAGTAGTAAGTCCATAATGGCCTTAGATAATTTTTCACTTAGAGTCAAGATACATACATTTAGAGATGACTTTTCCAGAAGCTCTGTGATCAGATGCAAAGTAAATGGCTCAATGGCAGAAAGTCAGATGACTACAAGAATTGGCCAAAAGGTTGGCAGTGCTAACTTAGTGTTACTTGTATTACCTACGGGACCAGCTACACATTGGCATATCCTGGAAGCTTTCATTTCTAATTCATGGTGGCCCTTGCTATTAAGCCTTCACCTTGTTCAAGCAGATGTTCTGAGGTAACTGGAAAGTGGTGAGAGTAAATGGCCTGATATGACTCAGGATGAGTTTATAGTGTTTGACTTACAACAGCCATAGTGCTCTGCTACTGTGCACATAATGGAGCAGGCTTGCTGGAATTACATTCCTTCAATGGTTGGTCATGAAACGCCACAGCCAGCACCAAAAGACCAAGCAAGTACCCAAACAGGTAAAAGACAACTGTGTGGATTGGGAGAGGGGAAGACCAGCTTCAAACTTCCACTTAAGCCATGAATCTCACTAAGGAGCCTCTCTTGTGCAGTCTAACCAGCCCTACAGGCTTGTAAGGATAAAAGGAGAGAATTTAACTGCTGGAGAATAGCACAGAGCAGAGGTTTTTAACCAGTGGTCTGGAAATCCCTGTGGTTCCTAAATGGCAAAATTCATACTGGCAAATGAGCTTCCTGAAAAGGGCAGCTTGTATGTCAGCTACCAAACTTTGTCTGGAATATATGGCCAGATGAACCTTGTGGATGTGTTCTAGGTCTCATTTTCTGTTAATATGAGGCAATGAGAAAACCCAGAAGGTGTTCCATCACAACTGCTCACCATAAGACATGGCCTGAGATCTTCTGCAACCTAAAGAGGTTGTGTGGCAAACATGTCAATGTGGAACAGATCCCATTTGTTTGGTCATGCTGAATTTCAGAATTACATTTTTATCTCATTCTTCCAAGGAACCTTCCAAGGTTCCTCCCTTCATTTTATTCTCACCACATCCCTCTGAAGTAGGATTAGGCTGAGAGTCATACAGTGAACTTTGTGACAGAGTGGGGATTTGAATGGAGGTCCTAGTTTGATGCTCTGACTACTACACTAGACTGGCTGTCATGTTATCAGCTACCCTTGCAATGGGAAAGTGCAATAGAGCTGTATTAGACCTTCACATTGGATAGGGGGCCATGCCCATCTATTGCAAGCTTGTTTTTGCTACCATCATCACCAGCAACACCCAGTACCAGCATGGCCTTCCCTTCTTTCCAGCTCAGGTTTTTATTCTATATACAACCAACTAGATACCAAGTGTACAGTTGGGGGTGGGGATACTGTTTCAAAGGAATATTTTTGCAGTTCAGTCAAGAATTGTGTTGTGTTAGCTATTATAGGTCTAATAACAACATGAAAGGCAAAGTGATTATTCTAGGGTCTCTACAACCACAGAACCCTTATCAAGCCAACTAACTTTTCCTCATCCTCCCAAAGACCCTTCCCACTGACTCTGATGGCACTCTCCACAGAATGCTCACCAGTGTTTTATAGAAGAAGGAAAGTATTCTAGAACAATGGTGCCCCTTTACTGAGAACTCTCTTGAAGTTGTCAAGGGTATGGCCAGAAAAGATCTAGTATAGTATCTTTAACAGGGATCTTACAGGGCAAAGCTGTATGAAATATTTGTTTCTTTTTTCACTCTTCTTTTTTGGTTTTTAAAATCCCACACTCAGAATGAAATTTTGTTGAAGCTCTTTATATTTCTTGTGCAGAACTTGAATATAAATCTCTTCTAGATTAATGCTGTCAAATTCTCAGTTTTGGGGATTTTCACAGATTATGTTGGCTTTTAAATGTCATGGAATGTGACTAAACTACAAAGCATGTGCATACACATGAGGCAAATACATGAGTGTATTGTAGCCATTTGCTCTATGTACACAAATTACAATTGCATACTTCCAATTTGTTCTTTTTAAAAAGCCCTGTCCCCCCTCTGTCCCAATCTATGAAGAGCAGAGGCAGTCTACAGGAACAGTCAGTGCACTGCTGCTTACCAACATCAAGGAATTGGAATACCTGCTCTGCAGGGGAGGAAGGGCTAAAAGTCCAACAAAATAAATAAAAATTAAAATAGGAGGAAAATAATATAGTTTATTAGTCTACTGTATTGAAACTCAGAAGTCCTTCCCCAAACTGTGCCTTTGACTATGATAGACAACACTTGCTGTTTGAAACTGCAACTATATGTTGAAGAATGGCAGACAAAAGCCACCATTCCTCTAAGCTAGCTGTCCCCAATGTGGTGCCTGCAGCTGCCATAGTTTTCTGCCATCTGTACGATTCCTGAGTTTCTGGAGATAAAATCCAAATGGCCTTGAATGGAACATAAAAAACCAGGGAACTTCAGCTTTCACCCTACCAGTTGGAGTTCCAGAATTACAACTGATCTCCGGACTACAGAAGCCAGTTTCCCTGGCAAATTGGGAGGGCACACCCTGTTGGCATTATGTCTTTGCTGAGGTCTATCCCCTCCCTAAACACCACCTTCCTTGGGCACCAGTCCCAAATTACCAGAAATTTCCCATGTTAGAGTTAGCAACCCTACCTACCAGACTAGCAAAGTACTGAGTACATCACAGGCTGGACCATCACTGCTGTGTCCTCATGACTTGGCCATAGAGCAAGACTTCCTTAAGCCTCTGAGCTTGGACTTGTCATCCTGTTGCTGTGCAAGGAAAAAACCCTCCCCTTTCTTTGGAAACTGAAACTCAACAGAGTTTCTTCTTGCATCTCCTGGCAGCCATTTTGAAACTGGCACACAGTACTCCCTTTTCAAGTGCTCTCAGGTCAAACAAGGTTGGGGAACCCTGCTGTAATCCATATATAATGCTGCACAAATTGTTCTGAAATCTGAATAGTGATGGTGGCTTGGTATGTATAATAGCTTATTTGGAAGTTATTTTTCCTGCTGTTATTTCAATTACAGTTTTAAAATTTTGCTTATTCCTATATGGGCAAAAATTCACCTGCTTGGCAATATTTTATTAGTGCATATGTTTGGAAAACAGCATTCTCCAATAGTTAGTACATGGACCATATTTCATTTCCGGATTATGGTGTATTGGAGTATACTAATAAATTTTTAAAAAAGATTTAAATACTTTCACTTTAGGGGGAAGACCTTTTTAGCAGTAACTGGAAACAAGCCATCCTGTTTTTTTAAACTGCAGCAGCTGCAGTTTAGAGGATACTTGCAGCCAAAAGAGAAAAGGAGTAAGTTTGGAGTAAGCGGCATATGTTTTATGTCTTCATAAAATCTTCATAAAATTATGTAAACATACCAGAGTGTTGTGCTTCCACTGCAGAACCAGTGGCCTAAGGGTGAGAAGGCCTGAATGTTATTCCAAACTAAATGTTTTCACATGCCTCATTGTCTTCATGCAGGCATGAAAACATGTTTCTGCCTAGGGTTGCCAACCAGTGACTCCAGCTGTTGTGGTAGCCTGGGGGGGCAGGAACATAGGGGGTGTCACTGTTGCCAAACAATGATACATCACTTCTGGGGAAACCCAGTGATTCCTAGAATAGAGTGACACCACTTCTGAGTTTTATCTGGAAGTGATGCCATGCTGTCACACACACTGACAGCAATTTTAAATTTTTCATTTTTCCCACCGGCTGCAGGAGCAGCAGCAGGCAACCAAGCCCCCACTGTGTGAGTGGCATCCCTATCCCTGCCCTGACTTTCAGTTGAATGTATGAACTGACTGCACTGAACAACACTGTGTTAAACATGATCTGAGATCTGAAAGTTTGTTGCACAATTGTAGAGTGGCCAGATGTACATGATAGTCTGCATTCGGAATCACTGTAATGTTAATTCAGGTGGGTAGCCGTGTTGGTCTGGAGCAGCAGAACAAAGTTTCAGTCCAGCGGCACTTTTAAGACCAACAAAGTTTCATTCAAGGTATAAGCTTCTGTGTGCCCACGCACTTCTTCAGATACTACACAAAAGCTTATACTTCGAATAAAACTTTGTTGGTCTTAAAGGTACCACTGGACTGAAACTTTGTTCTGTTTAATATTAACTTACAATGGTATGTATTATATGTATCTCCATACAATACATACCATTATGTAATGTATGTATATCCATACAATGGTATGTATATCCAGCCACTGACAAACTGCATGGAGTGGGACTTTCTTGTATCCCCTCCTTCTGCTGTTTGCTAAGCCCCGTGGTATTTTATTCCTGAGGATCAGTGAACTGAAGGGTTGCCAGGTCTGGGCTGAAAAATACCTGGAGACTTTGAGGGTGGATCCAGGAGAGGGAGGGGTTTGGGGAGGGGAGGGGCCTCAGCATGGTACAATGCCATAGAGTCCACTCTTCAAAGCAGCCATTTTCTCTGGGGGAGCTGATCTCTGTCATCTGGAGATCAGTTGTAAAAGCGGGAGATCTCCAGGCCCCACCGGGAGTCTGGCAACCCTAGTGAACTGCTGAATAAAGTAAACCATGATGGGAGACTCCCTCATGGATCACTGCCTTGTCGTGGCGAGGGGCTTGCGTGGTTGGATGAGGCTGTGGGCTTTGCCGTGGAGGGCCACCCAGGATGGACAGGCCACAGCAGAGAACTCAGACCAAGCGTGATCCCCTGGAGAAGGAAATGGCAACCCACTCCAGTATCTTTGCCAAGAAAACCCCATGGACAGTAACAAAAGGATAAAAGATATGACGCCGGAAGATGAGCCCCTCAGGTCGGAAAGTGTCCAATATGCTACTGGGGAAGAGCAGAGGGCAAGTACGAGTAACCCCAGAAAGAGTGAAGCGGCTGGGCCAAAGCCGAAAGGACGCTCAGTTGTGGATGTGTCTGACGGTGAAAGGAAAGTTCGATGCTGCAAAGAACAATACTGCATAGGAACCTGGAATGTAAGATCTATGAATCAAGGTAAGCTTGACGTGGTCAAAAATGAGATGGCAAGAATGAACATCGACATCTTGGGAATCAGTGAACTAAAGTGGACAGGAATGGGCGAATTTAACTCAGAAGACCATTATATCTACTACTGTGGCCAGGAATCCCGTAGAAAAAATGGTGTGGCCTTTATAATCAACAAGAGAGTGAGAAAGGCAGTATTGGGATACAATCTCAAAAATGACAGAATGATCTCGGTCCGAATCCAAGGCAAACCATTCAATATCACAGTAATCCAAGTCTATGCCTCAACCACTGCTGCAGAAGAGGCTGAAGTGGACCAGTTCTATGAAGACCTACAGCAGCTCATAGAACTAACACCAAAAAATGATGTCCTCATCATCATAGGGGACTGGAATGCTAAAGTAGGAAATCAAAAGGTAACCGGAATAACAGACAAGTTTGGCCTTGGAGAACAAAATGAAGCAGGGCAAAGGCTAACAGAGTTTTGTCAAGAGAACACGCTGGTCATAGCGAACACCCTTTTCCAACAACCTAAGAGGCGTCTCTACACATGGACATCACCAGATGGCCAACACCGAAATCAGATTGACTATATAATTTGCAGTCAAAGATGGAGAAGCTCTATCCAGTCAGTAAAAACAAGACCTGGAGCTGACTGTGGCTCAGATCATGAGCTACTCATTGCAAAATTCAGACTTAAATTGAAGAAAGTTGGGAAAACCACAAGGCCATTCAGATTTGACCTAGATCGCATCCCCGATGAATATACAGTAGAGGTGAAGAATAGGTTTAAGGGACTAGATTTGATAGACAGAGTGCCTGAAGAACTATGGACAGAGGTCCGTGACATTGTAAAGGAGGCAGCACTCACCGCCATCCCAAAGAAAAAGAAATGCAAAAAAGCAAAGTGGCTGTCTGATGAGGCTTTACAAATAGCAGAGGAAAGAAGGAAAGCTAAAGGCAATGGGGAAAAGGAAAGATTTGCCCAACTGAATGCAGATTTCCAGAGAACAGCAAGGAGAGATAAGGAGGCTTTCCTGAATGAACAATGCAAAGTAATAGAGGAAAACAATAGATTGGGAAGGACTAGAGATCTCTTCAAGAAAATTGGAGAAATCAAGGGAACGTTCCATGCAAAACTGGCCATGATAAAGGACAAAAATGGTAGGGACCTAACAGAAGCAGAAGAGATTAGGAAAAGATGGCAAGAATACACAGAAGAACTATACAAGAAGGACCTCAATGTCCTTGACAACCACGATGGTATAATCCCTGACCTCGAGCCAGACATCCTGGAAAGCGAAGTTAAATGGGCCTTAGAAAGCATTACTAACAACAAAGCTAGTGGAGGTGATGGTATCCCAGCTGAGTTATTCAAAGTCTTAAAAGAAGATGCTGTTAAAGTGCTGCACTCAATTTGCCAACAAATTTGGAAAACACAACAGTGGCCACAGGATTGGAAAAGGTCAGTGTACATTCCAATCCCAAAGAAGGGCAATGTCAAGGAATGTTCAAACTATCACACAATTGCACTCATTTCACACGCTAGCAAGGTCATGCTCAAAATCCTACAAGCTAGGCTCCAACAGTACGTGGATAGAGAACTACCAGAAGTACAAGCTGTGTTTCAAAGAGGTAGAGGAACTAGAGATCAAATTGCCAACATTCGCTGGATTATGGAGAAAGCAAGAGAGTACCAGAAAAACATCTACTTCTGCTTCATTGACTATGCTAAAGCCTTTGATTGTGTGGATCACAATAAACTATGGCAGGTTCTTAAAGAGATGGGAGTACCAGACCACCTCACATGTCTCCTGAGAAACCTGTATAAGGGTCAAGAAGCAACAGTTAGAACCGGATACGGAACAACTGATTGGTTTAGTATAGGAAAAGGAGTACGACAAGGATGTATATTGTCACCTTGCTTATTTAATTTATATGCAGAGTACATCATGCGAAATGCTGGCCTGGATGAATCACAAGCTGGAGTTAAGATTGCTGGGGAAAAGATCAATAACCTCAGATATGCCGACGATACCACTCTGATGGCAGAAAGTGAAGAGGACCTCAAGAGGCTCTTGCTCAGGGTGAAAGAGGAGAGCGCAAAAGTGGGCTTGAAGCTCAACATCAAAAAACTAAGATCATGGCATCTGGCCCCATCACTCCTTGGCAAATAGAAGGGGAAGTCGTAGAAGTAGTGACAGACTTCACGTTCCTGGGATCCCAGATCACTGCAGATGGTGACTGCAGCCATGAAATTAAAAGACGCCTGCTCCTTGGGAGGAAAGTGATGGCAAACCTAAACAGCATGATAAAAAGCAGAGACATCACCTTGCCAACAAAAGTCCGCATGGTCAAAGCAATGGTATTCCCCGTAGTAATGTATGGCTGCGAGAGTTGGACTATAAGGAAGGCCGAGCGCCGAAGAATAGATTCTTTTGAACTATGGTGCTGGAGAAGACTCTTGAGAGTCCCTTGGACTGCAAGGAGATCAAATCAGTCAATCCTAAAAGAAATCAACCCTGACTGTTCCCTGGAAGGCCAGATCCTGAAGCTGAAGCTCAAATACTTTGGCCACCAAATGAGAAGGGAGCATTCACTGGAGAAGACCCTGATGCTGGGAAAGATTGAAGGTCAAAGGAGAAGGGGACGGCAAAGGATAAGATGGTTAGACAGTGTCATTGATGCAACGAACATGAAATTGAGCACACTTCAGCGGACAGCGGAAGACAGGAGGGCCTGGCGTAATCTGGTCCATGGGGTCGCGAAGAGTCGGACTCGACTGTGCGACTGAACAACAACAACAACAACAAAAATGATGGGAGAGGGGAAGGAAGGATAGATTTCATGTCAAGCAGGAGGAGAAGGCATGATACCCTTCTTCTGCTGCTGCTTCTCTCCTGTGTTGATTTTTCGTTTTTGCTGAGCTCTGATAATGTGAGTAAGCCTGGCTAGATGAAAAACAGCTATGGCAAAGCAACTGGTGGGGGATGGAATCAGCACCCCCTTTCCACTTGGCATGTCTTTGGTTGAGATTGCCTCTCCACCACAGTAGTTTACAGCTGTTTAGCAAAGACTCATGTTCCAAGGCCGGCATTCCATTCCATTGTTATTTCCTGGGCTTTGAGCCATTTTGCCATGTTCAGGTTGATTTCCACTGCAACAGGTGAAAGACATTCAGACCACTCTTTTGTGCTTATCTGTTTATTTGCTTCTTTTGTCTTCTATTATCATTTTGTCTGGTTTAAATTAGTGAGTGGGAATGATTGTCTCATCTTGCATGTGCCAGAACTCTTGAAACAGCTTGTGTTTCTCTGTAAGAACTCTGGACACAGAACCATATTTTATGAGCTCCTGTATCTTCATCCAAACAGGAAAGAACTTTTAAGAACTAGTTAGTAACTAGATGGGAATAATGCTCTGATATCATGTATTGTCAGCTGCTGCAGATGTGATATTCAGAGCACTGGCTTGTTTTGTCTTCACTTTATTCATTGTGGTTTAGGTTGCAGTTAAATTCAATAGAGTCAAATGGCTTCACCATTGTGTTATCATTATGTGTTCCATGATGGTTTTTCCAGTTTCCCTTTTCTAATGTATATTATTTCTTATATCTTACCATTGTCAGAAATTGAAGGGAACATTCAATCAGTGGAATAAATCTTTGGGCAAGCTGGTGGTGAAAACATCTGTTGTTCTTTTTACTACATTTAGGAAGTAGTATTAAAGTATTTTGACTTACTTTTCAAAATCTCAGTAATGTTTATTTCCTGTCAACCAGAGATTATTTCATTTTCATGTAAGAAAAATATTTAAAATATTTCAACAGAGATCCCCGCAGATGAATAATGGAAGGTTTTATTTTTTAGCCCGAGTTTATTTTGAAGGGCAAATGTATGCGGTCATAGACTTTAGTCCAAAAGTTTTGTATGGATGTGAATTAACTATTTTTAATCTATGAACAATGTCTGTTTTGTCTGATTTTTTTGAAGAAATGTGTGGCAGCTGAAAGAATAAATCTTGTATTGAAGCACATTAATCACGTTTATTTTTCCAGTGTTTACAATAAGCAGATATATTTTACATTCTGTTTGAAACAAATTTGGCTTATATACTAAGCTTTTAAAAACAGTTGACAAGTATCCTAAGATGCTGTGTCTCCAAAGGCACAATTTGTGGGAGGGGCTGCTAATTTGACTGGGAAAGTGGTTCTGCAGAAAGGGGTAAACCCTTTCCTCCTGCAGCATGACCCAGTCTTGCCCCAATATATTACTAGGTCAATTTGACGGGGAAAAGACATTTTACTACCCCTTGAAACTAATATCTTCAGAGGGTGATTTAGATCAAGAAAAATTACATAGGCAGAAATGGTTAACCTCCTCTCCAAGCTTCACTTCCCTAGAGAGAACACTACTGAACCAATAGCCTACTTTGTATATTTGTATACAAATGGAATCCAGATCATGGAGAGCATTTTGAAACTCTGAGAATTCCAGAGCTGGAAAATAACCAGCCAGTTGTCCCTTTGTATGGCCTTTGCCCTGACCTGGATAGCCCGGGCTAGCCCAATATCATCAGATCTCAGAAGCTAAGCAGGATCAGCCTCGGTCAGCATTTAGATGGGAGATCATTAAGGAATACCAGAATCGCTACACAGAGGCAGCCAATGGCAAACTACCTCTGATTGCCTTGAAAATCCTAGGGGGTCACCATAAGTTGGCTGTGATTTGATAGCAAAAAAGGGGAGGGGCCTATAGTGACTGAATTTCCTTACCTAGTGATAGAATTTATGGGGCTGGTGAAAAATCACAAACAATGTGGTGGCTGTCATCAGATGGGATACAGCTGGGTTTTACCCCAAGTGATGGTGGATACAAGTTCCTAATTTTGTGCCATGCTTGTCATTCCAGGATTAATTGCAAGGTTTGTGCAACCATAGATAAAATAATTGCTAAACTCTGAAGACATTCTCACAGTTGTGGAAATTCAATTCTATGATGGACAGATTTGCCACATGTCTAGACACTACAGATATTTATGGAGACTGGCTCAGTATACCAGACATTAGCGCATGCCAGGTTCAAGTGTACCTTTTTATCTTTTTTTCCCAGGGATATATCACTATAACCCATATCTCTGTCCTCTGCACAATAAATATAATGAATTAGAAAATATCTGAAGATATTGGAGGCCAAGCTCTATGAGGAAAGGCTGAGGGACTTGGGAATATTTAGTCTGGAAAAGAAGAAGTTGAGGGTGAACATGATGGCTCTCTTTAAGTATTTTAAGGGCTATCACTTAGAGGAGGGCAGTGAGCTATTTCCGTTGGTAGCAGAGGATAGGATTCACAATAATTGAGCAGGGGGTTGGACTAGATGGCCTGTATGGCCCCCTCCAACTCTGTGATTCTATGATTCTATGTTTTTATGATCAGTGGCTCACAAAAACGCATACCCTGCCACAAAATTTTGTTAATCTTTAAGGTGCTACTGGATCATTGCTCTTTTCTACTGCTAGAAAATACAAGTGAGTTCTAAAGAGAGTTACAGTTAAGTTGCCTTGATGAACCAATGGAATGACACTTTCTGTTTAAACTGGTAAGATGAGTGTACGGAGAAGCCATGTAACCAGATTCTTAGCTGTAGCGTCAGCAGTCTCATTGGCATGCTCCGATTGCAGCCCAGGCTCACACAGGCGCATTCAGACTAAAATTTATGACTTCTGGTTCCTTGGTAACTTTGTAGCTGCCTCTGTGGGAGGTCTGTTACCACTTGACGATCGTGGCAGCTCTAAAAATGAAGTTTGTTAGCACCAAATTGATTATGTTTATTGCATTTTGATTAAGACAAATACTCCAGGCTTAGTGATACAGTATGAAAAGGACTTGGACTAATTCCTGGGAGTCGTAGTTTATTACAGGAGTAACCAGAGTGACAGTTCCTAAATGGTGGAATGTATGCCTAATGGGACTTTTGGAAAGTAACTGCTGAGAAGGCTGTAGGGTTTGAAGTTTTAAAGTTTAAATGCCTTGGAAAACAAACACCCTGGTTGCATCTCAGTGTATACCTTCATTTAATTAATCTGCAACCTGTTTAAGGAGAAGTAATGTGAAAGAGCAGTTGTTGTTAAGGACAGCTTGCCAGGGGAACATTTCTAGCTGTTAAGAAAAGAAAATACAAGGAAGCCTGGGTTGTGTCAGGTGCCTTGTCAGTTTATTTATTTATTAATTAAATTTATCAACCATCCTCCCCATTAAAATCAGGCTCAGGCCAGTGTACAATACAATCGTATAAAACATGCATAAAACAATTTAAAATTACATAAGACAATAAAAACATAATAACCTGATTAATTGCTTACAGATGGCGCTGAAATCCTATGGGAAATGGGCAGGGGTGGTGGAAAGTGGGAGTGCCAAGACTGAACGGTCACTGTCATCAACCAAATGCCTGGTGGAACATCTCTGCCTTGCATGCCTAGTGGGACTGTAAAATATCCCGCAGGGCACAGATGTCATTTAGCAGAGAGTTCCACCAGATTGGAGCCAGGGCAGAGAAGGCCTGGTAATGCAAAAAATCTGAAGCAGCTAGATGAGCAAAACTTAAAAAACTAGTTACTACTCTGTTCTGTGTATGTGGAAGCAAAGTAACATGTCATCAAATAAAGCTTACCTTTCATGCAATTTGCATGATCTTCACTTGGCTTTCCAACCTCCAGGTGGAGTCTGAAAATCTCCTGGATTTAAAATGCATTCCTGGATTCCAGAGATTAGTTCCCCTGGAGAAAATGGCTGCTTTGAAGGGTGGACTCAATGGCATTGTGCCATGCTGAGGTCCCTCCTGTCCCCAAATCCCATGCTCCCTAGGGCTGCCCTCCCAAATCTCCAGAAATTTCACAGCCAGGCATTGCAAGCCTATCTGCAACAAACACTCTGGACACTTTGAAGATAATACAGCTGTAATCTGAGTGATACTTGTCAACACAGTTACAAGGTTTCCATAACAGTAGACATGGGGTTGATCCCTGTATTTTAAAAACTAGGAATTACATATTCAGGTTGAACCTCTTGGCTGGAGTGGGGGACTAACAGTGCAGGCCGATGTAAGATTATTAGGGTTGCCAGGTCCCATCTTTCATCCAGTGTGGGGCTCCTGGGTCCTTTCTGGGATCTTCATCCATGCACAATGACATCACCCGGAAGTGATGTCGTCATGTCACTGATGTCGGGGGGTGACGCTGTAGTTTCTGGGCAAAACTCTATGGATTTTTTGCCTTCAAAACCATAGAGTTTGCCCCAAAACTAGAGTGTCAGCCCTGACATCAGCGATGCAATGATTTCACTTCTGGGTGATGTCATCATGATGGGGACATTGTGTAGCAACATCCCTGTTTGGCCAACAGATTGGCACCCCCAAAAGTGGGGAAACCCCTGTGTGGACCTGGGGGCTGGCAACTCCAGTCTAAGACACTTCGTGCATTGCATAATGAACATGTAGAATCTGCTACTACAAGATGTAGCAATGACCATTAGAGTTTAAATGGTTTTAAGGAAGGTTTCATGGAAGACATGTCTGACAATAAGATTGTACTGTGAATCATGCTCTATAGGATCTGGCAAATTGTTGACTCCCAAGATGAAAAGCTAAATACAAGAAGCCATGCTCTGGAAACAAGGCGAACAGTGCAATCCTATGCAGTTATTCCAGTCTAAGGCCATTGATTTCAGTAGGCTTAGACTGGAGTAACTCTACACAGGATTGCACTGTAAGTGACGAACTGACCTCCAAAACCAGGATGCTTAGTGCATCAAAAGCAGAGAGCTGGAAGCAATCTGGTTCTTATGGCCAGAGGTGGGAAGGCTGATGTTATTAATTGATCTGGTTAGGAAAAATCACCAAGGGAAGCACCATTAATTAGGTTATTTTAGTCCCTTCCCTTTCAAAAAACCAACAAGGACAAGGACAAGCAATCCTGACCAAATTCCAATGTATTTTTTCCAACTTACCTGGGAGAACCAAATTGGCACAGCATAGAATTGACATTAGGGATTTGAGGCCTGTTGTACTCCCACCATACCAAATGACTGGCCCGAATGCCATCAATATAAAGGAGGAGGTGGAAGAAATGTTAAGCCTTGAACTCATAGTATTTTCTGAAAGTCCATGGGCCTCCCCTATTATTCTAGTGCCAAAGCCAGATAGCACCATGAAGTTGTGTGTAGACTATAGGGGCCTAAACAAGGTCATAGACTCTGGTGGTTGTCCAGTACACCAGGTGGATAACTTAGTGGAAAGGGAACAACATCTCACTGTTATCAAGAGACAAAGGTTGCTGATGCACTTTCTAGGATCACATTGAGTTGATGTTTGTTTAAATACCGAGTGTGTGTGTGTGTCCATGTGTGTGTGTATGCATGCTGTTGAATGGTTTGTGTTATAAATGGTTGTATATTATTTCTTAAGAAAGTAAATTTAGAAAAAATGTGTAGCATTAGTGATGTAATGATGCATGGTAATGTCCAAGCATGTTCACTCATTACTACAGATAGGCTTGAAAGAGCTTCACCTTACATAATGATTTAAAAGGGTAGGACATGTGACAAACTGACCTCCAAAACCAGGATGCTTAGTGCATCAAAAGCAGAGAGCTGGGAGATTAGGGGTTAATGTCTCTCTGTAAAGCACTTTGAAAGACAGGCTGCCTCCTGTCTCTCTGATTGGTTAGTGCCAGCTGAGGAGTCTTGTCGGAGTGAGTCAGGTCATTTGGATTTTGCCGTGGCTGCTGCAAGTCAGGAGGAGTGTGTGTGTCAGTCTGAAGGAAACAAACAAGTCACTTGAGAAGTGAAAGGGCACAACTCCTAGCCCTTACTGTATACCAACACACTTGGGGGAAAGCTCAGAAATCAGAACTTAATGTCTAAGTGTTAGCACTTGCTGAATTCCATTTGTTCACAGTCTCCAGAACTGGGGTTTAGGTTTGCCAGAAGAGCCTGGGCAGTTGGTGGAAAACTGCCAACCTAGCTCAACAGAAAAGGGTTATTGCTCCTAGGAAAAGGAAGATATTTCTTACCCAGTTATTCAGAGGGTTTAACTCAGAAGGGATCTCTGGTTTGAGAAGTGAACAGGGAAACAATCTTAGGGTGCAGTCACATGGCAAGGCAATTGCGCTTTGTTCCCGATCAGGGCTGGCCCGAGGATTTTTGGGGCCTAGGCGGGGCTACCTTCTGGTGCCTCCCCCGCCCCCAGGGCTCCCCAGGGCGAGGGAGGGCTCCCCTCCTCCTCCTCCTTCCCCCTCTTGCCCGCCCCTGGGGCATGCTGGCAAGTAAGGGGAGTCTGAGTGCCGGCAAGCCAGGGGAAGGGGTGGGGGTTTAAACCCTCGTCCCTTCCGACGGAGCGCTGGCTTGCCAGTGCACCCCACAGCAAACCAGGGGAAGGGGAAGGGGCTTTTGGTGGGGGGCGGGGGCCTTTTGGTACCCCTAAGGGCTGGCGCGCTCTAAGCGAATGCCTAGTTTGCCTAGTGAGCGAGCTGGCCCTGTTCCTGATGTAATTAAAACCAGAATATTTTTTTCCGAGTTGGGATGTTCACACATCCCTCCCTAAACCACAAGCTCTCCTTTCCCGCCTGCCCATTTCCCCCCCAGCAACTTTCTAGCTAACAGCCCAATGAAAAGAAAGAAAAAGGCACCTTTCCGCCTGATGTTGCTGGCTAGCTGGGCGCACTCCCTGGTGACGGGGGCTTCCTCCCTCCTAATGCCGCAGCTTCAGGGACTCCTGGGGCGGATGCCAAAGCCTGCTCGCCTGGCAGCCCACCCCCCAGCTTCCTCCCCCAGAAACTTTCAACGCTACCGCCATGCTGGGGGATGGCAGGCAGGACTTTTCTCCAAGCAGGATGAGCTCTTGTTTACTCAAGTGCTCAAAGCCAGAAGGTTAAAAAAAAAATGCACAGAATGGTCAGACGGCCCTAATCACAATCATTGCGAAAGATGGCTGTCCAGATAGGCGAAATCGCGCATTCAAAGCACAAGTGCCAGGAAAATACTTGATTTTCCTAGGGGCAGAAAAACCCGGGAGCATTGCGGGTGTAAGCCTGCTTTGGCGCAGGAGGCGGATTCGCCTGTCTGATCAGCAAACTTAAATGCGGGAGGGAAGAGCGGCGAAACCCAATCAAAAGGACCGTGGCCTTAGACTCCTCAAGAGTACAGAAAGAAAGCGAAAGTTATAGTCCCAAAAAGGGAAGTATTGATATACAGGAAGAAAGTTCAACCTTCCAGGAAACTAAGATATTTTCTATGAAACTTTATTGACACATTGTTGCTGAAAAAAATCTACAAGATAAACCAATCTCTCATAGTAAAGAACTGAGTCTCTTAGGATTTAAGCTTCAATTATACTCTGTTGACTGTTCAGGATATTCTAATTTTCTTTTAAAGAACTGCAGTTTCCTTAACTCATTGTCCCCTGCCCTATTCCTGATCCAACTATGCATGTTCAATAAAATCTACTTTTTTGTTTTAACTTTACTTTGTGTTAAGTGTCATTTTCAAAGGGTCATATAAGAGGACTCTTGCTGAGTTACAATAAAACTCTGGCCTGGGCAAAAGCCAAATAACTAGTTTAGCACTAGGTGGGACACAAAGAAAGTTATAAGTTTATAATTCAAACACGCTATTAAGAGGCTGCTCAGTCAGAGTGGTGAACAGTGTTTTGGCAGGAAAATCTGCCTCACAGAACAGAAGGAGCAAGTGACCATCATAGTTGTATATGTTCATTGCTCCTCATTTAGATCCATACCAGCTGCTGTAAAAAAGCAAGCGAAAAACAGCCAGTATGTGGGTAAAACATGAAATGCCATCCAAGCTCAGTTTATATTGCAGGGTCTATAAGTCAAAGATCTGTAGTCATTACTCTGATGTTCTGCAAATCACTGTTTCAAGGCTTTCCCCCTCTGGCATTAGTAAGCAGATATTTTGCCCACTTAGGATTCTATTATTCATAATCGTTGTGCTCCATTAGCCAGATTCTTCTTTTAAGTGTTTGGAACAAGCCAAAATAACACCCAAGCTGTTTATCTTATGATTATCTAATTAGGTTTGATTTGACTTTAATAGGATTTTTTTTTAAAAAAGATTATATTTGCTCCTTATGTTTACTGCTTCTTATGACTAATCACAACATGCATGTAAGCTGTTATCACTGAAGCGAGGGAATTGCAATCAGGAGAGTGATTTGTATTGTGACACTTCCTTATGAAAATATAGTCTTTGTGCAGAATTAGATCTAGTTTGGATGTAATTTCATTTATGTATTTTAAGCTTCTTTCTTGAATGATGAGAAACACTTTACAAATACACCGAGGTACAAATCTCATAAATTCTGGAGAATAGCAGCAATCAAATTATGGTTGCTCCTGCATGGTGATGCTTCCTACTGTGCATTCATTGTGGAGGCATTTCCACTGAGAAAAGGCATGCAGGTTTGCTCTGCGTTTTTTTAGTCACTCCACCTGCCTTCTGTTTCCCATGACCTGCACCACCAGAAGGCTTTTACCATTTTAGAAAATCAATATCTGTTGTATCATCATAGCAAAGCAGCAAGTACTAAATTTAAACAAAAATTCCTGCAAAAAGCCCTCCAGGGGCATGGGGGAATGGCAGGGATGATGACACTAAAAGGGCACTGATGTGAGTGGAAGGTTTGAAAGTGTGCACCTTCCTGTGCACATGGTTCCAAGCCTGCATTTGACGGTGATTTTTCAAGAAACATCATAGCAAAGCAGATTTGTGAAAGAATGGACCAAAGCAAGGGACAGCCTGGGAAGTGGATAATCAACGGACAATATCATGTTTACTTTATTTATTTAAAACATGTTATGCTGCCTTTCCACCCAAGTTTTGGTCCTCAAAATCAGCTTTAAAATTACACGCACACACGCAGAAATCTTACCTTGGATGATGGGGTTTATCAAGTCTTGAAATAAGAAGCAGCTATGGTTGGTGCTATGGCACATCTAGCTTGCTCAAGCTGGGAAGTGGGCAACCCAGAAGGGATGACAGAGGTCCCTTCCACATTTGCCTGCAACTCCAGATTTTCTCAGTGTTCAAGTCGAGGCAATTTAAGTCCACAGCAAAACAGCATCCAAATAACTCGGGGCAACAGCAATCTGAAACGTGGTTGACCACTGAAGGGAGATAGTGTAACAAAGAATAAAAAGAAGGTTGAACTCAATTTTAATGCAGAATGGGGGGAAAACCTGAATTACAAAGAAGGTTGAATTCGATCTTAGCGCAGAATTGCTTGGAAGACACTGCGGTGAACATAGATTAAAAGGACAGTACAGAAAGGGCCTTAGTTTCAGATATTAAGGATTTGAATAGTTTCTTTAGACTGATAGGGAGTTATTATAGAAATAGAATAATGAATGTAAGTTCAATAAGAGTTAGCTGAGAGAAATTAGACCCTTTGTGTGTCAGACCTGCCATGATGAAAGTCACAGCAAGTATTAGTAATGGCCTGATGGCTATTTCTAAACATGGGCTTAACTTACCCTATGCTTGGACCATAGTGCACTTGGGCAAACTACAGAAGAAAACCTATTCTAGTCTTAGAAAATACCTCTACAGGAGTGTTCTAGACCAGAAGTCGACCCTAGTGGGGTCAGGTTTCTGCCCTCACCCCAGTAGGTACCAAATAATTTGCGTAGTCAGCTTTTTAATTATCCCTGCTGCTATGCCTTTAACAGAAGCCACAAATGCAGGAATTAGATGATGAAGCTTTTCCTGGCATGGAGCCAAAGGGGTGAGGAAACTTTGCTTGCTTGAGAGCTTCAGACTGGATCTAGGGAAAGGCAAATAACCCTAAATGCAGTTAAAATGTTCTTCCTTGGATAAACATGGAGCAATGAGAAAGGTGTGCAAATGCAGGACATAATATATGTAAAGTCAAACATCTATTTTTTTACCCTTTGCAAAACACTCTCTGTAACACTACAAGTAATAGGGCTTTGGACATAGTAATGTTTCTTTCTTTTTTTTCCTAGAAACAAAAAACCTTTATGTCCTATTTGCAAATTTTTGTTTTCAAACAGACAACACAAGGAAACAGCATTTTAAATCCCAAATCACACATATGCACTATATGCTATTGAATATTCCTATTGAATATCTACCCCTTCCTAACCTATCCTGATCTGATGCCACTTTGATAATTAAAAAAAAGATTAGAAAGAAGGTGGAAAGTTTATGAAGGAGCTCTTATTTGTTTAATCTCAGAGCTGGAAGGGACACAAGGGTCATCTTTGTGCAGAACTACTAATATCCCTGACACAAATGGATTCTAAACCGTGCCTTCAGTATCTCACATTTTAAAAAATCCCATCCCTCCTCAACACCTTTCCCATGAAGCATTTTGCTTCATGAAATACCACTTACTGCTTGCCTCAGATTCCTAAAATTAGCTTCTCTAAAATCCAGGGTGCATTTCTTACTTCTCACCATAAGCACTTTCTTGAAATTCATAAACCTAAGATGATGTGATCCCTTGCACCAAGGGTTCCCACTACTTCAGCTTCCAAGATCCTCCCCATTAGTAAGAATGTGGTCTAAAATAGCTGAACCCCTCATTTCTCCCAGAGAAGCCAAAAAGTTATTAGATCTTTCACTACTAGCAGAGTAAGTGTTGGAATATTTGCAAGTTCTTTCCCTGATGTCATGAAAGAGTTAACCTGTTTGTTTGTTTGTTTATGGTAATTGTTAGCTAGTTAGCCTTAGAACCAATGTACTGTCCTTCACATAGTTCCCGCCAGAGAAAAGGAAGTCCTATGCATAGTGAAGTGACCTTTAGCCTGGCTATTGGTCAGTTCATAGTTGGGTGATGTTACCTGACATTCAGCATGTAGGCATTTTGAGGTTTCTTCTTCCTAGATAGATAGATTGGTAATTGTTTTTATCCTTAACATGTAATCTTTCCTAATTTTATCAGTAACTTTTCTTTAAAGCTAATTTACACTTGTGTGCTGTGTGGTTCCCTTTTACTCTGCTAAAATATTCAAGTTAGACTCCCAACAAATATCAGGATAGTTAAAATTTCCCATCGAAATGACCTTCCTCTTATTACAAACTAATGATAATTGATCATAAAAAATCTTATCTGATTCCTGAATCTGACTTAGTGGTCTATAATAAACACCCACAACAACATCACCATCCCTACCACTCATTTTACTTTCACCCAAACACTTTCAAACAACCCCAGTGCAATCCAAGCAGACTTACACCCTGCAAAGTACATTGAAATCAATAAGTTTAGAAGGGTGTAACTCTGATTTGGACTGCATAGTGTACGCCTGAACCAGAATCAGTCCAAGGTTATGGGCACAGAGGATTAATCTGTTCTCCAACATCACCAAAAATTCCTTTAAGATATGAGTGTGTCAATCCAAGTTTTCATGATAATTTGTAAGTTTTTGGTTTTTTTACATAATAAATACAACATGTCTGCCATCCAATATCCTGTTGTTGGGGCTTCTTCATTCTTCCAATGGTAAAACTATACATTTAGCTACTAAAGCAGCTCTAGAGTGTGGTTAGTTATATTTTAAGAACCCAAACTACAGAAATATAGGCTATAATGATATGCTTGTAAGGGGAATTTGTGCTGGTTGACAGAACAAGGTTATTTTTCTTTTCTACTGCATGCCAGAATGCTCTAATTCGTCAGCAAAGCCAACCTAGATGTACTGTGGTACACTGCCTCTCCTGCATCAGCTGTTGTTAGATCCCATGTTTAGAGAATCTGGGCATTGATGCAATATAAACATTTTGTTTTGCCAAATTAATATCTTTTGAAGTTCTGATGTAGCTTTTGTATGGATCTCAGGCTGACAACTGTTGCTGCAGTCGTAAAGTCTCCTGTTTGTCTCAGACCATGATCTTGGTTGGGTTTTTGATGTGCAAATCACTGCCAAAGCGTATGGTATGCACAGTGTAATGTTTTGTAATGAATGTAGTTGGGTTGTTTTGGGAAGCTCCAGATGCACAGGATCCAGGCAACACTGGATTTTAAATTCTCAAGTCTTTGTGGGAGGATTATATCCTTGTTGCAACTGGATGAATGTTTTGGAAATTATATCCAGTATTGATCAGATACTGCCAGCTTTCCACAAAGTGGGGCCTCAGTCCCTTTGGTGGTAAGGCTGCCATTCATTCTGTGTGTATTAAAAGAAACAAAATTCTTTTTTTTTTTTAATTTATTTTTAGGGTTTTTCAATACAAACAAACATGTATTCTTTACAAAATCATTTCCATATATTTACAGAGTCTTTAAGTCTCAGTACATTTTTCTATCCAACTATAAAGTTTAGACCATCTATTTACATGTACTTTCAAATCTCGATTTTGCAGTCTTAAACTTAAATCGTCCATTTGGGAGAGATCTAAAATTTTACAAATTAATTCCCCCTTAGAGGGTATAGTATCGGATTTCCAATTTCTTGCCCACAGAATACGCGCAGCTGAAATTATATAAGATAACAAATATCTATCATTGGATTTGTATACCTTCGGTATTATATTTAATAAAAAACTCTCTGGTTTTAATACAAGTTCTTTGTCTATGATTTCTCGCAAGATCACCAATACCATCTTCCAATATTTTTGTGTTTTAGTGCATTTCCACCACATATGGTAAAATGTTCCCGTATTGGCTTTACACTTCCAGCATTGGTTTGAATAATTTTTAACACATTTCGATATCTTGTCTGGTGACCAGTGCCACCGATAAAACATCTTATAGACGTTCTCTTTATATGCAATTGATCTCATATTTTTCACAGACTTCCACATCAAATCCCATTGATCTAACTCTATATTTGTTCCTATATCTTTCATCCAATTAATCATTGTATTTTTGACTATCTCGTCCCTTTGGTAGTCCTCTAACAAAAATTTGTATAGTTTTTGAATAAGCTTATCACTTGACGAGAGCCAGATTTTGTCTATTTGGTTGTTTTGATCCTCAAAACCTCTTAGCATATCCTTGCCAAATCTGTCCTTTAACATTATATGTTCCCACCAAGATAATTTATTTTCTTGTCTTAGTTTATCTTCTGCTTTTAACTTATCTAACTGGTTTAGCAACTTTTGGTAACTCTCTTTTTTCTGCGGTGTTATTAAGACTGGATTGATAAAGGCCTCCAAGGGTGATACCCATCTTGGGTTTTTTTTATAAAATTTATCTCTTACGGAACTCCATATTTTGTTTAACGCTCCTCTTAATAGGTGTCTTCTAAAATTATTATAAATTTTGTCTTTCCCGTACCATATGTACGCATGCCAACCCATATGTAGATCGTGACCTTCAAGAGTTAATATTCTTTCATTTTCCAGGTTTAGCCATTCCCTTATCCAAACCAGCGCTGCTGCTTGATAGTAAATGTACCAGTTAGGCAGACTCAACCCCCATTTTCTTTGCTATCTTGCATATTTTTCCACTTTATTCTTGGTTTTTTATATTGCCAAATAAACGGCTTTATGAGCTTGTCTAATTCATCAAAAAAACTTTATTTTGCAATAATGGTATTGTTTGGAAAAAAATAGGATTCTTGGCAGTATGTTCATTTTAATTAAAGCTATCCTTCCCATTAGGGAGAGGGGGATGGTCTTCCACTTTGATAAATCAGTAGCTATATCTTTTAATATCTTATAATAGTTATCTTGTATAATGGAACTACATTTGTTAGTTAACATAATTCCCAGATATTTGACCTTCTTAACTACCTCCATTGATGTTAGTTTTTGTAGTATTTGCGTTTTTTTTAGGCAACAATTTTTTGTTATAATTTTAGATTTTTTATAATTTATTTTAAGTCCTGCTACTAGGCCATATTGTTCAATGGTATTCATTAAGTTTATAGTCGATGTTTCTGGGTCTTCTACAATAAATACCAGATCATCTGCGAATGCTAATAATTTGTATTCCTGATCTCTCACCCTTAAACCTTTGATTGCTATATTTTCCCTAATAGAAGCATTCAATGATTCTAGCGCAAAAATGAACAATAGTGGTGACATCGGACAACCTTGCCTTGAGCCTTTTTGGATTTCAATATTGTCTGTCATGTCGTTGTTAATCATAACTTTTGCATATTGTTTTTTGTATATTGCCTTGATCATATTATAGAATAGTGTCCCACATTCAGCTTTTAATAATTTCTGTAAGAGAAATTCCCAAGACAGGTTGTCAAATGCCTTTTCCGCATCAAGAAACATCAACATAATCTCCTTCTCTGGGTGTTCTTCATAATATTCTAACACATCAATGATTACCCACAAATTATTCCTCATATATCTCCTGGGGAGAAATCCCATCTGATCATGATGTATGGTTTCAGCTAGCACCACTTTTAACCTATTAGCCAATATATTAGCAAAGATCTTGTAGTCTGCATTTAGTAGTGATATGGGTCTATAATTTTTAATATCTCTTTTATCTGTGTCGGGTTTAGGAATCAGTGTTATTAGAGCATTATTCCATGAATCTGGTACTACTCCACTTTTCCCTATTTCCTGACAGACTTCTTTTAATTGCATCGATATTTCATCTTCAAAGATTTGATAAAATTCTGCAGGAATTCCATCAGGACCTGGAGTTTTTCTCTTTTTTTGTCTTTTGATTGCCTGAATTATTTCACACATAGTTATAGGTTCATTCAAAGCCTGCTTATGAGATTCCTCAAATCTTTTACAGTTTTTAATCAAATACTTTTCTATTGCTTCTTGGTCCAATTTATCTTGCTTGTATAATTTTCTATAAAAATTCTCAGTTATATTTTTTATTTCTTGTAGATCATATTTCTCCTGATTTTCCTCATTTCGTAGTGAAGATATAATTCTCTTTTCCCTTTCTTTTCTAACTTTGTATGCTAACCATCTATTGGGTTTATTAATATTTTCAAAATAATATTGTTTTGTATATTCGATTTTCCTTTCTATTTCTTGGTTTAGCATCAGATTAAGCTTATGCTGAAGTAGATTTAATTTATTTTTTCTCGAATTATCACCTATTGCATTTTTCCATTTCATTTCTTGTGTTTTAATTTGATTTATTAATTGTTGGTATTTCTTATCTCTTTGTTTTTTTTGCCATGCATTTTGACTAATAAAACAGCCTCTCATGTATGCTTTAAATGCATCCCATATTACCCCTACCAGCGTATCTACAGTATTGTTTATTCTAAAAAATTCTTTTATTTCTTTCTTACATTTCTTTCTAAATTTTTCATCTTGGAGTAATTTTAGGTTCATTGACCATTTAATCTTTTTCTTCCCCTCTTCTTTAAGGGTAAGTTGCACCGGGCAGTGATCAGCAAAGGTATTAGGTAGTATTTCACATTCTTTCACTTTGTTGATCATAGCAGCAGATATCCAACACATATCTAACCGTGACCAGGATTTATAACGAGCTGAATAATATGTATAATCTTTTTTCTGTATATTTCTTGTTCTCCATATATCTACTATACTATACTCTTCCACTATCTTAAAAAATCTAATGGCAAAGTGTTACCTCCTCTTAGTTTTCTTTTGCTTCTTCTTCTATCTATCTATCTCAGGATCTAACACTGCATTGAAATCACCAATAATACAGATTTCATTAACTTCTACTAAAGTAATTACTTTCTGAAGTTCTTTAAAAAAGGGTTTCTGATTGTGATTAGGGGCATATATATTAATAATTAAGGTTTTAATCCCATTTCTCAAAATTGTTAATGCTACTAATCTACCATCCTCTGAACTACACACAAGCTCTGGATGTAAATAATCTTTTACGTACATTACCACCCCTCTTTTTTTAACTTCCACAGAAGAGGTGAAAGCTATTCCCAATTTTTTACAGTCTAAATATTTTAGATCTTTTTTCCTTATATGAGTTTCTTGGAGACAAATAACTTCTGACTTAAGTTTTTGAAGTTGATGAAATATTTTCCTTCTTTTTTGTGGTATATTCAAACCATTGATGTTAACAGATATAATATTAAGTTGTGTTGATAATGTCATTTTTGTTTCACTTCCTAGTACCTCTTGTTTCTATCCCTGAATTTATATCTAGTCAGGTACTGATAGGTATTTTTATTTATCTTTTTTCTTTGTCTTTTCTTTGGTGTCAAGTCTTTTCCCTTATTTCCTTGTTGAGAGGATAAAAGTTCTTGTTGTTCCTTCTGCTGTTGCTGTTGTTCCCCCTCTACTTCCCTTTCAGCTGCTTCTATAACTTCACCCTCTTCCCCTTCACTTTCTCTTTCTTCTTCCTCTTCATTCTCATCTTCTGTTCTATCTCTTTGAAGTCCTAATTCCTCTCCATGTTGGTCCAGAAAGTGTTCTATTTTAAATATTGAATCTATTCTGTACCTCTTAGCTTTATGGACAAACAATATTCCTTCAGGAACCAACCATCTGAACATGATCGCGTTTTTTTGCAATAACTCAGTAAGGCTTCTATAAGGTATTCTTCTCTCCCTAACTCTCCACGGTACATCCTTCAAGAACCTTATTTCTTGCCCTTGAATAAAAACTTGTTTTGTTTGTCTCTTTTAATATTTTGTCTTTCAAGTCCTTTCTATAAAATTTTATGTGGACCTCCCGCGGCTTTTTATGTTTCCTTGCAAAAGCTGAGTTTCTTCTATATATAAATTCAATCCCTTCTTCAATCTCCTTTTGAGATGCTATTTTTAATTGCTCTGCTAATTCAGATGCAATTGCTTCTTTCAGCTCTTTATTTAAAGTCTCAGGAATATTTTGGCATCTGATTACTAAAGCCACTTTATCCATTTCCAGACTAATCACCGTGTCTTCAAGTCTTTCATTTTTGCTTTTAATTTCTTGGACGTCTAACTCTAGGTCACGCACCTTTTCTTTTATTTTTCCCTGATTTACTACAATTTTAGCAATTTCCTGCTTGTTATCAAAAATTTGTTTTTTAATCTCCTCTGTTTCAAACCTAATTTGGTTTGACAGATCATCCATTTTTATGCTTAGTGGTTCAAGCTCACGTTTAATTAGGGCAGGTAACATGTTTTCTATTGTAACTTTCATTGCTTCAGATACTGCTCTGACAACATTGTCTTCTATCAATTTGTTGAGGTCTTTCATAGAGATTTGGGATGGGTGAACATTGGCAAACTTAGTTAAACCTGCTTGCCCTGATTGGCCAGGTGAAGGAACTGACCCTCTTCTAGGACCTCCTGTTGCCATATTTACTATTGGTTTTATTATTTTTTTTCTACTATTTTTCTTTTACTATGCCTCTTTAAGATCACGCCTATGGTCTTCTGTCTCCGTCCATGCACTCCTCCGTCTTATTGCCCTGTTGCTGCCTCTGCTTTTCTGCTGAGTCACATTTATTCTTTTCTCATCCGTTGCACTTTCCAACCTTCGCCCTTCTGAGCCACTGTAGCCTCCGTCTCCTCAATGAATCACTCTGCTCCACACCACTTAATCACCGGCAGCTGCACTTCCCGGCTTCTCCTTAAAGGGATCATATCAAACATTTCCCTGGGACTACAGGAAAAAAACAAAAACAAAAACAAAAACAAAGAGTTTGTAGCACTTATAATTCTTAAGTTAGTATCTTATCTCTAACATTACTAATACTTCCTTAACCAACCCTTGTGTTTCTTTCATACTTTTTCACTGGCCTTTTCTTCTTTCTCTCTTAAACTTTCAAAATGTTATTTGGAAGTAATACCTCTTACGTCTGCTGCTATCTGTTTCTCCTATTATTAGTCTTTAATTTCCCCCCTCAAATGGCTTTCCCATTCTAATCTTACAAGTTGTAGAAACAATACTTAGCTTTGATTATTATTCTTTAGACTCTGTGACTCCCGTGGCTCGTCTATGGCTCGGCGTGTGTTGACGCGTCGGGTCCCCTCTTTCCTGCTTTCTTGCTTCAGGATTTGGCTGAGGAACACACCAGCTGGTCGCCTCCCCCCTGGGTGTTTCTTCAACAATATCCCTTGCCAAAATTCTCCTCTCTTGAGAGTTTTGAGTTGCTGTAAACAACTAAGAAAGTCAGTGGGCAGTAGGAGCAGCTTCAAAATGCTCCCTCTGTCGACGAGCTCCACCCCAGAAGTCTCAAAAGAAACAAAATTCTATGTCAACTTTATCGCTATGTATATTGAGCATGCTAAATTAGCATACTTCATTTGTGAGATTCACTGCAGGTGCTTTATCATTACATCAGCTAAATACCAGAAGCAGTGACGGAAACAGTAATGGAAAATCTTTCTTTTTTCAGTACCAGGGAAGATGGCACGTTGCCAGCTATGCTTCCATTCTGCAGGAAGGCAACAGTGGATGTTGTCAACGAGAAGGGTCTCCATTGTCTGACTTTATCTACAACCTTGTTTATACAGTCAACAAAATCCAAGTGGTAAAGGTATTCCTGGATTGTACCACTTCCAGCTTCAATGGTACAATCTAGGACAAACTGTATGACTTGCGTCTGGCAATTTTCATCCTATTCTTTCAGTCAACAAGACTAGGAAAGACCCACACTACCTCACAGAACAGAATTTTGTTGAATATATACTATTGAGAAATGAAGGAAAAATAACCAAGACATATTTGATTCAAAAGCACAAAAAGGAGGTGGAAGTCAGGAAGCACAAAACCTAGTCTAACACAGATAACAGAAACTTGACCAATTGGTATTGTAAGAGCCTGATCTGATTTCTCTTCCAATGTCTTCAAGTACTTGAAATACTGGCGGAAGTTAGATGGCTGGTCTAGTGTGCATAGCTCAAACAACAACAGCAACAAAGCTGGAGAAACCCTTCCTTGGAGCTGCCAAGGAATTCACTGAACAGAATGTCCAAATAGAGAATGAATAAAGGGATCTGAGATTTGCAAAAAAGGCAAACTGCAGCAGCATGTTAAAGACTAATCTTCAAGGGGAACAGAACAGAATGAGAAGTGATGTCACAGTGACAGCTCTTGCTTCCAAAATTCAGTAGTCTACATGAATTCCCTTTGTTAATAACATTCTGGTTACCATGCTGTAACTGAATTAGCTCAAGCAAATATTTAAAAGTTCTGCACATTTTCGAATTTTGCTAATTCCTGGTGTTTGAACCAAAAATTCAGATTTTGAATACAAAGATTGCTTCACAAAATTCAGTATTAGAATAATTTAGGCTTTTTTGGAGAGAGAGAATTTGGTGAGATTTCAAATATGACTCTCATAAGGTGTCAGCTATCAAATATCAAGAACTGTTTGGTTCAGCACATCTATGTACATTCTCCTTTGATGCTTTAAATCAGAAGTTCTCAAACTTTAGCAATCCACTTATTTTGATTTACAATTTTTTTCAGACTCCCAAGCCCTCCCATCTCCCTTTGCTGGTACCGACCACAAACTGGACAGCCCTGTTTCAAAGTGTGAATGTAAGCCAAACATGCCTACATCCTCAAAACAATATTGTAAGGACCATATCATTTTAACTTTAGATGCAAGGAAGGTATTGTACCATCTGTACATGGCATACAAAGTCATGTCATATTTAGCCGATTCTATAAAGCTACAGCTCCAAAGGTGCAGACCATGTTCTAATCAATTTCACCCCTTGATTGAACATTGCACTACAAACAGCAAGACATTTCCTTAATTAGTTAATAATTTCTTGATAGTCGCTAGCTGAACAGTGATGGGAAGGGACCTGAAAAACATTTCAGAACTACTCATAGAAGAAGACCATTATCACACTTCTGCTATTCAACTGAAAATTATGAATTACTATTATTGTCTCTGGATGTGCAGGGCTGTCTTTTAATTTATATGCTGAAATCCTTTGCATTGAAAAAGAAAGTGAACACCAATTCAATTTTATTCCTGAAGTAACTGTGAGGACTGTGTTAGGATCCTACCTGCTTGGTGCCATCCAACCAGTTAGGGCTAAGCTATGGTTCCCAGCAGACAACAAGCATGTTTTCTGGCTTGTGCTTCAAAGTAATTTGGAAACTAGGTGACTGCAGGTGATAGTAGCTGTGTGTACCCTGTGGAAAAGGAGGAAGTAAATTCCATTCTCTTGGTCTGAGTGAGAAAGCTAAGGGAGCTTTGTTTTCAAGTTAGCCAAATGGGCTCATGGTAGCTAGGAAGGATGAACAGCCTCTCTGGACTACCCTCATGGACCACCCATCTTAGACCCATCTTAGACATGCTGCTTTAAATCATGTCTCCAGTTTATACACAATTGGGCAGGATCATGTTTGAAAGGCACCACATGGAATTTATCTTACATCTGCCAACATCACATAGAATTGATCTCTAATAGTTCAAAATGCTTTATGTTACCAGCCTCTGAATTAGCATAGTGACAGTGCATGTTTGCCATAAAATAGTGTATTTCACTTGTATTGATGGCAACATAAAGTAGGCTTGGCATGGCCGCATCCGTTATAAAGACTGAAAGAAAGTATAGTGTGCTTGGATGAAAAGTCATACATGGTCAGTGCGACCTTCCTGCTCTGCCTTTCTTATTTAAAAATGGACACTAGTTTATATAAATCATATTTTGCTTCATTTCTGGAAAGCTTCATTTTCTGTATATTGCTGCTAAGATCCTGGGAAAGCAAAGATGTTTGCAGCAGAACTAAATGCAACTCTAAACTAATTCTAAAAGCAAAAAAACCCCAATATCTTTCAAACAAAAATGTTAGCATCGTCTTATGCCAATAGATGCATTCTTACTAGTTAGCTATTGTTCTCAAACAATACCTTGCTATGTTTGTTGATATATATGGAAGACAACAAACCATCTTACTTTAAAGAAACCATTTGCAGTTACTATTTTTAAAGTTTCTCATTGGGCATTCTGGTCCTAGGGAAGCAGGAAAAAATGAACAGACTGGTATATTAATAGCACCTACTTCTTTTGACCCAATCATTGCTATTAATTTGATAGGTCTAATATAAATTTTGATCCTTGGGGTTTTAAAGTTCAGTCTTTGACAAAACTGCTCCACAATATCAATTGTGCCTTTGCCCCAGATTTTCTGAGAGCTACTAAAGCCCCCCAAGCAGGTCACTTCTTAACACACCCAGACTCAACTCAAACATAATAGAAAGCCAATCACACTAGCATGAGCATATTAATAATGAGTGATCGTGGTATATTTTATGCATTCCCCCCACCCCATTCAGTTCCACTCACTATATCCCACCCTTTCTCCAAGAAGTTCAGGGCACTGCACATGGTCCCTACAGTCTTCACAACAATCGTGTGAGATAGGTTAAGCTGTGAAAATGAGTTAGTCCCAATATCATTCTCACCCCTGTTACCACCAGTGGCCTGCCTTGTTGTTTGGGGAAGTTAGCTATGTGGCAGGATAGGCCAGAGGGGTACAAGAATTGCATACCACTTGTATACCAAGATCCGATCGCTTCTCAGCCTTTTGGCTAAGATCAAGAGTACCAAGCTCTTGCACAATAGGAACACTCCAGATCTGAAGAGTAGATTAATACTGAAGGCATTGCACTGGCTGCCAATAGCATAGTGAATTCGCTTTAAGGTGCTGGTTCTTACCTTTAAAGCCCTTTATGGCCAGGGACCTACATACCTGAGGGACCGCCTCTCCCCACATGTCCCTCAGAAAGCACTATGATCAGGGTCTCAACACCGACTCACCCTCCCCGGACCAAAGGATGTCAGGCTAGCTGCAAGCAGGGCTAGGGTTTTTTCAGTGGCGGCTCCTCTCTGGTGGAATGAGCTCCCGGAGGAGATCAGGGCCCTGTGGGACCTTATACAGTTCTGCTGGGCCTACAAGACACCTGTTCTGCCAATTAGGAGCTGCCCCGGAGAGAATGCCCTAGCCCCTTGAAATCTCTGGACTGTCCACCAGGATGGCATGGAAGTTGAGCACCATCCCAAATGGAATACTAAACCAGTACCTGTATAATGGTTTTATCTGGATGTTAGCACCTTTTAATGCCATAATTGTTATATGGTTTTATGACTTTTACTATTTATTGTTATCATTGTTGTTTTATCCTGTTGTGAGTCGCCCTGAGCCAGCCATGGCTGGGAGGGCAGGGTATAAATAAAATAAAATAAAATAAAAAATAAATAGTTTTAATTGAAGAATTTCCCTAATTACAACCACACTAAACATTCAAAAAGAGCAAGCAATACAGGACTAAGAAAGCAGAGGTGATTGATAGCAAATAGAGGGGTCAGTTATGGGGTAATACAACTTTTTTCGGGCTGTTTGTGCTTTGGGGGTTGTTGGAGGCTGAGTGAGTTGCTGTGGTGTGCTGTTGATTGCAAGCCCCACCCCCTATTGTGCTGGGCAGGAAGGGGCCTTTTGAAACAAAGGGCTACTCCTCGCCAGAGACATGAGAACCAAAGGGCGAGAACCAAAGGGCTCTTAGCCTGTGGGTTGTGCTTGGAGGCCTTGTAAGAACCTGTGTAAAGGGCTGCTACTGAGTTCAGGAGAGAGAACTGCTGGTAAAGTAGCCATTTGGCCAGTCTCAAAGTTTTCAGGGTACATCACCACAACAAGAGTTTATGTTGGAGTCTGAGGAAAGTGCCTGAGGCTGTAGAAGATAGCATTGCTCCTAGGAAGATGGATAATGAAGGATTTCTTCCGGTGACCTGCCTGGGCTGCGCCATGATCATTTTTCTGCCATGCCATGAAGTGCATTATACATGCTGCAAGTGCAAGCTTATAAGAATGCTTGAGGAGAAAGTGGGAGAACTCCAGGCACAAATCTGTACACTGAGGAACATCAGAGAAGCAGAAAGCTTTTTAGACATGAAGGAAGAGGGGCTCCTGAGAGAACAGCAAGAGCTAGCAAATCCTAAGCAAGAAGAAGGACATAACAAAGAACAGGTGGGTGAGTGGAAGAATGTGACCTTGAGGAGTAAGATAATCAGGAAACACTCACAGCCAGTGGAGCTGCAAAATTGATACCAGCCGCTTCTGATGATAGAAGATCAGAATAGCACACACTGGGATCAAAAGGATGTGACTGACACACAAGCACATAAGCAGAGAAGGAACCAAGCTATCCCACGGAGGAAGAGATGAGTCGTGGTGGTTGGTGACTCCCTACTGAGAGGGATGGAAGAAGGTGTATGCAGACTGGACAAGGAATCTCAAGAGGTTTGTTGTCTTCCTGGAGCGTGTATCCGAGATGTGATGGAGAGAATTCCAAGACTGATCAAGACCTCTGATCGTTACCCACTCCTGCTGATCCGTGTGGGAACAAACAATACAGCCCGAAGAAACCTTGAATGGATCGCCAAAGACTACGAGGCTCTGGGCAAGAAGGTGAAAGAACTAGGAGCACAGGTGGTGTTCTCCATTTTAGCTGTTGAGGGCCATGGAGCTGGAAGGGAGAACAGGATACTGGAGGTGAATGGCTGGTTATGTAGATGGTGCCGTCAAGAGGGATTTGGCTTCCTGGACCATGGTATGTACCTCCAAGATGAAGGACTGTTGGTAACAGATGGGGTGCAACTTACAAAGAATGGGAGGAATGTCTTTGCTGTAAGACTTGCAACCCTGATCAGGAGGGCTTTAAACTGAAGACATCGGGGGTCGGCAGAAAAAGCCTGATGTTGTGCAGCATCCCCAACACTAAATTTAAGAAGGGAAGTGACCAGAGAATAAATGAACGAGAGAGAGGTGAGTTCAGTAATTTTCAGGTAAAATCGAAGGGACCTACAGTAGGAAAGGATGTCTGTAATCTGAAATGTCTTTATACTAATGCAAAGAGTATGGGAAATAAACAAGAGGAACTTGAACTTCAAATATTGGAAAGTAATTATGATCTGATAGGTATCACTGAGACTTGGTGGGATGAGTCTCATATATGGAGCACAGCGATTGAAGGATAGACCTTGTTCAAATGGAACAGAATAAACAAAAAAGGTGGCGGGGTGGCACTATATGTCAAGAATGAATATGCTTGCACTGAAATTCAGGATTTTGAGAGTTGCCCTGTTGAAAGTGTGTGGGTAAGGATAAAGCGGGGGGGGAAAGAAGGGGATATTGTTGTGGGGGTATACTACAGACCTCCGAACTAACTGGAGGAACGGGATGATGCATTTGTACAGCAGCTTGCTAAACTTTCACAGAGACAGGATGTAGTGGTTATGGGAGATTTCGACTATCCAGATATTTCCTGGAAATCTAACTCTGCTAGACATGGGGCATCCTGCAGATTCTTGAATAGTCTTGCGGACAACTTCATCTCTGAGAAGGTGGAGGTGGGAACCAGAGGAGCTGCTATCCTAGATTTAATTCTGACTAACAGGGAAGAACTGATTGATGAAGTTAATGTTGTGGGATCCTTGGGGAATAGTGACCATGTCAGCTTGGAATTTGACATAGCGAGGGATGTGAAACCAGGACACAGTAGGACTCATTCTGGACTTCAGAAAGGCTGATTTAAAAAAACTCAGAGAAATATTAGGTAGAATCCCGTGGCTGGAAATGCTGAGGGGGAAATCTGCACAGGAAGGATGGGAGATGCTGAAAAATGAAGTGCTTAAGGCACAATCCCAAACTGTTCCAGTAAGAAAGAAAGGTGGGAGACGGGTAATGAAGCCGAGGTGGCTGAACAAGGAACTCTCTGAAGAGCTGAGACTAAAAAGGGAAATGTACAGGAAATAGAAGGAGAGTCAAATTACTGAGGGTGAGTACAAGAAGCAGGCTTGAATCTGTAGGGATGGTGTCAGAAAGGCTAAAGCGCAGATGGAGCTGAGGCTTGTGAGGGATGCTAAAAATAACAAGAAAAATTTCTATGAAGGAAGGAGGAACTGCCAGTCCAGAGTAAGTAAGGAAATGGTTAGAGAGCATCTGGCTGCCTTAAATACTTTCAAATCTCCAGGGCCGGATGGCTTGCATCCCAGGGTGCTAAAAGAAATTGCAGATGTTATTTCAGAGCCTCTGGCTCTAATCTTTGAGATGTCCTGGAGTATTGGTGTTGTGCAGGAAGACTGGAGAAGAGCGAATGTTGTCCCGAGCTCTTGAAGGAAAAAAGACGGACCCGGGAAATTACAGGCCTGTCAGCTTGACATCAATACTTGGAAAAATTCTTATAAATAAAAATATTAAAAAAAAAAAAAAAATACTTGGAAAAATTCTGGAGCAGATTATCAAATGCTCTGTCTGTGAGCACCTTGAACAGAATGAGTTAATTGGTAGTAGCCAGCATGGGTTTATCAAGACTAAGTCATGCCAGACCAACCTATCTCCTTTTTTGACAGCGTTACTAAAATGGTTGACTCTGGCAATGCCGTGGATATAGTGTATTTAGATTTCAGTAAAGCATTTGAGAAAGTTTCTCATGCTATCCTTGAGGATAAACTGGTTAAATGTGGGCTGGATGGAGCAACCGTTGGATGGATTCATGTTTGGTTGAAAAATTGTACCCAATGAGTGCTCGTAAATGGCTCTGCGTCTACGTGGAGGGAAGTCTTGAGTGGAGTGCCACAGGGCTCAGTCCTGGGCCCCGTGTTGTTCAGTGTTTTTATAAATGACCTGGAGGAAGACATAGAGGGGATGCTTATCAGATTTGCAGATGACACAAAGCTGGGTGGGATTGCTAATTCTGAAGAAGACAGATCAGGATTCAAAATGATCTAGATAGGCTGGAACAGTGGGTTGAGGCAAATAAAATGAAATTCAATAGAGATAAGTGCAAAGTCCTACACCTAGGCACAAAAAATCAAAGGCACAGATATAGAATGGGAGGGACTTGGCTTGACAGCAGCACATGTGAAAGGGATCAAGGTGTTCTGGTTGATCACAAGCTCAACATGAGCCTGCAGTGCGATGTGGCTGTGAAGAAAGCTAATGCAATATTAGGATGCATTAACAGAAGCATTGTGTCCAGATCACGGGAGGTGGTAGTTCCGCTCTATTCTGCTATGGTCAGGCCTCACCTGGAGTACTGTGTCCAGTTTTGGGCACCACACTTTAGGAAGGATGTTGACAAGCTTAAGTGTGTCCAGAAGAGGGCGACCAGGATGGTGGGAGGGTTTGAATCCAAGTCTTATGAGGAAAGGCTGAAGGAGTTGGGTATGTTTAGCCTGGGAAAGAGAAGACTTAGAGGGGACATGATTGCAGTCTTCAAGTATTTGAAGGGCTGTCATGTAAAAGATGGAGCAGATCTATTCTCTCTTGCTCCAGATTGCAAGACTAGATCTAATGGGTGGAACTTACAAGGGAGTCGTTACTGGCTAGATATCAGGAGAAACTTCCTAATTGTAAGAGTGGTTGAGCAGTGGAACAGTCTGCCTCAGGAGGTGGTGGATGCTCCTTCCCAGCATGTTTTCAAGTGGAGGCTGGATGACCATCTTTTGGGTATGTTGTAGGTATGTCAGGCTATCTTTCGGCTATTCTCCTGCAGAGCGCAGGGGGTGGTCTAGATGACCTGCAAGGTCCCTTCCAACTCTAACATTCTATGATTCTATGAACCTGTCCAGATGTGCAGAGTTCTATGGAGATGGGATTATGGCCCAAACCAAAGGTTTAGGGGTGAACTGCCTGTTGGCATCAGGGGCAGACACACAAAATCTGAGGCCATGTACTTTGACAGATATAGACACTGGAAAACAATGCAGACCAGTGGGAGGCCTTGGCGGCTGGTCTCAGATGAGAATAATAGATTTTCTAGACCAATAAGGACTCCATGGAGGTGTGGTACCAGGCAGAGCATAATTCAGTTGTGACCAAGGAGCTTCCAGAGGGGCAAAGTCTGGCTGCACAATAACCTTGATGAGATTAAGCCAGGTGCAGGATGGTTGGGCTGGGAGTGTCCATTGTGAAACAATAGGGTGAACTGGTGTTTCCCTGGTGCCAGACAAAAGAGGTGATGTTTCTTATTGTGTGGCAGGATGAACCTGAACGGGAGACCATTCACTAGACATGGTAAGTTAATGTTTAACCTTGATAGATCTGGCATAGGTGTAAGAATGCAGATATCTTAGGCAAATATATGGAGATAGGAATGAGAGGATTATTCCAAAGGTATCTCCCGACATACAAGTGAAACAGAAGTTGGGGCTAGAAACATGCAACATAATTAATGACAATAGCACATACTAGAGGCTCTTTGTCCCTCCCTGCCTGTACATTTGACAGACAAAAGACTAGCCATTTGGTCAGCAGAAGATGCCTGAAGCAAGGGCAGAGACTTGCCCATTCTAGTCTTTTTTGGACTGAGTTGACAGGATAGATGTGGGGGGGAGGTTGTTTGCATGGATGATGCTTGACAGTGCAGCCAGCCTGGAGAGTCTTCACTTGGCCTGAGTTTTCCCAGCCAAGATGCAGTTCTCCTAGCCTCCCAGCAAAAGCCACTGTTTAAACCAAGCCTGGCTTCATGAGGGCACTGCTTGTGGAGGTTCAGAGGTCGTTTTGGGGTGTGTGTGTCTCTCTCTTGGGAAAGACCAACCCGGGTTCAGGTCCCAGGAGTCTGGTTACTCCCTTCCCTCTTCCTTTTAATAAAGAACCTGCCATGTTGATTATCTTGTTCCCTGTCTTGTAAATAACATTAAGAGCAGTTGCACACTAATGGCAAACCCTTCAGTGCAAATGCTTAAGGACTCCATTTCCAGCTTGGTCTGTTGCATCTTCTCTGCCAGGCTGGCTACAACTCTCATTTATTATCTGTATGATTCTTCCTTCCAGCCCATCTTTTAAAGGTGCCTTATAACCACACTGATGGTACAAATATACCTTATCAATTGTGTAGCTAGCTGAGGTATGTTGCTAAGTAAAAATAGAAATTTATATACACATATACAGTCTACAATTTTTAAAAATTCTTTAAGAGACAAAGATCTTCCAGATTCACATGTGCACAAAAAGTGTGAAAACTGCCTTAATGATGCATCATATGTGCAGAACAGACATTGTATAGTCTCACGTACTAGTTCAGATCACCAGTTCCCCCTACCTCAGAAGCCCCAAACATCCCCAAATATGTTGCTGCAGGGGGATGGGGACCCTCGGGAATAGCCTGAAGGAAAGTGGAGGTCTGCTGCAGGAGGGGGGAATTAGTAAAAATCACCCCCAACCTAAACTCACAGAAATCCTAGGCAAGATCCTAGTGAGCTTACAATTTAGGTCCTGTAGATCTGCCTTTTACCTTACTCTCAGCTTCTTTTCTCTTAGTTCTTTCTCTGCTGTTTGCCAGAATGCTCTAGTTGGTATCTGTGCTATTGGAACATTTAAGAAGAAAGATGCTCACAAACTAAGGTCACTTGCAAATGGGCACTGTACTATGTTTTTGCCTCTGAACAGAACCATGTGCTTTTTTTAGCTTTCAGACTTGCCGATTATCTCTGTTTTTCCTGAGGTTTATAAAACCACTTAAAACCCAAACTTTTCCTTTTAATGCACTGTGGAATTACTTTTACCTTTCATCTGAAAGGTATACAGAGCTTTTAAAAGTTGACACCACCTTCCTTTTTGCCATTTGCTTAAAAAAGAACAAAAACATGGACAGTGTAGCGATTTATCACTATACTGACACACCAAACATTTAACACGCTAACTGGCAGTTATTTGTTTCCAAAATTCACCCCTCAACAAACGACCATTGATCACCTGTTAAGCGTTAACCCATTTAATGCAGTCCAACAACTAACAATTAGTCCCCAGTGACACTTTTGTAAGGTAAATGACTTTGGCACCAAACACTTATTGAACAGTGGTCATTCTATGGAAGAGTAAAAAGCAGTCAGTTTACCACCCGACTAAAGGATTGGGGGAAAGGCAAGTGGGAACCAATAAGTTACTGGGCGAGGTCAATAGTCCAATCAACAGAAGAGAAAAGCTGGGAAGTAAGGTAACAAGGTAACAAGAGAGATAGAAATGGACTGAACAGTTTATTGTTTAAAAAATTAGGGAAAATGCAGTGCCATCTGAAATAGATGCAACGTTCCAAAGGCATTTCACAAATGGATTTATTTGCTGTCTGGAAAAAAAATGTTACCATCCTACCTGCTTAAAAACAGATGGGGCAGAAACAGTCAAAGCAGGTTAAAGTGCATAGAACTGGGATTTTCCCTGCCAAAAATGTACACCGGAAAAGTTGCATCTTTGGAATTTCTGCCAGTTTATTTGTGTTATATATTAAACTGTGAATCAAGCCTATACTTTACTGTGTTAAGCTTCAGGCTAAATGTGGCTCTTCATCTGTCGCATCACCATTGGCTGGTTTCTGCAAAACCTCTGTAAATATCCAATCACTGTGTGAAAATGTATCTAAGAGGGAACGGTCCTGATTGGCCTTTATCCCTGTGTTATGATTGGTCTTTAACATGTTCTGGGAGTGGCTTTGAAAGCCCGGGATAGTTTAAAAAGGGAGCTGTGCTCCACTTGTTGTGGTGTGTTCCTGAGTTGGTGTTGCCGTTCAATAAAGCTGAAATCACTTGTTGAGCTTATTCTGTTGTTGAGTCTCATACTTAACAATTTGCACGGTCATTTTTCTCTTAATTCAAGAAATTTTGTTACTGACCTAAGATAAAATGCAACTGTAGGCCCGTAGCTACAGCTAGCAATGAAATAGAAACAGGATTACAAAACTCAGAGTTGTGCATGAAAAACAGTATATTACCTACAATAAAACAGCAGAGAAACAGTTGGGACAGCCTAATGAATACAGGGAGCACAGCAATGAGAATTGTCTATACTTTCCACAAACATTAATAATTGCCCTGTTTCCTGGATGTTCCCTCCATTTACTCTCTTCCCATGGGGCTTCCTTCTCCCCTCCTCTACTCTTTGCCACTCTCAGCCCCTTCCATGATTCCACACTAGGAAACTATCCTTGTTATATTGGTATCCCGCCTTTCATCCTGGCAATTCTGTTTTATCCTCACAGCAATTTTTGGAGGCCGACTGGGTTGGAAGGCAGTGACTCACCTAGGCCACCCATACAGTATTCTGGCTGAGCAGGGATGTAGTCTAAGTCCAGCCCATCATTGCCCTGGGCTTTGTTGTTTAGAGATAAAATATGCTCAAAGCTATTCCTTAGAAGCTGGGAAAGGATGGGTTCATAAAAAGAACATACTTTGCTCATAAAAATTATTTTTAGTATGACAATCCACTTGCCCCCATATTATTATTCCATTTGGAAAACAAGATATATTTTGAGTTTATGTGATTTTTGCACCTGTTTGATTAGTATTCATCCAACCAGGCAGAAGCTGTGGTTGGCACATTGTGGGAAGTTGATTACTTTAACCCCTTATGTAGTCTTGTTGAAACCATCCTGATTGCTGAAATTGATTTGATCTTTGTGTAAACACCAAAGTGATTTACAGAATGCAACAACCAGAGGTGGCGCCTCCTCTTCTGTGAGGAGTTCCATGCTGGCAAATACAGAGTATGTGCAAGAACTGAATGGTTGGCAAGGCATTGTGATAATATGACAGAGACTAAAAGAAAGGTAATGTATGGACATGTAGGCAATGGATTGCCCCCAAGTGCACCACAATTCCTTAACAGCTATATGAGAATACACATGCAAAAAATAATGCAAACTGGAGGATGTTTTGAACCATTTATAAATGCTGATCATAATGTCATGGCCCACAAGAAATTCACATATAAACCAATTTTTATTATTCTGTGACTGATTTCTTTCTGGAAACTCGTTCTAGGGTGAGACCCAAGTACAAAGACACCCATTTGAGGAACCTCTTATGTCTACTTACATTTCTTTCTCTATATCACGATATCCTACAATGCATTTCCACACACTTTTAACTCTGGTGGGAGAATTATTCAACTCTTTTTAACTGTATGCTAACTGATGGTTTTCCAATAAATACCATGTAAGTACATGCAAATTACTGTGCAATTACCTTTTTTAAAAGTCCAATCTAATTAGTACATAACCTGTTTTGCTGTATTGTGTGTTAGAAGGGTATAATCCTATAATGATATGTTTCTTGTTCCATTGTTAATCTATTGGAGTGTTGTAATTTTCACGTAGTGAAATAGTCAATCGCTTCCACATGTGTGATACTGTCAATGTGTAACTTTAAATCCCTTCCAGTGCTTTCAGTCCAGCAACATTTAAAATTGACTGAATTTTGTACTTGTTAGGTCACAAGCCGAAGTGTACAGGTAGCACGCAGCTGGGAGAAAGCTGGAAAAGAACTGATAAGAGGCAATTTAATTAGCTCCTTTGCTACGCAGGTCAAGAATGATACAGGTGAGTGCTTGGAAAGTAGATAATTTTGAATCTGAAATGTAAAAGAATAGTTGAATTAAAAAGCAATGTAAGGATGTGAGTTAACCACCCAACTGCCCAAAACCAAATGAAGATATTTGAAGAATATCTGGTTATCAGTTATCCCTTTAGCCAAAGTTTAATGGAAATGTTTTTCTTTCCTATCCTAAGCAGCTGATGATGAAACTTACTATGAGTTTTCAGTTGCAGTGTCTGGATACCTTAAAGGCAGTACCTTTAGGCCAACTCTACCCATGAAGCAGAAGGCAGGTGGCAGAATCTTGAAGTAGTAGGATGAACTTTGCCACTTCAAACTGCAGGTGGGATAAGCCATTTTTGAATTATTTCCTATGTTTAAAAGGAAAAAAAACCTGCAAGTGAAAAAGATCCACAGCACGTTGGTGAGAAAAGCTGTAGCCCAACCTGCTCCCTCAATTTCCTCCCATAAAGGAACATTAAATTGTTTGATTTCTCCCCAGGTACAGTCCTAAATAGGATTGCCAGCTCTGGGTTGGGAAATACCTGGAGTTGTGTTTTTTTTTTTTTTTTTGGGGGGGGGTGGAACCTGAAGAGGGCAGGGTTTGCGGAGGGAAGAGAGTACCAGTGGGGTGAAATGTCATAGTGTCCGCCTTCCAAAATCTCTATTGCCTGGAGATCAGTTGTAACACCAGGAGATCTCCAGTTACCACCCTAGTCCTAAAGCAGTACAGCCCATTCTACCATCTCAGGCCTAGACCACTTAGCATGGAACAGAAGAGTGCACAGAACTGTGTGGAGATAAAGCTTGCTTACAAAATGAAATGGTCATGATCTGTTTTAGAGAGATTCACTGAAGAAGAGGTAAACTGGCATATTTGTGTATCATTACCGACAGAAGGCTTTGTGGGTACCAGAGTATGTATTTTATCAGATTAACAGAAGTATGTGTCAGCTTTATATTCATTCCAAGGAGAAAGATCAAGTGCTGGTATTCATTTTAGACCTTTTAATGGAGTCCCTCTAGTTTAAAAGGGAGAAAAGAAGAAACTCTGTTCTACATGTCGACTACTTCACTACCCTTGATTAATTTTATTTCCCAGTTGGGAAGTTATTTTGAGCCCCATCTTAAAACTAGCATTTTTATGATGCTGCTTCATAAATGTCTGAACTCTAATCTTCAGTGTAATAGAGCTGTCAGTTTTTAAAAAGAAACAGTACCTTCGTGCCTTTAACAGATATATTAAGGGGGGGATCAGCATATGAAGCTTTTCCTAGCATGGAGTCATAGGAAAAACTTCAATGATTGATTCCTGTCAGTGCTTAAAACCCCCTGAGCTGCTATCCACAAAAGGGTGGCAGCCCTAAGGTAAAATGTTTATATAGAAAGGTGAATTCTTCCCTGGCAGGACTCCTATATTAAACACCTCTTTGTCAAAGATAAATTTAGCAGCTGCACTCTTTCCTTCTGCTGTATGCACACGGTGGGAAAAGCTTCCTCAACTGAATCACCACTTTGTTACATAGCTCTTGGAGGGATGGGGACTAACACCAAAATAGATTTGGTTCCTTGATCTGGGAAGGCAAAGGTTGCTGTACTGAATGACAATTTCAGTAATCTTCCCCCATGCTGACATAATAGGAGCTGCATAAACAGACCTTTCTGAATTGGATTTTACAATGGTTTACAAGACACCATCCAGCCGAAATCTTAGGCACCCTTATCTGGGCATAATAAATTTCATTTATCTCAGGCCTACTTCTAAATAAACACACATAGGATCAGGCTGGAGATCACTTTTTATTTATGGTCTGTTGAGGGTGGCTCAGAGAGGATGGACAGGCTAAAGTAATGTTGATCTGGAAAATATCATATAGTTTTCAGAAACATGCTAAAAGAATTTTAATATCCTCTGGTGAATTTATGTTCTTTCTTTATTTATTAAGATTTGTAACCTGTCTTTCCACTGAACAAAACCTCAATGTACAATAACATCATCAAAGTAAAAACACAAAATCAAAAATTGGGAGTATGGGGGTGTGGGAACTATGGTTGGGTAGTAGAGCAAAGACTTGGCAAATGGAAGGTCCTGGTTTCAGTTCCCAGCATCTTCAGGGAAAAGGATCACTTAAAAGGCAATGTGAAAGACCTCTGCCAGTCTGAATAGACAGTGTTGATATTGATGGACCAATGGTCTGATTTAGTATAAGGTGGCTTCATATCTTCAAAACCCAGGATCCTATGGATCCTCTCTGCTAAAGGTGGCACCTTTCTCTAGCATGAGCTCACCCTTAACTTTTAATGGAGTGTAGGTTGCAGGCATTTGACTGTGTGTTATTAGATTTTACTAGGTTTCATTAGGTTGGAGTTTTATTGCTATATAATGTTTTAATTACATACTATGTTATGTTGTCTTGAGTCATGGGGAGAGGTGGGGTGTAGATGACTATAAATAAAAGAGACTTCTGCTGTGCAGAGGGAGGTGCCAGTGCTAATGTAATGGATCCACAGGATCCAGTTTTTAATCAGCAGCAGTACTTAAGTAAACCTAAAGCTGCAGTTAAAATAAATTCAAACAGAGCAGAATCCACCAATATACAGCAGAATCGATCTAACTTTTTAGAGCAAAAGTGTTAGGCTACTTCTACGCAACGATTATCTGTGTTGCTTTCATTGTCACTGCCAATGCAGAGGCACGCAGATTAATCATAGAGCTTCCACATGTGGTGGTTTTCTGTGTATTTTCCTGACTTTTTCTGAGTCTTCCCTTCCACATATGCTCCACAATGACTCTGCATTGGCTCTTGGGGAATGGTTGTTATGGATGCTGAGGAAACTTCTTGATCCTTTTAAAATTTTCTTCTTGCATGTACTATAGCACTACAACAGTCCTTTAAAACATCAGAAATAGGTAGCAATTGTGCTATAGTGCAATACAGATGTACAAATAGTGACCGTCCATCTATCTTGCAGCTTCTCCTTCTTTCCAGGTAATTGAGACAAAAACTGTGTGTACCTTTTTCCTTACTTCTCTGCAATTTTTATAATGAAAACTGGAAAATCTGAAGTGAAAATAGGTAAGTGGTGATATGGTAACTATAGTGATATGGACTGCAATAGCAATTATCAATTAAAAAGAAACCCTACCAAAAAAACCCCACCACTGCAGTGGAACAGGTAGAAAACAATTATGGGGAAATGGCACCCATGAGGGGTTGATGGCAGGAAAATGGCACTGATGTGGGCAGGACCTTTTCAGCTGCAAAGTGAACCAGATCTCGGGAAGAACATATTGAGGACAGGGGAAAACTGGAAAGAGGACAGTTAGAGCATGATTTTTTTTTAAAAAAAAAATTCTAGTTTAGAAGCCTAGGTGGAGAAAAACCTCAGTGTGAAAGCAACCTACTTCAAATTTTAGTAAACAAAACTATTTTACCATTTTAACATAAGAGCTTTCCAAGTAACTGTTAGAAATTACCTGAAGCAAGGATTAAGTGTTTGAAGAAAAAAGACTGACTTGGATGTTTCATCTTTTTCCTTTGGAAATAAGATACAATTATGCAGCATCCATTTTAACTGTATGTAGATGTCAACATCTCTGTGTATGTCCCACCAAGAGTTTCTTGACAGAACATTTGAAAGAATATTATCCATTTTTATTCATTTTGCTTACATATCTGTTGGGTTTACCTTCTCTGTCACTTGCTGTATCTATTGAGAGAAAGATCAAACCTTTGCTGTAAGGAGCCATTAATTAATCTCTAGGTGCCTAGCGCAGCATTTATAAATGCGCACATACAGTAAATATTTTGTTTCTATGCTGCAAGGAATAGAAGTCTGTCATTTTGGCTTTTGTATGAGTGTGACCCAATGGCTGAGTTTTGTTTTGACAGACACCTTGATCTAGTTAGTGGCACTATGTGTGTATATCCACCTAGCAGTTATTCAGAAGAGGGAGTTTGGAGGAAGAGAGCAAGATTCACTTCTTCCCTGCCCCCCAGCCCCCCGACTCAGCAAACAGATGAGTGGCAGGGTTTTAAAAAATTCTGGACAGGCAGCCTCACTGTTCCACACAGGCAGCTTGAGTAAAAAATGTACTAAAAGGCTACGTTTATCTAGGTACTGGTCCCTGATTTCATATGTAATGTAAATGTACACTGGCTCGTTCTTACAAACAGAGGTACTTATCCTGTACATGTAGGATGTATGTGCATTCACTGTAATGTATGGATAGGGCACAAGTGTACATTGTACACGGATTGTACTACATTCACTGTAACTTGTGAACAGGGCTTTGATATCCTTTATTTTAATCTGGTTGTCCTTCCCAACGGCTAGGAGAGAAGACTCTGCTGGAGCTCTGTGATCTTCATTTCAAAACTAGTGGCATCTAAGGGCAGCTTCATTTAATCAGTTTCTCACTTGCTTTGATAAAATGAAAAGTAGATTGTTGTGAAAATGCTTTCAGTCTGGAATACCATCACTTGTGAACATTCATTAATGTAGAGAAGGAAGAAAGAAGAGAGCCCACTCAGAAATCAATGTATATTCTAATCAATGTAGGTTTTCTTTTGAATTTGCAGGCACCAGAAAAGCAGAGAATGATTGAAGTGACACTTGTGAAAACTGGCTAACCTTGTCAGGTATGATTAAGGAAGAGCCTTCATGGACCTGCCTACCTAGGCTGAGGGTGCAGATGATGCTCCTACACCCTTATGTGCTGTGGAAAAGAGGGACAGGCAAAACTTCTTATTTGGGAAAAATGGAGAGTGAGAAAATATGCTCCTGCCACACTTCCCTTTTTAGCCCAGGAATGCTGTCTTCCTTTGCATCTAATCAATCCTTATGATTTCCTTAGTCCTTTTTATGCAAGGGGGAAAGCTCTTTTATTTCTAAATTTTCTTATGGTACATAAGCAGTTGAGTGAGCTCTCATTTCATTGCGAGTTGGCTGGCATTCTCTTCAAGCAGAATAGATGAGCATGTCTGAATACTTCACCTTCCACCCTAAAAATAATAAAAGATAAACTTTATGAATGCACTGGAATACATGCTACCCGCTTCAGTCTAGATGTGTTACTTTAAATATGATGTCATACAAAAGGCTTTCAGATAGATTATTTCCTATTTTCCAAGATTACTGTTGCTTTGCAATTCCATGGCACAGACTCCAAGGTTCATTTTATATGCTGGCTGTACTAGAGTGATGATCCAGAAGGCTTCTTTCTTCTTCAGTATTCTTTTTTGCTTAGGTTTTTTTAAAAAAATCATTGGCTGCTTATGTCCTTTTACACTCGCTCTCCAGAATCCAGAAGACCATGATAAGCAGGAAGGCCTCAAGGCCAGACAACTTGACACCGTAAGTAACTTGAAGCCTATGTCTCAGTATGAGTTCTGAAAATTTATTATCTTTTGATATGTACCCACACTTTAAAAAGTGTATTTTTATGAGATTCCTCAGCTTCCCCCAACTCCATGGTAGTTTTTAGCATGCAGCCTCCTCACAAATTAACATTGAGAAAGGTGATAACTTTTCTCCTTATTTCACTCACACTAGCCAATCATTATTTTACAAACAAAGGCTGCTTTTAAAATAGTGGGTTGGTGTCTTTAACCTTTACAGGTGTAACTGTGAAATTTTAGAACATTTCTGTAGGAGGAAGTCATTTCCATGTTAACAATGTGAACAGATAAACTACTTGTCATAGAAGTTTTGAGTTGGAGTCCAATAGCACCATAAACAGCAAAGACCCCTAAAGGGGCTTCAACTCTCAAAAGCTTATACCCAAAACATCTTGTTGGTCTTTAAGGTGCTACTGGATTAGAGTCTTGCTCTTCTACTATAGACCAACACAGCTACCCACTTGAAACTACCAGGCATGTGATCTGAAATGCTGTTCCCTTCTTTGAGAAAGGGTTTACATTCTGCCTTCCTGGATGTTATCAACATGGCTCAGAAAACTGTATCTGAAGAAGTGTGCATGCACACAAGTCTTATACTTAATACAGTTTAATAAGAATTTTACCTTAAAGGTGCCACAGACTCAAACTTTGTTTGGATCTACCAAGGGGGCGATCAGGTGAGCTGTTTGACCTGATCTCATCGCTTCTTTCTACCAAATTTAGAGTGCATGTCCAGACAGCAACATCTGTTTTCCATTTACCAGTCATTGGCCCCTGTCCTCACCCCCAACTTTCTCAAATACGGAGAAAGTCCGGTATTTATGGATCCAATTGTTCTCACTGTGCATTTCTGGCCATCTGATCTCTCCGTTGTGCACTCAAGCCATTTGGGAGGTCTGCGGCTTCCACTCCCTGACTGCCATTTTTTCCACAGTTAGCTATATGTACATAACCACATATTCACCCCTGGCAAATAAGAGGTTCTGCACATGTGCAAAGTAAACTTAAAAAAAAAAATAAGCTGCCCGCCAGCCTGCTCCATAGTGACTGCGAAACAGTAGTCTGATCAGTTGACCATGGGATGAGGTGGGATTAGGGTGGCATGTCTGGTCAAAACTAAAGGTGTAGTCAGACCACGCCAAGCCTGTCATCTGACTACAACCACACTTATTCCAATCTATTCCTTCTGCTTCCCAATTTTTTAAAAATAATTCTGTTGCTGTTCTATGTGTATCAGCTGTAACTTCCATTATTTAGTTACATTTGGGTAAGATTTCTCCTTTGATTCCATTTTCTTTTTAATTGCTATAATGAAAATAAGGAATTATCCTCTTATTTTGGATTTACTGCTTTTCAGATACATCATAGTGACTGATATTTTATTGACTTTCAGAGTTTACTGTCATGGGAAGCACTTCAGAGCATACTTTTTGATTTTTAGAACACTAACAATGCAGTCCTAAACAGAGTTATACCCCTCTAAGCCCAGTGATTTCCATGGGTTTAGAAGGCTATAACTCTGCTTAGGATGGCAGACAGGGATAGAATGGGATATTAAAACCTGGAACAAGCTAAGCCAAGTGGTCAGCACTGGCATCCAGCAGGAGATGGTGGGGCAAGTGGCCAGCATTGGCACCCAGCAGGAGATGGTGGGACCTACTGGATCAGTGCCACACCGATACCACAGCATGACTTCTGGTGCAAATCAAAAGTGATGTCATTATATCAGTGTGGTTCTCTAAGATTCAACTCCCCCCAACTCTATGTTTAAACCATAGAGGTTTGGGTGAATCCTAGAGCATCATGCTGACATGATAATAGCATTTCCCATTTGCAACAGAAGTAATGTTGCAGCATTGGCATGATGCTGACAAACCCCCACCCTCATTTTCCCATCACCATCTTGTTGAGCAACATCAGGAAACAGGAGACCTAGGGTGGGAGTCCACCTGCCAGGACCTGAGAAATGACAACCGTAGTAGCCCTCCAGGGCCATACACACAAGCATTTAGCATCTAGTTTGCTAAAGTACCAGTTTCAGACAAAGACTGTGTGATGGAATTACAGGTTTGTGGACAGCAGCAGGTAAACAAAGAAGCTGCTCAGTCACCTGACTAAGAAGGGAGGGGGCCGTTTGGCTCGGAATTCTCAGAGAGTGATAGATAACGGTAGTCAATTGACAGTTGGGGGCTGACAGTTGGGAGAGGGAGTTGGAAGAGAAGTTAGCAGAAGGTGGTCAGCTAACTGAATAGCTCTGAAGTGGAACAAAACCTATGTAGCTCTGTGGAAACAGCCTGATATCAGTTTTGAGTGGAAAACTGGGCTGAATAAAACTCTGCACTAGTACCCTCTAAAGAAAAGAGGAGAGTGAACAGAGAGTGAACAGTGTAAGACCTCAGTGGTCGCAAACACCAGATACATTGCTCCAAAGGAACTTGTAGAGATGGCTAGAGAAAGGGCTAAGGGTCTGGAGGAGTCTGGAAAGCTGGAAAGGTGCCCAGTTAGACTCAAAGGGATCAGACAGATAAAGGACAGCCACAAAACAGTTACCGGGGAGTGGGATCAAAAGTATGTTTAGTGTACTGAAGAACATATGTGTAAAACTGAGAGTGATAAGCCTACAGCCTATGTGAAGGCAAAGTGAACAGTTATATTCTACAAGGAAACAAAATATCCTGTGTAAATACATCCCATCCCCCTGTTGGGCTTGCTGAAAAATAAAGAAGTGTACTGTTTGCCTTTTACAAATACTGGTGCCTGACTTCATGGTGAAGGAATTATACTGGGCAGTGGTCCTCTATACATCCATAAGTTATATAGTTATATACAACCCTCCCCCCCAAAGAGACTAACGTTTATAGTGACCTGGTCAGATACGGTAAAGTGAGAAGTGATCAGTCACATCATAAGTAGAAATATTTTAAATCCAGTACATTTATAAGCCTATACAGGTAGTGACGCCACGGCTTGGTCACGCCTTTTGGTTATAGGCTGTCAATGTCAGGTAGCCCTGCCATGATAGAAGGGTGGGAGGTGGGCTATGATGGATGACGGGAGGGAGGTGGGCTTTTGGCGCCTTAGTGGCGGACCAGACGGGAGGTTGGAATCCGGGGAGTTGTTGATTTACACCTCGGGTGTGAGAATGGAATGTGGCTTTTATTCTTCCTATCTCTTCTATCACTCATTTCGTGGTTACCGCTCCACCCAGCTGGGAAGGAGTGAATACAGAGTCACGAACCTCCTCCCTCTTGCTGTCGTGTTGGGGGAGGCGTGACAGAGCATCGGCCAGCGAATTTGACGTCCCCGGGAAATGATGCAGTGTGAAATTGAATTTGGAGAAGAAATCTGCCCAGCGGAGCTGTTTGGCGTTCAACGAACGGGGAGCGGAGCAGCTCGAGGTTTTTGTGGTCAGTCCAGACCTCGAATGGGACTCGCGCTCCCTCTAACCAATGGCGCCAAGTAGACAACGCCAAACGGATCGACCCCGCTTCTTTCTCCCAAATGGACCAATTCCGTTCAGTATCATTGAATTTCCTAGACACATAGGCAAGGGGGTGCAATTTACCGTCCTCCCCTCCTGGAGGATCGCCCCCATAGCGACGTCCGAGGCGTCAACCTGGACAATGAATTTTTAAGTTCATTGGGGTGGGCCAACACCGGTTCTGAGGTGAAGAGGGTTTTCAACTTGTCAAAAGCCCGTTGGCACTCTGGTGACCATACTAGTTTAGCGCCCGGTCGAGTGCATTCGGGTGGCTTCCCTTTGGTTTTCAGTAAGTCTGTCAAGGGAGAGCCACCTGGGCAAAGTTCGAGAGGAATGACCTATAAAAGTTCGCGAATCCGAGGAAACCCTGGAGTTGCCTCCGTGTTTTGGGAGGTTCCCACCCCACCACATCCTTGATTTTGTCAGGGTCCATCTCAATTCCCCTTTGAGATATGCGGTAGCCCAGGAAAGGGATCTCCGTTTTGTGAAATTCACATTTGGACAGCTTGGCAAACAGTTTATGCTTATGCAACGTTTGGAGTACTTCCCTCACCAGTTTCACATGAGATGTGCGGTTGGGGGAATACAAAAGAATGTCATCAAGGTAAACAAGGACTCCTTGAACAAGTATTTGTGTAACACCTCGTTAATCAAATTCATGAAGACCCCAGGAGCCCCCTGAAGTCCGAATGGCATAACTAAGTATTCAAACTGGCCGAGAGGTGTGTTAAACGCCGTCTTAAACTCGTCCCCCTCCCGAATCCGGACTCGGAAATAGGCATCGCGGAGGTCAAGTTTTGAGAAAATTTTCCCTCCAGAGACTGCTGCCAACAAGTCTTTTATGAGGGGCATGGGGTAAGCGTTAGTGTTGGATACCGCATTCAAGCCCCGATAATCCGTGCAAAGCCGTAACCCTCCGTCCTTCTTTTTCCTAAAGAGCACGGGGGCTGCGAACGGGGAGGACGCTGGCCTTATGAAGCCCCTGCTGAGGTTTTTGTCAATGAATTTTCTCAATTCTACCTTTTCCGAAGGGCTCATAGAATATAGTTTCCCTTTAGGTAGCTTTTGGTTGGGCAAAATCTCAATTGCACAATCAGAGTTTCTGTGGGGGGGGAGTTCATCTGCTTCCTCCTCCCCAAAAACAGGGGCGAGGTCTCGGTATTCGGGGGGAATGCTTTCGAGTTCTGCATCGGCTACCCCAGCCGGCACCGAGAGTTTCCCCTCGATTATGGGTCCCCACTCTGTCTTCCAGACGTGGGACCGGCATTTCTCGGAGATGAAATCCACCTTTCCCTCCCCCCATAGTACGTGAGGATCGTGATCAAAGAACCACGGACTTCCTAAAACCAGGGGAAACCGGGCGGACGGGGTAACTACAAACGATCTCTCTTCCCAGTGCTGCCCCAGTCCCACCCGCAATGGCACAGTCTCGTATTTGCAGGGCTCCTTCATTGTGGACCCATCCATTTGGGTAAAAATCAAGGGGTCTTTTAGTTTAAGGACTTTCGCCCCGAGTCCCGTCAGTAGGGTGGGGTTGATCAGGTCTCTCCCACACCCTGAGTCAATGAGAGCCCGTACTCTCACATGGGTCAAGAGACCCGGGTCCATTAAAGTCACTGTAAGGAAAAAAAGAGAGGGGTTTTGCTCACCGGGAGTTGCGCCTGGGGTTGTGGGACCTGCTGTTCAGCGCTGTTCACAGCAGGTCCGCCTCGTTTCCCTGCGGCACGACCTCGCCATCGGAGGAGTCGGATGGCTCGCTGAGTGGTTTAGCTTGCAAAGCTTTCGCCCCCTTCGGTCTCGCCACTTGTTTTGGCGTGGAAGTGTCGAACTTCTTCCTTGTTCCCTTTTGTGCCCCAGTCGATGCAGGTGAGGTCGGGCAGTTCACGGCGAAATGGCCTCCTTCTCCGCATTTGAGGCACAGACCTTGCTTCATCCGGAGTTCCCTTGTTCCGTCCTTCTGCTTTGGGTTCTGGGCGGGAGCCTTCCCTCTCGCAGCCTGTGCGTTCCCTCGGGTTGCCATCGCTGCAGCATCGTCTAGTTTGATGGTCTTCAGCCGGTTTTCCATCGTGACTGCGGCCTGGATCCACCCGGTGAGGGTGTTCGGATCTTGGTTCAGGGTGACCTCACGGCGAACCTCCGGATTCAGCCCCCATTTGTAAAACTCCAGGAGATTACCTTCTCCTCGCAGCTTGGCAGCACATCTGCGGAACTCCGCGGTGTAATCTCTCACCGACCTCGCGCCCTGCTTGAGGCTCCGGATTGTTGCTTTTGCTGCTTTAGTTGAGTGCACGTCTTCAAATTGTTCTTTCATAGCCCACATGAAAGAATCAATCTCTCTCAGTTCGCGCCCATCTGCTTGGTGGAGCCCCACATACCAGTCAGCTGCTGCTCCCTTCAGGTGAGCCGCTATGACGTCGACCATCCGCTCTTCCCTCTGGAACAGGTGGCCCCAAGTTTCGATGAACTTCTCGGCTCGCACCAGAAAGAACGGGAACTTCTCGGGGTCTCCGTCAAAATCCGCGTCCAGGAGCTCCGTAGGTTTAGGAGGCAGGAACCCCCAAGGACGAGGGGGTTGTTGCCCCGGCGGGCCCCGTGGCGCTGGCCCCGCTGGTTGATCCGGTGGTCCGGCTGGCACGTTCCCCGCTCCCTGGTCCGGTGCTGGGCGTTGATCTGGAGGGACTTGTGCCGGCGGCTCTTCCCGTCTCTGTCGTTCACGCTCCTCCCGAATGCCCTCCGCAATCATTTGTGGGATGCGAGCGAGGGACTCATCCAGGAAACGCATCAGGCGGTCTTGGCCCGGCTCCCCGCTCCATCTCCGCCTTACCACGACACTCTCTTGGGGCTCGGAGTCCCTGCCGGTGTCTTCCAGGGGTTCTGCGGTGGCCAACTTTCGGACCGACCTCTCGGGGTGGCTCATCCCCATGGATGCTCTTGGGGTCCCGAACCACGCCTCGTGGGTCTCGGTCAGGGGTTTCACCCAGTCCCGTCTGCGTCCCGCTCGGTGGGTCACCCCTCCATAGGCTGCCCCATACGGATCGCCGTAGGGCCCTCCAAAGTCGTACTCCAAACCCCATTGTCCCGGCACGTATGTGTCAGGGGTTTCTTTGGGTACGCCTTTCCCAGGAGGCTTCTTGTCCTTTTCTTCTTCTTCAATCGGGAGAGTATCTTCTTCTCCATCACTCATTTTGGAGTGGTGGGTTTAGGACCAGTCCCGAAAGTAAATGAAGATTCTGAACAAACTGTCAGAAGTCCTAACTTAGTCAGCAAACACCAGACCTTTTTTGATGCAAGCAAGGTTAGCGTTTATTAAGCTGCAATAGATAGATCACTGAAACAGGTCTCTTGTTCAGAATGACTTGGTTACAGAAAGCAAGCGGTTATACAGGGGAAGGGGGTGAATGGGGACCCCCCTTCTTCCATACAATGAATAAACATGCGACTGGGAAATCGAAAGTTACTAAGCAAATGAATTCCCACCGCCCCCATTAACCACAGCTGCTACATCTATGCCAGCGATAGAGAAGCTCGCAGCCCCGACTTGCCAAGGTCAGAACGTCCAGGCTGCAAGAGATAGGAAGAATAAAAGCCACATTCCATTCTCACACCCGAGGTGTAAATCAACAACTCCCCGGATTCCAACCTCCCGTCTGGTCCGCCACTAAGGCGCCAAAAGCCCACCTCCCTCCCGTCATCCATCATAGCCCACCTCCCACCCTTCTATCATGGCAGGGCTACCTGACAGTCAATACAGTACAGAAAACAGGAGACATTTTGAAATGCATTCTGATCAATTCAGATTTTTCTTTACATGGAAGTAAAATAATAAGAAAAAAAATCAAAATTATTCTCTTGTGTTAGGTTAATTGGTTCAACCTCAATGTGCTTGCTATAAGAAATGAACAATATGATCAGTGGGCTGAAAATTCAATTAATACTACCAACAGCCAGAAAACCAATATTACTTGGGAAGACATGGGCCCTACAAACACAGCCTGCCCTACTCGTATGGCAGGATGATCAGCAAGCCCGCAATTTTCAGTTCTTGTCTGGGAGCTCTTCTGATTGTCTCAAACACCATCAACAGCCTGGCTTTGCCCATCTCCCTGTACTGGTGGCAGTAAACACTTCAGGATTAGAGACCTAGGTGGACTTGTGCGGTTTCTCCACTGCTGCTGCAGCTGCACATACACCACAGCAGCAATGGGATTTCCACATGGCAACTTTCCCTACATTTTCCCTGCCCCAATCCCCTGGCAACTGCCATTCTCTCCCTATGCCAACTGAGAGCTTCTCATTTTTTAAAAAAATTAGAAATTCGATATTATTATAACAATTTGTCTGTCATTTTCATGAAAGCTGGGGAATCAGAGAACCTGATAAATATATTTTAACATGAAAATACTAAAATAATATTCCATTGCTAGTTTGGTGTAGTGGTTCAGTGTCTGGACTCAGTTTGGTGTAGTGGTTCAGTGTGTGGATTCTTATCTGGGAGAACCGGGTTTGATTCCCCACTCCTCCACTTGCACCTGCTGATGTGACCTTGGGTCAGTCACAAGCTCTGGCACAGCTGTTCTCTCAAGGACAGTTTCTGTCAGAAGTTCTCTCAGCCCCACCTACCTCACAGGGTGTCTGTTGTGGGGAGGGGAAGGGAAAGGAGTTTGTAAGCTGCTCCGAGACGCCTTTGGGCAGTGAAGGGCGGGGTATAAATCCAAACTCTTCTTCATCTTCTTCTTCTTCTTAAAAAACCCCATGATGGGAAGGAAACGGCTACTGCAGGGGACTAAAGCAGGAAAAATGGTGCTCAAGTGGGTGGGGGGATTTGGACTTTCCCTTATACGTTTTTTCCAAAACATTGCAGCAAAACAGGCTTGAGAAGGGTTGCAGGAAAGCTAGTAAGCCTGGGAGCTCTTCCTACTATGGTAAGCTGGGAAGGCCAATATACTCGATGGTATGAGTTTTGTGGGTTTCTGTCCACTTTACCAGATAGATGAAATGGTCACCTAAGTGAGTTGGTATATATAATGAGAACAGAGAGAAGAAGAGGGGGGAACCTTTCCCCCCACAAAATAAGGCCAGTTTATTTTTTAAAAAAGTGTTATTCCCTCCATACTCAGAGTATTCATACCTACTTATTTAAGTTCATGTATCTCGTGAAGCAGGTTCTGGTCCACAAAACCTTATACCGTAATAAGTGTCTCAGCTGGAGTAGACTGGGAAATGAAAATGGCCCTGGAGCAAGCCAAGCTGAGTGGCACCTGTGGGGCTACGAGCCAGTGCTCAGTGGTACAAATGATGGGTATTAACTCACCCCTTGTGTTCTCCTGAAAACTGGCAGCAGTGTGGGAAAAGACAATTGGTGAACTGACTCTAATCATTGTTGCTGAGGAAGTGTTTGAGCCAAGTGGTCCCAAAGGCTCTGTCAGTGTTGCTCGACCTTGGTTATGCTTGCTCCTGGCCAGATGTGGCCCTCTAGGGCAGTGCCCTACAGAAAAATGTCTCTGTAAGTTAAATGACTAGTTTGCACTTGTCTTTCAGCACTTTTAACAGTGTCTTTTGTCTCAATTCTTAGAATTTTGCTCCAGGTTGTCATCCTAATGAACAGCAGCAATATGTGCATATATTTTGTACACAAGCAGTAACAGAAAGAAGCGTAACAGATAAATAATATGTTGGGGAAATGTATATGCTGCCAATTAGCCAAAGGAGATTTGGATAAGAACACATGCAGAAAGAAAGTTGAAACATATGGCAATTACCGTCTACCAGTTCTATTTATCTGCATGACTTTGATTTGCAAACACAAATAGTACCTTGGAGGTTAGAAAACAACTTTCTTTGCTTTTTACACATGTTTAAACCACCCAGTATAATTAAAACCTGTGTGCTAAGTAGCAGGTTACAGTAACACTGGAACTCCTTTTTCCTCTGATTAGTGATCCAAAATTGCTTTGGTATATAGTATTATTTACATACCCATTTATAAACCTTCAGCAATTATTGAACAATTCTTTAGCATCCAGCCTTGTTCTTACTGACCATAGCACCAGTACAATCCTGCACAGTGTGTAACTCACACATCCCACAAGTTCAAAGGTGCCAGACTGAACAGACACTTATTCATGGCTTCTCCTGCATACTTCAGCGTAAGAATGTTTCCATGCCAGAAAACCTGGTGAGAAAAGAATAGAGTTGAGAACTGAAAACTGAGACCTAGCAAGCCAAGAATCTAGTGGTCATATTTCAAATGACAAGCCTATCCTTCTTTCCTGCCAGACTTACTGTTTTATTGCTGATACAAGTGTGATTTAGTTTATTAGATTGTTTCCTCTCTTTGTGTGTGTGCGTGTGCACGCACGTGTGTGTGTGTGTGTGTGGAGAGAGAGAGAGAGAGAGAGAGAGATAGAGAGAGAGAGAGAGAGAGAGAGAGAGAGAGAGAGAGAGAGGTTATATATTTGTTCACACTTGGCTTATTCTGTTTTTTGAAATGCTATTTGCCCTTCATGTTTTTATGGACTTACAGGTTTGCTTCCATTGGATTATTCCTCATTTTGTGAGTTCCTATCCTGTGTTTTCACTTTGTGAAGTAGAAAAGCAATGATTAGCATATTGGAACTGCATCACTCAGGCTGGTAACTAAGGAAGTTTAGTGTCACAGGATGCTATCCACTAGGAAATTGTCACGTAGAGGCCCATTGAAGTTAAATGAAGCTTAGAAGGACATGGTACAAAATCACTCTAGGCAAGAGTAGTCCATCACCAATGACAATTATGGATGGATTCCCACAGTTTTGTCCTATACCAATAACATGGGCATGACTACATTAGACAAGGAAATATATTACAGTTCTTTTGTAAGCAGAGGATTAGATGAATGCCCCAAAATTCATTAATTCCTTCATACCCTGCAAATAATATGAATCCTAACAAGATCAATAAGAAGCAGATATGAAATAATAATATAGTGAGACACTTCCCAGTTTTAGCAGTTGTGTCTTGGACAGGACAATTAATGTAGTAAATTCCTTGCAGCCATGAAAATCAATACTGGATCTTGTTATGAAACAGTTGACACAAAACAGAGATTAATATTCTTGCCTTTGGTTCATTCAACGGTTGCAGTATTTGGACTAGCTGTGAAGCAATGTCAATGTGAACAAAGTGAATATAACTTTGGTGGGGACAAACAACAGACAAAGTCCATCAGAATGGACACTTTCAAAAAAGCCCCCAAAGGACATGGAATTGAGAAAGGAGATTACTGATTCACTGATGGGTAAGCAAGAAAGCTCAATTCAGACTTAACATGAAACTATGGTTTCATTAAAATAACTGTAGTCAGTATGATTTTCTGAATATTAGCCACTCCACTAACTACAACTAACTTTGGTTCATCAAACCAGAATCTAATACCATGATTTAAAGTTGATTTATTAACCCACTTAGGTTTGACTCAGATGTAACATGAAACTATGGTTTAATAAAACTAGCTATGGTTAATTGATTATCCAAAGGATACCTCATGAAAGTAGGGGTGTGTGCTCGGTATAAACTGAGCGAAAAAATACCCCCCAAATACCTTATCAGTAGTTTTCAGGTATTTCCTCAGCTGGTTATCGAGTGGGCTACTGATTCGGCTATCTGAAAATGGCTGCCCCCCAAAATCCTGAAACTATTGTGAGCCCTTTAAATGTCTTCAGAGTTCACTCACCATAGAGTACTGTGGCTTGGAGAAGGCATTTAAAGGGACCACAGTCCCTTTAAATGCCTTTCCCCCTCCTTTAGAAACAATGGAGGATGGTGGCATCTTCTCCTAGGGTCCATAGAATTGGACCCCCAGGTCTTTTTAAAACTTGGGGGCTTTGGGGGCTCAAAAAACAGCTCCCCCCAGGGCCCGATTCTCCATTATACCCTATGGGGACCATTGACTATAATGGCATATAATGGAGCCAAAAGAATCAGCAATTCCAAATAATTACCGAATCCCAATACTGGTATTGAGATCTGGGAACGTTGGAAAATACCAATATTTTCTGGGTTCAATATACCTGAACTTGGAAAATACCAAGGTTTTTTTTTTGGCAAAGTCCTAGTCTAAAGCCAGGGCTGCGGTGACTCAAGTGGTTAAGACGCTGAACTGCAGACCAGAAGGTCGGTAGTTCAGCAGTTCGAGACTTGAGTGCTGCATGACGGAGTGAGCTACTATCTCTGGTCCCAACTCCTGCTAACCTAGCAGTTTGAAAGCAAGAAATTGCACGTAGATAAATAGGCACCACTTCGGTGGGAAGGTAACAGTGTTTCGTGCGCCTCAGCGTCTAGTCATGCCAGCCACATGGCCATGGAAACATCTTTGGACAGCGCTGGGTCTTCGGTTTGGAAATGGAAATAAGCACCACATCCCTAGAGTTCGATTCGACTGGCTTTCAAGCAAGGGAAACCTTTAGTCTAAGGCCACGATTTGAAGTTAATTTTCAATGGTTTTGTGTTACACATGAAGTCAGAATCCTGCCTTAATTCTGGTTTGTTTCCCATCTCTCATTTGCATCCATCCCCCTAGGCTTAAAAAATCCTGGTAAGAACAGCCCAAAAAACCTCTCGTTTTTTGCCTCTTCCTAGCAGCCTCTCTGACTACATCCTTGGCTCCTGGCCTGTTAGATAATTAGCCACACCAAGAGCAGCCAAAGATTTCCATGGAAATTTCCCCATACTTGCAGACTTGCTAGACTGTGGTAATGGAGTTGGTAATGTGGTGAATCATTCCCTTTAGCTGGATGCCACAATGTAGGCTAAGACAGTAGCCAGGCTGCTGTAGGGAAATCGGGAAAAACACAAAGGAGTTGAAACCAGAATTTGATGAGAAGACCCAGGATGCAGATTATCTGCAAGCTAATTCTGGGTTGACAACTAAAATGAGTTCTGGATTGACAACTAATTTCTGAACTGGCATAATGAGTTGGATCCAGACTAAGTTTTCCAATGGCAGAATTTAATTTTGCTACCTCCCCACCCAATACTACAGCTCTCTGATCTCCATGAAATGCTGCTTCTGGGGAACAGGGGGCCCAGTGGAATGACATAAGTTGATTTTGCCGCAGGATGTAGAAATAAGTGGCAGTTGCCATTTGTCTGGATCCATCCCATAGTTTTAGCTACAGAGGCAATGAAACCAGCCTTGTCAATACCAGGATTTGAATCATTATAATCTCAATCCTGGTTTCACAAACCAACCATCATCAAAATAAACTACATGTCTCAACTGAGCCACTGTATGGGTTTCTCATTGCAGTAATGTATCTTGCCAACTGAAACCTGTAGCTTTGACAATATTATTTTAAAACATTCATCAATAGGAAACAGGTAACTTTCATGGAAAATTTTAATTAATGAACATCCAGAAAGAAACTGAAAGTGTGATACCCTGTGAAATACAGAATATGCACTCTATTTAGCAAAACTGGTGCATGCAAGGCAGAGAACACATTGTTATCAGCTGGGCACAGAGCTGCAATAAGCAGCAAACACTCCTCCTTTTGATTGCTTCACAAGTTGTGTTAAGTTGATTTCTATTTGACAATAACAAAGTATAAATATTTGACAGAGGTGGATAATTTTTTCACATGGCCCTCGTGTTTTCAAACACACAGCTGTTCAAGGAGTATAACCTTGTTGATTTTCTTTGGTGCTTTCATTGCCTTGAATTCTATTGGCCACCCAATCCTGCTGGAAAGGTTAGGAAATCTGGGTGTTGTATGACAATGGTTTTATTCATGTCAAATGGGAAAAGGCCATAGATCAGTGGTAGAAACGATGCTTTGCCTGCAAAGTGTTCCAGGTTCAATGTCTAGTATGACAGGATCTTGGGCCGCTGGGCTGGAAAGACCTCTGCATGAGATGCTGGAAAGTTACTTGCACCATGCAGCAATAGGTAAATCAGTGGCCAACACAGAATAAGGCAGCTTTGTGTGCTCATATGCCTAGAAGTTCCAGACTGTGGTACAGGATAGGTTTTGTTCCATTCTGTGGGATTTATCTTGCAAAGTGTCATCTTGTCCCCAGTGTTGTTCCTCAGTGTTAATTTTATTAATTTATTTGATTTTTCATCCCCACTCACCCAGTCTTGCGGCGACTTAAACATTAAAACCATACAATAAGGTAAAACCTACATAAAAACAAATATAAAATATGGATAGCACCATGCCACTAATAAAAACATATGGATTACCCTCCAAAGTCCAACCTAAACAAGTCAGCCTTGCATGCCCTGTGGAAACTAAACAAGTCCGGCAGAGCATAAGTGTAATCTTAGAGTGCATTCCATAACCTGGTGACAGCTAACTGAGCCATCCTGGTGACAGCTAACTGAGGCATCCTGGGGCCAGGCACCTGCAAGAGGCTCACAGATGATGACTGAAGGGAGCACAGGACATTGTAACGGGAGAGGTGGTCCATTGGAATGAGGGTCCCAGACTGTTAAGGGTTTCAAAGGTTAACACCAACACCTTGAATTAGATCCAGAGACGAATTGGTAGCCAGTGCAGCAGCTGAAGAATTGGAGTAATATGAGCTGACCATGATGTTCCCGTCAGCAACCTGGCAACTGCATTCTGGACCACCTGCAGTCTCTGAATTTCAGTAGTCCAGTATGGAGGTGACTGTTGTGTGGATCAATGTGGCAAGGTCTGTCCCAGTGATCATATCAATATGAAACTGCTGTGTAAGGCTGCAGTCACACACTAAATAATCCACTTTCAGAGTACTTTCCAAATGGATTTTGCAAGTTCACACAGTAAAAATCCAGTTGCAAAGTGCACTGAAACTGGATTGAAAGTGGATTATTTAGTGTGTGTGTAGGGTTGCCAAGTGCAACTTCGGAAATATCTGAGGACTTTGGGGGTGGAGCCAGGAGACTTTGGGGGCGGATCCGGGATACTTTTGTGATGTCACTTCCTGTGATGTCACTTCCAGGTCAAACGGCAGGTAATGTCACTTCTCAAGCTCCACCCTTTCTGATTATGTTCACTTCCAGCACACTGCACCAAACTACACTTCTGTCACGTGGCTCTTCCCTAATGATTGTGGCTCCCAAGAACAAGTTAGAGATGACAGCTTGGGAGGCACCCACACAGCAGCCCTGCCTACATAACACCATGTCATGGACTCAAATAGCTCAGGTTAGTCTGATCTCATCAGATTTTGGAAGCTAATCAGGGTCAGCTCTGGTCTGTAGTTGGATGGGAGACCATAAAGGAAGCCCAGAGTTGCTATGCAGAGGCAGGCAATGGTAAACCACCTTTGAATGTCTCTTGCCTTGAAAACCCTACAGGGTTACCACGTGTTGGCTACGGAGCTAGTTTTAAAATCGTGAGCAGACAGACTTTGTTTTTTTTTAATTAATTATAGAAACTATTCAAATATAATCTCTCTTCCCTTATGAAAGAAAGACCGACCAGACAAAGTTAGAGAGGATAAATAGGCAGTTTAGTCTTCAGTAGCAATGATCAATTTCAGCAGAAAATGGGGATCAGACAGTTGTTCCAAACAATTCATAGAAAAGATGGACTTTAAGGAATCATCTGGAAGAGGTGACAGAAGTGGCATTCTGTGTGTGAGCTGAAGGCATTTTGCACCAAAAGAAAAAAAAATGGACTGAGAAAGATAGAGAGATAGAAAGCAAACACAGAAAGAGAGAGAAAGAGAAAAAAGACAAAGTAAGAAGAAGAAGAAAGGAAGACAGAAAAACAGAGAGAGAAAAAGAGAAAAAGAGAAAGGAAGGGAGAGGTAGAAAAAAGATGGGAAGAGAGGAGTGAAAGAGAAATAAAAATGAAAGGAAGGAAAGAAGGAAGATAGAAAGGCAGGCAGAAAAATGATAGGAAGGAAGACAGAAAGAAGCAATTCGATCCTTCCCACTTTTGGGGATGGGGGGGGAACGGAGCTCTGAAATGACTGCCTGCTCTTTTAAAAGGAGCAAGGGGACCTGTGCTGCCGGGCTGCTGGCTGTAAAGAGCAGGCAGCCACTGCAAGCCTCCCTTCGATCCTTCCCACTTTTAGGCGGGGGGGGACCGGGACGGAGCTCTGAAATGACTGCCTGCTGGAGGAAAAATGGAAGGAAAACCCAACAAGACCATGAGGCAGAGCCCTGGGCCAGCCCAAATCTTACTTTCCTGGACCCTCGACTCTTCTGGACTCTGAGAACTGCTCAGGTTGCTCCTGCTGCAAACAGCAGGGGTGGGACTGGAAGGAGGAAAATCACTCAGCAGCGCACACTAGAGGGAAGTGGAACTGACGATCTAGCCCTCGTCTCTATGGCTTTCATAGCCATAGAGACTTGGAGGACTAAAATGCCAGAGCGTCACTCTTCTGACCACCATTTTGTCCCCCGGTACCGGATTTCAAAAAAGCGGGTAAGGGGGGGTCAAAATCGGGGGCTCCCCCGCCCCCAGCGGGGGCTTGGCAAGCCTATGTTTGTGTGACCACAGCCTAAGTCAGGCTGGAGAGCATGTGTCATCAGTATGCTGATAATATCCAGGTCTGTTTTTTAACCTGTGCTGATGATACAAGAGCAACAGTGTCAGCTGTCAACCAGCTTAGTAATGGAATGGTAGAGGGTGAAGAAACAGAAGCTGAATCCAGTTAAGACAGAAATGAAGATGCTGAATTATTTGCTTGATCCTACAGGAGATAGTTTTACTTGTCCTGGATATGGTCATGCTCTGCTAGACTTAACAAGTATGTAGTCTGGTTGGATCCCTAGATCCGGACATTGGCGCTCAAGAGGCTGTGTTGTCATTGAGTATGCTTTCCACCCAATATACCATTACCAACTATATATTTTCCCAGAAAACGAGGCTCTTTTTTGATCATGCATCTAACACTGTAACATGCTTCACATAGAGCTGTCCTTGCAGAAAGTGAAGCTGACTCTTTTGGTGGATTATTGCTGTATGGAATGCATAATATAGGCTCTGCCGTAGTTATGCTGGTCACTGATAGGTTGCTGGAAATAATTCAAGGTGATGATGCTGATACTGAAATAAGGTCCAAAATTTCCTGGAGCCAGCATACCTCAAGGACCATCTTCTCTTGTAGGCCCTCCATGGCTAACATTATATGGAAATGTGCTGATCTTTCCATCTTTCATGGAGGTTTGGGTAATGAAGGCACATGGTACTATGTTCAACTTTCATGGTTGTAGTACCATGACAGTTGAAATGCCTTCCCTAGGGAGGCCTGCCTGCTAAGTTTTAGGAAAATGTAGCCTTCCCACCAGCCTCTGTAGATGTTTACTCTGTTAGTTTGATGTAGCTGCTGGTTTTAAATACAATGTTGTAATCATCTTTAACATCCAGTGTTGCAGACTTTGTGGTGTGGGGGGGGGTAGGCAAGGTGCCTGCAGCACTGATGTCCTGAGTACACTCAGTGTGGGTCAAGGCTCCATCTAAATAAAAGAACCTAGCTTCCAGTCTCTCGGCAATGGGTCCTTTACACCTCTGGGTTACCCAGTGCTCCCCCATAGGTCATTTGTGCCACACCCTGGAGGGGACTCAGCACTGGACTCCTTGCCCTGCCTTCTCCCTCAGTTCCTCAATGCTTTCCAGCTCCTCTGCACCACCAGTTTAAGAGCTAATTTCAGTAATTGGCCCCACCTTTCATTACTAGATCCCCACCCATCTGGCCTCTGGACTCCCTACGCCCATAAATCCAGTGGGATTCCTTCACCCTGCACAGCTGCAGTGTGGATTAGCCTGCCATACTGACCTGTGGGTGTCTAAGACCAGATTCTCTCTACTGGACTAGTCACTCCAGGGAGCCTTTCTCCTGGTGTCCCCAAGCTTCAGGTGAGTTGTCTTGTTGCTCCTTGCAGTACCACTCTGCATTGGGATATGTCACATCTGAATTTAATGTTGTTTTGTAAATCACCCATGGTACTTAAATATGGGTGAAGGATTTATGTATGCAGCTGAACAAAACAATTAGATCAAAATTTATGGGGGGGGGAATATGGTTTATTTGTTTGTAATCATCTTTTCTAAACTGCAAGTGTAGGAAGCCAAAGAACTGGCCAGTGTGAAGAGAGAGCCACAGACTTTCAGCAGCCTTTTGCTTTCATTCCAAAGAGGCTGTGATATATAGAGAAGGATGACAGAAGCACTCAAGGGTGGGTTAATAATTGAGTCCAAGAATAGATTCTGAGTACAAATAGCCATAATAAACTGAAACGGTCATGGATGCACAGCTCGTTGTCTTGGAGAGGACTGAATGAAAGTGTTAACATTGATTTTAGTATTTTTATTGTCAGCAGCAGCATGCGGAATTAATTTATGGCTAATGAATGCATGAAGCACAGCGATGACATTACTCGGAAATGCAAATTGTCTTTGTGGTGAAGAATAATGAATGTGTGGATTTTGTGTGCTCAAAATTAGCAGAGGCAATGCATTCTTTAAGAAGAAATTGATCAGATTTTTCATCCCTTACATTTAGCATCCTAGGCCACAAGGCTTGGTTGAGGCTTCCCACAAAAATAATGTTTAAAAACTGCCTGTACAAAGAGTAGTTTGGCAGAATTTGCATTTCTTTTGCAGATCTCATGTGAGTTTTGTGAGTCTGTGCTGAATTGTAAAAATTGTAATTATTAACTTTGATGTAAAGTCACAATCCATATGGGAAGTATGCAGTGAACATCCCAGCTGCCACTAGCAAATGAAATCAACAGCTGCTTTAATCACTGTGTGGGAAAATGCTTTTCTGAGTTGGTGGCTTATAGGTGTGCGGGTTCTCCAGTCGCTCTTGGTTACTGATCAGTGGTTGTAGCAGCCAGTGCAGCATACGCTCCTGGATGAACTGTGTTTGTTGACACATATACTAGAATGGTGTAATAAGATGGCTCTTCTTCTTTCGCTCCTTTGGTTGTGCCATAACTGGCTGAAGTACTCATGAAATGAACAAATAATCTTTTCCAAATATACACATGGCAGGCCACCCAATTTTATCTTCATAACAACCCAATGAGGTACTTTAGGATGAGAAATACTTCCTCACTCAATGGACTTTATTACAAAAGGGGATTTGAAGCCAAGAATCCCTGTTCCTAGCCAAGTGCTCTAACCACTAGTGTTGAAGCCATGGCTCAGTGACCATGTTTAGCATGCAAAAGGTTCGAGGTTCAATCCCTATCATCTCCAGTTAAAAGAATCAGGTAGAGGTGATGTGAACTACCTCTGTCTGAGACCCTGGGAATCCACTACCAGGCAGAACAGACAATCCTGACCTTGTTAGACCAATGATCTTTCTCAGTAGAAGGCAGCTTCACATGTTTACTGTACACCACACTGAACTTTTAGGCAGGTCATCAAAATGGAACAAAATCTATTCACTGAAATACAACAGTTAGAAAGGAAATGAGAACTCTAGAAAACACTAACGCTATATTTGGGGACCAAAGGCTAGAAAGTTCAAGCATCTCCCTATGGACCTTGCTAGGAATTGTAGAGGATACTAGGAACATGGATCAGCTCTTTCTAATTAGTATGGGAAGAAGAGATATTTTAGAGGAAATGGGGCAGACCAGGCTGGCTTCAGCTGCCGTGATGCAAGTCAATATATGCACCATTGCAGCATACATTGATCGAGAACCAAGCTGTTTGTTTTCAGCACATCTGTCTTATCCGATATCCCACCTTCAGATTGTCCTTATCTGATGTTTCAGAGAAGAGACAAAATGTACTTTAAGAAAATAAAGGGTCTGCCTTTAGGTAGTCCTAAATTTCTTCTCGGAACCCATCCAGTGCAATTAATCCATGTTTCATGTACTGTGTCTAATAATGTTAAACGTTTTGTGTGTCCCAATTATAATTACAAGGGTTTTCCTGCTGTGAAACCAGTTTGTAGACTTCACAGTGCAAGTTTGTGGAGAAGGGAACAAATATACTGCATTTTTCAGCCTCTTACTGTTTATTATTAACAAAAAACAGCTGGATATCTGGGTTGTGCTGAGAATAGAATCTGGGCAATGTGAACAAAAAGTGCTTTCACTTTTACCATTTATTTTGCAAGTCCTTTTTAAAAAAAATTCCCATCTTTCAAGAATTTATTTGCTGTGGTGCCAGGTGTCAGCCTTGTTCCACTCCCTGTTTGGACACTTGCCGAGAACAGGCTGCTGGGACTTCGAGTTGATTGAAAATATCTGCTGTGTTGGGGGGGGGGTATTAAAACCATTTCTTCTCGCCTTCCTTAATCCCAGTGACTAGGTTTAAATGTATAATATACTAACAAGGACAGTTAGAATGCTTCTAAGACATTTATGTTTTAGATGTCTAGCATGGATCCAGCATATCTACCTGCAAGCCATATAGAGAAGGTGATCATGCCTGTGTCGATTCCTTGTAGTCCAAATGGCTGACCAGGGGATTACTGGGTTTAGCCTGGGTGACACAGAACAACCAAAGGACTATTCAAGATCTGTCATATAATAATTCTGGGCTTCTGTTTGTGGGAATGTTTTGATGTAGAACGTATCAAGGATTTTTGCCTGAGAACATTTAGTCCAATGGCCTTCCATTCTCCCCACCCTCCCCCATTCCCGGTGAGGTCTATTTGAATGTTTGGAGCTCTAGAGATTTTCTGTTTGATGATGAACTGACATCTGGTCTCACAGAGAATGGGTATCTGCAGATGGGAGTACTGTGAAAATACATCAGTCACAGTAGTTTAGGTACTGCTCTGCTTCATAAAGTAAGAACATTATGAGAGAGACCAAATATATGGAGCTATAAACAGTGGTTAATATAAATGTTTCTGCTACATCTTTTATATGCAACATGGGATTTGAGAAGCCTTGAAACTAAAGGGCAATCTCTTCCCAATTATTTTACAGGATCATTATTTCTGAAATAATTTTTTTTAAATCATTATTTTTCAGAGAGATGATGGCTGGAGGTGTGATGCAAAGCATCCCAAGAGAATGAATAGTGTATTGCAAAGCACTAGAGCTAGGATTAAATTGCTGAGTTAAGGTTAGTGGTGTGAAGCTACAGAATGGCTCATTTCAGTAGTGTCTAGTCAGTGACTACATAGGGACAGGTGTGGCTATGGAGCAAGTTGCAGCAATGCTAGGCCTGCTGTCAAGCTACATCATGAAAGCCTCTATGAGATAGCAATGATGGTTCAAGAAGGAGGATTGTGGTACTCAGATCAAACATTACACAAACAAATAATATCTGTCTTGGAGATTAACTGAACTGAAGCACCATCTGTTTCTTTTTGTTTGAATGAATAAATAAAAGAACTTCTGGCTGCTCAAGCACCTGTCAGTCATTCCACCATCTTTGTACTTATTGACCAAACTGCTGAAAGCTGGGACAACAATTCACAGCAAGATCAGGCTGTGGAATTGGTAGATAAAGAACTTCTAGGTACTTTGGCAGAAGAGGCAAGCTGCATGGGTTTCTGTCAATCCTGATATATCATGTCATCACCCTCACTTAAAGAAGTGCCCTGCTTGCTCATACCAGTGATCAGCCTAGCCCAGTATTCTGTTTCACCAGGAGCCAGTCAGCTAAATCTGAGCAATGGTGCAAACAGGGCATGCAAGACATGGCCTTTTCCTGTTTGTCCCCAGAATCTGGTATTCTGAGGTGCACTGCCTCTGAATATGAACGTATTGTTTTATCTTGTTGAAGGACAGTTATGGTATTTTGGTGTCTTTGCAACCAGTTGTTCTTTTAATTACCTTGAGACCATGGAGACAAGGCAGGATATAAATATTTCAAATAAAAATATACTGAAAAAGCTCAAATTTAGCTGCCAAGATAACCATATAACCTCCATAGTATTTTCTCAATGAATTTACTCTTCCCTCCCCCATATTACCAACAATCCTTTGAGGCTGATTGCCTCAGGTCACTCAGTGAGCTTCATGGCAGATTGGTATTTGAACTTGGTCTCCCCACTCATGGTCTATAACCACTACATCACATCGATTCTCTAGAATCTAGAAATTGTGAGTTGTATTAACCTAAATTTGCATTTCCAGATCAATTTGAAGGTCATTGGAAATTGTTTGTTATTACAGTATTTTCTTCTTGGACTGTTTTCCTCTCTGAGGCATTCCAAACTGCCATGGCAGTTCTAATTGAGGCTAAGATAGTATTGCCCTGAGGCACATTATTGCTTTGTTGGATATTTCTATCCATAGTACTTCTTTGGGTAAGTTTATTTGTTTTAGAGTTTCTCATTTGTTGCATACAGAGAATAGATCCTGGTGGATGGATCTTGTCCTACCACTATTTTGTTTTCTTCTTGCAGTTTCAAGAGAATATAAAGAATGAGATCTTGACGTGACATTTGCTGGTAATCCTCTGATATGGTTATTGGCTTCTGCCTAATTTCATTCATTAAAGTCTCAGCACTTGAGGCCTGACAAACCTTATTCTCCATTAATCAGTCATGATTTCTAAGGCAAACTGGAGATACTATTAAGAATGCCATCCATGGGCTAAAATCACACAACAAGGGCATGTGGAATAGAATGTAAATGAGTATTTCTCAGTTTTTAAACTCCCTTTCCATGGTGGCATGCCAAAGGTCAAACCAGAGCATTAGAAACTTTCTTTTTAAAGGCTCTTAACAGCATGGTGTTTTAGGTTCAACTGTTTTATATATTCTGGTCAATTTTATTTGCAGTATGTTCCTAACTGTTATGCATACCAAGCTTTTATGATAGCCCATCACAAACCCAGAATGAGTAATTTTGACTCTCCCTGAGCACTTATTGCCTATAAAACTCTCCTTTTGCTTCTATGCCATTCTTCCTTTAGTACATTCCAAGCCCAGTTGATTATTATGCTAAGTATGATGTAGTCAAGGGTTCTAGCTACATAGCTGAAGGTAAATAGGAAGTGTATTACAGGACTGGTTACCACTTAGTTCTAGGGTTGCCAGGTTGCTGGCGGGGGGCTCCAGGCTGCTGTCCTTGAGTCTTCCAAAGACAACAGGAAACCCTTAGCATACAAGTATAGCCACAAATACCACCCACCAAGACTGTCCTCGAGTCTTCAGTGCGTGCAGGGCACCCGAAGGTGACATCATCACACAGGGCATGTTGTGGGGGGATGCTCTAGCATTTGAGAAAAAAATCTATAGTTACCATAGAGTTTTTTCTCAGATGCTAGAGAATCACCCCCCACAGCTGTCCTGTGCAATGATGTCACCTCCAGGTGACATCATCATGCCTGGCATGTTGGCACAGCCACGGCTGCTCGGGGACAGGGCTCCCCCACTAGCCAGCTGAGCGGTGGCAGTTTGGGAGCCTGGAAAGTGGGTAAACCCCCGCCCCCATTGGGGGATGGCAACTGTACTTAGTTCTCTTGCCAGGTATGGACAAAAATTTCTTAGATATCTGTTATATTTAGTTCTTTATATTATATTTAGTCCCAAGAAACTACAGTACATTGTACCCATAAGATTTACTGAATAAATAGGTAACAGCCTAAGTGCTCTTCCATCAGACTCTATCAAGCAACTACCTGTGTGAGATCAGAGATGGCTCTGATGGCTTTAAAGTATTTTTATTCACACGAAGCTACTTCACCACAGAGAGTATTGTTTCAAGTAATGTAATGTTCGTGATAAGGGACATTACCATAATGAATCACTTCTGTTTCTATGATGTGGATAGGTGGTATTTTCACTCATGCTCTCTTAGAAGGATATGAGACATTGCAAATGAAGTATCACCTTTCCCAGGCAATTGCAGCCCAAGGACACAAAATCCAGTGCTCAGACCCACTTCTAATCAAACAGGGTCATCCAAATCACTCTAACTCAAATCTGGCCCCCAAGAGTTAAAGACACAATGTAGAGAGGGGGCAGTCACTGTGACACATTAGATCCTTTGTGAAATTCTTCAGAAAGAGGGGCAAAAATTATTAACACTAATTTGTAAGATCCTCTCCTCTGAGAATGCCAATCAGTTGCAGGGAGAGGGGGAAACATGTATACACTAAGCTGAATTGTGCTGACCTTCCTGGCACTGGTGAGTACTTGCCCCAGTGAATTTAAAATTAAAGTGATTCATTGCAATAAATGTTACAAGGCTTGAAATAATAAGGCTCGGCAGGCACACTGACTCCATTGGAACTGTTTGTATAAGTAAATGCACACACTGTAGCCTAAGGAATCTTAATAACAAAATCCCTGTCACCAAGATAAACACATCCCTACTATGGACAGACATAGACACTGAGAAGATACACTCATCCATTTCAGGGTCTCTCCCCCCCCCCGTGACAAAGGACAAAGATTTTCCAACTGATGCTCCAGTGCAGAGAAGCCACCAGAAAGGGAAGTACCAGTGTAGCAAAGCTCTCTGATAGGTGGAAGTCAGAGAGGCAGGAGGGTGGCACTGGCACAGACTGGAGAGAGTTTTGTATCAAACAATGAAGCAAGATTAGGCTGGGGTTGCTGGGGGGGGCATGATTCTGAGGCTCCCAGAGCCTGGGGTGCTAAGCAAGGGTATACATTCAACATTGCCCCTTTATTTAGGGCAACAGAAGGGGAAAATGTGACCTGGGCCAGTCGGCGCGCTCTCTCTCTCTCTCTCTCTCTCTCTCTCTCTCTCTCTCTCTCTCACACACAGTGTTGCTATGAGGGTAAAAAGGAGGGAAGAGAACATGTATGCTGCCCAGAGTTCGTAAACTGCGTGTAGAGACAACCAATTAGCCTATTTATGCTATCAGCAAATGACTTGTTTTTGTAGAATGGTTGGGTTTGGGTAGTGGGGAGGATTGAGAGAATCTTTCTCTCCAAGAGGATTCTGAGCTGTTGTGTAAGTGTTCCTGCTCACCCTGCCTCCTGTTTGATTCTTGTTGTGCCTGGCGATCTCTCAAAGATGAAAATACATAATGGCCAATGAACTTTCCAACCCAGCAAGTAAATTAGATTTATGACATTGATCATTAGGTCATGCCAATCAAGAGCAAAACACTGTATGGAATGTTCTTTTTTGCAAGGTAACAAAAATAATACTAAAGCTATCATACCAGAAGATAAAGTTCAATGAATCACAAGTACAGACCATACAGTGTACCAAATTCCCTTTCAGAAAAAACATTTCTTTAAAAAACAAACAACCATTCTCCCCCCAATTTCAGTATGCAAAAAGACTCTGAATTTGTCTGCCCCTTTCAAAAAGTCCCCAGCCTTATTTATGTCAGGCAGACTGACAAGTACTGGTCACATGTTCATTGGCCAATGAAACTTTTCATTGATCAAGAAGCACATGCTGCAACTGGTTTGTCTCCATGTTGGCTTACAAAGAAAGAAATTTCAGATTTCACTGGCTTTTTCTGTGGCATCAGTTGAACTATATATACTGTTATTCTTGATGGAGAGTGTTATGTATGCGGGCTGCCACCAGGGGCCTGCAGTTTCAGGTCAGAGCTTGGCTCCTTAGAACAATAGAACTGTAGGATCCTAGTCAACCCAGTATCCACCAATAGAACCTTTGGCGGGAAATTCAACCCCCCCAATGAGACTGTGGGTGTACCGGGTGGGTGTGTATATAGTTGGCCTTGCAGGGCCATTTTGCATGCTAGTCGTAAAGTACTAATAAACGCATCACACCACATGTCATCGTCTGAGTCCTTCATGCATTGAACCCAGTACTTTACAGTGGTGACAAAGGTGGGATCCGAATGAGCAGGCCCGACTCATCCTCCAGCGCAGCATTGAGCTCCAACACCAAGGAAGCCACCATGCCACCGCCGCTTCGTGCTGCACCCGGCTCTTCCAGTCATCACTCCCCGCCTCACGCTCAAGTCATGGCCACCAATGCTCCCAGACACCTCGAGACTTTCAACCCCACTCGCCCTGAGCTATGGGACTCGTGGATGAACCAGTTGACGTACTACCTCACTTTCCACGAGGTAGCCGATGTGGGAAAATGAAGGGCCCTCCTCATCAGCATGTGCGGGGTGAACACCATCTGACTTGCAAAAAGCCTCCTTGCACCGAGGGCAATCCTGGAATGCACCTATGAAGAGATCATAGAGGCCCTGACCTGCTACCTCACGCCCAAGCCTACATTCCTGGCCAAGCGGATCCAAGGGCGCATCCAAAAGCCAGGGGAGACGGCCACTGCTTTCATGGCCGTGCTGTGACAGCATGCCATGGAATGCACCTTCACCAAAGTGGAGGAAAACCTCACCCAGTTCACTTGGGCCTTAGTGATGTGAAGCTCTGGCAGAAACTGATCAGCACCATGGACATCAAACTTGAGGATGCCCTCCAGCTTGCCATCGTGCACGAGAACTCCCACCACGACTGACCGACAGCAGCTTCTCACCTCGTACTCCCCAACCCGGCCCCCGAAACTTCAGAGGAGGAAGACGTTCACCTAGTCCACCCACCAAGCCGACATAAGCCACCAAGATCTTCCAGACCCCCTGAGAAGCCCTCCGATCTTCCACGTGTGCCAGCTGCAGAAACGCACATGAAAGAAAATCATGCTGGTTCCGGGATGCCATGTGTCACACATGTGGGAAACAGGGTCATCTCGCCCATGTCTGCCAGTCCAAGGGAACCCGAAAGCACCCGCCACAGTCACGCCGCCAAGCCTCCATGACCTACGAGACCACCGAGGACCTGGCCGACCTATACTACCTCACAAGCCAGCCATCCCTTCAGGTACTTCACCTCCCCAACCTGTCCAATGCCCCGAAAATCCAAGTACAGGTCCAGATAGAGGGGTCCCCCTGTTCTATGGAAGTTGACTCAGGGTCGGTGGCTTCCATCATTTTGGTGGAGACACTAAAGAGACTTTGTACTAGTGGGGGGCCCCACCTGCATCCATCACCCCTGAGCCTCATGGACCTTCAAAGGAACATGGTTCCGATCTGGGGCGTGGGTACTTTTCATGTGAGGTATAGGGGGTTCGAAGGGTTCCTGGATCTGGTAGTGGTGGAGGGAAATTTGGTTAGCCAGTTGGGGCGGGCCTGGTTCATGCCATTGGGCATCACAACCAGGGGGGTGAATAAATGTACACCGCGGGGTTATGCTGACATTTGTGGGGAATTTCCGAGGGTTTTTGGTGGGGCTCTGAGTTGTTACAAAGGGCCCCCATTTTGCATGCTAGTTGTAAAGTACCAATAAACACGTCACACCGCATGTTGTCGTCCGTGTCCTTCATGCATCGAACCCAGTACTTTACAGAGAGGTAATGTCCTTCCAATGTGTGCATTGTTTGATTGTTACAGACCAAAATATAATAGCCATTCTGCAAGAGTAGGAAAATTCCTGCAGGAGTAATTGCTAGAATATGAAGATGTGTGAAACAGATGCCTCTGTAACAACAATATGGGATGGAAATATACACAATGAGCAAACATGATGACAATGCAGGATAATGATTTTCTATGTATTTTACAAACACTGTCAAAATGAACTCCTGGAAGACGAAAATTGTCACTGAAAATCCCACAGAGAAATGTTGCCAAACGGCCTACAAAGTGTTGCACAGTTTGTTCAAAAGTGCCATGTACTTTTCTCAGTCTTCTAAAAAAAAAAAGCCTTCAAAGAAGAATAACACCCTTTGTCAAACTTGGAAGAAGAATGGCACAAACGATTGCTCTGTGAATCTTGTTTGTTACTCAGTGTCTCTTTTAGGGCATATTTCAAGTTCTGGTTTCTGACTATTTAAATCCATTTTGTAAAAAAAAGAGACTGTGTTGCAGCTAGCACCAACTAAGCTGTTCATTATTCAAGCTTGCCAGAAAGTAGCCAGGAGAAACAAATGTAGACGGCATAGAAGCAATTGGTATGCAGATACGTGGCAGCAATTTTTTTGACATCATGATTTCCCAAATGGTCATTTTTGTGTGGATTATCCTTTGTAAAAGCTGGATTCATTGGCAAAGTTTTTCCAGTGGTCTACAGATTAGGATGAAGTTCTTTGGGTACAAGTCCGCTTAGAATAAACATCACACCACCTACTCTGTTGTATTCCCATGGGGGAATCTGCCCAAATCTAATTTAGAAACGTCCCCAGTGTCAGAAATGCTATGAACTGGCCTATTTGTTTCAATGAGAAACTGCCTCAGTGTTTCAATTTGTTCAAAAATGCCATGCACTTTTATTTCAATGAGAAACTGATTCAGCGTTTCAGGGATAAATCAGATATTACTGTTAACTTTGTCATTCCTCATGTAAAATAGGGGCACATCATATGATGCAAAATTCCTGTATAAATTGAATATGAAGACCTGTGAGACAGATACATAAAACTGTCACTGTTAAGACCCCCATGAGGATTGTCTGTGGATCGGGCTCTGATCTCCAGTGCTGCTAATGCCAAAGTACCATAACTTGGACTAAAATGAATGAAAGGAGACTATGAAGCCATCCGCTTGATAGCTGTTTATTTGGACTATGTCAGCTGTATTGTTGGCCTTTCTAAAGTATAAAAATTAGGAATTTAGCTATTCAGATTGGTCAGTCTTGGAGAAACAGCTTCTGTCTGTCCCTGCCCTTAGCTGACCTCTGCTTTATATTCCTAGCCATAACTTACTATTATGTCTCTTAAAATGTCACCCATGGGATTTGGGTGGTAAACAAATTGTCCAATTATGAATGTCTCCATTAAGTAGTACATACTGTAATAAAATATTCCACAGCTTCTTTTTCCCTGTGAAATGTCATCTGCATTTCAGTTTTTAAACACACACAATCCAATTAATGGAATGGAAGCATTCAGAGAAATTATATTGTCACAGACTTCAATCTATTTGGTTGCAGAAATCCCACTTCCTAAGGGTTAAAAAAGCCTGTCTTCTCTAAAGTTTCTATGGTAACAAGATGCAATCTATAATGATATCGTACTTAATCAAATCCTTCCTCTGGACTGGCCAGGCCAATGCATACTCTTTAACAGTGGAGGCTGACTTCAGGGAAAAGATAATAAAGCCAGACTTAATTGCTGGCAAGAGAAGTGCCTGGCCTGAAGGCAATTTGGGAGCCTGTCCCTCTGTTCTGGAAACACTTCCCACTAATCTCCTAATGCCTCGGAAATGGTTGTTGACATTTTGTTCATATTCAGTCCTCTTTCTTTATTACTCTGTATTCCAATGGACTGAGCTGCCTCACCATTAAAAGGTGGTTGAAGGGCTAAGACTAGGCTCAGATGAAGCCCCTGAGCAATGCCATACAGATCAGCATTTTCTGCAGTACACTTGAAGTTAATGTCATCAAGGGCAAGGCCTGGTACTTTCCATTTGCTACAAGGCAGTGAGGTGTGAGGGAAGGGGAGATTTACACCACATCCTGGGCAGCAGCTGGACAGGAGAGCTGAACCTCCAAACTGTACTTTAAAAACTGCTTCTCTTGAGACATTCCACCCCCCCTTCTTATAGCTACTGCTGTTCATGGAGCACCACTGGGAGCAAATAGCTGGGGAGAAGTGAAATTTAAGGCATGAATGCAGGGCTTTTTCACACTATGTTTATGTTGCACCTCCATTTCTTCCATTTGTTAACAACATCCCTTGCAGACAGTAACTTTTCCAGTTGCAAATGATAGCGACTGTAGGGAGTAGGAAAAAAGTAAAGTGTCCTTACTGCACTTTAGATCGCTATTTCTTCCATTTGAAGTGGAATTGGTGATAACTTGGCTTTGGCACATGGTTCTGCTGCTGCCCTTAGCATACTACAAGCTAAAAATGTGGAGTCTTTATAACAAGTCAAAATGACAAACAAAATTTTAGTGCAGACACTGCATCCCTGCAGTGGGTATGTTTGTGTGACGCACACATGTTCATAGAAAGGACATGCAAACACTGACCTTACTGTACTGCATCTATCAAAGTTCCAAAGTATTTCTGTTCATTTTACCATTGCTTTTTGAAAAGCTGAAGAGGATGAAGCTTCTTTAGATGAAAAACAGAAAACAAAAGAACACAATCTATGAATGTGATCCTTAGGATATTTACTTGCAAGTGAAGGTGAATTAAAATGATTAAAACAGGACCTACACAGGAAGTGAGCACATGTTCCAATCGATCATATCACAAAGCAGTAACCTGAATACCTTGTTTATCATGCAATGACATTGGTACATCTGGTCAAAGATGGAATGATCACATGAGAGTGTTTGCCAGATGTACAATGCAATCTGAACCAGAGTTATGCCATTGTACACAGAGTTATGCCATTCTAAGCCCATTGACTTCAATGGATTTAGAAGGATAAAACTCTACTTAGGACTGCACTGGTAATGCCCCAAAGTTGCTACATGGTTGGTCATGCAAATTGTTCCCCAGTTTTCTTGGAATCAATAAGGCTTGGTTTGGGTATAATACTGAACTGTGGAATGGGACTATGTGAATGAGCACTGAAAGAACCTCTGGCTTGCTTGCATGATCCTTCCCCCACTCCCCTATAATGCTGTAAGCTAATTGGTTACATCCCAGTTTTCAGGAAACTATAGCTTGTTGTTACAGTCAAATGGGAGATCGATAATTTACTTGTGCACCTGCCTCGAAGCAAGTAACGAACAATGGAAAGATTGTGCAAGCCAGGGGTGGTCTTAGTATTTCAAGAGCTCTGGGCATAAGTTAAGGATGGAGTTCTGATTTCATATTTGGCAAAACTGATGGGGACAATTTCAGGAAAGTAAACAGGATCATCCACAGAACAGCACATCAGAGGGCTTTGCGGGCTGCAGCAGGAGAGATGATAAAGTCACATGCCACAAGTAGAAATCCTAATATCTATGGAAATGTTTTGTTGGATCCAGGTCAAAGAAAGGTGCTTACAGATCTAACTTGCCTGCAGAAACCTAGGTCCAGTTTTTACCATTAGCCTTTTTTAGTCAGGGCTCACCACTAGAACTGAGATCTAGAATCTCTCTTTTCTCAGATCCAGAGCTAAACCATGGAAAACAGCAATAAAGGGCCTGGTCCGGGGGTCATAGCTTAGCTGTAAATTCATATTTTGTACACAAAAAATGACAGATTCAATTCAGTGTGTGGTATAGTCATTAAAGTGTTCAAGTAGGATCTGGGAAACCCGGGTTCAGATTCCCATTCTGCTATGGAAGCGTTCTGTCAGTTTGGACCCTTGCCCTAATCCACCTCTCATGGGTGTTGCAAGTATAAAATGGAGGAGAGAAGAATAATCTAAACCAGTTTGAATCTCTACTGTGGGTGAAAGTGGGTAAAAATGAAGCAAATAAATAAATAAAACAAAGAATCTGTTTCCTGCTTAGGAAATTGCCCTGTTTTGGGAGGGGGGTCATCTAGTTCCAGGTGGAGCCTAGGAATCTTCTGTGATTACAGCTCATCTCCAGACTACAGAGATCAGTTTCCATGGAGAAAATGGATGCATTGGAGGGTGGACTCTATGGCATTATACTGTCAGGCTGTGGTCAGATGACAGGCTTGGTGCTGTCTGGGTGCACCTCTAATTACGCTGTATTATGTTGTAATGTAAAGTTTTGGTCAGACATCCCATCATGAGCTGGTTTTACTGCACTCTCACTCCATGGTCGATCATTGAGATTATTGCTGGGAGTCAAGCACAGAGTGTGCTGTCGAGCGGTATCCTTTTAAAAAAATCATATTTCAGGTATGCACAGAAGTGCCTAACTGAAGCACCACTCCATTTTGACAGCTCCATGATCCCTCTGCCAAGTACTGTGGCCCCTCTCCGCTTCCTGCTCTCTACCTCTTTTACTTGGAATATAGATTTACATGAGAGGAGCCCCATTGACTTCAATTCATTTATTCTTGTGTCAACCGTGGGATGCTCTCAAGCAGCAAGGGGGAAAATGGGATGGAGAATAGGGTTGCCAGCTCCAGGAAGGGAAACTCCTGGAGATTTGGGGATGCAGCCTGAGGAGGACAAGGACCTCAGTGGTGTACAATGCCATGGCATAGAGTCCACCTTCCAAAGCATTCATTTTCTCCAAGGGAACTGATCTCTGTAGTCTGGTGAATATATACCCCCACTTTAGCCAAAGTCTATGCCCAGAAAACCTTGCACACACTTTTGGGGGGCAGATATTTAGCCCAAGTTTGCTCAGAAGCAAGGCTGCCTAGATTTTTAAAATTCCCCAGCTTTCTCCAAGTCTCCCTGTATTAGAGGTGCCAGGCTCCTCAGGCACTCTGCTGATATGGGAGCCCAACTAGGGACAATTTACATGCCTCTCCCACCCCAAGAAATGAGAGGGGTTGGGGGGATTTGTCACTCAAAAACAACTACCCCGGGGGTTCCTGATTCTGACAACATTTGGGTGAAGAAGAAGAGAAGAAGAAGAGATTGGATTTATACCCTGCCCTTCACTACCTGAAGGAGTCTCAGAACAGGTGTGTGATCAGACTTCCCAAATGGCTTGAGCTCACGAGAGAAAGTTCAGACATCTAGAAATGCACATTGAAAGCGTTGACATCTGTAAATACCAGATTTTCCCTGGTGTCAAATAACTCCGATTTGAAAATGGGTCAGAACAGGTTGCCAATGACTGGGAAATGGAAGGCAGATGTTGCTGTCTGTGCACTTTAAATCTGGAAGGGAACAGCAACGGCATCGGATCAAACTGCTTGTCCGACCGCAGCCTCAGAGTTTGTGGCTGTCTCCTTCTCCAAGGTTCCTTTACTAGGGCTTGCCCTTCAGGAAGAACCTCAGAAAAGAACAAGGAGTGGGTTTTTTTACTGTACCCTCTTACCACTCTTGCCAGTAACCTTCCTGGCTCCCATTGCCTGTGACAGGTTCTGCTGCTCCTATGCCACCCTATTGCCTTGTGGCTCTGCTGCTGGCCATTGGGAGTTAGCTGCTGGCTGGCCCCTGGCTAACCCAGTGACTCTGGGTGTTGTGGCAAGCTGGGAAGCTGCTCATGTGGCATCACAGTGGGCTTCAGTAGTCATAGAATCATAGAGTTGGAAGGGACTTCCAGGGTCATCTAGTTCAACCCCCTGCAGTGACCCTTGCTGATGAAGTAGTCCTCCTTGGATGGTTCCCTTGGCATGGTTTGGAGGCCTCTGTCTCCTCAGAGATGAGTGCAGGGGCAGAAGGTCTGCCCCTAGACATGTACCCCTCTGAGGTCCCTGTTCTTCCCAGGCTCCACCTCAAATCTCCAGGAGTTTCCCAACATGGAGCCAGCAATCCTAACCCCTCAGCCCCACTGTTTTGCCTTTCTACCCCAAGCAACAGATGGTGTGTGTGGGAGTGGTAGAAGCTCACTGCACAAGTGATTTGGTTGATGTGGAGGGGGGAGAAGAGAGGAACTTGAGTTGAAGTAGGTAATAAGGATGCTCTTTTTGTGCTGAAGAAGGAGCATGACATCTGTTAGTGCTGGGGAAGGAGGAACAACAAGCATGCACCACCCATGCTGTCTTGGCTTGCAGGGTGTGCAGCAGTGCTGCACAGATACAGCCTGAAAGAGGGGTATGTGAGTGTCTGCATAGGCACAGCAGATGAGGCCCTCCATCCCTTGGCTTTGCCAGGAATGTGTGCATGCCATCTCTGTTCCCTCTCCTGGCCATCTCTGTCCCCACTCCTGACTCCATCTTCAGTAAGCTGTGCCTGGGCCATCAGAGCTATCAGCACTGCAAGTCACTGTGATGTGCTGTCTAACATCACTGGATAGCTGGCTGTGCAGGAATGGTGGCCTTTGTCCCTTGCCTGGCAGGCTCACCCACTGCCAACTGACAGAGAGATGGGGACAGTTGCACCACAATGGGTTTGTGTGTAGCTGCCAGGATTATGGGCAGCTAGGGGTAGTTGGGGGCCCCAGACCACTGAGCACAAGGCTCAGGACAGCTACCTTGGTTGCCTTGTAGATAAGACCACCCCTAGTACAAGCAAGTATTTCTTACATAGCATCAAAATATGTAGGATCCTTCCTACATAGCACCAAACTATGATTTGGCATTCTGTCAAAACCAGTCTTAAGATCACAGTTGAAGTACAGGCAGCCCTGACAACCAGGGGTCTTTTGGGGCCGGAGTGCACCGGAGTGTTGCTCCGGCAGCCCAGGCACCGGCACAAAGGGCAGTGGTGGCAAGCCTGGCCCCCAAGTGCTGCAGCCCAGGGAAGGCCTGCACCGGCCTCCCAGAGCCTGCGCTGGAGTGCTGCAGGGAGGCTCGAGGAGGTCTGTCGCTGGCCTCCCGGGGCCCGCGCTGGAGGACTGCGGCCCTGGGGAGGCACGAGGAGGCCCATCGCCAGCATCCCGGGGGCCGCGCTGGAGTGCTGCAGCCCTGGGGAGACATGAAGAGGCCCGTCCCTGGTCTCCTGAGCCTGTGCTGGAGTGCTGCAGCCCTGGGGAGGCTTGAAGAGGCCTTTCGCTGGCCTCCCAGGGCCCGTGCTGGAGTGCTGCGGCCCTGGGGAGGCACGAGGAAGTCCGTCACCCTGGGAAGACCTTGATCGCGGTAAGTGAGGGATGCACAAGGGTGGGGGCAGTGGGGGTTTTATGGGGGTCTTCCTCCCTCTCTCCCTCTCTCCAACTCTTTGTCCTCTTTCTGTTCCTCCTTTCCTTTTCTTTCTTTCCCTTCTCCTCCTTCTTTCCCTTCTCTCTTTCTTTCCCTTCTTTCCTTCTCTCCTTTTTCTCTTTCCCTTTTGTTCTCTCCTTTTTCTCTTTCCCTCCTTCTTCCCTTTTCTCTCTTTCTTTCCCTCCTTCTTCTCTTCTCTCTTTCCCTCCTTTCATTCTGTCCTTTTCCCCTTTCCCTTCTTCTTTCCTTCTTTTTCTTTTCCTCTTTCCTTCTCTCTTTCTATCCCTTTTCCTTCTCTTTCTTTCCCTCTTTACTTCCTTCTTTCCTTCTCTCTACTCTCTCTCTCTTTCCTTCCCTCTTTCCTACTTCTGTGGCCCAACTCTAGTGAGAAGGGGTTTAAAGTTTAAACTCTCTCTTTGCTTCCCCCCACAGGCCGGCTGGGGAAGGGAAGGGGAGGCTTTTGAAGATGCCTTCCCCCCCTTTTGCTTCCCCTTCTGACATCACTTCTGGTGATGTCAGGGGGTGTGGCATATGCTAATGAGCTATTATGCTAATGAGCTCCTGCAGCTCTTTTTCTATGAAATGACCCCTGCTGACATCCATATTTATGTTGTGGGGAAACTGCAAATGTTCTGTAGGACTCTCTACATTGTAAACCATCCTACAAAAAGAACATGGCAGACACTGTACCTCCATTTGGCCCTGGTGCTAAGTGACTGGCTTTGGACAAGTAATCCTCCCTCAGTGTCTGTCATACAGTAAAATGAGAGAACTCGTCACTTTTTGGTTGAAGGGCAGGATAGATATCTGATAAATTAGTTCATTGGAATGGTTCATTTTTGTAAACTGATTTTACAACATAACTGCAGAGGTTTTGTTACCAGGTTGCAATATAGGTCACTTTGACCTGAACTGAAGTTCTGTTTATGAGCCCATAAAATACCACTGCATTCCATAATTACTTTCATTCTGAATATCCAGTCATACCAAACATAGCTTTGATGCATCCTTTTCTTACCGACTTTCAACTAGAAGAAATGTATAAGCAGCAACCGTTATACAGAGATATTTTAGGCTTGTTTCAAAATTGTGTCAGTGTCAAAATAGTCCAGTCATTCGCTTTTTGTGAACAAAGGCTAAAGAGCAACAGGAATGGACCTTATCAAAGGAAAATAAAAAGACAGGTCTCAGGCACCTTAAAAAAAAGTAACCAAACTGAGTTATGTACCATCACATCCCCTTTGCCTATGTTAGTGGTTTTATTTCTACAGTTAAATATATCACTGTCTGTTTTTCAGTGTAGTACTGAAGGAAGGCAAGTGAAGTGTGTGTGTGCATGTTGAAGAGATCCCCAGTGCCAGGCTGATAGATGGAGGCCTAGGATCCCCTGCCCCACCTGTGAGAAGTTATAGGAGAGAGAGGTTGGAACCCTTCAACAAGACTTATTATTTATTTAGGCTATATTCATGGCAATGAGGGCCTGAGACAGTGTACAAAAAGAGCAAAAATACAGTTAAAACAATCAATAAACCCCCAAAACATTGGAAAAAGGAAACAAGCAGTGTTTTAAAATCAATACAAAAGAGTACAAAAATGTGTGTGTGGGGAGATCTTCCCCTGTTCTTCTACCAAAAGTCGGGGAAAATAAAAAAACTTCTCCACTTGTTGCCTAAAGCTCCACATGTTAGGTACAGGGTGAACAGTTGCAGGAGCAGCATTCACCGAAAGGGTGCTACAACAGAGAAAGCAGCCATCCACTTTACATCAGCATCTGAGGCCACACAGGGTAGGGCCTCTGCCCTCTGCTGAAGAAACCTACCGGGTAGGTCTCTAGGGCTGACAATCTCCAGGTGGGGCCTGGAGATCTACCAGAATTACAAAAGGTCTCCAGATGACAGCAATCAATTCTCCTGGAGAAAATGCCTGCTTTGGAGGCTGGAATCTATGACACATATCCTGCTGAGGTCCCTCACCTACCCTAACTCTGCCCTCCCTCAGTTCCACCCCCAAATCCCTAGAAATTTCCCAGCTTGGAGCTGGCAATCCTAGTAGGTTCACAAGGGAGCAGGTAGTCCTTCAGATACCCATGCCCCAGGCCTTTTACACATATAAGTACAAATGTGCCATTAAGTTGCAACCCATCAAGGGGCTTTCAAGTAGAGTTACTATCCCCCTGCTGGGGGCAAGGCATCCCCCACCCCCAATCAGCTGGCCAGCAGGGGGACTTACCAGCAGGAGGCCTATCTTTGCTGACAACACAGCAATATCACTTCAGAACAGTCTCAGGCCACGGACCTAGTACCGTCCATGGCAGCACTGGAACTCATTCAGTTTGTCTCAGCTCCCACACACCAACCAGGCCACACACTGGATCTTATCTTTGCTTTGGGGATTGCAATGGACCAGATCACTGCCGATGCAGAGCCATGGTTGGACCATTTTGCCCTGAAGGCCCGACTAAGCACTCCTAACCCCTTCAGTTTGGGTGGCAAGTGGATTTATGCTCACCTGCAGAGTCAAATGGGCCCTGGTAGGTTCCAGTAAGATCTGTGGGGTCCAATTCCCTCTGGCAGCTCATTGGATGAGCTGGTGGAAGACTGGCAAAACCATGTTTCTGAAGCCATCAATGAAGTCGCTCCCTGGCAGCCACCTGCCAACTCCCCCATACCAAATTGGCTCCATGGTATTCCCTGGACCTGAGGCAGATGAAATGGAAGCTAAGCCACTTTGAGCCAGTTTGCCTTGGCATGGCAGGATATAAATCAAAATAAATAAATAAATAAATGGATAGAGAGAAGTTGGCAACAAGCCCGTGATGAAGCTACAAGAACACCCTATAGGTCGTTTATGAAAACCTATGAGATGGTGGTGAAGGCCACTAAGAAGGATTCCTATGTAGCCTCCATTGCGTCTGCAAGCTTGCGCCCAGCCCAACTATTTAGAATAATTCGGTCTTTGGCTATTTTGCCCCAAGGCATCCCAAATGCTAGGGAACTGGCAATAGGCTGTGAGGCATTTGCAAGCCATTTTGCAGATAAAGTGTTGACACTCTGCCTCAACCTCCCAGCCATACTTGATACAGTAAAGAAACTGGAAGCCCCTTGTCCATCTATGGGTCCAGTTCTGGACCATTCCACTCTGCTCACCCATGATGCAGTTGACAAGACCTTGGCAGCTGTGAAACCTACCACTTGCCTTCTTGATCGTTGCCCATTGTGACTAACTAAAGCTTGAAGCGATGTGGTAGGGACTTCCCTGAGATAGATTGTCAACTTGTCCCTATCAATGGGGACCGTCCCAGGGAGTTTAAAAGAGGCAGTGGTCCACCCTCTCCTAAAAACAAATAGAATCTTTGGACCCTATGGTCCTTGATAACTATCTCCCTGTATCTAATCTACCATTTCTGGGTAAGGTAGTGGAGAAGGTGGTGGTGACGCAGGTGTAGGCTTTCTTGGAGGACACTAACATCCGGGATCCCTTCCAGTCTGGCTTCTACTGCACCCATGGGACAGAGACGGTGTTGGTCGCCTTGGTGGATGATCTCTGGATCGAGGTGGCTCAGTGCTGCTGATTCTTCTTGACCCACCACCTTGCCGATTTGGGTATATGGAGGTTAGCCTTACAGTGGCTGGCCTCCTTTCTCCAAGATCAGGGCCAGAGGGTGGTGCTTGGGGGGAGTTGTCTCAGTGGACTCACTTGGACGTGGTGTCCCGCAGGGGGTAATTCTCTCCCCAATGTTATTTAACCTCTATATGTGCCTCCTTGCCCAGATTATTCGGAGGTATGGGTGGGATTGTCACCAATATGCGAATGACACCCAGCTCTATCTATCGATGGATGGCCATCCCTGAACATCTGGACAGGGTATTACAGGCTGTGGCTGGATGGTTACAACAAAGCAGACAAATTTAATCCATCAAAGATGGAGATCCTGCACCGGGATTGGGGCTGGGGCTGGGTATTAGGCTCCCAGCCTTTTATGGGTCCCCATTGGTGCCAACACCTAGCGTAAAGAGCCTAGGGGTGTTCTTGGATGCCTCACTGACTATGGCCCAGGTCTCTGCCACTTTCAAGTCTGCCTTTTTTCATCTGTGGCAGATCTGGCAGTTGGCCCCATATGTCACCCCCTGTGATCTGCCTGTGGTGACCCTTGCAACAGTCACTTCCAGATTGGATTATTGTAATTCTCTCTATGTGGGGCTTCCCTTGACTCTGCTCTGGAAGTTGCAGCTACTGCAGAATATGGTGGCATGAGTATTGATGTCATTGCCTGTGCGGGCACACATCCTCCCACCAATACTCCCTGTAAGCTGTGGAGTCTTGTGAGCAAAAATTCTATGTTGTGAGGTACTGGCAGTAAAGTTGTGAGTGAGCGATTTGGCTACTACATAAATTAGTTTGCTCTGGAACCATCCTTCCTGAGCTAAGACAAAATTGTGTGAGCTGGAGGCTAAAGAACTGTGTGAGCTAGCTCACACTAACTCAGCTTAGAGGGAACACTGCCTCCCACTGTTGTGTGACTAGCACTGGCTACCCATTGAATACTGGATCCATTTCAAAGTGTTGGTGCTTACCTTTAAAGCCCTATATGGGCAGGAGCCTGCATATCTTCAAGACCGCCTCTCCCCATATGAGCCCTGTAGAACATTGCATTCCATGAACCAGCATCTCCTGGTTGCCCTTGGCCCTAGTGATGTCCGACTTGCCTCAACTAGGGCCAGGGCCACCAGGGACTTTTCGACCCTGGCCCCTGCTGAGTAGAATGAGCTACCTTCCGGGCCAGTGTCAGGTGTTTTTGCACACTAGGCGAGGCTACCTTCTGGCACCCCCCCCCATGCATACTAGGGTTGCCAGGTCCTTCTTGGCCACTGGCAGGGGATGCTAGACCTAGGCTGGGAAACTCCTGGAGATTGGGGAAGGAGACTGGGGAGGAGGGGGATACAATGCCATAGGTCCACCCTTCAGAATATTAGTTTTCTCCAGGGGAACTGATCTTGCACGTCTGTAGATTGTGTCTGAAGAAGTGTGTGTGCACAAAAAAGCTCATACCAGAGTTGCCAGGCCCCTCCTGGCCACTGGAAGGGGATGCCAGATCCAGGCTGGGAAACTCCTGGAGACTGGGGAAGGAGACTGGGGAGGAGGAGTGGGTGGATACAATGCCATAGGGTTCACCCTTCAAAATATCAGTTATCTCCAGGGGAACTGATCTCTCGCGCCTGTAGATAGGCTGTAATTATTGGGGATTCCCTGGTCCCACATGGAGGCTGGCATCCCTAGGCAACCCCATCCCTGCCAAAGAGTATGGCCTCAGGACAGTCCAGGACCTCCCAGTCCCAGCTAACCCAAGCTACCGCATGCATCCTCCTCTGGATCCCCCCCAGCCCCAACAATGACCCTGAAGTGTGCGGAAACAACACATGGGCAAACCCTCTCCCTGCTGCCAAGCCGGCAAGCACACATGGCCAAGGGTTGAACCTCCCTCCCTCCCCAGTCCCAACTCCCAGCCAAGCTTCCCAGAGGCGGTGGAGGCGGCAGAGGCGAGAGCACCCAGCACCCCCCAACAAAACCCAAGCATGTTGCCCACCCTGCCTGCATCCCTCCCCCAGCCCTGATGCATAGTGCACGAGAACTTCCCCTCCTGGTGAGCACATGGCCAAAACCTCTCTCCTGCCATGGCGTTTTGCAGCCCACCTGCATCCTCTTCTCTAGCCCTGAAGTGCACATGCACAAACTGCCACCCGCCTGTCTGGCTGGCTGCATGTGGCCAAAACCTCCCTTGCCAGTCCTGACTCCATTTGCCTGGAGATTCCAGGCAAATTTCCCAGACCCAGTGGTGGTGAGGGCGCCCAGGCAGCTACCCGCCAACTCCCCCACACCAAAAAGCACACAGCATGGGTGCATGCAGCCCAACCTTACCTTCCCACACACAGACACAGTGTCAGGCACAATAGCAAGTAAGTCCAGGCATTCTTCTACTAAAAGTAATGCTTTATTGGAATACAAGGATGTTGCCCAGAGTAATACTTCTATTGTCAGGAATGGCCAAAGGGGGCCAACTAGGCAGTAATATAGTATGATGCAAAGCAGAGCTAGCAAATTAACTTTTAGCGTGCGCACGTGGGAAAACTCCCGGCGGGAGGGATACTTCATACCCAGGAGAACTGCCCCCCCCCCACCTCCTAGTCACGTAGAGCTGGAAAATTCCCCAGACGGAGAAACGCTCTCAGGCCTCCTCTCCAAGGCCACGTGATAACGAAAGGCAGCAAAGAGGCATTCTCCCACAGTTGCAGCTGGCACGCTAAGCGCAAGCACAGAAGCAAGGGACAAGATAATAAACAATGAATACATTGTGGCTTGCAACATAAATCATGACAGGATTCTGACACACAGCAAGAGAGGCCCTCTGCTCCAGAATGCGGTGTCGGGGGCTGCTGGGTCAGACTCAGCAGTGTGTCTGGACTCTCTGGAGAACTCCACAATCAGCCATGCACCATCTTGGAGCCCAGCCCAGTCAGCTCCCTCAACAAAAGAATCTCCTCCTTCCCACCCCGCCCCCTGCCTTTGCGCCCTCTCAGCTAACAATAGCCAGTCCCAGGGTTTGCCAGCTGCACCAGAGTGTGTCTGTCCTGCCCACTCCCATTTCCAGCTGCTTTGTGTAGCACTGTAGGGCAGGTGGGCCATGGGAGTGCTGCCTGAGGCAAAGAGCTTTTGGCAAGAGAGGGGTGCTGGAGTGGGGGCGGGGTGGCAGGCCAGAGCGGTCTCCTTCTTCGATGGCGCCCTAGGCAATGGTCTAACCCCACCAAATCGAAGCACTGGCCCTGGCTACCTTATGAGATCAGGGCCCTGCAGGACCTATTACAGTTCTGCAGGGCCTGCAAAATGGAGCTCTTCTGCCAGGCCTTTATTTGAGGCAGTGGGCACCCATTTGATCTGGCCTCCCCTCCAGTGACCACAGATCTGAGAACCTGGACTGGGACCAATATATTATCTACTGAGGCGTTGTTGTTTTAGTATGCTATGAGTTTATTGATTCTAATGAATAGTTACAATTTGCTCTATATGTAAATCTGCATAAATTGCAGACACTGTATGTTGGAACCTGCTCGGAACCTACAATGTGGGGAGGCTGGGATATAAGCCCAATAAAACAAATGTTGCCAGAGATGCAGGGATGCTCTGGTGGTATTTTGGCAAAAATTCCGTGGAAAGATGTCTTCTAGCATAGAATTTTTGCCTAAATTCCTATGTGCACTGGTATTCCCATGTGCTGCCAGCAATGATGCTGAGACATTAGTGTAGGCTAGGGCTGCCAGTCTCCAGCTGGTGACTGGAGATCTCCTGGAGTTCACCTGGAGAAAATGGTTGCTTTGGAAGGTGAATTATATGGCATTATACCCCACTGAAGGCCCTCCCCTCTCCAAACTCCGGCCTCTTCAACTATCCCCCCCCAATCTCCAGGTATTTCCCAACCCAGAGCTGGCAACCCTAGTGTAGGCCTCCTTCATGGCCAGTAAGTCCCCCCACTGGTTGCCCAGGTTGCCTGACAACCCTGTTTTCAAGACAAGTGAGAAACAGAGATGGTTTATCATTGCCTTCCTCTGCAGAGTCTTCCTTGGTGGTCTCCCTTTCAAGTACCTACTCTGTTTAGCTTCTGAGATCTGACAAGATCAGGCTCTACCACCCTGCCTTCCCTCCCCCCAGGCATTTTAGGTCTTTAACAATAATGATATGCTCACCCTTTCTCTGACTGGTGAGAAGTTCGAAGAGCTAGTGCTTCACCCAGTTGGTTCCCATTGGAGAAGAGAACACTGGTAATGGTTTTGTAATATTTATTTACAAATCAAACGGTGGAGGCACAGAGGCACTCCTCCAGGACACAACATCAGATCCCAGAGAGAGAGAGAGAGAGAGAGAGAGAGAGAGAGAGAGAGAGAGAGAGAGAGAGAGAGAGAGAGAGAGAGAGAGAGAGAGAGAGAGAGAGAGAGAGATTGCATTCCCAAGGTACTTCAGTCAACTCCCAACAGAGTCTGCTTGCTTTTCTCTCATTATAAGAATATAAGAGCCCTGCTGGATCAAACCAGTGGTCCATCTAGTCCAGCAGCCTGCTCATACAGTGGTCAATCAGTTCCTTTGGAGGGCCGGCAACAGGGCATAGAAGTCTAGGCCTTCCCCTGATGTTGCCATTAGCTCTGCAATTCAAATGTTTAGTGACTCTGAATGTTGAGGTTCCCCTCAGTCATCACTAGTAGCCACTGACAGATCTATCCTCCATGAATCGATCTAATCCCCTTTTAAAGCTGTTTAATCCTGTGGCCATCACTGCATCCTCTGGCAGCAAATTCCAAATTTTAATCACTCATTGCATAAAGAAGTATTTTCTTCTGTCCATCCTGAATCCAGTGCCCATCAACTTCATTGGATGCCTCGAGTTTTGGAAGAGGGAGAAAATTTTCTCTTTGTCATGCATAATTTTATAGACCTCTATCATGTCCCTCCCAATCACTTCTTTTCTAAACTGAAAAGTCTCAGACTCTTTAGCCTTTCCTCATAGAGAAGGTGCTCCAACCCCCTAATCATCTTCTTTGCCCTCTTCTGTACTTTTCCCATCTTTTCAATGTCCTTTTGGAAATACGGTGCCCATAAGTTTACACAGTATTCCAAATGAGGCCACACCATGGATCTGTACTGGGGCATTATAATACTGGTCATTGTTCAGTCCTTTCCTTAATAGTCCCTAACTCAGAGTTTGCCTTTTTCACTGCTATGGCACACTGGGTTAACACTTTCATTGAATTTTGTCTTTACCACCATCTAAAAGTTGCCTTTTCTTTTCAGAGACACCTGTCTGCACCCTCCCTTTAGATGAGAGGAGATCACTTCCTCCCAGCCATAGTGGGTGATTGAACAGAGCCATCTCTTTGCACTTAAGGTCCACTGAGGGGACCTTACAATTGTGAACACCCAGGGCTATTTTTGGGCAGGAATGCACAGGAATGGAGTTCCAGCTGGCTCCCAAGTTGGCCACACCCAGCAGGAACGCATTAGTATAATAGGCCACACCCAGCAGCAGAAACTCATTAGGATTGGCTACATGCAAAGGCGTTCCTGCTACAAAAAAGGCCTGGGTTTTGACAACAAACAAGGTAAACAGAATAAGAAGCAAAAGGTGGGTGTGGCTGTATGACCACACTTCTGGTAACATGGGGGTGTGGCCTAATATGGTAATGAGCTGTGCTGTAAGGGGTGTGGCCTAATATGTGAATGAGTTTCTGCTGTTGGGTGTGGCCTGTTATGCTAATGAGTTCCTGCTGGGCTTTTTCTACAAAAAAAGCCCTGTGAACACCCATTACCATTCCTTTTATCATGGAGGACATACTGATTCACATAAGGGTGAGAACTTTCAGTTGTTCCTGGAAATGTATTGCAAGTGAGTGAAGTTATTTCAAACTGGCAAGATGCATTCCTAATAATCTACTCTACTCAGCTCAGCAGTCCTGCTGCCATATCAGACCAACTAAAGTAGCAGAACAGTGTCCAAAGGCAGCTCTTTTGCACTGCAGTAGTCGAATCCATTTGAGATCAGAGCATAGATAGTTGTGGCCCTACTTTGCTTTTCCAGGAGTGAAACTGGCTAACTACCTGAAGTTGGTTGAAGGTGTTATACACACTTTTAGAAAGATTTGAATATTCTGAGAGACATCTGATCCACTGCTCATTTTTATATTTTCACATGGAGGCTGTCCTGTTTACCTTCTTCATACCTGAAGGCTCAGGTGAAATCTGGCCACTGCTCCATCCATTGCCACCTTAAATTAATCAAGCCTGCAGTGCATTAGATGCAGACAAGAGGTCTTGGTTTTATGGCTCAAAACATAATTTTTGCTTCCCATTCCTCTTTGTCTTTTTAAAACATCCAGTTTGCCTAAGATTTCTGGAGAACTCAAAAGCCTGCAATATTTTATTTAGTCTCGATAAATGGTATCACATGGCTTTTGATTTTTTTTTTAAATTTTTCCTTTGGACCAAGGCAATTATCCTCTGTCTATTTAGAACAATAGCACCTGGGCAGTGCAGTCCCTGGAATTTCTCATTTCTTAGAAACTGGAGACCACAAAAAGCCATATTCTTCATGATGTGACATTAATATTTCAGTTTCTGATCTCCTGATTGTTAGAAATGATTTATACTTTTCTCTTCATATATTTTCAGTGTAACCAGCCAGCTGGTTTTTTTTACTGGCCTTGTTGTTTTCTAAAAGCTCTATCTATATTTATTTATAATCACCCATTCCTTGGGACTGCTTTAAAAAACACTGGTAACCCCAGTGCTTTATAGATCTCAAATATCCTTGAATTTTGCAGCTCATAAATTTCATTTCAGTGAAGTAAGCACTGCATAAAACTCATATCAAAGACTTATTTATACCTGGACCTAATTTATACCTGCTATGAGTGGGAATCCAACAAAGCATATTGCCAGGATCACATGCTGTTGTAATATGCCAGATACACATAAGGTCATGCTAGGAATGTTTGGCAAATCCCACTTCATCAGCACATACAGCAGCATACATAATATTCAAAGGTAGTTTAAACTCAGCTAATAATATGATACAGGTATACTAGCTGATTCGCAAACATGCACCCCAATGTCAGAAAAGGTGTAATATAAAAATAATGCTCCATGTTGGTAAGTCAGTAGTACTTCAAGAAAAAGCAAAAGTGAAACTCAAGCAGACCAAAATTGTATAGCATTGCCTAGACAAGTAGTTGTGAAACGCTTGCCAACATACTGCTTTTTGACCCAATGAAATCACTCACACTACCAATGGACTATAGAAATCCATTGTCAAATATTCCAAGAAAATCCAGCTTTCAATCAAACTTCCCTTCCTGAATTAAATAACCAAAGAAGGGTCATCTCCTGTACATTAACATTAAATAGGGAGATCAGGTCTCCTACTTCAGGTCATCCTTTTTTGATGCCCACCAGTCCACAGAGAGCCACTGGGAGGATTTTTTTTTAAAATGGCACAATGCCTGTGGCATGATGTCATTCTTGCCAAATACCCAGAAGTGACATGATGACAAGATGATGGTCTAGGATTTGGGCAAAGTCTATGATAAGTAGACACTTACCTGCGGCCATTTTGGCACTTGAAAAAGCTCGGAGGGTGAGGAGAGTAAAAGTGCCTGGTCCCACCACACTGTAGGCTTAATCATGGTTGGGCTGTCATGGCATTTTAAAATCATCACTAGAAGGGCCTATAATGGTAGTAGCATCCCAGGATTTGACCCAGGGACACCACCATGTCTAGTTGTGCCCTGAGATATATTATTTGAAGGCTGCTTCCATGTGTGTGTGTGTGGGGGGCAGAAGCAGCAACAAGTGGTATGAAAATGCATGGGAATGGGATCCACATGTTCCATCCCTATGCTATTCATACCAGTTGTTGAGGAGGCACCAGTGCGATGACAATTGCATCCCAGCAACCTCTCTGTATCTCTATACTGCTGCTCAGCCACAAAAAGAACAAAAGCCCTTCAACAGAGGAAACATAGGACTTGGCTTTTCCATTTCAAAGATGGAACTTAGCTGCTCCCCATAGTGGCAGACAGAGGCTGCAGTCAAACGAGCAGTTTGCTATGATATAGTAGTGTTACCTTTGCGGATTTAAAGAGCACAATCAGACAACAACATCTGCCTTTCGTGCCCCAGTTGTTGGCATCCTGTGTTGCCTCACTTTGGAAACTGAGTAATCAGGCACGGGGGAAAGTCTGGTGTTAAGGAATGCCAGTGCTTCCACCCTACACTTCCCAGCATCTGAACCCCCCCTGTTGCAAAGTTAAGCCATTTGGTTTGTTTGTTTGGTTAAGCTGTTTGGTTTGTTTATTTGTTTATCAGGTAGCTACGTGCACATAAGCGATCAATTGCCCCTGGCGTTGTCAATCACCATGGCCAAATAGTCATTCTGGATCGGGAGTCCCTGGGGAAGTTGTTTTTGTAGAGTTGCCAGGTCCCTGGTCAATCCGGCAGGGGGATTTGGGGTGGGTGGGGATGTCCCCAAGCTCCTCCTAGTCCTGTCCCTGAATCCCAAGTGGTGAATTGCCACTGAGAAAGGAGCCCCATGTGTGCCATGGCTCTGCCAGCAAAAAGACCCTTTAAAGGGTCTGTTTGCTAGCGGAGCTGTGGCCAGCAACAGCTCCTCTCCCTCCCTGCTAAAAGATTTGAAGGGTCCTCCAGCTGGTTGGCGGGCCATGTGCTCCCCACTGACCATCTGAAACCCTTTAAATCTTTTAGCAGGGAGGGAGAGGGATGGCCACGGCTTGGGGGCAGGGCTTCCCTGGCAGCTACCTGGCAGCTACCCGGCAGAGGCAGATTTGAGCCCCCAGGAGCAGGTGAAACCTCGCCTGGACCTGGGGGCTGGCAACCCTATGTTTTCAAGCAACAAATCCCCCCATACCCCTCTCTCCTGTTTCTGCATCAATGTCTGAGAGCATCCCATGACTGACACAAGGGTAAATGCACTGACATCAATGGGACTACGTTCATGTAAATCATACACTCCACGGAAAACAGGTGAAGGGAAAGGGGCTGAGAGGGGCTGGAGTACTTGGCGGAGAGATTGTAGAGCTGTCAAAAAGGAGCCAGAGTTTTGAATACATGCTTATGCACACAGGTGAAAGAATGCCACAACAATCTGAACAACTGACCATGGGACAAGCGCTCAGTTATGTCCGTTCAGGGTGGGATGTCTGATCAAAACTTCCTGCAACTATTTAAACTGCCACAAATAGAGGTGGAGCCAGATAGCGCCAAGCCTCCAGTGTGACTGCAGCTAGAATGTCAATATGGATGCTCCACCAGTAGCCATCCCATGGTGGCTCCTTTGTGCTTGCTCACAGGGAAAAGCCCTGAGAGGCCTATGAATCATACTCACAATGAAGATGATGACCCATGGATTTCCTGTAGAAGCAGGGGCTTACTGTTCTCCATTTAGGAAAAAACTCATAAACAAATATGTCAATTGAAATCAATAGACTTAGATGGGTGTAACTCTGTTTAGGGTAGCATTGTCAAAGTTCCAGTTAGTGGGCAAAAAACAAATTGTGGCAAGATCACAGACTAAACTAGGAAGTACTAAATCTTGGTTTTATGCCTGAGGGGAGTAAGCGCGGAGCCTGGGGATTTCAGGCTTGCTCACGTCATGAAAAAATTCATCAAGTATTTATTTAGCTTTTACTAATTATTCAATTAAAGCTTACAGCCCATTTTTAAAAAGCCTTCTACAAAGTTATATTACCCACAAGTATTGTTAACTCCAGTGGTTACCTCTCTCTTCTTGTTCCTTATCTTCTTAATTACCTGAAGGAGGACAGGAGACTAGACTGTGAATTCACAGAGATAAATAGATAATAACAAGGTCAAAATTATTAGGAGCCTTTTCTCTTTAAGATAATTTTATATCTCATAAAGAAATAATGTCTTTATTTTTCTGAATTTCATGTCTTTAAAAAATTGTTTATCCCATCTCTGTGATAATGGAGAATTTCTATACTGATTTTAAAATTGATATGCTTGGGGGACCTCTCATATTACTGTAGACTAGTTTCAGAGTAATACAAAAATGCTATGTGTGAAACAATATTGAAATCTCTGGACTGAAATCTTGGGCTATCCAACCACACAGTGACTCCCAATAGAATGTCATTTCTGTTTTCATTTCTGTCTCCTAATGGTTTAAATTAGGAGTGGAATTTGTCTTGCTTTGTGTAAATGGAATATTTGCTGTTACATAAGAACATAAGAGAAGCCAATGTTGGATCAGGCCAATGGCTCATCCAGTCCAACACTCTGTCACACAGTGGCCAAAAATACCAGGTGCCATCAGGAGGTCCACCAGTGGGGCCAGGACACTAGAAGCTCTCCCACTGTTGCCTCCACCAAGCACCAAGAATACAGAGCATCTCTTGCCCCAGGGTTTCTATCTATACCATTGTATCCTAGAAGCTCAGAAAAAATATATACCGCAGGTTAGAAAAGGGACAAATAGGTATAGAAAGAAGCCTGCATGGTTAACAAACAAAGGAATGGAAGATGTAAAAGGTAAAAAAGATTCCTTTAAGTGGTGGAAAGCTAGTCTCAGTGAGGCTGATAAAAGGGAGTACAGGCTGTGGCAAATAAAATGCAAGTCTGTGATCAGGCAGGCAAAAAGGGAATATGAGGAACATATCGCAAAAAATGTAAAGACCAACAATAAAACTTTCTTCAAATACATTAGAAGCAGGAAACCAGCCAGGGAGGCAGTGGGGCCCTTGGATGACCAAGAGGTAAAAGGAGTAGTGAAGGATGATCAGGAAATGGCTGAGAAGCTGAATGCACTTTTTGCTTCTGTCTTCACTGTGGATGATGAGAAGTGCTTGCCCACTCCAGAACTGCTGATTTCGGGAGGGGTGTTGAAAGACCTGGGTCAGATTGAGGGGACGAGAGAGGAGGTCCTACGACTGATAGACAACTTAAAAACTGATAAATCACCAGGCCCGGATGGCATACATCCGAGAGTTCTGAAGGAACTCAAATGTGAACTTGTGGATCTCCTGATAAAACATGTAATCTTTCATTAAAATCTGCCTCCATTCCTGAGGACTGGGAAGTAGTTAATGTCACCCATCTTTAAAAAGGTTCCAGAGGAGATCGGGAAAACTACAGGCCAGTCAGTCTGATGTCAATACTGGGTAAATTGGTGGAAACTGTTATTAAGGAAAGAATTAGTAAACACATTGATGAACAAAAACTGTTGAGGCTGACTCAGCATGGGTTCTGTAAGGGAAGATCTTGTCTCACTAACCTGTTAGTGTTCTTTGAGGGGGTGAACAAACATGTGGGCAAGGGGGACCCAATAGATATTATTTACCTTGACTTCCAGAAAGCTTTTGATAAAGTTCCTCATCAAAGTTCCTCCTAAGTAAGCTCAAAAATCATGGGATAAAAGGACAAGTCCTTTGGTGGATCAAAAACTTGCTAATTAATAGAAAACGGAGAGTGAGTATAAATGGGAAATTTTCTCAGTGGAGGGTGGTAAGCAGTGGGGTACTCGGTCCGATTCATTTTAACTTGTTCATTAATGATTTAGAGTTGGGAGTAATCAGTGAAGTGGCTAAATTTGCGGATGACACGAACTTGTTCAGGGTGGTGGGGAAAAGGGAGGATTGTGAGAAACTCCAGAGGGATCTATCGAGGATGGGTGAGTGGGCGTCAACATGGCAAATGGGGTTCAGTGTGGCCAAGTGCAAGGTGATGCACATTGAAGCCAAAAATCCTAACTATAAATACACGTTGATGGGGTCCGAACTGGCAGAGACTGACCAAGAGAGAGATCTTGGAGTCGTAGTAGATAACTCACTGAAAATGTCGAGACAGTGTGTGACTGCAATAAAAAAGGCCAGTGCTATGCTGGGGATTATTAGGAAGGGTATTGAAAACAGATCAGCCAATATCATAATGCCCCTATATAAATCAATGGTGCGACCTCATTTGGAGTACTGTGTACAGTTCTGGTCACCACACCTTATAAAGGATATTATAGCTTTGGAAAAAGTGCAGAAGAGGGCAACTGGAATGATAAAAGGTTGGAACACTTTCCTATGAAGAAAGGTTAAATCACTTGGGGCTCTTTAGCTTGGAGAAACGACGACTGAGGGGTGACATGATCGAGGTTCATAAGATTATGCATGGGATAGAGCTGGTAGACAAAGAGGTACTTTTCTCCCTTTCTCATAATACAAGAACATGTGGGCACTCAATGAAGTTGCTGAGCAGTTGGGTTAGAATAGATAAAAGGAAGTACTTCTTCACCCAAAGAGTGATTAACACATGAAATTCACTGCCACAGGAGGTGGTGGCAGCTACAAGCATGAATGGCTTCAAGAGGGAATTAGATAAGCATATGGAGCAGAGGTCCATCGGTGGTTATTAGCCACAAGGTATAGATAGGAACTCTGAGGCAAGTGATGCTCTGTATTCTTGGTGCTTGGGGAGGGGGTCAACAGTGGGAGGGCTTCTAGTGTCCTGGCCCCACTGGTGGACCTCCTGATGGCACCTGGTATTTTTGGCCACTGTGTGACACAGAGTGTTGGACTGGATGGGCCATTGGCCTGATCCAACATTGGCTTCTCTTATGTTCTTATGTGGCTAATAGCCACTGATGGATCTCTGCTCCATATGTTTATCTAATTCCTCTTGAAGCTGTCCATGCTTGTAGCCGCCATCACCTCCTGTGGCAGTGAATTCCATGTGTTAATCACTCTTTGGGTGAAGAAGTACTTCTTTTTATCTGTTCTAACCCAACTGTTCAGCAATTTCGTTGAGTGCCAAGAGGTCTTGTATTATGGGAAAGGGAGAAAAGTACTTCTTTCTCAACCTGCTCTATCCCATGCATAATCTTATAAACCTCAATCATGTCACCCCTCAGCCGTTGTTTCTCCAAGCTAAAGAGCCCCAAGGGCTTTAACCATTCTTCATAGGGAAAGTGTTCCAACACTTTTATCATTCTAGTTGCCCTTCTCTGCACCTTTCCCAATGCTATAACATCCTTTTTGAGGCGTGGTGACCAGAACTGTACACAGTTGGTTGACTATAGGATGTTACAAGTGGAGACCCGCAAGAAACTTGCGGGATGGTCATCCCATTCCTCACACCTTTGCTTCCTCCCCTCTACCCTTACCTATCTCACTCTCTTTCTCCCTTCTGGGGGTGGAGCCATAGACTCAACCCTCCAAAGCAGCCATTTTATCCAGGGGAACTGATCTCTATCACCCGGACAACAGTTGTAATTCTGGGTGATCTCCAGCCCTCACCCAGAGGCTGGCAATGGTAGTTCTCATGGAGGAAATGGCTGGTTTGGAGGGTGGAGTCTATGGCATTATACTGGTCTGAAGTTCCTCCCCTCCTCAAACCCCACCATCCCCAGGATCCACCCCTTAAATGTCCAGGAGTTTCCCAATCCAGAGTTGGCAACCCTATTTCCTTCCCACCCAACAGCCAACTTAACCTTTATCTGCCTTTATCTGTCTTCAGCTTTTCGTCTCCACCCCCTCCCCCACAGCTTCTACCAAGGAAAATTATAGTCTTTCTCCACAGTGGGGACCAAAGCAGCTTACATTATTCTCACCTCCTTTTTATATGCACAACAACCCTGTGAGGTTGGTTAGGCTGAAAGTATGTGACTGGTCCAAAATCACCCAGTCAGCTTCCACCGCAATATGGGGATCTGAACCTGGGTCTTGCAGACCCTACTCTGAGGCTCTAACTGCTGCATCACTGCTGGCTTTCATAGGGTGGCTGCTGAACAGCAGCAAGCAGCCAGGCCAAGTCGAGTCATGCAAATTAGGTGGTATCAAGTCACCCAGAGGGTGCTGCCTAGGGATGCCAGCCTCCAGGTGGGATCTGGGGATCCCCTGGAATTACTGCTCAGCTCCAGACTACTGAGATAACTTCCCCTGGAGAAAATGGATGCTTTGGAGGGTGGACTCTAGGGCATTGTACCCCACTGAGGTCCCTGTCCTCCCCAGGCTCCATCCCCAAATCTCCAGGAGTTTCCAGACCTGGAGCTGGCAACCCCACTACCCCCATCCCCTGCCAGTGCCCGTGGGGGGACCTGGCAACCCTAGACTGCTGCCAGGCCTAGGGTTGGCAACCTCCAAGTGGGGCCTGCTGGAGAGTGAACTCCAGAGATCTGTGAACAACAGAGATCTGTCTCCCTGGAGAAAATGGCTGCTTTGGAGGGTGGATTCTGTGGCATGATGCCCAGCTGAGGCCTCTCCCTTCCCCAAATCCTTGCACTCCTTGCACTCCACCCCAAAACCTCTAGGAATCCCCCAGCCTGGCCCAAGGCTTTCCCCCTCCCCCCTCCCTCCCCCCTCCCTCCAAGGCCGAAAGAGGCCTGGAAAGAAAGAGCCAGTTAGAAGTCTCCTCTCCCCCCCCCCCAACGTTCTAATCTCTCACCATTGATGCCTGGAGTCAGGTCCCTGCAGAGGCCATTTCAAAAGGCTTTTGGGGGGAATTCAACCGTCCCTGAAGGGATTTCCTCACTTTTCGGATTTTTCTACAAACCCAGGAAGTCTACTGACTATGCAGGAAAAGCTGTTGGGGGAGAGTGAGGCCCCTGTTGGAGGGAATAGGTATCCGCACAGAAAAATAAAAGTCTGGGAATTAGAATAAGGACAAGAGGCGGGACCCGCGATATTCGCGGGGGGAGGGAGTACTCCAGCCGCCAAGCTTCCCCCTTCCCCCCCCAGCAGCGGCAGCGGCAAGGCCAGCCGGCCCGCCGAGATTCCCCCACCCCAGCAGCAGCGGAGGGGCGGCGAGGCTAGCGGGCCGCCAAGCCTCCCCCTCCCTCCCAAACAGCCCGCCCGCCCACCCACCAAGCCTCCCCCTCCCTCCCAAGCAACAGGGCGGTGGTGGCAGCGGCGGGGGGGAGGCCGGCCGGCTGGCCCGCCAAGCCTCCCCCTCCCTCCCAAACAGCAGCGTGGCGGCGGCGGGGGGGAGGCCGGCCGGCCGCCAAGCCTCCCCCTCCCTCCCTTTCAAGCAGCGTGGCGGCGGCGGGGGAGGCCGGCCGTTCCGCCAAGCCTCCCCCCTCCCTCCCTTTCAAGCAGCGCGGCCGCGGGGGAGGCCGGCCGGCCGGCTGGCCCGCCAAGCTTCACCCTCCCTCCCCAGCGGCGAGGCCAGCTGCCCGCCAAGCCTCCCCCTTCCTCCCTCCCCAGCAGCAGAGGCGAGGCCGGCTGGCCCGCCAAGCTTCACCCTCCCTCCCCAGCGGCGAGGCCAGCTGCCCGCCAAGCCTCCCCCTTCCTCCCTCCCCAGCAGCAGAGGCGAGGCCGGCTGGCCCGCCAAGCCTTCTCCCGCCCTCCCATCCCGGCGGCAACGGCCAGTTTGTAGAGCGTTCCCTGCGCATGCGCAGGGAGGGCTCTTTTACTTTTGGGGGATTTAAAGATCCCCGTATAATTTTTTTAACTTTTTAGATTTTTCTGCACACGTGGGGACTGCCCCACGTGCGCAGGAAAATCTCCCTGCCCCCCAGGTGCCCCCGATGTGCGGATTTAGATATCCGCACATAGGGGGCCACTTGGGAATTAGATATATAGATGTGTAATATCTCTTTAACAGAAGCACCTGGAGTGCTGTTTGGTATATAAGAATGGTGGTTAATTTAATCTCTATTAAGCATACAACCATTTAGAAGAACACAGTGACATGAAATATTTTATTATGCAGTAATTTTGGTTCTTCTTAAGGTATGTCATTTTCAACATTCAGGGTTTTTTTAAGATGTTAAAATGGTTTGTGATTGTATGTGTATTTCATAGTTGTTACAGTTCCATCTTGGATAAAGCTTTGGTGAAATGAGGTGCTACAGTCCCAGTTCACCGTGTCAGCTGGAACTAAACTTGCAGAGCTGCTATATGAACAGAACTTTAAGTCTTCAGGAACAGAGGATTCTACTCACCTGAAGTACCGTTGGTGTATTGAGTGGACTTTTGAATTTGCAATTTACATTTGAATCCTTTGTTCTGTGACTCATGAACTTGGATCTTTCCCTATTTGCACAGTGTATTTATGTGAATTTCAAGATTTGTATTGAGATTGTTTTGTATGTTTGTTATTGCTAATTATGCAAATAATTTGTAAGCATTATATTTAGTGTCTTTGAGTATTTTGGAGGTTTAATTATATGGAGGATTTTTCCTTTTTTCGTATTTGTCCACCGACAGCAGAAATCCCCCACTTCTGCTCTCAATCTCCTGTCCTTAACTGTTTGAAGAGTGGAAGGAAAATGGGGGGATTATCATCAAAAGTGATGCCTTAGGAATTTCTCCATCTTTATGGTACACCATAGAGAGTGGAGGGATTCCTAGAGCATCATTCAGAAGTGATGTCACATTTCCCATACTACAGAGTTTGCAGAAATTCCTAAAGCATTATGGAGTATGTGATATCACATACCCTGAAACAAACAAACTAAACTGGAACCTCCCCCCCTCCCCCGCATCTTCCAGGTTTTGCCATTGCATGGCTGGCAACCGTAGCTTAATCCCACAGATGGTTGAATACACGCACTGTGACTGAAATGCTATAGCTGCTTCACAGTGCTATCCTAAGCAGAGTTATGCCCTTCCAAGATAAGAACATAAGAACATAAGAGAAGCCAATGTTGAATCAGGCCAATGGCCCATCTAGTCCAACACTCTGTCACACAGCGGCCAAAATATACCAGGTGCCATCAGGAGGTCCAGCAGTGGGGCCAGGGCACCAGAAGCCCTCCCACTGCTGCCCCCTCCAGCACCAAGAATAGAGTGCATCACCTGCCCCAGACTGAGAGTTCTCATTCTATACCCTGTGGCTAATAGCCACTGGTGGACTTCTGCTCCATATGTTTATCTAATTTCCTCTTGAAACTGTCCATGCTTGCAGCTGCCACGACCTCCTGTGGCAGTGAATTCCATATGTTAATCACTCTTTGGGTGAAGAAGTATTTCCTTTTATCTGTTCTAACCCGACTGCTCAGCAATTTCATAGAGTGCCCACGAGTTCTTGTATTGTGAGAAAGGGAGAAAAGTACTTCTTTCTCAACCTGCTCAATCCCATTCATAATCTTATAAACCTCGATCATGTCACCCCTCAGCCGTCGTTTCTCCAAGCTAAAGAGCCCCAAGCATTTTAACCTTTCTTCATAGGGAAGGTGTTCCAACCCTTTTATCATTCTAGTTGCCCTTCTCTGCACTTTTTCCAATGCTATAATATCCTTTTTGAGATGTGGTGACCAGAACTGTACACAGTATTCCAAATGAGGTCGCACCAATGATTTATACAGGGGCATGATGATACTGGCTGATTTGTTATCAATTCCCTTCCTAATAATCCCCAGCATAGCGTTGGCCTTCTTTATTGCAGCTACACATTGTGTAGACATTTTCAGCGAGTTATCCACTACGACTCCAAGATCTCTCTCTTGGTCAGTCTCTGCCAGATCAGACCCCATCAACGTGTATTTATATTTAGGATTTTTGGCTCCAATGTGCATCACTTTGCACTTGGCCACATTGAACCCCATTTGCCATGTTGACGCCCACTCACCCATCCTCAACAGATCCCTTTGGAGTGCCTCACAATCCTCCCTGGTTTTCACCACCCTGAACAACTTCGTGTCATCTGCAAATTTAGCCACATCACTGCTTACTCCCAATTCCAAATCGTTAATAAACAAGTTAAAAAGCATGGGACCGAGTACTGATCCCTGTGGTACCCCACTGCTTACCACCCTCCACTGAGAAAGTTTCCCATTTATACTCACTCTCTGTTTCCTATTTATAAGCCAGTTTTTGATCCACAAGAGGACTTGTCCTTTTATCCCATGACTATTGAGCTTACTTAGGAGCCTTTGATGAGGAACTGTATCAAAAGCTTTCCGGAAGTCAAGGTAAATAATATCTATTGGGTCCCCCTTGTCCACATGTTTGTTCACTCCCTCAAAAAACACTAACAGGTTAGTGAGACAAGATCTTCCCTTACAGAACCCATGCTGAGTCTGCCTCAATAGTTTTTGTTCATCAATGTGCCTACTAATTCTTTCCTTAATAACAGTTTCCACCAACTTACCTGGTATCGATGTCAGACTGACTGGCCTGTAATTTCCTGGATCTCCCCTGGAGCCCTTTTTAAAGATGGGAGTGACATTAGCTACCTTCCAGTCATCAGGAATGGAGGCAGATTTTAAAGAAAGATTACATATTTTTGTCAGGAGATCCACAAGTTCACATTTGAGTTCTTTCAGAACTCTCGGATGAATGCCATCCGGGCCTGGTGATTTATTAGTTTTTAAATTGTCCATCAGTCGGAGGACTTCCTCTCTTGTCACCGCAATCTGATTCAGGTCTTTCAAACCCCCTCCCGAAATCAGTGCTTCTGGAGTGGGCAAACACTTCTCCTCTTCCACAGTGAAGACAGAGGCAAAAAATGCATTCAGCTTCTCAGCCATTTCCCTATCATCCTTCACTACTCCTTTTACCCCTTGGTCATCCAAGGGCCCCACTGCCTCCCTGGCTGGCTTCCTACTTCTAATGTATTTGAAGAAAGTTTTATTGTTGGTCTTTATGTTTTTTGCGATGTGCTCCTCATATTCCCTTTTTGCTTGCCTGATCACAGACTTGCATTTTATTTGCCATAGTCTGTGTTCCCTTTTATCAACCTCACTAAGACTAGCTTTCCACCGCTTAAAGGAATCCTTCTTACCTTTTACAGCTTCCATTACTTTATTTGTTAACCATGCAGGCTTTTTTCTATACCTATTTGTACCTTTCCTAACCTGCGGTATATATTTTATCTGAGCTTCTAGGATTGTCTTTTTAAATAGTCTCCAAGCTTCCCCAATGGTTTTGACCTTCTCCACTCTTCCTTTCAATTTCTTCCTCACATGTCCCCTCATACCAGAGAAGTTACCCCTTTTAAAGTTAAAAGTGGTTGCGTCAGTCTTTTTGGGCAACTCCCTATCTGTACAAATGTTAAACTCAATGACATTATGGTCACTGTTTCCAAGTGGTGCAATCACTTTTACATCTCTCACCAGGTCTTGGGTGTTACTTAGGACCAAATCCAGGATCGCCTCTCCCCTGGTAGGATCTGTGACCATCTGTTCCACAGCACAGTCATTGAGAGTGTCTAAGAACGCAATCTCTTTTTCCCGACTAGAACTCATATTGACCCAATCAATGTGTGGGTAGTTAAAGTCGCCTATTACAACACAGTTATTTCGTCTAGCCGCTATCTTTAATTCATTCATCATTTTATAATCCTCCTCTATCTTTTGATCTGGTGGGCGATAACAAACTCCCACTGTTAAGCCTCCTTTTGGACCCACTATTTCAACCCATAGCATTTCCAGAAGGGAATCCAATTCTCTTACCCTCTCAATCTTACTGGATGGTATACCCTCTCTGACATACAGAGCCACCCCACCTCCAACCCTTTCCCCCTATCCTTCCGATATAATTTATAACCAGGAATCACCGTATCCCACTGATCTTCCTCATCCCACCAAGTTTCTGAAATACCCACAATGTCTATTCCCCCCCAACACCAAGCATTCCAACTCCCCGATTTTACCTCGGAGACTTCTAGCATTTGTGTATAAACACTTATAGTTTCCCACGTTTGTTAAGCCCACAGCCTTCCTCTTGCTGCCTCGAGACCTTGCCAGGCAGTTCCTATCATTAGCCACAGTCTCAGTGGACAATTGTAATCCATTTCCTTGTACAAAAGTAATAGCTACCCCTTCATCTCTTTGAGATGAGCCATCCCGAACCAGAGACTTTTCATCTCCTGTCGGCTTTCCCCCATTATTCAGTTTAAAAACTGCTCTGCCACCTTTTTGATTTTGAGCGCCAGCAGCCTGGTTCCTTCTCGGGACAAGTGGAGACCGTCCCTTTTGTACAGCTCCCTCTTGTCCCAAAAAGCATCCCAGTGCCTAACAAACTTGAACCCTTCCCCCTACACCACCGTCTCATCCACGCATTGAGACTCCTGATCTGTGCCTGTCTCTCCGGCCCTGCGCGTGGAACAGGTAGCACTTCCGAGAAGGCTACCTTGGAGGTCCTGGCCTTGAGTTTCCTGCCCAGCAGCCTAAATTTCTCCTCCAGGACCTCACGACTGCATTTCCCCACATCGTTGGTGCCGACGTGCACCACGACCACTGGCTCCTCCCCAGCACTATCTACCAGCCTATCTAAAACACGCGTAATGTCCGCTACCTTTGCACCAGGCAGGCAAGTCACCGTACGGTCAGTACGCGGGTTCGCCACCCAGCTGTCTACCTGCCTAAGGATCGAATCACCAACTACCAAGAGCCCCCCTCCCACCCTTCCCAGGGACAATTCCTTGGTACGAAAGGATACCCGTTCACCAGCTGAAGAAGAGGTCCCTTCTGAGGGCACATTCCCCTTATCCTCAGCATGGTGCCCCTTTTCCCCTTGACCCTCATGCTCCCTGGCAGCAGCCGGGCTGCCAGATCCAGAGTGGGACATATCTAACAAGTCCCCGAGAGTCTTCCCCGTGCACCTAACTGACTGTCCCTGCTTCTCCAGGTCAGCCACCTTGGCCTCAAGGGAGCAAACTCGCTCCCTGAGAACCAGGAGCTCCTTGCACCGAGCACACACCCAAGACTTCTGACCAGTGGGCAGATAGTCATACATGTGACACTCCATGCAAAACACTGGATAGCCCCCAACCCCCTGCTGGCATTCTGGCTTCATAATTGTTTTTAAACAAATACTTTTCTATAACCCCCCTTTTAAAACCCTTTGTATTTATATGGCTCCTGTTGTAGGAGTCTACTTACCTTACCTTACCAAGGAGCCAAGGTCCTGGCTTCCTGGCTCTTCCTGGGCTTCTTACAGAGCCCCTAGGCCAAGAGCCACAGGCAAAGGGCCTCGCCCTTTTGGCCTCGCCCTTTTGCTCTCGCCCTTCGGCTCGTGCCTCTTGCAAACTTCCTGCCTTAAATGGAATTGTCTCCCAGGAGAGGGTGTGGCCAGCAGCTACTCAAAATCACCCAAGGCACTTAATGACGGTCAAACAAAGCCCCTTTCACACTCCAACTCCAGCAGCCAGGAGTCTGCTATTCAATCTCACCCAAGCACTTAATTACAGGCAAACAATGACCCTTTCACACCCTAACTCCAGCAGTCAGGAGTCTGTTACAACTCACCCACACACTCCCAAATACAGTCCCTGACACAGTACCTTTTCAGCTAAAGCACCTCAGCTGAAAGTAAATAAATAAAAATACCACTCACCCCTCTGGCAGCTCAAACACCTTGCTCCTTCTCAGAGCTCAGCTGGGTCAGCTCAATCACTTAGATCACTGTCTTCAGTGGACTAAGAAGAGTGTAACTTTGCTTTGGATGGCACTGTCAGTTACCAGAAACCATGGGTCATCATAGTTATAAATGCCACCTCCAGAAGGTAAAATATTATGCACAAGTTATTAGAAATTGTTCACCTCTGTAGAATTTTAGCAATCACACTTGCCAATGTGCTTTAATGATATCCCTGCAAATCTAAAGCAAGTGATTTCAGTTGCAACGGCACCTAAAAGCCTTTTAACTTGGAAATGAACATAACTTGATTAGGTGTAGCATAAATACAGCACAGAGGCTACTATTATTTTTATTTTAACAATTAAAACACTGCGTGGGAAGGAGGGATCACTGAGGGAATGCTGAAAGATACACAACAATCTTTAGACCCTGCTGGAAGACAGCAACAGAAGGGGGGCAAGATGAGTCTCTCTGAGAAGAGAATTCCAGAGTTTGGGTCCCATGACCAAGAAGGCCCTGTCCGGGGTTGCCATCTGCCTGATCTGGGAAGGCAGGGATACCCAAAGCAGGGTCTCAGAAGATTACTGTAATGGCTGGGTAGGTTCATAAGGGATCATTTTATGTCTAATAAGCTGATGTTGCTCATAGTGTCCTAATGATCTTTGTGAGCGTACTTCCTCTATGTACAAAATCTTGAGAGCAAAGAATGGTGATTATATTAACGTAGGCATTCTCCTCATCCTACTTGTATTCTGGAACCAATTAACTATGACCATCCTGTCATTCTCTTGTATAAAACCCTCTGAGGATCTCTGTTCACACACACACAGAAACTTTTTTCTCCCCTAGAACATTCTTCCTTACTAGTCATGTCACTAGGTGACCTAATTCCTTCATTCGCACAGATTTATTTTTAGTGAATGTCAGATAAAATAAGAGCATCATTCTATAGCAAAGAAAAATCAAAGGCCTGAACTTCTTTTCTAGATGTGCACTCTCTGTGGGGAAATTAACTCTGATTTATAATTACAATTTCACTGAACGTTAAATGGTTACATTTTAGGGCCAGTCACTCAAGTGCAAGCTGTTTCAAAGTACATGAAACAAACTCCAAAATACTTGGAAGTAGGTCTCCATGTATGTTTAAATACATAATGTGCAATCTCACCCTTTTCTACAATAGAAAGGAGAAAATCCAAGTGCTTTTCATTTGGTGGTAGCTGATCTGGATAGAACAATGCCTTCTGATTCTAACATCAATCTAAGACTTTCATGGTCAATCAATAAATCTTATTGTGAGTTAATTCAGTTTACTCTGAAAGGCTTTGATTGAAGAATGCTGGCCTCTGATTCTTTGGGGGTTCCATCTTATGAATTTTTGGACCAGTCTACACTAGCTGCCAGTCTCCTTCCAGTATCAGTTTATGATGTTGGTTTCCACTTATAATGCCCAGAATGTTTTAGAGAATCCTCTTCTAATGAATTTCTCTTTTCAGGAAACCTTGCTTAGGTTGCAGAGCCTTCAGGAGGTCAGTTTGGTTGCCAATTAGAGCAGGGCCCACTTGGTAGTGGTACTGGCACCAATGCAGGGTTGCCAGGTCCAGGCTGGGAAACTCTTGGAGATTTGGGGGTGGAGCATGGGGAGTACAGTGACCTAAGTGGGGTACAATGCCATAGAGTCCACCTTCCAGACTTCTATAGTCAGGAGATGAGCTGTAATTCTGCAGGATTCCCAGGTCCCACCTGGAGGTTGGCATCCCTACAAGGTTATAGAACACATTCTCTTTACAGACTTCCCTAGCAGTATCATTGTATATTTTTAGACAGCTGGTTAAGACTTCAGGGATTAAAGCTAGTATGATTCAATGATGCTGTGAATTAGGTCGCGCTCTGTTGTATTGTAGTTAAAAAATGTGAGCTTTCTTCTGCTGTTGATCTTGTTTTGTTAAAGTTTCAATTACTGGCTATATTCTTTAAATCATTCTGTTTATATAATCATTCTGTGTGTGTGTGTGTGTGTGTGTGTGAGAGAGAGAGAGAGAGAGAGAGAGAGAGAGAGAGAGAGAGAAATATTTGGGTTATCAAATAATACACAGTACCTAATTTATTGTGTTTTTAGTCAGGGGGAGAGGAGAGATGTATGCAAGGTAGCATAACTATGGGGAGTGGACTCTGTTTTTTGGGATTTCACTTTTTAAAATCGAGCAATTGTGTCCTTTTCCTCAATAATAGAATTGCAGGTTAGTGAAGACTTCACTGCTCAGAATCCTGCTCAGATCTCGCACCCTCAGCCAGCGTCTTCAGCTCCATGCGGCACTGCCTTACATTTTAAGACTCTACACATATAGAATCTGGCTGACAGTTCAAGGGCTGTGCTTATGTGTTGTTCTTATTTATACAAAACATTTTAGTTATTCTGTGTCTGTAGGACATCAGGCAAGAAGTTGTTCTTCCTTGTTATTTGCGAGCCCCTTCCTCAGTCAAGCAGACAGCTCCATTTGCTTTCATGGAAATGACTGTGTAAGGAAGTGCAGGCATGCAAACAAACATTGCATCATCTCCTCTTGAATGAGTGACGGAAATGTCAGATAAAACAAAATGCTTATGGATATGATTCCTTGAAAACTAGTTTGGGCAAGTATTACTCATACTGTAAGGACTTACTAACTTACATGCTTATTCACTTGGAATGATTAATTGCCTACATCAACAAAAGCAAGATTACACATTACGCTGAAGAATATCTCCAGCCGGAAGTGGGTGTAACGGGCAGGGACCCTTGGAAGACAATAAAAGGAAACCTAGATGCTGTTTAGAACTCTCTGGCCTGCAGAAGACTGGAAGAAGGAAGAGCAACAGTGTTGCTCACATCATTCCGTTTCAGGGAAAGTAGAGAACTATGGTATGTTGGCCAGAATATTGTTTGAAATCCTATCTTAGCCATGATACTCAGTGAATATTGTTGGCAAGTCATTATCATCTCTAACTTACCAGTTTTTCTTCAACAAATACATACAATTCAGAGCTCAACAAGGGGGAAGTACCATGAGACAACTGAGCTGAGAAATAGACCATTGGGCAGTGATTCCTATGTAACCTGGGATAAGCAGTGATGGAAAAGACCTGGTGTAAATGAGACCAGGTTTTGAGGTGTCATCATGTTTATAAGGTCCCTTATTATACAATGGTCCCTTTAGAGCAGGGGTAGCCACACTGAGACTTGGGAGCCACATTGTGGGGCTCCCGGCAGAGTGGCCGGGGAAGTGAAGGGGAAGCATGCCTCCCCAATCAATCGTCCCTTCCCCAGTCAGTGTTCTCCTCCCTGAGTAGGCTTGAGGTGGGGGGGAGCAGAGAAAGAAAGCAACTTTAAATGCATTCTCAAAGGCACCCCCCCAGCTAGCTTGGAGAAGGCATTTGTCTCTTTAAATCCCTCAGGAAAAAAGCATGGAGAGAGCCAGTTTGGTGTAGTGGTTAAGTGCGTGGACTCTTATCTGGGAGAACCGGGTTTGATTCCCCACTCCTCCACTTGCACCTGCTGATGTGACCTTGGGTCAGTCACAAGCTCTGGCACAGCTGTTCTCTCAAGGACAGTTTGTGTTAGAATTCTCTCAGCCCCACCTACCTCACAGGGTGTCTGTTGTGGGGAGGGGAAAGGAAAGGAGTTTGTAAGCCGCTCTGAGACGCCTTTGGGCAGTGAAGGGCGGGATATAAATCCAATCTCTTCTTCTTCGTCGTCGTCTTCTTCTTTTCCAAGCCAAGCCAGTGGGGGTGGGGGCTTGGAGGACACGTTTAAAGTTAAAATTGATTTCTTTCCACCTCTTCCTCTCTCCCACCATCTATTTCCTTCCTCCCTCCCTCCTTTCCTTGCCACCTCTTTCATTCTTTCTTTCCATCACTCTCTCTCTCTTAAACAAATAAATATCATTAGCAAACAAATATATATCACTGGACAAATAAATATCATTATCAATGATCGAATCTGCATTTGCATTTTTAGATCAGTTGCGTGCTGCTGTGACGCCATCTTTCTCAATGATTGTTTGAATGTTGTTTGGAGAAGATTCTTTTAAAGCAGCGTGGAGGTGCAATGACAGTGGAGCCGCTCCGAAAGGACGATAAACATATGTGGGTGTCCGAAAGTATGCTAGCACTGTTGAGGTGTGAAAACAACACCAAATGTGGACAGCTTTTTTGAAGACGGAGTCAAAAGGCTGGGACTCTGGTGGGAAAGACAAATGCAGATTCGGCCAATATCTGGTTTTACCCCTTTTGTTTTTATTTCTGGCAGTCTCATTTAATGTTAATAAAAAGCAAATTTTGCATATGTTCAATAAAAACATGTGTGTAATATTTGTTCATGTTTTGTGGCTCTCAGATATCTGACATTTATTCTATGTGGGCCTTACATTAAGCAAGTTTGGCCACCCCTGCTCTAGAGTAAATAATATTTTACATTAGAACAAAAGAGATATCATACTGGATCATACAACAGGTCCATCAAGTCCAGCATCATGTTTCGCACACTAGCCAACCAGTTGCACTGGGGGGACAACAAGGCATTGATGCCAAGGCCACCTGCAGATGTTGTCTTCTAGCATTTGTATTTGAAGATTCATCAAGATAGCCATTTTTAAATGCCTTTCAATGGTAAGAGATGCTCAAGTCCTGCACTTTTTCAGCAGCAGCTGAGTGTAGATAGTATTTATTTATTTGTATTTATAGCCTGCCCATCCTGCGAGCGGGCTCAGGGCAGGTAACATCATAAAACATACAATAAATACAATTAAAATTAAACAATGTAAACAATTTAAAATTAATAAACATTAAAACACAGTCACACTTCTAACAAATCAGCTGGCTGTAGGTTCCCTGGCATATTATTTGGGTTGATAAGTAGATGGGTGACAACCACTACAGGGAGGCCATATAGAGACATCCACTGCCTCAACTGAAGGCCTGGAAGAACACCTCCTTCTTACAGGCCCTGAAGAATTGAAGAAGATCCCACAGGGCCCTAATCTCGACTGGGAGCATGTTCCACCAGCTAGGGGCCAGGGCAGGAAAACCCCTGGCCCTGGTCGAGGCAAGACGGACATCCTTTGGGCCAGGGACAACCAGGAGATGTTGATCTATAGAGCGTAACGCAGGTGACTGGCAGGTGGCCATTCCATCATTAACCCATCTCCATACCCCCAGTACCCAAAACACTAATGCATCAGTTTTTACATGTTTATGTTTCTTTTTTAAAAAGCAAAGTCTGAATGAAATATAAACATAAACATCTATGTGGGGATTAAAGAAAGAGAAGCTTCTCTGGGAAATGGTTAGAGGAAAAATACTAAGGGCTGAAAATGAATATACATCTTACATATAAATCTGTCATAAAAACTTCAGAGCTTTGAGGAAGTCATATTCCAACTACGACTGAAGAATTTTCTTTTTTTGTTTTGTTTCTTGGTTTGTGTGTGTATGTGCTTGTACATGTGCGTGCGTGTGCCTGGAAGTCATAGCTGACTTCTGGCAACCTCTAGTGGGGCTTGGAGGCAAGGGACATTCAGAGAAGTGGCTTGCTATTGCTTGCCTACATCCCAGGCCAGCCCTGGTATTCCTTGGAGGTCTCCCATCCAAGTATTTGCCAGGGTTGGCCCTCTTAGTTTCTGAAATCTGATGAGATCAGGCTTGCCTGGGCTATCCAGGTTAGGGCCAGAAGAGTTTTCTTTGATTTCTCTTTTTATATTATTTCTGCCATTGCCCACAATATCCTGTCCATCTACCCATCGATCTATCTGTCTGATAGAAAACCTTGTTTTACCTGAAAGGAAATTCTTCCAATGGTTTTAGTTAAGAGTACCCTTGTAACAAACATTGGCAAATGTCTGTCACCTTTACTGTTTTTGCAACCAGAGTAATAAACACCAAACCCACATCCCACAATAAACCTTATTCCACAGGAAAACAAGGAAGAATTTAAAGGTTGTTGCTGCAAAAGGTGACTGTAGTATTTTATGGATTCTGAAATTTGGAGGCTTTACAAAACCAAACTCACAGATTACTTCGTGTAATCCACCTTGAGTTCAAGTGAGAAAGGCTGATTATATAGTGAAATATAAAGTAAAAAAAAATTGCAGGATTTAGTAGAAAAGCTGCATCGAGTGTTTTTTTTAAAAAACTTGCATTTTAAAGGGTAAACACGCACATCTCTGTCATGAAAACATATGTGAAGACACTGCTAGATTGATATTATCTTATATAAACATATTCAGGCTGCAGATCTTACACAGTTGATATTTACTGTCACATTTATGTTGCATAAAACCAGTCACCAATGGGACACTTACATCTGACTATAATATAATGGAAACACCACTTGGCATCAGGCAAAATAAAATAAAATAGTATATAACAACTAAAGTAGACCAAGAAAATAGGGAGATCAAAGGTTGCAAGAAAAACATTCCAATTGAGCCTCAGTTTCAAAAGGAGAAATCAACATCTCCTTAAACTGAGAAGTAAATGAAAAAGGGAGGTTAAAATAAAAGTTAATGGAACACAGAGACCCTTAGGGATATTGTGTCAAAGCAACTCATGAGGTTTAAATTCAATAGAAGCTGACAAGTGCAACTAAAATTCCATGTAACTCTTTATTCTAAGGAAGAAAGGAAAGAAACCAGCATCCATCGTCAGATGTGACCATCAGTCTATCCTTTCTTTGAAACCCCCCCTCCCCAACATAGGGGCCATAACTGATCCACTGGCACAGAGTATCTTCCACCTAGGTAGTTATAAGCAGTCAATGTAACTGGCTCTGTGGCATTAGAAAGACCATTAGAATAGTGCATGTGGCCCCCAACCTCCTTGCTATCATTCAGCTCTGCTTCCATCTAAAACGTTTATGGCACTCATGCATAGAAAGAACAGTAATGAGGACAGGATAGTTTCCCAGAGTATGCACAGAAACTTTCTGAAATAGGCCATTAGTGTTATGTTGAGAAACAGATAAATTTCATGGAATTTCTAGATTCAGTTGGACTGTGATCTTGTCAAAACCAAAAAATGAACATGATCATCACACAATCAAAGAACAATGCAAAGAACAAGCAAAATTCAAAACCACACATTTATTAGAGACATGTTCCTTCTTAGTAGACTCTCTTCTGAGTCACTTCCAAAGCACTGCCCATTGTAAAGAAATTCTTAAATTTTATCCCACTAAGGCTAAGAACACGGAGCAAAACATTTGCACCTTCAAGGAACCAGAAGAGCCACATCTCTGATTAGCTTTTGTACTTGGGACAGGACCAATGAGGGGGAAGGCCAGGGTGGCCATTTCACCTGTACCTCAAGCTCAAACAGTGCCTCAGATTTAGACACTTGTTAATTTTTTGACATTTAATAAGTTTCTCAGCTTGTTTATATGTGCATTGCTTTTGGCCCAAAATGTGACATACTTTTTCAGCTGCCTTTTATTATGGCTATGGGTCTCAAAAGCTGGAAATGGCTCAGGCTTTTCTGTTTCTTCTTCTCTAAGAGGGCCTGATTAGCTTTCAGTGTAGGTGACCTGCATCCATCCACTTAAAGAAAACTAAAGGGCACTTACATTTTCATGAAGGGAGGCAGTTAGGTTTACTAATTGTGCCCTCTCACTGCAAACCCCCTAGGAACAAAATTTGAGGGTGGGCTCAGTGGAAATCAGTGGAAATTGCCATCCCTTTCTTAAGAAAACTTGAGGGCACTTAAATTCCGTTGTTCAAAACAGACTACTGTTTTCTGTCCACATCCCACAGTAGGTTCAATTCTAATTATTATATTTCTATCAGACTAACTATTAATATTCTAAATTATCCTGTAGAGAGTCCATTCCATTTCAAATGACACAACATGGCGGGGGGGAATAAAGGCTAACATATTGTTATTCTGACCCAGCATAAGCTTTCATGATCTAGAGCCCTTTTTGTCAAATACATGCACCGGATCACTACTTACACCTGACAAAAGTGGGCTCACTTCCATAAAAGATTATGCTTGAATGAAAAATCTGTTAGCCTTTATGGTGCCACAAAGCTCCTGTTTATTTTTCCAGCAACAGATTGCACAGCTACACTTCTGAAAATATTATCATGTCTGAAATGGTGTAGAATGAACATCTGCTTTTGCTACAAGCACTCAAAATAATATCATTCTTCTGTAATATTCTTTAAAATTTGTATTTTCCCTACTGCAATAGATCTTGCAACAAAGCTGAATAAAACACTAGGCATTAAAACCAAATTTGCCTTCAGGGTTTAATGAAGTCTTTTCAGTAGCTTATTCTTCTGAGTCATGATTCAGTTTAGAAAGAGGTAGGAGATGACCTTTTAGTAACTAACTTTGTGCTCCCGGCACTGCCTCAGGAAAAAAGCATGGAGAACAAACAGTAATTGTACTTAAGTTTGTCTTTGTTGTGTTTCATTTCCCTTCTTCTTTTTCCAGAGTACCCTAGCTTGAAAATGGGATCTTTGAAGCTTGGTATCTTTACCTGCTTATTTATTTAATCAGAGAAATCATAAGAGATAGAATGTGGAACTTTATCTCTTCAATTCAGATCATAAGGTCAAGGTGGGGAAATAGAAAAGAACACAGGTTGCTTTTTCCAGTACACTAGAACCCCCATCTGTGCAACATTAAAAAGACCTTATCATTGGCACACTTATCATGGATTGGTAAGGGAAATGGACTCCTCAGGAGAAGAAGACTCCTACGGAGAGGAGGAGTCTTGTGTAGCCAGCTCTGAATCAGCAGAAGCTGGCAAGCAAGAAGATGAACTGCAGGCTTGTCAGAGTTCACAACCAACAGATGATACAGAGCCACCAGACCAAACATGCTAGGTCCAAAACAAAGATAGAAGAATGAATGGGATGATGTACAATAATAGAATGAATGGGATGATTTCTGATAATAGAATTAATATCTAATATTACAAAACCTACAGTTTCATCATTTTTAGCATCACCCTACAGCTGGCAAAATCACCTGAGTTCTGAACAGATGCTGACTCCATAGGCTTGTGGGAAGAAACAACAATGGGAATGATGTAAGAACATTTGGGTTTTAGGGCAACTGATTCTCACATCATAACGAGGAAAGCAATCAGTATGAAGAAAATATCCAGCACAAGGAGCTGTGTTTCATTTCTAATTTGCAACATACATATTCTGAATTGTTGAATTAGGATTTGATGACATTTGGATTTTTATGGGACATTTGTAAGCAATGGAGAATTAGGCTTAGATTTGTTTCTAAGTCAGTTTTATATTATTGCTCCATTTCCCATGATAGTTTGGCTGATAGTTATGTTTGTACCTGATTGTAGCTATTCTAGGTAATTGAGAAATATTGAAGATTGACTGAGTACATTAAAGCATAATTGTTGAACTTTTTAAAAAAAATTAAAGAAATAATATCGCGTTCAGAACCCTTTCCTTCAGCTAGTTATATGCTTTCTGAAAACTGTCAAAGACAAGAAAAGAAGTTTGGATATGCTTGAAAAAAAGATAAGAGCTCAGCGACTAATATACTGCTATGCCCTGGGCCTAGAACATAAGAACATCAATTAGTTGTGCTAGCCCAGACTAATTGTGATCTAATAAAGCATCTCTTTTCACACAGAGGTCAACCAAATGACTGCAAAGAGCATACAAGCAGAGCACGGAGGCCAAAGCTTCCCCTTTTCTTGCCTCTCTAGCACTGGAATTCAAATGGTTTCTACCTGTGAAGATGGAAGTTCCATTTAGCCTTTGTACTTAGTAGCCATTGGTGGACCTATCCTTCATGAATTTGTCTAACCCTTTTTTAGTCCCACATGGTTGCACTGAGATGGTTGGGTAAAAAAGGCAACTCTGATCTGCTTTATGTTTCCTAAAGTCAGGAAAATGTAAAGTCTGTCATATAGCTATCTTCTTTTACCGGTCATCAAGAAAAGAGAAAGAATACACCTGCATCTCCAGGACATGCTCTTCTTTTTCTGTAAAAGAAAGGATTCACTTTCAAAGTACCTGTAGCTAGTGAGGTGTATTTGGAATTTAGTAATCAAGATCCAATTGGAACAATATAAATATGAACAAGGTTATTCTTGACATTTGGGAATGGTAGATGGTTATTCTGGCATTCCACTGTTTTCCATGAGTAGAAGATAATGACGAAGGATTAGGGTAGGGTTATTTGTGCACCTTTTTACTGAGTTTGGGGAGGTTTTCTGATTCTATAAAACTCCTGGCTAAATTGCTTCATTCTCTGGGTTGCACATGTGCTAGGCAGACTGGGGAAAAGCATTGTCTGGCAGATAGCAGGGGAGCAGGAAGACAGAGACTATGGCCTAGCCCCCTGAGATAGGTGTATCAGCTGGCCACTATGGCCTGCAGGAGATATGAAAAAAATGCTTTGCTTGTATTCACTGGCAGGCAGGCAGGAATGCAAAGACAGAGGAAACTGAGGCATATGCTTTGTCCCCCTTCACCAATATAGGTAGCCTCTCTATGCCACAGACAGACAGGTGGACAAGGAGGCCATGATGTTATGGCTAAAAAAGAGCAGGCTGAGACTGGATTCATCGAAGATGGAGGTTCTATGGCTGGGGGGTGGGGCTTCAGGATTGGAGTTCAGGTCACCGACCCTTGACATGGCATCACTGACATTGGCACCGTCTGTCAAGAGTTTGGGTGTGACCTTGGATACCTCCCTATCAATAGAGGCCCAAGTCACGCATATTGCCATGCTGGCATTTTTCCACCTTCACCAAGCCTGACAAATGGCTCCTTTCTTGTCACATCCTGACCTAGCCACAGTAATCCATGCGATGGTCACCTCCAGGCTAGACTACTATTACTTGCTCTCTGCTGGCCTACTCTTGAGACTGATCTGGAAACTTCAGCTGGTTCAGAATGTGGCGGCACAAGTCCTGACAGGAATGTCATGGACAGCACATATTCAACCAATGCTTCACCAGCTACACTGGCTTCCAGTTGAGTACCAGGTCAGGTTCAAGGTTTTGGTACTGACCTTTAAGATCTTGAGCGGTCTGGGACCAATGTACCTATGAGACCGCCTTCTCTGCTATGTCCCTGGGAGAGCTTTGTGCTCTACTGATAACAACATGCTGGTGATCCCTGGCCCTAAGAATGTCCAGTTGTCCTTGACCAGGGAACTGGTGGAACTCTCTGCCGAATGACACCAGGGCTCTGCAGGACCTTGTGCAATTCCACAGGGCCTGTAAGGCAGAGATGTTCCGCCAGGCTTTTGGCTGAGGGCAGCAAGGGTTGGTTGCACTGGCTGGCACCTTTTCCCTCTCCCTCTCTCTATATACTTTGTTTATGTTTCCCTCCCCACCACCACCAAATGGCCAGGCAGCCCAGAATGGGAACAGAAAACTGTAAATCACCATCAGGGATCTTTTATCCTGATTTTATCTTATTGACTGTATGTGGATTTTAAAATTTGTATTGGTTTTATGGCATTTTGCCTTTGTACATTGCCCAGAGCCTGGCATAAGCTGGACAGGGTTGTTGTTGTTGTTGTTGTTGTTGTTGTTGTTAATAATAATAATAATAATAATAATAATAATAATAATAATAATAATAATAATAATAATAATAATAATAATATACAGTGCACACTAGTTCCAAGAAAAGGTTAGAGACAACAGTAAAATCATATACACATTAAACCTTTTGAAAGGAAGAATCAGATCATTACTCTATATGAGAGGGAAATACTATTGAAGTTAACTGGTGTGGTTAGTCCAGTCACCATTGGTTAGCAGAGTGCTTAAATAAAGCTACAAATGCAGGAGCATCACTTTACCAGGTTACTCAGCTTACAAAGCTACACAGAGCCAGATTGCAAGTTCAGAAGAGAAATACTTCTCTCTTTATTTGAGAAGTACACTTTGGATAGGAAAGAGCAGAGATTGATAGATTACTATTTTACTAGCTAAAGGATGGAGTTGGATGGTGAGAGACCCATCTGCCTCATGGTGCCAAGAGAGGACAGCATGTCCCTCTCTTGGTGCATGCCGGTAGAGAGCAAGTCTTCACTCAGAGAGAGAGAGAAGCAGGAAGGGGAAGTCAGTCCCTGTGATTACAATCTGCATATCAAAGAGGACAGTGGCAGAAGAGTAGATACAGGAAGAAAGGTCAGTGTGCCTCTCTAGCCTCTCTTGCCACTCAGTCTAGAGGTCTGAGGCAGGGGACATTGCACCTGGGACTTCCAACAAATACTGATTCAGGATCTGAGATCTTCCAGTCTCTATAATTCCATGTAATGTTGATGCAGATGTGCAGTAGTGTCTCTAATGCCCTAACAGATGAGCAGTCACTGATTTATGTATCAGTGTTCTATCTTTTTATTCCTCTGGAAAGAGCTGAAGTAAGTGGCAAAACATCCATTAGTGGGAGTGAGATCTAGTTTCTGTCTGGAGAGATGGATATAGAAAGGAAGTGAAAGAAGATTTTAAAGAGCTGATTCTAATGTTTAAATAAAGTATGTGATATAGTCCATCTGGAACAAAGCCACTTTGGAATTCAAGCATGGAAATAATGTGTGTGACTTTTAGCATTTGTCAAAAATTCCTTCTGTAGAAGTAAACTGGAACACTTGTCTCTGGCAAGTTAGCTTTTTATTTTCATGGATTTTTTTCCTATAAAAAGGGAGTCTGAATTGAGACCATTCACACAAGTGATCACCAGTGTGAAATGGTGAAGTCCTAGATGATACATATTGTGGGCTTTCCTTGAATGTTTGAATAGTCATGTTTGTGAATGCTATGCTGCATCCGAGTTTGTAAAGAGTTAGTTGGGGGCATTACTATTTGATAAAGTAACCGTGCAATACTAAGCAGAGTTAAATTCTACTAAGACCATTGACTCTGTTTAAGATTGCACTGTCAATGCAAGAATGGAGAATCACATGTAACCTGGCAATTCAGAAAAGTTCTCTGACAAGTGAACTGGAGGAAGAAAAACAAGGTTTAACTACAAGTAACTTTGGATTAATATAGATTAACTGCTTGCTGCTTGCTGATGATGAGTAGCTGCAGAGTTACTCCCAAGCAGTTGGCTGCAAGTAAGACCTTCCAGCAGATGCCTATAAAGTCAGTCAAGGGAGACTGCTCAATGTGGAAGCAACAAAACATCACCTGGTGAGCTCTGTGGTATAAGTGCTTGACTCTGCTTCACCCCAATGACCTTTGGACTTGGATCTCAGACCTGCTTGCTCTTGTGTATGACTCTGGACTGAACAACTCTGCCTTGCCTGACTTTGGACTGAATGACCCCACCTTGCAGCAAAGCAAGGCAGAAGTCTATTTGCTGAGTAATCAGCTCACAGAAGGGGTGGTGAGCAGAGTTGCTTCCAAGCTGAGCTTTGCTTGGTGTCTTCTGTTTAGCAGCCTAATTAGCTGGCTCATCCCCAAAGGACAGATGTCACTTCTCACTGACTTGTGACTCCTGTAACAATGCTGCTTCAGAAACTAGTGCTGACTGCCATTGTGCTGGGCACTCCTTTGTTTCTCCTGAGCTGTCAAATGTTCCCGATGTGTCGTAAGTCAGTCTATGCTCAGCCGGGAGAAACACAGTTTCATGGGCTGTTATGGGAAGATGTTTTCAATTCCACTAACAGTAGAAGATCCCACACTTAACAGTAGGGATCCAACCTGACATACCATGTAGAGACCTTGATATTATTTAATTTGGACATATACATTTGCATAAAACATTTTGTCAGTCCATTTTGAAACTGTTTTTGCCATTATTGGATCAAGAGTCAAGACTCCTAAAAGAGTGGATGAAACACATTGTCTATGGAAGTGTTCTTTCTTTGAGCCCTCTTTAAATTTTGTTCTTAAAAAGCATAGCCTAGAAAATCTGGATCCATCCATGGTTGATATTTTGATCCCAAATACATATACATACCCTAAATCTACAGGGAGCTTTTTTGTCTTCGTGTCGAGACAGGTAGGCTGTATAACCCTAGCAATTCCCAAAGCTGACTAAAACATGGTGTTTCATTGTATTTCTAAGAAGGCAATCCTATACAGTGTTATTCTAGTCTAAGCCTATCAAAATCAGTAGGTTTAGACTGGAGTAACTCTGCACAGGATTTCACTGTAAATCATTCAGTCTATAGTGGTCTGAATTTACAACCCAAATAGCAACAGATGAAGCAAATTAACTTATAATATTTTAAGAAGTGTAAGCTTTCTACTTACTTTTTGTGTATTCTGAATCTTAAAATGCTAATTAGTGTATATGCAGCCTGTTGGCCAAATCTGAGAATACTTAAATCTGATGATTGGAGCTGTAAACAGGCAAGACAGATCTTTCTACAAATCTCAAAAATGCCCCAAACTTGCAGAAAAATGTGAAATCTTAAAAAAAACCACCCCAAAATGATAAATGGAGTATGGAGATAAATTGTTATGCAATGGATTCTCTTACTGGCTGTTGCTAGGTGACCACAGATTCCAGGCTTGGTTCTGGCAATAAAAGGCAGGGGGAGGGGCCAGGGCCATTTCCAGGCCTATTTTAGCAATTGAGGGGGGATTAATTGAGACCAGGTCTGGCTAGGGTTGCAGCTACAGTTTGGGAAATTCCTGGAGATTTTGTGGTTGAGTCTGAGGAGGGCAGAGTTTAGGAAGTGGAAAGGCCTCAGCTGGATATAATGCCAGAGTCTGCCCTCCAGAGTGGCCATTTTCTCTGGGGGATTAATCTCAATTGTAATTCTGTGAGATCTCCAAGTCCCACCTGGTGGTTGGCAAATCTAGGCCTGGCAGCAACCTTTTGAGTGACTTGATACCACTTGACTTGCATGACTCAGCTAGGTCTGGCTGCTTGCTACTGTTCAACAGCAGCCACCTTATGAAAGCCAGTGTGGTATAGCAGTTACAGCTTCAGAACAGGGTGTAAGAGACCCAGGTTTGAATTCCCATCTTGCTATAAGAACTCACTGGGTGATTTTGGACCAGTCACATACTTTCAGTCTAACCTACTGTTGTGCAGATGAAAAGGAGGAGAATAATGTAAGTTGCTTTGGTCCCCACTGTGGAGAAATGTGAGGTATAAATGAAGTAAATTAATATTAAATATAGCTGAAGATGGGAGGTAGATAAAAGGTAGGTTGGTGAATGACTGAGAAGGAGAAAATGAGGCAGGGAAAGGGAAGAGAATATGGGTGTTGCCAAGGGAGGGAAAGAGGAAATAGTCTGGGGAGGTGAATAGAAGGGGAAATGAGGTGCCACCCCACAAGTCCTTGAGGGTTTCCTACCATGCTAGTGGACATGGCCTAGTGGCTGACACCACAAAAAAGGGTAATGGTTTTTCTAGGTAGAGGGTGTCAAGAGCAGGGGGGGAGAGGGAAACCATAAGAACATAAGAGAAGCCAATGTTGGATCAGGCCAATGGCCCATCCAGTCCAACATTCTGTCACACAGTGGCCAAAAATACCAGGTACCATCAGGAGGTCAAGCAGTGGGGCCAGGACACTAGAAGCCCTCCCACTGCTGCCCCCCCCCAAGCACCAAGAGAATCTACAAGGGCTTTCAGGAAAGGGAAAGTGGAAATAGTGGGGGAGGGGGAAATGAGATGCTTCCCGCAAGTCCTTGTGGCTTCCTGCTTGTACTCTTTATTTTTATACTTTATATTTGGACTGGGGAAGTATACTAGGGAAGTGTGGTCCTCTTTCAGGAACATATTTTTATAAAATAATCTTAAACATGCTGAGATGGCAATCCGGGTCAGTTAAATATTTTCTACAGTGTATGGATATTTTGAATGTTTACAGCTAGGCGCTCTCTCTCTCTCTTCTCTCTCTCTTTCTCATAAAAAATAATTCTCAACATTTTATTTATTTTTATTTGATTTTCAAATTCAGCTTAATACTGTAAATGACTGTAGGTTATAACCATGCCCAATCTAAAATTTTCTTTCAACATATTTTCTGTTGCAGACCCAAACATCATGCTTAGAGGCATAACCTTTGGATTAGGTCCAATAGTTCCCTTTTCATAAGTGAGGAATCTTCCAGTAGAAGAAAACTCCTTTTTTAAAGGGAAAGTGTCCTTCCATTGGAGAAAAACTCAGCCAATGGAAGATTTCTCAATTAGCAGAAGGGAACCATTGGATCCAACATATATTGTAGTTCATTCAGTGCTCCAGAGGTAAAAACAATGGCATCACAGTGTTCCATTCTCCAGTGTAAAATGGTTTGTGAATCACTCACTGTTTTTCATTAAACTGCTGTGCAACTTGGCAAATCTTTTGATTTCCATTCTGTAAGATTTGCAGCTTTTCCTGACCTGTTACCTTTGGCAGTTGCAGTGTCTTGTTAATCAGTAACATCTCCTTTACAATACACCACCCAAACTTGGCACATGATTAGGGGGGAATTTTATCTTGTACCTGGGATGCATGCCAGGCGTTTTGCAAACACTTCAGAACCTTATTGTTGAATGAGATGGATCTGTACATGAGCAATCTAAAGTTGTATGTCTATTTGCTTACCAAACCGCATTCTTTCTTCCTTTACAATCATTTGTGCTAATGATGTAGCTTAGGTTGGCCAGGAAATTTCAGAACATCAAAGTAAGTTGCCCTATTCCTTCCAAAGTGCGCTGCTGAATAAATCTGAAGACTGGCTGTGAATGGAAGTGAGGCAGAAGTTGTCAGAAGGGAAAGGGGGAGGGAAGAAAAATCCTGATATAACTGGGTTTTAGGTGGCAGTATAACATGGAGGCAAGCAATGGCAAACCAACTTAGAATATCTCTTGCTTTGAAAATTCTCCAGGGTCACCATAAGTCAGCTGTGACTTGACGGTGCTTTTTACCACCTCCATAAGCTTTTCCAAGTATTTGTTCACATCAGACACTTCAGTAGCTGAGAGAACTTACATCTTGTTTGTATCGGGTACAACAGGACTATCTTTAGGGTTGCATAGATTTCTTTGGTCTGATCCAGCAAAACTCTTCTTATGTTCCACTAAAATTCTTATGAGCAAGGGCCACAGTCCAAGGAGTGGACTACTTCATATGTAACAAAAACCATTTTCCTGGCTGGAATGGCATGAATCCCACTCATGGTTTGTCATTATGTGATGATTCTACACTCCAATAAATCATTGTGTTTCAGAATCATATGATACATGCCTTTATTATTGCTCCCTGTTTTATATAAGCCTCCTCAAGAGTCAGGGCTTTTTTTAGAATTGTGGGAGGCACATGCCTAAAAACAAACACTGATTGATCTAAACTAGCTCATGATTTGCTTTGTGCTCAAAATGTCTAGACTAATAATTTTACATAAAATGTAATGTGAACATTCTAAGCCCGTTCATCCCTTCCTTGGATGGGTATTTAAGGTTATTTCATTTAGCTAAAGGTTCCCTTTGCCCAGGAGACAGCCTAATCTTTTAAATGTACTTCTCATAAGCTTCTTCCTTAGAGAAAATATTCTCCACCTTCTGGCGTGCTACTCTTCATTATGAGCCTGTCTTCATATCAAGTTAAAATGTATCACTACAATTAAAGTCTTTCAAAGCATGCAAATATAAATATATTGTTCCTGCATGATTCAAAGCCTATTTTAGAGATGATCAACCTCTGAAAGACAAAGATTTTACTGCTTTCATGAAAAGTGACAGATTTTACTATAAAGATAACTATACTTCATTATTACAAAAATCTGTAAAGCAAAGAAGAAGGGATGGAAGAAATCTTTGTTCATTCTGATATGACCCTATTATGCTGAGTCAGTGACTGGATGGCAAAAAAATGTACCTGGAGCTGATATGTACCCGGAGCTCCCTTTTACTACAAGGCTTGCTCAGTCACTTTCATGAAGGGGCAACTCCCTGTGTGTACTGTGTACATGTCTTTTACATATTTGAAGATTCCTCCATCATAATGGAAACGAAGGTCTTTAGGGTGGAATACCTGTAGTATTTGCAAGTGAGTGCATATAGAACTCTGGTTGCTAGTTTTCAATAGATTATTTCTCTTTCTTTACCTATTGTAATAGATATATTGACTTTTCTTTCTGTTTCTGAAACTTATGTAAGGTTCAGTAATGCAGTTCTCTGTGTTCCATAACTCTGATCAATATTGTAGCATTAAGCATGATCATGAGTCATTAAATGAATTCCTGTGTATTTGCAACAGCCAGTGAGAGGTCATGTTTTGTAAATTTTACACCACTGTGGTTACTACAGCACTAGAGTTAAAACAAGGGTTTTCTAAATGTTGATATCCAGAGAATAGATTGGTTTTTTTCTCACTCATTTCTGTTGGAACAAATTTTTCTCTGCACTAGAAAAGCGTTTTATATAGATACTAGGAATAAGGCCCATTGTGGAAATAAATACAACGGGCTCTAGAAAGAGGCTCTGGGAGAGTGCCCCGGCTTTGGGCACTCAGTGACAATTTGCTGTGGCAATCTCAGCAGGGTATAATGACAGAGTCCACCATTTTCTCCAGAGGAACTGATCTTTGCTACCTGAAGAGCAGTAGCAATTTTAAGTGATCTCCAGCCCACCCCCAAGATTGGTAACAGTGGTTCCCCAGAAAGGAGTGGCTGGTTTGTAGGGTGGAGTCTATGGCATTGTACTTGTCTGAGGTCCCACCCCTCCTCAACACTCACACTCTCCAGGTTCGATTCCTCAAATCTCCAGGAATTTCCCAACCTGGAATTGATAACCCTATCTCCCTCCCAGCCAACCATCAACCTACCTTTAGTTTTCCATCTCTTCCCCCCTCCCTCCTAGAAAGCAGTTGTAATTTCGAGTGATTTCCAGCCCCCACCTGGAGATTGGCAACAATGGTTCCCCATCAGGGAATGGCTGGATTGGAGGGTGGAGTCTATGGCATCATACCTGTCTGAGGTGCCACCCCTCTTCAAACCTCACCCTCTCCAGGCTCCATCCCTCAAATCTACAGGAATTGCCCACCTGGAGTTGGCAACCTGATCAGGACTGGGCCCAATGAATTTTCCCCCAAAGGCCAACATAGGTGTGGAAAGGGCCTTTTACTGACAGAGGAGAAAATACAGGTGTCAACTCTGATTAGGGAAATACCTGGAGATTTTGGGGGGTGGTGGATCCTGTGGAGGGCAGCATTTGGGGTGTGTGCGGAAGGACTCAGCAGGGTATAATGCCATAGAGTCTACCCTCCACAGCAACCATTTTCTCCCGGGGAACTGATCTCTGTCATCTGGAGGTCAATTGTAACAGTGGGAGATCTCCAGGTCCCACCTGGAGATTGGCAACTCTAGGGGAAAGTCAGCCGCACAGCAGGGAGTTGAAGAAAATGGTCTGATGGTTGCTGGCCCACCTCGTTAGCCAGCCAGCCATGCTGAAGCTAAGAAGGAGAAAGAGCCCTTTTCCATTTATTCTGACAAGAAAGTGGCCATTGGGGAGGGGGTTATGGACAGGGGAGGGGGTTATGCTGAAAGTCCTTTGTTTTTTTACTCACAGAATCAAGCTTGGCTGCCTACCAACAGCCACGGAGGGGACAGTCCCTCACAGGAGTCAAGAGAACTGTCTTCCTCAGGAGAGAGAGCTGGTCTGCCAGGGGGAGTGGGTGGGGAAGAGGAGCAGACCCAGCACCTGGCCAATGGCACATGAGTACTCTTGAGTGAGGGCAATTGGCTGAGGGAGGGCATTTTACAGCCAATGGGAGCGCATGGAATCTTACGAAACCAAAAGATAAATATTATGAGAGATACTAGGAATAAGGCCCATTGTGGAAATAAATACAATGAGCTCTAGAAAGAGGCTCTGGGAGAGTGCCAAGGCCTTGGGCATTTAGTGTCAATTTGCTCTGGTGACCTCAGCAGGATATAATGACACAGAGTCCACCATTTTCTCCAGAGGAACTGATCTCTGCTACCTTGAAGAGCAGTTGTAATTTTGAGTGATCTCCAGCCCTCACCTGGAGATTGGCAACAATTGTTACCCAGGAGGAAATGGTTGGTTTGGAGGGTGGAGTCTATGGCATTGTACCTGTTTGAGGTCCCACCCCTCCTCAAACCTCACCCTCTCCAGGCTCCATCCCTCAAATCTCCATGAAATTTCCAACCTGGAGTTGGCAACCCTATCTCCTCCCAGCCAAGCATCAGCCTGCCATTATGTGCCTCTCCCCCTTTTGACTTGCACAACAACCCTCTGAGGTAGGTTAGGCTGAAAGTCTGTGATTGGTCCAAAATCACCCACTCGGCTCCTACAGCAAGAACCTGGATCTAGCAGACCCTGCTCCGAAGCGATGACTGCTACACCTAGGATAGCCAACCTCCAGGTGGAATCTGAAGATCACCAGGTATCACAACTAGACTCCAGACAACAGATCACCCCCCCCCGGGAGATCCCCCCGGAGAAAACAACTGCTTTGGAAGGTGGGCTTTATGGCATTTTGTTCAGCTGAGGCCTCTCCCTTCCCCAAACCCTGGTTTCCATAGACTCTACCAGGAAATCTTCAGGAATCTCCCTACCTGCAGCTGGCAACCCTAGTCAGCACTGGCACCAATGAGTTCCTCACAAAGGCCTGTGAAGGGTTTTTTTCCTTTCTCTGAACCAAGCTTGGCTGTCTCACTGTGGCAAAATGGGCTCCAGTTTACAATTCATCAGTTTGCCTCCCACACTTGTCGCATGGGCGTATCTCACTCCTTAAGTTCGCTGCCACCACTCACTGAATTGTCACTGCCTTTTTAGAGGGACAGTGAGACCCCTCTGGCCGAATCTCCCTATTTGGAGATGGAATCCCCAATCTTTGGGTGATCCCTGGAAACTTGGAAACTGAAGGGTCTGGCCTTTCCTTGCCTCCCTGAGCTGCCCCCTCCCTTTGGTATTGTGCAGAGCAGGGAAGACTATGTGATCAGAACACAGCACAGATTATTAGCCCAAATAAAATAATTTATTTAACTATTTATGCAATTATGGAGCACACACACACACAACCCACACACTATGAACCAACAGGGCATAAATCAACAGGGGTTAAATGCAATCCTCTTTCCCTACATACTATACTCCCTACCTCTGGAGGTTGTGGGCTCAGGATAGGATCTCTCCTTGGACCGACTTCTGGCTCTGCATCAGCCTGTCTCTCTTGCCCAAGAGAGCAGGGAAACTTCTATTCATTTCCCAGTCCAGCTGACTGTGACTGAATTCCTGCTGCCTCCCAGTGTTCCCCCACATCTCTGGTGTGTGGCCTGGACAGGCTGGTCAGCACAGGCAGCAGGAGCCTTTCCTAACCTCCTGTAGAATGAAGACTGCCTCCTCCCTGGATGGGCTGGAGTCTATACTGATGCCGCCCCACCCCTTGGGACAGTTCCTGTTTTCCCGCACTTTTTGGCCTTGGGGCAGCTGGGTACTGTAAGGCAGCAGATGAGGAAGCCCCATTCAATCCAGTGAGTGATACCACTGCAGGCCCCTCTCTGGAACTACAGCTCAATTAAACCTTATGGGGGAACATTTTAAACAAACAACCAGAGATGGCAGCCATCTTACAAACACAGGTAACTGCCAGTCTGTGAGTGGCCTGAAATCACAGCTTTCACAGCAAGAACCTGGGTCTGGCAGACCCTGCTCTGAAGTGCTAACTGCTACACCTAGGGTAACCAACTTCCAGGTGGAGCCTGAAGATTGCTGGGTATCACAACTGAACTCCAGACAACAGATCTCTTCCCCCCCTGGAGAAAATAACTGCTTTGGACAGTGACTTCTATGGCATTCTATTCAGCTGAGGCGTCTCCTCTTCCCTCCCCAAACTCTAGCTTCCTTACACTGGCTTCCTTAGACACAGAATAGCCAGGAATAGCCAATCACCAATTGGACATGGGACTGTTCGTCAGGGGAGTACAATTAGATGTCATCCAAGTAAACAATGGCCCCTCTGAACAGATGCTAGTGCAACACTTCATTGATTAGGTTCATGAATACCCCAGGCGCCCCCTGGAGACTGAAAGGCATAACCTTATATTTGAATTGTCCCAGCGGTGTATTAAAAGCAGTCTTATATTCATCTCCTTCCCTGATGCACACCCTAAAGTATGCATCTCTCAAATCCAGTTTGGAAAAGATCTTCCCTTTGGCTGCCTCAGCTAGCAGATCTTTTATGGGGGGAAGCCCTCGGTAATCCATGCAGAGGCAGAGGCTTCCATCTTTCTTTTTCCTGAATAAAACCGGAGTGGCAAACGGGGAGGAGGCGGGGCAAATAAACCCCCGAGCGAGGTTTTTGTCAATGAACCACCGCAACTCCTCCTTCCCCATGGGACTCATGGCATAAAGTTTGCCCTTGGGCAACTTATGTCCTGGTAGCAATTCGACTGCACAGTCTGTATTACGGTGAGGAGGCAATTTGTCTACCTCCTCCTCTTCAAACACTTGTGCTAAGTCTCGGTAGGGGGGGGATGATCTGTACCTCCTCTGTTGCCAGGCACACTCACACTGGCTCGTTGGGAGGGGTAGAGCCCCAGTTTGTGTCCCATCCATGGCTTTGGCACTTAGGGGAGATGAATCGCACCCTCCCTTCATCCCATAAAATGTAGGGGTTGTGGTTGTGCAGCCAGGGACTTCCTAACACCAGCGGGAACCTTGCAACTGGGGTGATGAAAAAGGGATGGTGCTCCCAATGTTCCCCAGCTCCCATTCTCAATGGCCCCATCTGGTATTTACACGGCTCTTTCACGGAGGAGCCATCCATTTGAGTGAACACTATGGACTCTGATAATTTTAGTACTGGGGGCACCAGTCCCGTCACCAAAAAGGAGTTGATTAAGTCTCTAGCACACCCCGAGTCAATGAGGGCTCGTACACGTACATGTGTGCCCAAGTCCTGATTCATCATAGTCACAGTAACAAAGAGGGGGGGGTAATTGCTCACCGTGCAAGGCATGGGGGGGTGTTGGACCTGCTGCTCAGTGCCACTTACAGAAAGTCCCGGTCTTTTCTTGCCAGTTCATCCTCCTCACTGATGGTGGAACTGGAGCATTCTTCCACGATCCTGAATTGGAGAGCCCTCTGCACTTTAGCTTTAGTGGTCCCCTTCTTCAGTGGGGTATCTGGTTTCTTCCTCCCTGGATCTTTAGCTGGAGCCATGTAGCACAGCCCCAGGGCAATCAACAGCGAAATGCTCAGCTTCTCCACAACGGAGACAGAGACCCTGCTTCACACGCATCTTCCGGGTGCCATCCTTCAGCTTCGGGGCCTTCAGATTTGTTCTCGTAGACCTCACGCAGGGGGGTTGGGCAGGCCCATCTATCTTGATCATCTGGAAGTGGGCCTTGGCATCAGCAGCCTTCCACATCCATGCATTGAAAGAGATGGGGCGCACACTCCTCAGGATTGTCTCTCAGATCTCTGGGTGAAGTCCCACCCGATATTGTTCAGGTAGCACACCATCGGGCCACCCCTGCACTTTGGCCACATACCTTTGAAACTCTTCAATGTATTTGCAGACAGTGCATCTTCCTTGCTTCAGGGTGCGCAGGTGATTTTGTGCACGTTTGCTCTCTAGCGGGTCTTCATACTGTGCCCTTAGAGCCCACATGAACGCAGCTACTTCTTGTAGCTTGGTACCCCACGCATTGTGCAAACTCACATACCAGTCTGCAGCCCCGCCTCTGAGCTGTGCCACTATGTACTCCACTTGTCTGGCCTCGGTGGGGAACAGGTGGCCCCAAGCTTGAATGAACATCTCCACCTGGACAACAAAGAAAGCCAGTTTCTCAGGGGTGCCATCGAACTTTGTATCCAGCAGCCCCTTCTTCTCCTCCTTCTGTTGAGGACGAGCACCCATTTCGTGGGGTAGGTTGGTACTCAAAGTGGCTCTCCCTGGACGGGCCGGGAGTCAAGGTCCACGATTCACGAGTGTTCATATCAAATATGGACCAATTCATTACACTCAAAGCCTTGAGTTTCCTCCTGTCTCCTGTCGAACATCCCTCCTTCTGCCTCGAATCCCAGGCTGAGGGAAACTGGTACCGGCAGTGGAAGGGTGGTTGTGGGGACCATAGTCACTAGTGGTGTGGTGGTAACCGGAGTCATGATTACCGGGGTTGTGGTTACTGGGGTCGTGGGGACCGGCACTAATGGTTCCTCTTTGGTTCTGCTCATCTTTGAGATTATACGGGTAGAGGAGTAGTATTTTCCTGACTCTCTGCCAGGTACTCCAATAACTCAGTTCAGCAGCAGGTCCTTAATTAGGTTCAGCTTTATTGATCAGAGAAAGGTGAAGTCATCATGGATGTTTTTGAGTCAGGAATGAGAAATACAAAATGGCCATACAAGACCCCCTAACACTTGAGGACAAATAAGCAATAGTGGAAAAACGTGGGGAGCCAATTAATGGTTTGGAGGTGAGTGGGAGACATCAGCGGCTTCATGCCAAAGAAACCAGGCGCTCAAAGCCAACAGTGAGATAAGAGAAACAGAGAAACACAGCTGCATTGCAAGACACGTTCCACCTTACACTGAATAACCATGGCGGGGCTACCTGACAGTTTGCCATTGCCTTCTTCTGCAGAGTCTTCCTTGGTGGTCTTCCATCCAGGTACCAATACTGCTTAGCTTCTGAGATATGATGAGATTGGGCTATACCATGCTGCCTTCCAGTACTTGGTAAGTGACATGAATTATATTTTTCTTTTAAACTGTGGAAGGAATGTTTAGAATAACGGCATTAGTAAAACTATTTGCATGGGAAATAGTTACAGCATTTTGTTGTAACATGGCATAGTCTTAAGGAATTCTTTGTTACCAAGATAAGATAAATAGCCTCATGGGTTTTATCAGTGTTTATTCCACAAAATTTGAGAAAATCAGTACAAATACCTTAGGCATAACTGTTGTAAATTCGTGATTTTCACTTTGCATAAAGATATTTTACACAGAAAGTAGTAGCACACTCTCATAGAGTATGGTTTAAGGCTTTGCTTCATGGAAGGATATTACAACAAAAAGTACTTCTTAATGATTGATACCATTGTCCCATTTGCCAGCACACAGCAGCATCTGAACAAAAAGGATATTTCCCTTTGTGAATCATGGATGGTATTGATTGTCTCCTAAGTCAATGAATAAAGCTGCAGAAAGAAGACTTCAGCCCAGTCCCATAATTCATATTCTGATTGAATTGGGCTTTGAGATGCAAAGGCTTTGGTAGCTAAGATTTCTATCAGAACAGTATGTATATTTGGAAGCAGCAGTACTCTCAAATTCATTTTGATGGAGGAAACAGGTTTGTGCGCACATCCTTTGTATGTTCACATCTTCTCTCTCTACATTTAAATAAAAGGAACAAAACACACACGCAGGCTCTGCATACTGGCATACATGCAAAATTCTAGATTGGACCAACTAAATGATGCAATTTCTCTTCTAATTTTCAGAAATCATTGCCTAAATGACCTCACCATGATTGCACCAAGAAAGCCTGACTATTCTTCTATCTCCTGATATTTAGAAAGGCAAAACCAAAAGATATACTTTTCTTTACTATCTTTTGATTTTGCCTTTGGAAGGTATATATTTTCATGTTGATTTTTATTGTGTCTTGTTTTTTTATTTGTAGGTTGTTGATATTTTATCCAGTTGTTTATTTTTTGCCATTAACCACATTTCACAGAATTGGAATATCAGATCTTTGAAAGAAAATATATTACATTCATGTTGCTTAAGTGAAAAGATTGCATTAAGAAGTTTTATAAAGCATTAATCATATTTTAATGTTTCAAACAGAAGAATCATCATGAGACCAAAGTCTGCTGATTTCTGTTTTAATTTGGGGAAGTAAAAATTAGATCTGCACTTCTTCTTTTTACTACTACTTCACAATTAACCAGATTTCAATAATGCCATGTTTCATATAAAAAGGCACAACTGTCATCAGAATTTTTCTTTGTAAGTCGATGTAATGTTTTTTTGCAAAGCCGATTGTAGGGGATGCATCTGTTCTCAGTTCTAGAGTTTTAATACGTGCACTGAACACTGAGACAAATAAGCAAAGCAACAACTGACAGGCACTGTTGCATTGCAGTAATTAATTTAAAATAAGACTGATTTGTTCTATTGCTAGTTTCCCTCAGGCCATTATCTGGGAGCTAGTTATACTGAAATTCAGTTCGCTAGAGGAAAGACACCTGTTGCATATGATTACACCCTGTTAAAATGTAATGAATAATTCAACTTGAATATTTCAGATTGGTGCATTGTTATCATGCCACCCAACATCTTTACCTTACATAAAGGTCTAAGAAAGGAAGGGTGGCCAAGTTTCTTGGTTATGTCCTTGAACTCTTCTATTGCTGCATTGTTTGAACTGGGGTTGGCCATGACATTACCTTTTGCATCTTATAACTGGGCAGGGCAATCCTGTCAGCCTTCTATGGTGGCTGGAGCTTATCCCCTTCCCTACTCTCCTTGCCTTTGAGTATCACAGAGGCATGTGAGGGGGAATCTGTGTGTGCGGGAGGGAATTTGCATTCATTTTCCCCCTCCCTCCCATTCGAGAGTCTAGTGCTGCATGATGGAGTGATCTCCCGTCTCTGGCCCCAGCTCCTGCCAACCTAGCAGTTTGGAAGCGAGAAATTGCAAGTAGATAAATAGACACCGCTTTGGTGGGAAGGTAACAGCATTCTGTGTGCCTTGGCAGTTAGTTATGCTGGCCACATGACCACAGAATAGGGTTGCCAAGTTGGAATTAACTTACGGCGGGGGAGTCCTGCGCTGCCACTGGAGTGTGTGAGCACGCGCAGAGTGCGCGCAGTGCCACTATGACACCACCTAGAAGTGACATCATTGCGTCGGGACATTGGGGGCGGGGCCACTAGGATTCGAGGGAAAACCATAGAGTTTTCCCTCAAATCATAGCCGGCCCTTAGACAGGCCAGGGAAGGCACAGGAAGGCATTAAAATGCCTCCCTGACCCTTCCAGGCCCCCCCCCCGATCCACCCGCCTCAGAGTCACCGGGGATGTGTGTGTGTGTTGCTCTCCAGGCCTTCCCTCTGTAGCCATGCATGCAGAGGTTTTGGCTGTAGTGGGCGTGGCCAACTCTGAAGCCAGCCGGAACTCTGTTCCTGTGCGTTCCTGCCCCAAAATAGCCCTCGTTGTACCCCAAAGTTTTATTCTGGGTATAAGCTTTTGTGCGCACACACACTTCTTCAGATACATTGCGTGTGTGCACACAAAACCTTATACCGAGAATAAAACTGTGTTGGTCTTAAAGATCCACTGGATCCAAGCTTTGTTCTGGTACTTCAGACCAACATGGCTACCCCCCTGAATCTAAGTTGTACAAGTCACTGACCGCCCGTATGCTGTAGTGGGTAGACTGTTGGAGGGGATCTGGGAGGCCCAGGTTCGAATCCCCATTCTGCTGTGTTAGCTTGTGGGGTGACCTTGGGCCAGTCACACTCTCTCAGCCCAACTTACCTTGTAGGGTTGTTGTAAGGATAACATGGAGGCAGGAGAAAGATGTAAGACTCTTTGGATCCCCATTTGGGAGAAAGATGGGGTGTAATGAAGTAAATAAAGTAAACAGTAGCACAGGTAGTTGTTACCCTGCCCTGGGCCAGTAGAAATGTCCAAAGTACAAAGATAGTAACAGGAAAACAAACAGGCAATAGAGCAGTGACACCCTATGCCAGGAACCCCATCACCTGTCGCAACCATAATATCACGAGTAATGGGGCAGCAATCAATACAACCAGGCACTTTCTCAGTCTTATCTACTTCACAGGGTTGTTGTGAAGATAAAATGGGAGATAGGTGAATGATATAAGCTGCTCTGGGGAAACAGGTGGGGTTTAAATGAAGTTTTAAAAAATAAAGCCTCTGTTTTGTGGATTCTCCTGGCAACAAGAATTTTAGGTAGAAAAGGGAAATCATGATGGGGTACTTTTTATTCTTCTAGGGGATGATCCCATGACCTGCAAGCCATTCTTCCCAAATGATCCCATCCATGGGATTACACTAATATGCAAAATGTAGCACTGTCCTTTGGCATAAAACACCTGAGAAAGTGTGCTCCTCTACAGATGAAGAGGAAGAGGAAGAGGAGGAGGAGGAGGAGGAGGAGATTGGATTTATACTCCACCCTTCACTACCCAAAGGAGTCTCAGACCAGCTTACAATCCCCTTCCTTTCCCCTCCCTACAACATACACCATGTGAAGTAGGTGGGGCTGAGAGAGCTCTTTCGAGGACTGTTCTTGAGAGAACAGCTCTGAATGAACTTGTAAGTGACCCAAGGTCACACCAGCAGCTGCACGTGGACAAGTGGGGAATCAAACCTGGTTCTCCCAGATTAGAGTCTGCACTCCTAACCACTACACCAAACTGGAGTGGAGCAAGAAGCAATGGGTTAGATGCAGACAGCTTTTCCTCTCAAACTCAGCACAGCTTTTTTGTGTGATCAAAGAAGAACCTTCCTCAGTTTTTCACCAGTGAAAAGCTCGTTGGATCATAAGAACACAAGAGCAGTTGTGCTGTATTAGACCAGTGGTCCTTCTAGTTCATTAGCCTGTTTCACACAGTTGCTCTGGAGGGCAAACACATAGGACATAGAGGCCAAGGCTGCCTCTTAGGCACTTGGTTTCAGAAGTTTGGTGCCTTTGAATATGGAAGTTTCCTTTACTCACCATGGCTAGTAGCACCTCATGGACCTATCCTCCACTAATCTGCCTTACCCCCTTATTGGTTATTTTTTACAAGACTGTTATGTATTGAGCAAAGATCTTGATAATTCCCCCCCAGTGATACTGCTTGGTTCAAGATCACACAGAGGCCGAATCTGCATTTGTCTATCCCACCAGTGTCCCGGCCTTTTGACTCCATCTTCAAAAAAGCTGTCCACATTTGGTGTCGTTTTCACACCTTGTAATGTACCCAGAGTGGAAGATGGGTCCAGGCCAGCCATGTGCTCAAACCAGTTCTAGCCAGTCCGACACATGGCTCCTGAAGACAATGCCAATCAGGGAACTAGGATCCAGGAGGTTAATGCAATCAATGTGTATAATCCAATCACGAGTGTGTGTGTGTGTTGGGGTGTGGGTTTCTTGGGGGATATAAGCCGGCCTGCGAGCTGGCTTAGGTTGTCTTGTTCTCAACCTTGAAATAAAAGTATGAGCTGATTTCACTCTATGGACTCGTCAGTCTCAGTACTTTTCACACCTCAACAGTACTAGCATACTTTCACACATCCACATATGTTTATTGTCCTTTTGGGGCGGCTCCACTGTCATTGCACCTCTGCACTGCTTTAAAAGAATCTTCTCTAAACAGCAAACAAGCATAGAGAAAGACGGCGTCACAGCAGCATGCAACTGAATTAAAAATGCAAATGCAGATTCGGCCAAAGAGAACCTGGGAAGGAGTGTCCAGCGCAGCATTGCACTCTTGGAGCTTGTCTCCTCATTTTTATCCCGGTTCTGTCTCCTCACTTTCTCCAGTGGCTACTAATTTGTGGACAAGATGCCACAACTTTCAGCACTTTTGGACTGTCAATAAACTATCCACTCCCCCGTCCCTTCCTCCAATTGTGTTTCCCACTCTGAAGGCATCTGAGATCAACAGCAAGGGGGTGCGTGTGTCCCTGTCTGCTAACCCCAATAAACAGTCTAAAGTCCCTGCTTATTGAACAGCAGCAGTGGTGGAATGAGTTCTGATAGCATAATAGAAGAATACAGCTGCCCACCTTTTGTATTCTGTGCATTACTTCGTAAACTCCATGACAGAAAGCAGATTAGCAGGGGAAATTTTATCCACTACTCTCCTGCTACTTTCTTGTCTGTCAAGTGGCTGTCAGAGGCAAAAAGAGACCTATCAAAAGAAAAATGGGGCAACTCCGCACAGGGACAGCTGTCTTTCCACTGATCACTGCTGCTGATTTTGGCCTTGAAGGTGGTCTTCATGGCACTGGGAGTGGGAAACAGAACTTGCCTCTGTGGCTGTCAAAAGACTGCCTTTTTGCTTATGAAGATGTAACAGGGATGCTGAGGAGTAATGGGTAGCAGCTGAAACAGGTGATTCCTAGGAGTAGGTACTCTTTAAGGAAGTATTGCCATCTAAGCTATGGTCTACTTTACATGCCTCAGCCCAGCTCCCCACTCTCCCACTGGGGGCACACTTGCCTGGTATTTAGCAGACGACTGCATACAAGGAGAATATGGTGCTTCCCAGGCAATATCCATCCATCTTTTGGAAGGGTTTTTAATGCTTAACGATTATTGTAAGCTGTGTTGAACCACAAGGAAACCTGTGATACAAATGTTTTAATAAATAAAAATAAAAATAATAAAAAGGAATTGTGGACCCAGTGCTGAAGAGGTAGGGGAGAGGGTGAGTCAAAAGACTAAACAAACTAGGTACCTCAGAGACATGTTTGGAGTTGAAATGGCCACAGTTTTATTGGTTTCAGTTGAGAAGAGTTTTGGTGCAGTACAGGGTAGTGGATCTAGTCATTGGCTCAACCCACCAGCTGGCTGATGGACACATCACCATGCAGACCGCCTGCTGGAGGGTACCATGGGATGGCAGGACACAGTTTTCCACAGGGGTGCAAGCCACAGTGTGGTATCCCCTGCCACTTGAGAGTGAGGGTCTCTGTCAGCCCCCAAGCTGGGTATGTTCCCTGCAAGCCCTCAGTCCAATATCCCTTAAAGGGATCCCCTAAGATACGGGGGAACAGGCACGCAGGCTATATTCCCCCCAAAACCAGATCTGGCTGCATGCTGACAAGGCAAGAACACAGTTGTGACAATGCAAAATGAAAGAAAATCAACATGATGCTGCACCAAACAAAAAGCAACAACCCATAACTGCAAAAGATAGAAGGAGGGTGAGTGGGGGAAGCTGTAAGGCCACCTGTGGGCTGTGGTGCAACAGGACCCTTTTAATCTGAGCTGGGCAGTTCACAGGAAAGGCTCCCTCCCCATGGATGGCCAGAAACACTAAAGGTCCATGCAACCACGGAGGCCCTCAGGAAGGCCACTCAGATGCGCTGCCAGCTGCAGATAGCCCCCACCATGCCCAGCCTCGTTCTTACCCTGTGTGGACCTGCAATCAAGACCTCAAATAAGTCTTGGGTCCATGCTTCCAGGTAAGTCCACCTGTAGTTCCTTCTTGTTCCTCTACATGTCTCCTACTGGGTTACATCTTCCCAGGAAACATATTCTTGTAAGAATAAAGGATTTTTTAAATTGTTGTGCAGTGGTAAGTTTAAGCTGGTGAGGGAGACAGGATCAAGCCCTGGACAGGATGCTGATTAAACTGCTCACTCCTTTCATTCTTCCACACCACATCCTCCTTGTGCCATCATAGTTATTATGACACAGTGTTGCATGCACACTGACTGAAATTTAAGGTGGTATAGTAGTATCACTAACCCACTGGTAAGGTTACTACAGTACCATAACTTAGAGCTACTCTAACATAGCAGATTTATTTGCAGGCCTTCCATCATCCAGTCAGCATAGCTCATAGATCAGGGAAAGGATTGCATGATTAATCTGTTAACAAATATTATTTATTCTTTAAAGTTGAGTATTAGTATTTGCTGATTAATGTATCATGTTGTATCACAAATGGGAAATGTTTTGCAGTTGCAAAAAGAAAATCCCTGCCACTTTTAAAGGGACTGATTTTAATGAGCTAAAGGTTAGCAAGAAGTGCATCCCTGACAGAATAGGAGGAACAAGGGAAGTGACAGGATTTCAAAGAGGCATGAAATATGCATGTAGGTGCACACATAGAGTTATGAGAATGCTGCTGTTGTTAAATTGCCTGTGCAGCATCTATATACATATTTGAAAGTTGTATTTCTCTGCTGAAGCAAATCTTGGGCAGTATGCATAGTAGTAATCACTCCATCCATCCTTCTGGAAGTTACCATTCAAGCAGACAACAGCAATTTTTAAGATGTTTTAGGAGAGAGGAATTCAATTTCATTTTCTAACTGGTAAGTAACCTTATCCTAAACCAGGGGCATGTCAAACAGCATATACAAAGAGAAACTTTTAATTGCTGTGGTTCTTGCATGCCCCCAAATCTTTTTACTACACTGAGAAGACCACAAAGGTTTTTTCAAGCTACCACGTACTAAGGAGCATTGTACTTAGGAGAAGAGAAGAAGAGAAGAGAAGAGAAGAGAAGAGAAGAGAAGAGAAGAGAAGAGATTGGATTGGATTGGATTTGTACCCCGCCCTACTACCCAAAGGAGTCTCAGAGCAGTTTACAATCCCTTTCCCTTCCCTCCCACAACAGACACCCTGTGAGGTAGGTGGAACTGAGAGAACTCTCTCAAGAACTGCCCTTGAAAGAACAACTCTGAAAGAACTTATGAATGACCCAAGGTCACACCCAGTTCTCCCTGATTAGAGTCCACACTCCTAACCACTATACCAAGCTGGCTAGATATACCAAGTCAATCCATTTGTTCGGCACTTTGTTAAAGAAGAACATAGGTGAGGCTTGAGGGTTCCTCCACTGATGTATGTACGTATGTGCCATCAAGTCACAACTGAGATACAGTGATGTGAGCAAGAGGCTTTCAAGACAAGTGAGAAGCAGAGGTAGTTTTGCCATTGCCTTCCTTTGCAGAGTCTTCCTTGGTGGTCTTCCCTCCAAGCACCGACCCTGCTTAGCTTCTGAGATTTGATGGGATAGAGGTATACTGTGCTGGTTTCACTTTCTTCTCTGACATACACCTTCAGTATAACTGACTTCTTTCTTTGACTTTGTTTTCAGATATTTATTCAAGATACTATTTAGATTCTTTAAAGCTCAAGACTATTTTGAGGAAATAAAACAAAAAAGAACACTCATCAACTATATTAATGGAAAACAGTGCCCAATAGCAGCAGTTTTCACAGGACCAGAATACCTTTCCCCAAACTGCGGCTCTTTCAGAAGAGGCCATACCCTTTTCAGGAGGTCTTTCCATAACTTCAGATTAATCATGGTCAGCACCTGCTCTTTGCCACTGATGTCCTTGCCTCCTGTGGTGGCCTGCCCTACAGCAAGACAAAGGATTGTATAGGGAAAGATGTGCTTTGAGGCATGTAAGCCAGTGAAGGAATTTAAAAGGAAAACAATTTATTAATTTGAACCTATAATCAAGAAGGCTGCTTTCAAATTATTAGAGCATGTTCTTGCATCCCAAATCTAACCAGGGAGAATCTGGTGTTTTGTTCTAGTAGACACTCCATCAGGGATGAAGGTGAAGGCCCTATTCCCTTTGGGGGCTGCCAACCTCCAGGAGGGGCCTGGAGATCTCCTGAAATTACAACTGATCTCTAGACTACAGAGATCAGTTCCCCTTGATGAATTGGCAGCTTTGGAGGGTGAACTCTATAGTATTATACCCTGCTGAGTTCCCTCCCCAAAGGTCACCCTCCACAGCTTCCATCCACAAATCTCCAGGTATTTCCCAACCCAGAGCTGGCAACCTTAAGCCATTTATATTTGTAAATAAATTTTCTGGAATACGATCATGTTTCCATTGCAGTCATAATAATTTGTCCCAGACCTCAGGACTGGATCTTAAGGAAGTGATTAAAGCACCTCTGAGCATGTACAGCACATATTTCTGTCATATTTTAATGTAATGTTTATTTTGGCCCTGAGTAACTACAATCCCATTGAAAAAGAAATTAGGGCAGGGAAAAAGGATCAGATAAACTTGAGTTTTAATAGATTCAAATGGGTAGCTGTGTTGATCTGAAGAAACAGGACAAAGTTTAAGTTCAGTGGCACCTTTGAGACCATGAAAGTTTAATTCTGGGTATAAACTTTTGTTCAATATCTGTGTATCTTCATCAGTATCTTCATCAGTAAATGTCAAGGTTTCGGTTTCTCTTCTCTTCATTTTGCTTCACTGCTTACCTTGCCATGGATTAGGGGGAAGGGAATTCCTGAGGGGAGAGTGTATGGGTTGAGTGCTTGCATGTAGTAGCCATAACCATTTCTCAGGTTGCATCCCTTGGCCTGTTTTCATGGGATTTGGCCTTGGAGACTCTTTTGCCAGGCTATAATAAATAAGACACTGTATATCTGTCAGGGTTGTCATAGTAATGCTAGGGGCAGATTGCTGATGTATGCATGGGCTGTGGGGCTGCATTGAGCCTTACCTATAACCTCTGAATTTCGCACGCTTTCTTTAATCCTGACAAAGAACCAGTTCCTGCAGTAAGCATATCTCTAATAAAGCATCACTGCCAATAGTGTTGTGGAGAGTGTCTTAACTGGGGATCTGACAGAAAACCACAGTTTAAGCAACATCTGTAGTATCTGATGAAGTGTGCACAAGCAACAAAGCTTATACCCAGAATTAAACTTTGTTGGTCTTAAAGGTGCCACTGGACACAAACTTTGTTCTATTACATTTTAGTATCTCTTCTTCTAGAAATTAAGTACTGGATACCAATTACTTATCCTTCATAGCTTAAACTGATCCATATAACTGGATTTTTATTTTCAAAGGGCAGCTGTGCTGGTCTGCAGTCGAACAGCCAGATTTGAGTCTAGTAGAGCTTAGAGACCAACAAGATTTTCAGCTTTCGAAAGTCAAAGCTTCCTTCATCAGATATCTGACAAATAGTCAAAGTCAGTGAGTGTAACTCTGCCTAGGATTGCTCTGTTAAGTGTGCAGTGCCACCAAAGGAGTCAAGGAAGAGATGAAAGAAGATGTGTAGACTTCTCTGTTGAATAATAGATAAACAGGAAGACATATTTTCCAAAACTGTGTACTGCATGTATCATTGATGGAAAAACATTGCAAACAGTTGTTTTGATAGTGTAAAACATGCAACTTCTTTACCGATATCATGATAGTCCTTTAACAGCTGCAGGAAAAAAACCCCAAGAAAATAAAATTGTACTTGAAAATAAAAGGCATTCTGAGTGTCTCATTAAAAGTGTTCCTTTACTCAGTGATATGCACAATGTACCTTTCTCCTTCCAGTCATAATTAGAAACCAAAAACATCACTTCTTATATACAGTTATGGTAATCAATCTTCCTTCTTCTGAATAGCAGAAAATACTAATAGCTAACAATGCCATCTTCTCTATGAGTGGAATAGGATAAGTGTTCAGTTTCACTACACTGGCAGAATAAAAAGCTAAAGCTGCAGAAAAAAGCTTGCCTCTAGAGTGGGATCTAATAAGAAATAGTTAATTTACACTAATATTGGGACACAGTAATTCAACAGATGGGGCACCACAGATGGAAAGAAGCAATATGGGCAGAGTTGGGGCCATGTTATGGGTGTAGAGGGTTTAATCGAAATCCTGGGCTCACCCAGTGTTCAGTCCTATGCCCAACAAAGGCATAACAGTATATGCATAGAAGAGAGAGATGGAAAAAGCAAACTGAGCTTTTTCGGTGGTGAAAAATGAATGAGGGGTTCCCTTTGACAGCCAACACATGGAGCCTGGATGGACAAAAATCACACAAGATAAGGGCTGTAGTGAGGAGTATTGGGTAGAACAGAGTGAAAAAACTGGCTGGATCCAGCCTAGTATCTGGATTTGATAGTACTGTGGCTACTGTTTCCAAGTGGTCCAACATCACGTTGCTTAGGTTCAAGATGAATAATCTTTAGTTGTTTGTTTTTTTACTATAATGTAAAATATTAGTAGGAATGTCCAAGAAGGAATATGTAGGGATGTGCGAGAAGGTGCAGGCAGAAAGAATATCAGGAGAAGCTTTTTATTCCATTGCCCCTTTTATTTGCCTTGCAGTGAGTTGATCTTTTGTGGGGGAACAACTGGAATCTTAGGAAGGTTTCTTGATTTCCACTTCCTTCTCCGTCAGTGTATGAGTTGTGGGGAACACTGGCCTCACAGGAAAATTGCTCTGAGGCCAGTACTGCATCTTGTACTGTATTTACTCAGATGACCCTGAATGAAAGATAACCTCCCACCCAAAATGATATACACAATTTTAATTATTGGGCATAACTGTAATTTATATGCAAATTTAAGTTGACTCCTTGTTTTTTTGATGGCATACCTGGGGAAAAAACTAGCCTTGTGTCTGAATAAATATTGTATTATAAAGGTGCCAAACTTACCTGCTCATGGCTTTAATCAAGCCCATGGCCCTTTTCTTCCCCCTCCTCCCCCTCCTGTCCTCCCCCTTTGAAGCTTGAGGCTGCAGAAGTTCCCAGCTCCTGCCATCTTATCTTTGCCTCTGCTTTGCAGGAAGCTCTTCTGAGCTTGCAAAGTTTCAAAGAAAATATGGAATGGATTTTCCATTAAGGTCTCTGCACCCAGTCAGACTACTCTGGGACTGTTTCTAGCGATAGAAATAGTGCTCTTCGATTGGAATGGCAGGGCGCAGAGTAGAATGATGGTCCCTAGCAACAGAATCTGTGTTCTGGGACTGGAATGAAGGGGCGCAGAGTAGAATGACAGCCTCTGGGAGTAGCAACAACATTCTGAAAATGGAATTCCACTCCAGGGGCCCTCATTCCAATCCCAGAATGCTTCTGCTACTCTCAGGGACTGTCGTTTCACCCTGGTGGCTGTCATTCCAGTCCCAGAGAAGTTTATCTGAGGCCAGAGACCTTAATGGAAAATCCATTCTTCATTTTCTTTGCAACCTTGTCTGTGCTGTGCTGCCATGTATTTCAATGGAGTGGAGCTCAAGTAGTTTCACTTTCCAGTGTGTGTATAGCTGTCCTGTTTGCTGGAGTTGTCTTCTTGCAAATACAGGGTTGATGTTTGAGCCAGCTTCTCTTTGCTGAATGGACCTGAGAATGGGTGCCTGAGTGAGTACTCTAACCTGGGAACACACAGCCAAAGGGGGACATTACACTGCTGTAAAGTACTGGGTTTCGTGCCTCATGACTCAAACGACGACATAAGAGAAGACACGTTTATTTGTACTTCACAACAAGACACACAGTAACAGCCAGAGGCCAACTATATACAATAAGGCGGGGGACCCCCCACATTCCTATTGGCGGGTTTGAATGCTCCCATTGGCTCCCTTTTGGCAAGCTCAGGAGCCTAGTCCCTATTGTTCTCAGGAATGGAGCTTGGCTGCTTTCTGCCTGCTCAGGCTCCTGGTCATAGGACATAACAATTGCCACTCTGAGTATACCTGGGGGAGAGGGGAGAAGCTTGCAATGCCTGCCCATTTCATGTTTTCCTAGGCTCAGAGCATTTAAAATTTTTAGATTATATTTTAGTTTCTGCTGTGATCCTTGTGCTTTTTCTTGATGTTTTATTTTTAAAATTGCATTGCTAAATCCCACTATTCCCCACATTTCTATTTTAGGAAGGCATCTTTTAAAGGGGGGAGGTTTGGGATATGTCAGTTATCAAAGACTGTTAAATAAAATATCATGAGAGTTTTAAGCATATTTGTATTTTAAGTGAAAAAATAATATCTTTAATTGTGTTTGTATCTTTTATAAAGTTCATATCTCTGCTACCTGGCATTACATTTTATGACACACATGGCCTGGCCCCACAAAGTCCCATTTATGTCAGATCCGGCCCTTGTAACAAATGAGTTTGACACCCCTGCTGTAGTAGCTTTGGACACACGTGGAGGGGCAGGGTTCAGCCCTTCTTTCATGCCTTGGAGAACTGTTCTCTCAGAGTTCCCCCTTCCCTGGCATTTACTCCAGACACAAAGGACAAACTCAAGCAACTTTCACCTGCGACCCTGTCAGACAATAGAACTGACTCAACCAACATTACTATCTTGCAGCCTGCAGGCTCAGGGTTGGTGCTAATGTATTATCCTTTGTTACCAGGGACATTTCGTAGCAGTATCATAGCCACATACACAATTCTCATCCAGGACTGACATTTGGAGTTTGGGTGGGGGGTCATTCCACCATTTTCTCTGCAACTGTAAAGCTACCATTAGTAGAGAACATCTCCCCTTACAAAAATATGTAATCTTTCATTAAATCTGCCTCCATTCCTGAGAACTGGAAGGTAGCTAATGTCACTCCCATCTTTAAAAAGGGTTCCAGAGGAGATCCGGGAAATTACAGGCCAGTCAGTCTGACATCGATATGGGGTAAGTTTTTTTGAGGGAGTGAACAAACATGTGGACAAGGGGGACCCAATAGATATTGTTTACCTTGACTTCCAGAAAGCTTTTGATAAAGTTCTTCATCAAAGGCTCCTAAGTAAGCTCAATAGTCATGGGATAAAAGGACAAGTCCTCTTGTGGATCAAAAACTGGCTAATTAATAGGAAACTGAGAGTGAGTATAAATGGGAAATTTTCTCAGTGGAGGGTGATAAGCAGTGGGGTACCACAGGGATCAATACTGGGTCCAATGCTTTTTAACTTGTTTATTAATGATTGGGAGTTGGTAGTAAGCAGTGAAGTGGCTAAATCTGTGGATGACACAAAGTTGTTCAAGGTGGTGAGAACCAGGGAGGACTTTGAGGCACTCCAAAGGATCTGTCGAGGGTGGGCGTGTGAGCGTCAACATGGCAAATAGGGTTCAATGTGGCCAAATGCAAAGTGATGTACATTGGAGCCAAACATCCTAAATATAAATACATGTTGATGAATTCCGAACTGGCAGAGACTGACTGAGAGAAAGATCTTGGAGTCATAGTAGATAACTCAATGAAAATGTCGAGACAGTGTGTAACTGCAATAAAAAAAGTCCAATGCTATGCTTGGGATTATTAGGAAGGGAATTGAAAACAATTGGGCACTCAATGAAATTGCTGGGCAGTTGGGTTAGAATAGATGAAAGGAAGTACTTCTTCACCCAAAGAGTGATTAACACATGGAATTAACTGCCACAGGAGATGGTGGTGGCTACAAGCATGGATGGCTTCAAGAGGGAATTAGATAAGCATCTGGAGCAGAGGCCCATCAGTGGCTATTAGCCACAAGGTATAGATAGGAACTCTCAGGCTGGGGCAAGTGATGCATTGTATTCTTGGTGCCTGGGAGGGGCTTCTAGTATCCTGGCCCCACTGCTGGACCTCCTAATGGCACCTGGTATTTTTAGCTACTGTGTAACAGAGTGTTGGACTAGATAGGCCATTGGCCTGATCCAACATTGGCTTCTCTTATGTTCTTATGTTCCTCCTTTGCCCTTCCTCTCTTTAAGCATCTGCACATGATGTCTGCACATGGACATCCCACTTTACAAACATAAAATATGGTAATAGTCTCTATAATAATAACTGATATAAATCAATTAAATAATAAGGAAGCACAGGACACAGAGTACATTCTCTCCCTATTAATGCTCAACCTGAATGTCTTGGAATGAATTAGTGGCCCAGAATGTCAACCGCTTGCTTCCCCAGAGAAGCAGGTTCTTTAATCATTTGATACGTGTTTGGCTGTCACTGTTGTTCTTTCCAGTAATTAATTAACAAAATGAGGAGAGCTACAGGCAACCTGGCATAATGCTGCTAAGGGATAAGGAGCTCAAGAAGCTGCAGTTGTATTTTGGAAAGAAAAATCAAGGCATATATTGAATACCAGTAAAACCAGAGATTTTGGGTCACCAGTTTGGCTGCAATCTGGTATCCACTGACTTTAGAGTACTCATGTTGGCCTCTGATGAACAATTCAAGCAGAAATGGTACCAGTAAGGAAGAACATTGAGCTCCTCACACACACTTCTATGTATGCTTAAAATTTCTGTGGCTTCTTATCTTTTACTTTCGGTTATATCAGACATGGGTAACCACAGGAAAAGTGAAGGAAGCAGGTGACTTACATGCATAAAAGCACATCTGGGATGTTTCCCCCAGACTATTTCCAGACTTCTTTAGCTTCTGTTTAAGAGATCCTTATACCAAAGCCCTTTCTCCAATGCAATCTGAATTCTTATCCCCTTTCAATGTCCTTTGTGTCAGGAATTTGATGGCTCTTTGTGAGCTGGTTTTGCACACACACATGTTTTTGTAGTAGGAAAAATTGGGTCTTGGGGCCTAGGTTTTTAGACAGTTGGCTATCATTCCTTTTTATAGTATTGTGCTCACATGCAACTTAGTCTTGAGGCCTGCTCGTAAGTTGCAATCATAGCAGACAAATATTTGACATACTATTCATCTGTGTCTAGGATTTCCAGCTCTGGGTTGGAAAATTCCTGGAGATTCTGGGGTGGACTCTGGGGAGGCCAGGGTTTAGGGAGGAGAGAGACCTTAGCAGAGTGTAGTACCACTTCCAAAGCAGCCATTTTCTCCAGGGGAACTGATTTCTGTAGTCCGGAGATCAGCTGTAATTACAGAACTCCAGGGCAATTGAAGGTTGGGAACCCTATCTGTGTCTGAACAGTAAAATCCCTTCACAATCCCTTAGAGTTAACACAGCTACCTCCTTCCCCAGTCACTGCTTCCACTATGTTTAAGGCTGACATCCTCCAGGTGGAGCCTGGGGAGACCTCCTAGAATTACAACTGATCTCGACACTATGAAAATAAGTTCCCCTGGAGGAAATGGCAGCTTCAGAGGGCAAACTCTATATGTTAGCACATTCCTACCAACCTTCCTCCCTTCCCCAAATGCTACCTTCCCCAGGCTCTGCCCCCAAATCACCAGGAATGTCCCAACCTAGAGTTGGCAACCTCAACTGTGTCTGCTGGCACCAACTCCCCATCTGCAGTTTGCCACTTTATTAAAAGCAAAAACAAACACACCCACTCATGCACATTTTGAGATTTACTAGAAAGTGTCTAGAAAGTGTCTATGTTTCCCTTATGGCAGCATCAGTTGGTGCTCCCTAATGGCTGCCAAGCTGTCTGGATCTGGGGGGGAAACTGTACTTGCGCATTCTTGCACTGCCTCATGAGTAGCCTGGTTACCTTCCCCCCACATTCACAAAAATCATTCCAAAAACAAAAATTTTGTTTAACTAACAAAAGATGCATACTTATCACAGTATTTCTGGCACATTATGCCCGCATGAAAACTAAAATAAAGGCAATTGAACTGTCTTGATTGTAATCACTTTGTGCATGCACATTCTTGCATTGCCTAGTGTAAATTATAGTTATTTTTCTGGAAAGACCAATCATTCCCTTGGTGACTGTGGAACTATTTTACAACTTTTTGCAACTGAGAGAAGCAGGCCACATATTTACTGCAGGTCACTTAAATGGTGCATTTGACTTAACAACTGGAAAGAAGGGGCAAATGGAAAGTTATTTGGTGCTCGATAAGTAGGTTGTGACCTGATCCCAATCTGAAGGTTATCTGCCTTCTTCTGTAATGATTTAGTCTGCTGACCGTGCAGGTAGGGTTGCCAGCCTCCAGGTGGTAGCTAGAGATCTCCTTGGATTACAATTGATCCCCAGGTGACAGAGAAAATGGCTGCTTTGGAAGGTGAACTCTATGGCATTATACCCAGCTGAAGTCCCTCCTCTCCACAAACCCCGGCCTCCCCAGACTCCACACCCCAAATCTCCAGGAGTTTCCCAACCCAGAGTTGGCAACTCTTATGCGCAGGTACAAAACTTATCACAAGCTGTGACTCATAATATGGGCAATCTGAATAAGTACTGATTGAGTAGACACTATTTGAGGAAATGTTCTCAGGAGACGATAGGAGGGGTAGAAGTTATTGAAAGAGGTTTGGGAAGCACAAGAATTTATTTTTTTCATTTACTTCATTTACACTCTGACTTTTTCCCCAATGAGGACCCAGAGCAGCTTACATTAGTCTCCTCTCGTCCATTTCACCCTCACAATAACTGTGTGAGATAGGGTAGTCTGAGAGCATGTGACTGGCCCGAGGTCATCCAGCAAGCTCCTGTAGCAGAGTGGAAATTCAAACCTGGGTCTCCCAGATCCTAGCATGATACTCCATGCACTACACCACACTGGATCCCAGAACAAAACCTTGACGATGAAAGTGAGCTGGGCAGGAAAGAGCATAGTGCTGTAAGATGTGTCCAGTTGCCAGAATGTAAATTAAGCAGAGAGAGGTCATGTAAAGAGCCTTTGGTGTTGTAGATGGGATTGTAAATATAGATAGTTGGATGGGCAGCAGGAGGCGTGAAGGAACATTTGGGGGGAGGGGAGTCGTATTGCTCAACAGCCACAAATTGAATGATACATTGGGAATTCTTCAGGTAGAAACAGAAAATGTAATTACACCTTGAGTGTTGGAAGGTGGCTGAACAACCACTGTTTTAATCAAAGTCTCTTGAGAAGGACAACAAGTATGTAGGAATGCTGTCAGAAAGAATGAACATGGGTCAGCGAACAAGTCAGCAGCATGAGCAAGGTTGTATATGGGACTTTTCCCACTTCCTCTTTCCCTTTGGGAGACCCAAATTAGTTTACAGAACATAAATATATGTAAATGGTTGTATAAAATCAAAGCCATCCATTCAACCTATACCATCAGACATTTAAGATTAACATCAAATACAACAATCTAGAAGGACAGTCAGGTTAGTTCACTACAGTAAAACCTAACAGAAATCTTGCTTTACCTTAAATACTAAACTGATTTATTGTGGTATAAACTCCATCTGATGCTGGGGCTCTAGCCTATGAAAATGTAAGCCAAAATAAATCAGCTGGTGTTTAAGAGTCCACGGGATGTCTTTTTGTTTCCAATATAACTCTTAAAAGCTTTCCAGAATAAAAACGAATGAAACTTTCCTAAAAATTGGGAATTTCAAGTCTGAGCTTGTTCCTTTTCCTTGGAGATGGATTTCCATAACTGAGACTCCAGCTTGATCAGCACTGTTTCCCAGGAGGAACCAGCTGCCTAAAAAGTCCATAGAATGCAAATGCAAGGGACAGGCTGAGATATGACCTCTGTTCTTTCCTCACCTCTGGCAGACCAAAGTTAAGTAGTTTACATAGTATTGCAGTGAAACATTTGGAAGCAGTGTGCGGGGGAGGGGCAAAGTTTGCAGAGTCACCAGTAAACTCACTGTGTTGCTACTGGGGCCAAGACTGACTCTAAATTCTTAGACTCCTGAAGCCAGGTCCTAAGTAGGGTTGCCAGCTCTGAGCTGGGAAATACCTGGAGACTTTGGGGGTGGATCTGGGAGAGGGTGGGGTTTGGGGCGGGGAGGGACCTCAGCATGGTACAATGCCATAGAGTCCACCCTTCAAAGCAGCCATTTTCTCCAGGGGAACTGTAAGCTGGAGATCAGTTGTAAAACCAGGAGATCTCCAGGCCCCACCTGGAGGCTGGCAACTCTAGTCCTAAGAGATGTTGCTTCAGCACAATGATTGATGGGCTGTTGGTTTTAGATCTTTGTTGTTGTTGTTTGTGTTGTTGTTTTTGACATGGTTCCTGAACTACTTCTAAACCATCAGAGCCGTGGACAGAGGGGGACTAGGGGAAATAAAATTTTGTAGGCCCAAGTCAGCCAGAGATTCGAAATTTCCAGTCTGAGCTAGTACCTTTTCAGGGCCGGCTCGAGGTGGCTCTGCGCCCTAGGCGGGCGCAGATGCCAACCTCCCGGCAGGGCCTGGAGACCCCACCATGCCGCCCCTGCGGCCCCCCTCCCCCCCCCAGGGCACCTGTCGCCGCCTCCCCCCCGCCGCTGCCAAGAGCGCCCAGCTGGGGCGCAGGAGGTGGTGGTGGCACTCGCTCGCCTGCACACCCACCCTGGGGGAAAGAGGTGGGGGCGTCCCTCCCGAGGCTTACTCAGGACTGGTGGGGGCTGCTGGGGCGGCGGGAAGAGTCCCTGCTGGCTGCCGCCAGGCGCCCCCGCCCCTCCCCCCCCGCCGGGGGCGGGGCGCCTCCTGTTTGCCCCCCGGCGGGGTGCGCCGGACTGGCGGCGGCGGCGGGGAGAGTCCCCGCTGGCCGCCGCCATGCGCTCCTGCCTCTTCCTCCCCCCCCCGTTTGCACCCCGGCCGGGTGCTCAGGACTGGCGGCGGCGGGGAGAGTCCCCGCTGGCCGCCGCCATGCGCTCCTGCCTCTTCCTCCCCCCCGTTTGCAGCCCGGCTGGGTGCCCAGGACTGGCGGCGGTGGCGGCGGGGAGAGTCCCCGCTGGCCGCCGGCCCGCCGCCATGCGCTCCTGCCTCTTCCTCCCCCCCGGGGCTGGGCGCCTCCTGTTTGCACCCTAGCCGGGTGCTCAGGACTGGCAGCGGCGGCGGGGAGTCCCCGCTGGCCGCCGCCATGCGCTCCGCCTCTTCCTCCCCCCCAGGGCGCCTCCTGCACCCCAGTCCCCAGCTGGGCGCTCAGGACACGTCGCCCTCCCCTCTCCCCCCCCAGCTGGACGCTCTTGACAGTGGCGGCAGGGAGGCAGCCGCGGCGCCCGGTTAGGGTGGTGGGGGAGCTTTCGGGGGCGCCATTTGGCGCCCCTGAGGGCCCTCGCGCCCTAGGCGAGTGCCTAGCTCGCCTAGTGAGCGAGCCGGCAGTGTACCTTTTCCATAGACATGGAGTTCCATACCAGTGACTCCAGATGGATCAGCACTGTTTACCTTGAAGCCAGTGTCAGGATGCATCCACTAGGGGAGCAGGGATGTCTGAGTTGCCTTTCTCCAAGACTGAAGCAAACTTGCTTAACAGATGCTAAACACATCAACTAATACAGCAATGGAACAGGACAAGCAACCCTGACTGATGGCTGCTACACTAACTGTTGGCCTGCAGCCTTTCTCTCTTCCTTTCCTTGCACCCAGCTCAGCCAGATCTTGCAAAGCAGTAGTTAGGGTGTTGCAACAAGATAGAACAAACTTTCCTTCTCTATTCCTTAATTTATCTCCCTCTTTTCCACACTTTTCTCATTTCTCCCTCCACCTAATTCTTCCATGCCCTTTTATTTTCACATCTTTGTCTAAAGACCTTCTCATCCCTATCCTGCTTGGCAACAGAATATATTTAAGAGCAGTATAGTAGCAAACCTTTGTTAATATTATGAATGGGGGGAAGAGAGATTTAATATTTCCCAGTGATCTAACAATGTAGTAAAAGGATGCTTCTCCCCTCGCCTACCCTTTACATGCATGGTAATGGAACATTAATCTGTTTTAGTTGTTATAGAAGAAGAAGAAGAGATTGGATTTATACCCCGCCCTTCACTCGGAGTCTCAGAGCAGCTTACAAACTCCTTTCCCTTCCCCTCCCCACAACAGACACCCTGTGAGGTAGGTGGGGCTGAGAGAGCTCTTGCCAGAAACTGCTCTTTTCCAAGAACAGCTCTTCCCAGAACTATGGCTTGCCCAAGGTCATCCAGCCAGGTACAAGTGGAGGAGTGGGGAATCAAATTCTCCCAGATTAGAGTCTGCACACTTAACCACTACACCATGTGAAACAGAAGTTACAACTTTCAGGTAAGACACTGGGTTGTTATCATTATTATTGTGCTGATGGAAGAGGTAACAGCCCTTTGTAATGCTACTTTGTTATATGTAATCGTTTTAATATCATTAAAATTAGATTTATAACAAATACCATGCTCAGTCTTTCTCCTCAGTGGAGACCCAAAGCTGCATTGTTCTCCTATCCTCCATTTGATCCTCACAACAGCCTTGTGAGATAGGTCTGCCTAAGAGTGTACCACCTAGCAACTTTCCATGGTGGGTTGGGGATCTGAGTATTAGAGACACATGACAGGTTGCTTAAAAATTCTGTTATTACTTGTTGTCTGTTGTGAAGATAACCTGTTTCAAGGTGTTCCAGTTCCCTTCATTTTTGGCACTGTAACTTCCAACATCATTCTGGAGTCAATGGCCAGTTTTCAAACCTGTAGCATTATTTTCTACATTATGCTTGCCACAGAGACACTTAGCTTCAGTTGCAAATAGCACAATTGGGTGGTAGTTTGTCTCCCTTGGGCTAGGATTTTCCCATGCCTGTCCATTTTGGCCATGGAACTCCCACAATCATCCTGAAGCTGATGGCCAATTTTGAGTCTCCGAGCTTTATTCTCTGATGAGTTACGCCTGCCAGTGTGGTGTAGTGGTTAAAGTGTTGGACTAAGATCTGGAAGACTGAGGTCTGAATTCCCATCCTGCCATAGAAGATTGCTGGGTGACATTGGGCCACTCACACACTGTCAGCCTAACCTACCTCACAGGGTTATTGTGAGGATAAAATGGAGGGGAGGAGAATGCTGTAAGCTGCTTTGGGTCCATATTGGGAAGAAATGTGGGATATAAATAAAGTAAATTAGTAAATAAACAAACACAGACAGACAGGCCAATTCTTTTATTACTATAGATTCATGGTAACAGCAAGCCAACTGATTTGTTCATTCTGTTATGATATTTGGGTTAGATCTGGTCATATAGGGTGGGGCAGATGGAATCTTTGTCTGGAGATCTCTGGTGGCTCTTGGCAACCCTGTAAACCATAGGATGAATTTTACTTTGGTTCTGTCATCTCAGTGGTGCATTTGACTTCTATTTGCATTTATGTGAGGAAAAAAACATTATACTGGCTGGATAAAAAAATTGTGTGGGATGCTCAGGGGAAATGCATTACATAGCCCATATCTACACACACAAACACAGAGGCTGTTTGTAATTTGTGAATGTTTGCCAGCGATTACTATCGTGCTGTTTCTCATCAGCGCTGAAGTTTATCAAAATGTCAACAAAGTCTAGCAGTGCCATCCTAAGCAGGACAGCATCCTTCTAAGTCTATTGAAGTCAATGGGCTTAGAAGGGTGTAAGTCTACTTAGGATGGCACTGTATTGTTAGGGCACGTTTTCCGCAGCATGGCTAGACTAATGTTCCCATTCTGTCAAGAAAGCAAGGACAGTGAATGTTGCTGATATAGCTGGAAGCGTCACCAACTGAAGAGCAAGGGACTGTTCCTATGTTCAACTTAGAAAAAATTGCTACATCCATGGACTGCAGTATGACAAGAGGTGCTGCAGAGCTCTGCAAGCTGCCTTCAGCGTTTCACGTAATTAGGTCGCAGGTAGAACCCCATCTGGCTCCATCACAACCCTTTTGACCTGGCCTGTTTCACTGCTGTTCTAAGGATCAAGGAAGCTATTCAAAATTGTTATAGATTATGTCATTGGAATGCACTTGGTAAAAATGAGTATGGATTGCTGAGCCCAGTGCTAATACAATCAGTTTGATATAATTGAAAATAAATGCAAAAGACAAGTTCTTTGGTAACCAATCATCCTTGCAGGTTTTTTTTTTTTTTTGCAGTGTTGATGATTATGTAGAAATAAATGAAAGTTTTCTTTCTTTTCTTTCTGTCTGACTAGTATTTGATTTGGTGGGATGTGGGGTGGAGTGAAGTGGGTGGGTATAGTATTTGAACCCTTTTGTATGTTTTGTACAAAACCACATGAATAGTTTTATGCAAATGGAAGGAACAAGCAGGGGAACTGAAAATACTAGTGAATGTGCCATTCACCATGGTATCAATGGAAGAGCATAATTGTCCAGACTCCAGCAGTAAATTACTTGGCTCTCTTGCAAATGAATCTGCAAACTCACAGCCTGATTGCGAATCTCTGAACCACAGTAATAGTCCCATTAAACTTTAGCCAGCTTTGTGAATGAGTATCATTTACTTCATTTGAACTCTAATTACAATATGAGTAGTTGATATAATTGCTACCCAAACTAATATCGCTTCATAGAAACATACTACTCATCTAGGCTGACTATGCATTGTGTAAATAATTTCCCTGTGTAGGTAACTTCTCTGTGAAGTTGTGGTTTAGTAGGTAAGGTGCCTGACTTCAGTAAAGAATACCAGATATTTAAAATGTCTTGCATCTGGTTGGCTGACACTGGTCCAATAGCCAAGATTGGGAGGTGGACTTGTTGTGAACCAAAGTTTACTTCTCACAAAGAAGTGATCAGATGGTAAACCTCTGTCTGGCTGTTACCACTTCAGACTGCTGGTGGGATACTCCTCCATGGAGGGAAAAAATCCTGCACTGGCATGTTTGGAAGAAAGCTAGGCTAGAACCTGATATCTTTGTGTAAGGGCACTCAGTCATTTTATTCCCCCCAACTGCAGTCTGAAAAGGTACAGTCCAGACCTGACTAGAGAGACAGGCCAAAATGTAGGCCTGATCCTATGCTGTAGCTGCATGTTCTGTCCTAAAGAGCCACTACCCACTGCTGCCTCTGCCATAGGCTGGTTGTTCATGATGGTGGAACTCCAGTTCACTTATAAAACATCCCTGTTTGCATAAAGATTTCATGAATAAACCAAAGTGAGACTCCTTCTTCCTCCACACATGCATACACATTCCATACATCAGGTCTCCATCACTGATATCTGACCAGGTGGTCAAAATGGTGGGCTATAAAAGTTTTAATACATAACAATATAATTAATACAATTGATATTTTTTATCAGAGCAAGTAAGAGAAACAGAAAAGTTAAAGGGTCAAGAACTTCCCAATGTACATTATAATCCATAGTACCCATAATCTGTAACTGTTTGAGGTTGGCATGCGCTGTTTCAGGGTGATGAAAAATTATAAGCTTGAAGCTTACCTCTTAAAGGGTATAATTATTGTCCAAGCAGTGATTCTAAGATTTCTCTTTGGAGTGAATTAACAATCTGTATTGGTTCGAAAAGGCCTTTTCCAGCCACCTAGAGGGATGTAAGCATAAATTTAGGCATATTTTTCTCATTTCATTCCCCATGGCTTTTCACTCTGCATAAAATAACCACTAATTGTTTTTTTCCTTAGCTCTAAAACTATCTATAAAACTCTGAGTGTTCAATAAATATTTTTTCCAAAACTGAAACGGTTGTAAAGGATATGAAATATTTAAGTACCCTTTAGCTGTATGTCTCTAAAATCTCTAGTTTCAAAATCAAGCCATTTCCCTTCCATGGAATAGTTTTTGAAATATTACAAGCTATCAAAAACTCCCTGCAGAACTGTGTTTCTAAAACACTCCTTGTTTTAAGAGGCATTTTCTTAGTTAGGAAGGCTTTTTTTTACATTTGTGAATCTTAAGAGCTTAGTTTCCCTTTCGGAAGGAAGAGGAGGACTTCAGGAGGTGTTTGCCTCTGAGTGAACATGCCTAGACTACAGTAAAGCTCTTGGGAATAACACAGACCCAGAGGGAATAGAGGCACTCTTAGGCTGACTCTTGATGCTTTCTGCTGCTGCTATAATTATTTTTCCAGTTCAAAGAAGAAGAAAAAGACACAGAAAAGAAGTTGTAGAGTCAAAGTCAGGTATCCTTCTTAGCAGTAGGATTGAGCATACTGGTCTTCTGCCAAATTTTCTTTTGTTACAGACATGCCAGAGAATGCACCTCGAAACTATTTCCTATATTGTAACTTAGTCAAAGGCATCCCTTCCTAGGAGGTAACATGAATCCCACATATAGCTTGTTGAACATGCAAACATGCATGTGATGTAGAGACATTAATTGCGCTTCCAAGCACATCTACATGGAACATAAAATCTATGTGTGTTTCTTGCCACATGTGATAATCTCACTGCTGAATATTTTCAGAATGGGTAAAATGCCTTTCATGAGGAATTATATATGTGAAACAGCCCTCAGTATTTTCAGGAAACAATCTCTGCTTATGTATAATTGAAAAGTGGGGTGGCACTTTCTGAACATTCCACATACTCCTAAATCAGTTGGCTCCATGATGTGTCACTCAGAAGCTGTCCCTATCCACTGGCTGCATTGCCTGAGTCCCGTCCACAGAAGTGGTGCCTGCCAAAACTCTCCTCAGAAGATGGTTGCTTCGCTCCAGTGAACACAGGTACTGTCTTTGCTCTTCTTGCCAGAGGACAATCGATTCCCTCAGGGGATGAAACCCACCGTCTTTAGCCTCCTGAGGCAACACTTTCCAGAACAGGGAAAAAAAAATGCCAAGGAAGCCAGAGTTTGGGGAAAGGAGAGGCCTCAGCTGAATAGAATGCCATAGAGGCCACCCTCAAAAGCAGTTATTTTCTTCAGGAGTGGAAGAGATCTGTTGTCTGGAGTTCAGTTGTGATACCAGGCGACAGAGATCAGTTCCCCTGGAGAAAATGGCTGCTTTGGAGAGTAGACCCTATGGCATTATACCCTGCTGAGTCCTTTCCCCCCCAATGCTGCCCTCCACAGGATCCGCCCCCCAAATCTCCAGGTATTTCCCTACAGAGGGGTGGGAATCCTACTTTCCCTTCAGTGCCTGTTGCTAGGCAACCAAGCTTGGTTCTGCCAGTAAAAGGCCCCTTCCACACCTATTTTGGCCTTTGGGAGAAAACTAGTTCCCAGCTCCAGGTAGGGAGATTCCTGAAGATTTTATGGTAGAGTCTACAGAAGCGAGGGTGTGGGAGGGGAGAGGCCTCAGCTGAACAAAATGCCAAGGCAGTTATTTTCTCTGGGGGGGGGGGATCTCTTGTCTGGAGTTCAGTTGTGATACCTGGAGATCTTCAGGCTCCACCTGGAGGTTGGTTACCCTAGGCGTAGCAGTCAGCACTTCAAAGCAGGCTCTGCTAGACCCAGGTTCTTGCTGAGTGGGTGATTTTGGACCAAAGACTTTCAGCCTAATCTACCTCAGAGGGTTGTTGTACAAGTCAAAAGGAGGAGGGGAGAATGATGTAAGTTGTTTTGGTCCCCATTGCAGAGAAAGACTGTACTGCTCCTCCTGGGTAACCATTGTTGCCAATCTCAAGGTGAGGGCTGGAGATCACTCAGAATTACAACTGCTCCCCAGATGCCAGAGATCAGTTTCCCCGGAGAAAATGGTGGACTCTCTGTCATTATACTCTGCTGAGATGGCCCTCCTATGACAACCAATGTGACATAGCAGTCAGGGCTTCAGAGCAGGGTAGAGGCTGTGGGGCGGGATGGAAAACTGAAATCAGAGGGGCAAATAAAGGTAGGTTGATGATTGGCTGGGAATGAGATAGGGTTGCCAAGTCCAGGTTGGGAAATTCCTGGAGATTTGAGGTGTGGAGCCTGGAAAGGGTGAGGTTTGAAGAGGGGTGGGACCTCAGACAGGTACAATGCCATATCCACCCTCCAAACCCGCCATTCCCTCCTGGGGAACCATTGCTGCCAATCTCCAGGTGAGGGCTGGAGATCACTCAGAATTACAATTGCTCTCCAGATGGCAGAGATCAGTTCCTCTGGAGAAAATGGTGGACTCTGTGTCCTTATATCCTGCTGAGATGGCCTCACTATGACAGCCAATGTGATGTAGAAGTCAGGGTTTCAGAGCACGGTAGAGACTGCAGGTGGTGGTGGGAGATGGAAAGCTGAAGAGTAAAAGGGAAATAAAGGTAGGTTGATGATAGGCTGGGAAGGATATAGGGTTGTCAACTCCATCCCTCAAATTGCAGAGAAAGATTGTACTGCTCCTCCTGGGTAACCATTGTTGCCAACCCCAGGTGAGGGTTGGATTTGAGGGATGGAGCCTGGAGAGGGTGAGGTTTGAGGAGGGGTGGGTCCTCAGACAGGTACAATGCCATAGACTCCACCCTCCAAACCAGCAATTTCCTCCTGGGCAACCATTGTTGCCAATCTCCAGGTGAGGGCTGGAGATCACTCAGAATTACAACTGCTCTCCAGATGGCTGAGATCAGTTCCCTTGGAGAAAATGGTGGACTCTGTGTCATTATACCCTGCTGAGGTTGCCACAGCAATTGACACCAAGCCCAGGGTACTCTTCCAGAGCCTCTTTCTAGACCTTGTTGTATTTATTTCCACAACGGGCCTTATTACTGGTATAAGTCATAAAGCTTCATTCTACTGAGTAACCTGTTGTCTATTCTGATTGGCAGCAATTCTCCAAGGTCTCAGAGAGGGGCCTTTCCAAGCCCTAATCATCAAGAGAAGATGACCCTTTAACTGGAAACGGTGGTGACTGATCCTGGGACCTTCTGTATGCAGACACTGATATGTGCCCCATCCATAAAAGGATTATTTTACTCCTATCTAGGACTCAGTATTTCATATTTTAAATGTTACTTTATTGTTGTTATGTTATTGGTACAGTTTTTTTTACCTGATCTGAGCTTTGAGGATGGGGTAGGCCTCCAAGTGAAACTAGATAAATGCTGTTCACAAACTGGAGCTGATTTGTAAATGAGATGTCATGCCAACAAAGAAGCTTAAGGAGAACACAGTGACAACGGATTAACATGTCAGCATGTGGGACTGCATTCTGTTGTGGGATGACCCAGGACACAGGGCCAAGGCAATAATGTAAGCTGCTATTACATTAGCACTCTGGAAAACCATTATACAATAGAAACGGGGCAGATGGGGCTATGGAAAGGGGAGAATGGGAGATAGGGTTGGGGATACATTATCCTAATATTTTGGGCTCTATGGAAGCAAATGTATCATTGCAAACCCATACAAATAACAAGCATTAGTAACTGGCTGAAGTTATCATATTGCCCTTGGCAGGACCTACTTACTTGCCTTGCACTTGTAGGGGTAGCAGTGCAAAGCCCCTAATGTTCTATCACACCTGCTCATATCTTTAGGGAAACATGGGGGTGGGTGGGTAGGTGGACAATAAAATATCAAGTTTTCATTACCTGATATATGAACTATATCAGAAATGATTTTTTTCTGTTAAAGCTGTTGCTTTGTAATAAATTCTGAAAACAATGCCCATTATTGAGGTCATAGTTCTAGCTTGTGGAAACAAAAAGCTGAGGTCCACTGTGAGTGATTCTCATGCTTCCACACTATCTGGGGCTCTTGCTTTGGACACCATCTAGTTCAAGGTCTGCTTGTGCTTTTACTGTCCTCCCTCTCATACCGTAGTAGCCTATGGGTGGAGGTTCTGGTCTCACCTGTAACAAATGGTGCCTTTTTATAGCCAATGCTTCCTCTAAGCTGTGGTGTCTTGTGAGCAATAATTCTGCTTTGTGAGCTACTGGCATTAAAGTTGTGAGTGAGCGATTTGGCTGCTGCATAAATTAGTTTGCTCTGGAGCCATCCTTCCTGAGCTAAGACAAAAATGTGTGAGCCAGAGGCTAAAAAACTGTGAGCTAGCTCACACTAACTCAGCTTAGAGGGAACACTGTTTATAGCTATGGCCATTCCTTGAATAGCATGATCTGGCCATAGTGATATTTGCTCTGATTACATCCAAGTTAGATTTCTGTAATGTGCTTTACATGGGGTTGCCTTGGAAAACTATTGGACTGGTCCAAAATGCAGTGGCCACACTAGTTTCAGGAGCTGAATACAAGGACTGTCCCTCCTTAACTGAAAGGTTTGCATTGGCATTCTGTCTGTTTCTAGCCACAATCTGAAGTGCTGGTTCCTACCTTTAAGGCCCTAAGTGGCCTGGCGCTGGGGAACTTGAAGGGCCACCTCCTCCTGTACCGCTCAGCTTGCCAATTAAGATCTTCTTCTCAACCCCAGCTCTCTGTGCTTGCATAGATTCAGGTGGGTAGCTGTGTTGGTCTGAAGCAGCAGAACAAAGTTTGAGACCAGTGGCACCTTTAAGACCAACAAAGTTTTATTCTGGGTGTAAGCTTTCATGTGCATGCACACTTCTTCAGATACACTGAAAGAGAAGTCACAAACCATTACATATAGGTAGTGAATGAGGAGGATGTTGCCAGGGAGGGCCAATTAGAGCTAAAATTGTGGGGAACAGGGGATAGAAATCAAATCAATCAATCACTCAATTAAGGCAATTGGTAAGACCTGTGACTAGCAGCAGAGTTGTGGCAGTAAAGTTGACATTTGGGTTTATTGCAAGCTGTAGTACCAGTGTCCATGTTCAAATCAGATGTTGTATTATTGTGGGTGAGAAGTTGTTTAAGATTGGGGGGCTGTTTGTGGGCAAGAAAAGGTTTGCTTCCCAGTACTTGTGAAAGAGAACTGTCATTATCCAGTAGAGGTTGTAAGTCACTAATGATGTGTTGGACAGTTTTGAGTTGAGAGCTGTATGTGACCACTATTGGTGTTCTTTTATTGTCTCTTTTGAGCCTGACTTTCAACAGGTTTTCTCTGGGTACCATTCTGGTTTTGTTAATCTGTTTCTTGACTATCAGATTTCCACCCTCCTAAACTAATGGATTGTAAAATGTGTTATTGTACAGAGATGATGCTGTAATCCTATCAAGCACTCCAATGGGACTTAAAAGAGCACTAAGGGCATTTGCCCAGTATTGTAGCAAGGACCATTTAGTGATAAATTACCAACCCCCCAAAATTATGGCATTTGGCAGGAGACCTAAAACCCAGGTATGGAGCATAAATGGCCATAAAATAGAGCAGGTGGCCAGCTCTAAGTATTTAGGGGTTGTATTGGAAGCTTCTGGCTCGAGGAAAGCCCACTGTGACTATGTAGCTGATGCTGGACAAAAATTTGCCCATAATATAATTACATTTTTATGAACTAAGTGTCATCAGTATATTCCAGCTGCTCTTAAACTATTTCAGACTAAAACATTGGCTCAACTCTTGTCGAAGAACCCAAGGAGGATTAAATTATCCTTATCTATTGCTCTATTGCAAATCTACGATGCTAGCTTCTACAATCAAGATGCTACGCTATGGAGACAAGGCTACCTGGGTCAAACCACTTTTCCCATTGCTGTTCCCTAAAAGCATCCAGGAAATGATTTGGAATGAACCGCGAGCATGGCCTAAATCAATTCACTCCAACATCTTCCTCTCATCTATTCTCCGTGTCTGGAATATTCTCAAACATAAGCTTCTTCCAAAACTATCTAAACAATCAGTATTCTTATTTCAAAGCTGGTTCCCTCCAGGGAACAACATCACCATAGCCAGAAAACTTAGATTAGCAAATGTAACGCATATTGCGGACATTACTAACTCAAAGGGCCTGCTCCCAAAACAACTTATAGAACAAAAGATGAAAAGCTCCATACCATGGTTCTTCTACATGCAACTCAATCATGTGATCTTATCTGTCTGGAATACACATCCCCAGAAACTTGCTAATTCAGCCTTTGAGAATCTCCTAGAATCCACCAGAAATTCCTTTAAAGGGTTAATCTTCAAGATCTACCATATTCTACTTTGTCTCTACAGTACCACTGACTTAACTTTCTGTAACAAATGGCAATCTGTCTGTAGTTTTACAATTACAGATGAAATCTGGGGTCAAGTCTGGTCTTCACCTCTGATCACTTCACCAATCATCAGTATACAATTAAAATCATACAAAATTATTACTCGTTGGTACCTAACTCCCTGAAAACTTGTACTCTCTTCATCACCATCTTCACCATTATGTTGGAGAAATTGTGGAAATATAGGAACCTAGCCCACTGTTGATAAGAATGCCCAATTATAGAATCTTTTTGGCATGAAGTATTAGGACAAATAAAATCTATTACAGGCTACGGAGTGCCCCTTAAACTTGACATTCTTTTCCTTAACATCTGGCAAGATCTCCACATCCCACTCATCAGAAGAGAGCTTATATCAAGCCTAATAGTAGCAGCATGCTCCTGTATCGCTTCAAGATGGAAATCTCAGCTTCCGGTCTGGGATACATGGCGTCCTGACATGTTCTGGCTCTGCTCCCAGAGCATACGGAGGGTCTTTATGACAGGGTGGGCTATACAGCCTGCCGCAGATCTCCCCAGGCAGGGGGGTGACTAGCAACGAGCATTGGCCTGAGCGGGAGTTGAGATCGGCTGATAGCGGGGCTTTAAAGAGCACCGCGACCAGCCTTGATCCCCTCCCCCCAAGAGGGCACTTCGGAATCTCTCTAAAAGACCCCACCGAGTTGGATTCTCAACATAAGAACGCATGACCCAGACCTCCAAGACATTCTACGGAAACTGATACCAAGGAAACACTGCTATAACAAAATACGGACTTTGAAGGTAACTTTTTAAAATTGCTCACCGGAAATGTGCTGATCCCAAGAATAAACAACACCCGATGAAGCACATAATCGTGCGGCATACTGTGTACTAACACCAACTCCGGAAAACGCGGTTGAATAGCAAAAAAAGGCCAAAAAGCCGGTTTGTTGATCATTCCTGCAGTCGGGATATTGACTTTAAAATAGAAACTAACACCAAGTCCCGCAAGAAACAGTGTGGAAAACTACTTAAGCTGCGACAGAAATCACCAGAACAGGAAGTGACCTCAGACCAGACAAGTAGCGCTTCCTAGAGACGATCAAGGAGGCCGGAAGAAGGGAGGAAACCAGAAGTCAAGGAGGACGATTAAGATTGCCGGACAGGAAGTAAACAACAGGAAGAGCTATTTACCATAGAGAAATTGCGCCTGCCATTTTGAGAAGGTCGAAACGATTTATTCGGATTTTGGCTAAAAGGCTCAACAGAAAAAAGCGAAAATAGAGCGGTTCAGCTGGGCACAAGAAGAGCTTTAATTTGATGTAAGTTTTGTGATAACTGTAAACAACGGCTTACGATCTCCAGCAAAGACAGAGGGCGAACTCTTGGTCCTCCCCGAAAATGGCTGCTAAAGAGGAGAAGAAACTACAGGGCATGATGGAAGCCATGGAAAAACGGATGATAGATGCTATACAAAAAATGGAAAAAACTCTAGGTAAAGTGGCTGATGAAGTAGCTGATTTGAAAAAAGACTTGGCTGGGATTACAAAGGAAATATAGACATTGAACAAAAGAACAGATGAGGTGGAGGAGAGAGTGAAAGGAGTGGAAACTGGCGTAATTGAGGTTGCTAAAGAAGCATCAAAAGCTAATGTAATGGTGGAGTACAATGGAATGCTTAACCATCTGAGATTTAGGGGAATCCCTGAAGATAAAAATGAGAATATCCACTCAGTCATGGTGGATGCTGTTGCAGATTTCTTAAAACTAGAAGAGGAGAAGGTGGCGGCACACATTGATTTGGTATACAGAGTCAACTCTGCAATTGCACAAAAGAAAAAACTACCCAGAGATGTGATTGTCCAGTTTATATCCAAAAGATTGAAAGAAGACTTGTTTAAGCAACAATTCCAGGAAGATTTCATAACTGACAACAAGAAAATTATGATACTAAAGGAATTACCCAGAACAGTTCTTCAGGACAGACGACTTTTTAAAGACCTGATCGACAAACTGAAAACAGAGGGCATTAGATACAGATGGGAAATTCCAAAAGGTGTCAGTTTTACATTTAAACAGAAGAGAGTCACCATCAAGTCAGTAGAGCAAATGACCAAGTTCATTAAAGACAATTTTAAAGACTCTGATAAATAAATACAAAGCCAACATGGAGAGTCAAATTATTTCATGGAATGTTAATGGACTTAATTCACCCCAAAAAAGGAAAAATGTTAGGCTATGGTTGGAAAAACAAAAATGTGATATTGTTTCCTTACAAGAAACACATATTAAAAAGACTGATGTTAAATTTCTGATTCAAAGTAGATTAGGAGAGGAATTCTATTCCCTCTCCTCACAAAAGAAAAAGGAGTCGTTACATATGTAAAAAAAGAGTTGGAACCAAAGGAAATTTTTAAAGACAAAGAAGGAAGATTCTTGGCAGTGGAAGTTATGTTTCAGAATAAAAAGACTTTAATTTTAAATCTCTATGCCCCAAATGGAGCCAAGGAAAAATTCTTTCAAGATTTGTGGGAACAACTACAACAGTTAACCTATGAACAAATGATATTGATGGGTGACTTTAATGGTACTGTTAATAATGCTATTGACAGAAAATCCAAAAAGGAAATGAAGGTATAGGTAAGCTTCCGAAAGTATTTTTTCAAATGGCAAAACATGAACACCTGGAAGATGCATGGAGAGCTAAAAACCCTAAAGACAAAGACTACTCTTTTTACTCATCAAGACATGAGTCTTTCTCAAGAATAGATATGATGTGGATGACCGAGAACTTGATTTTGCAAGCACGTAAAATTGAAATATTACCTAGAATTCTTTCTGACCACAGCCCAATAAAGTGGTCAACATATGCTAAAAGAAAGAAATTTCGATGGAGACTCAATGAGGATTTACTGGACAAACAAAACATTGTGGACAAAATAAGGACGGAAACCAAAACGTATTTTCAACTAAACTTAAATAAAGATGTACAGACGCAAACGGTATGGGAGGCATATAAGGTTGTGATGAGAGGACATCAAATTGCAATTAACAACAATGAAAGAAAACAACAATTTAAAACAGATAAAGAAATTTTGGAAAATATCCAAAAGAAAGAAGCAGAACTCAAGAAGAGACCTGGCAAAAAGAAAATTTTGAGAGAGCTGAGGATCCTAAGGGAACAATATGATGCGAGGTTAAATAAAGAAGTATATTGGAACTTGAAAAAATTGCAACAGAAGTCCTTTGAAGGAGCGAATAAACCTGGGAAATATTTGGCATGGCAATTAAAGAAAAGAAGAGAGAACAAAACAATAATTAAATTGAAAGATGGGAATAGAGAAATTATAGACCCAGGAGGGATCCGGAGAGAATTTTACAAATACTATGCTACTCTTTTTCAAGCAAAACAGGTGGATCAACAAAACAAGACTATTTATCAAAGGTGAATTTGACACAATTAAGCTTAAAAACAAAAGGAATGTTAAACGCTTTGATAACTAAAGAAGAAATCAGCAAAGCAATAGGAGAAGCAAAAATCTCCAAAGTTCCAGGATCAGACGGTTTTTCAGCCAAATTTTATAAGAAACTTCAAGAAGACCTGGTACCGGTTCTAGAGATTCTTTTAAATGAAATTAGAGAAAGTGGGAAGGTTCCAGATTCCTGGAACGAAGCAGCAATCACCTTGGTACCGAAAGAGACCCAAGACTTAACTAATGTTAAAAATTATCGACCAATTTCACTTTTTTTTTTTTTGTTCTTTTTATTTATCCTTTTTCCAACGTATACACACAAAGAATCAAATCCAAGTCAACAACAAAAAGTTACATAAAGTTACATATGATCTTTGTATATTTTTGCGTATATACCTTGATTATGTCTATTTCTGTTCAATTAACTATGCAAATTAGGAGTGATTTTGGGAGTATTTGTTTGTTTATTTTATTTATACCTTTTTTCCTATCCAATCATAAATTTTTTTCCATCTATTTGTATAAATTAGGTCATCTCTTCCGGAAAGTATAAGATTTAATCTGTCTAATTCGGCTATTTCCAGTATGGAATCTATGATTTCTTCCTCATTGGGGGTGTTCTCATGTTTCCAGTATTTTGCAACTCTGATTCTCGCTGCTGTAATTATATAAAAGATTATTCTTTGATCTTCTTTTTTGATTCTCTCAGGTATCATATTCAGCAGGAAAGTCTCTGGTTGTAATTCCAATTTCAAATTGGTGGATTCTTCTATTATTTTTTTGATCATTTTCCAAAACTTTTTTATTTTTTCGCAGTTCCACCAAGTATGTAAGTATGTTCCCACTTCTTTTTGACACCTCCAACATATATTTGATGCTCTTTTATAACATTTTGCGACCTTCTCCGGGGTCCAGTGCCATCTAAAAAACATCTTATAGATGTTTTCCTTATAGTTTGTGGCTCTGAGCATCTTAAGAGAATTCCATAATCTAGACCACTGTTCTAACGTAATGTTTTGCCCTATGTCTTTCATCCAGAGGATCATATTTGGTTTTACCGTTTCATCCAATAAGTCTTCTGTTAAGAGAAAGTTATACAATTTTTGTATTAACTTATCTGCTGAGGAAAGCCAAATTTTGTCTAATTGGGAGTAAGTAGTCATAAAATTTGTTTTTTTATCTTTAATAAATCTAGATTTTAACTGTAATTTTTCCCAATGAGTTAAATTTATTTTTTGTATTTCTTGTCAGTCCAATGATAATAATTCTATGTTTTCTGTCAGTAACTTTTCATAGGTTAATTTCTTTTCTTTAGACCATAGCGATGGTAGTGTAAATGCTTCCACTGGAGATATCCACTTCGGAATTTTGGGATAGAATCTCTTTTTAATTTCTTTCCAAATTTTCATTAAGGGGCCCCTTATTGCATGATTTTCAAAAATTTGTTGGCTTTTATCCATATTGTACCAAATATGGGCATGCCAGCCCATAGGTAAATTGTGACCTTCTAATTTCAAAGTTCTTTCATCTTCTAGTTGGATCCATTCTCGTATCCATCCCAATGCGGCCGCCTGATAATATAGATTCCAATTCGGTAATCCTAAACCTCCCCTTTCTTTCTTATCTGTAAGTAATCTTCTATTAATTCTCGGCTTTTTAGCGTGCCATATAAATGTTTTAACTATTCTATTTAGTTCTTCAAAAAAGTTTTATTCGTTAGTATGGGAATGGATTGGGCCAAAAATAAAAAACGGGGTAAAATGTTCATTTTAATTGTGGCAATTCTGCCCATGAATGATATATGTAAATCTTGCCATTTCTTAAGGTCATTTTTTATTTCCTCTAAAAGTTTTATATAATTATTTTTATAAAGGTTTTTGTTATTATTTGTCATTGTTATACCTAAGTATTTTATTTTTTCAACTACCTGAATATTTGATATATCTTGAATTTTCATTATTTGCACATTCGTACAATTTTTAGTTATTATTTTTGTTTTCTTTGTGTTAATTTTTAGGCCTGCAATTTGACCATATTCATGTAAATTTTCCCATAGGTATGGAATTGCTTTTATTGGATCTTCCAAAATAAATACAAGGTCATCTGCAAAGGCCTGTAATTTGTATTGTTCTTTTTTTACTTTTGTCCCCGTTATATTGCCATTATTTCTCACTATGTCATTTAATGTTTCTAATCCAAAAATAAATAATAAGGGTGATAAGGGGCAACCCTGTCTCGTGCCTTTTTGTATAGGGATACTATTTGTTACTTCTCCGTTAACGATAATTTTCGCGTATTGATCTTCGTATATGGCTTTAATTGAATTAAGGAATTTTTCACCACAATTCCACAAGGTAATCTTCTGTTTTAAGAATTCCCAATTAACATTATCAAAAGCCTTTTCTGCGTCTAGAAAGATTAGGGCCAGCTGTTTTCCAGGGTTTTGCTCATAATATTCTAAAATATTAATTATATTTCTTATGTTATTTTTAATTTGTCTTCTCGGAATAAAGCCTGATTGATCTTTATGAATGACTTCTGCCATAATCTTCTTAAACCTGTTCGCTAAAATCGAAGCAAAGATTTTGTAATCTACGTTTAACAATGAAATGGGCCTGAAATTTTTAATATCTGAATTTTCAGTGTCCGGTTTATGAATAAGCGTTATCAGGGCTTCTTTCCATGTTGGGGGAATTTTACCAGTCACCATAACATTATTCACTACATCTTTAAATAAATCTGTTAATTCATCTTCTAGAACCTTATAGATTTCTGCTGGGATGGCATCTGGACCTGGTGATTTCTTAGTCTTTTGGGATTTTATTGCATTTGTCAGTTCATACATAGAAATATTTTCATTCAGTAGTTTCCTTTGTTCCTCTGTACATTTACCTGTTGCATGTTTCAATAAAAATTCTTCAATTTCCTGGTTATTATGTGTGGTCTGTTTGTATAAACTTTTATAAAAATTTTCCACAATTGTTTTTAATTCGTGTGACTTGTATTTTATTTCTTGTTTTTCATCTTTTAATGCAGCAATAAATCTTTTTTCTCTTTCTTTTCTAAGTTTATAGGCTAACCATCGAGAGGGTTTATTCGCATTTTCAAAAAAATATGCTTTCGTATATTCAATTTTTTTTGCTATCTCTTGTGATAGGCCTAAATTTATTTGGTGTTGCTTCAATTTTATCTTTAATCTAATCTCTTTTAAGTTTTTCTTATTTTGGCTTATCTTTTCTAAATTTCTTAATTCCGTAGTTAATCTTTTAAAATTTTCTCTCTTTTGTTTATTTTTCCCTGCTTCTTGATTTATAAATAAACCTCTAATATATGCTTTAAGAGTATCCCAAATAATATTCAAACTAGTTGACTCCTTCTTATTTATCTCAATAAACTCTTTTATGTCTTGTCTGATTTTTTTAACAAACTCTTTGTCTCTCACTAAATTTACATTTAATCTCCATCGTCTACCACTATATGTTTCCTGTATCGATGTCCACATAGGATTATGGTCTGCGAATGTATTTGCTAAAATTTCTACCTCTGAGAAGATTTTTATTATATTTATATTAACCCAGATCATATCTATTCTTGACCATGAGTTGTGTCTATTAGAAAAAAAAGTATAGTCTCTTTTTGTGGATTTCTGGTTCTCCATAAATCCAACAGATTAAATTCATCTGCTAATTTCAAAAAGTTTTTCATCAAAACTGCTCCCGATTTTAGTGACTTTCTTGTTTTTTTCCTATCCTCTTTAGGGTCTAAGACTGCGTTAAAATCCCCTACTAAGCATATATTTTTTGGGCTTTCTTTAGAGATATAACTCCTCAGTTCTGCAAAAAATAAATCTTGATTCTGATTTGGAGCGTATATGTTTACAATTAGAATTTCAGTTTCCCTAATTTGTACTTGCACTCCAATAATTCTCCCATTATTGGATCTAAATTTAAGTGTAGGATTCAATTTCTCTTTAACATACATTACTACCCCTCTTTTTTTAACTTTATCTGATGCAATAAAAGCTATACCCAATTTCTTACAATTTAAATGTTTTTCATGATCTTTCTTTATATGAGTTTCCTGGAAGCAAGTGATATCATTTTTTAATTTAATCGTTTGATGTAAAATCCTTCTTCTTTTATGCGGACTATTTAAACCATTGACATTCACCGAAATCAATGATACTCTTTTATTCGCCATCTTTCTTTTTATGAACTATGTTTTTAAGTTGCCACCTTGTTTGAATTTGTGACGCAGTTTTATATTTTAATTGCGATTTTTTATAATCTCTTTTCTGAATAACTTTCAGTTGATCTGCTGAAGTTCCTTTTTTATAGTTTTCTCCTTCTCTATCTTCTCTGCCTTCACTATCCTCCCTTTCGTCTTTCTCCTCTTCTTCCTCCTTCTTTTAAATGAAATTAGAGAAAGTGGGAAGGTTCCAGATTCCTGGAACGAAGCAGCAATCACCTTGGTACCGAAAGAGACCCAAGACTTAACTAATGTTAAAAATTATCGACCAATTTCACTTTTGAACAATGATTTTAAAATCTATGCAAAAATCCTAGCAGAACGCCTCAAAGGGTATTTGAAAGACACTATTGCCGAAGATCAGGCTGGGTTTTTGCCAGGTAGGCAAATAAAAGACAACATGAGGGTTGTTTTAGACGCAATAGAATATTATGATAAGCACCCGGAAAAAGAGGTTGGCTTTTTATTTCTAGATGCAGAGAAGGCATTTGATAACTTGAATTGGGAATTTATGTTTAAAGTGATTGAAAAATTGCAGATGGGCGTAGAATTTACAAAAATGATTAAATCAATATATAAAGAACAAAAGGCCACGGTGATTGTAAATGCAGAATCAACAGAAGCGTTCCGGGTCAGAAAAGGAACCAGACAGGGCTGTCCCTTATCGCCATTGTTATTCATCTGGATTTTGGAGATATTGCTGCAAATGATTAGAGATGATAATAATATAAAAGGTTTGAGTATTAGAGGTTTCTCATACAAATTAAGAGCATTTGCTGATGATATTATGTTTATTGTTGAAGATCCTGTCAATAACATGCCTTTGGTATTTGAAAAAGTAAAAGAGTTTGGTAATCTCGCAGGGTTCTATGTAAATAGAAATAAATCGAAAATATTGTGTAAAAACATGAATGTTACAAAGCAACAAATTTTACAAAATCTGACAGAATGTGAAGTGGTTAAAAAGGTTAAATATTTGGGAGTTGACATTACAATGAAAAATATCGATTTGTTTAAGAATAATTATGAAAAATTGTGGGTTTCGATAAGGCGTGATTTAGAAAAGTGGGAAAAACTTAGATTATCTCTTCTTGGAAGAATTGCCGTTGTCAAAATGAATGTACTGCCCAGGTTAATGTTTTTGTTTCAGACAATACCAATTGTGAAAGATGTGAAAGTGTTGGTGAAATGGCAAAGAGAAATTTTTAAATTTATCTGGGCAGGAAAGAAGCCAAGAATTAAAATGAAAATAATGTATGATATTAAAGACAGAGGCAGCTTCCAAGTCCCGAATTTGCGTTTGTATCATGAAGCTGTATGTATGTCTTGGTTAACTGACTGGGTTAATTTGGAAAATAGAAAACTTTTGGCCCTTGAGGGTCATGATTGCAGATTTGGCTGGCATGCCTATCTTTGGTATGGGAAAAATAAAGTAGACTCAATGTTTAAGCATCATTATGTAAGGAGAACATTGTTTGATGCATGGACCAGATATAAGAATACAGTTCCTGATGAGAGGCCCTTATGGATTGTTCCTGCTGCAGTTATTCATCCTTTTTCAGAATATAAAGGTAATGATTGGTTGAAATACCAAGAGTTGCCTCAAAAGGAAGGGAAAAAATATGTTTTAAAACCAAATAATGAATTAGAATTTGAGTATGGATGGTTATAATATTGCCAAATACGGGACATTTGCAAAAAAGACTGTAAAGAGGTTGGTTTTAGAGCTAAGAACGATGAGTTCGAAGATATATGGTTGAAAAAAGAGCAAAAAATGATATCTAAGTTGTATAAAACCTTGTTGACTGTATATACTCTGGATGAAACGGTTAAAGAGCAAATGATAAAATGGGCCATAAATATGAACAAGGAAATTTCTATGGAAGCATGGGAATTTTTGTGGAAAAAAGCTTTTAAAATGTCAACCTGTGTTAATATAAAAGAAAATTGTTATAAGATGATGTACAGGTGGTATATGACACCAAAAAAGATTGCTAATATTAGTATGGATAAGAACTTGAGTAATAAGTGTTGGAAATGTAAAAAAACAGAGGGTTCTTTTTACCATATGTGGTGGTCATGTGATAAAGCAAAGGTATACTGGTCAAATGTACATTGTGAGATGCAGAAGATATTAAAAATTCCTATTAGGAAAAGTCCAGAGCTTCTTCTCTTAGGTTTGACAATGGAAAAAATTCCACAAGAAAAAAGGACATTACTATGGTATATGATCACATCGGCGAGAATGGCTTTTGCTCAACAATGGAAAGCGGAGAAGGTGCCAGATATACAAGACTGGTTAAGGAAACTGCTGTTCCTAGCCGAAAGGACAAAATGACGAAAAAACTAAATGGACAAATGGCAGAACAATATCTAAAAGACTGGGAAGGCCTGAAATTCTACATGGAAACTGAATATAGAATGAAAGGGAAAATGTACAATCTTGATTCGTATTGACATTGAATGAGAAAGGAAACAAATACCGGATTGTACTGTATCTTTTGGAATCTAGGTTTGAAAGAGTCAGGTTTTTACATATTAGAATTGTGTTACCTGGTTTGTCGATTGATATAAGTTTAAACTTGATTACCTTTTAATTCTTTTTTTTTGTTATTGGCAGTGTTGGAAGCCTATTGGGGGGGGATGGGATGTAATTTTTTAAATTGTATTGGTAACGATGTTTAACAATGTTGAATGTACTCCAATAAAATTTTGTTTAAAAAAAAAAAGATGGAAATCTCATCTGGCCCCCACAATTGACTTCTGGTTCACTAAAGTCTGGGATCTTTTCATATTAGAGAAAATCACAGATCACTTACGGCGTGTGGAACAATTCCCTAGGAAATCCAAATTCCATGCGAAATGCTTCCCATTCTTTGAAACAATAACCGAGAATGATATACAACCGTACAAACAAATATACCTTAAACTACTTTACACTTGAATTATATCGTCTTTATATTACTTATTTCTGAAGTAGGCTGGTTGTGTAGCACCATTCTAAAATATATTACCAAATTGACTTAGTCTTCTGATGCTTTGCAATGTTAAAATTTGCTCTTTTTATATGAACAAAACTTTCAATATCCTGTAGTTCACAATCTTATATAACTACCCCCAGTTTTGATTGTTCACTTCTTAATTCTCTTGTGTAGTTTGAAATGTTTTATACACTATTTCTGTGTAAAATTAATAAATAGTTAATGATTTTTTAAAAAACAAAACATTGGCTCAACCCTTATATGGGACAATGATTGGGTCACCATCTTGTTTTACACCTCTGGAGTGGGAGCCAGTTTGGTGTAGTGGTTAAGTGTGCAGACTCTAATCTGGGAGAACCAGGTTTGATTCCCCACTCCTCCACTTGCACCTGCTGATGTGACCTTGGGTCAGTCGCAAGCTCTGGCAGCTGTTCTTGAAAAAGAGTAGTTTCTGTCAGAGTTCTCTCAGCCCCACTTACCTCACAGGGTGTCTGTTGTGGGGAGGGGAAGGGAAAGGAGTTTGTAAGCCGCTCTGAGACTCCCTTGGGTAGTGAAGGGCAGGGTATAAATCCAATCTCTTCTTCTTCTTCTACAATCAAAATTCCTGAGAGCAACCTTTCAACTACGCTGCTGTGTTTCAAATGCAAATTTTGCATTTGGAGACATGCATGGTAAAAGTTGAGGCTAGGGTATGCTTCGCCTCCATTAACCTTTGGCTAGAGTTACATTTCAGTCCTCATGACTTAACTCACTTGATTCTTTGGGATAGTTATCAATCTATGTGTCTAAAGACAGTTAGGATCAACCTGGGGTTTTTGGATTTTTCCCCTCACTCTGATTTTGAAATGGGCTATGAGCAGGTGAAACAAGTTTTAAAGCAAAGGTGATGGATACTGAACAGCAGGCAGATTTAGAGATTTTTCTGTCTTCGGAAAACTCTAGATATCTAGTTTCCCTGGCCGCTTATCTCTCCCAATTGGAGATTTTCAGCCACAAGAAGGCATTTTCCCTGGCTAGATGTCAAGCCTTCCCTTCTACGGTTTTGGATGGCTGATATCAAAAGGTTCCAAAGGCTGACAGGCTATGTCCCTGTGGTTCAGAGGAGATCAAAACTACAGAACATGTTCTGCTTCATTGCCCCTTATATCAAGAGGTTCACTCTATGTTTATCCTTCCCTTGCTTAGTAGGTATCCTGGTTGATCAGACTCAGTGTATGCTAGAATGCTGCTTATAGACAAAAATCCACTGGATTTTCCACTGTGAAGTTTTGTGCAGCAGCTTGTAAAATTTGCCAGATACTGATGGCTTAAGATTTTATGCATATATATTACAGAATTTTAATAATTTTACCTATTATTTTCTTTAATACATACTTCCCTTTGAATTATAAGCTAATTTTTAAGTGTGGAAGGTAATTTAAAGTTTTCTCTTATTCATTGTGGCGGTTGGGAACTTTTGCTAAGTCTTGTGTTGGTCTATGACCATATTAATAAAGACTTTGATTTTGACTTCATCAGTTCCAAAAAAGTTTGTTGTAGATCTCTCAGGTGAGAATCTCTGTCTGTAGGATTGGAACAGATACAGCTGTAGCATAGCGCCTAGCTGTATACAATGGAGTTTTGGGTATGTTTAAGGATGATAGCTGGAGGTATGATGTTTGTTGGTCTGTAGGTTTCCGATATAAGGTGATGTCTATGTGTTCATCGCATTTTTACAGTAGTGTCCAGAAAATGTATTTCTTGCATAGATTGGTTCATTGTCAGGTTGATAGTGGGGTGAAAGTCATTAAATGCCTGGTGGAATATATCCGGGGCCTCTTTACCATGTGTCTAGACAAGAAAGATGTCATCAATATATTGCAGGTATAAGAGAAGTGTAAGTGAGTAGGACTTTAGGAACCATTGCTGCCAGTCAGCCAGATGCCAGACAACACAATCACTGGACCTAACAACATTAATTACACCATCTCAGGCTCATTCACTTGCTCATCTTCTAACATTATGTATGCCATTAAATGACAGCAATGACCTTCACTTCTCTCCATAGGACAAACAGATCAAACCCTATGCAAAAGGATAAGTGGACACAAATCTGACATCAGGAATCACAAAACTGAGGAATCTGTAGGAAAACACTTCAACCTCCCAGGACACTCAATGGGGGACTTCAAAGTAGCTGTTTTATTGGAAAAGGATTTCAGAAGCAGACTAGAATGGAAGATTGCTAAATTACAATTTATTACAACACTCAGGAAAATGGAACCCCCAGTGCTAACAGAGATATCAATTTCTTATCTTAGGGTGTGGTCACACTGCCGTTTTGATCGGGATTTGCTGCTGTTTACTTGCGCATGTCAGTTTCATGTTCACATGCGCCAATCTGCCTCCTGCGGCGAAGTGGGCTTACTCGCGCAATGCTCCCGCGTTTTCCTGACCCCTGGAAAAACTAGTGTTTTCCTGGCACTTCCGATTTGATTGCGTGATTTCGCCTATATGGACAGCCCCTCTCTCGCAAGGATTGCGATTAGGGCCATCTGAATGTTCTTGGTTTTCTTTTTTTTAAAGCTTCCGGTTTGAGCGCTTGAGCAAACATGCGCTTAATAAATCCATTTAACGTTTAATAATGGATTTATTAAGTGCATGTTTAGTCAAGTGCTCAAACCAGAAGCTTAAAAAAAAAAAAAACGCACAAAGACGGCCCTGGAGGCGGGAACGAGAGGTGGGGGCTCCGGCAGCCTGGATGGGGCCGGCAAGGAGGATGGCGGAGATGGCGGAGCCTGTTTTCATGGGTCAATGGCGGCGGCAGCAGCACCCCCCAAAGTGTCGGCAGGAGCTGCAGCCACCCAAGCCTCCCCGTGGCCGGCAGGATCGCCTGGAAGGACGGCGCAGCAGCAGGCAAGCGGGTGCTGGGAAAGAGGGGCTGTCTGCATGTAGACAGCCCAATGCGAATAAAAATGTTCCTGATTTAAATAAACCGGGAACAAAGCGCATGTCAGTTGCAGTGTGACCAGAGCCTTACTGTACATGCTAATGTCATTCAGTTCATGTAAACTCTTTTATTATGCTGTATGCTAATCTGCTGCTATTCACAGGTCTTACCAATTGCCTTAATCCAATTTAGCTATATTTGCTGCTAGTCACAGGTTTTTACCAATTGCCTTAATCCAGTCTTAGCTCTAAATGGCCCTTCCTGGCAACATCGTCCTCACTCGCTACCTATATGTAATGGTTTGTGACTTCTCTTTCAATGTATCTGAAGAAGTGTGCATGCACATGAAAGCTTACACCCAGAATAAAACTTTGTTGGTCTTAAAGGTGCCACTGGACTCAATTTTTTTTGTGCTTGTATAGGTAAGGCAGGGAATAAACACTGAAAGGCTTTTCAGGTGTGGCAGCTTGTCTTGTGAATGCCCTCCCCGTCATTGATCACCTGATACTTCCCATCCTCTCTTTTAGACACCCAGCTAAAACATTTTTTTTATCCAGGTTTTTAACTGAGGGAATCCTATCTTCTTAGCTGTCTCTTGTGGTCTGCTTTGTAACTATTATTTTATCCAGGGGTCTTTTTTGGGGGGAGCGCAGCTCTGGGAGCTCAGGAGCCAAGCCCCACCCGCAGCCGGCATCCCGGGGAGTCTTTCAGGCAGCCGAATGCCAATTTCAGCTCCATTATATCCTATAGGCCATTGAAGTCAAAGGTGAAAACATAGGGTATATACTGGGGGCTGGAGGGGAGGGGGTTTGAGGGAGAGGCTCCAAACTCACAGGGTAGCTGATGGAGCCTCTCCCCAAGATACCCACCAAGTTTCAAGAACATTGGACCAATTCTATGGGCCCCCAAACAGGTTGCCCCTATTCCCTCCATTGTTCTCTATGGTGGGAAAAAGTACGTTTTTCCCCCACTATAGAGAACAATGGAGGGAATGGTGGCAACCTGTTTGGGGGCCCATAGAATTGGACCCCTGGTCCAATGTTCTTGAAATTTGGTGGGTATCTTGGGGAGAGGCGGGAACGAGAGGTGTTTTCACCTTTGACTTCAATGGCCCATAGGATATAATGGGGCCGAATTGCTGCCGAATTTCTTTCATTCCCTCCTTTCTTTCTCTCTTTTTCCTCTTTCCCTCCTTCTTCTCTTCTCTTTTTCTTTCTTTCCCATCTTCTTCTCTTCTCTTTTTTCCTCCTTTCCCTGTTTCCCTCCTTCTTCCCTCTCTTTCTTTCCCTCCCCTTTCCTTCTCTTTCTTTTCCTCTTTCCTTCCTTCTTTCCTTCTCTCTACTCTCTCTCTTTCCTTCCCTCTTTCCTCCTTCTGTGGCCCAACTCTCGTGAGAAGGAGTTTAAACCCCTTCTCTCTTAGCTCCCCCACCGAGACCAGCTGGGGAAGGGAAGGGGAGGCTTTTGAAGATGCCTCCCCCCTTTTGCTTCCCCTTCTGACATCACTTCCGGTGATGTCAGGGGGCGTGGCATATGCTAATAGCCTAATAGCTCATTAGCATACCATATGCTAATGAGCTCCTGCAGCTGTTTTTCTACAAAAAGACCCCTGGTTTTATCAATATCATTATTGTGATCTTTTAATGCCTTGACTTCTTTTATGGCTATTCTCTATAACATTTGTGCTTCTTAACATTTTATTGTACTGTTTTACTTTGTGAGCTGGTCTACAGACAGACAGTATAAAACTGTCAAAATAAATAACTAAATAAATAATACCAGCCGTGTTGGTCTGAAGCAGTGGAACAAATTTAGAGTCCTTTAATAAATGGTCTTAAAGGTGCCACTGGACTCTAAATTTGTTCTAAATAAATAATGTTATGCCTACTAGGACGAACAGGATGGCCCCTAAATACCCTTGAGGCACTAGTGTCAGAAAAAAACCTACTTGGCCACAGTAGTGACAACATTGCACCAGCTGCAGGCTTCAGCCCTTATGATCAGTACTAGGATGACACCCAGGCAGAGGTGGAAATCTGGCTGGAGGAAAAGCATAATAGTTGCACTCCTGGGGTTGGTACTATCCCATATTATTTCATAAAAAGGTAGCATTAAATGAAAGCAGTCCCACTGGAGTTAATGGAGAGCACAAAACAATTGCCCCTTTCCACCAGTTCCCTCCATGGCCCCAACAGAGCATAGGATTCTGAGTAAGTCTGCAACCAATCAAAGCACACTATCAGCACTATATAAAGTGCTTGTTATTCTTTCTGCTCCACTTTCTTCTCTTTCTCATTTTCAGTTTAATGGTATCTTTTGTTCCCGTTTTGCTAAGTTTGCAGGGCAAAGTGGGATGGGGTTTCTAGATTTGGAACTGGACTTGGAAAAATAGCTTGGTTTGATTTAACCAGTTGGAATTCACATATCACTAGCTGATACTCACAGCTGATACACACACACACTAGCTGATGCCCCTTGGGATAAGAAGTCAGTGGTTTTCCCATCACCATACCAAGTATATTGTCCATGGCATTGCCACTGGAGCATTAGCATGGATCAAGTTACATCAGCTCAGTGTCCTTCTGCCCACACTGTGTTTATTATGCCCAGTTTGCTCTGCCTGTGGAGCAGGAGGCCTAGGTTCTAGTTCTGCTGCCTTTTCTTTTTAATTTAAAATTGTTATTGTTAACAAGAGCCCATCTCCTCAGGGCAGTCCTTGAACACTGTAACTCTTGTTTTCCAACACTGGCCTTTCACAAGTGAACTAATGGACATCTCTCAGTGTTACCTGCTGCGATATTGCTCTTGTAGCTTCTGTTCTCACTTATGCATATGGCCTTCTCCATGTACAATTGCAACTATGTTATGTCCGTGTTAGCAGCCTGAGTAGCCCAGCTTAACCCAAGTTCTTTAGAATATGGATACGAAGCAGGGTCAGCCATGGTCAGTATTTGGATTAGAGACCACAACAGAAAACTGGGGTTGCTATGCAGAGGAAGGCAATGGCAGGTCACTTCTGCTCATCTCTTGCCTGGAATGCCCCATGGATGGCATTGCCATGAGCTGGTTGTGATTTGATGGCATGATCTTCTTCTTATGTTCATGGTGGTTCTGGTATAACAGCTGCACTGCTTTGAACAAGCATGGGACTGCCATGTCTAGTTGTATGGCTTGGCTAAGAGCAAAGTCATGGATTCCAGGGAACACTCTTCCTAAGGAAAGCTGCTGACAATCTGCCACACTGGAACTAATGTTTACAATAGTAGGAAAATATTTGTGTTTCCTACTGAGTTTCCTAGGAGCTGCGGTGGCTCAAGTGGTTAAGATGCTGAACTGCAGGCTGTGGAAGGTCAGTAGTTCAGCAGTTCAATACCCGGGTGCCGCAAGACGGAGTGAGCTCCCGTCTCTAGTTCCAGCTCCTGCCAACCTAGCAGTTCAAAAGCAAGACATTGCAAGTAGATAAATAGGTACCACTTCGGTGGGAAGGTAACAGCGTTCCATGCGCCTTGGTGTTTAGTCATGCCGGCCACATGACCATGGAAATGTCTTCGGACAGCGCTGGCTCTTCGGCTTTGAAGCAGAGATGAGCACCGCAACCCTAGAGTCGGATTTGACTGGCTTTCGAGCAAGGGAGCCTTTACCTTTACTTTACTGAGTTTCCTATTTAAACAGTGAGAACCTCTGATTTTCTTCAAATTTGTTTTAGTATATGTATCTTTAGCTACCATGTAACAGTGCATTACTACATTTTCTTTTATATTTATACACTATATGTGGAGGTTGAACCTGGGTAAAATTTTTCTTAGTGTAATGTATTTATATGTGTTTGGATAAAAGGACATTTCGGTAAAGAATTACTTTCCCTTTATTGAATCACATGTTTGAGGCATTTTATTGCACAATGCAGAAAAAGTTGAAGCTAGATTTTTAGAAAGTTCACACTGTCAGTCTGGCTAATTCCTAAGTTTGTATGTATGGCTACGACAAATATAAATTATGGAAACAAATATGTAATTTCCAAATTTCAAATTTCAGCTGCTGAATATCATCCATAAGGGAAGTTGTGATGACAGTTATTTATGTTTAGTGACCAGTATGCTGTTTATAATTATTGCTAAAAAAAGTAGGAAACACACACAGAATTCAGATAGGTGAATGTAGTAGAGAGGGCGATCTTGGGAACATGTCTGCCAACTGTAGAGATCAAGGCTATGTTTCTCATTATCTTCCTGTTTTCAGTATTAACACCTTGGCATGGACAGGAGTGTAAACCTTTTGGGAACAGCCAGCAGACTTTGGGCCCTTGGCTATTAACCCATGACTCACAGCCTGTCCACTTAAGTGAGGTGGCTCAACTGGCTTCCAGCCCAGCCCTGGAGTTGTACTGAATTTCCCCCCCTGGTTATTCATCTAATTATATTTGAGGGGTTTCTTCTGTAAGCCACTCTGGGGCCCCAGTGGGGAGAAAAGCAGGGTATAAGCAGGGGTCATAGAAAAAGAGAGGTGCAGGAGCTCATTAGCATAACTCATTAGCATAACTTATTTGCATATGCAACATTCACCGCTCAGGCTCCACCCCAAAAATCTCCAGGTATTTCCCGACTCAAGAGCTGGTGAGCCAGTTTTACACTTTGACTTTAGGTTTCCTTTGCTCTTGCAGGGAAGGTACCCTACAACAAACATGAAAATACAGATCAAGTTAGTATACTTTTGCTTTTTCTGCAATAAATCAGGAAAACAATCAAAAGATTATTTTGGCAACAACATGCCTGGGAGAGATATTAATTAAAAGGGTAATGTTTACAGCAGTCTTTTTTTTGGTAAATACAATTTATTATTGGATATATCACATACTCATACATTTTCAACCAACCTATATATCCATTTTTCTAATTTCCCTTCTACCCCCCCAAACAAGGCTTCCCGCACTGCTCCAACCCCATTAATATCTCTCTTGTTCTGTTACAGTTACTTCTAAACTTATTTTCTCTTACTAACGGTAACAATTCAAAAATCTAATTCTATTTCATTTTCCTCTTAATAACTATCAAAGCAAATCAAACCACGTTTAATGTCCCAATTTTTCAACAAGTATTTTTGAAAGTCTTTCCAGTCTTCAAAGAACGTTTCATCTTCTTCGTTGTTTAACTTTCTTGTTAATTTGTCCATTTCTGCCAAAAACAACGTCTTTTTAATCCATTCCCATGTTTCAGGTACTTTATCTTGTTTCCAACATTGAGCAAAAGTCAGTCTTGCTGCTGTAGTCAAGTACCATAGTAATGTTCTCTTGGCTACATTTATTTCTTCCATTTTAAGACCTAACAATAACATCTGTGGGTCTTTCTTAAAAGTACAATTCAAAAATTTTTGTATCTCATTGTGGATCTCTGTCCAATACTTTACTGCTTTATCACATGTCCACCACATATGGTAAAAAGACCCTTCATGTTTCTTACATTTCCAGCATTTGTTAGACATACTTTCATTTATGATAGCAATTTTTTTAGGCGTCATATACCATCTGTACATCATTTTATAACAATTCTCTTTAACATTTACGCAAGTTGAAATTTTCATCGACTTTTTCCACAAGTATTCCCAAGATGTCATTAATATCTCATTATTAACATTTACAGCCCATTTTATCATTTGCTCTTTTACAACTTCATCCTCCGTATACCATTTCAATAGAACCTTATACAGTTTAGAAATCATTTTTTTCCTTTCTCAAGCCATACAATTTCAATTTCAATATTCTTTTCTCTAAAACCATATTCTCTTTTATCGGTCTTAAATAAATCATAAATCTGTCTATACTTCAACCAATCATATTCAAATTCAACATCAAATCTGTCTTTTAACACAAAATTTTTCCCTTCAGATTTTAAAAGATTTTTATAAGGTAGCCAGTCTAGTCCTTGGTTTCTTGAATATGGATTAATCACTTCAGCTGGTACAATCCAAAGTGGTCTTTCTTCAGAGAAGAATTTTCTATATCTCATCCATGTCTCGAACAGTGATTGTCTTACAAAGTGGTGTTTAAAAAATTTATCCATTTTTACTTTTCCATACCATAAATATGCATGCCATCCGAATTTGTTATCATGCCCTTCCAGGGCCAATAACTTCTTGTTCTCCAGATTAATCCACTGTTCCAACCATGTTAAACAGACGGCATCATAATACAATCTTAGATTTGGTAGTTGTAAGCCTCCTCTCTCTTTTGCATCACAATGTTTACAGCAGTCTTGAGGAGCATGTGTTCTATTGCACCTTCACACACATTAAGACCAGACAAAGTAGAATCCCAAACACATTACACCAGCAGCCATGTACACAATGCTGCCCATGTTTGCCATCTACCATAAACACATCAAGGCAGACTATAGCAAGGATAGTCCTACAGTAAGATCAGGTGAGACATGATCCGCCTTAGTAGGCTGTCATTAAAGATGGGGGAGGGAAACCAACAGATTTGTTCCAGGGGGCCCAACACAATAGAAAATGCTCTTACTCAAAACCCAAACAGAGCAAGTGGGATACATGCAAGATATCAACCTCCAAACAGTCATGATACCAGACAGCTTTCCAATAGCTCACACCTCATGCCATTTTTTTGGTCTGAATTTCTTAGCACACCTTGGGTCAGCCGTGAACTAAAATCCAAGTACTGACACTAAATACCAGTGGAGTCCATGCAAGTCAATTGGCATTCCTGGATCTCATTATCTCCAATGTGAGCCTCTCCCATTGTTTCCAATGGGCAATCCTATCATTCCTTTTATACATCCCAGTTAGTTGCCCCTTTGAAACTGTACCACATCATCTTAGGTAAACATGTACAGACTGCACATTTCTTGCCAGTGTTCTCTCTGGACTGCAGACAGGGCAAAAGGAAATTTTAAAAGGTGTCTGATCTGCATGCTCCCCCCCCAATCTTGTTCATGCAGATGGCGGAGAGAGAGAATTAAGTTGTGCAGAGAGATGGTTGAAAAGAATCTATTTTTCAAGACTTTTGAGCAAATACACAAGGAAGATGCAATAACAATCATGTTGCACATTTCACAAAAGGCACCTGCAAAGAAGGGTAGACTGAGCAGCCTTTACAATATAAATTCATACAAATAAATTATAGCAAAATATATCTTTTAAGCAAGGAGAGTTGAGAACCATTTTATTTAGACAATTTGTTCATTTTTTTAAAAGGGGGAGCATTTCCATCATACATTTTACATTTTTTAAAATGCATCTTGCTCTATAAGAAACAGGCACCAGATTCCCAATGGCTGGAGAAATACCCTTGAGAATAATTGTGAATGGCCACTCCATCACATCAGGAAGAACTGGCCACATATATAGCTTTAGTTTAGTTACCTCTGAGGCAGCCAAGGGGTCAGGGAGAACCAGGCGCGACCTCCCCTCCCCCAGCTCTCACTCACACATAAGAACATAGGAACATAAGAGAAGCCATGGATCAGGCCAATGGTCCATCCAGTCCAACACTCTGTAAGGCAGAGAGATAGAGAAAATGTCAAGTCCAGCAGCTCCATTTTCCTTTGATGTCTGTTTTCAAGAGGGTTTCTTGAATTTCTGTCTGCCACTTCAACTGAGGATTCTCTCAGAACTCTTTCTTTTTGCTTGTATATGGGGGGGGGGAATCACAGCCTGGATTGGTGACTTAAAGCTCTCAGGCTTAGGACTCCTGTAGCTATTAGAGACTACATATGCACTTGAGGACCTGAAAGCCAATGGAGCTTGTTTATCAGGGAATTTAAGGAGCAGGCAGGGAGAGTTAGGTGTCTTTGCTCAGCATCAAAACTGCTCTCAGCTCTAGACAAAACAAAGCAAGGCTACCCAGAGCTGCCAGTGAAGGCGGCTTGTCAGTTTCATCACCACCTCAAGGCGCGGGATGAGCACAGTTGAAGGAGCATCCGCAACACTGGCACCTCCCCCACAAAACACTGCAAGCCAAGCCTCAGCGCAACAGGTTGAAAACTCATCTTTGCGGGAGGGAAGGGGAGGGAATCTGTCACTGTCTTACCTAAGTGCCTGGAAATGGAGAAGAGTCTGGCCAGCTGCCCAGCCACTCGCTCCCTGGAGGAAGAGGGAGACCACAGGGAGAGGGGGGGGCAGCACCCAGTGGGTTAGCTTCTGCTCTGGCTCCCACCTGCCCCGGCTCTCTCTTCCTTATGCTAAGGTGGGCTCTTGCCCTGCACACAGGGGGCAACCCTTAGAGGGGTTTTTTGGTGCCCGGCACACGATTGGCTGAGCCTATGGTGACATGGCAAAGGCATGTGGTGCAGAGGCTGCCTGCTCCCTGGGAAAGTGGCGCTGCAGCTTCGTTAACCCACCCAAATGCCCCCCCATGCTTTCATTTTCCCTCCAGTCCTAAAGAACTACAACTCCCAAAAGTCTGTATGTTGAAAAGGTGCCCATAGGCAAAGGAGGTGTTTCCTCTGCTGTTTTCCCTGCCTGGGCAAATCTCATTGCTAGTTCGCCCCATGGCTGAACACTTCAGTATTATTGTTTTGTTTAGCGGGCATGCTCCTGCAGGGAAGTGTTTCCCAAAGGAAGGCATCCCTCCCCAAGATGGAAGGAGCGGCTGCCCAGTGTGCATTCAGTGGGATTCCTCTTTCTGCTGGGAAATGGAAGGAGCGGCAACTGGGAAAGAACCCCTTGTGAACTGCCCAGTTTGAACCTGGGAGCTCCCAGCCCCAAGCATCAACGCACACCTGGGCAGATGTTTGCAGAGGAAAGGGGACGACGACCAACCCCCAGAGGTGGGGGAAGTGGTAGCTGCTCAGTGGGCCCACAGCAGCCCTGCAAGAAGAAAATGTGCCTTTCCAAGTCCCTAGGGGGCAGCAGTAGCCAAGAAGAGGAGCTGGGTGACAGTCTCAGCCTCCCGCTGATGTTTCCCCTTTTCCAGAAGGGTTGAGGCTCCAGAGCAAGGGTGCCTCTTGCTGTGTCTCCAGCCCGGAGTCAGGGGGAAGAGAAGACGGGGGGGAGGAGACTCTTGGCCTCAGCCCTCATGCCTTGGGTCCTGCACTGAGCGGAGAGAAAGGGGGGGGACTGCAACTTACCTTCCTTCTTCTTGCTCCTTGTGGCCTGACCGAGGGCTGCTGGGAGCAGGGGGCATGGCTTGCTACATGCGCCCACCCCCTGGGCTCCTTACTGCTGGAGCATTGCTCCAGTGAGCTCCAGCGGGAAATGAGCCCTGGGTATAAGTATTGAAATAAATAACTATAGTACCTATTTTCTGGTCTTGGTGCCCACATTTCTCCAAGGATCTGGCAAAGTCTGAGTTCAATTATCTTACAGAAGAAATCATTTCTAAGGCTATAGCTACATTACACACAAACTGCTTTAGTATCTTTTCCCTACAAGGAATTCTGGGGACTTCAGTTTTCTGAGAGTACAGAGATTTGCAGAAATATATGGCTGGATTCAAACATTGTTTTCTGCTAGTGTAAGGCATAGTGGAGTGATTTTTGCCAATACACTGATATGCTGTTCTTGAGGGTTCCCTGTTCCCCAGTAACAACATTTTGGGCAGCTCAGAGTGTTTGAATGGGAGAAGAAGTGAGGTAAAGTTCTATTATGTTATTTGAGTTCATTTGACAGTACTTTGGACCTAAAACACAGTTCACTGATCCCCAACATGATGCCTGCAGATTCCACGGTGTCTACTAAGCATTTCCTGATGCTTACCTGTTCATTTGCCAAAGCATCTATTCCCCAAAGCAAAGCACCAATTCTGGCTTTTGTCTACTTCACTGGAGAAGGTGCTTCAGAAGAAAGCCTCATCTTTGTGTCTATGGGGAGTATTCATTTGGAAACAGCTACCTCCATCATAGAAGGACATTTGCCTTGGGACCTCTCAACATTTTGTTGAACCACAAGTTATTACAGCACTTGGAACAAAAACCTCCCAGGACTCAACAGGGATATTGGTTTTTTATCTTATTACATATGCGAACTCATTCAGTCCTCACATATGTAGTCTCAACAAGAAGGACTATAAATCCTTTGGATTTTAGTGTATTTCTTTTTTTAAATAAACTTTTTATTTATGAAGTCTAAATAGAACTTATGATAAAACCTAAACAGTAACAACCCACCCACATAGCATGATTACTGGTAATTATAATATTTTACAAAGCAAGTTACTTACTTATACATACTGTCCTACCATAAAACATTTATATCCACATTTTCAAGTTTAAAACCATAATGTTAGTACAAAGCTATAAAACTACAGCTATCTGGAATAGAGGCTTCAGGCAGTTTGCCTTCCATTATGAATTCAAAAAAAGGTATACATTTCCCCAAAAAATTAGAATGAGAGTGATGTACCTACATTATAGAATTTTCCCCCGATATCTTGTCCATTATAAGATGATCTGTATGCACTCTTTCCAAAATTAGCTTGTATGGATGGTTTTATAAAATGTAGTTTTAAGGAAGTCAAACACCACTGTGTCATCAATGTGAACGATAAAAGCGTAATATTCATGACATTGGATTTTATTGCATGGAATTGCCATATGCTTTCCCATTGTGATGTTACAAATGATGTGCCGCAGTCTTTATGCCAAGGTTTTTGGTAGGCATATCTTACAGAGCTTATTAATGAAATTAGAAATTATATTTTTTATAATTGCCACTGTCTTTTTTATGAGGAGGTCAAAATCTGTGAGGGGTCTCTCAAAAACTTTCTTAATTACAGGGCTTATTGATTAGATTTTGTAGCTGCAAATATTGAAACCATGGAATGGTAGTGTTGAGTAGCTTTTCCATTTCGATTTTCACAAGTATTTCCCCATTTTTGGTGATATCTAATAATCAGTGTAAATTCTTAGCTCTCAAAGCCTTAAAATTATATGAATTTCTACCTGCTTCAAACCATTTTTGACCTATGAAGGAAGATAAGGGGGATTTATCTGGGACTAGTAATGATCTTTTAGAATTTCAGATACTAATAATATTGCTGTTTATTACTCCGGTTGCAAAAATAGTAAAGACAAAAAATACTAATAATATTATTTAAAAAAAAATGTGGACAAAAGCTGGTCTTTCAACATGCTTATTCCAAAGAAAATCTTGAAACAAATGTGTATGTGTAACTTTGTTCAATCTGAATCCAATCAAAGTAAAGATTTGGGTTTAATATCATTATTAAATTCTTAAACGGAGATACCTCATAATATAATTGCAAGTCAAGTATACCCAAGCCACCCAAATTAGAAGGTTGTCTTAAAATCTGGAAGCTGATCCTAGGGTGTTTATAAGACCAAATAAATTTATTTAGATATATTTGCCATTCTGTAATATGTTTGCTAGGAACTGAATATAGTAATGTTCTAAACAAATATAAATAACGTGGAAAATTTATCATTCTAATTATGTTAATTCTTTCCATCCAAGATAATGTTAGGTCATTCCATTCCTTGAACAGTTTGTCTGTTTCAATACGTCTATAGAATTTTTATGTCTAAATATTGCCATGAAACTTCTATCCATTTATATTTAAAATTAGTTCTTATAAAAGATTCAGACTCTAAGGTAAGATTCATAAGATAAAGGCCCATTTTAACTTTATTAACTTTTAAACCCGAAACCATGCTAAAATTGCTTAAAATGTGGTCTGTAGTGATCAATGAGGCCTGTAAATCAGTAGAGTGTAAAACCAAGTCATCTACAAAAAGGCTGAGTTTGTATTCATTGTTGTTGATTTTAATGCCTTTAATTCCAGGATTGCACCTAGTTTCTTCTGACACATTCTGATGGTTTAAAATCTAGATCTGCCAAATAATCTTAGGACTTTAATGCCAAGATGATCAGTTATGATGGGATCTGATTAATGTGAATCGGAGCTCTGGCTCATGTATATTAGGTCTGTTAAAAATTCTTCAGATGATCTGCCTTTCCTTTGAGTTCTCTTACGAATTATTTCTCAAATATTTCTTTTTCTTTGATATACAAAATCCTTCAGACTTCGGCATAACTATATCATTTTTGGCTCTCAGCCTGAGATGTACGCAGTTAAAATTTAACTGCTTTTGTTCTTACAACATTTAGAAGTATAGCTGTTTTCGATTATCTTATTTCCCCCCATAATCTCTAGTCTCCATTTATTCATCACAACTTTGTTTGAATATTTTCCAAGATTCTGCAGCATTACTCAGAGCTTCATTTTCAGAGTTTTGCAGTTTCTAGAAGGTCCGTCTCTGTATTTCTGTTAGTTGTTCACAGCAGTGTCTCTTTGAACCAAACTTTCCGGAAGTCCAGTCTTGGCATCATGTTCTGTTCTGTTTTGCTCTGAATGATTTAGAGGCAGCCGATTCATTACGCCAGTTATATTAAAATATATTCACACTGCTTTAACTTTAAAAGGCCTTTTGAACCCACCTATGATCACTTCGTCCCAATCAAAAAATCCTGTCTCGGTGCAGATCATGGACTGAAGTTAAGAAGTCTCTCACCCATTCCTCCACTCTCACCTTCTCACTCCTTCACTTTCACCAGTTCATCACCTCCTCCACTATCACTTCCTCCTCTGCTCTCTGATGCTATTTCCTCCTTTTGTTTCCATTAGCCATGGTTTCATGTTACATGTTCATTAACACAAACCATATTAAAAACCAACCAGATTTTCATGTAACCATATTTACAAACATACTTCAAACTATGGTTACCATATCTGATTTATGAGTGAACCATTGTTTGCATTTAACATTATCTGTGGTAGTGAACAGGTAATATTCCACAAAGAACAGGAGTGAATGACAATGCACATTCATACTCTGGTACTCAACTGGGAACATGGTTTGCAGAGAGTCAGTGTTGCGTTTGCCCTGGTCATGGCTTATTATACTGTCCTCAGTTTCAAACAATTCCCTGTTCTTCACTTGTCACAATCTCACCACTCTTTGAGCTTTTGCACATGATGAGGGCAAGAAACCACAACAATTAGTCAGCAAAGTATCAGTTCTGCAATGGGTAATGAGTAAAAGCAATGTGTATAAGCAAGTGGGCACTTACTTCTTTGCTATTCATAGTACGAATGTGTAAATTTATTGTTAGTGTGGTCCTACATGACTTTTTTTTGCTGTCAAGTCGCAGCCTACTTATGGCGACCCTATAGAGTTTTCAAGGCAAGAGACAATTGGAGGTGGTTTGCCATTGCCTGCCTCTACCTAGTGACCATGGTATTCTTTGACGGTCTCCCATCTATTCAGTACTAACCAGGGCCAACCCCACTTAGCTTACAAGATCTGATGAGATCAGGCTAGCCTGGGATACCCCGATCAGGATTCCTACAGGACTGTGCTTTGGGAAAAAAACCCTCTTTTCCTTCTCTAGACACATCCTGTATACTTAGGATAGAAGCAAAACCCTAGAGAAAAATAAAATATCATGTTCATAAGGGCATCATATTGACGGGCTAATTGGAAGGATACTGACAAAATTCTCAGAGGAAATGATCTACAGCTCTGTGACTTTCACAGTCAATACTCTTCTTAGCCAGCACCAATATTTCTTTTAATGGCATATAAATCCATTTAAATTGAAAGTGCCATCTGTCAAACTTCCTAATCTGACCAAAGGTTCAAAAACAACCAATCGCCTTTGAGCAGATGATAAAATGGATGTCATTGCAGCTGAACAAATTTGTATTAAAGATAGATGAGGCCATGAGCCCTTAGCCTGTTTCTACTTAAAGTCTGCAGGTTTCCTCCTTTGCTTCAATGAGAGAAGGGTGACACTCCTTAAATCTTACAGTGGATGCTTTTTTAAATAAATAAATAAATCTAGATAAACATTAAGCCTCCCACTCCCCATTAGACTCTGGAATATCTTTTCAGTCCTCTGCTCTGTGATTCTTGCTGAATATTGCTGCTATTGTGTCATTTTGCAGATACAAGAACCACTGGATTATAACACTGCTGGAAGCATCAGACTGTTAGAAAAGCTTGACTATATAGGGAACAGCTTCTGTTTATACGGTAATCTTTGAAAAGAAGGAGTAAAGACAGTTTTTTGAAAGGGGAGAAGCTACACAGTCTACTAGAGGCAAATAGATCTTTAGAGAAAAATAATGTTTCCAGTCTAACTCTGCCAAGATTACTTGCTCTGTTATATTTGTGCCACTATTTTTTTCATTTTTAAAGGTGTTATCTTCATAGTTGGCTTCATTTTGTTAACTGCAGCCTTGGTTTGGCTGAAGGTTTATACCCTGTTTATGTTGCTGTTTATTCTCATCTCAATCAGTTGGTCTTGTCCTTCTTGTTATTGTTGCTAACATTTGATGTGTGCTCATATGAGCTGAAAAGGGTTTTGAAACAGGTTAATGATTGGTTTGGGACCATTTTCATATCATATATGTGAAACTGAACCCTTTTCAATTACATGGATTTTAATAAGAGAGCTTAAATCATATGTTGAACACTGCCATTTAAATTAATAGAAACTTTACTCTGGCAGGATTATGCCCATGGAGATGAACTGGTGGCTAACTAAAAAATTGTCTCAACTACAATATTAATTTAAAAGAATAACATGAAAGAGGTGAAGTATGTAGTTACATTTCAGAGCAATGTTTTCCAATTGGAAAACAGAGCCATGTCTGATATGTGGCTGTATAATTACCTATTCAAACATCTCTACAGAAAACTCCTGTGTTGTACATGCAATGCAAAAGAAAATTTTGATAAATGAATTCCATGAGATACAGGAACAGCTAGAAATCAGATGAGAAAAGATAGTTCAGTATATTTTATATCGTGTAAGGAATATCTGCTATCTCTAGGCATAACGTATGTATTGTGAAAGAATCTGAATGTATTGGTGCCCATAAATTGTTCTTTTTCTGAGCAGACAGCTTCTGAAAAGCTTGCACATAGCTAACATTAGCATGGTTTAGAAGTGTTTTTAAATGCCTGCTATTTTTCTAACAACTACAGCAAACTATATTAACGCATCTAACACTGAGGAACAAAAGACTAGTATGAAAAGTGGTACATCTTAACTCTAATTGCATACACATTGCATGACATAGCTTCCTCTGTTTCCTTTCATGTGTGCATTATGCTTTCCATTTGTTAACAAATGCTTTTTTAAAAACCTATTTGTTTAGAGTGTGTGGGCCATAGAATGGATCTATATGGGTACAAGCACAATAATTAAAGGCTATGGCTCTTCTCCAGTTGAATAGTGGAAGAGATCTCTGTGGAAGAGATCTTGTCTCACTAAGCTGCTAGTGTTTTTTGAGGGAGTGAACAAACATGTGGACAAGGGGGACCCAATAGATATTATTTACCTTGACTTCCGGAAAGCTTTTGATACAGTTCCTCATCAAAGGCTCCTAAGTAAGCTCAATAGTCATGGGATAAAAGGACAAGTCCTCTTGTGGATCAAAAACTGGCTTATAAATAGGAAACAGAGAGTGAGTATAAATGGGAAACTTTCTCAGTGGAGGGTGGTAAGCAGTGGGGTACCACAGGGATCAGTACTTGGTCCGATGCTTTTTAACTTGTTTATTAATTATTTCGAATTGGGAGTAAGCAGTGAAGTGGCTAAATCTGTGGATGACACAAAGTTGTTCAAGGTGGTGAGAACCAGGGAGGATTGTGAGGCACTCCAAAGGGATCTGTTGAGGTTGGGTGAGTGGGCGTCAACATGGCAAATGGGGTTCAGTGTGGCCAAGTGCAAAGTGATGCACATTGGAGCCAAAAATCCTAAATATAAATACAGGTTGATGGGGTCTGAACTGGCAGAGACGGACCAAGAGCGAGATCTTGGAGTCGTAGTGGATAACTCAATGAAAATGTCTAGACAGTGTGTAGCTGCAATAAAGAAGGCCAACGCTATGCTGGGGATTATTAGGAAGGGAACTGAAAACAAATCAGCCAGTATCATCATGCCCCTGTATAAATCATTGGTGCGACCTCATTTGGAATACTGTGTACAGTTCTGGTCACCACATCTCAAAAAAGATATTATAGCATTGGAAAAAGTGCAGAGAAGGGCAACTAGAATGATAAAAGGGTTGGAACACCTTCCCTATGAAGAAAGGTTAAAATGCTTGGGGCTTTTTAGCTTGGAGAAACGACGGCTGAGAGGTGACGTGATCGAGGTTTATAAGATTATGAATGGGATTGAGCAGGTTGAGAAAGAAGTACTTTTCTCCCTTTCTCACAATACAAGAACTTGTGGGCACTCCATGAAATTGCTGAGCAGTCGGGTTAGAACAGATAAAAGGAAATACTTCTTCACCCAAAGAGTGATTAACATATGGAATTCACTGCCACAGGAGGTGGTGGCATCTACAAGCATGGACAGTTTCAAGAGGGAATTAGATAAACATATGGAGCAGAAGTCCATCAGTGGCTATTAGCCACAGGGTATAGATGGGAACTCTCAGTCTGGGGCAGGTGATGCACTCTATTCTTGGTGCTGGAGGGGGCAGCAGTGGGAGGGCTTCTGGTGTCCTAGCCCCACTGCTGGACCTCCTGATGGCACCTAGTATATTTTGGCCGCTGTGTGACAGAGTGTTGGACTAGATGGGCCATTGGCCTGATTCAACATTGGCTTCTCTTATGTTCTTACATTCTCTTTCCTGTAAAGTCTTATTAGTTGTCTATCTGGAGGGTCAAATTCTGCTTGCTTGACTAACACCAAAGATTATGGTGAAGTGAAAGGTTGATGGGAGTGAGAAGGATGAGCATAAGACCTATATCAACAGTGGCTCTTTAAAATACGAGCACAGCAAGCTATGGCACTGGTCTGCATAATACGAACACATTGATTAAATAATTTATATTATAAGCATTTGTCTTGTATCATGAAGTATTAAATGAAATTTCAACTTACTATATGATATTGGAATGATTATTGTTATATCGTAGTTAGAATGCGTGTACAGAATCCAATTCTACTGTCAAGCTCCGTTGAATTGTATGGCACTTAGACAAGAACATACAGTTCCCATTATTTCAATGTATGAAGACAGAAAAATGTCCATCACATTGTGCCCAGCATTGTTAAAAAACATCTTATACAAGCACAACCTAGAAAGAACTAGAACCATTTATATTCCTACCATAATCAGTTTCAAAACATAGCACAGAGTGGACACCCTGGTAATATTTTAAATCTATATTTAATGGCTGCCATGTGTTCCACAACCTCAGACAGGGTTCCTAGCCCCCTTATTGTGGACAAGTTCCTTCAGGTTCTTTCTCGGCCACTTCCAGGGTCCTCCTTTCCCCTTGGTTCTAGTTTCCTTTCATGGCGCTTGGGTGGGCCCTTCCTCCCTAGGTGCTGTTGCCTGTCTCACCTTGCTTCAGGTAGGGACACATGCCACTTACCTTGTCTCATGCAGGGGTGGGGTTGGGCCAAGGCAGATCCTGCCTTCTCTCATCACACATGCCATGAGCTGCTGCCTCCCTCAACACATGTGGGGACCACTGCCTACTTCACCTCATGTGAGGTTTGGCCAGGGAAGGTGCTGCCTCCCCCACCTAGTGCAGGACTTCAGCAGACAGCCTTCTGTCACAGAGCTGGGCTAGCCTAGTGTGTGGGGTGAAGCCATCAGCCCAGGCGGGCCATCCCAGTGCTATTAATGGCCAATTTGGCCCTGCCTCTGAGATTTGTTGTTCTTCAGTCACACAGTCGAGTCTGACTCTTTGCAACCTCATGTGTAACTGGCAGAAGGGCATGCAGTGAGTTTCTGCAGTCAAATGGGGATTTGAGGTCCCAGTCTGAAACACTAGCCACTATACAACACTGCTTTCATAGGGTAACTGCAGTTGAACAGTAGCAAGTAGCAGGCCTAGATGAGTCATTAGGGTTGCCAGATCCCTACCTTTTTCTGGCGGGGGGAGAGAAGCTCTTCTCCGGAATCTTCTGGCACACACACTAGACCTACCTGCCACAATGATGTCACTTGGAAGTGACATCATCGCACTTGGCACATAGCCAGGGGACTCTCTAGCCTTTGGCTAGAAACTCTACGATAACCATAGAGTTTTCAGGCCAAATGCTAGAGCATCCCCTGGTGACATGCCCAGTGTGATGACGTCACCTCTGGGTGACGTCATTGCTCCGGGCATGTTGGCCTGGTCCAGGCACTTGGGGGGCAGGGTTCCCCCTGCCGGTCACATCCAGGCCGGTGGATCGGGAGCCCCTAAAGCGGGCAAACCCCCTCCCCCCAGGGGATCTGGCAGCTCTATGAGTCATGCAAGCTGGGTGATATCAAATTGCCCAGTGGTTGCTGCCAGGCTTGGCTGCAATGAGTATTCTCAGATTTAGCTAGTTTATGAATTAGATATATCAGTTTGCTACTATCCAGTCTTCTGGTACAGTGGCTGGTTTCAATGTCAAGTTACTTATATGGTTTAATAAATTACCAGTCTCCTATTTGACTTCCCTAAGAACCCTTTGGTGTATGCTATCAAGACCTGGAGACCTACTGGTTTTTAATTTCCCCAATAGGTCTAGAACTCCATGACTCGTCACTTCAATTTTGCTTAGTTCTTCACACACCCTTCCTCAAAACAATGGCTGTGGTATGGGTACTTGGCCCACACTTTCCACAGTGAACATAGATGCTAAGAATTAATTAAACTTCTCTGCCATCTCCTTTTGTGTGTGTGTGTAAGTGCTTCCAACTTATAACAACCCTAGGAATTAATGACCTATAAAACATTCTGTCATTCACTTCATTGGGGCAGACCTGCCACTTTTGAAGAGAATCCTTTCCTCCCTTTGTATGGCTTCCTTTACTCTGGTTGTTAACAAACAAGGCATTATTTTCAGCTAGGCCATACCTTTCCTAACTAGGGTTGTTAGTCTCCAGCTGAGCCCGATTTTACTATAGAGATTGTCCAAAAACCAGAGCATTGCCACATGATGTCCTCCACATGATAATGTCACTTCTGCATGACATCATTACACTGGGGACACCGCATGAGGCAACATCACCCCACCTCCCCCCACTCCTGGAAAGCTCCCTCCCACCCCCTGCCAGCATGAGGTAAGGACCTGGCAACTCTATTCCTAACTGGGTGAAAAGCATTCCATCTGGTTTTCTATTAGTGTGATTTTAAATAGTTCCCAAGCATCACCTAGGGATGTGACTCTCTTGTATTTCCTTTTCAGCTTCCTTTGAACCATTCCCCTCATTTATAGAAAGTTGCCTCTTTTGTAATCAAATTTTACTGTTTTGGAGGGGGTAACTTTCCATTGACACAAATGCTGAACTTAATAATACTGTGGTCACTGCTCCCAACCGATGCAATGACATCTACACCTCTTGAGCCCCACCAGATCTTGAGCCCCACTAAGAACCAAGTCCAACCCCTCTGGTTGGCTCTATGACCAACTCTTCCAGTGCCCACTGCCCAGTCATTTAAGAATCTCATTTCTACAACACAACTCAAGCACATGTTTGTCCAGTCAATGAGAGATAGCAGAAGTCACTCAGTATCACAACGTTATCTGCTTTAGTCACCTCCCTTATTTCTTTCTCCATATAGAGATCATCCTCAAGGGTTTGATCAGCTGGGCAATAGTTCACCTCCGCTATTAAGTAATCTCTACAGGCCAGTACTTTCACCCATCTTGCTTCTGTTGGGAAGTTCATTCCCTTTATTTGATTTCACGACCCCTTTGATTTACAATGCAACACCTTCCCCGACACCTCAATCCCTGTCCCACCTATAGAACTAATACCCAGGAATTACTGTATCCCATTGTCCACATTCCACCATTTTTCTGAGACACCTGTTATATCTAAATTGTCATTTAGTATGTAACACTTCAGATCTCCCACTTGGTCTCAGAGACTTCTAGCACTGGCACATAGACAACTGTAATGCTTTTCCCTCTCCAACAACCCTTGTCCTCATTGTGCGGCACCCTCCATGTTCTCAAAATTCCAAAAGTGTCCACATGCTCAACAAGATTGTGAGTTTGGGATATAAATATTATAAATATTTCAAATAATATAAAAATAAATAAGATTTCTAGATTAGGTGTCAAGTGTATTCATATTAAAGGTTCATGTGCCATATTCTAAAAACATACATTAAAACTGGATTTTTTTCTGATCTGTTATTACGGAAGCAGTATAATATGTTGAATATACCTCATTAATACATAAAAGTTGAAATGTATAATTATAAAATATGTTTTATTTTTGTACATATTTTTAATTTCATTGATTATACTGTGACTGCGAGTAGGACAGCGATGCTGTTTTTGACATAACCTTTATAAATCTCTTCATAGTGCCTTATTTTTAATATCACAAATAAATCATAAGGAGGTCCTAAGAAGTTCTACTCAAAATCTTACTAAGGTCTATTCAAACGGGGTTATTCTCAGGAAAGTGTTCCTTCATATAAAAAACCCCCAAAGTTCTTAAAAGCAATATGAAGAATAAATAAAATGACTTCAGATTCTTGGGAAGGATGAATGTATTAGTTTATCTCTTGGAATGCAATCACTGTAAAATGTAGATGAAATCAGTCTTGGGTTGCTCTACAGTATGCTTAGCTTTTTTGAGTCACTGCTAAATATTTTTCTTAAGAATGTAAAGGCTCTTTGTTGTTTTGATCTAGGGTTGATGATTCTGGATTGGGAAATTCCTGGAAATTTTGGGGTGGAGCCTGGGGATGGTCAGATTTGGGGAGGGGAGTGACCTCAGTGGAGGATAATGCCATACAGTCCACCCTCCAAACAGCTATTTTCTCCAGTAGAACTGATATGTGTAGTTTGGAGATTGGTGTTAATTCCAAGAGATATCCGAACCCCACATGGCAATGCTATGCTGATCTCATTGAACATCTTGCTCAGTAATCTTACTCATTTTTGCTGAAATAATCATCCTGACCCTGTGGCACAATGGGATACAAAGAGGTGGAACAGAGCAGTGATCGTTTTTGTAAGCAGGAATTTTTGGAAGTACATTTGCAGCTTGTATATGTCACTTCCAAAAATCATTTGAAACAGCTGTAGAACAGCTAGCAAGTGAAACATAATTTTGTTTTTTTACTGTCTATGGATTGCTTGGTCAACAATGTGTTGGATGAATCAAGACAGATACCTGAATTTTCCTTTTGTGACTGAATAGAAGTCTCACAGTTCAATGAGACTCACTTTCCAAGTGCCAGTGCACAGAATTGCAGCCTTAAAGACCCTTGTGCCTTATCAACAGAATACTTTTAAGGTCCTTCTAAAATACACAGAAATTCAGTAAAAACATAGTCCACTCTGATAGGCTAATAAAAGAATGTGAAAAGATATTTGTACCTCTTTTCCTCAAAATACAGCACACGAAGTCTACTTTTTTACAGTGGCACACAATATGTACATAGCAACACAACACATACGAGGGGTGACATTTTTAGCGTGCTTTTCATACACTGGAAACAAGCTCAAATTGGAAGAAGCTGATTAGCAGGCAAAGAAGGAGCATGGCCTCCTAAAATGATGAACACAAAGCATTCTGCTCCACTAATGGCCAAATACTCATGACTCAGTAGAGCTTGTGGGAGGAGAGGAAGGGTATGTAGAATGGAAAAAATGGGAAGTGCAGTGTTCCAGCACAACTCCATTCAGCTGATGGATGAGTAGCCTAGCACTGACTACATTGTGTTTCCTAGCTGGTGAAACTCCAAATGCAGCTATCACAGGGACTGCCAAAGGGATTGCAGGGAGTTAGGCTGAGGAGACAGATTGAAACAGTCCCTAGCTGTAGCACCCTTTCCTATTTTGATTCACTCCTCAGTTCCTCAACAGTTCCATCACTGGAATTATCTGCTGCAGTGGTTTTCTCTTCTCCTTCTCCTCCTCCATCATCATCTTCATCGTCTTACTGCTTTCCCTTTCTCCCTACAGTCAATAATGCAGACATAACACATAGAGGGAAAGATGTCCCCTTCCTTCTGTGCCATGCAGACTGCAAGTGAGGCACACTATCGCAGTGATGACAACTACAAGCAACTGTTCTTCTGTGGAATGGCCACATATCACTAGATTATTGATTATTATTGATTACTGAGACTGCTAGTTATATATATTAAAGTGTAATCGATCCCTCATTTTGCTCCAAAATTTAGAGTTCTGTATTCTTCAAAATCTAAACAGTGAATGTAGAATTCATTATATCAGGTATATACCAAAATATTTAATTTATACAGAAACTAAATGCTCAATTTGAGTTTACTTGTCAAAGAATTTAGATGGTGTGTTGCATGATACTTCATGATGGGGTTTACTGAGTTCTGTGGCACATGTTGACCTATTGTAATATCTTCATGAGCAGCATTTCAACAACAGCTACAAAAATGGTTTTGTTTTTTTAACCAGGACTCTGATAGAGTCAGATCATACCTGCTGCATATTTAACAGTCTAGCTTTTGCATTTTTTAAAAAATGAAGGAAACCATGTAACTAAAACTTACATTAAAGCAGGGCTATTTTGGGGCAGGAATGCACAGGAACGGAGTTCTGGCTGGCTCCCGAGTTGGCCACGCCCAGCAGGAACTCATTAGCATAGTAGGCCACACCCAACAGCAGAAACTCATTAGGACTGGCTACATTAGGGGTGTGTGGCCTAATATGCAAAGGAGTTTCTGCCCTGGGTTTTGACAACAAACAAGGCAAATAGAATACGAAGCAAAAGGTGGGTGTGGCTGGATGACCACACTTCCAGTAACATGGGGATGTGGCCTATTATGCTAATGAGTGCCTGCTGGGCTTTTTCTACAACAAAAGCCCTGCATTAAAGTACATATACTTTTTATAATATTTCTATTAGACAAATTCCAGTTGTCAGTATCTGATAAATTCTAAAGATTATCCTTAAAATTTGCTCAGTGTATGGTATGATTTGATCCACAAAAACTACATCAGGCTGATTTTTTCCCCTCACAGTGCCTGCTCACTAATGTTAAGTACACTTGTTGTTGCTTCATATTGTTTGCAATCATCTTCAGTTGTGTCAAAATATTTTTCACCACTTCTGCCAAGACATTTCACACCTTTCCTTTTTTTTAGAAATGGAAATCTATTATAGCCTTAAAATAACCAAGAATCTACTCTCTCCCCCATTTCTGTACTACTCACATGTCCCTGTGGCATCTGGAACTGCAGTGTATTGGCACTGCCCAATTATCTTACAAAAAAGCCATCATGGAAACCATCTACTTCCCAACCACCCTCCTCAGCACTACCCCAAACAGATCAATACATTTCAAAACAGACTGCCTATGAAAGAAGAGAGGGAGGGGTCATGACATCACCAACAAGCCTCCCTCACATCCTTTCCCCCGGAGCCTTTGTTGGTATCTGCTTCTCACAGCTCCCTTCGTGTTCACCTGTGATAAATGTAATCTCTTTCTAGCTGTTCTCAAAGCTTCTCAATTATTTCTTCAATACCCGTGAAAGGTTTGTTTACAAAGCTCTTTTTCCTTTTCTGAATACCACCTGAATAAAACCCAACAAATCAATGAATTTGCATCCAAGTAGCACACTCCAACTGCCTTTACTAAGCCTAGAGAAAAGGATATTGTACTGTTGATATACTAGCAACACAGTGTGTGGTGAAGAGATGTGTTGCCTCTCATCTAGGTAACAACAAGGTCATTGGGAGTTTGTGCTATCAACAACACCTTCAGCTTAACTGGTTGACTAATGCTTGGGTCCCTGCATTCACATGCAGACAATTCTTTTTTTGGCACAGTAACCTCATATAGGATCAGCTGTCTGCTTTCCAGGTTGTACTCCCATTCTTGGTTCCATACACTCAAATTGGCATTGCTGGTTGAATGCAATTCTCAATCAAAAATCTCCAAAGGAAGTTTTAAAATCTAGTAAAGGGCCAAAAGTTAAAAACATCAATAGACAGAAGTACACCATATTTATTTTAAAAACATATAAAAATCTTGTAGGGGCCCAAATAAAGCAATCAAAGTTACAAATACACAAAGAACCATATGTGATCTGACACATTTTGTCCCCAAGAGCCTTCTTCAGAGGTCAAATAGTACAGAATACAACATACAACAAAGCCTCTGTTACACTTGTAAGGCAGTAAACAATAGATATAGGACCAAAAATGTAATGTTCCAATCTGGAATTGAATGATACAATTTTTTTTGTGGGGCTACTAATGTATCTGGTTTTGTGTCAAACGCAATTACATATATTGGAGATAGTATATGCGTCCCCTTGCCCCCTTGCCCGGAGGTATGGGCTGGGGTGTCACCAGTACGTTGATGACACCCTGCTCTATCTGATGTTGGGTGGCTAGTTGGACTCCGGACCAGAAGATCTTGACCAGGCGTTGCAGGCCGTGGCTTAGACTGAGCCGGCTGAAGTTGAATCCAGCGAAGACAGAGGTCCTGTGCCTGGGCAGTTCGGGGGTGGGGATTCCACTCCCGTCCTTCAGTGGGGCCTCACTGGTCCCGATGCCGGAGGTTCGGAGTTTGGGAGCCCTCCTGGATTCCTCCCTTACCATAGAGGCCCAGGTAGCGGCCACTACCAAGTCGGCCTTTTAGCACCTTAGGCTGATTAGGCAGCTGGTTACCTTCCTTGACCGTGCCGACCTGGCTACAGTGATCCATGCGATGGTCACCTCAAGACTAGACTACTGCAATGCTCTCTACATGGGGCTGCCTCTGTCGTGGAT